>CM037838.1:19783715-21240068 GCA_021234535.1 Stichopus chloronotus
AAACATGGTTCTTTGGAATCTGAAATTTGTAGAAATGGATGCTTTAATTTTGTTCCATTTTCAATATTTCAAAAGAGCCATTTTTGTGCCTGTCTGAGAGGATGCTTGGAAATTTGCATTTTAGAGTAGTCTTCATTGTCCATCATAATTTTTTTGGCAAAAGCAGCAGTGGCGCTGAGAAACTTATTATTTTGTGATTTTTGTTGTCTCATTTCACTCCCAGTGCATACAACTTCTGAAAGCAGTCTCCGTGGTCCTGGAATTCACTCAACAAGAACAGAAAATTATAAGAGAGACTCTAGAATGGAAGGTGAGAAAAGGTTTTTTTTTTTTTCTCAAAGGGGATAGCTCTTTGTGCAACGAGAGAATTCAGGTCAGATTCAATGTGAACTGTAAGTGACTGTTGCACGGAAGTCTACGATGTGTGGTGGGCCTGTTTCACTCATTAGGTTTATTCTACTGGTAAATGTTTTCTCAACTTCAACTTTTCATTAAGGGATGTTTACATGATACATGTACAACCTATCAAGAGAAACATGAAAGACATGCAACATGAAAGAAAAACATGCAAAACATGCAAGAGCGTACGTGCTGAAGGACGCACCCAGCGGTGAGGGGGGATACATCCGCTGGTGAACAGTACCCTAAGACACTGAGGTGAAAAGTAAAGATTCTTGAAACCTGCAAATTGGGATCGTGTGCATCAACAAAATACAAATGAAGGGAACTGATAGTTTAGCTTTACTTGATTTTAAGAAATAGTCTTACAGATGAAACTATGTTTTCATGCCAGAGAATCGGTGGATCATCAAATGGAAAATGTATAATCAAGAAGCAGAAATGTCGTTTGTCTCCAAGATCGGTTGTTGCGTGTCAGACAAGGCGGGGGGGGGGAGAGTAGTGGGTGGGAAGTAGGGCAGTACGGATGTGGAGGAGAGACTTGCAAGATCTTTAGTTGTGTAAATAATGTCAAGAATTTTGGTATCTTCTGACCGGCAGAATTCTTGGTTTGGAACGAGGCCTCCGAGGAAAAATTGGGACATCAAGATGCCCTCTAGAAATCCTCACATCAGGTAACATCCGCGGAAGATGATGTCGGAGAAGAAACCCTCTGGGGGGATTAAAATCAAACAAGATATTCGGATTACTTTCATCAGCAGTTGAGCCTTAATACTACCAAAAAAAAGAAATAGCAGATGAGAATAAACACAGAGACAGCAATGAGAAGAAGAGGAAGAAGACAAAAGTGATCACAAAAAACAAGAATTAAACTTCAAAGGTTAAGAAAGAATTTTTAAGCAATGTACCCTGCAACAGTACAATCAGTTTATGCAAACAACTCTTTTCTTCCTCCTCAAACCTTTTAAAATGTAGCAACAGAAATGTGAAGATTTTAGTTGCAGCTGGCCAATTAAACTTTTAATAGTGGTTCCTCACTGTTATAATTATCTCCTGATAAATATCCAAAATGGTTTTAAAAATTGATTCTTAGGGGTGATTTTAGTAGACTGTCTGGTATATGGTTTACAGTGATGGCTGCAAGGTCTGTTGCATTTAAAATGTTGGTGGATTTTCATGGTAGTAATCCTCCTCAAGTTGGATATATCTCTCTTTCATTGTTCATCTCCACCTTGCTTCCATTTTGAGGAAGATGAGGGGGATGGGATTAGTTTGTGTCAGAGGAAGAGTGTTTGATGGTCTAAATGATGTCATTACTGGAGACTTGAGGGACAAAATTGGATATCATTACTGAAGACTTTAGTGACAAAATTGTTTGCTTATAGAAATATTTCTTTCCAATCAAAAGATTGTCGCTCTCTTGACTAGACGTCATTTTCAGTGCCCCACATGATGAATTCACGAAGAACTTCAGAACAAGACATGGGGAGTCAGAGATTGGGGACCATGGGGAGATGGGGGTGAGGGAGCATTGGGAGGTGGGATTAGGGAGTATGGAGAGGCAGATGTGGAAGGGAAGAACAAGAGAAGAAATTGATCCACACTGCAACAAGCAAGGGAATGTCTAATATGGATAGTGCGCTCTCCATTCAAAGTTTTTTCCATCCTGCGTACGGACTGAAAAAGGGTTCAGTGTCTGGTGTGTCTCGAAGAGGAAACCGGCCTTATGATGGTCGCCCATTAGCGACGATGACCCCAAACACCTCGCACATTCATGTGACAACTATTTGCAATATTTTTAATTTGAAAATATGATTATTAAATGTTACTTTGATGCACGCAACCTTTGGCAAATCTTTCAATCGCTCACTCGATGTGATTGGTAGCCTGTTCGGTCTGAGTGTTGCCTAAAATCCAAAATAAATCCCTCACTGCAGCTCTGTTTGTTTTTGTTCTCATTAACTGATGCAGGGTGTTTGTACTCAATTATGAGTACACTACTGGTGTCTTTGGCGAGGGCATTTAGCTTTCAGTTTTTGAATATCCCTCACCAAGTTCCCGGACATCACTCCATTTAAAGGTTTCTAGAGATTTCACTCAAAGAAAAAAAGAAGGATTTTAGATACGTTTTTGAAAAAAACTGAACATCGTGTGTATTAGAACCATAAAATAGCCATGTTAACCAAACGTGAAGGAAATCCTCCGATAGTATACCTTCTAGATATCGCCTTGTTTGTCCACTTGCAGGCTTTTTTTACTTTTTCCAGAAGGATAGAGTTAAAAAGTTTTAAAACGTTGAATTTTGTCACAAAGAGTTGAAGTTGATCATTATTAGCTTTGAAAGACATGATGGGTTCAAGTGCTAATTCAAACCATTCAATCTGGATTTTAAAGTATAAAGCAATAACGGAAGGTTTTGACCTTTAAAGGTCACAGAGAGTGTAACAGTAAAGAACATTTCCTCAGAGCCATGTAGCAATTTGACATTCAAGTTCACAATGTTTAAACTTTCTTTTTACCCTGCTTAACTCTACAACTTCTGATTATTAGCTTGGATAAGCACATTTCATTTCCTCTGGAAAAAAAAAGAGGGAAATTTACAGGGTTTTGAATGTCTGCAACATGAATTTGTGACGATATTGTCATGTGTTCAGACTGCTGTCGAAAAGTACAGGTACCTCAATTCACAGTTTGTTGGCTTGTTACCAGTTCTAGCCTACAGTTTTTTTTTTTTTTAAACTTTAGAAAATGTTTTCACTAACTTTTCCTTCAGACTTCCGCTTATAATTTCATTCAGAGTCACAAGGGCAGAGGTTCTCTGGAAGTCGCACCTCTCCTTGTGCCCGTATGCTTGTCTTGTTTTATAGAAATTCAAAGTTAGTGCAGCACCCCGAGGCATTTGGTGAGGCATCGTCGTATTTTTAAATCTGCACAGGTTAGTGCTGATGACTTCATCGATGTTGCACAGCGTCGTTTCTAAAATGCAAACGAAATTGGAAGTCAGTTAATTGATTTAAAGGAGAGAGAAATGCTTGCTGAGGAGAAGTTGATATAGATGCACCATGCCAAACTTATCAGTTTGCAGCTCTCACTCTCAATTTTCAGTTTGCTACCTTCTCTCACTTTTACTGCTATCTCCCCGTCACTTTTACTGCTATCTCCCCGCTTGTCATTAATTTTACCAGTCGTTACCCATGTGACCTTTCTCGTTATTATTGTAATGTTTTTTTTAGTGAGTGTTCTTTTTGTTTTTAAATCTCAATGAGTGATGAGATGTCGTAATAGTCAGCTGGCCACCGATGAGAGCAGTGAGGCTAAATTGCGTCATCTATATCCTTCAAGAAACTTTAATCACCGGATGGTTTCCATTGGAGGATTTCTTTTTAGAAGATATACTCACAACAAAATGTCACTTATTTTGATTCAAAATCAAACCAAATGGTTGCTGCAAAATCTTTTGGCTGTTTCAGAGCAACAAAACGGTAAATTGGTACCAGTCCCAGTAAAGGTTGGTGAGGCTCAATAGAGAAGACACAGCTGATCTGTTTATCTCATGTTACAGTGGATCTCTTGTATAATTTGTAACCCTGACTGGACAGCTCCAGCCGTACCCAACAGTTATTCTGAACTCTGGACAATTCACTATCATTCATTGGTTTCTAGTGAATGGGTTTTTCAATTTTGGTGGTCTTACTGCTAGGCTTTGTACAAGACGTCTAAACAGATGAAGATTAGTTTGTTTAGCAGAAAACATAAAAAAAATTAGTGGACAAAGGATAGAAAATCATCACAAAGTAACTTGGTTATTCAAATTCTGCACCATTGTTGCTATGTATTTTTCTCTTCTTATTAAGGGGTGGGGATGGAGTGTGGGAATAGGGGGTTGGAGTTTGGTATTCTTAATTATTTCTGGTTTTGCTTTACATGTTTATGTCCAGTTTCTTGTCACTTTCCTTGTTTTTGTTTATTTTTGATTTCAATCCATGATCTTATTTAAACAATCTCTCATTCGAGTCACATAACTGTACATAACGTCCATAATTATACATTATCGATAGCAGGGTTTACCTCACCCGTTATTTATTCAAATCTTGCTATATAGTCACCCTAGCTGCTTGCAAGAAATCAACTTATGCAGAGCGCAGAACGATTATCAGATCGGTCTTCTCTTTTGCTTTTTTGATTTGTTTTTTTTTTGGTGGGGGGTAGGAGATTGATGAGAGTGAATGGGCAGGGAAGTGTGAGAGTGTGACAATGAAAAATGCTGCGTTGAAGTTTAACGGAATATTACATTCGGCGATAAAGATGAAGAGAATTAATCAAATGCAGACACATCGCTCCAACCTGACATTTACATTCAGAAGTACACCAACTCCTTTTAAGTGTATAAATATATAATAGACTGTGGAGACATTAAAACAAAATGCACTGCCATAGTCTTAATAAACAATTTTTAGAGTGTTTTTATTTAATGTAAGCACCAGATATATAAACCTGAATACCTTGCAAACGATAAATGTACCTTATGCCTTCATTCTAAGATCTCTCACTTAAAGATCACCAAATTCTTTTCAAAGTATGCTCATATCATTCTGTTTTATAGTAAACCTGTTTTTTTTTTTTTTTGGGACACTTGAATGCACAACCAATCTTTTGGAGCAAAAGAGTGGCAATGGTGTGCATTGGTCTGCTTCACTCTGACCTGAAGTAACACTGGAATCTAATATACTGTGTTGTCTACTTGTGTCATAGCCCCTGATTGGACAGTGATTCCAAGGACCTTTGAATAACAAAGAATCTTCACAGTGGCATTATTGCACCACACGTAGTCTTCATTGTTCATACTACTCTTGGTTAGCCTGTGGAGGGGGTGGGAATTGGACTGTTTTGTGCAAAAAAGATCAACTTTGCCATGGCAACAGATATTTGTATTAGAGAGTCAATTTGCTGGTAAATTATGAAAAAAAAGCCTAACCAAAGTATTTACATTTTGGGGAATTTTGTGCAAACAGAGAAAAATGAAGGAAATTTTTAAAAAAGTCTCATTGTTGGTTTAATGTGCCTACATTTTTATTTCCATATTGGTAACGTGAGTAATATTTATTCATTATAATGTTCATGTATCATAATGGACAGAGAGCAAAAAATATGGCAAAATGTCTGAACTTTTGAGGTACAACTTTCATTTGAAAAATAGCAGACTTGAATAATGTTACTGTATTCAGTGTCTTGACTTATTAGTCTGTCTCAGTCCCTGTGACTCCATTACGATCCACATGCTCTGGGTCGTCTAGTTTGAAGTCGTTAAGAGCATCAAGGTCATCATCATCATTAAGGTCACTGCAGTCCAGTTGTAGTGAACAGACCCTTCTGTGGATTTGGTATCTTTGGTTCCATGGTGAAAGAAATCACCTTTTTTTTGTTTTTGCTGTCATCCCCTGCTCTTCTTGCAACATTCTAATGGCCGGGAAGTGGTGGTGAAGTTACTTTGTGTTTTGGAATTGCAGTGGGAGAACTTTACTCGTTGGTCCCCGGAGTTGACATGGAGCCTCTTCATCCATTGCACGTTTATCAAAAGGGGAGAGGCTTACGAGGTGTCTGGGTTAATACTCATTGAAATTAGCCTCCAATTATTGAAAAGTAATTATGCAACCCTCCCCCCATGTAAAAAAAAAAAATTCAAAAGAAAGACGTGCCAGTTGGCTTTCATTTTGTGGGTATAATGATAAAAACTTCTAATCTAACAATAGTAAAGGAAGGGGGGGGGGGAGACCAGCTCCCAGGTTATCACCCTCCACCAATATCATACCATCTACTGCCATCGTTCACCTAGACGATTGACGATTTGTTTGAACTTTGCTGCTTCCTCCATCAGACACAACAGACAATGCGTGCGAGATATCCGTCATACCACCTGCCGTCCATCATGTTGCCAATCTACCTCCTCACCACCCTAGCACCCCCCCCCCCCTTTTCGAAGTTGGGCGTTGAAGCAAGAGAACTGCCTGGAATCCAAACAACATCACTTCACGGAACAAAATTCTCGCCAAACAATTTATTAGAAAAAAGGGCATGTTGACATGTTATGCCATTATAGCCTCTCAAAGGATTTCTGCAATGTTGTCAGCAGCTTTACTGAAAATTAAAATCAAGATTCCAAAAAGTTCGAAGTTTTTTCACTAACACTGAGACAGAGTTAACTACTTTTTAAGGAGACTTCAATTAGTACCAAGAACGATCAATGTGATAGCTAATCAGCCTGGTTAGTGGTTGTAGGCTTTTTACCTGGCGAAAACTTCTGCCTTTCTCCTTGGGAGGAAACTGATCTTTGAACGCAGATAGGACTGAACAGGAAACACATGGTAGACTTCGAAGGGTGAGAAAATGTGTATAACACATGCTCAATCACCCCAAACGGTACACGTAGTGTGGTATCTTTTGTAAATCTATTAATTTCGAACCCACAGAAATGATTGGTTCGTACTTATAATTGTGAATCCTTTGCTATGAGAATGCGGAGGTCACTGCACGACTATCTTACTGCCGACAATCCCAAAAATTCAGTGAGCCAACTTTTGATTGGGTCTGCCGATCTTTTCGGCCACGTTCGATTTATTACAATTTAGTTATACCTCTGGTAAAACGAGCTATAGCGGTTAATTGGTTTCGTCCAGGCTTCTTCGAATGACGGTGCGCGCGCCACTTGCGGCGCGCGAAGTGGGTTGTAGTCCCGGAAGATATATCGAAATTTTTGTAACCATGCTGATAAAAATAAATTTGTCTCAAACATAGGAATATCTGTTGTTACGTCACACTTATTTAACAAACTTTGCACGCATCTCAGCCCCCTCGGAAACAAAACAAAAAATTCAAAAAGGGAGGGCAAATGACGTAGCAAACAGGTAGAAGGAGACAACTTGCCCTACCTGGAAAAACTTGGGATTGGGAAAATTCGAGAAATTTTGGAAAATATGCTTTCCCATTTCTCGGTTTTTTTTTTTCTTGGACAAGAAATCGTAAGGCATTTGTTCGCATTTCTATGCAAAGGATACGGCTTTTTTTTTTGGAGAGCTGTTAATCTTACTTTAAAGGGAAATATGGCGTTTGTTTGACAGACAACAACCATATTTTTAAAACCAATGTTTGTGGACATAGAATGATAGATTATTCAAAATAAGAAATCACAATGGCCGCCTTTTAAAGAAATAAGTTTATCACACATAGAAATTCAGTTATTTGTTGCTCCACAATAATTTGTTCTCCCCAAACTTTTCAAAATTCAAATGATGCATCTTCCGTTACTCAAATTCATATGTTTTAAGGAGGTGAAGCTTTTGCAGATTTTTAATGGTGAGACTGAATGGTTCGTACCTCAAATTTTTACCAAAATAATTCATTTTGCGAATTCTTTGAGATGTTTCCTGAAATGAGAACGATGACTTGTCTACAATAATGTTTGCATCTTTTTAAGAAACACAAGAAGCGATGGTGGAGAATTCCTTTAACAATGGTTAAAGCTGTTTTCTTTGTATGCCATGTTGGTATATTCTAAACACCCTACTTCCCTTAAAGTAAGAGGGAGATTCCTCATTACAGTTAGAACTGAAGGACATCAAAATTTCTCGTGTAATCTAGCACTTGTTTGGTGTATGTTCAGTTTTAGGAGATCATTTAAGGTTGGGGGGAGTTGGTGGATGAGTGTGGGTGGTTATAAATGGAGATAGGTAAGTTCATGGGTACAGAGGCGTGGTGGCGGAGGGACAAATTGTTTTTGTTTTATATCCTGCCCGATCGTACTTTTCTCCACTTCAACTTTTAATTGGACGATATCTGTTGTAAGGTTATTAATGAAAACCAGTCAACATGAGCGCACACTCTCCCCTACCCTTTCCTCGCCATATACACACACACATACAAAAAATGACAAAAGAAAGGAGGGGAAGAATGGGAAAAAAGTGAAAAAAAAGTGCGCAATGAATCGAAATTTGAGTGACTGCTGCTTTGGTACAAAACGTGAGATCTCAGGCTACATATACCTAAAATTCATCGTCTTGCTTAAGATGGTACACTTATAAAGGGTTCATGTGTTTTATTTTGTGTGTGGTTGTGTGTGTGTGTGATTTTCGGGTGGGGTGCAGACCTAAACGTCCGAAATTTTGACTGGCTGGATGTTTTTTTGGTTTTTTTTCATCTGAATGAGGGCGCCGCCGCCTCAAGTTTCGGTCAGTACGAATTCGTAATAAGTGAATAGTGAAAACCGGGAAAGACGGTAAATTTGAATGTCACGTTATCGGGAGGCGGGTGGGAGGGATCACTGTAGTGGGGAGGGGTTTCCCCTTTGAGAAATTATTCAACTACCATCTAACCTTGAATTCTTACCTGGTTCAATATTCCGCATCTTTTAAAGTCATATTTTCCTCGAGAAATCCTAGTTCCCAGATACGTTAATTTAAGGATTTTTTACTTCTGAAGATTACAATATTTTTGCTGCTGCAATTTTCCTAAATTACATAATAAAGTGGAGTTAGTTTTTGTACTTATAACTGTTTTAAATGCTTGCCACCACTTTTTGAGAAATGAAAAAAAAAGTCATCTAGAATGCGATGGCATTTTAATAGTGGACTCAGAGCATTAGGTGAGTGATCTCTGACCTGTGGAAAGTGATCCAGTTCTCTTTGATTTTTTTTTCAACTATTAGGTAACCAAACACGCAATCTGGCCCTTACAATATTGTTGCATCTTTAAAGTCGTAAAATGTTCTAGATTGAGATACCAGAAATTCCAACGGGCATTTCAGATTTCCGACTGTCATCGCTCTGGCAATTCGGTGGAGTGTCCAGAGTGGCAAGTCTTTAAGTGCAATTGAATGGGTTAAAGGCAGTAACTCATCACCCTATGGGCTACATATTTAGCTTCCTGAAAGCAAAATTCCCAACTGGTTCTAAGTTACAGTACTCTTTGGTTGACAGCAAATTCAAAAGGTGCAGAGTAGCTGATATTACATAGTTTACACAGGGATCCATTGTTTTGATAACACATGTGGAGGAATTTTAGACAGGCTGTGGGAGGGAATAGACGTAAGTGGTTGGGAGAATTGACACTGTCTGGGGTGATGAGTTTTTTTGTCTTTAAGCTTTGACAACGATCAGTGTTGGAGGACCCTGATCTGGATTCGGGTTCGATTTGTCGAGGACTTACCCGGCTCGGACTAGAAGGTCTTCGGACTCGGACTTGACCCGGACTCAACTTGACACGGCGTGAACTCAGACGACAGGGTGTTCGAGTCCGTCCGAGTCCACTTGCAAACTGGAATACAAAAACAAGGACGACTTGGACAAGTAAAAAAAAATATTTCTATAAAATTCTAATACACTTTGTAGATCAGCTTGAACTCGGTGCAAATACTGTAAATGGACTCTTACAACGCATGCAGTGGGAGGGGGGGGGGGGGGGGATATCCATCTACTAACAACTTGGCACATCTGATCTCTCCCAGCACCTTTGGCAAATATTTTCCTTGGGGCTCTCTAGCGGTAACATCGTATTCATTGTTATTAGGGGCCCATTATTTTATTACACATGTGGAGGAATTTTAGACAATCTGAAGAAGGGACTAGACGTAAGTGGTTGGGAAAATTGAAACTGTCTGGGTGACTAGTCTTTGTCTTTAAAGTATATAAAGAGTTAAAATACAACGTATTATATACACTTGCTTGTTCTTCTACTTGGTGCTATTTCTCCAACATTTCTGCGGCCCTTCCCGTGTTTGAGGCCCCACGGTGTCAAACTGTTGGTCATAAACGATACTTCAGTATGCTACCAGCATTATTGGGGCATGTCGTCTTTGAACCTGTAAATCAAATATACCTGTCTAGAACTCCACCGTCACTTGCCGGGAACCCGGGCCCGGTGGGACCACTTCCTTGAATACATGATCTATTCTGGATGAATCACATCAAAAGAGAAAATGCTACATGTCACGTGGTTGTATTCGGACATACTTGGCTTGGATTCAACTGTTGCGGACGCGGACTTGGTTCGAGCTGGATCGGACGTCTTTTGAACGCGAACTTGGCTCGGACTTGTGCTTTTTTTTTTCTTACTTCATTTTCTCTTACTTCATCAAAATACCAACTCATCTACAGATTTTCTTTGAAACATAAAAATGACTTTCTACCCACCTTGTGTAATTTTTTTTTCTTGCGAAATTTGCTGTGTACATTTTGACTGAGTTGGGTCTGTGCAAAAATGTAACTTGTAATATTTATTTAATTTCCCCAATATAATTAACTTGAAGGTGTGCATCGGTTGGCACCCATACCAATGCGCGGTTATTAGGGATCGTTGCAGTGTAGAGGCCTATTTACGAACACTCCATCGGGTATAAACGTTTGAAACTCTTCATTGCTCGTAGTTTCTGCAGACATATTCGTTTAACATATTAAGTCCCCGGACCATCTACATTACGGAATTTCAAGGAAAAGTTCTACGCTCCCACACGACCCGTAACTTGGGTTTTGTTTCCGTCATTAATATTATCTTTTCAAACAGTCATTCTACCCCAGTCCACTCGCAACCGATGAATACCTACATGGTATGTAGGTGAAATAGCTTGCCTATTGCCTGTCCTGACTTAAGACAAGTTTTTTATCACTTAGGTTCATTGACCGAAACAAGGGTGCAATTAACGTCGTTAACGTTTTGGATGGTAGTTGAATTCAAGTTGATGATTACAATGTAGCCACAAGTTGACATACTGTGACTACAGCAGCAGTAATGAGACAGTACAAGGTATCGATTTGTTCATGCTGTAGACAATATTGATCTCATCCATTGTGTCAACCACCTGTGAGTTTCTGTATAAAAAAAAAATGTCCTGAGAGGCCACCGCAGATTCTGCTTAACAGACGGACGCGTTATTTTGTTTGTGCATGTTATTACGTGTGCTTAGTAGACATTTGGGGACACACATGCAAAAAGAGGACGTCCTAAGTTGGAGCAGTGGTGTAGTATGTTATCAGAAGTTGACAAAGTCTTCGTATGTTAGGCAAACATATGTTGGGATAGGATAGGATAGGAGGAAGGTTTAATGAAACAAACGTTTTCTGAATTAAATGTTCGCTTTGAGACCATAGTTGGCAATACATCAGACAACGACTACGTGAGGGTGTGTTTCGAAAGGATTTCCGGAGTGCCTCTATACGAAGATCGTACGTCGCCAAGTGTAGATAACGAGCAATATAGTTATGAAGCGCGTAGTGTCTAGAATTTTGTAAGGAACAATTATAAATGTAATACATTGACAAGATGAGAGAAAGTTAGTATCTTGAAAAGGCAACTTCCTTCCGTAGTTTTGGGCATCGTGATCCCTGATCTTGATGGTTTGATTACTGTTTACCACAGGTATAGAGTGTGCTTCGATTTATAAATTCTACATGTAAGTGGACATCCTCCTGATGGTTCCCCCGTGCTACCGTGTGTACAGCGACAACTATACTTGCTAACAAAAAATTGAGTCACTGAGCACCGTCTACCTAATGAAATCTAGACCGATATGACTGGCTTTTCGTCAACCACATAGGGAGCGGCAGCCGGAGAGGTCCTCCGCGGGCTACCGTCTTCCAGGCTTACCGGTCCTATTCCAAAGATTTCAAAACGTGTGGAATTCAGTGAGTAAGTGTGTTGAGCCGCTTACCGTGACAGGCTTACCAAAAAAACAAGATCACTATATATGGATACCCGCTATTCTCCGGATCTTTTCCCTGGACAAAGGAAGTTCTTCAAATTTTAAATCCACCTGTCGGCCTTCTTTTTTTTTTTGGTCAACACGAGAACTGCCAAGAGGTCTTTTCTTGTGGTCTAATTCCGGAAGTACAAATGGGAATTTTGTCTAGGTATTGCATTTCGACCCGACGACTTCCACACACCTGTGTAAATTTCCCCCTAAAATTTTTGTGAATAAAGTTCACTCGCATATGACGGAGGTCTGAGGGTCCGGTGTCAAAATTACGTACTACAAATGTCTATTTTTAATTTTAGTTTCTTTCCTCCATGTTTCCCCCCCCCCCCCCTAAATTAAATCTCTCTTTCTCTCCAGCTTTTACAAATAGGAGGGGAGGACAAAAGAATTGTAAGAGAAACCACTTGGACCGTGACTATGCCTTAAGGCTTTTTTGCCATCCTCAGACATGTCCTTTCCTTTTCGCTCTCCCTTTGTCCCCATATTACCACAGTTGTCTTCACTCTATAGGGGATGGACAGACTTTACGGACTGACAAACACAATTTTGTAAAAAAGAAAAAAACGCCCCCCCCAAAAAAGTGGGGTCGTAATTGTAAGACACTCAGTCACATAATCTGGCCGATGAACCCGTCATTAGTTGCAGTATAGCAGTATATTTCCATGTCTTAGTTTCATTGCCTTTTAAAAAAGTCCATTTCGAATTTATTTTTAGAGTGCTTCCACACTCGATTAAAGGCTGCAATGCATCACCCCAGACAGTTTCAATTCTCCCAACCACCTACCTCTAGTCCCTCCCTCAGCCTGTCTTACATTCCTCCACATGTGTAATCAAAACAATGGATCCCTGTGTACGCTGTGTAATACGAACTGCTCTGCATCTTTCGAATTTGCTGGCAATCTAAGTTTACTGTAACTTAGAACCAGTTGAGAATTTTCCTTTCAGGGAGGTAAAAATATAGCTTAGGGTAATGCAATACAGCCTTTAAATAACTTCAGTAACTTTTTTTTAAGGTCACAGCCCATCAAGTCTAGCTGTATTATACATTGGATGTTGGCAATGTTGTTACGCGTAAATCATTGTTTTGCATGCAGTTAACTTAAGGGAGACTCCTCATTGACTCACATTTCATTTCATTTATTTGTAACAAAACAAGTATAATAAATAACAATAAAAACGGTGTTGTGAATGGAAGTGTTCTTAAAAAAAAAAAAAAACTTTCTGGGCTTGAAAAACAAGGACACTCCCCGTGGGAATAAAGTTAAACAAAGTTATAAACAACAAGAAACAAAAAGAATATCCCTTTCATACCCACCCCTCCACACACCCACTGGGCCGACCCCAACCGATCTACCATCCTCGCCTGCAACATGTGTGGCAGTTTGATGAAAATTCCTACAAAAGGGCATTAAAAATTTGCCGCTTTGGAAAATTTGAAAAAAATGTAATATATATGTAATAAACTTACAAATAAAAACTTTGACTGCGTATTTCTCCGATCCCTATCTATAGCTTTGCAGATTTACATGCTAAGCGTACACATAATTGTTGTGTGCCATCGATGTGTGTCATTTACGTGATGTTACTATGCGACACGTGACTCGCCGAGAGAAGTTTACTATACTGAGCAATGCGCTTTGCATTAACGTCACTGCCTTTTTGTCACACATCATTGCGTCTGTTCTTAATCTCCTTTACATGTGTCTAAGTTGTATAGTACGGTGGTTCACTAACAGAAAACCGTTTGAAGTGAGTGCATGGCATCATCGTAAACGAAGGAAATAATCACGAAATTAATCAGTGATTACGACCGCCAAGCAAAATCTAATCAATTGTCTCGTATAAGTTCGTATTACCCCCAAGCACATAACCGGAATATCGACAATTACCCGTAAATTTCTTCATGTCAATTGCTGTGACTTCCTTTACCTTTGTCTGTGTATCTACGAGTCACTATATACGTTCTATACTTTTTAATCAAGTTGTAACTCCCAAGTTTTCTCCTAAGTTAGAATTTCCCAGTTTTTCAATTAGTTAAAAGATACTGTCATCATGTGATCACCTGGCCTTTGTTCTCGCTTTCCACCGTAAAAAAACATTTTTCTGTTGAACTTGACACAATTGCATTTGACCTAGCTACACCTGTGAAGTTTTCAATACTTACTTTTTTTAGTTCATTTGACCTCCAATCTGTGACCATTACTTCCTGGAGTAGGTTGGTCAGTTGGTAGACCATGGGACTCATTTAGGAGAATAAACACTCATTTTGAGAGAAATTGGCGGAAACGTTTAAGATTTTCTTTTGACACCATCATGTAAGGTGATTATAGTAACGTCACTCTGTAGAGCCCCCGGTCCCCTTGCCCCCCCCCCCCACCTCCCTCGCCACAGAGGACGGCAACATTGAGCCTAAACAATGAAAAGAGGAATGTAATGTTTGGGCTGAATAAGTTTTAGCCTAAGTGTCTAATCACAGGGAAACTTGAACGACTTGCAAGTGATAGCATATGGGTATACCGCAATGGAACATTTTAGTACAACCCATAGAGCTACAAATCTCTTCCTCTAGCTGACTTTCTTATTTTTGGAAAGGTAAAAATGATGAGCAAAATGGTCATATCGTAAACGTATCATTCAGGTTAACCCTTCCAGACCCGACTGTATACTTCAGGTAGAAACAAGCTACACCGTTTGTATCTGCGACCGTATTTTGAGTAGACTATTCAACAAAAAAGAAGCTCAAAAAAAGCCTCGATTTCAGTACAATTGGTTTCTTCAGTTTTCGCAAGCCACATATGAAGTTATAGAATATCACACATGTACGAACTCGGATTCAAGATACCAAAGTCACAAAGATGATTAAACGACAGCTTTTATCAGCCACAGGCACTGTTTGCCAATCTAGCATTTTCTGTATTAGTGTGTGTGTAACGCTGAATACTCACAAAATGTTAAGCTCCCCTTAAAAAAAAAAAAAAATTCTAAATTAGTCCAATCTGAACACAGTGTAAAAGAAGTTACGTCGAGAGCTTTTTTTTTTTTGCATCTTTTTTTCATCTTTTTTTCATCTACGCATTCAACAAATTGATTTTAGCCATAACATATACGTTGGCACTCGAATGCACTTCACTGCGTTCGTTCACGTAGGAAGACCGTCCTTGGCCTTTGACGTTGTGATGCATTTTTTGACGGTCGGTCGAAACCGATTCACTAGTCTCTCTATGCCAGAGTAAGGAACACGGGGACACTGTAGCTTATCTGTAGCTTAATCTCTGGAGTGAAGGATATAGAAAAAAAAAATACAAAAATCCCAATGCCACCCAACCTCCTCGGTTGGGCTGCATATCTCATTCGTCAGCTCATCATACTGTTCTTGCGAAAGCAATAATACGTGGAAAATTAACTAAAACTCAACTATTTGCTACTTCTATGGTTTTGATAATTGCAAAACCATCGAAACAAAGATTCGAACGTATACCATGGTTCTGCTGACAACTGCGTGTACATGTATAACCATTATTTCGTAATCGTTAATACCGCATGTCTTTAAATGGTGTATACACGCATCTGCCTGGAGTCTGGCTTACCTTAGACCACTGGAAAACATGGAAAGCAATATGCTTCGAGCTGCCCACGGCCTTTACAACTCGACGGGGCCGCTATAACAAATCCATCCTCCATGAGATTCTGTGAAGGCGTCTCCCTCATGTTTATGGACCTTAATTCAACTTGTTCGATCGGCGAAAGTACGTTAGTTTTTTTTTTGGAATTAAACATGTAATGTCACTTTCCTCTACGGTGAATCAGTGGTTGTAGATATTTTTCTTTTAATATAAGTTAGGTCGAGGCTTATCGGCCACTTAAAAATGGAGGAAATCAAAGCAAAAAATTACCTCCATGCATGCACAATGCCGCAGTGTGGTCTTGCTATAGGCCAGATCGCCCGTTGCTTCATGCACCAACAAAGCAACATGCAAGCATCCCAATCAAATGGCCCGATAACCAGATTCACTCGACTTTTGCCTGAGTAAATGTTTCGTTCCTTTGCAATTTGGTAAATCAGTTCAAACTATATGAAGCGATACGACGGTCATCGTAGCCAGGAGGTATGTTTATATTAACCCCCCCCCCCCCCCGCCCAAAAAAGTGGTGGCAATTACATTTCTGTTTTCATTCGTAGACTAAGTAATGAAATGCAGAGGCGCACCTAGGGTTTCTCCATTGGGGAGAGGGCAAAGATGTGAAAATTTTCCCCGTTTTTCTAAATTCCCCCAGTTTTTTTCTTTTTTTAAGGTCACATGTGTCTGGCCTTGTGGCCTTGACCTTGAAAGTGAGGGTGGCGTGAACGGGGCATAAGCAGGTTCTGAGCCTGTATATGTGTGGAATTACGGTCATATGATGCACCTGGTGACTCATTGTCGCCCTGGAGGGGAGGAGGGGGGTAAGGGGATGGTCCCCTTTTGGAAAATTTTTGATTATGCAGAGTTGACTAAATGCAGAATGGTGCTATATTGAATAATAAATTTGAACTGATTTTATCTGATTTGTTTTCGAAACTCAGAGACATAAAAAGGCAGCAATTAGTCTTCATGTCTTTAGATTACTTCTGACTTAACTGAATGATGTTAAAGTAATATTCCTGTTGATGATTGTAATAGAAGGCATCTTCCATGACCTACGTGTAGTTTTTTTTTTGGGGGGGGGGGGATCCTCGCTCTTAAGTCTATATGTCACAAAAAATGCCTGCCAATGTGACTTGTGCTTCCATGGTTTTCACAGAAGTTCCCCTCACTAAAGTTTAAGGTGACCACTACACATTTCACTTTCCAACTGTTTCAACGAGGGGGGCTTTTCTATGGAACGCTTGTCACACAATAAAGCTGGGGAAATATGCTGCATTAAAATACGAATTAGCCTACACATGGAAATGTCTCAAAAGTTCTTATCCTCTGGAATATTTTGAGAAATAGAAAAGGAAGTATTACACCCCAAATTTCTCAAATTTTCCCAAATCACCCCCATTTTTTTCACCGAGAGGAGTTGTCCCCTGCCATCCCACGTAGTTACGTCACTTATGGCTGAGTGGATAACGGCAGGAGCATTTGAAGCGAAGAAGCTTACCAATTGCTGACACGGTCTGCATGAGTAAGGTGGTTTTATCACTCCAAAAGCAATCTATCAATTATCCTATCTGAACTGACGTCGTGAAAAAAAAGAAATCAGATTTGATCTATAAGTGTTGAGTTGGTCACGGTAGCCAGCCGATATGAAAACTACCAGCCACAGTTTGTTACACATCTGTGCATTCTCATCGTTTTGAAGTAAATCTTTGAGTGTTCACATGACTTTTTTTTTCAAGTGGTTTAAGTATACCAATAGATCCAATACGTAGACGCAATCATTTCCTGAACTAGAATTAAAATAAAACAAACTAGATATTAGATTTAGTGACCAATTTAAAAAAGAGCCCAAGGGTACTATACGGTTCCTTGCTTGAAGATAATTTTAACTCAACTAGTCATTTAGTCTCAGCCAAGATTCATCCACAATTTATCACATCCCAACAAAGTTTGGGCCCCATTCTGTCCCTAATAATCCAAAGGTACTCGACTACCATAGTTCTTACCTCAAAACCCCTCAGCTTTGTAACATACAGTCTGTTGAAGAACTATTGCTTTGCACACTGAAATAATTTATTCCCATCATAGGACCCATGCATTCTTAAGTTGGACCAAACACTGGAAAGGGTTCCACTACCACAATGCTAATTTGACAATCCTTCCACACTGTAAAGCAAAATATTGGCAGAAAAAAAAACCATTTTGCATGATTTTATAAAATAGTCCGTATGGCCCATATGGGACGTATTATTCTGAAGAGCCACTAACACAGTAGTAACGTGACAAAATTTCAACTTAATACCATACAATCTGTGGGAGAAAAAGGCATTTTGCATAATTTCATTAAATGGCCCATTTGGACCTTGGAACCAAAACTCTTGAACACCCTGAAGGTACCACGACCAATAATGCATTCATGCACCAAGTATAAACTTTGTCCAAACTTTGTTACTTGAGATATCGTGTAGAAAAAGATTTTCAGGCTTTTGCCCCTAGTGGCCCATATGACCTTTGACCTCCACTTAATAAAATATTGCATACCTCAATATGGCGAAGGTATGTACCAAGTTTGACTTTCATCCGACTTTCCCCGATTGAGGAAAGCGTACCCAAGCAAGTATCTCAAACACCTACAGTCAAACACGCCAACCTGACTGCATAGGTTCCTTTGCCGACTCAAGGAACCAAAAAGGAAATAATTAGATTTAACAAAAAAAAAAAACAAAAAAACGAGTGGTACATGAACGAGTATGAATATTCATTATTCACTGACTTCAATTAGCCAGATTTCCTTTTGCCAGTCTCTTGTGTTTTGATGTGTTTGCATTGGTGTGTAGCCACCAGCTAATATCCTCACTTTCATATTGTGTTTTTATGCTTTATGGAGAGTTCCCAGTCTAAGCCAGTGGTTTTCAAAATAGTCCCTACCGTCCATGGGGAGTTGGGAAGTCTCTGGTGGGGCTACAGAGTACACAGGAAATAGAGCTGGGTTTACATTGATGGAGGGGGGTGGTCTGACGTCACACTGGAAGCGGCAAAATGTAATATCGTATACACTAAGAGCACCTTTGACACTGACTGAACTACATTGGACTCTAAAAACAAGTTACACTGTATGACTTTCTTCTGCTGATTTTTGTTGTTCTTGCAAATAGAAAAAGTGAACTGATAATTTTTTTTCAGCAACTATAAATAAAATGATCGTAAAGGGTGGGGTAATTGGCGTTGGGGTAAGTTCCCTTTTTCGTGCCAAAGAGCTTCAACATATTGGTTATAATTGATTTACTCTTCTAACATTTTTCCTACAGTCTTAAACAAGTAGCAATGAATTTAAGTAATAATACATAAAAATGAATAAAAAATAAATTATTAATAATAATTGAACAAGTGTATTGTATACAGTAACATTTAAAGCAAATACTAGATCACTTGTGTCTTTTCCATCGAAGCATTTTCACCGGCAGGCTGAACCAGTAATGTCGATTGCTTTCAAACTGCTCTCAGGTGGACCACTGATGTTGAAAATATCTCCAGCATGCGGCCATCACCAAAATTACCTCACAGACAAGCGATTAGGACTCGTTACCACATTTCTCGTTATTTCTGTGGGCTGTGACTTTCTAATACAGGTGTATACCGTCGTTTAAATCTACATATATGTAAGCAGCTAGTCATGTTCCGCTTTCGTTTCCTGTGAATGATATATCGTAGGCCTGACCGTAACAGCCGGAAACTGGACGTAATATCATCAAACACAGTGTTGTAGTTTGCTCATCTACAGACAGATATACCGTTCATGGTTGTTATTACATCCGGTAAGTAATTCTCACACACAAATGTTATGGAGGAACGTCTCAACTGAAGACATACGGGAGGTAACTGGGAGGGGAGGGGGGGGGGGGGCGGGACGGGGAGCTGGGGGAATTCGATGGGTGACAATTGATGTTGGCGAATATCACACTAGAACGGTCACAATTCAAAGAACTTCGACAGCGGGAATGCAGACCACTCCCAAAGACTCTTCGTTTACGGTAAAACCGCTTTAAAGGTGATTAGTTTTACCATTATGTCGTGTTACGTCAGTCTCTGCTTGTCAAGAATAGACTGACGTCACACGAGACTTAACGAAACGATCAAACGTCTTTCTTACTTTACTACTTGCTTGCTTTTTCATTGACCAAAAAGAAAAAGAATATTTCTGCTCAATTTTCCTCGTTTATTTTTTTTTTCAAACACAGGCTTCGAAATTTACACTTTCACTAGGTATCCTGTAGTCTGTTCTTCTTTTACTTCTTTTAACTTCAGATTACCAAAGGTGTGGGTGATAAATGATTTATAGTGTCCCCTCTTCTTAAAAGATGAGGGGGACAGAGAAGGGGGACAGAGAATTTTAATGCCACTCTTCTGTAGCAATGGCTGAGGAATCATGATTGGAAAAACCAAAGGACCAAGGACAACAACTGAAGAGATAGACAATTACGACAATAATATGAGAAATAACAAACAAAGAATGACATAATTACTGACGTCACAGTAAAAAGAACAATGAAAACAACAACGAGACAATAAATGCAATAACAAGAGAATAACACAAATGGTAGCATTACATCACCAAGGACGGTAGATTGTGCGACGACATAGACGTTTGTCATGCATCTTTTTTTCTTTAAAATCCGTGACGTCAAAAAGACAGTTAAAAACATCGCCAGGATGGAACGAAAACGATTCAACCCGACGGTTATTGACTTAAAGACAATCGGATAATGACCTGTAACCGTAGAGATGATCATTTTTGGGAAATTGTTGGGAGCAATTTTCAGGGTTTTTTTTCAGTTTTCATCACGAAATGACTTAATAGTATAGTCAAAGTAAAAAACCCTTTCCAAAATCTACATTCCAAATTGATTTTTCGAGGAAGTTGTCAACTGGACATATTTTGCGTGTGGCGCGAATATGTAGACAATATGGAAGTACGTGTTCAATAACAATAAAAGTTGACCCGTCTGGGATTACATTTCACAAAGTTAGGGAATTCCATGAAGATGTTGACATATACACTTCACACACACACACACACACACACACGCACACATACACATACGGAGAGAAATAAGAAAACGCTTCAGTTATTTCAAATGGCAATCGTTGAATGGTGTTTTTGTTTCTTTTTCTTCAAAAAGAGCTTTCAGTTTGCAACATCCGCAATTACCAGAACTATATAAAGAGTGTGTGTTTTTCTTTTCTCGCTTTGCGCCAGTTATATTTATTTTGTTTTGCCGAAGTACATGAGAGATATCTTCGTCGTCTGCCGTTTATGGATTCTGAGTGCGTCTTAATGTCCACTTTAACGGCGCATTTATGAGGCGTTACATGTTGATATATCAATACCATCTATTTTATTGGCGCTTGAACAGCTAGACCGAGAACTATTAATAGTGGAAGAACTGAATTGTTTTAAATGTATAAGTCACAAGTCGGTAGAGATAATCATGTAAAGCTTCAATCAAATCTAGGAATACTGTTTTTTTTTCACACTAAAACCACCAAAATCACTCACCCAGCTGCAAAAAGAGTGTGCTGAAGGGTCTACTTGTTGTAAGGGTGAATTTTTGCCCTGAATGAAGTGAAAATTCCTCCAAATGGAGCGATCTAAGGATACATCTATTAATTCCATTGTAAGAAAATGTCTCCAGACTGTTGTAGAATTACATCGCGAAAATACAACAAAAACAAAAGTACCGTCAATATTTACAGACAAATTTCATTCACACTCTTTTCCTTTTTCTCTCTGTATTTCTTTATTTTTTTTGGTTCTGTAAATCTACGTCAGTTTAATGCTGTTATTGATGATCTGACCTCTTGTGCTGAAGCCAAGCAAAGAATCCTGCATTCACGCATTTTTGTATCGCTTTCTATTAAGGAATGATATTGAAATGGATAATGCAGTAAAAAATAGCAATTAATTGTTATTCGAGATACTATACAGACCTAACCAGAAAGAAAAAGGATGCTAGAGTGTTTTTTTTACAACTTGACAGGTGTAATAAAATGGGAACGGTGCGGTTTTCCGGTGTACTTTGTAATGAGCATCTCTTTTGATCATCAGGCTGTTTGTAAAAGCGTACTCCCTCCCCATTTCACTCCCCCCTCTCTAGTCCACCCCTCTCTCCTGAATTATCTAAGGGTGCAGTATTAGTTCTTTGTCATTTCTGAGGGACAGGGGTCTTCGAACTGATAACAGGTGATGGAAAAAAAGACATGTCAAGTAGGCTAACCAGGGTACGATGCAAAACCAGACATGTCTCATATATGCATACTGTTTTGACTAAAATTTGAAGCAAACAAAGTTATAGAATGTACCGTAAAGTGGAGATAATCATTTCATGGGAAATATGATAGCGATAAGCGTCAAAGATCTCTTTTTTTTAAATGGTGAAGTTAGAAATATATACTGAAGAGCACCCTGTAATGTACAACAGGACAAATGCACCTCGTTCACGATGAGACACACCCAAGTAGACCTGGACTGATAATTTTGAATAAGTGGATAATGTCCCATGAAAAACAATCGAATCCTTTTAATTGGTTGCAGATGTGTGATGGTGGTGCTTTAGGATTGGATGTGATTCTTGTCTAGGTTTACCAAACTACTTCCCCGGAGTGCTTAGCATGTCGCACCAAAAGAATTTTTAACTTTGGTCGCGTGAAGACTGTTTTCATTTATTTTATCTTTCAATCATTCATTTATTTATTTATTCATTTATTTATTTATTCATTCATTTATTTATTTATTCATTAATTCATTCATCCACTCATTCATTCATGAATTCATTCATCCATATGTTTATAAAAGGAAAGTGCTTCTCGTAAAACTATTGACAATTTGAGTCCACACGTTTTTTTTTTTTTTTTTCATCTCCAATTTATTTCTCAGTATTTACAATCGGATGAAATAGATGTAGCAGGCAAAAGATCACAGTAGCTTACAAAATATCGATACAAACACAAACGAGTCCTCAGTTCCTCAAGTTACATACGGCATTTTGTGTTTAGTGTCCCCTTTTCTTTCTACTAAAGCCATTGATGTATTTGTAGGGCAACTCCGATTAGACTGTGTTGATGAGTTCACATATATTGACCTACTTGTATATTGACCTACTTGTTATGATTGGGTTTCCTTTTTCGATCCTGCCTTTTGGATCACAAGTTTCTTCTGTCTATCTTTTAAAGTTGTGGTTCGAGGGCAACGAACCTTGCCCTTTATTCCCATTTTTGTTCCAATAACGAGATTAAAACTTTAGCGATACAGAATCGCCATGATCGATAAAACTTATTTTCTTTTTCCCGACTTAGGTTAAATTTTTTCGGATAGTCTAGTATTCATTCCTTTATACCGTAGCCTGCAGATCTCTAAGTTTTGGTTTTTTCTCGTGTCTTTCCTGTTTAACTGATCAGTAGTATCCGTTACCTGATTTTATTTTTAATCTATAAGTTCCTTTTTTAAACTATTGAAAAAAATGTAGCAAATGTGGTATGCATATTGAGGACAAACTGACGTTCCTTTAAAAATAAAGTTTTTACACTGACAGTTCCATGAAGTCTATCTTTGCAATGTTTTTTTTTTACCCGAAAAGGCCCAATTATTTTTTATTTTAATAGTTACCACACACAGGCCTATACAAAAGTTTTGATCAATCATAATTGCAATGCAAGTTATAAATATCATACTCCCAAAAAGTGAATTTTACGCATTGAGAATAAACATTTATTTTAAAACATCAGAAGAGAGGGACATACGGTCATTTTACGACGATAGCAACTTGATCCAAATAATCAAGAACTTCTTCAAGACGACCTAACTTGCTGTAGTTGGGGGCAGTTAAAGTCCCCCTTTATGAAGTTAATGAATATTAAAAGTAAAAGGGTTTTATCGCAGGATTGCGCCACCTTGTCCCGTTTTTCATGGTAATTCAGTGTAATTCCAAATCGGTAGCCATGTATTCCGGTTTTTACGAACCTTTCCATAAAATGTGCAACCGGAATTTAAACCTCCATTTCAGCCAAAAACAACGTTCGGAATCACCTTCGGAAAGACTCCATTTCTGTATAATTGGAGAAAAGGGAGGTCAACGTTGGAATCAACTTGAGATTTCACAAGGGGACCAACGTTTGCGTGAATGTACCTTGTGATCATTTATTACGTTGAGTTCACACAGGAAGCATACAGATCGAAGACGATGAAGCCCTGTGATATGGGGAACACTTGTCACTGAAAACGATTTCACAGAGGGGCAAAAAACTATTTAAGACGATAGCTTTCTCACTAAGCTGAGAACGGCAAGGAAATTTTGAGAAAAATTCTTCCCAGATTACAGAAAATAGTACTTCGCAGATGTATTTTCAACATAACAGACGTTGTTCGAGAGAATTTTGCAGGGACCCAAATACATGGTCAATAAAGGTACTAGTACCAACACCATCTGAGCGGATCAGCACTTCACACCAAACAATGTCGCTCTATTTGGAGTGAATTTTCACTCCATTCTACGTGAAATTCACTCTTCCAACGAGTGGTCCCTCGTCACACTATTTTTAAAGCGAATTTCGTTCATGCATTTTTAGCGTGTAGTTAATTTAAAAAAAAAAAAATTAAAATTTGAAATTTTATAGTAAAAAGTACACAAACTGTTTGCATAACTGACGCAAACTTCAGACACTGACGTGCAATGTAAAATACGACAGGTAAAAGGTGTGTTTTTATGTGAGGTTTTACATCTGCAGGTAGAGTGCTCCTCTGTAAATGGTCCATTTCTTGCGATTCTCATCTTATTGAACCTGTTTCATCTTCATCCACTTATGGCAAATCGCTGACCGATATTCGATACACGGCCAAGTGGGATCCCTGCATCTGATATATGTAAACCAGGGGTCGCCAAATTTTCTGGCCGACCTGGTATTTGGCGAATTAACGGAGGATCAAAGGGAGTTGAAATAGCATTGCAGCGAAGTCAATATAGGTTTTAGGGATTTTAGCTACAGGTTCTCTGGAGGCGAGGCGTGTACGGGAATATGACAGTTGAAATAAGTATTACATTACTTACAAATAAACTTATAAATCAGTGTGTCCATTATTAAAAGGAACACAACAACGTGGAAGGAAACACATCGGGGTGATGCAGAGGTGTGGTCGAATTAAAATTGGATTTACTTCCCTTGTATAATTTTTCAAATCTTTATAAAATATTTTCTCATTCCCTCGTATATGGTCTCCCCGCCAATATTGCTCTCAATCTCCAAACGTCGGAATTTTTCCTCGTTATTCACAGCTGCAAGTTTTCAAATCGCGCATCTTTAAGAAACTGAGATGAAATTAACTTGCTTGTTAAAAATTCTAAAAGGTACTCTATAGACCCGTTAAAATGAGGGCTAACTGTTTTATTTTTTACTGTATTTATTTTTTTTTTTATAGATTTCCTGCGTGCCCATGGAATCGCTTAACATTTTCCACCTACGTTATACGATACAGCCTCCAACGTGGAACACTTATAGGCGCAAAGGGGCAATTAACTGCCTATGAACATATAAAGTCAGCCTTCTCTGACCTGTATAGATACCGTAGGTACCGATATTTGAGCAGTTCCAATAAGGACGGTATTGACCTTTCTATAAGATGAATTTGTGACAGAAATATAACATACAGGGGAGGTTCCCACCAAATTTAAGATAAAGACAGGACGTCAAGGTGCTATGAAAGAAAAACCAAGTGGCTTTGAGAATCTGTAGTCCTACACGTTTACACCTGATTTTTTTTCTTTTTGCGTAGATATATTTCTTTTTGTTTTTCAAATATTTGTTTCGCCTTTTCGTAGAGTAAGATGTCCGGGTGGAGAACTTTCCTTATTTCTGGATTTGCGAGTAAAGTTCTTTTCACTTCTAACTTCTCTCTCTCTAAGGCTTTCTCGGATGTTTTGGTTTGCGAATCGACAGGTCCTACGTTGTACCTGTAATCTCGACAAGTGTCATAAAAAGAAATATTCAGGGCATCCTGAATTAATTCCAAACTCTGCTCGAACTCCTCCGTGATCCCGATTACCGCAAAAATTGATTCCATTTTTTGGATGAGGTGATTGACTAGTCTTTGTTGATCTTCGTTCGAGAGTTTCAGTCGATTATGGACCGTGCACCTCCAAGGTCTGTCGCTAGCTTCAATCTGGTCAGACGACGACGACGCCGTTCTTCGGCAAATGGTTTCGTAGACGAGTTGACGGAGGAATAAACTGCCAACATTTAAGACGTATTCTTCGACGGTCTTATTTTTACAGGAGGTTGACGTATGTCCTCCACCCAGGCAAAAGAAGTACTGAGAAATCGCTCGATCGTACGGTTCCCTGACGATGGTGTAATATGCGCATGCCCTGAACGCCGACATCCGCTTGCAAGTACCCATGCTTACGTCACCGGCAGCGAGATCGAAGGAGTTCCCTTGGTACAGTCCCCTTAGAAGATTCTCATCGAAATTTAATCTGCCCTCTCCACAAAGAAAAGGCGTGATTCTCAGACCACTTTGGTCAGCGATGGTGGTGAGACATTTCTTCATCGTCGTCCCGCCACTTTTGGGGTGATGCAAAAACGTAGGGAGTGGGTCCTCGTATTCAGATACCGGTATATCGTTCAAGAAAACGTTGGGAATAGCCGTGGGGAATCTCGGCAGTATCAACTTCGCATACGCGGACTGTTTCGCCTCCGTCTCGCCCGTCGTGATGACCAGCTTTTGGGGAGGAGCGGCATTTTGACTTCTGTGAAGGAGAATACGATTCTTGAGATTATACCAATTTCGACCTGAGGAAATATGTAAACGAGCGATATGTTAATCAGACATCTTAACATGTACGTGGAGGGCGCCATGATTCTGAGCCTATATAGTTAGATTTTTTATTCATACATCGTTTTCGTATACATGTACAGTATTTAGGTTATTCCACATACCAGTCCTATTCATTAACAATAAAAGTGAGGTAGTAAGCTCATCGATGACTTTCCGCACGAGGTCACAAAATTGTAACCATGACAACTTACGTCGCTGATCTTATCCCATGCAGCGACATGGCATGGCATGTCTTCTACAGTGGCGTACCCAGAGGGGGCAGAGGGGAGGGGGAAGAAATTAGAGAAGAAAAGAAAAAAAAAGAAAGAAAAAAACGAAGAGAGGAAGGAAGTATGATAAGATGTCGAGTCGGGAAGAACTGGTAAGCCTAAAATGAGGGTGTGTGTGTGGGGGGGGGGGGGGACTGAGACACTGCTGGGCTTCACAAGTGTGATTTTTTTTATGACGTTGAAAACAAAGACGCAGCAGATTAACAACACAATCGAAACAAGATGTTCATAAAGGTCTGGAATCGTTGATTCGAGGTTTCAATTGTCGATCCATGCGCATGTGTATACTGATACGCAGTATACGAGAATCCCGAGACTGGGGAATGGAATCCGCACAAGATAGGTGGGCGCATTTGTTTCACTCATTACGCAATAGGCAATAGGCCTCCCCGAACTGTCGATCAAAACCTCGGGTTCCTCTATTTTCCCCAATCCTAAAGCTGAATTAAAAAAAAAAAAACATAAAAAAATAAATAAATCCCCTAAAATGTATTGGTTGTCAATGCCAACTATGCCAAAGCCAAAGGAAATGCCAATGCCAAAGCTATTGCAAATACAAACCAATATTCTGCCATATTACTAATTACAAGTACCTCAATTCTACTACTTAAAGTCTATCAATTCTTCTACTTATAGTACATTCTACTACTAAAAGTATGCCATTTTCATTTTTTTAATTACAACGGGCGCATGCAACAAGGTCATGCTTTGCCCTGGAGTTCCCCTTCCCCCAAAAAAAGAAATATTCCAGTCTGCTTGTGGGTCGCTTTGTTGTAGAAATTGTAGAAAAAAAAAGTCAATTTTGCACCATGGTTGGGCGCCTTAGAAGGAAGAACATACCCTCTTTAAGTAAAGGGGGTTAGGTTAGGGGAAACGGGGGTCCCACATCCCCTGCAACCAATCCAGTTACGTAGCATACATATTCCACCTTGTGTACTCTTTTATATGCTTGTGTGTTATAACATGATCACATGTGTTAAATTCATGGTGCTTGAAAATGCTACGTGTATTACAACATGTCGAAACAAGCGAAATTTTGTTGGGAACATCCTTGAAGATTTAACACAGGAGGCCTATGAAAGCTGTAAAATCACAAATCTGTGTTGGCGTGTTACATCACGGAGGATTTATATGCATATGTTATATAGCCAGTAGTATGTTCGGCATGATCTCTCATCATTCTAGGCTTATCTGTGGACTGACTGATTTGAAAAATGCCTTGGTAGGGCAACACTCCTCCCCGTACACCCTTCCTCCAGGACGGTTGTCAGAAATGGGCACGATGGGTCAATTTTGTCTCCTCCCCCTCAAAAAAAAAAAAACCCTGGCTACGCCCCTGGTCTTCTAGAGACAAACTTTTCTGCATCAGATTAAGGTACCATGAACATTTATCAGTACACAGACAATGTAACGAAGTGGCCCTTTTCGTAGACCTATAGACCCATGATCATGGAACAAATTAGGTTTGGTACCATTAGTTATAATTTAAATCTCTGTTCATTCTTACTTAAGAAGAATTCTCAACTCCCATTGGTCCGTTACAGTCAGGCTTTATCCTTGGATAAAAGCGAGGTAATTGTAGAGTAAAATCACCACTGGATGAAAACAACAAAACCCTGGATCGACTGTGTTTTGTCGTATGATATCTGAGGTCATAATAAACAAAACAATGGCACCGTGGTACTTTGCCATTGGCGCACGAATATTATTCCCGTGTTGTTTATCGTGTTACCTTTTCTACGGGTTTCTAAATAAAAAATGTAATTATTTGCAAACCCAAATTTCCTTTCGTTTTCGTCTTTTCTCATTAATATCTCGCTGTGTGAGAACAAAAAAAGGTTAGTCTGGTAGGTTAATGGTATCACAGGACGAACTCCGGCCACGCCCTCGTACATTGTATTAACCGCGAATGTGCATTATCCTTTCAAGTATGTTTGTTTTGTTTCATTATATTTGTAACATGCTAATATATTACAGTTTTCCTATCGTTGTTTTATCAATCAAAATGCGTCATTTTTCCATTGAGCTGTTCCTCATGCTACATCCCTAGCGACAACCTAATCTACATGTTACCCCATGGAGCTAGGCCTACCCCTATAATAGCACCTCCTAGCAACGTCTTCCATGCAGCCAATTTTCAAACGATATCGCCATCTGTGGCGGCACCAGGACTTTAGATCTGGAAGGGACAAAAGAAACTGTGGGGGGGGGGGGGGAGGGCAAAAGATTTTGCGAGTAGTGCGAAATCGACCGAGTCCGGGGAGGGTACTGTAGGTCGAGGGTAGGGCGAGTGGGGTTCAGGGGCCCGTCTTATGGCCCTTGGTGGGATTCAAGGGCAAAGCCTCGATTGTGGTCAGGAGAAGAACCCTCCAAAAGTTCTGCGGTCTCAAGATATCTCTGGGTGAAAAATTCCAGGGACTCCACTCCTGGACAGCTCATGGAGTCTAGGAGCAATGTCCTGGAAGCTGTGAAGTTTTTGCAAGTCTCTCTGAGTGAAAAATTAGTTTTCAAGATAGATATACATCAAACATGAAACTTACGATCCCTGGATGGGTCCAAAGGCAAAACCTGTTGGTGTTCCATTGTGACGACGCCCCCCGAAGCTCTGAGGTTTTGGTATATCTCTGTTTGAGAAATTATGTGTCATGGACTTCATAAAACAGATAGGTCAATGCAAAATAATGGATATAAGCAGGAATAGATATAAAATACATGTGTGTATTTGTCAGGTCCTCTCAAATGAGTGGGAGGGGGGGGCAACAGTGGCCACAGGTGCTGATGGGGATGCCCCATCCCCCCTCCCACCCTATGGTGTCGAAACTGATCGGAACACTTCACAGGTGGGATCATTTTATAGCTGAATCACTGAAGCTTCTTATTTTCATACCTTTTTTTTTTTAATTTTGTAGATTGTCGAAACTTACCCAGCTCGACTATATATATATATATATATATATATATATATATATATATATATATATATATATATATATATATATATATATATATATATATATATATATATATATATATATATATATATATATTCAAGACAATATAAATTGCCAGTGGGGACTTCGACCTAGACGGGAAAGACTGTCTCAGTAAAGTCATTGTCAGCTTCTTAGTTCAAACATTCTTTGGAACAACTCTAGCTGACACTAAATGAACATGATTTCAATGAGGTGTGATCCTGCAACTGGTCATGGTAAATGTCACTACTGCTATGTTTTGAAGTAAACCCATGGATACATTTTCGTAGCTTATTGACGGTATAATTGTACACGCAGCCCAGTGGTGACTGGAATGAGCTCCAGAGCAGGCCATTTAAATTACGGTAGATAACATGATATTTAGGCTAGTTAGTTAGGCTATATTTCTAAAAAAAAATGGAACTTAAGTATGTACGATAGCGGTGAAAGCGATTGTATCACTTTTTCAAAATTTTCGATTCACGTTTCGATGTGAAAGACTGCATTTTATTGACCGTGCATAGTAACCCAATTAACGTGACTTTAAAAATGTTGTTTTTGTTTCTAATACAATTTTAGTGCCTTTATGAAACACTAAACGAATATTGAATTTCTCCTTTGTTGTGAGCTAGAATCATTTTTCAATCTGTGAAAAGTTCCGTACGTCACAGTTCAAATAGCTCCGACCTGACCCTATTAGCTCCATGGTTACTCCTGCAAGGACAGTGCAATGATCTTCCAGATGTTAAAGCCTTCACGACAGATGGTAGCGTACGTGGTGGACGGTATGGCTCAGAGTAAACGAATAGGCGCAGTAGCCAGGTCAGATCCCTAAGTGGGGCCAACATAGAAATAGAAGGGGACGTATCGGCACATGTGTCTTAACATTGATCCCTTTTTCTTCCTCTCGAAATTTCTAAGGGGGGATATTAAGGGGGCATTGCAACTATAATTGACCCCCACCCCCCCCCTTTGACTAAGATCCTGTAAATCAGTTCAATTCACGACAGTGACATGTTCATTACGTCATCAAGAATCTGCTCTAACAGTAGCAATCAACCAGTACAGTGACGCTTAACTTCTGAGGCGTTATATGAAGGAAAGTTTGGGACATCGGTTTTCCTTTACGTCAGTCCTCATGGTTGTTGAAGTTTCTCAAAGAACTCACAGTTGTATCTTTTAAATTAGTCTAGACCTTCAGTATTGTCTTCCTGGACGGGGAATGCCCCGTTGTTACATTACATTGTTTACATCATTCTATTCATACATGGTTATACCTTCACCAACATGAATTTAGAAATTTGTTTCTATGTATTCGTCTGTCAGTTTGAAGTGTCCATAGTTCCGTTGCTACCTAATGGGGAGCTTTGGAAAAATAAATCATCAAGCCCATAAATCTTCAAAAATCACACACGTATATTGTAAAAATATTAACAAGCTTTAAAATTGGTCCTCCTGTTTTGATCTCGCACGGTCACGTGGCATTACCGACCTGTAAAATGCCATCTGTGATGTATCCGCCACACTTTAGACATTTTAAATGACTAGATTATTAAAAACCTGTTTCAAACATGGCAGGGTTGTACTAAGAAGTTACAGCTACAGACATACAATGTTTTGATATCATATACCGTACTATTATATATAACTGTAGGCGCAGCCACGTCATATTGAAAAGGGATTTGACTAAATACTGCTGGGTTTATGACAGGGTCTTTGCATAGGAAATTTTGTCCAATTGGAATTTGCAAATGAATACGAATCCTTCGAATTATAACGAATCAACGAATCATAGAGATGGAAATTGTATACATATATTGGTTTATAATCCCAGAGTGTTATGCTATAACTAACTGTAGGCCCTACATCAAGTGCTATAGAATTTGAATTACTAATGTTGTGCGTATGACATTCTCTGCGAAATTTATGGAAATTTGGTCTATTTATAACTGTTACAGTTAAACAATAAGAGAGTGCTTACAAGCAATCACTGGAAATTACAAATAAACCACGTGGGCTATTCCTTGACTAATGCTCGATGCTATCATAATAATACAGGCCTACATGAAATGTTGTAGAATTTGAGATTTATACTAATGTTTTGTCAATGACAATGTTAATAGGAAATTTTGTCCTGATAACAATTGTAATTAAACAAAGAGGGGAAGATAAAGAAAAAAAATCATCGCATTTTAAAATTACACCTACGACAATGTAACTGATATACTGTACGACTATATGAAGATAGGTCCTAACAAAAATATTTTATCTTGTCACTATCTTGTTTACTCTAGGTCTACTCCAAAATTTCACCCGAAAACCATGTGACTGAGACACTATCAGAGCCGTATGAGATCCGAGGAACAACTCCACAATGAGATCAACACCTATATCTCTATAGTGATAATTGTCCTGACTTACTATAGTGTGTTTATAGTGTGTATATATACAAAGGTATATTTGCAAAGGTGCATATGATAAGATCGGTATATACGAAAGGTGGATGCAAAGTTTCCCCTAATGGATTAAACTATTAAACCTATGATATTTACATAATTTATTTAGAAACAACCTCACCAACACAGATGAAAAAAAAAAAGCAAAATAGGAGCACCAAAAAATTTAATTTTTTTTTTTCTAAGTTATCGCGTTGTCTTAAACCATCACCACCTTCCGTATACTTCTCTAAATTGCATGTTACCTAATTCAACGAGGAAAAAAATCGGACGATGACTTCTGGTGGACCCCACAGGTGTTTTCCTAGATTAGTACATTGCACTACCCCACTTTGTCAATTTGGGTCGTTCCATAAATAAGGGGTCCAATGTATGACATTTTGGGCAAAAATTGGATAAGGGAAGGTAAAAAAAGTAATATGCTAACTGAAAGATAATAACAAAACTCAGTAAATGCACTGAAACTAAAGCATAATTGCATCTTGAAAATAAAAATATTATGTTTTTTTTTTTTATTTCTATGGCATTTTGTGTCACAATGTAAATGGGACACCAAAGCCCATTTTTTTAGAATTTTATGCCATATATCATACAGTTTATGGGATACATGCCCATCTAAGCTAATATTTTGTTCCTTCCCATTCATACACTTCAATCAGTTGCAAAAATTAGGTGTCTTTGGGACATTGCAATTTTTACAGTCTTGTGTTAAGGGGGACACCATTTTGGTGTCCCCAGGTAAAATATTTACATTGTGACACCAAGACTTTCCAAAAATTATTATGTTTAAGTTGTTCATTCTTTTCCAAATTCAGACACATAATAGGTATTGCAAAGGTTAAGTGTAGCAACACAATTTCATTTGCTACTTTTATTCAGTTGGCCGTAATACACAACATGTTACAATGTAAACAACAAAAAGGGACACCAAAATTTTGGTTTACATTTACACGTGAAACACATGAACTCTGCTCCAATGTACTTGCTCTGCTAAGCATTTTAACAGTCAATCTTAATACAAGAAAATGACAAAATTATCTTACATTATAATAGTGCAGAACATTAACACAAGCATAATAAAGCTTTCCATTTACTTCAAAAGAAAAAACACAGTGCCGTTTGATTTTTTTTTAATGTCACAGCTTTGGTGTCCCATTTACACGTCAAATATGTCAGTCTATTGTGACATTAAGTCCGAATGCAAGAAGTAAAAATGTGTTATTGTATATTGTTTGAAATGTACCAACAGATAGATGTGTCTGAAGTAATATTAGTAAGTTAACCGTAAATCTTCTTACAAAATCTGTTGTAAGAAAATGTCACAATGTAAATGGGACACCAAACACCATTGGTACCCTTATTTATGGAATGACACATTTACAAATGGTCTCGAAAAGCTCATCGGGGCATATAAAATCACAAACTAAAGAAAGATTTAAAGGATGACAATGAAAAAGTGAAGTACAAAGCGAATACCCAGGGAGATCTTTACCTTGGCAAAACGTTTCTGGAAGAACTCAGGACTGGTGTCACTCTAACTTCGTTCTTGAAAGAGGAAGTCACAAACAAAACTATAATTCCAATGACAACAGCATATACAAAAGAGGAACAGTGCCCTTTCAAATTTCCTCGCATATTTAAAAGCAAAATTGAGACCGATCTTGCTGGATGGTGAAAACACAACAACAGCGATAATTAATATCAAAAATAATAAAAAAAGAACGAATATGGTAATACTAAAATTCAGTAATACGAGCTGCTTAAATATGTCTCTCTGTGTCAAATGGCGTAATCGAAGTGGGTGCATTGTGCATGTCAATAACATCTACTCCTCGACGTTCAGCCATTTGAAAGAGAATAATTTTGAAATTCATCACTTCCGGTTCGAGTCGATGAACTACCCTCACAGTTTCGATACACTCGAAACCGATCAGGATATCCCGCCAGTGAACTTGAATACGTCATCAGTCGGCAGTAAAAACGATCAATATATGGTACTAGTACCACGCATATGACATATTGATTCCCCAACATCTCCGTCCCTCCGGTTGGGCGGGTTTCCGATCCAGGGTAGTGAATAAATCGGTACAACACAGTTACTATTCCTCCTGGACTGATGTATCCGGTCAAATCCGTATTGACGGATGAAAATCGGTCAGAAGTTTTACTGTTTTGCTCCACTGTTTACGTTCGGTTCGAGACTCCTTAGGTGAAAAGAGGAAAAGTAGCACTTGAAAAAAAAAAAAAAAATCGAGGATTTCTGTCAAAGCGACTGCGAGGAGGAGTCCTTGAAATGTTTACTGAATTTTGGTCTAGAGGCATAATGTCCCCTTGGCCCATATATCCAACCTGAATTGTACATACACTAGCAGACATAAAGACAGAGACTCATCGCCCCACACAGTTCCTATTTTCTCAACCTCTCATACGTCTAGTCCCTCCTACAGCATAACTCTCATCCACATGTGTAAGCAAAACAATCCCCCACCCCGCCCCGTCCCGCCGTGAATGCTGTGTAATATGCTACACTGTATCTTTCGAATTTGTGTCAATCAAATAACAGAACCGATTGAGAATTTTACACCCCCTCCCCTCCTTTCCGAAAATGTAGCTCCGCGTGTGCACTAGAGTGACTGCGTTTAAAATGTAACACCTGAGCAATTGCACTGACTTTTGTTTTGTTATAGGTATATTCTCTTCCCACTTATCTCCCTTGAACGTCTAATTTACGTTTCAATTTTGTCAAGTCAGTGATTAAAATATTTTAAGACACTTCAAAGCAAAAGCATCTTTTCATTTCCCTTGCTTTGGATTCATGCGAGCAAAAAATTGGATATTTCTGTCTATCTAAAATCAGACTACCCTTTGTCATGATTAAAGGCACTCATTTGACGTCATATTAAGTTGTGAGTCGCGAGATTTTTTTTCACTACATTTATTGTCTTCCTGTCAAGTTTGGGTGGGAAGTTACGAGTACAAGTAAACTGTAACAGTTACTTCTGGGACGGTAGCAAAATCACGTAAAGAGTTTCAATTGAAATCATGCAACGGAGCAAGTAACTAATTACAATTCAGTGCAAAAGTAACTGTAACGGCATTGCATTTTGGTACAGTTACTTCCTCTTTACAAATGTCCTTAACGGACACAAAAGTACACTTATTTTGAGGATCGCTGAACTTTTGAGGTGAGGAAGGAGTATGGAATGGTACAAATATTATCGGCAGTGTCTGCCGACCCTATTTTACTGACGTAACTGTAGACATATCACCAACAGTACACACAAGCGGGAGAAATGGCCAACGGAAGCAGTAGACACAAACCACACAACCAATACAGAAACCATCAAGTTTGGCACATTTTTTATTCGATTACAAAAGAATTGCAGCAATTTCGTCAGCTTCTAATGATTTGGCTTGTGCCGATTGTGTGTACTGATGTAGTTTCTTACCGTTTCACTCGTAAAACAGGGTATGCACGCACTGTCGATAATATTTGCACGATCGGCGTCTCACACACACACATCAGAGACACATGCTCTCTAATTGGCCTTCTACCCGCAGTAAGACAGCTTATGAAAGTCTATAGTTAAAAAAAAAAACACAGGGCAACATCAATCGTCTGCCCCTCCCCTCCCCCCATAACCACATAATCGCATCGAATTGTGCGGACTCTAAAATAGTCGTATAACAATATCTCAATGATTGACATTGTCCTCTTGTTCATTTGAAGGGAGACAAACAATAAATATAGCAGGACTATTAATGACAGACTTTTCTTTGATGACATGTCCCTACCTTCAACAGTTAGGCCTAGGACTACATGCATGGACGTTAATCCCCCCCCCCCCCCCCCACACACACACACATTCCTTAAAGAGAAATGTTTTGGCTTACTTTTTGAATGGTAGAAGGACATTGTAACAAATATCGATAGTCGGATACCACGATAGTAAGAAAAATCTGAAATACCAGTTCGAATATTTTTTTATTTTCAGTCTAGCACATTTTTATGACGTAAAGAGATGCCAAATATTGCACCAGATTGTGCGGTTGGCTGATGGTAATTGAAACAAATTCTCATTAAATCTGAAAATTCATTTGAACTTCCCATATTACAGTCTAGGAGTGAGAATAGTCAGAAAGTCTGACATATCATATATTTTTCAATGTAGCTTTCATTTTCAAAAGTTACCGGTACAAGAACGAGTTCTACTTTTTTTCATGCAATCATTGACGGTAGTAGCAAACTACAACTGTAATGACAATAAAATTTGTTGGAATAACTTTTCTGAAACCACAATTATTCGGGGAAGAAATGACTGCAACAGATGCAAAATATTGCGCCAAGATTTTGTTTGAGGTCACTTGCTGGTTGAAATTTCTCGAAAGGAAAAAAACCTATTATCGTTAGAAAGTAAAAACTGTGGACTGAACTTTTCAGAAAATTACGATAGCATAAAAATCCTAGCTAAGAGCAATCCAAATTAGTACTAGTTTTGAATAGAATGATGTTTTTCACATTTTTTTGCGAAATTGCAGACATGAGAGCCCTATTTCAAGGCTGAGTACAAGAAGCCAAGATCAACCGGGAAGTGCTGTTTCGGACCATCGAAAGAGTAGGGGAGGGGGGAGGGGCTTAAAGCGAAAAAAATCTTCTTGTACGTTCCGTACTAACCGATGGTGGCCCTCCGCTTAGATAGTCCTGTCACACATGCCCTCACGCAAGGTCCCCACCCCTCCTGAAAACCCTGGATAGCCGCTTCATTTGTGACATCGATGACGTGTAAGCAAAATATTTCCCCAATCACTAGACTCTAGTGGTGCTATAGTAATTTCTGTTTGCATTCCATTCACTTTATCTTGCTGTGGTAATTTATGTTTACATTATTTCACATTCATCTTCTGCCTAACCGACGAAATTTTTCTTCTCGAAATTTCGCTGAGGGTTTTGAGCCACTCTCCATGAGACGTTTCTGGAAATTCCTATGTATGAATTTTTCATAGATACGCTTATTCATTGTAGCTCTCCGCTTAGATAGTCATTAGTAACAAACCCATTCGTGCAAAAATCTCCTCCCCCCCCCAAAAAAAAAGGAGAGAAAACATTTCCAGGAGTCAGTACGCCATCCGCTCAGCCCCAAATAGTTGCAAAGTACTCAAAGAAAATGAAAGAGGATGCGTAATTCATAATGATTATTGTATCACCTCAACCCCCATCTGATATGTATTTACCGTACCATTTTTCATAGATTGATTTTTTTTATATGAATTGGAGAATTGCAGATGTGATATCCGCCTGCTTCAAGACAGTGTATATGCAGCTTAGAATGGCCAGGAAATGCCAAACGGTGTGAAAAGCCCAAAATTTTGTTGTACCGGCGATCCGCGCCAATCGATGGGGGTGCTCCGCTTAGATAGTCCTGTCACATGTGCCCTCAGGCCAGCCTCTGTTCCCCGATTAAAACCCCTGGACACGGGCCCCTGATTTGTCCTTTCACAGACTATGGCACAGAATATGTGCCTTCAATCACTAGACTCTGCGTAGCCCCCACATGTCAATCATCAAATTTATCATTTGTATTAACATATGCAATGTCTGACCAGTTTTGCCCTTTCAGTACCATTCGAAGATACAGAATCCTTCATTTAAATGCTTTTAAATGCTCATTTAATTCTGCAAATACCTCGTAGCTTCCTTGCTTTTTCTTCTGATCACGTTAATGGACGTTATACCCCAGGAGAAAACCTATTCCACCTGTCCAATATACCCAAAGCCATAAAAAGTGCAGTGCGTAGACCCCTGCTGAGGCAGCTTCATTGCCCTTCCCCCCCCCCCCCCCACCCACATTTCAGTTAAGTTGGATTGATGCCCCTGCCTACATGCAAATGTTGAGATTTTTCAAGGCACAGCCAGCGATTATGGTTCCGAGTCTAGTCGTGAGCGATTAAAGTTCTGTTTATGGTTGTATCCATAAATAGCCGACCCATGCGGGACTTACAGTACTTCTCAGTGTGTCCTCCCGCTTTATGAATGTATTCTCAAAATAGGCCTTTCCTTCGTGCTTTACTGTGTATTGAAATTTCCACAGTAGGGCCTATTTCGAGATATGACCTTTGGTAGAGGACGCTGTACCTATATTTTTTTCGGGTTCTCTAACTTGTGAAAGGTAGCGCCAATGCACTAACCCACTTGCGAAAGGACAAGTGTAGGTAGCTCACACAAGTGACAATTTTGAGTAATTGAGTAATCATTGAAAATATCAAGGTCAGAGAGACTGTGCCATTTCCTGCAATCTGAGAGGTACTTCTATATATATATATATTGGTGGGGGGTACGCTTCGCAAGTCTATGCAGAGGACATATGCAACTTGACCGTAATAGAGTCATTATTTCCCCCATTTGAATCCTTTGCTCAAAGTCTGCTTACACTAGTGACAGAGGAACAGGGAGCCTTACGGCTATTGCTATAGCTCTTGTATATAAATCTGCCTTCTTTTTGATAAAACTAAAACCTAGCCTCAGTTATTGGCTAATCAGGAAGACAGGGGAGGGGGTTTGCGGCTACGGGCCGTGGATATAACCAATATGCACAATATTTTCCATTTTTGTGACGAATACCAATGGAGGACAAACGTAAGGGTTAGTCTTGTTGTAGGCCTGCCTCTGCGGCTGGATTTGTTTTATCACTTTCGGGGCCTGGACCCCTAAACAGGTTCCACAGCCGGCTCGGAGGACCTCGGACAACACATACATGACCCTCGACAACACATACACTTGCTCGCACGTGTCGTTGCTCCAAAAATAATAGAGGATCATGCATAATTCAATTGACATGTTATATGACGTTCATCTCAACTGGAGCCATTTGATTTTTTCATAGATGATATAATTTCTCATGATTGAGACTTGCAGACGTAAGACCCCGCAAAGGCCGGATACATCCAGCTTAGAACACAGAGGAAGTGCCATTTCTGGCCATCTGGATGGGGGTCTTCTACCTTCGCGCCAACCCCTCTTCCATATTGTTTCCGTTCCAACCACTAACGCCATGGCTTACACAACTTTTAAGAAAAAAAATTAGGCCAGATGTCCCCCCCCCCCCCACACACACTTTCGATATCAAATCGAAGCCCATGGTGTGCCTTAATACAGTTTATCACGTGGTTTGAAAACTGTAACCAATTGCTCTTTTGGAGCCAAACACTGAAGGCCAGAACAGACACCAGTACTAGTTGACGCAACCGGTAAAATGCTTGTGGCATTGGATAAACTGGTGAACACTAAAGGTGGGGAATCATGCCTCCTTTGTTAAGGGAATGTCAACGCAGCCTACGTTGCAGGGGTTAATGGCGGTATATCAATTTTGGGATAGGTGTAAAGCGTTTCTCTTGCATCTGGAGCAGAAAATTTGTGTTGCCATTTGATAAAAAAATAATCCTCCTCTCAAGAGACTAGCCTATTGGCTTCAGGCTAGGTGAGCTCAAGAGAATGAAGGCTGGACATATGAGAGCGGACATCAAACTGGAGTGAAACTTTGAAACACCTTCAACTCAGAAGGGCCAGGACTTCCTACTTGAAGGTGAATATTTTACACTTTAACACTGCAAACAAGACACTTAACAGCCAGTCGTTGTGTTGTAACAAGTGTATTTACAAGAGTGAACACGCTAATTGTGTTGGAGGTAACTGTCATTGGTTAAGTGCTTACATACAGCAACAAGAAAGTCAATGATTTCAAAATTACGTGTGCAATTACCAGATCCAACTGGAGTACTTTTTGTATCTTTACTCAGTTCTCAGCAGGTCTAAAACCTTCCACCCAGTCACTCTCTAAGATATCACTCTATGTGAACCCTTACTATACAGCAGTCACATATCAGGTGGAATAAGTAGGTACATGGATATTCCCCCCTGATATATTGTTTCAAAACTACTAAAAAATAAAATGAATTCAAACAGTTATTCATCTGTGAATAGGATTCCCATCCTAGAAAAAGAGGTCTGCAACAACAGTCACGGCAATGGAATGTAAGTACCATTAAAGTATATGTGACATGAAAAAAAAAAATGTTTAGGAGTATTGACAAAATCCATAAAAACATTAAAAGCCATCACAACTTCGATCAAAATTAATCAAATATTGACCATTTTACAAACAACTTTTTAATACAATTGCATCACGAATACAAATTTCAGACAAGGAAGGAGGGACTCCCATAATATGACCTACGTTATCCTTTGCTTACTCAACGTTTATTTCCTGGACGACGGAGTATTTCATATGATTAGACGATTTTCTTTCGAAACCATATATATTCTCCATTCAAAATAATGATATCAATTGCCAATGTGTGAGCCGGATGAAAAGTTACTAGAGGCAATATATATATCGGTCGAACAAAAGAAACAGAGACGCTGTGCAGCATTTCACATAATCGAATTTGGATGTTCATCAAACTATATTGATATTAAAGCAATACCTCAAACATCTTTGATAATAGATAATAAACACAATTCCAACAGACCTGTCATTCAGGGTATCACTTTGAATGAAGCCAGCTTCTGAATGAACTTCTGTCACCGAGACTCAGGGTCTCATAGCAACAACCCATCCTCCCCAAACTAGCCCGAACGGCCGACTGACAATGTGTGAGACTCTAGAGGCGCTTTGTCGCAGTAAGCGAAGTGAAGGTCATGTTATTTTGTGTCTGCAGAGTTTAGAGAGATCATTTTATGGGAACATTTGAACATTTTTCACCACACTATCCATTCAATAACGGATTTACGAAGATGGTCATTACGGCATCACAAACAGCCACTGCTCACATACCCGGCGTCTACAAATGAATCACTTATGCAGTTCATCCTTTCAATGACCTTGTGGTTACAACCACACACTTTCATTCTTACAATAAAGATATGTACATTTGCTGAAATGTAAAAAAAGTGCCTTAGATTGTTGCTTATCAAGTACTGAGTTTAACTTTTCTGAGAAAGAAGTTGCTATTTCTATGCTAATGTGCTGAAATTTGTATGATATTTATGGTCATTTTGATGTAAGAATATCCACCATACAAATATGTAAAGGCAGAGAAAATACCAAAATGCCCCACCACCCCCCCCCCAAAAAAAAATGCCTCTGGCACATAATGTTGTCACGGATCTGCATTTTCATTTCCTTTGAGAAGCTGTAATCTGTTTCCACGAATAACTTCACCTTTTTTTTCCAGCATCACAACATAGAGGAAAAAGAATGTTCAACAGACGAAAAACCACTTCCTAGTGGGTAGTTCGTAAGGACTTTCAGTACTGGACCTGATATTCGATTGCTTATCAATCTTCCAATCACCAGTGAATGAATAAATGAATAAATTAAGACTGTCATTATCCAATAAGTTTGAACCAGAAAGTCAAAGGACTTTGTGATTCCTTGCCAATATTTATGATGAAGAGAGGATAACCAAGATACCAATTTTGAGGTACACTCACCTTACCCTCCTTGAGAAACCATGACTACAGTGTTTTCAATGTATGATTTTTGCTGACCTCATGTGACCTTTGACCATCATAAACCAGAATGCAGAAATGCATTGTGGTTTCGATGATCTATTGAATAGAATTTTTTTCTGAATCTGATATAATAGCATTAGTATACATGTGTCACATTAAGCTACGTATGCTCTATATGAAATATGAGCTCTACACAAGTTTCCTTTCTTGAGATCATATCTACATGTTCACACTTTGACCCTTGTTGAATGACCTTTTACCTCCATTTAAGACCAACTGGGTTTTGTGCTGAATGAAGTACAACTAATATGACATCTGTCCTTGCTTCCCTTCTTTAGATAGCATGTTGGCAAGAATTCCATACTGTGACCCTGTTGACTGCAAATGAACTTTGATCTTCACCAAAGACAATGGAACTTGGTATACCCTTCATATGACATCTGTTCAAGCTTCCTTTCTTGAGATACCGTGTTTACAAGGTTTTCACAATTTGACCCCTGTTGACCCCAAATGACCTTTGACCTCCACCAAAAACAATAGGGTCCCTCTACTCAATGTGGTACACCTACGTACCAATTGTGAGATCTGTCCAAGCTTCCTTTCTTGAGATATCGTGTTTACAAGGTTTTCACAATTTGACCCGTTGACCCCAAATGACCTTTGACCTCCACCAAAAACAAAAAGGGTTCCTCTACTTAATGTGGTACATCTACATACTAAATATGAGATATGTCCAAGCTTCCCTTCTTGAGATATCGTGTTTACAACGTTTTCACCATTTGACCTGTTGACCCCAAATGACCTTTGACCTCCACCAAAAACAATAGGGTTCTTCTTCTCAATATGGTACACCTACATACCAACTTTGAGATCTGTCCAAGCTTCCCTTCTTGAGATATCGTGTTTACAAGGTAAGGCATCACAGACATACACACACATACATACACACACACACACAAATACACATGCATGATTACAAAGGTTACGATTATCATCGAAACCAAAAATGACCGTTACTCACCAAGTGCTGCCAATGTTACCAGTGGGAAGTTCCAGCACAAATCAGTCACTGATATTTACCTTCCTTACAAGGTATTCAAACTTCACTGCTGGTTACCTCAATGAAAAACAATAGGGATCATATACTCACACTGGCCAAGCTATACACTAAGTTTGAAGTTCCAGCAAATTTTCCTTCGGGAAATACGGTATTTTACAATGTCTAAACTGTGACCTCTAATGACCTTGTGTGACTTTTAACCTCCCTAAAACCTGACAGAGATCATCTGCTCATAAAGAGCAACCTAGGTTAAGAATTTTAAGTTCCAGCAACTTTCAGCAGCTGAAATAACTTACTTAATAGGTTTTCAGAGTTTCTCCTCTGGTGATCTCAAATAACTTTTCACCCAACTGGAAAAAAAAAGGGATCATCTGCCCACAATGGACTTCCTACACACCATCTTTGAAGTCCAAGCAACTACCTTTCACTGAGTTAATGTGTTAACAAGGATTTCAAGCTATGTCCTCTACTGACCCAATGTGACCTTTGACCTCATCAACACTTGACAGAGATCATCAACTTATCAAATGCTACCAATGGTCTGAGTTTGAAGTTCCAGCAACTTTCAATTGCTGAGATATCCTCCTTAATAGGTTTTCAGACTTCCCCCTCTTGGTGACCTTCAATGACATTTGACCAACCTAAAAAGAATAGGGACCATCTACTCTCTATGAACTACCTTCCATTGAACTTTGAAGTTAAAGCAATTTCCCTTCTTGAGATATCATGTTTACAGGCCAAGGCATCTCTCTCACACACACACACATATACATACATACATACACACACACATACACGCCATTACCATCGCATAGATTCCTTACTTGAAACCAAGGAATCAAAAATCATCATAACTCAATTGCTAGTTTTTTGACAAACTACTTTTCATACAAGTTAGCAAACTTTTATCTTACTTCATCTGTTTTTCCTAACTCCTCCTCTCCATCCTCTGCCTCTACCCCTACCCCTGATGTTTCCCAATCTCTCGGGTCTATTGCTTCTTCTAGATCTTGCTCTGCTTTCAGCGTTACTCCACTGGCTTCTCTCAGCAGTGCTCCTGACGTCCCTCTCCCTTTCCCTTAGCTCTTCTCGTAAATCCCCTGGAGGCAATCTCCCTCCTTTTTCTATTAGTTGCACGTTTCTCAGACCTCCCATTTCATGTATGACAATACCTCTGTCTTCACCTCTCATTGCTCGACTGTCCTCTTGCTCCCTCTGTACCATATGTTCCTTCTCCTGTCTCATCAAATGGTATGCTTCTTCTTCCTCCTGGCGTCGTTCAATTTCAGCTTGATCACTTCTTTGTCTCTCAAAATCTTCATCGTTCCCTTGAATAGGACCCTCTCTCCTGTCAAGTCCCCTCAACCTTGCCTCATCTTCTCTCCACTCCCTCTCTCTCCTGAAGTGCTCATCTTCCTCTTCCATTGCTCTGTCTCTGCTTCTCCCCCTTGCTAAATTTGCAGAATCAGTTCCTCTTAGGTTTACATCATCAGTTGGTCCTTCCCAAGACTGTATTTCTGCCAATCCTCTCAACCTCAATTCCTCTAAAATCTTGCCCTCATACATTTGTCTTTCCTGCAACAGAATTTCTTCTACCTCCCTGTCTGAAAGCCTTTGTCTTCTCAATTCCATCTCTTTCCTATCGAGTTCCCACCTTGCTTTACCTCTCAACTCTTGGAGAAGTTGATCTCGTCTCTCTCTCATTTGCTGCTGCTGAATAACTTTCTCCCTCAGGTCTCCTTCTCTCTGTGGATCGTGCAGTACTTCCCCCAGCTGTTGGGCCCTAATCTCCGCATCCTTCACAACAGTAGCTTCAACTTCCCTCTCAAAGATCTCACGATGATGTGCTATCTCCCTCTCTGACAATCCCTCTGCTCTCATATTTCCTTCCCTCCTTTGCCACTCAAGATATCCTCGCTCTCTGATTGTTCGATCCCTTGCCTCTTGTTCTTCCAAATTCACTTGTAACAGTCTCTCTGTTCTCATTTCCTGTTCCCTGAGGTACTTGGCTTGCTCCTCTAATCGCCTTTGTTCTTCTTCTCTGCTGTCCTCCTCTTGTCGAGTTCTCTCCAGCATCTCCCGGCGTCTCAGCTCTTGCTCCTTCAGTTGCTCCTCCTGTAACCGTTGGTACTCTGCTTCTTGGTGCTTCTTCAGTTCTGCTTCTCTCATCTCCCGCTCTCTCATCTGCTGTTCATGTAGCTGTTGCTCTTTTCTCTCCTGCTCCCGCCTCTGATGGTCTGTTATCCTCTCCCCACTCATTTTTTGCTGCCTCATGGCCTGTTCAAACTCCTGCTGCTCCAGTAATTGCTGTTGTCTCAACTGCTGTTCCATAAGCTCTCTCTCTCTCATTTGCTGCTCCCAGATCCGCTTTTCCAGTAATGCTCTCTCCCGCATCTGGTTGTCCTTGAAGTCCTTTTCCCGTTGCTCTTGTAGCCTACGTGTCCTTTCCAGTTGCTCCCTGGCCTCTTGCAATCGCTTCCTCTCCTCCTGAATTTGTTTCTCTTGTTCTAAACGTACTTTCTCCCTCTCCTGTTGCTCCTTCTTTTCCTTCTCTTGTCTCTCCCTCTCTTCTTTTTCCTTCTTTAATTTCTCAAGTCTTTCTTTCTCTTTTCTCTCCTTCTCTTCTTTTTCCTTCTTTTCCTTCTCAATTCTTTCTTTCTCTTTCTTTTCTTTCTCCTCTTTTTCCTTTCTTTCCTTCTCTTCCTTTTCCTTCCTTTCTCTCTCCTCTTTCTCTTGTCTTTCTCTCTCCATCTTTTCTTTCCTTTCCTTCTCCTCTCTCTCCTGCTTTTCCTTCGCCTGTTTTTCCCTTTCCAAGCGTTCCTTTTCTTTTCTTGCTGCTTCCCTTCTTTCTCTTTCCTTCCTTTCCCTCTCTGCTCTCTCTTTTCTTTCCCTCTCTTCGCGCTCTTTCCTCTCCCACTCCTTTCTCTCTTTCTCCTTCTTTTCTCTTTCCTTCATGCGCTCCAGCTCCCATTTCTTTGATAGATAGTCCTGTTCCTGATGCCGTTGCCTTTCTTTTTCCCTCTTCTCCCATTCTTCCGCAATCCTTGCTTCTTCTTGATTCTTCTCCAACTGTCTGACCTCTGAAGCACTCAACTCCCCTTCTTCCATACTTGAATGATCCTTCACGGACTTATCCTTTGACTTTTCACGGGCCTTTGGACGACTGCTGGAAGGTTTTGAATTCGATAATGGCTCATCATCTTCGCTAACATCTGAGAGCTCACCTGCAATATCCTTATTATCTGCTAAATCTAGTCCAGGAATTTTCTCAGACCGTCTCTCCCAACTTTTACTTCGGGATCTGCTCTTTCTCTCACCATCATGTTTTCCATCTGAAAATAAAATGCACATGCATGATCATAAATTCTGATGTGCTGGAGGAAATCATGAAGAAAACAAGTAATCATTGCACAATGTGATGAAGAGACAAGTACCTTAACCACTGAAAGAAATAAACAGCTGAATTGTGATAGAAAGCTGTAAACCCCTGGGAAGCGAAAGAAGACATCATCTTAATAGCATAATGACACAAGGTTACCGTTACTAACTGGAAGCACTTGAAGGTAAAAAGATACGGCTTCATCTGAATGTTACCATATACCATGATGCCTAATGTTTAAATTGTTTGTGGAAAAGGAGGGTTATCTCAACATCATGCCGCAATCGTCAAACGACTTCTCGACAAGTTGACCTGAGATTCTGTTCACCTCAATCAACACACCGTCTGTATAAACAATTCTGACAAGCTGTTATCCGATGTTTCCTTAACGACGAGGATACAAAGGTCTTGTCAGATAGTTGTCTTCATATCCATACAACAGATTACCTTGCTGTTTTTCTCTAATGGAAATTGTCCTCACACCTTGCCGGCTGCTTGATGGAGACTCCCTTCGACTGGAGGACTTTGATCTCGGTGGGCTGGAGGCTCCGTCATTTTTCTTAACAGCTGCTGCTATTTCATTGGCATCGACAGATAGGGTTACCATGCTACCCTTTGAGGTTCTATCCCAATCCTGAGGAAAGATGGACAAAACCATGGTAACGGAGACAATTACGTTTCCTGGAAATGTTGAGAGTATGCATCCAGCATTACATTTGTCACACCTGGTAAGTAACCAACAGTATCACATTTGGACAACTGCCATGACATATCCAGTCATTGGCTGTTAAAGAGTGCAGACAATTTATTCCAATGACACATCTTTGTCAAGGGGAACTGCGAAATGGTAGTAGCAGGTTACCAATGATCAAAATAAGCCTCACAAAGTACACAGCCAAAAAAAAAATGATCCTGGAAAGGGAAACACATACAAAATACTGATGACAGATTCTCACATATGTGCATACTGTCACAAACATGCTACAGAATTCTAAAAATGTCGCATTGACAGGGAGAAAAAGAATAACCAGAAAGTCAAAAGACTTTATGATTCCTTGCCACTATCTCCTTTTTTCCCCCAAACACACACAGTCACTTTAGAAAGAAGCAACCAGGGGAGAAGAAAGGGACCATATCAAAATTAAAAACAGAACACAAGAATGAAAACCACAGATAAAAATTATATTATATCAGAAAGTTACTGACACCAAGTTTTGGTCAAAAGTTGGCAAAGGCAAAATGAAAAACATTTCCCTGCTTAAGAGTAGTTCCCTTGGGGAAATGGTGACTAAAACAAAGAATTTTGTTAATCTTGACAGGGAGTTCATGGCAAATAATATGCTGATAAATCAAAAAAGCTATGTAAAGTTATATTAAACGATATTGGGAGAGGGTTACACAAAATGCGCTTTTAATAGCTTGTTGAAGAAAATGAGACCAAATTCTATTTAGCAACATTTATCTGCCATTAAATATCTACCTTTTGGCAAGGAGCAAGGTGGGGGGGGGGGGGCATGAGAACGATTAATTCTATTGCATTTAAGTGATGACAAGATGTGACTTTGGCAAGCACAGTTGCCAAGATGGCTTTTGGCTGTTAGTTACTTCAAGCCCTTGGATACCTTGTGGACACTCATACAAAGACAACTGTGTCTATACACAATAATGATAAACAAAACATCACTGCCATGAAATCAAATAAAAGTTATTAACAGCATCATAAATGATCCTATGAAGAGTGCATGCAAAGACAACTAAAGAACTAAATTTAAGATCAGATACTGGCCAACAAAGATATCACTTATATACATCCCAGTTTCTTTTCTTTTAACTTACCTTCACTTTCCTGATGTGACTGCTTTGTCTGCAGTGAACATCTTTGGCACTGACCTCACTGTTGTAAAACTGGGAGCAAAGTTTACAGAAGAATCCAGAAATAGGCACGACAAAAGCGACACCTGTTGGGATGAGTGGAAAAAAAAAGTGTTTTGTCATACAAACCTGCTTGGCATGTTCTTAAATTGTTTTATTTCAGAAAGAAAATAAACAAACACTTGGCTGGTATTATCTTGATGATGAAGATCTGAGTATGACTTGACCAACGCAAGCAGACAGAAAAGCAAAAGAATGTGGGAGCAAAATCTTAAGATAAATTTGTTGTCAAAGAAAAAGCTACCTTTTGCTCTGTGGCTGTGGAAAACTGTGGAAAATCAGCTCACACAATGCATTACACTTTAGAGAGTAATGCATTTTAAAAAGTTGTGAGAGGGCTTTACTGACTACAACCTCACTGAGTGTTCCGATGTTGATCAATCAACATTAAAGGGGAACTCCCTTCAAGTCCAAGAGAAACACCTCTTGTAATCAGGCTCGGTATACAATTTGGAAATGTATAAAGAGAAATTAAAGAGCTTTCAGGTGAAAAATTTATGATCCCACCCAAGAAAAGCCCTGCTCACTTTTTGTTACCTATTTTCTTGACACCAAACAAGATGGATCACACAGAATAAGCCTAAATTTAAAACACTGATATAACTTTTTAATACCACGATCTTCAGATAAATGGGCTGCCTTCTGTAGCTTTCTGCAACTTTCTCAGCTTGTCTCATGGCGTGAACTGACTTATAGGACACTTGTCTGTCATTGCCAATTGATTGTTATCATACTGTAGAAAACACAATTTGAGTGGAATCATAATGTCTGTGAATACATGTCTGCCAAATGGGCTTGTATCAGTTCTACAGGCTTTTACAAAGTTATTGGACCTGTATAGCCTAACCTCCAAGGAGTGGCTTTATCATGTGGTTTGTTACATCAATGACATTTTCTTTCAAGGAGACACACTTCTAGACTGTGAAACAGTAGTTACAGTAAAGCCACAGTGACCTTACTTGCAAAAGATGGGTTTTCTAGTTAATGATGTCAGTTTTATACTTACATCTGAAGAAATGCACTCTATTCAAGGAAAAATTGATCTTCAAGTTATACTTAGGAAGCATTAGGAAGATAAGAAAGTTTGTGTTTATTCATTTATTTTTTTTTTTGAGCAGCAAAACAAGCTATAAGGATCTAAAGCAAACTTTGCTTAGAAAACCACGTGTTCCTATGGGTGATCAACCAACAAGATGGTGGACAGGAGAAGTGTTAGCAACAGCTGTGGTGAATGCAAAAAACTCTGCAGCTCATAGCACTCTGACAGTAGCTTCTTCTGTCATTCATGACAAGGAAGTGGCTATTCAAAACATTATGAAAATGGGAGGGTGGAGCTATGCCGAAACATTCGCTACTCCTTGCAAGAAACTTTTTTTTGTAAGAAAGACAGTTCTTGTTCAAATGCATTACTTACAAGATGATGTATCATGCAGTTGAAATAAATCAAGGAAACTAAAATGTTTGTTACTGTACAGTGTTTGTGGAAAGATGAGTGTTTTTCTATGTTACTCTGGAGTCTCAGATAGCCCTGGAATGCGATGCATTGTGAGATCAAAGCCAATTCTATGAACAAAAATGCTTTCAAAAACTATGCGCATATGAAAGCAATACATACCCTTATTTCCCAGACATAATTCCTTCATATAATTTAGGAAGAGTTGTACATTTGAAGAACCAGATGAAAGAGCAAATTCACGCGAAAATGTTAACCAAAGTCATAGTTTAATACAAACGTTTTCGAAGATATCACATCTTGCTCCTCAGGTAAGTGAAATATACAAAAATAGCAAGACAATATAACATAAGACAAATAGTATCAGAAATATAACGTCTGACAGGTTTTAGAAAACGCTGAGTGTATAGGATGATCCATGTTGGAACAGTTGATTATTTAGAACAGGTTTGAGTTTTATATGCAAGGCTTCTTTGATTTTGAGTTCAAAATCTGTATTTCCGGTATCTATGATGGTAATCACCTTAGAAGTATCAATAAGAAATGCCATGTGGTTTTCAAAACTTTCAAAGTTGGTACCTACTTTTCCTTGAAAGATAAGACTCCTAAAACCCTTTAAGCTAATGCCATCTATTCTTTTGAAAGTTCTTGTGATAAGAACCAAAGTTACATTGGTAAGACAAAAAGGCATCTAGCAACCAGGATCAAGGAACATCTCTCAGGAAAATCAGCTATCCATGAACACATCACTCAGTGCATAGACTGCCTAACAGCAAACAGCAATAACTTTACCATCGTAGATACCGGAAATACAGATTTTGAACTCAAAATCAAAGAAGCCTTGCATATCAAAAAACTCAAACCTGTTCTAAATAACCAACTGTTCCAACATGGATCATCCTATACACTCAGCGTTTTCTAAAACCTGTCAGATGTTATATTTCTGATACTATATGTCTTATGTTATAGTATCTTGCTATTTTTGTATATTTCACTTACCTGAGGAGGAAGATGTGATATCTTCGAAAACGTTTGTATTAAACTATGACTTTGGTTAACATTTTTGTGTTAATTTGCTCTTTCATCTAGTTCTTCATAATTCCTTCATGTCTGCACAGTAATTTGAAAGAATCTCTATCATACCTCGCTTATGCAACAGCTGCTTTATTTGATTTCTATCTTCTCATTTGCTAACCACAGAAATCTTGATTGTAAAGAAAGTAAATTTATCAATATTGCTTACATAAAAAGTTGTCATTTTGATCAAATGTTTTGTGCAATCATGCTATAGCAGTTGCAATCTCCACTATGCAACATTGAAACATTTACTACACTGAAAAGTTTCAGCCTGAATCTTCACAAACTCTGCTTCGATGGGCAACACGGAGCTAAAACACTCTTTCGTTACAACTCACCCACAGGTTCCTCTGCATTGCGGCTCTGCGATTGAGATGCCTGATTGTACCACTGGAACTGCTCCCAGCTTTCTCCGAAACGCTCCTTCAAAAACTGCACCCGCTGAAAAATAGAGGGATATTGAAAAGGGCTATTAAAGAGGACATGTTTCAATACAATTTTAATATGGGTAATATACTAAAAAATACCAAAATATTGTTGAACAATAATATATTTGGAGAGAACGAAAAGAATGATGGATCATATGAACAAAAAGGATGAAAAAGCTTGGAAATTGGAACTGTGAGACAATTAAGCAGAAATGTTTTAAGAAAGAATTGAAAATGTAACTTGAAGCATCTGTTAAGAGCTCAAACAAAAAGAGTGCAGGACCACTGTATGGCCGAAATAGTGTTGTCAAGACCTGGAAATTAGTGAACTTATTTTACCCACCTTGTACCAATGAGGAAATCACATGTCCTGCTTGTACGCTGTAATGTGAGGGCTTAAGGCCTTTATTAAGCCTCTTCTACAATTCATCCCACCCCCCACTCCCTTATGAAGTTCAACTATGGCAGAGTAAAACACAATATATCATTGTTCTCATTTGCAAATTTGTCAGCACTGCAACATAAAAACAGTAAGGTAAGTAAATCCAACATGATTTCATAGTGCAACTCATATGTAGACAACTATGGATTGCAGTGATGCTGTTTGACTACATTTCATTCCACAGTTGCCTCTCAACCCACCCCCCCCCCCACCCCATCATCACATTACCAGTGATAACCACACTGGTTTTTTGACTGTTACACTTATTCTTTGCCATATTCTTGACTAGATTAGAAAGGACGCAGGAACTCAATTACACACTTAGACGTGTCTGTCCACTGGCGTTTGTAGTGTGATGAGTCAACTAAAACGTTACTGGTCAACACATCCTTCCCCATTCTGGTCCAAACATTATTAAAAGCAACAACCTGTGACTCCAAATGTATAAACTAAGAAAATGACGCTGTAACCATACCAGATGATTAATTCTGGCCAATCAGGGTTACAGACTAGATGACACACTATCCCACATGTCATGACCTGTATGCAAGAGTACTTAAAAGTTGTCTGCAAAAGCCTGACCCATGTTTCTTCTTTTTTCTTTTCTATTGCCATAGAAACAACCAAAACACAATGCTATCCATTGATATTTTCAAGTCAAGTATAAGATTTTTTTCTCATTCTTCACCAGAGGTACATTCTCTGATTTGTGAAAAAGAAAGTTGTGACAAAGCTGCAATTGTTTCTATAAGGAAACTTTACGACTACTTACGGGCAAAGTATGTTATGTACTACTATAAACTTCAATTATCATATGTTAAATAATCAATGAATCACTTTCATTTTTCCATCAAATATGAAGAGCTGACCTGTTTGTGTTGTTCTGTCTCCAGATGTCTATGTAAATCGTCTGCCTTCGAGTAAAAACGACCGCAAGCCTTGCATGTGTGTATGTTCGACTGTTTACCTGATGACTAAAGATATGCATTTAAGGGAAATGTGAAAAAATGCAGACAAAATGTTAAATGAGCAGTTTTCTGGGTTGCCACTTCATTTTGCAGAGTTTTAACCCTTTGGGGCCCAGAAGCACCTGGTCAGGAGAGTTTCAGATGGGGTACAAGTTAAACAATTTCAGCGGGTTTGTCAAATGGGCGACAAATCAGGAAAATGCTTCTTCTCATACCAAAATTGTCCTTCTAAACAGTAAGATGGTGAGAAATGTTACAAAATTTATTTTCTGAATTGTTAGACCACAGACTTCCTGTTATGTATCATAACATCTGATGGTAAGACTCTCAAGGTAAAAATAGGTCAAAAGCTCCAATGCATTAGAAGTCTGTAAGGCAAACATTTCACAGCTTCTGGTTGCTGTTCAAAGCAAATTTCAAGTGTTTTGGATGCCAAGACTACCAGGAACTTCTACACTGAACTAATGATTTGACAAATGATTTGAAAAGGATTTTATATTGAGACACATTAGACAAAGACTTTGTATCAATCTCGACTTTTGCTTCATTGGAGAGCTACTTTAATTGAACTGTCAATGCACTGTTCTGTCTCCTGATATGACCAGATACATTTAATCGAAAGGTCACTACGTTGTTTCCTTCTTTCCTGGGAGAATCAACAGGCACCTGCTTCGTAACATCAACTCGAATCATCATATCATCGGAATTGGTGCACTGAGAAAGTGATACCACATTCACAAATGTCACTGAGTTGCTCTCCAATACATTGTAGTAATACTGTAGCTCCTGACATCCTATGAATCAATCACTGTATCTCTCACATACTTCAACAGCTGAACATTTTAACGATTTTAACAATTTTTTTAATATTTTGAACAATATTGCTTTGAATGTTAACATATTTGTTGTTTGTCTTACCTCGTCTTCATCGTCAGAAACTTCTATCAGCGGAATTGCATCATCTGTGGAACTACAATGGATAAAGAAAAAAAAAAATGAATGCAATATCGCTGACTTCAAATGAGTTAAGGAAATGTTGAGAATAATTCATCTGCTCTTTGTGGAACTTTGCTTGTTTCTTCTTTATTTGCTTTTTCTTTATTTTTTTAGTTCATTAATCTGTTGTCATGGTTTGTCCCTCTTTATTACAATCCAGTCACTGCTTTTCTCATTAACAGATAAAAAAAGAAAATGTTTTCTGGATATACTAAGAAAAAAAAATTTTGGTTTCCATTTCAATACAGACTGTGGACCATAGATAACATGCTTTTTCAAGAAGACTATCACACTGAAGATAATTGCATAAAGATGACTAGACTCTTTGACTATATTTGGTATATATTTCAGTCCTTAATTACTATTTCTACGACATCTAAGATCTACGTCTAGTTAACCAGATTTGTTCGTTGTGGGTCTTCTTTCATTCTACTAATGGTCAAGTTGTGACTTTCAAACACTTTGACAGATTTCAAGTTCCCACAGTTGACTTTAGATCTTTGTTCTGATACTATCGCTCTTTCTCCTCTCTCTTATCTGCTTCTCTTTTTCTCCATCTCATGATTGTCCAGAAGGTTGTTTGTATCTCTCCAATTTGTATGATTCCTATTTCTTTCACTTCATCTGAAACTACAGCAGTTCTTCTACATTCTGAGTTCATCTCTAGTTCTCAAACAAACATCAGTACCCCCAAAGATCAAATCCATTCATGGAATGATGCTTTGTACTACACTTGTTTCCAGTTCAGTCTCCATATGATACCTAACCGAAGTCTGATCCGGTGAAATCCTCAACTATTACTCCCTAGTATACAGTTTATTATCTTCATCTCCAACTTCAGCTCAAATTCTCCTGATTGCTTCAACAGTAATACCGTCAGACTGATCAAATCATTGCCGGTATGTACAGTAAAGGGACCACTCCATGGAACTTCTTTTTTCTACAATACCTTTGACAGGTGTTATCCAATCATCAGAATACTCATTCAGTCTGTTCACTACCTAAGTCTGACGCACACAGCAAAGAGGGCGATCTTCACAAACGTATAATTAAGGTGTCTGTAACAATGTCTTGAGAGATACTGCAACCTGTTATGATCATAGGACTCCTCTCTGGCTTTCAAACAGAGTTCTCTTCCCCTGTAAGGATGTAATTCATACATTCACTGAGGCCACTCCACCAAAAGTGCAATCCAAATATCCAAGCTTTAGAAGGCTTCATAGCACTACAATTGTCTCTTCTTCTGTGATCATATAATTTCCTAACCAAGACCTGGCCATGTGAGATCCTTTACTGTTACTTGTAAACATCTTATCTTCATTTCCAAATTCAGTTCAAAATCCTTCAGACTGCTCTGACAGTAGTACTTGCAGACTGATCAAATCATTGCCCTTAAGGAAATGTTTCATGGAACTTTTTTTTTCTGCAAATAACTTTGACAGATGTCATCCAAGCATCAGAATATTCCTTAAGTCATTTCAATTATTACAGTCTGACCCACTAAGCAAAGAGTGTGATCTTCACCTACATTCAATTTGACTGTCTTTACCAATGTCTTGGAAGAAACTGCAACCTGTTATGATCATAGGACTCCTCTCTGGCATTCAAACTTCTTTTTCCCATCAGAATGAAATCATCCAAACATCCAATGAGGCCACTCCACCAAGGATGCAATCCAAATATCCAAGCTTATGAAGACTTCATGGGGCCACAATTGTCTCTACTTCTGTGTTCATCTAATTTCCAAACCAAGGCATGGTCATGTCAGATCCTTTACTGTTACTTGTAAACAGCTTATTATCTTCATTTCCAAATTCAACTCAAAAGTCTTCAGACTGCTCCAACAGTAGTACTCGCAGACTGATCAAATCATTGCCCACATATACAGGGAAGGCTTCATGGAATGTTATTACCATTGGCAGGTGTCTTCTAATTATCTGGATATATTTTATAGTCTTTTCACTATCCTACTCTGACCCTGAGAGCAAAGAGGGCAATCTTCACAAACACATATTTTTAGTGTCTTTACTAATGTTTTGAAAGATGCCATGACGATCGCAGGATTCCTCTCCAGTTTCTCAATCGGATTTCTATTCCTCCAAAGGTGCACCCCAAACATTTAACAAGGCTTCGTAGAACTACACTTGCCTTTTCTTCTGTCTTCATATGATTAACTTCTTCTTCTGTCTTCACATGATAACTTACCAACCTCTGCTCATGTAAAATCCTCTAATGTTACTTACAAGTAAACATCTTCTTCTCCAATTACCAATTGGATTGTTCCAACGAAGTTGTACTTGCAGTCTGATCAAATCATTGCCCACACATTGAATAAGACTTCACAAAACTTCTTTCTCCAAAACCTTTGACAAGTGTCATCCAATCGTTAGGCTCCTTTGGTCTTTTCACTATCATAATCTGATCCTGACTGCAGAGAGGGCAGCCTTCACAAATCTTCCAAATGCTGCAACAGATGTAGAAGTCTCTGCCATCATCACAGGTCTCTTGGAACCTGCATTGCTTGCTCGTCTGGCATGCCTGTGAGGGCACATCTGCCATTCTTGATTTATCTTGATGCCTCATACTATGTTTCAGCAATGGGGACCAAAATATCTTAATATGGTTTCAAATTTTGATTTGTCCAATACGGGAGTGCACACGGACGAAACCCGGAGATGTGTACGTGTCTTCCTGGACTTTCCTACAAACTGATCTTTGGACTGTCATAATGATCTTCCCATGATGTCATCCATAGGTAGCTGCACTAGGATCCAACCCTCGCAAGTTACCTGTGATGTTGTAGAGTTGGTGCTGCACTGCCACCCTACAATACCTTGGGCGCAAACATGACCACTCGCACCCATCAGTTTCACTCAACTACTGATGTTTAAAATAACTAAGGTATTCACAGTCCTGTGGTTTTTCATCTGAGAATCCTTTGCAGTACTTGTGTAACACATTATCAATTAAACATGTATTAAAGTGAATGCATGTTGCTTAAACAGAATCTTAAGACCTCTAAAAATATGATCTCCAACTACAAAGTAGCAATAATTTTGTCTAACATCTTTTTAGTGGTACTTTTGTCACAAAAACATGGAACATTTCTATTCAACCCATCAGCTGCAGAGAATCTCCCTCATACAGCAGCAAGCAAATGCTTTTCTCTGTGGCTATGCAATTTATGGATATGACCGTGCTGGAAAATTCTAGAGTGAAAATGTATACAAGTTCTCCATGAAAGCCATGTTGATACACCTCCTGACAAGTATTGACCTGGTCAGCAATCCATCCCTGCACTTGTTGAGTGCAGTATCTCAACATTTCAAGTCATCATCAGTTTAATGGTTGCTATCCAATACTATCTGAATGCATCAGTGTCATGTCAATTTCAAGTGGACGAATCCCCTCGATGTTTGTCTTTTTTTCACGCCTCAAACGTTTTTCTTTTCACGCTAACCATTCTACTTCTATGCTGGTTCTGATGTTATCTCTTGCATACAAGCTGAATATGAACTGCAGGTGATCACATGTTGAGTGCAATTAGGAAGCACTGTAAGACCATCTTGAACCAGAGAGGTAAACCATTCTTGACATTATGGTGGGTGCAATTTTACGTCTGATATCAAGTATTACCGCTGATATCAAATTGCATGCATCTTCAATTTGACTCTGACACAGAGTACTGTAAACTTGTTTCAAGGCAAACGAATGACATCTAATGTCAATGGGCACATCTTCTGTCAGATACAAACCTTCAAAGTGTATTTTTAAATCCAGTTGGGATATCCCTGGTATTTACATCTTTCTGTCTTGTAACATGATGAAATGTTGAATATCTCCTAACAAGTTATTTCTGTCTGATTATGCACTCATCCTCAGTTTAATTTCCAAGTTGTAAAACTTTGCCTGCAATCAAATGAGCGAATCATCATTGCCATATTTTCTGTAGGATATCAAGCACTGGAGGGTTCCCTGTTGCTAGGTGGTAATAAAGATCTCTGATGTATCCTCATCTGATTTCACTTTCTGGAAGTTGCATAACGTTGCCATATGGGTGACTGATCTCAGATATATCACAGCAGATCCATTTTCTGCTTAGCCAACTAAGCTGTAAATTGAATACAACTGGGAGTTTCATGGTAGGTGCACCTCCCATCCAACATCAAAAACTGGAAACTTGTCTGTGCGGAGGTGGGTGAAGACCGTCTGGAGTCCAAGTGGACACACCTCTTTTCGGACATCAACTTCTGTGAGTTATCTCAAGCGAGATGACTTCCAGACTCATCTCAAGACTCATCTCAAGCCAGGTGTGTGTGAGAGATCTTTCAGTGTGAGTACATCTTCTGATCCTTATTTAACTTCTTGGTTGCTGCCTGAAGCACAGTCGGTGACTGATCCTCAATTTCACCAGACTTCTTTCTCAGTTCGTACATTGATTCCACCCACCACTAATGGTGAATTGGCTACCGGATGGACACCTGATGCAGTGTATCGCCAAACGTCATCTCAAACTGTAATTGGGAAAGAGTATGAGCTGAACATTACGGCTTATGTAGACATCTGAACCTGTACTCGCTTCTGGTGAATTTCAGCATAAAGTGGTGCATCCCAACCTCGACTCAACGACAGTCAACCATGGCGGGAAATGGTCTATGATCTAGGTAAATCTACTGGCTAGCCAAAACTTTACCATTTGTTTATCTGTTCCTGGTATTTCTTGTCCTGACAATTTTTTCCCTTTTCATCACTCAGGTAAAGCTTTTCACAATGCTGTGAAGCCTGTGATATCTTCTATACTTCTCACATGGATTCTTTGATCTGTTCAAATTTCCTCCTCTTAGCTGACATGACTACTGTGCTCCTCCAAGTTGATAAAAGCCCTCACATATGTCTCTCACATACTCATGTCTTCAGATTTCTTCACAGCTTCCTTGCAAGACGTCTGCCATGAACGTTCCGCATCCATTGAAGGTGTGATCACACAATTTTGTCGAATGTTACATCAGCATACAGGTATCTCTTGGACAGATGCTTCCTCATCTTGAAGCGATTATTTAACACCTCATGAAAATGGCCGACCTGGTGACAAACAAATGAGGAATTCCTCTTGATGAAGAACCCAACTGCTATGAGGTTTAATCCATTTAACCTCAACCAGTGTTTTTTAACAGGGTTTTGTTGTTTGCTCCCAGCATGCGGGACAAAGGGCCAAATCTCCTTCAAAATGCAGCATCTGGTGAGTTGACTTTCATGTGTTTAAGATTTTGAAGACTATGGTATGCTCCTGCCAGCAGATTGAACACTTCTTCAACAAGAAATTCTGTAGTTTTTTCATTTTCACTGAAAAATTAGGCAGGTAGCGGATAAACCGGATCTGAAAACCCACTGAGCAATTGCCTCCAAAGAGTCTGTCCTTCACACCACATTCACCACGATACTTTCACTGAGAATTAAGTACGATCATGCTCTGACACCAAGCAACTTATCCAGCTAACATGTTTAAATATATGTCAGTTTCTGATAAGCTGTTCATCACTTGAAACTTGAAAGTGTCGAGTAATCATTCACCTTCTCTGGTAGCAAAGTCGAATGATCTCATCAGTTTCACTCTACTTTCATTTGCGCTAATTCTTGACATAGACGCACAGTACCTCAGAGATGCATTTCCACCTTCGACACCTTCGAGCAGGTTTCGATCTTCCCAAACAGATTTCACACGATGCTTCGCCGCATCGGTTCAGACTTGATTCATTGCACTGACCACATGCCCATACTGAGGTAGTGGTGCAGTGGATATTTCCCTGGATCAGTACAGTAGATGCTTTTGTAGAGAAGAGTGTTCCTTTTTGGTAGCGAATCTACAACACTCTAGTGCCTTCAAGATGTCCTCATGGGGCTGCGTATTCAACTCTCTCTTGCGATGACTACTGTTATTGGGCATCGGGAACAGAAATACTCTTGCATGTATATATATATATATATACGCAGTCGTTGCGATCGATACAGCTTTAGGAGAGGTCCAATCTTCGTCCAAATTTCCAACCTTAGATTTAACCTTCTGCAGAATATTCAATACAATTTTTTTCTCAGACATTTCTTCTTTGGTTCCATTGGTAGCTCAACCAAATTATGGTAAGTCCTCCTTCACAAGTTGTTGGTTACTTCATTATGCACAGTAATCACCGAAATGACAAAAAGTCCTATACCTCTCAGCCGATGTAACTCCAGAGATCAGGTGTCACAATCCACAGATACATACACAAATAAGCATTCATCATCATAGGAATAAGCCATGATAACAATTAGCCATTGCTTTGAAAAAAAAAAAATTGAGCTGAAATAAGTCGAAAGAAATATAAGACTGTATACCACTCTTTGGCTGTAGGCAATGCCAGCAGCTGCTGTCGAACGATCTCACGATCGCTTGCGTTTGTCCCCAACTTGTGGACTAAGCTTCTGTGATTATTACTTGTACAGTGACTGACATAATTCTGGAAAATTGGCAGAAGAAGAGACAGGGAGAGAAAACAAGAAAAGCAAGTATGAAATCATGCGAGAGGTTTGACACTGCAAAATACCACTTGTTAAAAATGGTCATGCACATCGGGAGTGATGTCATCGCATGTCAGTAACTTAACAAGCTGCTATGCAAGCCTGTGCCATCCAGTAAATAAGCATTTGTCTATCTGGCTTTTTCTTTGCAACATGGTGGAAGATCTCAATATACAGTAATGGAAAACGACAAAAAATGTTGTTGCTGAACTTCAGTTTTTCACTTTCACGACACAGGATCCCTGAACTGATTTGGGATATAACACAATGTAACTCTGTCTGCAGACTCCACCTCCGCGTTTCCCCATCCACCTACAGGGGACAACCTAAAGTCAAATGAAGAGTGCAGCCCCACTGGTCTATTGGATCTACAGTACACAATGAAAGACAAGAAAAAAAAAAAATCACACAGTGCAAAGTTACAGTGGTACCTACAGAAATATCTAAATCACGTTCTGCAATGTAATTCAGTCTTCAAATCTTATCAGGATGTAACTTACCTCGACACCTTACTATTGACATGGTATCATTACGAGAATTACGCTGCATGTTACATGTGCACGAAAGGGAACAATTATTTGGAACTGCTGTACAAATACCAATACTGACTTCAATGCATTTTGCATATTTGGTGTCAGAAAAAAAAATCAACAAAACAAAATGTTGATATCACATTTATGTTTTTTTCAGTTGTTAGCATTTTGAAAACATAGGAAGTGAGACCCATCCATACAAATAAACATGAAAATGAATGACTCAGACAGGTCACTTTGCTTCATAGAGAAAAGAGGATGGGGGTGTGGTGTGGAAGACCATGATGAATTAGGGTTTACTCAATTTGTGACAACGGAATTGTGCTTTATATTTGGCTTTCCTTACATTGAAGTCTTTTCAGTTCTTGCAAATTCTACCACCACTGACCTGATACAGGTTTACAGTACAATTGCAATGTACAGCACTGTAGTACAAAAATAAGAAGAAAAAGTAAATGACTACACATATTTTTGTCTATCAACATATCTCCAAGTTTTTCTCTTGAAATTGGAAGATTTACAATACATACTGCACATTTACAGACGATTTCTACCATGTTGCTTTTTAAAAATTTCAAATTGTGCAACAGCATATGACAAGACTTTGATTTGGATTCCACAAGTTTGCATGCGGAGGGAGCGACGTAAATTACACAAGCTATTCGAATTTCGAGACTAGACAGGGCACAGGCCAGCCAAAGCAAAAATAAGACATCACCATGGCAACTGTACCATTTCTTGCCTTTGCATCAAGAGACGCAACCTTCAGACGTCTTTAGCTTCATTTACTCCATGTTTTGAAACAATATATTGTGCTTATTCCAAGAACTGACAATTTTAAAGTAAATAGATATGAGAAAAATAGGACTGACATGGGACAAAAAGACTAGAAAACACACTGGCAAAACTCAATTTCGTCAAGGGGTGAAAATTCCCACAGGAAGAAAATTTTATGCCTGCAGACTTAACTTTGGCAAATTAATCACATGCAATGAATTGTATAGAAAATTCAACCTTCCTCATAGCAATCACAATGTAGCAAATAGCATACTGCTCTGCTAGTTACACATTTGTAATGTGAACGTAGCAGATACGTACACTGTAGGTATACTGTACAACGTGTGGTCAGTACTTAGAGCTGCAAGGCAAACAAGGGAAAAGTGAAGCATCATCTTTACCTTCTGTATGGCTGAAGAAAGTGACTGAAAGAGAGGGACACTCACTGCTGAGTTCAATTAGGCAGTTGATTTAAACTGCAAAAGTTTGAGCTTTTATAACAGGATAGCATTGAATGGAGGAGGGGGAATTGTCAATCAAGTTGAGCCACTTTCAAAAAATTCTGCAGGCAAAAGAAACAGCATTGAATCCTCCGTCCATTTTCAAAAAGAACTAAGAGAACCCCGATGAGTGTGTTTCATGCAGCAAAGGAAATTGCACACAACTGCAGCGTTGTATGCAGTGCTCAGTTCTTGTCTAACATCAAGAAACAAAAGGAGGCTCCCATCATGATTTGCACCTCGTGAAAGCCTACTCATTGTGAAGACTGACGAGATATTTTCTCAGGCTGTAAATGAAAGACAGAATTCTCACCAGAATAGTGGAGCCACGACGTTGCTTAATAGTGCATACTCGAGTCAGTGTACTTTTTATGTTCCTGTCAACATTTTGTCTTTACCTTATCAAAATGTTAACCCAATCCAAACATTCAGTTGCAAAAACTTCTGATCAATTTGTTCAAACTATTTCATGTGTTGAAGATGAACCTTAATTGCTACTTTTATCTCCATAACCATCTCAACCACATTACTGTGTAACAATGAACTTGGGTCTAAAGATAAAGTGGGTACTTTGATACTTGCAGGCGGCTGATGGTTCAAACAAGGAACAGCTGATCTCACACTTGTGATGAATGTTAGGGTGGGAGAAGGGTTCCACACCATATGAACCACGATCAGCAAAATCTCAACAACATAGGATCTAAAGGTCCACAATACAGAAATGAGTTCAATCGTACTGTTTGTCTGGTATCACAATTTTAACACCAAAAAAAAAAAAAAACTTTCAACAGGTGCATACACCTGGCACCATGATTCAAACCTGGTTTTTGTCTGATATTGTTCCACATTACCGGTTCTCGAGGTGGCCAAGACTGCTCCAGAGGGACGTTGTGAAGTCTCAGGTGGGAGCTACAGAGTACACAAGAAAACAGGGGGAGGGAGCATGGAACTGATTTAGGGGTCCCTGGCAATTATGACACATCACTGCAGCAATTCAGGGCACAATAAAGCATCCAGGGGGGTCTGATCCGCTTGTTAATCCTTTCCTCTCACCTTCCCCCCCAACCACCCTCCCCTTCACAATCCCCAAATGTTGTGACCCAAAATTATCAAAAAATGGCATAAGAAATTTATTCACTCCACCTCTGGAGACAATTTTCCAAAATTTACATTTGGATTACATTGTAGCAGAGACATTTCTTTTCACTTAAGATATTGTTGAGTGTCCCACAATGAAATGGCAATAAGGGGGGATTTTACGGGGAGGGGTATTTGGACAGTTCAAACTGGTGGAACCTGTGGTAGTATGCCAAAATGTGGGAGCCACTCTAACATATATTTCTTTTTAACAAATAAAGCTTCTGACTGGGGAGAAAAGGATCACCTCGCTGTCAAACTTCTGAACCAACTCATGATTCAAATTCATATTTTATTGTGTTTATCATCATACAATGAGGTTCAAAATTTTTTTTTAACAAGAACACCAAACTGAAGAGGTGATCACATAATAGAAATCAACAATGAAAGAACAAATTTATTTCTTGATGCACGTTTATATTAAACTCATAATCAATATTGAATTCATAATAAAATTTCAACAAAGAAAGAAAAGGCTCTCTTTCAGCTACAATCTCTCCAAAGCGATTTGGAAAAACAAAAGAAATTGTGAAAAGCCTACACTCAAACACTCAGCCCGGCAAATACAGCAGCAGCACTTGGTTCAGCTGTTTCCACCAACCTTCAAGGTCATTGTCTAGCTGCCCATGACCTCTCCAGGTCCTCTTCACTGCAATGACTACAGGTGCAAAACTTAACTTGCTGCATCAGCTCTCTGATCTTTGTTTTGAATACTTCTAAAGCTTTCACGCCTGGTACACTGAGGTCTCCCCTGCACATCTCTTAGTCTCTGACATCCTCGCTTAGGCACTTTGTGGTGACTGGCCTGTGTTGGACTCATTTTGCTTGCATGGGTGAGATGATCCTGACCCTACTCCAATTCCACTGAAGCAGATGACACTTCCAACTACAACCATGAAAAATACTGATGACCTTTTTCTGACACCGTTCATCGTCGCCAAACGTCCAAACAGTGATATTTCACTTAGCGAACAAGCAGGCGAGAAAAGCGCAGTGTAACATCGAGATGCCGCTGTTGCGATACGTCATCAGTGCTCAATGGACCACAGAAAAGTATTCTATGCACAAAATGAGTTAAAATATTTGGAACTGCAGATTGTGTAACTTTCAGTCACATGTCAAACAAGGATCATTTTCATTTATTGAACAAACACACACACACAGGTTTCAACATACCTAAAGGATTCTGAGAGGCAGCTGTAGCACTGTTCTGTCAGTGTTGGGTCAGAACCATCCTGGGTGAGGGAGGGGAGGGGAATAGATCATACTTTGGTAAACACTGCAATCTTCTTCCCTATTTTTGAGTCAAATTTGTCAAGAGTTGACACCGTATCTTGGGTGTCTCAAAATTTTGTGTTTTGAAATTTTCTGCCAAGTTTGCTTTTCATAAAGAGCTATTTTTTTGTTGATATGGAATTTTCATTGAATTTTGTGCCAGCCAGTAGTTTGGGTACCCAACTGTACCCTCTTCTGCTTCTTACTCAGCTGACCTTCTCAAATAACATGTTCATGCATAAGTACGGCAGCACACTCTCCTAACCCTTCCATGATACAGACACTGTAGGAGGATGTTATCGATGTCCCTTTATTGTACAACACAATACTCATACACTGATGTATGTTTATATTTTCTGCTTTTTTTCAAATTCAACACTAATGTCATATGGAAGTACCCTGTGTTGAATGTCTGAGGCTTTAAAAATTCAGAATGAAATGAAGATGTTCTGGTTGTCTTATACTGTAATTACTTTAGGTGGACACAGAAAACTCCAGACTAAAGACATGAAACACTTTCCATACTATGTTGCATTCCATATGGAAATACTGCCATCTCAATTGTTTAAATGTTGCTGCCACGCCCTTCAATGTTCCAATGCATTTCCTGAAGCGATGCCAGTCATTGTTCCTTCCAATGGTAACTTTGGAAACATCTGCAACGTTGACTCGTCACTCTTGATTGATGACAAACCTGAAGGGAACTTGTACCATGGTGCAAGAGCAAATGACAGTCACTTTCAATTTCAAGAGAAATACATTCTCAAATTTGTTTGACTTTCTTTCTGGAAAGAAATCATTGTCAGACAAGAATTGAACTGTTGTGCCTTTCAGACCACCATTTGACATATAAACCTGTCTGCTGTTTACATCAGCGAGGCGAAACCACAAATTTCTTGACAATTGTACAGACACCGGCTGATCTCATTCTGGAGCTCTTCTCCTGCTGCATCGGTGACTTCAGGACAGAGAACATGTGGCAGATTGATCTTACAGGAGTTATCACAGAAGTTACATGCTCCCCATACATCAAACTGTGTTACACAATTTTAGGTATGCAAAAGCATGGCCTTTTTACCCTTGCCTTCTGTTTTGCTGATGGCCTGTTCAGCTGTTATATGAGTAAGTGCTCTAAACCAAACCAAGGTACGGCAGACTGGCTAATACATGCAGTGACGATGTTTCCAGCATTTAGGTTGGTTTTGTAGGCTTACTTTTCATACTCCAAACATTCTTTGTGCATTCTTTGCATACTCAGCATGGTTTACACCCTTTTATACTTTTCTGTTTTCACACTCCGCAATTTACCGGAGTTCAAACTTTTGTCCGACGGCGGAGTCTTGTCTCACATACAGTAACAGCCCACCGGAGGGTTACGTTCACAGCCCAATACAGACCACTTTCACAGTCCAGTGCAGGGTACATTCACAGCATTAAACATGATTAGATAAACACACACAGCATTGGCACATTCTTCTGTTGCACCCTTTCACTAGGAACTGACTACCGAACCCAGCAGCAAACATAATGGCCGACCCAACGTTGACCTGTAGCTGAATTCAATCACGTCCGACTGCGTTAACCATTGGTTTCTGCGACCTTTGCAGCAAGGAACATGTTCTTTATCTGTCCTTTCTCTTTGTTCTTGCAGGTTTTCATCTGCAGAGACTTGTGAAGTGGCCACTGGGGGCACCAAGGGAACATAAATTACATTCCGTCAGAAAAATGGAGGTAATGAATACACTTGATCATGGCCATCAATCTCTGAACTGATGAAGTCGACGAGATGATTCCTCGGTGAACTGATTTGTTTTCGTAACTTAGACCTTACCGTGCAAATATTTACATACTCATGCAAAATATGACGCGAGATCAGATCTTAGTTTTACAAAACTCGCCATATTGTTTTTCCATTGCAGGAGCCCAATTTTTCATATTTTCAGTACAACTGGCCCAGTTACTACGTAGCTACAATTTCAGCATGGTAGCGACATAGCGGCCTTGTGCACGAGCTTCCATTTTTACTATCAATTGCTCCAGTTTAGCAGCTGTCTGGGGGGGGGGGAGATACTGTAGTGATTCAGTCTTCCATGAGTATTACATTGTGTATAGCTAGGTATGCTGGGTATGCAGAAACATAGTTTTTCAGTCAGCAATGTGTTTTGCCCATGGTCTGCACATCACTAAGCCATGGTTTAAGCAGACAGACTCATGCAAGCAGAGACCACAATTCCGGCATTACGTTGGTTTGCATATTCTTCAACTTCATACGATTGTTTCTGCACGGTATTCTCAGCCTGGTTTACATTGGTTGATATTACTATGTTTTCACACTCTAAACTTGTGGATCTATTTCTAACAGATGCCTGGTGGCTTAGTCTTCTCTTGCAATGCAGGCTATATTCACAGTCCCACGAAGGTTTCGTCCACAGCCCCGACAAAGTCTCACGTAGACATACAAAGCACCAGCATATCCCACCGTTGCCACCTTTTGCATTGCATCCACTACTGAACCCAATAACCATTACGATCAATCCAACATTCACTCATGGCTGCATTTATAGCTTTGTCCAGCATCAATTGTGTCTACCTGTGTGTCTACCATTAGTTTTGTCAATCTTCACAGCAAACCACCGAGGGACTCCTTCCTCATTTGTCCTCTCTCATTGGTCTAGTAGATTCCTGACTGCCAGAGACTTTCAAAGTGACCAACAGGGTCACCATGACGACATCAGGTACATATTGTCAATGGTAGAGTGGTGTGGAGACAAATACGCAGGCTCCTCTCCATAAATCCCTGAAAGTCACACCGTCTGCCCACATGAGCTACACCATCACTTACTGATAGGAATTTCATTTCATTTGAGGGAAGCCAACAAACGCCACATCCAGCCATAGTGCCGCAGAAAATCGTTGAATGTTCTGTTTCATTTCTGGGGGAGACACTGTAACTAGAAAAGTCCTCTCTGCAGAACGTGTCAAGTGTGCTAAGCCAACCGACATCACAAACAGAGACAGACTGAGGTCAAACCAATCGTGAAGACCTCTTCTGCTATCAGAGAGCTCTTCTTCGTGGAGTACTCCAAAGTGCAGAACTATGTATTAAAGCTCACTGGCCTGAGGCAAACTTTCGACTGGCCAAATATGAGATAGTGAATCCATCATTCTACTGAAGTAAACAAATTTAGACACCGCCATAAACTTTCCACTCTGATTTCCTAGGATAAGAGGTGACGTCGTCTAAGTCATGCTTCTGCAGAATTTTCAGAGGTTTGATGAAATTTTCAAGTTCCCTTGGGCACCCTGCACATGCTACCAAGAGTTTTCTCAAACTACACAACCCAAGTCATGATCCAGGTGCCATCCAAGTGTAATGATAAACACTGAAATGATGAAATAGCTATCAAGGTATTCAAGAAAAGTTGTGTTACTATCATTGAGGTGTGTGCCATCCTACACTTTTAAATCTGTGGCTGATAGACAGTGTATGATTACCAAAACGTCATCAAGGGTGAAACCATCAGGTGATTTAACAAAAGCAAGAAGGATCCAAAAGACTTTGAAATGGGGAAAAAGACAACCTCAGCAGCTCCAAAATTCAAGAAGTGTTAATGGTTAGGAAATAGACACAAAAAAAAAACCTTTTCACTTTGTGATCATGCTACAGGTGCTCATTGCAGGAATATATTTGTCGCAGAGATTCTCAGGCTTGTTCCTTATTCAAGGGCAGAAGACAAATGCTCAAAAATCCAAATTTGTGAAAATTTGCAAAGGAAAGAATTTTTCCTTTTTTTAAGGGGGGGAGGGATTGGGAATAGCAGTGAAATCCCTTACCTGCCAACTTCCTGTAGTCCTTCTACATACATAACATTTCCAAGCCACCCAGTCCTTGTTTCGCAGGTCGTCCTTTATACCAATCAGTTGAAATACTTCAATCTGTCACAAAAATAACACACATCACAAACACTGCTGAGGGAGTGTAGAAAAGTGATTGCAATATGGTACTCTTTCTCAGAAAAAAAAAAAACATTGTGCATGACAAGAGACAGATTAAGGTGGAATCAAACTACATCGATACTACAGGTCCGATTTTATTTTAAAATATCAAACGAGTGGTGTCCTATCAGCTCTGTTTTAGGTGAGTCACTCTACACCAATATTTGAACCTGGCTGTCCTACAAATTGTTACATAATTCAATCTAACCTGATATACAGGCTCTCAGAGAGGTTTATTTCAAAATCATTAAAATATTTTTCACTCCTATCAGACAATAACTCTCTTTTCAGATGACATCGTGCTACGATTGATCGTCATTCCAATTTGGTATTTGTAAGCACTCATGTGAGATCACCAACTTTTGGCTCTTTTCACCTATGTTTGGAGAAGTTTTAAAATGAAACTTACAAAAATTGAATCCGATTTGAATCACGATATCACTCTAGTGTGACAGACGCTTACTTAAACTCCTTCCATTATTGGACCATACTGTAGCTAGACTGTACAAGTGTCAAGTATAGTTCATTCTCATTTAACAAAATTGAAGTTACATACTATTTTCCTTTTGAAAGTGAATGCCATTTCTTTCATATTCGATAGTTCCCTAAACATCCTCTATTGAATCCTAACTGTGAATATACTTAATAAAACTGTACTCTCAAAAGGAGCTAAAACTATGTGTGCCTTTTCTTTGTACTGTATGGTTGAGCTCCACAGAAGTTGGACAAACTTTTTTGACTAACATTGATACTACGGTACTGAACTCCTGATAACAGTGATCAAGAAAATTTTAAGATTCCTCTCAACTTTGGACTACCATACAGAAACTTTCAAGATGTCTGAGTCAAGACCAATCTTTGATTTACATTCAGGCAACACCACTGCATAACCCAACATCTTGGATAGATGCATTTTCTATTAATCTTTGTTGTCTGGTGCAGAATGGACCATGCAAGCAATCATCTGTTTATGCACCCTAACAATAGAGTAAAACTTGCCATGAGAAATCACCCCAAAACAAATTAATCATAATAAAAGACTTGTGATTGGCTAGTTCTGGCCAATGAGGGATATGTTAAGATGTTGCACTATCCTGTGTCATCAACGATGGCACTACATTTCAACAATTGTTAGCACTGCTGATTCACTCATTGCCTTAGTTCCACACACAGCCAAATCATCAACTACTGTACCGTTTGGTGTTTCAGACCAAAATTAGTGACTTAATTCCCTATCGTTACAAACAAACAAAAAAAAAAGATTTAAACTATCGCTCAAATTTGAAAGAAATGGTACAGATATAAAAATCAAAGTGCTTCAGAATCTGAGAATATTTTGGTATGTGTCATTACTGCAACTGCGCACTAACACTGTAAAATGGGTTGTACCTAACACGAGAGAGGTACACTAGCATAGAACAGTCCGCCCTTTCCCTTGGGTGTTTTTTCCTCTACGTGACCACAGCTCCACTCAATGAGAGTATTTCTGTCTGTCCATGATCATATGGTATCAATTCAAAAATGCTGAAGCAAGTTGTACCAACCTCATGATGAATATTCACAAGTTTGAAAATTCTAGGAGCCAATCCTCACCAAGATGTCATACATGTTTATCACTTCTGGAAAGGTACAGTACTTACCCTAACCATTACAGTATATTTGGATATCAAGTCATGTTCTATCATGTCAGGTTTTCTCGAGAGGTTTTCTCGAGACATGATTTTAGCACATTATGGAAATTCTATGAGGCCTAGGTGATCCTAGTTCTGCGTAAATTCAACACTGCGATGTGCATCATAAAGCACAGTCGTTGTCGAGAAGAAACAATCGCCCAGCACAGAAAAAAAAGTAACATGCACATCCTCAAAAGAAATGAACTAAGCATGCATTAAGCATGATGCTACCATTTACCTGATGGCCAGGACTTCCCTTCATGATTTTGCGGATCAACGGCAAACGCTCTGGATCGTTCTGATAGTGTTTGAGTTCGTTCTCGCCGGGCAAATGGAGACGTTTCTGAGGGACAAGATGATAAAAAGAATAGGGTGCTAAAAGATATTAATTACATAAGTGTTGTCTTGATAGGTTTCATGCTTCCAGCATGCTGTTAACTGAAACGTTAAAAAGGAAAAGGACTTTTTAACATAAGTTTTATCATTCTCTTCTATTCGGCCATCTTTTGTTTCATGACATCTTTTAACTAAGACTAATACGACATGAAAACCAGTCTGTTAGAACTTATTTGAAAGGGTAGAGTAAAGTGGTTGTATTGCAAAGGATTTTATTGTTTTACTTGCTTGATGTTTTCTTACATATTTCTACCAACCCAGGCCAGTAACATATACCCCAATTGTTCTAGATTCCCCCCCCCCCCTTTATTTTTTTTTTTCTAAAGTCCAAGATTTTGATGAAAAGGTGACAAAGTCAAGATTGACTTGACTGAACATTGCAGGTATCTCTACAGAGAAAGAAAAAATTTTATATCTGAATGATGGTTCCAAACAATACTATTCTTGAGGGAAAGTGGGAAGTGGGGGAAATATGTCCTACACATTTAGATGTCTAGCAGTAAAAAAATTCAAGCCAAAAGTAAAGCTTCCAAAATTTTACTAAAGATTCCATGGATCCTCTAGGCATCATTCAAACCTGAAAGATCTACATGACAGAAAGGAAGCCCACCAAATATAACCATATTTCCAAAGAGAATTGCAAACAATGGAAAACAAAATGTCAAAGGTTGTGTGCCAGGAGAATCACATTTTGGAATATTGGCTGTACTACAGTAATCATAAAAAAGGTTGAAAATAGTCACAAATTCCATTGAATATCGATGATTTTAGAGGCACGTTCCTGTCTTTAACCTGCATCATGGATTTAGCATTGTCTACATATAAAGTTTGCAAAATCTGTGACAACAAGATAGGGACTTGCATAATATGTATGATGCTATCTTTGTTTACTTAACCGTTATTTCAAGGACAATTAAGAACTTATACCATATGCTACTTGGGCTTTGTTTTGGAAGCATGTATTTCCTTCTCTACAAATACTGATATCACTTACCAAAGTGAAACTAAGTAATTAGGAGATAATATACATGGAGCCAACAAAAGAAATACCGACACTGTGCAACGCTCCACGTTATAATATTTGCACTAACTTCAAACTTTGAAAGGCTGTATCTTAAAAACGGTAATAGATGGAAACACAGTTCCAACAGATTTTCATTCAGGGTTTCACTCTACAAGTTTGGAATTGCCAGTTCTTTTCTTGATGTATGTCAAACAACCTTTAACATGTTAGACAGCTACAGCATGATCTATTCATTATTCAGTAACCTGACTGTGTGATCCCTTTGATCCTATGGAAACACGAATATAACCAAGGATAAACTTCATTTCTCTTGACTGTCACAGAGCCCTCTTCTCCATTCATCATTGTATCCCCCTTCTCAGAAAACATTTGGAGTACAAACTTCCCTCTTTTGTAAGCTTATTTTCGATGATTTGTGAAAAAAAATCAGGCAATGGCAGTTCACTGTACATTTTGCATTCAGAATTACAGGGCTGGATGGTAGTCTTAGGGCATTCTTTATTGTTATGACTTTAAAGTTAATTTTTGTGGGGTATTAAAGCTTTTATTTTCCATCCACCACTGTGCAGTCATGCTGAATGTCATTTTTGCACCACTGCAGGAATGTACAATAAATGTAGAACAATTTTGGACTGTTGCATGTATGGTAACATCATGGACAGACTTCACTTTCTACATCATGCTCCTGATTCTGCAAAAATGTCACATTAAATGTAACAAAGTAAATGTATAACTGACACATACTCTTTTCATTATGCTTGGCTTCTTCTGCTCTGGCAAGAGTTTGACTCTCTTCAAATTCTTCCTGCCGACCCTTGTCGAGCTCTCTGTGGGCCTTTTCATCCCACTTCCCACTTCACTCTTATCGTGGGCATGCTTGCCTGCTCCACTTGGATCTGTACTGTCCCTCTGTGAGGTCAGAGCAGCTGGGTTTGATATGGTAACCTCCATCAGAGTTTTCAAGTTTGGACGAGATGGGTTCACACAGCTGGTCCGCTTTGCTGTGTCAAACAGCCCCCGAGTTTGGGAAGGAGCAGCTGGAGGATTCTGCTTACCTGCCTTGCTGTTTGTGATGGTGCTGTTGCTGGTGGACACGGGATTGACCGAACGGAAGGGTCCATTGAAAGGGGTTGGAGTGGGCTCATCCTGTTGCCAGGGCTGTCCAAAAGCTGAGCTTAAGGGATTAGCGATAGTTGATGGGTTATAGCTACTGGTTGTACTGTTCAATGACTGAGAAGAGTTCCACGCATTGCTCGGATCTGCGCCACCTTCACTGGAGGTGTTGACGTTACTGTCAAGGTTACTTGGCAACTCATTCTGAGCATAGGAGTTCCCACTCCAAAGAGACTGCTCCTGTCCATAAGATTGATTTGCGACATTGCTGTCATTACTCTGCATATTTAGGTGGTCATCTGTCACATCACTGTACTGGCCACTCTGTTCATAGCCTGGAGTTCCATGGACAGCAGATTCATCTACTACCAGGGGTGGGCCAAATTCAGAGCCATGGTCTCGTAACTCCTCACCTCTCTCTCCGTAGGGTTGTTTTTCTTCATGATACCATCCTGAAGGTTTCTGATCTACATTATCTGAAACAGTCTTTGGAGTGATATCCCACAAAGGAAGATGAAGATGGCTACTGGACTGTTCACTGGAGCTGGACTGACCTGTAACAAAGATGTGAGCAACAATACAATGATGGTACACATGAAGAACAACAAACTTCAAGCGCAATATTGACCAATGTACAGTGGCCAAATCAACGAACCATTCACTGTAGCACCACCATATGTAAGGCAAAGTCAACAGTTACCAAACACAACAAAAGTAGACTATTTACGATTTTACGGACTGATAGACCGGGCAACACACAGATACAATGATACTGCATACACATGCTATCATATCCAAAAAGGCTACTGTATTACAATGACACCAAATGTTTGTTTGTAAGAAAAAAGAAAATGCACTATGCATGTATGTATGCAGTAAGTCCTGCAAGCTGAGCCATACTACAGTCTGCACACAGATGGTCAAGAAAGCAAACAAAGTTAATGGTATAATAAATCACAATATGTCTGTTTTAATCCATCGTTTATACAATTGTTGATAACAGTGTTACAGTTTGGAAACCGTACCTAAACAGACATAGCAGGGTGTGTCCAAAGGCATATGAAAATAGAGCACCAACTGTGCAGGGTCCCATACCTGAACACCCTGAAGGTACCATTTACGTATCAGCATATCATATCATAATCACAGGAACCACCAGAAGTATTGAATCAAGAACATTGCATGTGCAAGAGAATTTGCAGAACTGCATAATTTGCAGAATATCATAAACTAGAGCACAAACAGTGTAGAAGTTGGATCTTTGTAAATAAATTTGTGATATGTTTGATGGGTACTACAACATTGCAATGCTTATAATTGCATCACTATTCAAGTTTGACATCAAACAATTATGAATCTGTCACTAATTTATATTTGCTACATGGTTTGTAATAGCTGTGGGCATATAATTGTTGCAAATTTTCCAAAACCAATTTAAATCATCAACTACAGTACTGGCTCACTAGTGTTCAATTGCATTTGTCACATGTATGGGGGCTGTATTAGTTTGACCACTGATATGTGACTAGAAACTTTATGGGAAACATGGCACAAAGTTTACAGGTTTAGGAAGACTAACTGAATAATTCATTCAGACCCACTGTGCATGCACTGTACCGCAGACAAGATTGAGTTTCAGTTAGGAAACAGTTTGACTCACTGCCCCATTACTCAATTACTATTCATGCATGATACGGATATTTGAGATGTTGAATGACATTCCAAGGGTCACTTTAAAGTAGGAAGGGAAAACATTTGCAGGATTTCATAAAATGGGCTGTAGGGTTCACATAAAACCCTGGACTACAAACTCATGTACTGTTTACCCCCAGATAACCGCTAACAGAGTAACATTATGAGAAACTATCAACATTTTACAAGAGAATCTGTAAGAGAAGCATTTTGCCAAATTTCATAAATTTTGAAGCAAAAAATTTTCATTTTCAGCAATTTTGAATACCCCAAATTTGCCTAGCACTCAGGGAACATTGTGGCCAAGTTACATACAAATCCATCAAAGCCTGTGTAAAAAGCAGCAGTCAGAACAGAATTTCATAAATGGGCCACAGGGTCCACATGGGGGATTGAATTAAAATCTCTGAACACCTTGAAGGCACCACTAATAGAGTATTATTACTATGACAAGGCATCAAAATTGTAGAAGAGAGGAGAAGCATTTTCCAGAATTTTATAAAATGGGCCACAGGAACCACATGGTACCTCAACCCCAAAATTTTTGAACACCCCAAATGGTCCACTGTCCACAAGCTTTAGAACATTGCACCCAAGTTCTATGTAAATGCATGAAAGCATGCTGAAGTAAGCATTTTGAACAATGTGAATAGACAGAAAGATGGACAGGCAGATGAACAGAAAGATGAAAAGACAGACGACAGACAGGCAGATAGATACATAGACAGAAAGATCTAAGAGATTATGCTCTTTAGCAAGATGTCATCAGATGAAAAACAGGTGAAACACACTGCCTGTTACACTGTTCAAATTTCAACACATATTTCCTTACCTTCTAAGTTCTGTACAGTACATGTTCCTTTTTACTGAAAGAATTCTCATTTATTTAATCTCCAGTGCTTTGTTGCTGAGTTTTTTCAATACTTTAATACTTCTGTGTGGTAATTATTTTTGAACCCATTCAGCACTTCGTCCCAAGTAAAGAAATGTTCTTATTGAATTTAATGAGTGCCAATACGCCATAATTGTTATCACAAACATTGTTCAATATACTGTTCTCTTTTACACACAGTATAAATGTACTGCCATGTGCCATTTTAACATAAATTAGGCCTAGGCTATGAAATGAAATATGTGCAATGAGTCAAGGACTTCATTCAATCCTTCATACTCATAGCCAACAAAGAATATAGGCCTAACCTGTGTTTGGTACTTGTTACCACAATAAGCCTACACTAGTTGCAAGGATTCATGGGCCGCAGAGCAAATCCCAAAGTGAAGGGGCATATGTCACACAACTGGCATTCAAACGAGAAGTGCAAGGCATTCTTTTCTGTGTGGGGTCCATTGGCCCATGTCACAGAGCCTGGTGGGGTGCCCTTGTAGGAGCACAGCCCCATGGACAATAAGTAATTTTAGTACATTTGTGTTGTTAAATTAGGCCTCATCATTCAGGTATTGCCACACTGAAAAGCATTTTAGGCTTATTCACCATCTTGCCTAGGTCCCTCACAAGGTGGCCATTACCCAATAGAAAACTCTTCCTACAAGTTTCCTACAGGTTCACGAGATACAAACATATAGGCCTAGAGCTAGTATGCAATTTCAAGGTACCAAACAAAGTTGCCATGAAGATCGGGCACCTGGGAATGCGACGGTTAATGGCACTCCAGTGACCGGGTACAAATTTTCTAACCATTGAGAAGACTAGTACACTAGTAGTACCTACACAGATACAAGCACATATGTATACAGGTGAAACAAGGGTTGCAAGACTTGTTGGACTGGGTATTAGCCAAATTAATATTAAAAATAAGCCATATGAATGAGAAACAATCAAAACCTCTCACACTGCCGAAATTTTTTATCAAGTGCATTCTTAGAGTTGAACAACTTAAGGGCATTAACAATAACAGTCTTACACATCACCACAGCTGTGGCAGACCATGGAGGTAGGCAAGTGCTACTAGTACTAGTATTACATAGAGGTATGCAATGTAATAGCGTATCCTTAGAGCTAAGACGACCTGTGTGTAGGCCTAGCCTACACTTCACGCCTCATGATTTAGCTTTCTTCAGTTCTGCTTGACAACAAAAATGAGTGTTTCAAGCACATGGAGCTTGAATACGCTTTACTGAAAGTGAAACATGCAAATATACAAATCTTCAAACAAAGACGTTAATGAACATGTCACTAACCCCCATCTCCTTTGTAAATTCCGAGGGCCTTCAGTGTGGATGTAATTCGTTCCTTCGCATCATGCCCTAGGAGTCTATCAGTCAAACCAGATTCGTTACTTTCACGTTTATATCTGCTCTGTTCTCCTCTTCTGTTATGATCATATGGAGATGTATGTCTTCGCGACATACTTCTGGGTAAAATTCTGTTCTTTTGTGATAAACTATCGACTGAGAAAAGAAAACCCGTGTGGCAATATGTAGTTTGCAGAATCTTATTTGTGGAGGCTCCGCTCGATCGTGCGTGCCTTTGTTGTTGGTAGGATTTCTACATCAAGATTCAGCTCAATGTTTCACAGACTATTTATGGCAAGCCAAATGTGCAGTAATTCGATAAACCTGATTATATTCGATAAACTTGGATTTTCGAATTATAAAGCATTTGGCGTTGATCCCTGGTTTCTCGACTGACAAACTTGGTTTATCCGTCGATAAACCAGGTTCATCCAATTACTGGGCTTCCCATAACCTCTCCGTGGTATTTCAATTAAACTAAACCTGATTGATTTCGGAGTCCATGCGGTATGTGTTTCATTTGAGTTACAAAAAGAATGCTTATCACAAAAAAGTTTAACTTTCAATAAGCATACTATTACGAGACCAAATTCCATATGAAATGAACGTATGTTGCATCTCGTGTTCAATGCCGTAGCTAGAATTTTTTCCAGGAGGGACACGAAAATTTTCCATTTTTTTTCCAGGTTACATGGGGTTCGGTTGGATCTTGAAAGTAAGGTGGCATGGAGAGGGGCATAAGTTGGTCTGAACCTGTATGAGTGTAAATTTGTGATACGATGGATCTTATGACTGATTGAAATCCCGGCGAAAGGGTCTAAGGGGAGGGTGTTCCCTTTGAAAAATATGAGTTACTTAGGGTGGACTATACGCAAAATGGTGCTGTACTGAGTGCTAGATTTGAACTGAATATAACTCCAGCTGGGAATTCCTTAGTGTTAAGTAATAATTTCATTTTTCTTTTTGATTTCGCTTTGCACTGCAGGTTTTTCATTTTTTATTTCATTTTTTTTCATCAATTCATTTTGATACTCTATCTGAGTATGCCTAATTTCAAAACGACAATGTGATTTAAACAGTGCAGTTTTGAAATATTTCCATTAGGCCATTTCCCCATTCTGTCCTCTCTGTCACAAAAACCAAGGTCGAAAAGATCCTCGTTAAACATCATTTCAAGTTATCCGGGCTTGATAAGCACACTTTATGTTAGTATTGGCCGACACACCAATAATCAGTCCAGCACCGCGAAACTCATAGAGACATATAGAGGGGCCGTATTTCTGTGGAACTTGACTCAGGCATGCTGCAGTGACACAAGAAATGTTGCATTAAAACGCGCATTATGCATTAAAATGTCTCAAAATTTCTTACCCCAGAAAAAATTGAGAAATTTCAAGGAAACATTACAATTTTCTCAAAATTTTCCCCCAAATTTTTTCCAGGTGTGAAAGTTGCCGTCCCCCCCCCCCCCATTGGCTACACCACTCATATTCGAATCTAGGCGTTAAGTATACCCAGTGTTGTAGTCACCGATTCTTGGTCTCGAGTTCGCAGCTCCCCCCCCCCCCTCCCTTCCGTCTTTGTCTTGGATTGCCCCCTTCTTGGCCTGGAACAGAAATGGTTGGGTCTCGGTCTCGTTTGCCACCGTCGAGACCCGAGACCGCAATATTACAATGCTAATTGTAATGACTGAATGAACACAACACAGCTAGGAACAGTCAGTTGACAGTAGCACCAGAGAGTGTATGTGTCACGTGGGTAGTAGTTTTGAAAGTTACAATTGGTGTCTCATAATTCATAATTTAGGAAATGTAGTACTACTTCTAATTATGTTAATGCATGTAATATCAGGGAGCTCCCTCGTAGTGTAACCAGTATTAACTAGTATTTGCATGCCCTTTTCCGATTCTATTAATATCCTTTCATCTAGTTACAGCAGCATGGCTTAGTGTTACTAAACTGTTTCTATTGCCCTGATCACTGAGCTTGAATTCGTCGGCTTGTTTTCCATTTCTACTGCACTAGCCTATGAGCTATCGGGTTGCATGTATGTGGTTTCTGTAGATGCACGATCTAAAATTCGCGCCATCTACAGGCGCCTTTTCACTTTATATGATTGACTGAATCGAACTGCATTCATTGATGCCGCCATTGGTCGATTTAATGTCTACATTAAATTAATTGAATGTCTGCGTTAAATATCTAACGTCTACATTCAATCAATTAATGTATACGTTAAATCTATTTAATGATGTTGACATTGAATATTCAATGTCAACATTAAATTGATTTAATGTCCACATTCAATCGATTAAATGTCATAATTTAAGCTGTGTTCTGATTGGCTTATCGCGAGATCGATTAAATCTCAACATTCATTCAATTTAATGCCAACATTAAATCGGTAAATATGTCAACTTCGACCAACAATAAACGCGTCAGTCTCATGTGACGAACGTGTTCGGTCGCCTGAGACTGAGTTGGGGGACTTGCTGTCAACTAGTCCTACAGCTCTCAGCATTTTGCGACGGCGTCTGAATGATCTCGTCAAAAGAAGCTGCGTCGCATCCCAGTCGCATAATGCGGAAGGAGGTTAACGCACTTTTCTCGAGCAATATGAGCTCATTTGGAGGACGCACATTTTCTAACGATGTGACCCTGAAGGAACAGGAAACAAGAAAGCCCATTCGCTACTCGGTGATATATGAGCGTTATCGCGCTCTCACCTTGAGTGGCGATTTGTCGCAAGTGCTGGTAACTGCGGTGGCAGCCCTAGCCATGTGCTGTTGTTGTTAGATCATGTTCTCAAAAATGCGTAATCACCTGCAGCTGCTACAACTTCCTCTGGTAAAACCAGAGGAAGAGGAGAGTTTCAAATAGACGGAATGAATGAGCATTGCTTAGTTATGACCGGCGACAGCTATCTGGCAGGTCCTGCATGTTGCAGAATAGGCTAACACTAATGCTTCCTTGGTATAACCATCACAGAAGTACAGTGTACTTGGACCAGTGCATTGTCGTGTGCTTATCAAATGAAGTCACAAAGGTGGGGGGGGGGGGACCATGCATGATACAGTAATGACGTCATCCTGCCTGGATATGTCTCAGGTTTGGCAAGCAAGTTCGGGAAGCAGATACATCATGTGCAGCAAGTGGCGGCTGACGTTCTGTCATCTGTGGGGGGAGGCAAAAAAGTGCAAAAATCTTGGTTAGCATTTTTTGCTGATCAATATGTGAATGGGATGACAATCAACCCATTTTGATTAGCAGATGTAGGGAATTGTGTCCAAGCAGCACCTCCCTGAAGTGGCATAGCTACCGGGGAGGGAGAAAGAAAGTTGTCCCTCTGAAAAGAAAAAGAAAGGAAAGTTTTTTTTTTCTAGGCAATGTTTAATATAAGGGATCGTATCACTAGTTTTGATGACACAAAACCTAATAAATGTGAACATTAACAAATTGGTGTTGAGAAATATACTAGTTACACTGAAATGTATACTACAGATATTTCCATATTTACTTGTTTCTTATTTTTCCACTTTATTTATATTTAGAATTCCAGTAATGATCTAATGTACGCATTACACATTATAGCAGACATCTATGAATTTAATGGAGTGTCTCTTTGTAAAATATATTCAAATGTATCTACGTTTACTCCATGGAAGATAATGTAATAGGTTTCTTTTATTATCTTCAACAACAACAAAAAATCGAATTGAGAGACACTTGTTAACGAAATATATGATATAACAGCCGTCTGCAAGTGACTTTACGAAATCTTCCAGCTATGACGTCATGTACTACAAAAGTGACGTCATCTCACATTCCCTCCAGCACAAATAGATTAATTACAGCAGGAGTGTAAAAATATAAATAGTGCAAAAATGTGGAGTAATAATACATATCAAATGGAAACTAAGGTAACATATTTAAGTTGTGCATTCATTACATAATTAACCTTCATTTTCTTAGCATATCCAGTTTTTTTAATTTTCATCTTCTCAGCACACTTAGTATGCTTTAAGGAAGATAATTTGGATAAGATGTCATAATGCAGGCCCGGATGCAAAATTCTGAGTGAAAAAAAAAAAAAAACGGGATACGTTGACTAAATACCAACATTTTATCGATGAAATGTACATCGATTGTTCCCCTTCCATGGAGACCCATATCAGGTTGATAATGGAAACAAGTTGGAGTTGTTTGTCTTTTGTAAACTTGAACGTTGAATTACTCATCCGGTCTGTGCGTCTGTCTGCGGGGAAGTGCAAACCACACGGGAACTTGCTGTAGTACGCCACAAGTATATATATGAACGTTCTATGTTGACTAACACAAATGACCATCTTTACGGTGGCCATCTCTTATACAGCCGTCTGCAAGTGACTTTACAAAATCTTCCCACTATGACGTCATGTCATAATTAACCTTCAATTTCTTAGCAATGACGTCATGTCAACTTTCGGTTCTACTACGGTGGCACATGAATGTTAGCAAAAAATCAATTCTTCGTTTACAAAAGTAGGTTCGGGGCTGGCCAATCACAATGATGCTTCAATAAAGGACATCTTTGTTTTGATCTGAGAGTATAAATATCCTATTGAATGTACCGTACAGAAGGTAGCAATAGCCTAAACTAACATTCTATGCCACTGTCACATCTCGATCGTGAAGTCATATCAGACATTTCTTACCGGTAACAACTTTCGGTTCGTACATGATCTGGCTCTTACATATTAAATATTAATTTCAATATGGCGACCCTGTAAGATTGTTGCCAAGAAGAGGTGAAATTTTAAACTGATGGTCCCGCTTGCTTGAAATGACTTATGCAGTCTCAGAGTAAAAAAAATCCCAATGTTTCATCTCCAAATATAAATGTAAATCTCCTAGTATCATAGGGATTTTCATACTATTTACATTTTCAACTACATTTTCCACTGCATTTTCAAAACTGTACCCTTCAGCATTATCAACTGAAATTAAACAATAAGTGATACCCGCATACGTGGCCTATGCCACTGACCCACCGGCCACCTTCAAAATCGCGCAACCGCCTTGAAACATCAAGTGAGCACTTTTCCGGAGCCCGGATGAACTTTCCGAGCTAATGTACTACCGATGAAGTGTCCTGCAAAGTCACTTGTTACCATAGAAATTGAACAAGGTATGAGAATGACGTCGTGAGATCTAGACTGACGACAGAAATCTAATCGTTAATGTTATTGCTCGTGGATCGAGTATGTAGACCTATACATTTCGTCAATTAATTAAATAGCTTAAAATTGTAAATTTATATGGATATATGTATGGAATGTTAAAACTTGCGAAACAAAAACACGTTACATGCAAATTTAGAAGCTAAGAATTATGAATACACAATGTACGCATGAAATACATGTACATAATCTGGCTTCGGTGTTGTGCCATACAACGGGAAACATACACATTTACATAGGACTGTTCACATATTCACTGGAAAGCATGCATGCTGCGATGCACTTAATCAGCGTTCTTCCTTATTTCACGTTCTATAGCTGTTACATCGTATGAAGTACGTACTTTTTTCCCAAGACGAATGAGGGCAAATCATGCAAATGAACCAATCAGATTCTTTGGAATAGGATATAGTTCTAGTTCCCAAAAAGACAGCTTTTCGACCCCTTTTCCGTTCCTCTGACACCAGATTATGAAAGAACATGCCAAATAACCCCTTTCGTCGTTACCTTTAACTTAACTCGAACCCTAACCATGATTTTGAAAGAAATTTCAAAGTCCGGGGAGGAACTGCATATACCGCTCGTAGGGGAAGTGCATGTAATTAACCAATGTCTGTCCATTTCGACATGACTCGAAGCCATATTTAAAGATGCAAACACCAAATAGAGTTGAAGCAATTAAACCTGCAAGAAAAAAAAATCAACTTTACCTAAGAGAATAATATGTATAAGTTATATGATGATCAATACTGATAATGTCAGAAAAAGAAGCAGGAAAAGAAATGATATATTCATACATTGGAAATTATTACATATATTTGTATCTTTCAGAGAATTTAATACAATTCTCCTTTGATCCGTCTTCCCTATATGGATTGAGACAGGGTTTAAAATTTTATGAAAAATAAACTTCCAAGTATGGACACTGCAGTTCGCATGCACGTAATACCAGATTAAAGGCATATTTTTTTTATGAGAAATGACGAGGTTCTTAAAGCAAAAGAGAATAATTTTCCACTGCAGGCATTTCAAACTCCATGACGATATCTTGTTCCTACCGCAAGTTAATGCTGTTTTGAATAAAGACTTCCATATGGTCAAGAGAAATTTCCAGTTGCTTCAAGGTTACCAAAATATCACGTAACGGTGCACATAATTATTGCAAAAAGTCTTGTGTTTTTTTCTTTACAATTAAAGTCCTCATTCAAACTTGAAATTTGACACTAGTAAAAATGTAGATTGGGTGTATTGTAGATATACCTTAAAATACTGTGGAAATTAAGATCACAACTCTTAAGCTATGTAAGTGTTGCTTTTAAGGCAATCAAGATTATAAAGAAATACAAAGGATATTCATGTAGTTGTGCCTGGGTGAAGTCACAGGTCTCCAATTGCACAATAAACCATTTTGAGATAATTATTTACTTAAAAGTTCATAACGTCCTAACCGAGCATACTATTGGTGGTTTTTACCAATAAAGAGAGAAATATATCATTGATCGAAACTGAAAAATTAATTTTATGAAATATCACTTCCCTTCAGTGACCATGCAGTTCCTTTAATGTAAATTCTCGCCTTGATAGGATTGTGCGTTGAGGTCTACAGTAAGTCATGATGTATGTTGTTGGAATTGCCGGAGTCATAGAGTTTCAGACAATTCCTTCCCCCCCCCCCTTCCACATCTCTTATAAATCTCGTTATTTCATTACATTCAAGTTCTTACATTACCGCTGAATGTTAAATAATCGATGTCCGTTCAGTGTGTAAATTTACTCCCAATCTCACATCAAATTTAATGACAATAACATAGTGACTAAAACACAATCAGTAACGTAAAAGAATGGTACCTATTGTGAAATGAGCTTGCGTCTTACGAAATTAAAAATGTTATACATCTTTTAACCAAAATTGACCTTTATATTTTTTTCATGGTGCATCCATAATTACTACAAAAACATGGTTGAAAGTTGCTATAAAATGCATGGACAAGTGACTGTTTTTTTCCTCACCAATTTCATAGATTTCATTTGAACTAAACGCTCAGTTCCAAAACGGGTTTCCTATACACTCTAAACTTTAAAAGAGTGCCAAGTTACCCTTTCAGGGTAAATTATTTCAAAGAGAGAGTTAGTGAGAGTGTGTAGTGAGGACCGGATAGGCCTAAGTATTTTAGAAAGATTACTACACACTCTTTCGAATAGAGTGATCCATCTTGATGCATTCCTTTAAGTGACGTCATAAAAAGTGAATACGAGTGAGTTGCACCACATTCATGATGAAAATCGTAAGATTACATCGTATCGGTTAAGGCTGAAAACTAGTCTTCGAATGCTAAATCACTCTATTCAATCACCACAAAGCCACTGATCACTCTAGCACATTTTCAGAGTCATCTCATTCATGCACTCTCGAATAGAATTTTTTTATCTCATGTTGCCGTCTTATAAAATTCATGAGTGTTTTACGCCCCTCCCAATAGCTTCAATAAGGAAAGTTCTCTTGTCAAGGTCACCAATCTTTACCTGACCTCTGCTAGTGAACAGTGGTGACCTTCGACCGAAAAATCTCCCTTCTGCAAAGCTATAGGAAGATGCATAAAGTACACATCTACGGTACGTCAACATATGAAAAGTCAACTTTTTTTTTGTTTGGTTTTTTTTTTTTTTTTGGTTTGTTTCTGCTGAGGTAGTTTGAGACAGAATTTGGCATTGGCATATAACTTTTGCCACAAACCTGTGTAAAGAGATATGCTTATACCCGATTTGGAGAAAGAAAGAAAGCAAAAACTTTTGTAAACTGTATTTCACAACTACGGATACTCCTTTAAACCCATCATGGAGATTAGGCTGTTATGTTACGCTGTCGTGTCAATTGTATCCTCTGTGAATCTATTTTCAAGTCACCTTTTTTAATTGTGAACCGTCTCGTACTAAAGGAAAGTTCCCTTTTTATTGCTGAACGACCCGCATTCATGAAAAGTTAACTTTTAAAAAGAAATAAATAGACGAAGAAGAAGAGATTGAAAAAAGGTCAGTTGGGTAGTAATATCTCGTTTGCAAACAAAGGCTATGCAAGAGTGCTCATGGAAATTTCTCCTTTTGGTTGCTGCTATTCGCACGAAAAAACGGGGGAATAACTCTTCGTCCCCCTTCACCCCCCCCCCCCCCCACACACACAATATCGCTGGCATGCTTTCAGTTTCATATTGAGAATCAGACACATTCTTAATCAACTAATATGAGTGAAAAACCCGTTGGATCATCCTCTGTTTTAGAGATGTTTATTCATAGACGCCGTAAATCAGATTTTCTTCTTCTTTTTTTTTTTTTTTTGCTGTTGACCAAACTGTTGCTTGTGATCATGAGAGTCACTGTGAAGTAAAGTGACCCGAAATCCCTGTGACCGCTGACCAGCACACACTTGACCTCTTTGGCAAGTAGGGTGACTAAATGACCCCTCGCTATTGTAACCCAAGGTTTGATCAACCTCTATGAATTAAAAGCGGAAGCAAAACTCTTAGTGTCCAGCTTGATCACATCCGGATCTGACCAATTGTTCCTTGATCACTACACGGCTCTGAATGAACACGTGTGAAAGCGCCCTCAGTTTCCTGCAGATTACAACGGTGAAATTTTTTGGAAAGTCGACACAGAGGAAGTATTTAATTTCCTTGCATCCAGACCTACGTTTTACCTTGAGAAGCAGGCGGACTCTTGGGCAACATCAAACAACAACTTCTTGAGCAACATCCATTATATTTTGTGTGATTTTGTGTGGATGTGTTTGTATGAGGATGTCCTGGCACTTTTATTCAATCCTTACTGACAAGGACGTCTATAGCCAAAGTTCAGTTTCATTACAGGAAAATACATATTACACTTCTTTCTCCTTCACTGATTTGATCTTGGGGAGCACATTAATCCAGATCGTCCTATAGTCTCCCTGATAACGGTAAACGTTGGCCATGCCGCAATCCTTGCCGGTAGGGTAAACGTCGGACAGAATGTACGTATAGTTATAACATCCACCCACAAGGTGACTATATATTTACAAATAGTTCACTATCTAAATGATAATTTACTCTTTTGTATTCTGTATATTTCTACTGCCCTCTCATACAAAACCACATCTGGGTATAAAGTCTCTTTAACCCTCTCGCTCGCTAATATTTCTTTCAGTGCTTGCGCTTTCTTTTCGTCCAGTTCTCTCTTATCATCTGTACCGTAAGTACCCGCGTTCCGCCTCGTTTCGTGGCATTGGTCGTAGAAGGGAATTCCGAAGGTCTGCTGCAGCAACTTCAAGGTCTCCTGGTATTCCTCCGTCAACCCGATCACCGCGAAATAAGTCTCCATATGCTTCTCCAGATAACGCAGGAGCTCCTCCTTGTATCGCATGTTCCTGTTGTACGAAACGTAGTCGTTCGAGCACCTCCACGGTCGTCCGCTCAAGTCGTCACAGTTGCCGTCGCATTTGCAATCTACCGTCATGGCCAACTGGGAGAAGAAGATGCTCCCGGCTTCGACGGCGAAGTCCTCGACAGTTTTGTTCTCACAGGAAACCGACGATTCGCCGCCGTTTTTACAGAAGAAATAATGAGAGATGACCCTGTCGTAGGGTTCCCTGACGATGGTGAAGTACGAACACCTCCTGGAAGAGAAACTTTCGCAGACACCTAGGCTCGCTCCTCCCATCATGAAATCGTTATCCTCTGGCCTTATTACACCGTTCATGAACCCCGTTTGGGTTTCCTCCCGGCTGGCTGGCGTAACCAGAAGAGGGCGATCCTTCTGGAGAAAACGAGAAAGAGATATCAGACATTCCTTCAATGTGGTGCCCCCGCTCTTGGGATTGTGCAGAAATGTAAGGATGGAATTTTGATAACCTGTCAGGTCTGTCGAACCCGCCACGTAAGGATTGGGCATCACGTTATTGTAAGGAGGAAATACAATGTTAGGAATGGTCTCTGTTAGTTCGACATCTTCTTGTGGTAGTTTCCCTGAGTGACCTGTTTCATCGACACCGTCAAATGCCCCCAGTCTGTGATAAAGAAAGAAGAGAACAGAAAAATATTTAAATAAATATATAAAATAAATGAAACAGTACGGTATGATGTATGACATCATAACATGAATCAAATAAATTTTACTGGGGTCAGTAAAATCACCCTTAATCTTTTTATGTGTGTGTGGGGGGGGGGGGGAGGAGAAAAACTAGATATCGCTTCCTCGTGTGTTAGATAAAATCTTGATATTACCCCATCACTTTTAAAGATCTTTACTCCTTTTTATTAGGTGAGGGCAACCGTGGGTTTGAAAAATCGCTTTAAATATTTTCCAAAACCTACCAAAGTTACTATGACTAAGGTACTATGACTAGATTGGGTGATATGAATGTCAATAAACAACTCCCCCCTCCCCCTCCCCCCCCCAAAAAAAAGGAAATTTATTTAAAACAGCGGTCTAGTAGAGAAGCCATTTGTGGTTCTCCCGAAAGCTGTGACGGAACTACACAACCCAAAGTTCGTAGTAAAGGCACGCATGCACAAATACATAGTAAACCCCTGTGACCTCTTGACATACTAAAGATGATAATGCCACGATGGGAACTTTGCCCAAAGTTGTTTGACATTATTACGTAACAGAGGTCAAAAATCTTTATTCCCTGACAAAAACCATGAAAAAAAGCTGCTCGCTATCATTTCGCAGACATGGCACCCTTCCTCGACTTCCTGAGATCACAATCTTTGATCATTTTGATCTGATAACTCGATTGGTTCACTTCTCAGTGTCCCTAGAGTGAAAGTAGTTCATGTGATTGTACTTCAGGTGAAATTCCTTCCCAGCAATATTATGGTTTTAGGGTTGTAACTTGTTGTTGAATGATAACAAAAAAGTGTGGGAATTACATGGATTTTATTTCGGTCACATTGCCATCATGCAGTATTACAAGAATGGTCAAGTTATAGCCGTTAGTGGTCACTAAAGTGTAAATGTTCCTATAAGTATTACGTAGATCCTTATTAGCGACACAAAGCTTCCCTTTTCCAGCTTTTAGAAAACGAGTAAAGGATTACTTTGTAAGTTTTTCTTCTTGGTGGGGAGGGGGTTATGTATTCCCTGAAAATCATTTGTAACTGATTCAAGCAGAAGACCAAACACCCTGACACCCTCATCCGCAAAAAAGCATCGACAACAAACAAAACCAAAAGACAATAGGCTGCAAAATTTGCAGGGGTATTTTCGTCAGCAATTTCCTTCACTTTAGCTACGAGAAGTTCGAATGAAGATTACAACTGTATAATTACTGAAAACATTGCATGAGTATTCTCATACCACGGCTGTATGATCAGGGAGCTGATATTATACAATTGTTAACAACCTGGCAACGATTATGACAGATGAAACGTATGGGCTTGTACATTAGGCCTGGACATCAGCATAAACTTTATAAAAGGAGGTCGCTGTTTAATACATGCAAAAAATAGCTTTACATACAGATTTGTGGACAACACCCTCCCAGCAAGCATTGTTAGTGCACCTAAGGGTAGCAATATTTGAAAGAAGACTCGCTAGCCTAAGTATTGCCAGAAACAACTACCTGTTCGTTTCAATTATATGGAATTTATCAAGCAATAAACCTCTCTGTTATCCACACTAGACGATGCAGGAGATGAGCTGGCCTTAAAGACATTCAAGTGCTCCCTACCAGAATTTATCTGTGCTACGCTTTGATCCGATTTGGAAAAAAAAAAGGGTGTATACAGGTAAATATTGTCAGTAATCACTTTTGATAGCCCTTTATCGATATGAAGATAAACCATCTGATAGATATATGCAAATACTACTTGCGTGTTTTATTGAGCAACCTGATCGTCGTTTTGGTTTATTCGAGCATTTGCATCAAAACAATTTAGAAACAAATCCTTTGTAATGCATCTCATTTCCGGGTGTGCATGTGTTATTTGCGCATGCCCAAAGTATTGAAAAAAGATGACTTACAAAATAGTCAAGGCAGTTTGTCAAGTATTCGTGGAATGTGGTTTGCTGAACATAAGTGCATATGTAGCATATGTAGCAACTTCGGAGATTCTTGAAAGGGAAATGAGGTATTTTTGCTTTACAGAAGATAATCATACTTTTTTTAAAACCTTGTATTTATGCATGGACACAGACTGATCGATGATTCAAATGAGGAAGGACCGACGGTAGCCATCTTTTCAAGATATGCGTATTTCTCACAAAGAGAAATTCGGGTACATTGGTGCCCAAGAATAATTTTTCACGTACACTTTCACAAATTAAAATGATGCATCGTTTGTAATCCATCTTTGTGTAATGCTTTTTGGATGGGGTGACGTTATTGATGTTAAACGATGATTTAAAGCTGTTTTTTTTTTTCGTGTACCACGTCGGAGTATTTAAGGGCCTTTCAAGACAACGTGACATAAACTAAAAATCAGGTTTACTTTTTGAACGACTGCCCTTTAACGGTATTCTTCATCATCAACAGTGCATTTGGTCACAATATATGCAGGGGAGCCCTGATGTGTAAGGTCACAATGCATACGTAACGATTGTGCAAAGAGGTCACGTACGTATGCAAATTCACTGAAGAGCATGCCTGTTTCAACTATTTTTTGAAGTCTGTCGATTCTTTAGCGTGTTAAAGGAAAATGAAAGTTAGAATGTTTTACAATAAAACATCACTGTCAAATGAAAGACAAACATGTGGTGATCACCGTCACTAAATTTCATGTGCATATGTTGTTTACTTTTCAAGATATAGCAATTTGAAAGTTCATAAAAATCAATCAGGATGCTGCTATGCTGAGATTGTGTTGTTATAAACTGACCACTTGTTATTGAAAAACTTTTTTTTTTTATAGTTTATTGACAGATAGTTTTAACAGTTAAGCATCTATTTAAATCAATGAATAATTTGATCATTGCATGATACACCTCAGTAATTAAACACAATTTTGTGTACAGTGTATATGCATTCATGAAAATTATGAGAAAGGAAAAAACAAGAAATACATTAAATTCCTGCTATCATACAGGGCTTATGTGACATCATAGTTCGAAGTCTGTTCACATTCAACTGAGACAAAAATGGCAGCACCCTTCTCTAGATTTCAAAAGTGCCTTACTTAGGGAAAGAAGAATATTTTTAATGAAACTTTGGCAAGTGTTTTGTCAAACACTTCTGCTTCATTCTCTTGCGACAACCATTTGTGATTCAAATGAGCATTTAATGGCAAGGGGGCGGGGGTCGCTTATTTGAATGAAAGAATGGTATCTTGTCAACAGTATTACCCTAATTGTATCCGATGGAACCTACACCACAGAAAAGAAGACATGTACAGAAAAGGCTTACTTATGATTAATACATGCATCATAATTATGCTACCAAGGACCTATGAAGGTATCTTGGGCCGATGTATTCTGCCATTAAATGGCCGTATACCAGTGTTATGCTCACATCCGTTTTGCCTCTGATTGCCTAATTGGAAGTTTAATTGAAATAGCAGTGGCTGAACCAAATGGACAAAATAATGTATGGTACGATGTGGGTCGTTCAGCAGCCTTTCCGTATTCACGATTTCTTTGGACGGCATGTGAAGTGAATTCGAGGTAGTGTGACGGTGACATGCATGTAGAAACGACTTGGTTTCATTCAGAGGTTGTAAAGTGAAACGCTGAATGACAATCCGTTTGAATCCGTTTTTTAAGGAATTTGAGGACTTTTCAACGTTTGATGAAAATGCAAGTATGATGATGGGGAGTGTTCAGCACTTGCCACTATGATCTGGTATACACATTGGTAACTGATGTACTATACGCAAAGGGGGAACTTACATTTGTATCCAAAATAAAGCCCTTCGGGGGTGTAAAATTCACAATTTTCCTTGATATGAATTAAGTGTATAGAGGAAAAAATATGGCTTATTATGTGAGTCCATCTCTTGATGTCACAAACTTGCATGTTTATTCATGAAGACAAGAATTCCCCTGTAAAATTGTCAAGATTTGATGGGTTTTACTGAATTTTGTGACTGTTGTCAGAATATTCACTGATTAATACAGACAATACACAAAAGTGACATCTCCATACATCTTCACAGAGGACTTCATCTCCGACCTGGTGAACATTTCATTTTCTAAACTTTCTAATTATCATCTTATCCCTATCAGTAGTATACATGGAGGAGATATCAGGGACTTTTCGATTCTGGACGGTAGAGCAACAGGACGGTGACTTTAAAAGCTCATACATGCTTCATTCCGTCCTGAAATTTAAGGACGTTTCGTTCTTTTAAGACGACGGTGTGTTAGAATGACATCATAAAAATCACGCACGCATTAATTAACAAAGTTACAAAGCTTCGTTGGCTTCCACACTCGTCACTATGATGTTACAATGGACAAGGAAGATTACTATGGCAACTCTTGAACCGTCCTCTTTACAAACCGGATGTAAAATCCCTCGAAGACCGTCCTGAAAATCAACAGGACGGATCGGAGGAATGCTGGCTTCTGCTCATGCGCAGTCCAAATTTTTGTTTCGTGTTCCGTCGTCGTTGTTTACCATCCTGAAATCGAAAAGTCCCCATTGTACTTCGTTGAGCGGTTCATTCCTAAACAAATTACACTTAAATGGTAGCCCACATTACTCCCCTTGTGGTATTCAACCAAAACGTGGTGGGTCAGTAATCTTTATGTCGGGGTCAGTAGACCTTATGTGTACCCCCTAATGTTATACGAATAACATATATCGAGATTGCCCACTGGGATAAGGGGTGAGAAGGGGTGTCCAAATGTGTGTGTCTGTGTGTGTACAAAAAATAGTGTCACGATCTCCTCATAGACGGTGAGGTGGATGAGTGCCCACGTATGTAGTGCAGTGTCTGCCCGACTGATGACCTCGTAGGTCAAAAGCCAAGGGTCACAGGCCACGAAAACCAAAACACTGTTTTATTATCTCTGTATGGGAATTTCCTAGAATGATAAAAATACCATTCATGGAAAGTAGACCATACAAAAAAGAAAAATATTGAAGAAGTCACGAGGTCAAAGGTCACGTTGTTAAAGGTCAAAAAAGGTAAAAAGTGCTCTGAAAAAGTGTTTCAAGATATCCTCCTAGACGGCAAGTCGGATGAACTTCAAACATGGTAGGTGGGTGCCTGGGTATGAGATATAGTGTACACTTGACTGATGACGTCATAGGTCAAGGGCAAAGGTCACAATTACTGTAACGCATAATACAGTGTTAGGCGCTGGTATTAAATGGTTTCAACGCTACATTTACATATTTGCCTTTCAATTAATTTGACACGGTATTTCAACCTATACAACCATGTTCTGGGCTGAGTGAATATACGTCTGGTAGGAATGTCATTTCCCTTGCCTTGATAACCTTTACTCAGTTTACATTCCCCGCGAATACAGATCTACTGCAAGATTGTACAAGGACTTGAGATGTTTACGCACTGTGTAGAAAATACCGAGCCACGCATAACGCGCTTTTAACGGCACTCAAAGGATCCACAGTGACGGGGCGTGCGGATATGAGGAGTACTTTGACGTTCACGTGTTTTCTATGTATACTTTTAACGCACGCTCAGTTTCTAGGCACATGCGTAGGCGCATGGAGGTGCGGTCTATTGCAGTACTATATCATTAAGTAACTTGAATAGTCAGCACTTCTATCAACAACGAGCAATCTGAAGCACTGGTGAAATATACAGCACAGCGTACTACGGAGAATGGGTATGCGAAACGATAGGGATGAGATCTGCAATTCTTGTGGATTGCCAATTTGTTCGCTCAGCACTTTTGTAATATCATCAATTGAGGACTGGCAATGGCATCTTCTTTCAATAGAAATGGAACCTCGGAGTGACTTTATGAGTAAACAACAACAACAACAACAACAACAACAACAACAACAACAACAACAACAACAACAACAACAACAACAACAACAACAACAACAACAACGTTTTGATTACTTAGCAGTCCAATAATCTGCAGGAAAGTGTCATCTTATGACGTCACCTCAAGTGACGTCATCAGATGTATCTCTGCAGATACATACAGCTCTGCCTCTGTTCGGATGTCTGTGTAAACTCACATCTCCATACGCCATTGTTGCCCATGATGTGTGATGTAGCTTAAAGTGGCTCATTGAGTTGGTACTGTTAACTTATTGCCAAGTTTGAAGGAAACTATACTTCTGACTAGCCTCCATAATCATGTATCTATTCCTACGGTTACCGGAGATTGCAGTTTTCTTAATGAATCGCTGGGGTTGCCTCTGATAATAGTACCCTGGTAAAAGTGTCTGGTTGGTCCCAGATTTGTAATAAGAGAAATTAACAGTCAATTACCCTACCTTTGTCACTTCAGTTGTGTGTCAGATCTTCAAAATCTCTTAGTTTGACAATTTGCCCGCTACGTTTACACTGTTCTGTCTGCTTTGGACAGCACCATCCAGCAGTGCTGCCGGCACAGTGCCACACAAGTAACTATTCCTGCCTTGCATTGTGAACTTGAAATAGCCTTTTCCCTTGAAAATCCCACAAAATACCAGACATTTGAATCGCTGGACGTGTTTTTTTTTCGATAATGTTTACCTATATTTTTCATAGGACATTTTTTTTTTATTGTATGCATTTCCAAATAGGAACTTACAAATATTCATTGTGCTCACTTAATCATTCAAAACGTACAGCCTACTTGCTTTTAAGTGACATATCGTTCGTATATTCAATTGCATGGCAGTAAAGGAGCAACCGGAAATAGTGTCTTTCCAGCATAGTTTTGTGGTTAGTGCATAGATTCAAAAACAGGATGTTGGCCTTGAATTACACACGGTATATACAGTAAACATAAAACTCACACATTTAAATTTTAATCAGTTACGTCATTTTCAGTGCGTTAAGCATCAAACACCGCTGGCCTATACGGAGTATAACTTCTGATTCCTGACCGTACACAGGCACTCCATTACAACGCCTTGAATTCGCATTTCAGAGAATTACCGACAACACGTGCATCGTTTGGATGCCGTGCCTTTATAGATCTATATTACACGGTAGTTCTCTGCATACGGTTACCGTGCACCAAAAGTCATATTTTGTTCTTCAAAGTTGTGCCCTACATGCGTCCAAGTTAACACTAGTACCTTCCAGAAGTTTCTCTCCTGACTTCGAACATGGAGCTATACTTTGAATCCATCACATAATAACCAATGACTTGGCTCTTACCGATAAGTTTACCAATTTGCGCGTATTCAAGATTACCAATTTGCGCGTATTAAAGTTTACCAATTTGCGCGTGAGCAATGAATGGATCTGCGCTCACTCAATGTGTTTACACGACAGCTGCTCACACATATATAGAGGAAACAGCACATTCTAATATGTTAGAGGCTGATCTAATTAGGACAATGGCAAATGAACTCATTTAAAGGGAAAGAAGGCGTTTGTTTTACAGGAAAAACTTATATTTTTCAAACTACCACTACTTGAATGCACAGACTGATAGATTATTCTAGATAAGGATGGTGGTCCTCTTTAGAAGAAATAAGTTTTCCACAAACAGAAATTGAGTTATTTGTTGCTCAAGAATACTATAGTGAACTCAAACTTTTCAAAATTAAAAAAAAATGCATCTTTCGTTACTCATTTAATGCATAATACTTTGGGGAGATGAAGCTTTATTTTGTAGTTGTTTATCGACGTGTCTGAATGGCTTAAAAATTATGAAAGCTATTTTCTTTGTATGCCATGTTTGTGCATCGTATGTAAAAATAATAGGGTTTTACTATTGACACATTCTGACCCCCGATTGACTTTTGACCTCCATCAAAAGTTATTTGTTCTCAATGTACATCTGCACAATAAATATCAGATCACTCCGATCTTCTATTCTTGAGATGGACAAGATCGCATTTCATTTGGCAGTTGTGCACTTGTAAAGAAATCTTTCACGGTGGTACATCTCCGGAAGGGGGGGGGGGGGGGACTTCTCACCACAGTGCATCTCTCAACCCTTATTTAGGCAAAGTGAAAAGGGATTGGAAAAGTGACCCTCACCTTGCTCGAGATCCACATAACTTACACCGACTACTAGTCCGACACCAAAACTCGTTCCCTGATCATGGGCAACGAACCCTGTAGAAACCTATGTTGCCAAATATGTGACCACTTTGACTCTAGTCCTTCCATTGAATTCAGTCGCGAAGTCATGTTTTTTTCTGCCTATGAACTTGTGATCATTACTTGCGCTTTAGTCAAAAGAGGGAGCTGTATATAGTCAATAAAGTTTCCCGTGCAAATACTACAACTCAGTACTTTCAAACATTATTTAGTCAGTGAGGTGGCCGCAACGAAAAAGGCGAATCACCTAAAACAAAGTTACATTGTGGTAGATTGTGTCGTGTAATGCTATTGATGATAATTGCGGGAGTATTGTCCCAGCGGAGCCCCACAATTTCTTTGGGTGAGAGCGTACAAGGAAACTTTTGGATAATTATATATCCCCCACATACACACACACACACCGCGAGATTACAGGAAATAACTCTTCCCTTCTGCAAGAATGCACATGAAAATCCTTGGTACCTTACATTATTGGAAGTTCCTCGCTACACGATAGTCTGATAAAAGTTTGTACATGTTCTGCATTAAGAATGACACTTTACGAAGCCGGTCCATCTCACGGGTAGGCCTTATTATAAAAAGAACCTAAACATTTCAATTTTTACAAGTCACTCACGGACATTGCCGTCACAAAACAACGTTTAACTGGGCACGATGAGATTGGTTGAAAAAAAAAACAAAAACTGATAATTCAGCCAACCCCTCACTTCGGCAATGCAACTTCGGAAGTATAATGATCTGCTGGTGGAGGTATAACTTTTAAATCTTCTTTGATAAGAGTGAAAGATGAAGACCATTGTGGCACATGGTGAAGCAAAAACTTGTTCAGGTTAGTGCATTATTCAAACACAGTTCTTTTTTTCTTTTGTTTCTTTCTTAACATGGGGGGGGGGGCTTCATTTCGGTCTTCCAAAATAATCTACCCAGAATGGAAATTTTCCTATAGTGACTATACACATTTGTCTTCTGTGCCATATGTCTGGAGAGGGGGGGGGGGGGGAGGTGGTGTCGCACGCCACGATCCTCCCCCATAGCTACACCCCTGGTCCCGGTGGACAATTTCTAAGCATAGAAATAAATGTAAGTTGGCTAAGACTGTGAAGTTGCATTTAGGTCCCAGAAGGAACTGTTAAATGTGCACAACCGAGGACTGACAAATCATGATTAATATTTTCATTTACAGTGTCGGACATTGTATGGCAGACTTGTACAATTGAAGCATACAAATAAAAGGAAAACGTGTAAACTAAATAATACTGAAATGCACTGGTTGTTGGCTGATAACTCTGAGTGTACTAGTTCTGCGAAAAGTTCCTGCAAAAGATTGTCACAAGGGTAAGAGTATAAGAGAATCACTGCGGCCTAAGTATGACTATTTTAAGGCGGAAATATTAATGGAGGATTTAAATCGTTACTAGCAGCAAGTAGAGCTTGAAACATCTGCATTTGATGAAAAAATCATGGTAATCAATGGGGCCTGAAATCCTGACTTATCTTTAAAGTTGACCTAGCAGAGACCCGCCACACCATCGAAGGTCGGTCAAGGAGACTTGGTTTCAAATTAAGATTTTTTTTATTTCTGATAAGGAATTGATCTCGAGGTTGTTCAGGAAATAACAGCTTACAAAGATGACCTATCGTCATATTTTGACTGCAATGCCAGATGGAATTGTGAAACAAGCTCATGTGGTCAGCTGATTCACCTCTGCAGATCCACTGCGTGATTTTATGTACATGAGCATGAAATTAAGGGTGGGGCGGAGAAGTTGGTCTGGGACGGGTGGTATTTAAGGGAAGGGATATATAATATGACAAGTGCGTCCTCAGTTATACGAACTCTGGTGCATATTCCCTAATCACACCAACTGAAGTTTTTAACAATCACGTTGGACATATCACCGGCTATCTGAGTAAAGAAAGATCTACATGTTCGAAGTAAATACAACGACGAGGGCAAACAATACCCACCCCCCTCCCTCACTCTCTCCAGTCAGGTGTTCGAAGAAGTTCAATGAGAGCTTGAATATTGATATTTATGAAGGAAGACACATTCACACTGAATTCATCGAAATCAAAGCCATGACGGTAGGGTAATGCTTGATAATGGAAAGAAGGTAGACTATTTATAGCAGTGGTTTTCGGTGTGATCACTAACTCCGCCTACAGATGGCTTTGGCAAGTCTTATGTGGGTGCTACAGGCTGCAGGAAATAGGGGGGTGGTACTGATATGGGGTCCATGGCAAATTAAAACGATTAAGGGCATAATAAGACATCGAGGGTATATGTTCCCATACATCAATTGGTTTTAAAATCTCCTTCACATTACTGGAAGTAATCGACTCCCTTCACACCGACTGAACTTCAAATTACGGCTCTCTATTCACAGTATGAGTTTTTTCTTTGTTATTGTAAATGGTCAAAGTTCACTGAGAATGAGAAAAAAAATTATTGTTGAGTATCCGACTACTAATGGTAGAATGAGGGGAGGGGTTAGGGAAGGGGCTTTGGGACTGTTCAAGATGCACGATGGAAGAGTCGGTATCGTAAAAAGGTGCAGGGCAACCACTGATACAGAGGCAAAACGTTTTAACTTCTCCTGTGAATATGAAATGAATCAAGCCCTCGGACAAGGCCATGGTCAGTGAGATTAATGGGAGAGCAAAATAGATATGGAAGAACCACCGACACATGCGACATAATATAATAACTTTGTTTTACCCAAACTAATTTTATGGAGATGAAAACTGTAGTGGGTGGGGGACCCCTTTCATCAACCCCCTCCCCCTTTACTACTGGCCTATAAAGCATCCATGTGACAATGGACTTCATCATAATAGCTACATATCTGTACTCAACACTGAAAATAAATGACGTTGATGAAGCAATGGATAAAAGGACCAAGACACAGCCACCAAAAGAACCAAAAGAAAGGAAGAAGAACAAGAAGAGAAAAAGCTTATTAGAAACCTATTGAAAAGTAAAGTAAGTGTACAAAAGATACCCAACAGTTAGGTATGCAAAGAAAGGCAGTTATTTAGTAGGCAATAAAACTGCAGCTGTACTGCGGATATATTGGGATTAGTGCAGTACTGCGTACGCCCGGGGTGAGTGGACCAGACCTGAACAGCTATCTGCATAGGCGCGTGGATGCTGGCTGGATTTAACAGCAGTCTGTATTGCACAATTAAGACAAAACGAACCGTGTCGTTAGTACGATCTTCCGTGTAGCTTCAAGGATCATAGGGAACAGTTAAGATGATTTGATGATGCACATGTCACTTTGTATAATCAGGTTTGCCAGGAAACCTTGTTTAGTTCCCCTTTTCTATCTCCATTGAAGATCTATAGGACGAATGGGTTCCCGTGCATCATTTACTGAAAACAATTGCCTAGGCGGGCTTATCAAACATTTGCCTATAAGGCTAACGTCATTCCAAGTGCGGTACCAGTTACAAAATCTCATGAAAAAAAAAAACAACTTATGAAAAAAAAGAAAGCATATAAATGGATCGATATAGATTCTACAAGTTAACAGTCTATCTGCTTCTTTTGGCTGCCCCCTCCAGTGTGCATTATAACTTACCGTTCTTACCGTTTCGTACGTGTCAGTATACTTTTTGACAAGAAACCTTAGCCAACATGAGAGAGCGAGCCTTTGATCGCCTCATGGTTGTATACTTCTGATAGGTCCTCACATTTATGAGTACAATACAGACAATACACACACATAAACGAGTATAACTGATCGTATATTGATACCAATGAAGGCAACATCAAATTTTTGTCACCCTTGGGTAGCGCTTTGACTTTGGTCTAATATTCCCTGAGATATTCAATAAACAAAGACATACGAACCACTCCTATGTAAAAAGAAAAGATCCTATTTTTTATAGACATGAACACATCACTTGAAATAGACTGTTCTATCGTTTACTCACCCCGAGGATGTCAACGGTACGTCCTTTTTGGAAGAGCCTCGTATGTTTTCGATCTCATCGCGGCGCAAGAACAGTGAAGCGAAACAGAATAAAATCAAGACCACCAATACAACGGACACATTCTTGTATTTTCTGGTGCTGACGAACTCCATCTTATAATTCGAGTCTTTAAATTCGCCCATCGGTGAAGTCAATATTTTGACTTAATGGGTTACACTGTGGCATAAATAATGAATAACCTATCTATACAACAGAGTGTCTCCTTCGACGATATACCGAGCTGGAACAGAATCCATACAACTCACTCGTATCCCTTCATTGGCAGTAGTAGCTGCTATCTCACTTCACGAAAAAGATTGGCCAGGTCAATCTCGGCATCTGACGTCTCTCAACAGGATGTCGCAGATGTGAAACGATACCCAGTCATTAAAAGAGACCGGTAGACAATGACTTCCGGTTGAAGTATACAAAAAGTACAAGCGTATTTTTGAAGATGAATACATATGTTGATGCATGTGTTGATTATTTATAAAACGATAAATAGTATGAAGTTTGAGGATGCTTTTGAAATAAAAACTAGTAGTCCTCATTGGACTAATGGAACACCCACACCATTTCACTATTGTGCTTCTTTTCCGACTAATTGAGGACGTTGTTACTAATTCAGGGGGAAAAGTGCCATGCCACCTGGTACATTAAGTTTGCATTCTTGAGATCTTGCGTTTAAAGTGATTTTCACAGTGTGACCTCTGCTGTCCTTTTCCCATGCCTCGGTAGTACCTTCAGTCAGTGAAGGATATTTTTACAGTCTCATACCAGGGAGGTGTGATTTAGATCTAAATTGCACCCCCCCCCCCCCGGCTCATACAGACAAGGAGCCGAAATGTTCACGTACCGTGGAGAAAAATTACGCACAACACCGCTTTCACTGTATTACAAAAGAGTGACAGCTCTTACTGTTCTGAGGAACAAAGGAGCACGCAATTTTTGGGAATACTTTTGACGCACGATTATAGGAGCACTTAACTTGTGAATACGCAATAGATCCTGTTGCAGTGACGTCACATAACAACAAACCGTAGAAATCGGAATGCTAATAGCTGGAAGAAGTTCGCCAATGGACAAAATGGTGTCAAACTGTCCGCTACATTAAGGGTCATGTGCCCCAGGAATGACTTGGTTTGGTAAAATTAATAGTCTTACACACTCACCTTCGATCAAACGACACGCACATCACGCAACGTACACTGTACAGTACTGTGCTGCTAACCAAGACATTTCATCAGTTGTAGTAGGGTTACAGTCAGAATGATTTGCTCCTCAAATGCAGAAAATTTGTGCTGTCCTGTAATTTCTCCTTATTTCGTACGCCTGAGGTAAATTTTTCATCTTTTGTATATCTAGTTAAGGAGAGAAAAATTAGGGTGCACAAACTTATTATACTCAGCGTAAGATTACATTCCCTCAGCACATGAGCCTCCAGCGTTCGGCTATTTTCTTATCTCAGAATAATTCTTCCAGCTAAAATATAGGATTTCGATGCAACAAACAAGGGTGCACTTTTTGAGGTAAACAATAACAGTATGGCAAGGATACCTAGGATGACACGTCCCCTAGAATGACGCACCCCAGCTATTGCCGAAACTGTATCACTTCAGACAATGTAACCTATTTTATTGAATAATAGAGAATGACATAATCCCTTAAACATAATATGTTACCGATGAAGCCTGTCACGTGCACACTTCTGGTTCTCTGAAAAAATTTTCCACCCTTGCCTACAGGCTAGGTTTCGTATCCCAATTTGAAATGTCGCTTCGACAAAACAGCCCACAATACACCTCAAAATACCACCATGTCTCCAAAATGATGATCCACCGTCTAGATTTAAATTTACATGATACATATCTCATGAATAATGTTACTCTGCCATTTGCTCATTTGCTTACGACTCCACAAAAGTTACGGTGTGTCAAACTGGGTGAATTAAAAATACTTCAAACACTAGAAATCTTGCGTTCACTTTGTACTTGATTTTAAAACGAGAAGGAACAGCACAGAAAATCTTGTCATTTCATTACATTTGTGAGGTATTTCGTGAACTAAAGCCCCATCTAAATGAGTGTTTTGGATTTTTACCACCTTTATAATCATCGATCAAATCTTTAGGTGCGTCATTCTAGGTGAAACCATGCTACATATTGCTTCAGTAGGCGCATGTAGATCGAATGACAGAGACTTATGTAGCTGGAGACAGCATTGCCGTACTGCGCTCCCATAGAAAAGTGGCGCCACTTCGGTTATCAAAATGGCCACCGACTACTCATCGCGCAACTGGTCACTACTGTTGATAGGTGCGGAATTTCGGAAAACCACACAAAATCTTCGACAAAAAGGTTAATAGAAACTTTTATTTCACTGAAGTTAATGGGTTTCATCGATTGAAGTTGTATGTAGACTATTTCATTTATACATAGAATGAATTTATTGAGATTTGTGACAAAAAATAGCTGTATCCAGGTAGATGGGCGCTTGACGGAAAACACACTGAGATAATATTCTGGTATGTCTGGATAATGCTTGGATAACTATACAAAACAGAAATACAAGATATTTTGTTATTTTTATTGTTGGGAGGGGGATATGAAGATCTAACTATACACAAACTGGTCACCATTTGCAGCGATAACATGGTCAACGTACTGAAACTGTTATTACTAAATATAATATACAAAATATTATACAAGTTTACTTCTCCAGGTTAGTATCTACAGTGATGATTGGATCTCAGCAATCATGCAATCATGAAAAATATTTGCCAAAACATAAAAATACTATTGATAGCCACTTCAGCTATCAGTTAATTCCCATGTGCTAAATTAATACCCAGATACTGGTGAATGCCAGGATTCAAGATGAATGTAAACATATTACGGTGACAGCTGGTCTGCAAAATCTTACTTCAAGTTCACTCCTCCAGGTAAGTATCTACAATGATGATTGGAACTCAGTATATCCAAGACCACCCAAAAGGAGGTTCCTTCTCTTACATTTTATGCATGACGTCATAGGGTTTTGAATGCTAGGTGATTTCTCAAGTATAATGCCTCAATATTTAGAAAACTATCAAGGAATTGCGATCATGAAACCTATTTGCTAAAACATAAAAAATACTATTGATAGCCAGTTAGGTGAGCAAGTATGTTTAAAATTAAGAATTTGACCCTTCTTTACGGAAGGTCTACAAATGTGTTTCCAACACCTCGTAAAGTTATCCAGTGTTACATCGAGACGTTGTAAAACCACTAAGTTTTTATTAAAATATAAGGTAAATGCTATCGGTATCAGTTTTGCACCATTAAATTTCGTAAAAGATTCAGGTAATCGGCAAATCTAAGACGAATCAGTTGCGACCCTACATACACGTACTTGTTAGGACCGTTTATGCGAAATAAAACGATGGCAAGTTTGCGGTACGCGTACGCGTACTCGTATGTGTATAGGCTATAGAGGCAGTATGGTACAAAATGTACAGATCACTCTATCCTAAATTGTTGATTACAGGTGTTTGTGTCAGTTAACCTTAAACCAGTCACTCGAAGCTTATGTTGTCATCAGAAAACATCAAAAATTGAATCTCTACATGAGTCAGGTACTCCCAAAGTTTGTAGACAATGTCTGAGACATGGGAAACAACATCCTCTCTTCGATAGTGTTTGTTTTTAAACATCCGTCCTTCATAATGCCTAACAAATCTTTAATTTTCAAGGAGACGGAAGATCAAAGAAGGCTATCGACCTATCTTGGAGTGACGGAAAGGAGAATGCCTCGTTTTGCATTATTCAACAAAAAGTTGTCCATCACTTGTCAGTCCAGTTCATGATATAAAGAAGAATGCAAACATCACCAGTTCAGCTGAAATCCCACAAAGCAGAGCAGTTCACTGAACTTTGATAAGTCCTCTCTCTATTGCTTCGTTAAACCCACTGAGGTCTAGGTTAACATCGAAAGCTAGTGTTTCCAATGTGACGTCCATAACTTATTCAACACTGACCCACAGTTCTAAATATTAAAAAAGTAGACTAGGGTATCTAGACTTGGCCGGTATACAGAAGGATTATCGCACAGCAAAGGCCCAATCAATTGCCAAACTCACAGTCGCACTCACAGAGAAGTGCAATTCCCTACATAACACTTATGACAGTTACTGACTCTAGCACCTATAGCCTAAGTGCCAACTGTAACTTATTCAGTACGACTAGGCCTAAGAATTGAAATGGGAGTTTTATGGGCCTAAGAAGTAGGCTGGCCGGAACTCATTTTGAAATATGGCCTCCTCAATTAACTGCACAGCACGTGCATGCCGCGCACGTATAAGACTTTGTCGCTTATCCCCAAGGAGGGCGCCTCATTGTACCGCTGTGACGTCCATGCCTTTCGACGTATACGCGGTGACAGCTGTACATCAGACTACTAAACAAAACAGTAGCTCTGACCTGGTGACCTATCACATTATTACCGTCCGTGCATGCATTAACATTGATTAAATTTGAGTTTACACGGTTTCATACAACAGAAAACCATGCAAATATAGATCAAAATTTCTTAACGTGAATAGCAAATACACGAAACTGAGGAGAATGGCAGTATACATAACACTTTACTTGCACGTGATGTACATGGATATAAATATTTTGTAATACTTTTTGGGGTGGTATTTCCTTTCAAAAAATCTGACAGCAGTTCCACCAATTTGAACTTAAAATAATAAAAACCATCCTATAAACTCACCAAACCCAAAAAGCTACTTCAAAGTCATCTAAGATGTTCTACTCTAAAATACCTTTCAGAATTCGTTGACATTTGTTAATATCACGTCTTTAGACGTGCAATCACAGATCGACTACGTTCGCGATGCAACGTTACCGTGATGAACTTTCTGCCATCTCGAACTTAATGCTGAAGTTAGATTATGGGTAACCTCAGATGTTATATTCGTCTTACTGCATACAGCGCAATGCACATCACATAGGCCTAACCAGTACACAAACATGTTTAGAAAGCGAAAGTTCTATTGCCAAAATGAAACTTTCCTGATGGAAATATGACCTAAGGACAATGTCAGAGGTGGAAAAATATGTTTTTCATTTTCAAAACAACCTTATTAATTTGATCGAACTTCTCCGACGGCAACGTCACTGGTAACATTAAGAGTGTTTTTGGAGTCTAACCATATGACCCTTTCAATAATATGCCTGTGGTTTTCTGTCAAATGCTCAACAAACAAAAAAACTTCCTGATGGATTCGGACGTATTTTCACCGCGAAATATTTCTCCTCTCAACATTCAAAAGAGCATATATAACTGAATACCACGCTGCAATGGTGAAGTCATTTATCGTTAATTACTACATAAGAATCTAATCAAATGTAATTGTGAAATTAAATATCAACAACCATACAATATTGGGGAATATGCCCAAGTATTTAGTGTATTTTAGGCAAGGAATAGTTCGCTCCAATAATTTCCTTTACTTTAGTTTTTTTTATTATTCATTGCATCAAGTCATAGTGAGAAAATAAAGTTTATAATGGTCTTGATCAGTTCTGTAGGTTGGGATAGGATCCCTTCGCGTGTCTGTTTTGTGATTCAAAGGGTACACCCTTGAAAGTAACAGTCTATGGATATACCCCATATTCTGTAGTTCTAGAATGTACCACATGACTCAATAGGGAGCTTTCGATTGATACGTTCACTAGTCGACTGCTACGATTGTTACGTCATTTTTGAGTCTATACGCATGCGTCACGTCGTCTCCCTCGTCCACTACACAAATCAAGAACGGGTAAACCCAGAGCCGTATATACGGCTCTGGGTAAACCGTGGTTTTGCCGTCCTCGATTTGGAGAGTGAACGAGGGAGACGACGTGACGCATGCGTATAGGCTCAGAAATGACGTAACAATCGTAGCAGTCGACTAGTGAACGTATCAATCGAAAGCTCCCTAATGACTGTAGCCACTTAAAGGGAAATAAGGCATTTGTTTTACAGAAAATAACCATATTTTTGAAACCAAGGTTTGTCGACAAGGAATGATAGATTATTCAAAATAAGGAAGGACAGTAGCCTTCTTTTCAAGAAATAAGTTTCTCACAGGTAGAAATTCAATTATTTGTTACTCTGCAATAATTTGTTCACCCAAACTTTTCAAAATTCAAATGATGCATCTTCCGTTACTCATCACATGCATAAGATTTTGTTGAGATGAAGGTTCTGCAGATGTTTGTTGGTGAGAGTGAATGGTGTAAAAACTATTAAAGCTATTTTCTTTGTATGCCATGTGGGTGTATTCTAAACGCCCTATTTCCCTTTAAATGCGTACAGGATCGTCGATGCCTCAGGTCACCGAAACGTACAATACACTATACATGGAACGCTAGGATATCAACTTACTATTTAATTACATTTTAGGTTTTTCCCTACCAACAGGTTTCGCAGTGATCGCAGCACTTTGTCATTTTTCTTACATAATGCGAGAAATTCTTTATTTTACGTATAGCTGTCGTTTTAAACATCTGCTCAAAAAATGTTGTATAGTTTCTTTTGTTTTCTCCCTTACTTGCTCCTCTCGCAGAGTGAAGTTCGAGTAGTAATCACACAATTGTTACAGTACAACATTTCGAAGTTGGACTCCAAGCAGAGTTTTCGATGTCATTGACCAACGTGAGGTTAAGGTCAAAGGAAAATTGCAAAACTTTCATCTACACAAAAAGGAAATAAATCTTCGTATTTACATTTCATTCGATATTCAGGTGGTCGACATTCTTGAAACTAGTCACGTGGCATGCAGGACCGAAATAGTGTGTGTGTGTGCCTTTGTTTTCGGGTGGGATCGAGGACCGAAACAATAAATTTTAGGTCCTCTGTAGAAAATTCAATAGATTTCTCCGGTCCTCTCAAGATTAACAATAGACAGTCTATTGTTAAGGTTAGGGTTGAGGAAGAAAAAACAAAAGAAAACACAAGGAGGTCCTCGGAATGAATGGAAAACAAAGCTGTGTGTGTGTGTCTGTGTTTGGGGAGGGGGATGAGTAATGTGACTATTGGAATGGCATTGAACCATACTGTAATCTCCCAGGGTAGTTGGCTAATGTACCCTGTCGCATTTGGGACTATTATTTCTCTCAGACCAACCTCCTCCCGTCAGGGTGGGAACATTGAGTGCATTGACTGAATGTGTAACGTATAAAGTGTTCTCCATAAATTTCCAAGAGCAGGGCAGAGTCAGGGGCAAAGAGATCTTTGGGAAGGAATTTAAGGGAGGCTGCGTCCCTTTGATCAGGGGCGGAGCTAGAAGTTTCAATCAGAGAGGGTTTGGGAATGCCAATTAGGGGGCACTGTACAATAGTCTGTTTTAGGGTCTCTATAAAGGAACCCTAATCTGTTTCAATGGTTCTTTTTAACATTATTATCGTTATTATTACTTTTATACTGGAATTCGTTGTCGTAAAAAGGACGTAATGTACAAGTCACAACATTGATCGGTGTAGCGTGCGGTTCGTCTTAATGTCACTGCACTAATTTCAACTCGCGATTAAAGTATGGTGACAGGAGAATTGCAAAGTTCACAGAAAATAGAATTAAAAGAGACAAAAAGATAAACATTTTAGTTTTACATATATAGACATATAAATGTAAGTATACAGAATATTACGTCACCTCCGTTTATTGATCATCGTTTTTAAAGTGTTTTTCAATAGCAAATATGTACATGAGCATCCAAATGTGCATACAAGTATTAAGTAACGTCCGAAGAAATACAAATCGAAATGTTTGTTCATTAAGTAATTTACACATTAAACGACCTACATAACATATCATAATGAAAGAAATGTTTACTTTGCTTTTGTTAGAAATCTGTTTTTCAACCTCTAATAGAAGTTTTAGTTTGTAAGAAAACTTGTTAATGTTAGGATTTTCGACGTTTTGTTTACATTGGAATATGTAATACTTCAAATGCAAAATAAGAAAATTGAATGGATGTTTAATATATCTACAATAACCAAAGAAAATATCTTCTTTTGAAAAAGTAAATTGACGATCCAAAAACCATTGTTCTACGTCTAAAATAAAAGAAGATACTATGTGGCAGCTCCAAAACAAATGATCTAATGTTTCTTCTTCTCTTTTACAAAAGGTACAAAGGGAACTTTCAATTAAATTCATAAGAAATAATAATCTGTTTGTACGAAGAATACGGTGAATAAAACGAAACTGAAAAAACTGAATTTTAACTTCACGAACAGAATACCAGGGACAGCGAAAAATCGATTCCCACGTTTTATCATCATATTGAAAAAGTTATTCCATTTTGAGACTGCCTTTATATTGCACGCTAAGTTTAAAATGTAATTATCATAGATGAATTTTGAAGCACGTTAAGTGGCCCTAAAAGTATATAAGAGATGTTCGTTGTAGTTCTCAACGATATCAACATCTGAATTAAACGCAACTTTCCAATGAACCGGTATCGCCTTTATAATACCCCAATATAGCGTGAAAAGTCATCGCAGTAAATTATATTTATTTATAAAACCATTATAAGAAATTGCCCTAACATCACGATTCAAAAGATCACGTATGTAAATAATTCCCTTTTCAAACAAAAAACGATAGAAGATAATATTATTATTGACTTTAATACAAGAACTATTCCAAATAATTTGATTATCAAATGGAGTGTCTGGAACTTTAAACGACGCACCTTGCCATGATTTAGCAACATCAGCAATGAATGGATTTTTAATTATAACGTCCCCATTCTTACAATTACAATTAAAAAGAAAACTTTTACCATATCGAGAGAGAAAGTAATAAAAAACAGCTTCCAGTAACCTGGTCTTTCATTAATATAACGATGAACCCAAGTGCATTTTAAACCTGCAAGAAAGAAGTCTAGATGGATTACATTCAGGCCCCCGCGACTAATGGGATTAGTGATAGTCAGCCGACTAATTTTTTCTTGTTTGTTATCCCAAATAAAATTAAAAATTATTTGATTAAGCTTACGAATAAAAGTCTTTGTAGGATTTGGAAGAACAAGGAAAAGGAAAACAAGTTGAGATAGACCGAACGTTTTAACAAGGATACTCCTACTAACAGGAGTAAGGTCCCTCATAAGACCATAAGTCAAAGGCTGTATTGCATCACCCTAATCTATATTTTACCTCCCTAAAAGGAAAATTCTCAACTGGTTCTAAGTTACAGTACTCTTAGATTGCCAGCAAATTCGAAAGATGCAGAGCAGCTCGTATTACACAGCGTACACAGGGATCAATTGTTTTGATTACACCTGTGGAGGAATGTAAGACAGGCTGAGGGAGGGACTAGAGGTAGGTGGTTGGGAGAATTGAAACTGTCTGGGGTGATGCATTACAGCCTTTAAGTGATTGTTTTAGCCGAGAGAGCTTGGGCGGAAAATTAGGAGTGAAAAGGTCCTCGATTAGTAGAAAAAGAAACTCCTAACAAAGTAACTGGACCTTTTGACCAGGTCACTGGAAGATCATTAATAAATGCTGGTTTACAGTTAACATAGGGACCTAAAGTGAACAAAATCGACTTATCATAGTTAATCTTCAAACCGGAAACGACGTAAAAATATTCAAGTGTACGAATAACTTCTTTAAGAGAATCGGCGGTGTCATGCAAAAACAATGTCGTATCATCAGCATACTGTAAAAGTTTTACTTCATTATTAAAAATGCTAAGACCTCTGGTAACATTGTTGTGAAAAATTACCTGAGCCAAAACCTCAGCCCAAAGCAAGAAAAGATAGGGGCTAAGCGGGCAACCCTGACGTACCCCCCTTCCTAAGATAAAGTCACCCGAAGAGCACCCATTATTAAAAACTCGGCTTGAGCTGTTGTGGCGAAAAGCCTTGATCCAACGAATAAAATTATTACCAAACTTAAAAGCATGTAAAGATTATACAAACATTTCCAGTCAATTTTATCAAAAGCTTTCTCAAAATCTAAGAGAAAAATGAAACCAGTTTTATCAAAAGTAGAATAATGCTCAATAAGATCAAGGGTAAATCTAATATTTTCTCCAATAAACCTTCCTTTAAGGAAACCAGTTTGTTGATGACCAATAAGGGAAGACAAGACAAGCTTCATGCGATTAGCAAGTGCCTTAGCACCAATTTTGTAATCAGAATTAAGTAACGAAATAGGCCTAAGATTTTTCAGTATGGATGGATCCTTACCAGGTTTGGGAATAAGAGTAATTACACCACGTCTCTGCTCTGGGGCAAGTTCTCCAATAAAGAAAGAAAAATTAAGGGATTCAACCAAAGATTGACCAACCAGATGCCAGAAATGTTTATAGAAATTAACTCTAAGACCGTCACTACCCGGAGATTTATCTAGCGGCATACCATCAAGGGCAGCTTTACATTCTTCGAGAGTAAGAGGGCCGTCACAAAGTCGAGAATGCTCATCATCTAATGTTCTGTCAAGTTGTAAGGTATTAAAAAAGACATCTGAATTGTGATCACCCGAAGAATAAAGAGACCTGTAAAAAGATTCCAAAGCAGTTGAAATGTCTTTTTCTTTTGTTAAAGTTGTGCCATCTTCCTGATGAATTTTTTGGATTAAAGTAGAATTCCTACTACGATTTTCTAAGTTCAAAAAATATTTAGTACTTTTTTCCCCAGACTCAACCCATCGAGCTCTTGAAAGCACAAGAATACCGTTTAATTTACAGTTGATGAAGTTTATTTTGTGCCTCCAATAAGGAGGAATTTGCTTCATCTGACCAATCAGAATACAAATCGTTTTCCAACGCAGAGATATGGGAAATGAGCTGTTTTCCATACCTTCTCCTATCTGCCCCTAAAGTTTTGCTATAAGGCACCGTTTCCGTACCTACGATATATTTTATAAAATCCCATCTAGATGAAGGATTAAGATTCCGAGTGGTCGCTAATTCTCTGGCTAAAACCGTATTTAATAAATGCAAATAATTATCTTCACTTAATAGAGAATTATTAATCGTCCAAAACCCTGGGCCTCTCTTAATGGTGCCAATACCCAAAACCAATAAAACAAAAGAATGATCAGATAGAAAACCTGGAATAAGCCCATTAATATGGAACGCCAAAATATGGAACGCCAAAAGGGCAATGAATTTTGTTGTCTCATCGTAGTTTGTCTCAACTTATTTCGTTGTCTCATTTGATTTTGTCTCCTTTTTGGTTTGTCTTATTCAATTGTGTCGTTTCACTTAATTTTGTCTCCTTGTAGATTGTCTGATGTACGTTTGCTTCAGTTAAGGTTGTCTCATTAAAGTTTGCCTCATAGTAGGTCGTCTCGTTTTAGTTTGCTTCATTAAAGTTCGTCTCCCAACAGTTCGTCTCACAACAGTTTGCCTCACTGCAGTTCGTCTCAGAGCAGTTCGTCTCACAGCAGTTCGTCTCACTGCAGTCCGTCTCACAGCAGTTCGTCTCACAGCAGTTCGTCTCACAGCAGTTCGTCTCACAGCAGTCCGCCTCAGCCGAGTTTGCCTCGTGTTAGTTTGCCTGAGCGAAGTTCGTCTCACGCCAGTTTGTCTCAAATCGAAGGCGCTATTCGTCAATTAAAACTAAATCTAAGATAACTGATGACAAAATAAACACGTGGCGCGAATCTTGACATTTTTGGTTTGAAGTATAGTTAGTACGTGTACGTGTGTACACTGCACTCGACTAGACTTGGTTGTGACAGTATGTACGTAAGCCGGCCTAGTACTTTAACGTAAGATCTGGTGCAAAATGACGGAAGAACGGTCAACTAGCTCGGCTTGTCAGTCTCGGGTATACTAACACGATTATAGCTGAGGTGATGGGAGTGTCACGTCAGAACAGTGACGAACAAAAAAAAATGTTCTTGATCAAGGCAAAATAGGATATGAGGCTACACACCTCCATGGCTTTTTCTTGGATATACTGTATGACATTATATGATTTTGGTCTCTGTAATGATGGGGCAGAATTTTTGTGTGGAGAACCCTACCTATGTATGGGAATTCCCGGGTTGTGGATTCTTTCACCACTTACACATGCGGAGATTGTTTATTGGCTACATTCTATTTTGTGTTCTGCATGCTTTTCAATTAATCTTGGTAAAGTTCCTTATACTTTCCTGCGGTGACTTTCTGTGCAGAAATAAGACAACAAACTGATAAGAGAAGCAGAAGAAGGAATTTAAGTTTAAAGGGAAATAGGGAGTTTGTTCAGAGTAAACATCCATATTTTTGAAACCAATGTTTGTGGATGTAGAATGATAGATTATTCAAAATAAGGAAGGACAGAAGCGTCCTTTTCAAGAAGTAAGCGCTCCTCACAGATAGAAATTCAGTTATTTGTTGCTCAACACTAATTTGTTCACCCAAACTTTTAAAATTCAAATGATGCATCTTCCATTACTCATCATACTTGAGTAATGTTTTGAGGAGATGAAGCTTTGGTATCTATAGATGTTTATCGATTAGACTGAATGGTTTAATAATAATCACTGCTATTTTCTTTGTATGTCGTGTTTGGGTATTCTAAACACCCCATTTCCCTTTAAGCAAAGAAAAGAATATATGGACCGGCTTAGGTGAGTGTTGACTAGGCAAGCAATTGTGGTACAGTTTAATAGCTGAGAGCTCAGAAGATTAGGTTTCACGCCATTTTACCCCTGTGGGGAGGACTTGGAGGCCAGAGATGATGTTTATTGCCTATAATTGCCCATAATTGTCCATGAACTGGAAAGATGTTATCATAGTGAAGGTTGGTTGGAGTGGAAAACAAATCTTGTCCCATGACTACTTGGGACAGAATCACACTATGGGCAGAAGGCAAGTACAGGACCTAATAAATTACATGCCTAAAACAACAATTCGATCAACATAATTCTCCAGCAGATTAATCATATATGTCATAATATTTTCATGGCTATTTGTAAAAAATATCTTCATATTATGACTCTCAAACAGTGCGCCATATCTTTCATAAATGCAGAATGCCACAGTACGTCCAATAAGTCACACTATAACTTGTGCTATGGGTCACACAAATCAATTGATGACCATCACATAAGGGTTCATGTCAATGAAGGACACTATAATGTATACTAATTCTATGCTCAATTGCTATTATAACAAGTGCAGAGGGAAGTCTAGTTGGAAAAAATTGAGATAGTGTGGCCCGGGAATTGAAAATGGTTATTCTTCGTGGTCCCAAAATGTCACATAAGTCATGAGCATGCTTTTTGTCCCATGTAAAGAAATGCAGTACGGTACAGCAATAATTTTCCTTCGCTAATGGTACTGTAAAATTAAGTGAATATTTCTGTGCATATTAAAATTAAGAGAACTCAAGAATGTTGCCCGGTTTTTTAATGTCATGAGCAAATTCCTTCTGAAATTCATACAAATGTCCCATAAGACACAGTAACATTTACCATTCATAACAGAATTTTGATGAAATTTATCCCACATCTCCTCTGAAAATTCTTTCCAAGCGGGAATCCATTTTTAAAGCTTACTTTTGTCATAAATGTAGGATATAGCAATAAAGTTAATGAATCATGCACTATACAACAGCTTGAAAGTTGCTACGTCTGATGTGACCTTTGTTACTTAACTTTCATTTTAAAGAGGCTCATTGAGTTGTTTTGTGAAATTCACTCAATTTTTCTAAACCCGTCAAGTTTACTTCACATACTAATGACAAACAGTCAAACTAAAAGGATCCCAAAGTTTTACATACGTTGGAACATTAATGAGTGAGTAACCAACGATTAAATTTGGTTTTTGAAACTTTGTGACCAGACATTTTCACATTAGTACATTCACATGCACACAATCAGAGCAAGTAACGGTCAAAAATTCGAAAAAATTGAGTTTTCATATAACTATTGGATATGAAACTTGATTAATAATGCTAATTGTGAGTATTGTCGTGTGTTTGTATACTTCAAAATCACGGCAATCTTTTCTGATATCAACTCAATGAGCCCCTTTAATGACAGCAGAGAATGTCCATTACAATAACCAATGTGAAAGTCAGTATGTAAGTAATTAAGAGTCGAACTGTAGCTACAAGAAAAGAAATTCTGCCACTGTGTAACATTCCATGCCATCTATTTTGTATTATCTTCAAACTTTGAAAAGTCATATCGCAAAACCAGCGATAGCTAAACACAATTCCAATGGATGTTCATTCAGGATTTGACATTCTGAATGAAGTACAACTTTTAATGAGCCGAACTGTTGGGAGACGGACTGCATTGAGACGAACTGCTGTGAGGCAAACTGCAGTGAGGCAAACTGCAGTGAGACGGACTGCAGTGAGACGGACTGCAGTGAGGCAAACTGCCGTGAGACGAACTGCTGTGAGGCAAACTGCAGTGAGGCAAACTGCAGTGAGACGGACTGCAGTGAGACGGACTGCAGTGAGGCAAACTGCTGTGAGACGAACTGTTGGGAGACGAATTTTAATGAAGCAAACTAAAACGAGACGACCTAATATGAGGCCAACTTTAATGAGACAACCTTAAATGAAGCAAACGTACATTAGACAATCTACAAGGAGACAAAATTAAGTGAGACGACACAATTGAATAAGACAAACCAAAAAGGAGACAAAATCAAATGAGACAACGAAATAAGTTGAGACAAACTACGATGAGACAACGAAATTCATCGCCCTTTTGGCGTTCCATACATTTGAGCCTACATTCAATTTTAAGTGCCTTGAAATAAGAAAAAAGTAGAGACGGCAGAAAAGACCGCGTAAAATATTCGATTTCTACGCAAATTTCTTTAAAAAGGGGTTACACTCACGCCAAATGTCGATCAAATCATAGTAATCCATAAGTCTAAAACATTCCTCACGGGCTTTGTAATTAGTACGACGATTCCCTAATTTCTTATCTAAGTCTAAATTAAAAACAAAATGAAAACCCCCTCCCCCCTCCCAAGACAATATTCTCACCAGTAAAGGTATCCAATGAGCGAATGAAATTTTGGAAAAAGATCGGCTGATCCACGTTGGGTCCGTAAAGGCACACCAAAGTTAGAATGCATTCTGCAATATCTACATCAAGAATTACGTAACGGCCATCCACATGACAGTCAACTTCAATAACGTGAACATTTAAAGTAGGTTTAAAAAGAATGCAAACACCTTTGCTACGCACTGAACCATTCGAAAAGAAAATTTTCCCTCCCCACTCGTTTCGCCAGTAATTTCCATCTCCCGTGGCACTATGAGTTTCTTGCAACAAAATAACGTCAAATTTTTGGGCGTGAAGAAAGGCAAAAACCTGTCTACGTTTTGAGGACTGTCTCAAACCTCTAGCATTATATGTAAGGAGTTTAAGGGACTCCATAAAGGATAACCAGAAGTCCGATCCATAAAAATATAAGCACAGTAAAATGAACTGTCAATAAGATAACAGCTAGAGGGTATAGGCTGTAAACAATAATGTAAATTTTAATGTTATTAAAACTGATATGAAGTTAAAGTGATCGTTGCTAGCGAGTACCGCACCTTTCGTTCTAAAAGATAGCGCAAAGATTATGAAACATATATAATCTACCAAGTGTTGAAGATCAATATTGAGGAGAAAAAAGAAAGGAAAAAAGAGAAAAAGAGTCAAATCAACCCAACTTGCCGAGTCCTGCATGAGGCAAAAGTCCAGCCGACAAAAAGTGTAAACGAGGACGTGTATGGCCCATAAATGAAAAGAAAACAAAGGTCAATCAATAAATTTTTCAACACAATTTTATACAATAATTAAGATACTGAAATGCGTACGGACGACCATCCCTGGTTCTCCATCGACCCTCAGAAAAATGAAGGAAAGTACCATTTTCGAATAATCGGGATACCTCGGGGATATATATATCGGGATCGGGAAAATATTTTCCCAATCACGATATATATATCCCCGAGGTAAAAGCAAAACAAGTTAGGTGCAGAACTAACTCTATATTTCGGCAGCAAGCTGCCTTCGTCAGGAACGAACAGAACTAACTGAATGATAAAATAGACATGAGAGCACAGACTCAATACACCAGAAAGGAATGTACAACGCAAGACTAAAATGTAAAACAAAGCATACAAAGCTAAAAACCTTAAAGAGGAAAGCATGTAAAAACTTACAAGGTTAAAAGGAAAACAAAAGGCAGCATCGGCCCAACACCGGCACGAAGAGAGAAAAAAATATTTTCTGCTGCACAGAACCCGACCAGAAAACCAAGCTGAAAAAGATAGTTGAAAATCAATACACCCTGCACCTTTTATTTTGACTAAAATACCTATCATCCTGGTTTAAACCATATGGAGCAGTGGAACCCAGATCCCAAATCCATTTTCTCTCCTTTCTATTAAGTAATTGATGAAGTTGTTGCCTACTACTACTATTAGCAACATGCACATAGTCAACAATATACACATGGAAATAATCTGAATTATGTGTATTGTATTTAGTGTATTGAGTCTGTGCTCTCATGTGTATTTTATCATTCAGTTAGTTCTGTTCGTTCCTGACGAAGGCAGCTTCCTGCCGAAATACAGAGTTAGTTCTGCACCTAACTTGTTTTGCTTGTATACTTTGTGTTATGGTGTGATACTTTTTTACCACATATATATATATATATATATATATATATATATATATATATATATATATATATATATATATATATATATATATATATATATATATATATACCAATTCTGGGACAACTATATATATAATTCAAGAACATATGATACCGGAATGTAGACACTGAGCAAGTGACCAGATTCGACTAAATTGCCTAAACATTGAAAATTTTTCCAAGTTCATTTTGAATTGGGTATTGAAACCATCAGGTTTAAGTATATATGGTGTGAACATTGTGATAAATAATGTATTGACGATTCAAGTGGCCTTGAGGCTGACGACGGAAACACATTGGTACCACTGGCTTTTTTCACTCACTTCGGAAAGCGTGGGAAAGTTTATTGATCTCTCTCTCTCTGAGGGTGCGGAAAAATGAAAGTTTCATAAATGGTCAATTATGTCAGCTTACCATTGAATGTAGCTCATATAAGGTGAAAATTTCTACAAGGCTCTGCATGTGGACCGTATTGCTTTACGATTTAGTGTGAATACGTCTATCGAGGCAGAGAACGATAGGGGCTATAATAGGACTGTGGTACCTGGAAACGCTTGACTGAACTTTTTGAAAGCAGTTACCTTGCATACTTGTCCGATGCGGCTCATTGGGTAAGATTGAGCAGTGTGACTCGGCAGCTGTCCCTGACAACTCAGTGGTCGGTCTAACCAATAAATTGCACCTCCCTGGTCTAACGACTGGCAACTCACTGTGTGCTTGACCAGTGTTTGTAACACACGATTGTCAATAATAGTCATTCGATGCTGTTGAGAAGCCTAAATACCGTGGAAGAAAAATTAACTTGAGAGGCAGAGCCGTCGCGGTACATGGCTCTGGTGAGAGAAAAAGAGAACGCTGCCACCTGTTTATTGAAGGCCTTCCGTAATCTATAACTCACCGTTTGAAGGTAACTTGTGTAATGTATGACGTATAAATTGGTTCCTCCTCGTGTGACTTAATATTTCTGGCCTCCTTTCTCACGTTACGTGAAGTGTGATGCCCATCTAATCGTTACTTATGCAGAAGCGGGGACTCTCTCTGATAACCAATAATCTGTCTACAATAGAGAACCAAGCATTCGGAAGCCCTTGCAAGAGAGTGCAGTACCCTGGCTAGTGCTGGATATTGGATTTACGTCTTATACTTAGAACGTCTTTTCAAGTTTTGAGGTCAATTTCGTAACTTTTCAAGAGCATTCCGAAGTTCCAGGTGGGTTTTATTCTTTTGCGGAAGGAGGGTAATAGTAGAAGTATAATATAATCAGGTACGTTAGTATATAGGCCTATTGATTCCCTCACACATAACTGAAGTTGAGTAGCCAGTCGACCTATGTTCCAGTGATGTAAAAAGCTAAAGCAATTCATAGTGAATAACTGGTGTCGCTTTATGGTTGTTCGATAACCGTTTGAATATAAAAGCCCGTTATTATTCGATGTATACACCATGGTAGTAGTATACATGTAGTAGTTCTTATAACAACCCATTCAATGATATACAGCCAGGGAGATGTTATTAATAGAACAGCCGCTACGGCTTCACTGCGGCCGTATACTCCAAATATCGCTCTAGGTGAAGTCAGTTTTATGAGCTCCGCGCGAGTTTAGAGTGACTCGGGGAAAGGGATTCAGCGTGGACATTGAAGGCAAACTTTCCTGTACTTTACTCCACCCCCCAAAAAAAGAAATAAAATTGATAGAAAAACTTAGGATTTACAGGGAGGCTTTGCTCTTTTTATTTATCGGTGATGAATTTTTCTTCAAATAGATGTTCTGTTTAAAAGATTCCTTTTTCACTACAGCAGTGCATTTGAGTACAGGTGCGTAGTCATGGAGGACATGGGAGAAACAATTTTCAAGGGGAAGGGGGGGGGGCAACGCACCTCCCCCCAGGTCAGTAAAACTCCAACATTGATGTGCCGCCCCAATATCGGTTAGTTGGCATGGTTGTATCATTAGAACCTAATAGGCTAATATCAGCAATTAATTATTCTTCTTCAACTCTCGACTCCGCGGTAGAATAAACAGAAATATGCTTAAAATGGTTCCTGCTTTGAATATTAACTCAAATTGCTGATTTTCAGTGATGTAAACTGTATTGTTTAGGCCTGTATATAGGCCGTACGTACTTCAATGTCAAAGAGGCTTTAGACATTCTGCATGTAGCCAGTGTAGGCCTATATGATAAAAATATAAGCTTAATTAACTAGTTTTATAAAATTTCAGTCTAATCACTGTTGAATCTCTTCAAAGGTATTAGACGCTGGAGAAGATTGATACTTCACACATTGAAATATATACGTATATATATATGTGTGGAGTGCCACTATCATTTGGTGCAGAGCACACCAGAAGAAAAAGGTTCGATAAAAAGTGAAAAGCCTGAATCTCCAGAAGACATTGTGCTAATTTTGGAATCTTTATAATGTTGATGTACCGAAAAGGTGATGAGTTCTGAACCCAGAAATCGCCCCCCCCCCCTCTCTCTAATTGGATCCCTGCCTGTATACTCTTCCCTTTTACAGGCATGTCCATGAGGTTAACTTTTAGACAACATCATCCGACATGTCCACTATGTGGCTTGGCAACATTATCAGCAGCATTTAGGCATGTGCCTAATGAACATGACACTAGTGACCACAAGGGGGAATTTGTCCTCATCAATTGACTGTACATGTATAACTTGTAAGCCCAACAACAGGGATCACAGCACTTCTTAGACTGATGGAATTACCAGGAAATATAGGAAACCCAAAAATAGGCCTTATAGGGCAAATCTGGCAAACAGGAGGGATTTTTTTAGGTAGAGCAAAAGATAGAGGGAGTTGTAGGAATTATGCCGATAGGAAGCCTGTGCATTTGATCAAGCTGACAGTTGTTTTACTCAAGTTGTGTTTCATATAAAGCCAACAAGTTGTAGGGAGTAGAATTGTTGAGTGGACAAAATGTGTAAGTCATCAAATCCCTGCTGAAGCAAGTCTACCAAAGTGGAGATCTTGCATCTTCTGCACTTCTTCACATGAAAAGCACAATTTTTGTGGCCCGTTTCTAGATGCTGTTTGACGGTACAGGATAACGTTGGTTTCACAATCAGCTAAAGGTGTATTCTAATGAGCGATATCCAACGTTTTTTGTCAATATCTCTTTTTGATTACATGACATAAATGTATTTCTTTACACCTGTTTTAGGGTCCACCTGACTACAAGAACGGTGTAGCTGTGACATGCAGCAAAATACACACTCTTGAAAGTGGGCGTCGTTGGCACGGTAGAGTTGAAACGTGCCTCGTGCTTCTACCCCTTCCCCTGTACACGGTCTTCGACTCCAAAATAATCTCTAACCTAATCCCCTAAACCTAACCCGTACTAGTAACAGCCCTCGTGACACGTCGTGCGACCTTTTTTTTAAGCCAAATATTTTTTGCAGGAGTGGCTCCTGGGGTAAGTGTACGGTAACATTCGTGCTAAAAACAACAACTGCTCTTGAACCCTAAGCATGCACGAGCATTACGGGCTCATTTGATATCTTCGTCTTCTCTTTTTTTACGATTAATCTCCTGGGTCTCGGGGGTCGGTCTAGCTTGGTGACATATGTAGGCAATTATATTCCTCATTACCTGTTGTTCAATTCAACTTCTCAGTACCCTGGCACATGCCGTACCTCTTGTAATCAAAACGCCATAAAAAGGGCAATAATTTTTTTCTTTTATCTCTACAGCTTTTAAATATGTTGACTTTGGAGTTGTTCAAGTATGCTCTCTTGGTTTTGTTTACTCTGATCTTCGGAGCGTTCACGTCTTTGTGTGTTTATATCTACCACAAACGAGCGCAATACAGACATCTACCAGGCCCGAAGAGAACAAGGTTAGTAAAACATCATAAATTGACGGTACAGTTATACTGCCAGCAATATGTGCAAGTCATGATCACGTGCAAGTAATGGAAGAACAACCCTTTCGACAACCTTTACATGATAAAAATGATTTTTATGATCTCTGGGAAATCAAACGTTAGTAACCCGTACATATACTTCTGCATATTCTTCTCATGCAGAACAAACTAAAGGGTAACTGAAGGATTTCCTTCTTTTTTTTTATCCAACTGTATTTCAATCTCTTTCATAGAAATACAATTTAGTATACATACACAAACATACATATAAGAAGACTTACCATGTGGATTGCCCATATTGAATAGATGATTTCTATCAATTTTTTACGGCTACTGTTTTAAGAGATGGTAAAAGGTCATTTTGAGTCAAAAGCTTGTGAATGTGATGTTTCAAGAAGAATAAACTGTTATTGTTCTCATACTTGTCATGTGGGTAATTCATATTTGTTATAACATAGCCATACGGCAATGAATTATTATGACTTTTGGCTTTCTGGTTGGAGTTCTTACGACGTTCAGCCCTGCTTTTATGTATTTTGGAGACGATCAACCGATGAGACAACTGGAGTGTATTACACTTAACTTTATCTTAATAATAGAGAAAGTTTAATGATTCCATTACAGGGACTCATTGAGTTGGTTTACAAAAATTCATGATATTTTCTTTTTCACACCTGTTGAATATCACTCATATGTTGAAGGTAGATGGTCAAACGAAAAGATTATATGAACACGGCTGAAGCAGCAGTGATAGTGTAATCAATGAATAAAACCACTTATTGGAAATCTTTGAACTGTAACTTTTTTCCATAAGGTATTCAGCATAAACAATCCCTCTCCATGTAACCTGCCAAAATTGCCCCAAATTTCCCAATTTGGGCATTATTCGTAACTGTAGGAATTGCTTCTTTCAAACCATAGCCGCAAAATAAAGGATATCAACCCAATGAGTCTCTTTAACCTATAATGTTGCCTACATAAGGTGACTTAAAGAATCCCCAACAAGTTTGCTTTCTGACATTGAGGTAGCTTACATTGCTGATACATCCTAAGGTGCCAACAAACACGGGATTGTACTGTATGCTTGCTTTCAGAAATCTTACACTTTTTTACTTCGTTATATAATAATATTTGAGCTTCTTAGAAAAAAAAATCGTTTTATGTTTGTTCCTTTTTGGTCAATAAAACTTACATGTTACGTGATAGAATTTATCAGCACGAGATACATTCTTTTCAACTGTAATATCCTTCATGATTCCTTTCAGTCACGTATGTTCATATGTGATATCTTTATGTTACCCTTTAATATGTGAAAAAAGAGAATGACAGAAGAATGGCCTAAGAATGATATGCATGGCAATATTGTCATAGGTTTATCTTTTTTTTTCTCACATTTTTTTTTTCAAAAGCTTTTTCATGGGGAACGCCGATTTCATAGTTAAACAGATCGTCGAGAGAAAAGTGCCATTCGTACACTCCGCTTGGGAATTGTAAGTATATATGCAGGACATTGTCGTGTTTACTTTTATTTTATTTTAGTGGATAGATTAATCCGGGATGATGCTGTATTGCGAACTTCAAGGTATAATAATGTGTTTTGTAATACTCCACTTGGTGGGGTACAAAGCTGTATGCTGCGTGTTGCCAGTTGCAGTTCTATATTTTTAAGTGACCATGCATGTAGACCCTCAAAAGTTCACAGAGTTACATTTCATGTACAGATTCAATACTTCACTTGAAGATTCCCTCAACAGAGACGTCAGTGTCACGGGACATGTCAGATATCGATTTAAAAGAGGTACATATTTATTGCGCTTTGTATCAGAAATTACTACTGTTGAAGATGTTCTTTTCGATCTCTTTCTGTCACAGAAAGTTAAGCTGATAATCGTCAATACCTCTTCTTCTTTTTTTTTTCAACATTGGACAATTCCAACATCCCTGGTATTTTAATTTTTAAGAGACGGCGCGTAGTATCCCTCCGACCAATTTGAAACGACAGTTTATGAGCTTCTCGTAATTCATCGGATTTGACGTGTTGTTGCCCCTGGTATCCCATACTGTAGGCTATGGGGTCGCTCTTCATCGTAGGGGAAACTTCATAGACGGTTGAAATAAGTCAAGCACTCTAAGAAATACATCAGCGGAATAGGAAGTATCATTTGCTGCCCTAATAGTGGCCTATTCTTAGTGCCAATTAGAGTATCCCCCGGTGCATCACGAAATGTCCCATACGTCGCATTCATTACCTGAGATACCAATGACAAAATCTTGTCAGAAAGTGCGTCAGTGGAGGGAAACGACGCTTATTTTTTTTTTTGAACGTTCCTTACGTTGTCGTCCCACAGGTGATATCCACGAACACGTGTTTTATGCCTCTTTCCTACTGCTTGAACACGGGATGTTGTTTGGTGATCAACGGTCATCGACGTTTCCCCCCCCCCCCTCATATTTCAGGTCAACAGTGGTGACCTTTCGAAGGCTTTGGCCAAACAACGTTCCTTATTCTAAGCCTAGTGAGGGACATAAACACATACTCATGAATGTCATGATCTGTGGGATGTCAACATGTATAGGAAAAATTAAATATTTGTATTCTCCACTGGGGCAATTTCTGGCATTTTAAATTTGTCATTGGTAGATCAGTTTTTAACCACACGTCTTTAAAGAGATATGGTTTTTTTTTTCTGGATTTGGACGTATTTAGAAAGCACAAAGAGTTATGTGAGATTAAAGCCAAACTCCAATTTTTAGTTTGAAGAATCATGAAATTCAACGTTTTAGCTTACGAATGTCACCTGTTCCACCAAATTTCAACAAGGTTTGAGTTTGAGACCGGAGGTGACCTTAGCTTGAACCTATCCTCATAATTAAGCAATACCTCATGAAGGGTGCTTGGAGATACATCTCATCTGGTGTTTGTAATTAATGCCAATGAACTGTTTATGATTGCCCAACTTCCACCCCCTATAATATTAATTACTGCGAGCAGCTTGGGTGTAGGTATCATCATTTTTGACAAAAATATATTTTTGCATTCTGATATTTGGATGGAGAGAAAATTCACTAAATGATAACACCCCCCCCCCCCATTTCTCCACCAGGCAACAGGAACATGGGCCAGTCTTTGCACTCTACTTCTTCCATCAAGTGTTCGTCTTCATTTGCGATCCTGCAACAGTCAAGGTAAGAATAAATAGCTGCCGGAAGCTCAAAAATAATGCTCACTTTTCTCACTATTCACTGGAATCTAGCAGATATGTAGGCTTAATTCGTTGAAAGTACAGGGGTATTCGAAGCGAGTACCTCTAGCTCATTGGTTCCCACCCAGTTGCACTATGTACTAGTACCCTTTGAGGGAACACCACAGGGGTACATGGAAAGCCTCCTAGGAAATGTGAAAAAAAAAAAAAACAACTGGTGATAGGGAAGCTTCTTATACATTTTAAATTAAGTTTTATGTTATCATTAAAGGTGTGGGTAAACATTGTCTTTACTAGGCGTGATACTTACGTATAATTTACTGGACAATTATGGCTTATGGAATGTTTTCTCATATGCCTTGTACTGATCGAAGCTAGGGGTACCAGGGCATGAGGTACCTCTACAAATAAAGGTTTTGAGGAGTCCAAAAACTGTGAAAAAACATTCTCTGGGTGAATATAAAGAGCAATCATGATACAACTAATTACGCTGGGGTCATTATATGTTACACTCTGCGGAACATGGTCCAAGTGGTATCACATTCACAGGAAACTCTCCCTCGTGTTGATTATCTCTGTGTATTTTCCGCACCACCCCCCCCCCCCACCTCTGTCGCCTCTCTTTGTCAGTGATTGAAAGTGAAGTAATTACTCCTTTAGAAGAGTTTCGAAATGAACTATAGATGGAGTATTTACAGTATTATCCCTTGGGAGTCAACTAACCCTAGTTCCGTCTGCAGCGCTTGTTGGCGGTGAACGCTCCCTTTCAAATTGATTTCATAACATACGTCCAGGTGATTTTACAAAGATTCAAGGCGACGTACAGTTTTGAAAGAAAAACCAATCGATTGCAATGTCGGAGCAGTTTTCTTTTTTTGGCTGAGATGGAGCATTTTTGTTTTTCGTCTCTCTCCGATGCACACTTTGTTGACGAATACAAACCATGGAAAACTTTGAACTTACGATTTGATGTATGATGTATACGGACTGCGATGTCAGAGCAGTTTTTTTTTCTTTGGCTGAGATGGAGCATTTTTTTTTTGTCTTCACATCGCATTCATGTTTTCGTTTCTCTCCGATACAGACTCTGTTGATGAATACTGAACACCGAAAACCTTACACTTACGATTTGATGTACGATGTATATGGCGTCAGATTCCTAGGCAGGGGCCTGGTAACCGAAAAAGATCACGACAGATGGCACGCCAGGCGTAAAATATTCAACCCGGCCTTCCACAGGAAGTATGTCTAATAATACAGTTGAGGAAGTGTCCTGTTTGGCTGAGGTGGGACGAGGGAACGGGGGTGGGTGTGGGGTGTGGGAACTTTTGGTTTTAAGTCTTACTGCTACAACATTATAGTTTCTTCTTTGAAGTATGGCGGACATAATCAATAAGTAAATATTTATTATATGTATTAAAGGTGAACCTATACCTTCACGTGTGTAAACGTACTACGGGTATATGACACCAAACAGAAATGTGCCGCTTTCACATTGCGAGTATCATTACATGCATTCGAATCTTCTCAAAGCTGGAAGTCTTGGTAACCTTCAGCTGGTTTAGAACCGCTCACTCAAACTTTGCCTTTATTTTGGATACGTTCATGCCTCCTCTTCTCAAATCGGAGAAAAGACAACATCAATTAACGTATACAAGCCCACCACAGCTGTTATTAGGGGTATCTGCGCTGCAGGCGAAACGATTGTAATTGGACATTGGACGTACTATATGTGTTTCAGATCCCTGGTCGTCCATCCTCTTGAGGGGTAAGACCTGACGTCTGATGTAAGCATTTCACACCTTTCGTTATTCATCCACTCTTTCCCCCTCCCCCTCCCCCTCCCCTCCCCCCTCCGCGCATCGCATTTCACTCAGGTATGTCAATATTGTGTCTTGCAGACAGTTGATGGAACTGATGGGGTACTTCAACACGAGCTCTGACAAACTGGTGTTAAAGTTCAAACAGGATGCCGACACGGACAAGCCGGTTGCATTGATGGAGGGCCTCTGTCGAACGACCCTAGATGTCATTGCAAAGGTCGGTAAAGTTGCCGACAAATCGGTCATATCGGTCACTTCATGTATAAACTATGGTTATCGCGTATATGGTTCTCAAGCTGTATCGAAACTACGTGTCCAATCTCGACGGCCGATAGATAATGTCTCATCGAGAGTCAATTCCCAAAAACGTTTGAAAAAAAAAAAAAAGAACTGCACTTTTCCACAGAATTTAATTTGCAACATGCCAGACAATATGATTTTTGTTAAGTGTTAAATCTATTCGCACAAAAAAAAAACAAAAAAAAACCTTAAAGCTAAATCCTAATCTAACCCTTATCACGACCTTTGATTGTTTTTCATATGTTCGTGTCAACGTTCTGAAAGGATACACAGAACATTTGATAAATATTTCATCACTTCCATTATTGTTCAGACTATAAAACTGCGCATTTGTGTGTGCGTGACTGAGTGTGTTTGTCTTATGTAAGCCTATTTACCTTGACGTGTTTTGGAGTGTTGCTTTTCATGTTGTTTCCCTATAGGCCTAGCCAGAAATGCATATATAGTTTTTCGTATGCTGCCATGGAATCGAATCATATGGTGCACGTTACACTGATCTATACATGACGTAGTATATATACTTCACTCTCTTATTACCCCAAAACGTAAGCTTTGTATTATTTCTTAATCGTTAAAATTTTAAGAAAGAGAGAGGGAAAAAAAAACATTTCGAGATGAAAATCAGACAAAGTAAGGAAAGTTGCGTCTAAATATCATTTTTAGGCGTTCTTTTTTCTGTTTTTTCGTCCTTTTTACTTTATTAAGGCTGGTTTCGGGATGACCGAAGAACTCATTTTAGAAGACAGTCCATTCATCGATGCAATCGAGAAGGCTATGAAAGGAATGCTAAATAAATTTCAAAAACCTTACGATTGGGTTAGTCGGATATGATATTTTCACTTTACTCATCCATCACCGGGCGGTGGGATGTAATCTATTTGAGATTTGATTAAGATAGCCCATTTCACAAATGAACGAAATGGCCGCGGGGTAAGGTACTGTCAGTGACGTGTATCGCTTGTGCGCATGCATGTCCTGCTACATTCGTCATCTGTATAAGAGCGAAAGGAAGCCAAAGCAAATGGTCCTGATACCTTAAATACCATTATTCAAACGAGACGACACCATTTTGTAGTGGTACAAGACGGAGAAAGTAGGAAGTTTATTTGTGAATATGCTATTTTACTCTTTCTCTCTCGCAAGTCCACCGTATTAATGAGAAATAACCTGAATTGTGATGTCACACATGTGCCTTAAGAAGTCACGTGATACTTTTCTAAGATGATAACACGCAATACAACAAAGTCCAGAAGTTATAAGTAATATTTAGAAAGAAGTCACCACGAAAATAATGACATTACGGCCGTGATTGTTGGTGAATAGGTGCTTAGTAAGTAAAGGTTGCAATTGAAATACCCACTACACTTTACCTTTAAAGGCAGTAACTCATCGCCCTAAGCTATATTTTACCTTCCGGAAAGCAAAATTCTCAACTGGTTCTAAGTTACAGTACTCTTTGATTGACAGCAAATTAGAAAGATGCCGAGTAGCTCATGGTTAAATGCGTAGCCAAATTCTACTTTTGGTTAGACATCCTATTAAAATTTTATTCCTGTTGGAGTACTTTATTTTAACCATTCGAGAGTAGTTGCCTGCCTGTAAAAGTCCGACTGAGTTTTACGGTGGCGTAGAGTGCCAGTATAGGCTATTGTTACCGTCTGTATGGTATATTCATTAAGATATTTATGCACTCAGATCAAAACAAAGATGTCCTTTGTTGAAGCATCATTGTGATTGGCCAACCCTAACCTTCTTATATAAACGAAGAACTGATTGGTCCTAACATTCTGTGCCACCAGCAAAAGAGTAAAAAAGCTATGTGGCAATTTGAGCGCCAAGTATTATGTGCTATTCAATCATATATATATATATATATATATATATATATATATATATATATATATATATATATATATATATATATATATATATATATATATATATATATATATATATATATATATATATATATATATATATGTGATTTGAACGTTGGTTTCTCAGGTGAAGTTATCTCATTGGACGTACAGGAGAGAAGTTCAAAAGGCATTGATGTTTTTGCGTGATTTTGGAGAAGACCTCATCTCGACGACTCGGAAACAGAATGTAGAGGAAAGAAACCAAACGAACAACATTCTGAATAACATCCTGAAATATTTCGATTTCAACGACGACGAGTTTGACATGGAAACGATGGTCGACGAATTTTTGACTTTTTTCGTCGCAGGTCAGCATTTGTCACTGAAAGCAGATGTACCTGAAAAAATCCCTCTAAGTTGATAATTGTGCTTTTTGACAGTAAACTAATTGTGACATGTATTTGTATCGATTATCCATTTTGTCATTGTCATGTAAACTAAAGGCTATGATTATGACAGTCGGGGTACTTTGCTTTATTTGACGTTATTATTGTCAATAGGGGCCTACATAGTGTGACGAGGAAACGAAAGAAATCAAATCAAAAGGACTTACAGTTAGTTAATCAACATGCCCATAAATGATCTCTATACTAACTGGATTGGCATATCAGCGCTTCTCATCACTAATTCGCCAGTCTCCAGTGGAGTCACCAGGAATGTGACTTTATTTCCCAACTACTTTATTTTACTTCGCTATTTCTTCATTTTACATTACTGCTACTTCATTTTATATCGCCACCACATAAAAATCATCCCGCTATCGATTCGTTTTCCCCACTTGTGTCGGCCATTAAGTGTCGGCCATGTTGGTTCATTCAAAAAACTAGTTTCAGATGGCCTCATGGCAAGGAGCTCTTCTGCCAATCCAGTTAATTAATACAGAGATCAGTGATTCACACTAGATTTGAAGTAGGAGTCTGACGTAGGCATACTTGACGTTATTTCAAGAGATATTGCAATCTGATTCCTCATTACGATCCTTTAATAATAGACCAACCAGAAATTAGCTTCATTTTTATCTTCGTTGGAAAACCTTGAATCTTACGCTTACACTGGTTCCAATTGCTCCCCACATGCCTGCACCCCCACGGGATGTCATATTATAGACCTGAAAATTAACTGGTACTTTATATTTTAAATTTGGTGATGTAGGCCTACATTATACCATATCACCAAATGACACAGTTTGTAGAATAAACATCAATACTGGTATCTTCGTCCCATTTCCCGAAAGGAGACTTCAAGTATAGCATAAACAATCCTTCGCCCAACAGAAAGACATGTTATGATAGCACCGATTTTGGAATCTGTAATCAGCAGGTTGTACTGAACTGTTTATTTATTCTTTCTTCCCTAACAGGACAAGAAACCACCAGCAACATGCTTGGCTTTGCTTTAGTCGAAATCGGCAAGAATCCAGACATTGCTAAGAAGTAAGTATAAGGCTAAACAACCAACCGCAGTTCATACGTTGCCGTAGGTGGAATTTAGCCCAATATATACCGCTGAAGAGAGCTGTTATGTAGATGGAGATTCGATCGGATAGATTCTATTAATGCATATACTGTAAGACCCACCCAAATCGAGTGAAGACAAGCTGTATATGTTATTTGGTTCAATGTATTTTGCCTTCATTCGGCGGTTCCAGTTCAATATCAGTCCACGAGCAACATCATTTCTACTACAAACAGTCGGGTAAACGTTTACCCGGGTTGGTTGCGCATGCCTCCTACTAAACTGTTGGGTAAAAAGCAATACGTTGGTCAAAAATTATCCTTCTCGGGTTAAACGTGACCCACCAATGGGCACTTTTTAACCAATTTGGTAATTTGTTTTTACCGAACAGTTTAGCAGGATTCCTTCGTACCTGATCGTTTTTAGAATGTAACTCCATGATTTAAGTCGACTAATCCTTCAAAAGTACCTCGTTTGGAACAATTTGACGGTTTGCATAGCCAAAATTTTAACACCAGGTGGCATAAAACTCGAAGCATTTTGGAATTGAAATAAATGAAGTCACTAAGCATCTTTCCTAACAAAGGATTCTATGCAATTGAATCGAGTCACAAGTCTAATTTTTGAACAACTTTACGAGAAGTTTCCGGAAGTTTCCTGAAATAGCCAGATAGAGATTGCTGTATCCTGATGGTATAAACCTGATTAAAAAGCGTTGTATCTGGGTCTACAAAACAGTTTCCTGCTCCAACCTGCACCACTGTGGCAGAGGTCGCTTCCTTTTCAAAATAAACTTGAGAGTGTATGCTCTGCCATTGAGGTACACTGCGGTAGAATGTCACCTTCATTGCCGTGATGAGGTCAAAATCGTTTATGTAGGTTTATCTCATATTGTCGTCATTACTTACTGTTACAATATCATAGTGTACACTGTGTCGATAACGTACAAGCAGCTCCGTTGCTTGAGAGCTTTGTCTTGCTGTTTTCAACAACGTAGGCAGTGACAGATTCGTGACCTTAAATAAAGAGAGATATCATGGCGCCCTTGACGATTTTTACGACTTTTGTAGAGGAATATTTATGACTTTTTTTTTTGTATAAACTGCCATAGCGGAACTTCGGTATTGAACTTCAATGCAGATAAGAAAGGGCATAGATAGTTTGGACAATAAGATCAGAGATTGTATCGGAGTTTCATCGAAGTGGCTGGCTCAGCTCACTGATTAAATTCTTTAGGAGGTTGTCCGTATTCGTGTTAACATGGAGACAGGGTAGTCTGATTTAAATCAAGCCGATTAAAATCATCATTAAATCATAACATTTATTTTGACTGAAATCACTGATTTAATCACTGTTGTCTATTTAAATGATGACTTTTAAAAATAAAAAAAATGAATGGAATCAGCGACCCTGCACAGAGAAAGAATTCCATAGATGACCGACCATAGATCACCGTTTAAAATGTGAAACATAAAGAAATGGACTCGATTGATCTAGAACGAATGTATACTAAAGGTGACGCAAACATGACCATGACCATGGCAATTATGACATTGTGACTGAAATAAAGACATGCAAGTTGAAATAAGCACAAACAATACAAACGAATCACGTTTGTGAGTATGTGACAATGCTATCTAACAAAAGCATTACTGCAAATAATTGCGCATGGCGTGTAGTTATCTGGGTGACCTTTCACCCAGAGCAGAAATTAAGACAAGCAGATCAAACAGAATGTCAGTAGGATTGCTGAGTGTAGCCTCTTGACATTGCTATACACACTGTCATGTCACCACTCTACATGCATGGGGCACCGCTCGATTCTTTAACATCATGAAGACACACACACACCCACCCATACACACGCACACACACAGTTTTGTTTTCCATTCATTCCGAGGACCTCATTATGCTTTCTTTAGTTTTTTTCTCCCTCAACCCTACCTAACCTTATCAATAGACGGTCTATTGTTAATCTTGAGAGGACCGGAGAAATCTATTGAATTTTCTACAGAGGACCTAAAATCTATTGTTTCGGTCCTCGATCCCATCCGAAAACAAGAGCACACACACACACACGCACCCACACGCACATGCACACACACACACACAATAAGAATAAAGAAAGAAAGAGATGGTAAAAGGGGAGGAAAAAAGAACGAGAAGAAAGAAGCCTGATAGGACGGCAAACGCTTTGATGTAAGTCAAGTGGAGTATACCTGATTTTTAGCTCATACCAGCATGCTGGTGTGAGCTTATGCGATCACGCGGTGTCACTCTATCCTTCTACCTAGCTACTGTATCTGTCCACAATATTGTTCAAGATACTTCTCTTACTACTTGCTTTCATGGATTTGTTTGAAGTCTGCACACAATGCTCTTTGGGTGGTGGACAACTTGGGGTGCTCAGGAATTGTGGGCCCAAGGTCCCATGTGGGCCCTTTGGCCCATTTTGTGAAATTATGCAAAATGCTCCTCCTTCTACCGATTCTCTTGTACCATGTTAATGGTTTGTCATAATGATACTCTATTAGTGGTGCCCTCAGGGTGTTCAGGAATTTCGGTTGCAAGGTCCCATGTGAGCCCTTTGGCACATTCTTTGAAATTCCGCAAAATGCTTCTCCTCCCACAGATTCTCTTGTACAATGCTGATGGTTTATCATAACGATACTCTCTCAGTGGTACTTACATGGTGTTCAGTGATTTTGGGCGGTCTAGGATTTCACATAACCTACAGGCACTTGGTTGAAGGTATGAGCTTCTGCACAATTGGTGCTCTAGTTTTATTTAACCTAAGCCCCCCCCCCTTTAGATGCGCATTTGGATTTATTCCCCCCCCCCCCCCCCCCGCGATTAACTGTTAGAAACGTATCAATCTTCGCCAAATTATTTCAAGTATAGCGACCGGCCGTTACTCGTGCGTGATAGATGTTAAAAGGATAGTCCAGCCAGAAATTTAGCTTTGATATGTTTAAGAGTAAGTAAATGTGACCCTCATAGTAAGACTTCCATTCAGATCCAATGCATGGTTCTCGCGATTTTATCAGTTCGAGTTACCCTCTTTGCCGCCAACTGGGAACTTGAAGCAAACAGGAGTGACATCATCTCTTCACATTGCTAAAGAGTCTTTTGTTTTCTTCATTTTTTAATTTATTTTTTTGACCTTGAAATCAGCAGGTGGTCAGCCTACACACTGGTTACGTGAAGGTCACAAAACTGTCATACCCCTCATACGTTCACATTATGGTATCACTATATATTGAAGTATTAAATTTGGTGTATATTTTAAAGAAAAACATAAAATGCTTTATCAATGTGGGGAGATGACATCACTCCTGCTTGCTGCAAGTCAACTGTTGGTAACAAATGTGACAACTTCAACTGCTCATATCTCGGGAACCACACATGGGAATTGAATGGAAGTTTCACTGTAATGGTCAGATTAACTTACTCTTCAACATTATCAACGCTGTATTCGTGGTTAGACCATCCTTTTAAGTGAGTTTTCTCACTTTTATTGTCTCATCATATCGTTTTTTAGGGTACAAGATGAGATTGATTCGATTGTTGGAGACAGAGAATTCGTCGAGTACCAGGATGTGATGAAGATGGAGTACACATCACTGGTGAGAGACATGTAAAACCTTATCGTATATTTATCATATAGGCCTACGTGTATGCAATTATTCATAACGAAACATTTCGCTATGAAAATATTGTGTTATTTAAGAGAAAATTTCTTGAGAAAGAAATTTACGAAGTTACCGTATATATGTGTTTGCAGAGGCAAGTCCTCGGCCTGCCAGAAACAGTCAGGGTAGTGAAAAGGGGGGAAGGGTGCACGGTGGTGGCTCAGTTGGTTAGGGTCATGTTTACTCAGTCATGTCTTGAACAAAGGTATGAGCTTTTCAGTGAGTATCCTGCAGCTTGCAGAAGTGAACACGAAAGGGTTATCACATCCCAACTGGATGATAAAAAGGCAGGGTGCGGTAGTGGGGGGGGGGGGGACAGGAGGAGAGAGACGATGAAGAGAACGGAGAGATAAGGACGTATTTATACAAAATTTAAAATTTACTCGATAGTAGCTGCATGGATGGACTTAGTTGTTTTGATCACCTGTTTAAAAAGATATATGCAGCGACACTTGAGTCATTGTGTATTCTTTTTTCTTTTTCGAATTTGATAGGTTTTGAAAGAAACCTTGCGTCTTTACCCACCCGCTGCTGGTACCAGTCGGGAGTGTGCTCACGACCTTGAAGCATGTGGTCACTTTATTCCAGCAGGGACCAACTGTCAGGTAACAGTTACATGATTTTGAGAAATATCATGCCGTCACAGTGAATCTAGTGAATGTCTCACTGGTGAATGTAACCTGTAGAGATTTGCAATGCATTGAAATTAACTCCCCCTCCCCTTCCCCATCCTCATCCGTTCCTCATGTTCTCACGTTCCCAGTTAGCTCTCACCAATGTATTATATACTGAATTAGGTATAGGAATGAACTGCATATGTGTTTTAAATACGATGGTGTGTTCAGAAAATTTTCTTCCAGCCAATGTTACAGACGAAGGTTGGACAACTCATGCTTGTTTTCACCAAGTTTTTGTTTCACCAGTACAGGGGCGTAGCCAGGAGTATGCCAAGGGGGGGGGGGGGTGCGAACTCGTGAAGACTATCTAAGCGGAGCGCCACCATCAATTGGCGCGGAGCGTACAAGAAAATTTTGAGTCTTAGAAACCCCCCAGATGGCCGGAAACAGCCCTTCCCAAGTCTTTTCAGCTGCATGAATCCAGCCTTGATATATAGATCTCATGTCTCATGTCATAATATGGCCAAGGGGGGGGGGGGGGCTGTCGGCTCCTTCGCCCCCTCTTTGGCTACGCGCCTGCGACAGTAACGGCCGCTTTTCTGCATGATAGAGATGTTAAACCTTTATAAAAGACAATCTTTCCAACAAGCTTGAAGGTAATATAAACGACATATGTACAATACGTTTCAAAAGGATAAAATGTATTTATTTTAATCGGATAAGTGTATCTCATTTATATTCTTTCTAACCTCACCACAGCTTACACACTACATCATGTCGCGAATGGAGGAATTCTTTAAGAATCCTTTAGAGTTTGATCCAGAGCGGTTCCTCCGAAATGAAGACAAGTAAGTCGTTATGGCGTATTGAAAGGAAGAAAAGGGCGGAGTCAATTCATGAAGGGGGAGGGAGTAATTGTAAGTATGATGTAAGGCGTTCTATTGGAGCAACTTGAAAAAAAAGCGATTAAACTCCGCAGGTTTCAGGGAACAGGGAAGAGAATATCGATTTGTTTATATTTCCCTCTTGATTAAAGTGGACAAGTCCATTTGTTTCCCTACCCGTCTACCTACATGCGCCTCCTATAATATTAGATTTACCTACCACAACAAACAGAATAACTAACTTGCTGTAATAAGTAATATGTGAGAAACTATAGCAGTGCACACACTGTCAATAATGTAAACTTGTAAAATGTAAACTTACAGAAAATGAAAGAAATGCAAAATCAGTACAGAAATGTTTTGGTAGTTAGTCTCCAGATAATTTCTGTAATCCTTATTTATTTCATTGTTTTATTTTCTGCAAATTTGCAGACATAGTTTTTTTTTTGCAGTGCATGTAATCACGAAAAACAAATGGGAAGCTGTAAGGTTGTTCTTTCGTTTTGCTTAAAAGTCTCTGGTATTGTTCCACGTGCACCCATCTAAAATAATTGCAACATTGTTTTTTATACAGTATATTTATTTGATTTTGCTTTCTGTTTTAACTCTGCAGTCCCTTATATGCATACTTTCCATTTTCGCTTGGTACAAGATCCTGTATTGGACAACAGTTTGCTTTGGTGAGAATTTTTACGTGATTTCATATATGTAAGATATTAAATGCTGTTTGCCAGTGCTGTAAGTGTAATTTATTACCATAAATCTATAACGTTATTGGTTATTTCACTATCTTGATGCGTAGCCGTAGTCATCGACATAGAAAAAATTAAATCCTGTTGTGGGGTTTCGTACCGGTAATATAATCATGTTTTTGGTATCGTTATTTTCTGTCCACAGATCGAAGCAAGGGTGATCCTCGCGAAGTTGTTCCAGAATTTTAGATTCAAATTAGACCGGACTCAGAGCTTTGAAATTCTCGATCAGTTGACTCTGAAACCGAAAGGTCAATGCACTAACTTCATATACAACAGGAAAATGGCCTCTGCTTAAACCGAAAATGAGAAATTGATCAGTTTAAGAGAAGTTAACAAGCAGTTGGACAAAAGTTGAGAGATTTTACAAAGACGTCCACACAAAAACAAATATTTTACTATTTTTCCGACGGTTGCAGGAAAGGGGGAGGGATGGGTGCAATATATCGATCCAGGATGACGCAATGGTGAGTTTTCCAAATGGGTGGTGCGTGTAATTGGTAGTTGCAATTGGGCTTGTTGGCCTACATATGCGATCCTTTACTTAGATACTGTATATCGTAATTCGTTTTGATGCATGCGATTTTAGGTATCTACGATAATTTCAAGATGTAAAAAGGGGGTCTACAGTACGTGTTGATTTTGATGAGGCCGGTAACTCGAGATCTTGTAATGCATTTGCCTTACCCTTTTGTGGTAGATATTTGATATATCTTCACGCACATCACGCATACCATGTAATGTTCAGAACTTTGGGTGCTAACGCATGACCACGTGACCTGATAGTGAATGTTTGTTATCATGATTACATTTTATTTCTTCTTTTTACATCTGTGTAATGTTGTAAATATAGTCTTTGTTTAGGGTTTCGTCACAAAAGCTTTTATACTACTACCTTAAAGAACATGAATCAATGTAACCTTAAGACATTAAAAACAAAGAAGTTTGTTTATATAGATGTTCATCATGTCACTATGTGCATAGTTTGTTTACGTTATATGTTTAGCAATGGGACTATATGACAGGAAAAGGGGAATGACTTTGTTTTAGTCGTTTATTCAACGGAGTGTTCTTCGTCAATACCATAGGGTTTAAGATCACTTCCCTCTACATGTTATGTAAGTCTCGTTTTGTTCTTCTTGTACAGAAATTCATTTGATGAAGTAGAAAAATAAACAAGTTAATGAATAAAAGAATGGAAAGAACAAATGAATGGATGGATGAATGAATGAATGGCAAGAATAAATGAATGAATAAACAAAGGAATGAATGAAATAATGAATGAACGAATGAAAGAAATGTGTTTTAGTAAATGTCTTTGGTCACTTTTGCAAGTGAGGATCCCGTCAAACGAAGACGTTGATATTGTAAGTGTTGGGGCATCATCAACGGCATCAAATGCTCCTCTGGTTTGAAATGGTTACATCCTTGGTTTCGGGTAAAGTTAACCAACCATCTGGTTGTTTCACTTTAAGCCATTTCTTTTAACTAATATAGAGAGATAGTAAACTTGACTTACACATTTTATAGCAAAATTATTAACTTTAACATTCTTTTAAAGTACACTGTCAGTATTTTTCGATTTATTTCAGAAGTTTGATTTTACACTATCATGTATTTGTTCATTGACTGTCTCTTGTGTTCTCTCCTCCTCCTCCTCCTCCTCCTCCTCCTCCTCCTCCCATGTATCTTTATTTGTTCTGGTGTTCTCTCCTCCTCCTCCTCCTCCTCCTCCTCCTCCCATGTATCTTTATTTGTTCTGGTGTTCTCTCCTCCTCCTCCTCCTCCCATGTATCTTTATTTGTTCTGGTGTTCTCTCCTCCTCCTCCTCCCATGTATTTTTATTTGTTCTGGTGTTCTCTCCTCCTCCTCCTCCCATGTATTTTTATTTGTTCTGGTGTTCTCTCCTCCTCCTCTCATGCATCTTTATTTGTTAATGAGCCATCTTCGATGTTCCCCCTCTACCCTCGTATCATTATTTCTTTGTTACTGCCTATAGCTATCTTCGATACCCCCCCCCCTTCTACCCATGTATCTTCTTGACAAAAATAAATACCGAAACAATTCCCCCGGACCAGTCAGTGAGATGAGAAACTCTCTTTATCATGCAGTGACGGAGTGAAGGGCGCAATTCTCTGTTACTGTGTTTACACGATAGAGGATGTAACATGAAGCTGGTTCTTTGGCCCTTCACATGGTTGGTAAGTCGCTTCTATCATTGTTGCTCTGTTTTATAACAAACATTGGTAGCAATCACCTCGCGAAGTTTGATAATTGGTGCGCAAGTTTGGGGCCGGCCGGCCAAATGCAGTGGTAGGAGAGGCATGATCCATCAAAAGTTGAATGCAGAGAATTCATCGCCCCAGAATGATTCAATTTTTCCCAATCACTTACATGTAGTCGCTCTCACAGCCAGTCTAAAATTTCAAGTCTACATGTGTAGTCAATAAAAAAAAAAATAAAATGGACCCCCGTGTCCACTGTGTAATGCGAGCTACTCTGCTTCTTTCGAATTTGCTGTCAATCGAAGAGCAGAACCCGTTTGAGAATTTTGCTATCCATCATCCGAAACTATCGCTTGGGGTGACGAATTACTACTAAGTAGTAATTAAAAAACAAATGATATAAAGGTAGTATTTCAACAAGTATTCATTGATCGAATTAATCGATGTAAGTGAATGTCACTCCTCCACCCACAACGTGAATAGACATAGGTCTTGTTAAAATACATACATGAAAGTCGCAGAACGTTCACTGGTTGTTCGAACCTCCAGAATTCTGTACCTACCCCCTAGTCTAATACAACCCCCCCCCCCCCCCGCTGACCCGTCTCCATAGTCACAATTGACAATCGTTTGCTTCTATCCAAACCACTAGCGAACTAGAACAAAGAGGAGGATAATAAGGAGTGGACTTGCAACCTGTGTGCCACTCCCCCACGACGCTCGTAGGTGACAATGTGGGCCCCTTTCTTCAAAATAGGTTGGCCACCCCTGGGAGTCTCAGGTGTACCTGCTATGCCCTAGGCGTACCTACTACATAGTAATGCCCAAGCCTACTATAGCCCTTATTTGTGCTCAACGATCTATACATATGGTTAGGCCTACTGCATCAGAACAAACAGAAAAACGTTTGCAGTCACACAATTTGCATAAGTATAGCCGCGTCTTGTAATTCATAACTCTTTTAAATCACGTGACAATGTTTCTGGCACTGGATCGCTTAATTCATGCAAGTTATATGTTAACCTATAATGCGCAAAGATATGTTGTAAAGTATAAAGAGGAGATTTGTAAGCTTTATCTTATTCTTCAGAATGAAGTTGGGGAGACTGCATGCTAATTCTCTTTAAAGGATGTGGAATAGCACGCAGCCTAAAAAATAAAATTGAATATTTTACTCTAAAGGAGTAAGAATGACTCAGGCTTTTCGGAGAGTCATTCTCACTCCTTAAATGGCTAATGCAGTCACCCCAGTTTTTATTAGTATAGTCCGCTATCCTAATTCATCGATTGCCCTTTTTTATCAAGTGACAATATTTTTGTTACTGGGTTGCTAAATGAAGGCAAGCTATCTCTTTACTTTGAATACACAATACTTTGATATATCCTGAAAGACACTTGTAAGGTAGAGAAGAGGAAATTTGTAAGATTTAGCTGATGCTGCAGAAAAAAAGTTGGGGTGGCTGCTTATTCCTTTTGTAAGTGAATGTTCCGTCTTTCATTTTGGAACCATCCGTTATATTACTCTTTTGGTATGTAGAGAGTAAATACCATAGCGAATCTTTCAGAACGGCTTGCCACTAAAGCCTAAAAAGTGGGTAAACCCACATATTAAAAAAAGGCAGAAGCACTGCTGTTCAATCATACCTATTTACTCTGTCGTACATGGTCGTAAGTAGGCCTATACCACGACAAAGTATTGCTGCAACTGATTTTTTTAATAGTTTGAAGAAACAAAAACGATATACCTAGCAGCAGTCCCGTAGCCAGACAAACGAATTTTTATGGGGCACATCAATGTTGGAGTTATGGCGATCAGCTGGGTGACAGGGTGGGGGAGTTTAGAAGGGGAGGGGTGTCCCCTCCCCTTTCTGTCTTTTCAAGGGTCCTTTATGCAAATGGTGCTGGCTTTTCCATCTTTTCTTCCTGTATTTGTGTTCCAAAAAAGCAGGAGCTTTCATTGATTTTTTATTCTGGTAGAGGAGGAGGGGCGACCCGTCCCACCCCTCCCGGTGGCTACTTGCCTGTCTAGCAGAATTACGATATGTTCAAAGTATACGGTGATACAACCTGTAAAATTTCTAAAAATGAAGGAACTATATACAGGATGTAACTTGGTACAGCATTAACCCTACACATTACAGAACAGGCAGAGAACCGATGGCGCCATAGATAGAGACTTCTTAGAGAACAGATCTAAGATAATTCATTTGAATTATCTTAGGAACCGATTACCAATAGCGCCAGCTTTTTTCACAGGCGACGCTAATTTTCCGTAGAATTACTGACATATCTACGGAAGCCGAGAGCATCATGGAGTAATCGAAATGCTGGTAAACCATCGATTCTTCTCTCCCGTTAGTTCAATACATTCCAAACGAACGTTCCAACATTAGTGAGGGGGTACTTCAAGAACTAACGATCTCATCTTTAATATTTTATGCCATCCTGATAAATGGACGTAACCAAATTCAAACATTGGTCAAGCAGAGGCAAAATGTAATAGATGTCGCTGTTTTACTATGGTTTGTCGCAACCGAGATAGTTGTTGTGGTACGGATGTAACGAGGGCGTATACTGTACAACTTATTTAGACGTGTTTTACAGCTCGGTAACTAGTCTGTAAGTAGCCTACAGTAAGCAGTCTGAAACCCAAACTAAACGTCTCCTTGTCAATCATGACATGATAGGTAATTAACACTGAAAACGAAAAATGTTCCGTTGATGACGTACCGAAATGTTAGAGAATGTTAGTGAAGTAAATACTGAATGCTTTGTGTTTCAGGATAAGTTACGCTAGTATAGGCCTAGCAATGTAATGGCTAACGACCATTTATTAGGAGGATGTCACAAAAAGTTAACGATGAGAACGTTATTTCTTGAAGCACCCCCTCACTTTTTTTGGAATTCGACCTTCACAAGTTTTATATGAAAACGGGACGATGGTTTACAAAGATGTCGATTACTCCAACCCACCTCACCTCTCGTTATCATCATCGTCATCCTCTCCATCATTATCGTTATAATTTCGTCATCATTACCATTATCATCACCATCATTTTCATCCTCGTCCTGTACATAATCATCATCATGACCATCATCACCATCATGACCATCATGACCATCATCACCATCATCATCATCATCATCATCATCATCATCATCATCATCATCATCATCATCATCATCATCATCATCATCATCATTCCAATCATTATTATCATCATCTTCATTATCATTACTAGGAACAGCATCTGTATCATCATCACTCTATCAGCGACATCTAATCATCAGTATTGCACAACAAGAACGGCAATAAAAAAAAAAAAACAACAACAAATGCGATTACAATTTGATCGTTTATCTTGTTGATGTTACAAAGACTTTCATACATTTGGTGAAAGGTAACACAATAAATATAAAGTATATTTCCTTTTAACTGAAACAGTTATTCATGAATGTTCAACGCGTTAGTGATGAAAATTGGTAGCGGAGTACCGGCAGATTATCTGAGCGGAACATCACCATTGGTTGGGGCAAAACGCACAAGACAGTTTTTGACTTGTCAAACCCTATAGGGGAAACGACGGCACTTCCCGCTTTTCCAGGCTGTACACGGTCTTGAAATAGGAATCTCATGCTTGCAATTTCTCAGTTAATGAGAATAAAAACAATGTATGAAAAATGATAATAGATGTCGAATGGGATGAGAAGATACAAGAATCGAAATGAATTATAGCATCCTGTTTTATTTATTCTTGGAGCAGTTGCCAAATAGTAGGGGGAGTTCCTTGAACATTTCTTTAAACGCCACGTTTTTTATTGGTTGATAATGACCTAGTTTACGTTGGAAAATAAAAAGGAAAATTGAGGTTGGCGGTTGAAGATTATTTGATCCATCGAAGCGACCCAGAGCCCGATTGAATATTTTAGGGGAAACGCCCGGGTAAAACATGAGCTGGCAGCATGCACCCGTAGTGAAATATTTTCAACCAATTAAAATAACGTAGTTTTAAGTCATAGAATTGACGTATCTTTAACTAGTAGAATTGACGTACGTGTACTAATATGACAGAAAATTGGTTCATATTGGCGATAACATTATACCTGGCATTGACAGTCAACACTTTGTGGGGATTTAGCCTTTTTTTAATTCAGCGTTAGGGTTGGAAAAGTTTTCAGAACATTTGTTTTTGTTTCTATAACATTATTCAATATCTAAGGTTTTGATTGACTGTTTGGGCAGGAGTATTACTAATGCATCCCGAAATAAATGCACCGACAGTTCGTCTGCGGATTCCGTCTCCTGCAGCCACATACTCGTACACTGCGTATAAGCAACAGACACATGTATAGGCCAATCGGAACTCCGAATCAATGACTGACTCGAAAGCAAATTTATAGCCATAACTTTCAGTGCTTTTGGTGTGAAATAATTCTGTACGAAAGCCACACCTCTCCGAGTATGTAGTTTAAGCATTACTGTGAGCAATACTTGCTAAAAGGGAATAAGCATCCCTACTTTATTTTGAAATATTGTCAAACTTTTGCAGCTCTCTCCTCATTCCTCTTAAAACTATTTTACAGGCTGCTGAATATCAATAGTGCATAAGCGAGGTGTCGGAATTTGAAGTAACATCGATGAGACGCAAACTTTAAGCAGACAATTACTACATAATCAAATAGACATTAGTAACTTTATTTACATGAAAGCATTAGTGATTTTCACTGATCAAATTTCTCTGACATTTTAGACTCTGATTACTTTTAGACTTAGCTGTACACATGCATGATAGGGTAAAAAATTTCCTACATGAGAACATCTCAGACACAAATATCCCATACCTATACAGAATAACAATATGTGATCTAGTTTGCACCCATATATGAATGCTTCTCGTTGGCTTATTTAGAGCCGGCATTCATAGCGCTTCCTCCATCCTGTCTGATCCACGTTCTGCATTGCACAAAGTTGAGACGTGACTTGTTAGAGCTGGAAACAAGCGATAGACGGAGGGGGGGGGGGGCAAAGATGCAATTTCCCCCGTAGAATTTTCAGACCCCGTATAAACAAGCAATGTTTCACACGACATTCAAGCAGACGTTCGCCCAAGCAGAGGATTTAGGGAACGTGGAAGGATACCTGAGGCCCTGGAAGGCGATTTTCGTCCATCCAGGGGGTACTTTTATCGAAAAATTTTATGGTACGCTCTGTGAAGACCGATGGTTGAGCTCCTCTTAGATAATCTTTCCACAGTTTTAGCTATCATGATAAACGTCACTCGAGCCCCCCCCCCCCCCCCCGTTCTCCTGCCATAAAGGTGCATCCACACTGTCGCTGATCAGTGTAAAAAAGTACCAGGTCTGACAAATGTAAATTTTCAATTGCCTGCTTTGTTGCCTTACAGTGTTTGTGCACACAAAAACGTTCCACACGGAGTCAAAAGGCCTGTGCAAAATAATTTTCAAGATATGGGTCATTCACAAAACTGTTTGATAAGGTGAACATCTGCAGGACAACATGTTAATCACAAAACTGATGGAACTCTTAATCTAGTATACTTCCATAGATCTGTAATTTGAAGGCAGTGGTGAGCAAATTCTTTTATCAGTAATGCGGGATGTCTCCGTTGGTTATATTTTTCATAGGTGCATAACACTTGTAGGTCGCATTGCAGATAACACAAATCAGTTAAGGAAATATCAGGTTTGATTTACAGAGAAGATCGAGTAAAACGATAAATTATTCAAAGTATGGCGGGAGGGTAGCCTTATTGTCAAGAGATAAGTTTCAGGCAGACAGAAATTCAGTTTATGTGTCGCCCTATTATAATATGTCTTGCCCCCCCCCCCCCCCAAACTGTCAAAAATTCAAATGATGAGCTTGCCGTAACTCATTTTAATTTCATAAGCATACTGTTTTGAGGAGCGGAAACTATCGCTGGTGTTTGACGGTAAGACGGAATGTTTTAATGATTCTTACATGGGTTTTCTGCGCATGCCATATTGGTACATTAGGCAATATTTCCATTGGACTTATTCGGTGGTCACCAGACGGTTACTCGGTACTTGGCGAATTGTCACTCTGGTCGAGCAAGTTCAGTCGTGGCGATATTCGATAAAAGTAAACTGCGTTACCTATAGGCTACATGAAAATCGTCATCCACAGGTTAATCCTCCCTCAAAGGAGGGAAATGGTTGCAAAATTTTTGCTACTGTGGGCCTATTTTATTTCTGATCAAGGCAATGCAACGGAGATCAGCGTGTTGCCATAGACCACGCTGACGGGTTAAGGACGGAGTGGATGAGTGAATTCGCCAATGCTGAAAGCTGTATATGTCACGGAGTCTGAGGCTGCGTTGTTTTTTTGAGCACATGTACTTGTTAGTGTCCCTTCCGGATGAAACCTACAGCCGGTACATACTCCAGTTAGGTTATAAGTTGTTCATGACGAATTATCACTCCCTATAATCTCTCTGTCTCTCTCAATCTCAAAGAAATATGAATAACAATTTTAAGCTATGTCAAGAAAAGTTTTTCTTTCTCTTTGTTGAATATTTCTTTCATCCTGTTATATAAAATCACGTCAGGTTGCAGGACTTCCCTCACCCGTTCGTTATTCATTAAGGTCTTCCTAGCTATCTCTTTTCTCATATCTTTTTTCGTTTTATTCGTGGTGAGGTACGTCCCAGAATTCTGCCTCAGTTGTCGGCACTCGTCGTAAAAGGGAAGACCGTAGGTGTAGTTGAAGAATCCGCAGAGTCGTTTCGTATTCTTCCGTCAACCCTATCACCGTGAATTCTTTCTCTACTTTATCCATTATCTCCGTGAGGATCTTCTTCTTAGTCTGGTACAGTTGGGAAAAGTTGTGATCCAGTTGGCAATTCCACGGGTGTTTACCTTGGTTTCTGCAATCGTCCGCCATTACAATGGCAAGACACTCTCAGAGCTAACTGGTTAAAGAGGATGCTATTCGCGTCGATGGCGTATTCCTCCAACGTCTTATTTTCACAGGGGAGTGACGTTTGCCCGCCACTTTTGCAGAAGAAGTAATGCGAGACCATCCGGTCGTAGGGCTCCCTCACGATCGTGAAGTAGGAACACCTTCTCGAGGAGAAACTTTCGCAAACACCGTAGCTCGTCCCACCGACGAACATATCGTGGTCTTCCGGTTTCAATACACCGTTCATGAAGTCGGTTTGCACCTCCGCGAGATTGAACGACGTGAGAAGCAGAGGGGAGACACCATTCGACAACCGCTTCATGCAAATTTTGAGCGTCGTCCCACCGCTCTTTGGATTGTGAACGAAGGTCATGATGGAATTACGGTAGTCTGTCAGATTTGTGACGTCAGTCAAATAAGGATTCGGGAGAAAGTTACCAAAGGACGGAACGTGAACGTCATCTGATCTGACATGTCCAGTTGTTGCTTTAGCCGTTAGTGATAAGTCTCTTTGGACGAGAACGTCTTCATGTTCAACGCTGAATTCTTCTCCCTGTGTGTATCTACATGAGATAAAAAAAAAGACAGAAAAGAGAACTGTATCGTAAATGGAAGTTAATTCAATATCTCTTAATTAGCAGTTTCTTGGGAAATTATTATAACAAGCTTTGCAGGTGTTAGATCAGTCCGGGATGTACATCGGCAGAGTGGGGATTGTTGCATAGATGGTATTGTGCTATGAGTCTACCATTTTCCAGATAGTGGACAGACGGACTTGATGAGGTCCAAAAAGCGCTAGAATTATTCATTAATTCTCTGCTTCTGACATGCTGGGGTAAACTCCTATGAGCTGGGGTATCAAAGCCTGTGTGGTGGCTCAAAGTCAGCAGCAAAGTTAACCTCTCCACGACATGGAGTACCCTACAAAAATACGTGACAATTAAAGGTCCTGTAACATGAGTGTGACATTTTGGAGTTGTGGCAGTATTAATCATAAAATATATCAAAAATAGCCACGTATTCCAGTAAATATCCAAGAAATACATGTCAATTTTTTAAGGCAAATTCCTGTCTCACACCAGTATCATGACTAAACATTGGCTAAATATGCAAATTTGTGATCGACAGAGAACTAACTTGATATTTACATGTATTATTCTTTCTTCACTTAAAATTTATTTCAAGCACAGTCGAGAATTTTATATGCCCAGAGGCATAAATGTTCTTCTTTATATCACTCTTACTAATGCGTAAGCCTCTAGATGGCAAGTAATTAAGAGACAATATGTAGCCAAACAAATCAAAATTCGTGATGCAAAATCATAATTCTAACAAAAGAAATACCGACACTGTAGCGAAACACTTTAAATGATCATATTTTCATTTTCGTCCAATTTTTCGAAACAAGTTGCATCTTAAAAAAAAAAAACAGTGATAGATCAAAGCACAATTCCTACTGACTGTTATTCAGAGTTTCGTTCTCCAACTTCTAAATGACAAAGGCGTTTTTTTTTTCTCTAGATGCATGTCACACGACATTTAATGACGACGAACAAAACATTGACAATTGTCCTTTAGGAGTTGGAAATCGATCGTCATATCCGGAGATATGATGTAATCTTCAAAGTGCATTTGTCTACGGCCCTATAGATTCCTGACTGATTTGACAACAGGTTAATTAAGAGGTTATTGTTCAGCCCATTGTATGTATGTAGTGATGTAAACGTACTGTTCGGCGGTTCTCGATTGGAAATCACTCGCTGTATTGTGAATCAATTAACCCATTCGGTGTCCCAGAAAACCCTGTAAAATCATTTTAACAGAACATAAAATTTTATTCAGTCTCTATGACTAGACTTCTCGACTGCGTTGATTAGTATCGGTACACTCATGACTAAGGCATTGGCAATACTAAAATAAATCAATTACTTTTTTGTTTCTGTTTTCTTTTTAAGTGCTTCTCTCCAGCTGTTTCATCCAAGTTATCAGCAGAATCTTTTCTCAACAAATTTCAAACTCAAGGGTGTCACAAAATGGAGCTATACGCCAGGCTGGATACGAAGGAAACAATCATCCCACAGTGTGGGTTGGTGTCTGAATGTGTAAAAGAGCACATACTGGGACGGCTGGAAAGCAATGAGGACACTTTATGTAAAAAAGGTATCATATATCGATCTAGTTCTTAGGAGAAAGATTTCCTCTACCCCTATCTTACCGGTGGAACCGTCCCTGTTGGGTGTAAACGACCGGATCGATACTTGTTACAAAGATCTTTTCTTCAATCCTTTTGAAGATGAGTTATAAGTATTAATGATACTGGAGTTATTTGGCAGGTACAATAGGTCCAGTTTGCATATGCACAAGTATAAAAAACAATTAATCCTCTCCTTGACGTCGTGTGACAGAGCCATATATATATGGAAAAAGAAAAAACAGTACGGGATCCAGAACTAAATTGGAGGGGGGGGGGGGAGGGGGGAGTCGCAGATCATGCGACCTTGCTTGCATGCCGGAGGGGGAGTGGGGGATTTTTGAAAGCGATATTGTTATGATGCACAATTTAAGCATACAACTACTTCGTAAACTAGAAATTTTGAAACTTGACATGTAAATTGTCATTCTCATTAGTCTAAATCATTTGCTTAAGTGTGTGTGTGTGTGTGTGGGGGGGGGGGGTGCCTAGTCCCACCTCACCCCTCCTTGGTAGACTGAAAAGCACTCACTTCCTCTTTGATTGATCGTAAATGGGATTGTCAGTAATCGTATTTTCTAAACTGTTGTATTGTCTCACACTAAGTTATTCACCCCTGTATATGAGACATTGTCTCACAGGTGCACTGTCTATGAAAAACGTTACAATTGATGTTTATACTTACATTATAACATCCGTGCAAGATACGTAACTGCCACGGTTACGTAGGCTAATGTCCACTAGGTTAGATGGGAATGTGACAAAAATCTCAGTAATTCTGGTGAAGTCTCAAACAGTCAATCGTTTTGAAAATATTTCATTGTGAACGTGTCTGGGCTGCCAGTGAAAAAGGAAACAGGTGTGAACTTAGTATCATAATATGAAGAAAGCGCTCGGTGTTTCTTTGGAAGAAAAGTGACTTGTAGTGCGCCCTGTACAAGTTTCGCGGAACTGATCGATATTCCTGAAGTTTGTAAAATACAGACCGCATATTGTAACAGTCTGCCCACAATCATCCAGAAGAGCTTCCCTCTCTTAGACGTTTCGTTACGACATGGTGCTTTGAATGCCAATGAACTAAAAGACGTGATTTTTCAAGCATACTACCTCAATATTTAAAACTATCAAAGAATTACAATAACGAAAACTATTTGCCAAAACATAAAAAAATATACTGTCGGTGAGTCAATGATGTGCAAAAGTAGAAATATAATCCCTTCTTACGAAAGGTCTAAAATATTAAATTAAATAATAAATATTAAAATATTAAAGTATTAAATCGAGAAGTTGTAAAACCACTCAGGTTTTTATTAAAATAGAAAGGAAATGTTATCTTCTACCAATTGGTATCAGTTTTGTACCATTAATTTTGGTAAATGAGACGAATTGGTTGAGGATTTATATATACGTATGTGTAGAGACTCCATAGGCGAAATGAAACGTTGGCAGGTTTGCGATCACACACGTATGTGTATAGGCTATATTCAGTATATACAAATGCACAGTAAAATCGCTATATCCTAAATTGTTGATTACAGGTGACTGTGCCAATTAAACTTCGTAATTTTGGTGTAACAGAAAGCTTGGGTAGTTGTCTGCAGACATCAATGTCCAATGTCCAATGAGATGGAAGATGGAAGTGCCCACCTATCTCGGTATAATAGGAAAGACAAAGCCTCATTTCGCATTGTTCAACAAGAAGTTGGCCATCACTAACCAGTCCAATTTCGCGGAGTGTTATTCGTTGAGACTTTCCAGTGGGCCCGAGAATGTTAGAGAATGGGTCACGTGACCTAATGAACTAGATGGTTGCCGACAGATTGATAATGTATGAATGTGTAATGAAAAGATGAAAAATCGTCTGCTTAGCGGCTGACGAGCGGGATGAAATCCAGAGCTTAATAGACGAGCGCCACCAATCGAAGAAGCTGATGAAGCTCGAGGCTTACATCATATGCATGGCAAGTCAAAAAAAAAAAAGAAATTCGTATCTTTCTGGTTTTCACAATTCTGTCTTATCACCAAATGGCTTACTAGATTGCTAATAAATAAAGCAAGCTTCATCAACACAGTTTTGACAAACCAGATTTACTCATTGAAACATTGTACTTTCTAAGTGATAAACATTTTAGTCGATAAACCATGTTTATCTACCGACAATACTGGTTTATTGACGATTGTGCATGTCCTCCTAGCCATAAAATGAAAAGCTGTACCCACAGAAATAGATAAACTAAAATGACGTCACCGGAACTATTCACACAAATGAACCCGAACATTAATAGGGGTTTGTCTTACACGATAAAGCAAATCTATCGCTCTGACTCTTTGCCGTAACATTTGCCGTACATAATGCACGTATACGGCCCGAGCATTAGTCCGTTCGATATCTAACCACATCTTTGAAGAAAACAAAAGTAAATGCAGCTGTTGATTTTTTGGGGGGCATAATCTGATAATAAGCAGGGAAAATTACTTCCCAACGTTATTATGCTGACGGAGGTATATCATCCTAAAGTTTCCATTGGATTCATGTTCCGTGGTTCCACGAGAATGCCTTTTGTCCTACAGAATTTGGACTTCATCATTCTATAGGTCAACGATAGAGGTCATTCTCGTGTATCTAGTTCTCTGTCTGTGCCAGATTCTAAACTTCCTGGAGTTTCAAATTTAGGGGGCATTTCCTTCACCATATGTGCATGTGGAATTAATCAATTAGCTAATACTGCATTTAAAACTAACAGGTGTGATAACCGTATACTGCATCCTGACAACTACTGAAGTGCTTTACTTTTCCTGCTTAGTTAAGCAATTGTTTTGACCATGAAGGTAGGTAACTTGTAAGCTATGTAAATGAGATTGCTTATCTTCATAACGAGCCTGTCGTATAAGGTCAGCTTACCAATTGTTGGATCATGAAGTTAACAAATTTTGACTTCAAGCACTAAGCTGTTTTTCATAAGCAAGTTATCAAACAATAGCATCCCATGTGTTAATTATATCTTTTAACTTCACACTGAAAATGCAATCACTTTACAACTTTCAACCTCGCGAAATCCTTAGAGCAAAAGCCTTTTATTCTCATGCCTTTGTTTTGTGCTATGCCTTATTGAAACGGTGAAATTTATTTATAAAATAAGAAAACAAGGGATGTTTAAAAAGATCACATGTGAAACAGACACATTTGAATGAGGGTGTGATCCTGCAATTGCATGTGGCATAAATATTTCGTTAAGTTTCAGGTTAAGAAAAATAAAACGCAGACAAAGAAGAAAAAGAAAAAAACGAAATCGACGTGAAAGTCACGTACGTTTCCATATCACACGCAGGCATCAAAATTGTGTTTGCATAGCCTTTTCATACGGATTAGTTATGACCGAGCGAAAAGGTTATATCAATCTCTTTAAAGTGAGGGCGTGTATATGGACAAATCCGGAAGTGATGAAATGATGTTGGTTTTAAGTTTTGCTTTATTTTTTAATGTTCACCCGAAGTTGTTCATAGACGGAATACAATCCACACACTTCAATGAACAGTAAACACTTAGAAAAGCAACGTAAATTGCATAAATGCAGAAAAGACAGAATTTGAAAATAAACAAGTTCTTCTTATATGAAGTAAACCGCCCCTCCATAATGACCTTACAACAGTACGCGGTCTGACTGGTGTAAAAATGGTCGTAACTCCTTTATCAATATTTAGTGAAACAAGGTACTGTAATTTTGTATAAACTACCGTATATAGCCTAGACCTACACAAATCACAAATAAATCCACTCATTACGGAGTCAGATCAGATGCTAATTAGATTTGCTAGACGTATTATGATATATATAATGCTTTAAAAGTGAACGTTAGCGGGACATCTGCGTTAGAAGGAGATATGTTTGTCCACATAATGTTTGCACCCGCAAAAAATCTTCATTTGAACAGAAGAGAATATCTGCCATTTTTCATTGATAAATAGTGTATACCCCCATCTATTTATAGGATTTGATTTCGTTATATATCGTACTCTATCATTATTTTACACTTTTTGTCGTCATGTCATAAAAATTTGGCAGAATTTGTCTCCTTACACCTACTTTTTGTCCCAAACTGTCTAACTTGTGTAATTAAAAGACATGAAACTTATGCACATTAATGTTTCTACTTTTTGCGACCTTACGCAATCACTTTAATCCCGTATATCTTTGAAGTCAACTGTTCTTTCCTGTGGAAACATTTGATTCAATATTGGCAAGTTACCACCAATGGCAGGTGTGTTTCGCGTCCAGCAGACCTCACATGAGTTTGAAAAGTGCAAAGTCTTGGTTTTAGCCCGAACAAAGTCATTTACGTTCGCTCTGGCAGACAATTTTTGTTGTAATTCGTCTCTTTAAAGTTAACAAACCTTTCGATGATATTGGGGTCACTTTCCTTTCACGTTTCTTCGGAAGCCCTAAAGATTTTTCACGAATAATTGAAATGGGCGGTGAGCAGTTTCTGTTTTTTTTTTTTCACTGGGATTTTGTTCGTTCATTAATCTCCCCACAGAATGCAAAGGTCTGTTTTTTTTTCAGAAAACTTTATTTAAACCATATCAAATGGTACAATAAACAATAACATGAGAATATAACAACGTGAAATGAAGTGTGAGATATAGTTCAAGAGTTCTTCTAGAAAGCTACTCAAAGCTTGTGAGGAAGTAGAACCCCGCCGAAAAGGGAAGCAAGTGAAAAAAAAAAAAAATGAATCCCAAATGGACAAAAAAAAAGAAACATGCTATTATCCGTGTGGAAAGTTCAGTTGGACGTAATCCTACATGTTCTCCACATGTTCACGATACGATCATTATACCGTGTTGGTGGCCCTTCACTTTGCTATATATGACTGTGCATGAAGTCTACTTGAAAATATGTAGTTTGTTCGCATTACAGGATGCAATCAATCCCGCTAACATAGAACTATTACACAGAGCTCCGTGATAATACCCATTGTGTTTACACTTGGGGCCCAGCTTCAGCGAACGGGTCCACATTAAACATCAGTGGACCATATTGTGGGTACAAAACAACACTAATCTCACTTTACCGCTGTGGAAAATATCAAGATACTTATGAACCAGTTGTGTACAAAGGACACTTCATTACGAAACTATGCCCTCAATACGTAAATAAAACACACGCTGAATTATGTGTTAAGAAACACTCAATAAAGGGTGTATAGGGTTATCCATAAAGAAATCCCTCTTACTTGATACAGCCTTGCCCACCTAACTTTTCTTACCATGTATGGGACATGAAGGCCATACACTGTGTGGGCGTGACTGACCCATGACCGAACAAATAAACCCTGGACGACTATCGTGGAGAGTTACTCCGGAAAACAGTATCCACCCCCCCCCCCCCTTAGTGGCTGAAACAATGGTGAAAAATTGGGAATATCCCCATATGCAGTGACGTATAATGAGTGTAAAATTTGACAACAGATTTAAATTATGGAATTTTTTTCAGAGGTGTTGTAAATCGGGATTTTGTACTGAGGTTTTCACAGAATTCTTCCACCCTCTTCACATTCATTACACCACCATCTGTACGTTGACATTGTGCACAAGCTGAGTGAGAAACATAGAGTTATGAACAGACAGACAGATAGACAAACAAGGAGACAGACCTTGACAACGTCCATTAACTTTTTGCTTCACTATATATTTCCGCAGAAAAAAAGAAAACAGAATGATAAAAAAGGAAAAAAACGATCAAAAAAGGTGCAGGCCGAGTTGCCATTAAAGCTGCCATTAAAGCTGACAGAAGGTATATCAATATTGAAGTCGCTTGGTCTTGGCGGTCATTAAAAACGTATCGTAAGTGATCCCAAATTTTTCACGATAATTGACCTGAGCAAATATGATGTTTCATTTCCTTTGCACATACACAGATATTCATACACACATACATAAACACACATACTGATAACGACGTCAGTGTGATCTAGAGTATCCTCCAGATGTTAAGTCAGACGAAGCCAAAACCAACCACATGTTCGCTCTCACTCCCGGAAACCGCCGCAAGTCCTGTACTCAACCCAGCAAGAGTGTATAGCTATATAACGAACAGGCAATATTCAGAACCACGAAATCATCCTATACGACAAAAAAAAAAAAAAAAACTGAAGGAAATAAAAATATAGGATAAACCAGTGATTGATACTGGAGGATTATCTTTTGGGGTCCCCTACGCCCCTTACCCCTTTCAGATTAGAGACGAGTGGCCGATGTGATGCCGTTTAAATTTCCTACACCAAAGAAGGGTACGTTTTAACATCTTACAAGATGCTACGATATAACCGTACCGATTTGTAAATATTCGAAAATGGATTAAAAAATCGCTAAATTTATCCCAAATAAAAATTGTAGCAGAACCCCTTCCTGCGGTATACGGAAAATGCGCAAAATTTCTATGGAAATAACCACGTTTCGTCTTTGCCTGAGTTTAGCCAAAAAAAAAAATTACATCGATCTTCCGTCTTCTGTAATTAGCGCTCTAATAGATGAATTGTCTCTGGGAGAAACTTACGTGGCGTGTATGTTGTTTTCTGTTTCGGTATCAAATGGAAGAGAATCACGGAAGATTAACGATAAAGGCTATTTTTGTTTTAATGAAACAGCAGATCCTGCTTCGAAGTAATTACCGAGCTCGTGCTTTGGATTCAACGTTAAAACCATTATTTGTAAGAGTGCCTTTCGGCGGATTATCAGTACGTTAGTGGAGGAATGTTCCGTTAAAAGGATGGTCCAGCCACAAATATAGCTTTGATATGTTGAAGAGTAAGTGAATCTGATCATATACAGTGAAACTTCCATTCGATTCCCATGTGTGGTTCCCGAGATATGAGCAGTTGCAACGTTTGTTACTTACTGACAATTAACTTGGAGCAAGCAGGAGTGATGTCATCTCCCCACATTGATAAAGTATTTTATGTTTTTCTTTAAAATATACACCAAATTTAATGCTTCAATATATAGTGATATCATAATGTGAACGTAGGAGGGGTATGAGAGTTTTTTGACCTTCACGTAACCAGTATGTAGGCTGATCACTTACTGATTTCAAGGTCAAAATAATAAATTTAAAAATGAAGAAAACAAAAGACTCTTTAGCAATGTGAAGAGATGATGTCACTCCTGTTTGCTTCAAGTTGCCAGTGGTTAGCAAAGAGGGTAAGTTCAACTGATAAAATCGCGAGAACCATGCATGGGAACTGAATGGAAATTTTACTATAAGTGTCAGATTTACTTACTCTTAAACATATCAAAGCTAAATTTCTGACTGGACTATCCTTTTAAAATGCTGGGCGAGATATTTTGATCTCATGTCTTCTGTGAATATCGAATCTAAATCTTCCATTGGGAGCGGGGGGGGGGGGGGGGGACATAAATTCAATCCAAGACAAACTGCCTGACTATCTGTTGCAGTGAAAGATGGCAACAGCAACCGGGAGAGGGGGAGCAAAAAGCAATGCGGTCTACTTATGAAGTGAAAAAAATTGGATATGATTAGATATGTCACTATCAGTAGTAATAAGTTAACAGTTTTGACATTCGAACTGACTGTATTTCATGTTGCCAAGTCGGAATTTGGCAATTTTAAGACACGGGAGTGGGGATGGGGAGGGGACGGGCTTGTCAGTTCTAAGGTTTTGTTTATTTCAATGTTACAATTTGCCCGTTTCTTCAAATGCACAATATGGAACGAATGGTCACGCATGAGAAAGGCCAAAAAAAAAAAAACGTCAAATGGTTCCTTTTATATTTCATAGTAAGTTACGTAGCCTATTTGACAAAGGAATAAGTTTAAAGAGGGTTCGTTTGTGTCTTAATTGTCTCACATGGTAGCAAGCGTTAAAAAAAATCCTTCGTGAAGCTTATTTGTCCTTTAATCATGCGAATGTCGGAACTGGGAAGGACAAACGTGATTTAATCTATGACATTGCTCATAGACGATTCGTTGATAGCTGTAAATACAGGTTATTTTCGGTGCCGGTTTGTGCAATACAGCACTCATTAATGACAAATATCCTTGGCGCATCTTTAAAGCTGGAATGTGAGTTGCACTGGCAATCGTCTGGCAGTCTACCTTTGTTCTTTGTCAGAGTTTCAGGAAAGAGAAAGTAGAGGAAAAGATCACATGTCACAAAATTCGACAGAAAACTATGAGCTCATCTTCAAGATATTTGAATATGAGAATGGTCGCTACATTTTTTTATTTTTGTTGACGCTACGAAGTTCAGACACTCCGAGAAAGTATAACACTCGATCACCGTTACTTGAAATCAAATAGGCCAAAGGGGAATAAATATGAATATTCATTAATGCAAAAACGGGGTTCTAACAATATGTTGCTGTAAATGCTTTGTCATATTCTGCTAACTTTGACTTTCACTGACAAATTTTCAACTCATATTCCAGCTTTAACGATAGGAAATGCATATAGATAGAAAAAGAGATACATCACCTCTTTACAGATAAAATTCTTAAAACATGATTATACAGTCCTTGCCTAATTGAGTCATAGGTCTACTAAATATGCTTCTCTGTAAGCTTGGTTATAAGAAATGTACGGTGGTTTTAATAAGATATAAAAAAATCTCAGGAAAATCGAAATTTTGAGTTTTCTGAGATTTTGCTTTACCATGTCCCTATAACAAACCACCATAAAAAATAGGCTATTTACAATGCAACGTTTTCCTGCTGATTTTCACCAGCGTAAGGCAGATACATAATAGTCAAAAGTCAATCACGCTGATTGTAAACGCTGATATTGTTCTGTTGATATAAATGAACAGCATTTACGTATGGATCTAGGCTATTGTAAACTATGTACAGATTCCTAGAGTCACATCAAAGTTACATAGGGTACAGTAGTACGTCGTATTTTTATTTGTTTTTTTTTTTTTTGCATATGCAAATAAGTGCACATAGTGAGTATGCCCTGTTTTTAAAGTTGCAGCAATGAGTAAACGGAAGTGAATAGATTCGGGTCAATTGACCTCAATCTTGAGTTTTGCATGATTTTCTATATGCACATCAAAATTGTACTAACTGCGATAACCGTTTCGTACGTAGGTCTATCTTTCTCAGATGGATATGCGCGTGTTACTGTATACCTCATGACTTGTTACAGGGCCGATTTACTCTTCAATTATTTGCCACCGTTTTAAAATTGCCCGTGTATAGGCCTATAGGCTACACAGACTTGGCAATTACCGACATGTTCAGCCCTTTTGACTTTGAAGTGAATTTTTGGAAGTTTACTCCCAAACTTATTTCTGACACCCCTGCGTGCCACGGTCTGCAGACAGACGAATCAGCAATAGTGGGTTTCAAGTGATATATGAAGAGCATTAGCAATAAATTGTAACAAAGCTACTGAAAGTTGAAATTCAAGACAAGAAAAGTGTAAGAAACTTCTGAAACCATAATCCCAAAAAAGGATAACTTTTATCGTTTAGTAGGACCTATATTTAGCAGGACAACCTTTCTTCCTGTGTAATAACAAAAATATAAAACATCATCACAAGTATCAATATTTCTAAAAAATTTGATCGTTCTGTCATTACAATGATAAGCAAAATAAACTAAAAATAGTTTAGGCCCATGAAATTTGCGTCATTGGTTTTCTACGTGTTACTAAACTGCAAGAACTCTGAAGCGGCAAAGGGATAAAATGAAAAGAGCAATAAGGGAGATGCATTTAAATTTGATTTGAGCCTACACCTAACCTAAATATATGTCAGCGAGGCCGGGATAAAACTACCGCCTGACGTGGTGTACAGGTTTGTAAGAGATCAAGCCAATATCATTGAATCCATTTAGTCTGACTTCTTACCATATTTTAAAGGACCTGCATGGCGATTGGGGTATCCGTTAAACTGCCGATGAATTCTCTGGCGTAAAGCATTAAACGTTGTAAATGAAAAGCTGCGATCTAAAATCGTTGTTCCAATAAGAGATATAGCACAATCTATAGCTCCAATGCACAATGATCAGTGGAAGGAATTATCAATAACAACCATGAGACTGCTTGTAATGGTCACGGTCATCACTTGATGGTGGCCAACTCATCGAGGTGAGAATATACCGTGATTACCTTGAACTTACCGTATCGGAGGCACCCTCCTGTAATTTAGGGCAGCTCCTGTCGGCTGATCCGTCGGTAAAATCCTCGTTGTGAAGAATATGACCAGAAAAATCAATAAGAAAAGAGTCCAGCCTCCACTTCTGCCGTTTCTCGACGGAGAGGTAGTTGTTGCATTCATCTTTCCTCCCCATGCAGTGATATAGTCCTCTGTGATCCAGGCAGATACGCTATATAAATATGTACAGACGAAAACATTGGATGGAGTACTGTATTGTCTGTCAGGCAGCCGCGCTCATGGTCATGGACGAGCGCTCTATATAACTTCCTCACTGGTTTCCTAATCCTCAGTAAGTACCTTATCCTCAATAAGTACGACCACGTGTCCAGAATCGAAATAGTTTTCGACACACACCCTCTTGCATCTATCTATGTAGAAAACGGTACATAGCCTATATCTGCATATTCGAACTAAGGAATAGAATAGGTTTGTTTTCATAAAGGTTAAAAGGTCACCCTAAGGTTACGTTTTTCGAAGGTACGTTTCCGTAAGTTCTGTGCAGGGAAATTAGTACAATCAATTGTGCTGTAGATATAGTCACTCGTGGTTGTAAAAGCTTATTTTAAACAAGCTTAGGTGAATGTGTGACACATGAGTAAGAAGTACATGAACATTAATAAACAGATGCTTGATGTCAGTACGTTAAGCATATGTCATACGGTTGTACACAGTAGAAAGAAGTAAACAACTATTTCAACATTCAGAGTAGTCCCTAAGTTGGTGAAAAATAATTATCTCATCCTAAACATGATCTCATCCTAAACATGTGAAGCGTTCCCGACCCTGGTAGGCTCCATCCACACTGGCGGTTTCAATTTGCGAGGTAGTGAATCAGTTGCTAAGCAACCGGATTCATGTCTCAGATTACATTGTATTACAACAAAGTACTCTGCACACGTTTAATGTAATATGTAATTAATCATGCCACTGAGCACAAACATTGTGCTTCAAACATTGGTTTGAAACCCATGCACACATGCCCGTTATGTACTTTTACAACAGTTTACTGATTTTGGCCTGCTCAAAGCCTCTTAATTAACTTTGAATTGAGCAATAATAACATGGAACTCAAGATGTTGAACAGCAGCTTTCTCTATAAGGAGGATTGTAATGGCCACTTTGGGTTACACATGTAATGTACGGGATGAGATATTGTAGTTGCTTTGGGTTGCAAGACATTATGGCTCTCTCAGTTGCCATAGCAATGGTAGATATTTGATACCGAGGGGTCTAACGTGGTGTGGTACTTAAGGTGACCCACCCCCTCCCCTTATTTGTGTAGGGGTCAAAACGTGTGACGATATGTGTGTGTACGTGTGTGTGTGAGTGTGGAAAGAAATTAGTCTTTCAAACTTTGCGTCCGTAACTCCTTCTGAACCACAAAGCCCTAATCTAGGTCAAAGTTGGTAGATAGGTGACACATTGTCTGAAGTTGTGTTTCTCCAGTAAGAATCAGAGGTCAGAGATCAAATTTCAGTAGGTCAAATTAGTGAGCATTTTCTTTTTTTCCTGTATTTCTTAATCCAAAATGGTTATTTTCATGGAGTTTCAAAGATATGACCGGTATACAAGATTTTATTTGAAAATCATATATATGTCAGTGTGCTTTGAGGTCAAAGGTCCAGATCAGAGGTCAAGGATCAAATTTGACAACAGAACGTTTTCGTTCGCAACTCCTCCCAGACCGCAGTACTGATAAAGATCAAAATTGGTAGAAAGGTGACCCATTGTAGAAAGTTGATCTCCCGTCGAAATTTAAGATCAGAGGTCAAAAGTCAGGTCATAAAGATGTTTTGTAAATTTCCTTCTAATCAGTCAGTCCAATAAACTTAAAACATGGTTGTTTGGTACCTGAGTATGATATATAGCGTTCACCGATTTTACCCACAGTTAATGTAAGTCTTACATTGTGTATGTAACAATTTTACTAAAATGTAGTAATATTTACCAAAATTATGTAGAATTTACATATACTGTTTACACTAGCGTACAAGGGGGGGGGGGCATGGTCCCCCTTCACATTCCCCATTTTTTTAAATACTGCATATCTTGCTGAAAATATTAGAAATAAGGCTGGGTTCATGCAGCTGAAAAAACTTGGGAAGGGCTATTTCCGGCCATCTGGGGGGTTTGTAAAACCCAAAATTTTCTTGTCCGCTCCGCGCCAACCGATGATGGCGCTCCGCTTAGATAGTCTTCACAAGTTTGCACCCCCTCCCCTTGGACGGTCTTTTAAGGTCTTCTTAAATGCTCCAGATTGCAGGAGATCTGCAGGTTTCACAATTTCCGGGGAAAGCATCCCCCCTAGCAAAACCTTTCTTGTACGCTCCGCACCAACCGATCGTCCCGCTACGCTAGGATCTTTCAATTGCAGTAATTCCGGCAGAGGCTGCGGCCTCCCCCTCCACAAATTCCTGGGTACGCCACTGACTGTTTACCTAAATTATGTAAAATAAGAACTCCATAAATTTTACCCATAATTAACGTAAACATTTTCTTTGGTGGAGCAATTGCCCCCTCTGTCTCCGCCCAGTAAATTACTTGCTAAAATGAAGTGTAGATTCATAGGGATTTTAAATTTCCAGCAGCGAGAAATGCTAAGGTTTTTACGTTAGACGCGCGACGTTGTATACATCCATGCAGCATATATGTAAAATTTACAGCGAGGCGTGTTCATATCAAACGCTCGATCTTATAATTTAATATATAATATACGAAATATGTAAAAGAGCGAATTATTGCGGATAATCATGGGAATTGAATATGCAACTTCATGGATTGTCCTCTTGTTGTTCGTTGTTGATCTCGAATGTCAATTGAGATCAGCAGACATAGTTTGAAAATCTTGCAAAGCGGACATGGTATATCAAGAAGGCTAAGCTTGGTATTTAAACTTCAAAATTTTTGTGTCCGGGGCATGCAGATTTGGGAAGGTGGAGGGGGGGGGGGGGAGAGATTGATGCAGAGGTGGACGCCTCCCCAAAACTTTTGGTTAATTAGTGCAACTTAAGTATCAATGCTGAAGCAGTGACCTGAACACTTCGCAGACTTCCTTCAGTCTTTGTGTGTTTTTGTGTGTAACACCTTCAGATGTCAGCACGTCTACGGTACATCCTGTGACCGACCACCGAGAGTTACCATGGAGTAAAAAAAAAACACCTCCATGGACCGGTATAGCTGCATAGTTTCAATGTTGAACATGGCACCGAGTGAAATTGTGAGAGGGTGGATTCGAATGTCGGTTGATCCGTGTCCCACAAATGTCGCTGAGACCTTTTTGTTTTTGGATGAGTGCCAATAAATTCCAAAGGAAGAGGTTTTTTTTCTCCTTTTTTTTTCAGAATGGTTGGACTAGGAAGGAATGGAATGAGAATATACGATCCAAGATCGATATCACAATTCTCGAGGAAGTGTTCTGAGGTGACATTTCTAGACAATCTTCTCGATAGCAACGACTGGACGGAAACTATACCCAGACAAACCTACGAAGGTTGTATTCCGAATTAACCTTCCCTCCTTTTAAAGTGGTACCATATATGTAATTACGTGGTTTTTTTTTTTCCTTATGCACACTATATACAATGATCAGCAGCCTACAGCTTGAATCCTTTGTACTATATGTACGTATACAAAGTGTAATCACTTGGTTTATGTTTCACGATATGTGTTATTGACCATTTTTCATAGATTAATAATCCAAGTATGCTCCATGGAATATAAATATATAAGTAGAAACATCACCATGTTAGAAACACAAATACTTTTATTTCACCCCTGTGTCCTTCTTCAGTAAAACTTAGTAACAACTGCTTATGTACTGGGCCATTCAGTTTGTACGGTTATGTCATTGGTTTGTTACATTTATTGTTACTTATCTGTGTGTAAGGGTCTGCTCGTCAAAGTTGGTTACATTTAGTTCTAAGCTCAAAAGCCAACGTAATATAATAGAAAGGCCTACAATTTTAACGTGTTTTTAATGTTTTCTCTTTACATAATTGACCTGCCGCAAGTCTGTGAGAAGATGACATCAGTGACAAAAGAAAAATCAGTCTGCGTTCGCCTGCTTCATTCTTACTTAAGAATGTAACATCGTGACATCGTTGTTCGAACGTGGGGCCTGCCTTTAAATGTGTGTAGCTGAAATAACGTCAGGCTATGTCAGTATTATTCATTTTGGGCATGGGCATCTATTTGTGACCTTTTGTTAAAGTTTTAATGACCTTTGCTCTGATAGGATTATTTTACACATCGTAGAATGCAAAGAATATGAGTGCTATATACTCATGAAAATTTAAATCCCGTTGAATGTAATTAAGTCGCTGAACTTCTTTTTTTTTTCGGATGACGTTGCACTCCCAGTTGGTCAACATCTAAGAACGGGATACACAGGTGGAATATTAACAAATTACATCAGACAGCTTGTAATATTATTTCTTTCTTCCTGTTACGAGAAGTCATCGTCTTGTAAGCATAAGATAACTGGTGTATTGATTCGACCGCATCTACAGGTCAACTACCGAAGTCTGTTAAAAACTCGTTATTAACAAGCTGGCCACAGTTGATGTGACGATCCAGCTGTATTGTTTTTTTTTTTTCTCCCTAGGCTGGTAAAGTTCATTGACTATTCATCATGTAGATTATCGTGCAAAAGAATATTTATTGTTTCTCAGTTCTTCAACCCAACTCACATGACTACGGATGCGTAGAAGGGACATACGTGAATGAAAAAAAAAAAGGAATATCGGGGGAAAATGACAACTTTCGTATGGCTGACAAAAAGTCCGAAATTTTGGGGGGACAAATTGGGGATTTAAGCAATCCAAATGGCAAAATTCGGAATACTCTGGTCAAAATGAAAATATAAATGACGTTTGTCAAGTTACATCATCTCTCCGAAGTTCGAAAAAAACTGTCTTTTGTTGAGTTTAAACAGTACGCCAGAATGGTGACAGGAAAAGTGACAATTTGTGGTGATAAAACAAATATTTTGGTTAATCAGTGCAACTCAAGCACCAATGCTGAAGCCGTGACCTTCAGCATTGATAAAAAAACGATGACGGCCGTTGTAATATCGAAAGTCCTTACGCTCAAACGCCGTGCATAACAATAAATAGGGATGTATGTATTCGTTTAGTTAAAGTATCTCCATTTCCTATCGGTAACTTACATGTGTAACTTTCTAAGACACGACACGTAAAAGTGCTCTATGCAAATTGTGACTTTACGATCCGTCATGAATATGCATTTCAAAATCAAAGGAAGTCAAAGGATTACTTTGACGCACATGAGATCTGCATGGGAATATGTACTTTGACACTCACGTTGCCTCTACACGTACACACCACTTACACCTTACACATCCACTGCCAAGTGTGCTGCGCCTAGCTACGTGTAATTATGTAATGTGTGTAATGTACAGCGTTGGGTGTTCGCAGAGCCATCTATTTGGCTGTGGACTTACATACCAATGTGCAGTCTCTACAGCACTCAATTCAGATGAAGTTACAACCTCTTTATCCCATCTTTTACACTCCTTTAATTATATCTTGGAGATTTGTTATCTCCGTCGCCATAAACAGTCTCAAGTAAGCAAACTTCTGTGATCCTTGTGTATTTGTAATGTTGTCATGTTCTTTGCAGATTGTAATTTGTTCATTTTTGTTCAACTAATTTGATTGTTTACCTTTCTTTATTTTACAGACTCCTTCATACGTTGTATAATTCTGTTACCATGTTTCTTAGATTTCTTTTCATTTTCCTGTTTGTCCCCACAAATTTGGTGATAATAAATAATTCATTATTTACTAAATCTCTTCACCATTTTTGTAGTTCCTGAACCATGTTTCTGACACTTCTTAATTGATTTACCTGTTTCTCTTCACATTAATGTGAAATAATTATCTTAACACTCAATGCGATTTCAAACAATTCAAATTAAAAGTCGTTTATGGAGTTGGGACGAACTTTTTGTGCCACCCAGCTGATGAAAGCGCTTGCTTTTCCGTAAACTTGTAACACAGCTGCTCATAGTGTCACAATATTACAGAAGGTCCCGGATGCAGCAATTGTCTCACAATTAACCATTAAAGGGACCGACAAGGGAAGGATGATAACAGCAGTCTATGCAAACAAAATTGTCCAACTAGAATCTTTGACAATATTCATTAAAAACAAAGTTGGTCTGTTTGCTCGTACTTACACAACCCGGGTCTACTTAAGAGCGAGCACTGCACGCACTGCACCCACGATTTCGAGCTCCAACTAAAATGGCGTCCATAGTTTAAATGTGGCGGCACAAATTGCCAGTTGGCCAAACTCGTAAGGGAGGGTAATACATGTCAAACTCTGTAACTAGATGGCTCTAGTTGTTAAATCAAACTCTCGATCTACTGTTATACAGAGGTGTAAAAGAGTGAATGATTATGGACAACGATAGGGATGAGATGCAACTCCATGGATTGCCCCTCTTGTTTTTGTTTCGTTTTGTTTTTTGCGTAACTTCGTTGCGTTCGATTTTCATTGTTCTATTCGCATATACACATACCATGTTGTAAGCAGTAAATGCACGTGATCAGTTTGAAGCAAGCAAGTGGAATCTACTTTAGCGCACTTATTGATAAAATATTTACTGGTGGTATTAATTGCATTCACAGACTTACAGTGCATGATCCTGATAAGCGTGGAAGTGAAATTACAGGCAAGCAGTTAGCTGGCCCCATGGCATGATTGCCTGGTATGAGGTACAGTAGCATGGCAGACACGGGTTGTCGCTGTCAAGGGGGGAAGAAATTAGCGTTCACATCAAAATTGAGAATTTGTTACTTTGTTATTAGAATGTTGTATAGATTATGACAAACGTTACGCGTCACGTAAGTACGTACTAAAATGTTCATAACATACAAAGCGGATAATACCTTTGACTGGTAGCATTGGCATATGGGTTACTAATTTACCTTGGTAGTTTCAAACAGTAGCTTTATACAGTACGGTAGTTTTCATCATTACCACTTTAATCGGCACGGATTTTATGGTAGAGTATATCCCTTCAGTTTCAAAGGGACGATATTTAGCCTACTTTTTCCTTCACATTATCGGTTCTTCACCGTAAATACCACTGAGTTAATTTGACATTCGCTGTGCCATTACAAAAATACGAAAAAGTATAAAAGAAAAGTGTTACGATCGCCGGACAAGAACGAATTATGTGAAATATGCATGCCAGGTAATTAGATGAAGGACAAAAATACACATTGATTAAACCTCAATGGGGGGGGGGGGGGCAAATGGAAGTGGCAATAATTGTTTATTTCTTATGTGTTTGCCAACAGAAATTCGCATTAACATGTAATACATTGCAATGAAAGGTAAATCAACGCTGGACCATGCGTAATTGAGGATTATACAAGCAATGCACGGAGGGGGGGGGGGGGCGCAACCGAAGTGCATCCAGAAATAGTATTAACCCCTACAGTTACATTATCCAATTACAGTTAATGCACGGATCCAAAGTTGATTAACCTTGTTCATACATACAACACGAGATTTTGATAAAAAAAAAAGACGAAAACGAGAGAATGCAAAACGAGATTTTGATAAAAAACGAAAACAAAAGAAAATCTGGGTTTGTTAATTTTTCTTGAAAACAAATCCCGAGAAAAAGTAAACAACATTCACAACATGTCAGAAATGTTCGTGCGCAATAGACAAAGTACCACCATTGATTTGTGTAATAAAGCGGAGGGAAAAACACTGTCGACTTACGTTTCGTTACATTCATCCGCCGGTGATTCACTCGATAATTGGCCAAGTCTTATCTGTATATGATAGCGCACGGTCACCTGACTGTAATGGGCCAATGGAAATTGAGGATTCTGCCCAAGTGACGTCATGGAACAGAAAGTCCAGACTCTGCAAAGCAAAAGGCGTTCACTGGCACAGCTTAACGCAAATCAAACGGAAATTTTAGGACAATCTAACTTGCAATCAGCTAAACGTTGGAACGCCGTGTTCCCTGAAAGTTATCAGGTTATCTCAAAAAACAAACCCCTGCATATACCTCTGTTTTTACCAAAGGTGAACTTAGATATCTAACGAGCAAATTCTCGTGCCGTGCATTGTTCGCCTTCAAAAATGTGGTCAGCGTGTGAGTAGTTAGTCTGACCTCATTTTGGTTTATAGGAATGAAAGATTAATGGAGTCGCTTCATCATACACGACAAGGAAAATGAATGGTAAGATATGTAAGTTACGTGAAAGAAGATCGATGAAGATTCATCTTACCCCGATCAGAAATGTTTTAATGATTAGGGGGCATCAGTAGGGAAAAATGGTTAAGGGAGAGGTAGGTGGGGAGTGAAGAAAGGATAAAAGTTATGAAAGCAATATATATAAAGACATTGTTTTGCTGATGGTTGTATAGTAATGTTTGTAAAATGCCTCTGGTAAAGAACGGTATTACCAACAGGTCAAACTGGTAAAAGATACGACTTCACTGAACTCGAATTTCTAAGAATTTGGCATGATTAAGTATTGGTTTTCCTAATAAATGAGCAAGATGTGAGTGATTTACGTAACCTTTTTTTTTTTACCCAGTAATGCTTAAAATGTTTAATAAAAGTGCACCGTTTAAAACTTAGAGAAAAGACTGTACATAAACCGTAATATGCTTCGTTTAATCTTTCCAGCTATAGCCGAAATACTGTTGAACAAAAACAGTATTATTTTTATATACATTTATTTTAATAGCTGAAAAGAAAATCAAACTAGTCTAAAAGCCGTCTTTAAAAAAAAATAGGCTAACTCTCCACAGTGGGATAGACAACGGTAAACGTTCATTGAAGCGGTTGTTCCCCTAGACAGGCGTATATACAGGGAAGCTTTGTCGAAAATTGCGCATTACGGTACGTTCGTATGTTTCTTGTCTTTCTTTTCCAACTTTTATTGATTCGACTACAGTGAATCCATATTGCGACAATGACCTGTATAAGAGCTGCAGCAAAAAAAAAAAAAAAAATAAGACGAAGAAAAGCTTCTCTAGTGAACACCGACCCGCAATCGGTAAAAGTGTCAAAAAGTTGTTTGCAAACCCTATTGTTTCAAAATCGCTTTTGAACGTGCTGACTGACTGTGTAATCGTACATATTTCAATAGCAGTATGTAAACAGGCTAAAAGACCGTGTACTCAAGACGGAGCTTTCCTTGCTTCAATGCCTAACCCACTGGTAAAAGGCATATGCATTTTTTTTTTAGCTGTACGTACGTTGTGACTCAAGAAAAAAGAGACTCTCAAGAAGGAAAGTAAAAATTAGAGATCGGTTCAGATATAAAAGCGTTGCTCGCAGATCTTGAAAGGGAGAGACTCAGTTAATAAAGAGTGAAGACGTTGTATATGGTACTGTATTTATTCTGAGATATGGTGAGAAAACGTAGAGCCGCCATTACTTTAGTGATGAGTGCAGTGTTCGTAGCTTGCCTAATGGTGCAATTCGGGTACGTTAGAAAACGACCAATGAGGCCGAAGATACCTGGTGACTCTATATTGAGGTAATTTATATTTTAATCTTTCAAGTCCGATAATTTATCTTGCCGAGAAGCTCTCCCCACACATCATGACATGCGTTCATACGAAAACTGTACATAAAAAGGTTGAAGAGGAGAAAAGGTTGCCGTTATACTTCATGTCTGCGGCTCCACCGAGGCAGGTATGCTACCTACCCCCCCCCCCAAAAAAAAAAAACAACTAATAAGAGTAAATAATTCACATAAAACATCAGTAATACTGATGTGTAACTGTATGGGCATGTGGGGAACCCATCGGGGTTTATTTTACACTCGACATCTAAAGTTGGTCTGATGCGTTATCAGACACACATGCCATCAATCAACATAACACAGAAGTACGCTCTTAGCACTAGTACTACATAGTTACATAGTTTATGTAGTGTTAACACACGGGAAGGACAGACAGGTACACTCAACGTACATAAACATTTTTTTTCTTCTTGTGGATGTGACCAAAGGCTTTATTCGTGTGTGCCTTTAGTCTCCTCGGACGAAACCGAAAAGTGACAGCCAAACAGATAAGTGTGTACCGATGCTCAGAGGGTGGTACATAAATCTGAAATCTGTACATAGTCCCCTACACGGTAATCCCACCACTCACACACTTGGTTCTCCCTCCCCCCCCCCCCATATGCCCATAAGTCTCCACTTACAATGAAATATTCCCCTCCTCACCCAACAAAGTAGTGGGTATACCTGCGTTGTACACATTACAATTGAGATTTGTAAATTTCCAAAATGATAAACTTTGTGCATGAATGAAAGGAGGTATGAATGTGTGTGAGTGTCATTTTTGGTGGGGTAAAGGGGGATCTATAAATGTACATTGAAAGATTTACACTTGTGTGAAATCGCTGTTGGACTGAAATTGTACTACACTAATTTTAATTCAAAACTTGCTTTCACTTCAAAACACAAATGACGAATGTATAGACCCACATGAAAAGAACACTTTATGGCTCTATGCCTGGTTTGAAAAGCAAAAAATTAAAACGGAAAGATGTTAAGGCAATAACTAGTGATTTTAGGTGGGAGCCGTAATGTCCACTCGGCTTATTGTACTCTATTACAACTAGAAGCGTGATACGATGGACATGGGTGTGAGGCGAAGGCTATAGACAGTGAGAATTTCATGAGAAGCCAGATTATGAATACTTTTATTTATGACTTCCTCGTCCAGATTCAAGAATGGCCTCGCTGCAAAACTGGTTACGCTCGCTAACACACGACTCATATAGCTAGCTGTTTTACTGTGGCCTATACTAAGAAAATGACAAAAACAGTGAAGAATGATTTCAGCGCACTGGGACTTTGCTTTTTATGTAAATAAAAACTTGATATGCAGGCAGAATAAGTATGTTTTTCTTTTAATTTGCTTTCCACGGTATGATTAGCTGTAGTCTGTAGCTGTAGTCATTGGGCTACCTATTTTAGGCATCCCATTATAGGCATATTATATCACTTTTATTCATACATGTGAAATTGTGAACAGACCTGGATTTCCTAAAATCGATCTCACAAAATGCATTCAGACGTGATCACCTTTAATCAAGATTGCAACCTCAGCTTACGCAACTGTATCTTTGGCCGACTCATGTAATATCCAGGATACAGTGTACGTGGGGACTTTACAGGGTGTGAACCAGATGGGAAAAATCATCACCTTTTGATACTAGTTTGAGAGGTTACCGTCTAGAACAGGGACAGGGTGTCGAACAAAATGCAGATCACTGTGGGCAAAAGACGACTGGTAAAAAGGATAAAGTAAGTGTTTCGGCCACATCAGTAAAAGTGAGCCGGGCGACTACGTCTATCGTTACCTGCTTAAAACTATTTAGCACACATATACCAAAGGTACGAAGTGGCAACAGAAATAAATGCAAATAAATATGTACCCAAGCAAGATCTATAAACTCTCATACAGATTTTAGGATTACGATTACAATGGACTATTTCTTGGTTAGGCTAACATGACTTTGACATCCAGTCGACTTAAGCTTAACAATTAGACTTGATACAAGAAGGATGGAAAGTTGTAAGTGGTAAATGGTGACTTCGGGCTGTGGTGTCGTTGTAAGACTATAGTTTCACTAGATGGACAGGACGAGAACAAAGCTAAACAATGGGAGGAAGAACTTGGTCCAAAATTGATACCGGCGATTTGACACAGTCTCCGATTGCTTGGGCGTCGGACAGCAAAGTTAGCCAAATATAATACCACATCAGATGGTTAGGCTTCTGACCGTTGCATAAGCAGTTCCCAAAATAGGCAAATTACCGAGTTCCGTAATATTCTCCAGACCTCCAGGAATACCAACTTCTTGAACTTCTAACTCTTTCCCGGAGCTAGTTGAAGGCCATCAAATTCTACACATATTCTGGAATAGACCTGACCTGCATATTACAGTACCTTAATACTACAGCTAAGGTTAGAACTTTCTGGAGGCTCAAAAATGGGCCATAGACCCAGCGAAACCACTCGAGTTTCTTAATCCAGTATTACAGTCGTTCGTGCATCCTCCCCCACTTACCTTGCATAAAATGATATTTTTACTAAAGAGGATTGAGTAGTAATAAGTTTCAATTCGCTTGAAACAACCATTTTAGATCCTCTCCAAAATGATTTCCAGAAGTTGTGATTTACATCCGTTGCTTTAAATCGGTGTTTCAAATTAGTCAAAGTAAGTCATGCACATTCCCAACCACAAGCACATTCAAAATATGCAAACAGAAAACGAGGATTTTATGCTTCTCAATTAAAAAAAAATGTCAAAAGTAGATTCCACTAGATTAGCTCCAACAATTGATCTAAGTTCCATCCTATTGTGTGAGAGTGCATGGACTCGGCTTTCCCTTTGTTGGCGACTTTTTTTTTTATGACTGTCTGAACGTTATCTTCGTAAATGCAGGGTGTTACCCAGAACAAAAAAAAAAAGCATAACAGACCCGTTGGCTGGATTTCGTCAAGGACCGGAAGGAGGAGGGGGAGGGGGGGGTGGGGTTGTTCGATATGGCTGAAGATTGGCTTGCCAGTCTTGAGAGAACACGTGTATCAGAGTCGTGCATAAAGTTTCTGCGTAAAAATACTTATTTTTCATTCAGCGAGGTTACATTGTAAGCATTCTAATTTTGAGATATTTTGTGTTAAAACTTACACTATCGATAATACGGTTCGTCATATTATTTTTTCAGAAAATTTAATCAACAAACAAACATCTTTCTGGAATGATTATTAAAATAGATCCACCGGATGCATGAGTCAACCAAGGAACAGTTCAAAATATAGTTGCGCGCCTGGGAATCTCCCTTCTCTTTGAGAAAGTTTTCAGTTATCGGGAACCCTGGATGCATTTTGGTGCAATATTTGCCATATTTGTACTTCATTTGACATATTTGTTTACTTAATATATCAATAAGTAATTTTCCTTTGTCACAATCATATAATTTTTAACTTTTGTTACAATTATGGATGATTACGTAACAATCCTGCATATAACTGTTATAAGATAAAGACGTACGGACACCACGTCGATAAAACAATGCTGACATGCGTGTATGGGGTGGAATTTGATAAGGGTATAACAAGAGATGGTTGATTACCGATCTGCAGTCCCTTTGAGAAGTTTTCAAACTACCGGGTCACCTTGTGCATGCAATCTGGTGCAATATTTTGTATCTTCAGAAATCATAAAATCAATTACAGACTGAGATATCAGAAACTCCAGCTCACTGGCATGTCACATTTTTTGACTGTCGTCCCTCCGACAGTGAGTCTTTTTTTTTTTGGGGGGGGGGGGAGGGGAATGAGACACTCACACACACATACATCTCAGTGGTCCCGTATGTGGATAATATACAAGTTTATAGCTGTATAAATTGTTCAAGCAACATGTGACAGCTCAGTGCATGCCATGCGCTGGATACCTGATGCATGGACACGTGGACCATTCGTGACTTCTTTGAATTTCACATCAAGATTGGTGAGAACTCTTGCTGGGCTTCTGATCATCAGCCCCCTACTTCTTGCATATGAGAATCGGTGCTATTGCGGAACCTACCCTCCAGTTACGCTACTCCCTACTTGTAGGAAAAGTCACCAGTCAACAGTTTCCAGCTGTTTTAATTTAAACTGAATCAATCCTTATTGGAATCGCGTTTAAATAGTTTAGACCTTACAATGTCCAAAAATAGGTAATAATCAGAAGTATTATTTCTGCACATATTTTGTGTGTGTGTGTGTGTTCTGTATTTGAGGTCTCATGGTAGAGAAATTGACATTTCTTGCACATAGATAAGCAATGAATGCACGTTTATTAAACCGAGAAAGGTGGGGGAATGAATTGTGGTGGCTTGTCAGACGCCAACGAATTTGTTGAGGTTGAATATACGCTGCACATTAAAAGGACTTGACGAGCTGTTGTATTAGTTCCAATAGCGAGAAAACCGAAAGTGTTCGATCTAATACTCTATCTTGGAGTTCGTGAGGGGTTCAGTTTGTGAATTGGTTCATACGATCCGGTAGGACCAAAAGCGAACCACTCGAACCCCTCATCATGTATCGCATAAGGCCTATTATTGCACACAGTTCATATCATTATTATCATCGTCACTATTATTACATAATTGTTATAGCTATTGCTTCCATTACAGATTACCACCATTGCAGGAAGATCGTAAATTTGAAACTGCCGTCCACGTTACTCCTTTACTCAACCAAAGTTCAATAAATAACGGTCATAGTTTTCGAGTACCCTCTTTCAAAAACGCTCTCCCTAACCCCTACTTGCTCGGTCGACCTCCAGACTTGACCGAGTACAAGGATTCGATAAAGGCGTTCATCCACAACCCGAAAAGTGGTGGAACTACCCTCAAAGATTGTCTGATACAGCTATCGAGGAAATCAGGAAAACGGCGGAAACCTCTGTTGATAACTAATCCCTTGCGAGAGGCCATGGAAGCGAAGTTTGTGAACGGAGTCATAAAACCGGAGGATTACGATATCATGGTCGGTGGAACGACTTTCGGTGTTTGCGAAAGAATAACGTCGAGAAAATGTTCTTATTTTACGATCGTTAGGGAGCCATACGACCGGATGGTCTCGCATTATTTCTTCTGTAAAAATGGTGGAGAAACGACGGTGTCTTGCCAAAATCGGACCTTGGAGGAATACGCCCTCGCTGTGAGTAGCGTCCTGTTTCACCAGTTAGCTCTCAGAGTGGCCTGCCGATGCGAGAAGGGAAACTGCCAAAATTTGACCCTAGAGCCATGGACGTGCAAACTCGATCATGCATATTCCCGCCTTTACAGGGAAAACGGGATCGACGTTCCCACCGTCTTAGCGATGAATTTGGAGCGAGAATTCGCGGTAGTCGGACTGACCGAGGAATACGAAACGACGTTACGAATTTTGCAACATACCTTTGATCTTCCGTTTTACGACGAGTGCCGAAAATTGAGACGCAACTCGGGGACGTACGGCACCACAGACGAAGGAATCCTAGACAGGAAAAAAGACAGAGCGCGAAAGATACTGATGAACAGTGAACGGGTCAGAGCTGTACTTCTACCCGACGTGATTTTGTACAGAAAGTTTAAGGAAATTTTTAATAAACAGAAAGAAAAACTTTTGCTCGTATAAACTCTTAATAATTTGTAAAGCATGTGACAGGAAGCAACTATAGGCTATGCATGGTGGCTTTGGAAGGATATCAGTGAAAAGAAATCAAGTTTACCATCCTACAAAACTATATCATTTTTCCTTCTACACAATGAGTCCATTTTTCTGTTGACTACATATACTTTATTAAATATTTGGCACAAGTCAACTTAATATTTTGAAGAAGGAACTTTACAGCAACTGTACAAAATGTACCTCTCCTCCAGTCGGATCACGCGCTTGCCCACTAATGAATCCCTGTGAACTATAACTTCATATCAATTGGAAGAGAATATTTTGTACAAAATAAATATTAAATATTATTTAGAAGAGTAAACGAAAAAAACACGGTACAATTCGCTGGCCTTAATTAAGAAATCACACCGACGAAAACGTTGTCTTTGAGTCCATGAGCGTATAGAGTAGTAAAGTCACTGAGTGAACGAAAATGTGCTCCGCTGTTAGTTTTTGACTAAATAATTTTAAACAAGTACACACCGTTTTCTATATGTCCATTTGCAATCGCAATAGGTACTCAAAAGAACAGGAAACAGTTTGTCATAAAAAAAAGAAAAATCCAGGAGAAGAGGAAAAATAAAACTTGCCCAAAATAAAAACGTAAGAAAAGAAAAGATTATTTTTCAAGCAGTTGTCTTTCAAAGAAAGTGATCGAAATTTGTAGAGGAACGCTATGCTACATTACTAATTTCAACGGCCTCTCGATCAAAATCTGCCCGTCACATACCGTACATTTTCCATTCACTCATCGCGAATGAGAATTGCCCCCCCCCCCCCCGTGCGTTGCGTCATAGAGGAATTCAAATTTACATTATGCCATGCAAACGCAACAATTTTAAACAAGGATCACACAATTGGCTCAAAAATGCATCAAGTACATCTTCAACTCCAAGCATTATTGCATTAATATGTGCAGTTGTTGGTTGAGATGCCCCTAACCGTTTGGTTTCGTAGTTCATCTCTCATTTACCTCCTCCAGTAAAAAAGTCTTCATCATCATCATCATCATCATTATCATCATCATCATCATCATTATCATCATCAAAACACTAACTTATTGCAAACTTTGTGCCTTTTCTCGAGTTCTAATCCATGCATAATTTTTATGATCTCTTCGCCTGCGTGGCCATTCAGTCGAAATTGGATAACTAGCTAATCAAAGCTCAGTAACATCATTACGTGAGAAAATATTTTGTGCTGAATAAACCCTTTAAAAACTGTTAAGTACATATAAAGTACCTAAAGGGAAATAAGGCGTTTGCTTCACGGAAAACAAACATATTTTCAAAACCAATGTTTGTGGACATAGAAGGATAGGTTATTCAAAATAAGGAAGGACATGTAGCCTTCTTTTCAAAAATTAAGTTTCCCACAGATAGAAATTCAGTTATTTGTTGCTCAACAATAGTTTGTTGACCCAAACTTTTCAAAATTCAAATGATGCATCTTCCGTTACTCAACACATGCATTAAGTGTTTTTAGGAGATGAAGCTTTCAGTTTGCAGATGTTAATTGATGAGACTGAATGGTTTGACAATGATTAAGGCTATTTTCTTTGTATGCCATGTTGGCATATTCTAAACGCCCCATTTCCCTTCAAGTTCTAAACTGTTGAGCCGTAGTACGGAAGCCCAGAGGTGCGTTGTGATGGAGTTATCGACTTTCTTGTAAGCCATCCTTTCTCCTGTCCCGTTTTCCGAAAACACGTGAGAAGATAAATCCAGAGGAAGTGAGGGGGCACTTCAAGAAATAAAGTTCTCATCGTTAACGTATTGTGATATCCTTCTAATCAATGGTCGTGGCCAAACATTGAAACATAAGTCAAGTAGTGGCAAAATGTAACAGATGGCGCTGTTCTTCTGTGGTTCTCCCACCCAATAAATTCCCATTGGTACAGAAAAAACTACAGGAGGATGTACCAGCGTCCAGCTAAATGTGGTTCCTAACTAGGGTTCTCTGTGTAGGAATCTTGCAGCTAGCTTTTCCATAGATACTGCTAGGTAGACCATGCCATATCAACATTTAAAAGACACTTTAAATCGTATTACTGCCAGGAGTCTTCGTCAAAGGGAAAAAAAAATAAGTCTTGATTTATTTAGCAGTTTGTTATAATCGAGAAATTTATTAGGAGGGTGACATTAAATGGTGAAGATGAGATCGTTACTTTTGGAAGTACCCCCTCACATCTTTTTGACACACGGGACAGAAGAATCGATGGTCTACGAGCATTTCGATTACCCCCTCCCATCGCACCTCTCGACTTTCGTAGCTTCCGTAGGTTGGGAAGTACCCTTGTACGGCACAGTTCCATTTGGGGTTTGATGAAACGAAATTCTATCGAATCCCGTATATACCCACCATGCTGTCATGAAAATTGAGTTCTGGAAGTTCTGGGACCTCTGTCCAATTCTTTTCAACTAGAAATCTGTAATCACAATGGATTAATGTCTATAAAGATACTCCTTCCCAAAGATTCTATTTGACCACTGAAATGTGTGAACACCGCAAATTGGGCTTGCACACCTAACACGTCACTTAACGAGCATTATAGAACTAGCAACCGCGTCTGTATTGTAGTAGTAATTTCCCTTTCTTATATGCCGACCTCTATTTTTTGGTAATTTCGAATTGTTACTTCGTAATTAAGAATTAATTTTTTCGTAATTACGAATTAAAAGTAATTTTTCGTTTGGCCCTATGGGTTTTCGTGTACTCTCTTCGCACTACCGTGAAAGTCGAAGAGGGTGTGTGATTACGTGTCTCTAATAGAAATAAAAATGATGGAATGTTGTCAGTCATGCCAGGTATTGCTGAAGGAAATGGGAACCTTTACGACTGAATCAAATCTTTTGTTTTAACTCGTTAGTGTGCAAGAGAGACGCCATGGACACAACACTATACGTAAATTTAAACTTTAGCTTCAAAACTCGAAAACTGAATATTGCATCTCGGCCTTCACGGGCTGATCTATTTTTTGTTGAAGCACTTGGCGAACATTGGGGGGGGGGGGGCTGAATATACCTCTTCTCCAGCACTTTTGGGAGATGATCGGCCGGCCCAAATCCCCCTCTATTTAAGCTGCGATAATGTACTTAGTGACATGGGGGGAAGTTTTAGAAGAAATTCCAATCACTGAATGTGACAAGAAAACGATCCGAAGAGAGTCCAAGCCCTCAGACAGTCTGCCCCGTGTGTGCAATTACGGAGAGGGAGGGGCACTTCTCGCTCACATTATATGTCATTATTTTTACATCCAGTGCTGGAATTGCAGGAAGACCCTCTGAGAGGAACGTGACCATCAATTATCCCGCGAGTCGCATGAGGAGTTCAAATGGTAACAGCCTGTATAAATTCACCTCCCACCCACCCCCCCCCCCCATTGGATCATTGTGGTCCTGGTGTATCACTGAATTTAGCAAAATTTTGCCACTGTATACTAAACAGGCCTTCACTCGTACAGTTTGAGAAGTGGTAGTACAATCAAATTGGACGACAATAAGTCGTTGATGGCACGGAGCAGGCGCCGGCGGATCCAAGATACTGCTTTGGGAGGGGGGGGGGGGCGGGGGTCGGCGAAGGAACGACTAGCGAGCGCCGAGGGAGCGAAGCCATGGCAACTTTAATTTTAATTCTAGATGCGATTTACCAGCATCTAGGGGGAGAATGTTATCCATGTATTTGCTCATTTTGGTACTGTATATATAAGGGGAAAAAAAAACGTTGGTCATCGAAAAGGGAGGAGGCGGTGGGCAGGCACGCCTTTTGAAGACTTAGTCTCTTAGTTTTTCCCGTGACGTGGTTTAGAGTAGAGCAAAAAATTACAGGAAACATACTTGTAAAAAATGAAAAGACTGAGTTGTGAATTATAGTTCCTTAAATTGAGGTAATTTTACAAACGTTCATGAAAAACAAAATGACTTGGAAAAGTGAACGTCATTTTTTATCTAAGCCCTTTCTGAAACCCTAAAAACGTCAAGGGGTATAAGTATTCGGGCAGCAGCATCCCCATGCAGGCTTACACACCTGTCCCATTACATCAACATTACTTTTCTAAGATCAGCGAGACTTTGCAAGCCGTAGAGAGTCCCGCCGCTCTTCAAAGGTTCCTTTCTTTCTTTTCAATGGTACATTGTGTTTTCTGGTATTTTTGTGGTCAGTACTTGTGTGGCCTCTTCACAAGTTCACCCTCGTGACGATTTGTGAGTAACGTTCGCTGCCCGTATTTGAAGTTACTGAGGGACAGCGAGACGTTTGTCATTGAAAATGACTTTCAGTGTTGTGTAATCGTTCGTGTGGCGTGATGTGTTGAATAAGCATAAATGTAAATCCCGCCTTCCTTAACGATATGACTACAAAGAAAAGTCACTTTAATCAGCCATCCAAGTCGGTTAACAATGTTTCTTGTTATTATGTCAGTATAGGACAACCGATGAAGCAAGACATTGCATATAGATTTGACGGATTACATTATAAATATTTTGTATCAAATCATATGTAATGCATATTCATAATCTCTTTTAGAGCGTGAGTAGGTATCACCTTGTATCAACAACAATGTACCATGTGCTTTCCAAGGCCAGGTTCCGAGATCAGTATTGAGATATCTCCAATGAATTATGTACATGTAAGATTAGGAAAGTACTACTACAGTATAACTGTAAGTTACGTTACATGCTAACGAATAACACACTAGTAACAGTACAAGGTCGACGATGGGATGCGAAAGTTGAGTCCATGTCAACGCAGCATTTGTAATTCGGCTGTCCAGATCACCAAATGAACCGAATTGGTAGCGAACGTCGAACACTCTACATCTGCAGCGAACTATCAGAAAGAAGCAGTTTGATTAAATTATCTGTTATATCTTAAATTACATCAGAATCAGATTGGCAACCTTTGGACCGTCGGTGTGTTTACATCATACATGTGAGTGCGAGGCCTAAGTTTTGAAGTTAGGCTAGCATTTACAAATAACGTCGTTACATACTGCCAAAGTTGAATATTTATTTTAACTCAGCGAGCTTGGGAACGGTTTTCTATACCTCATAGGTTACACTTATGATTTTAATTGAACTCTCGCAAACTCGTATTAAATTGCACGAGAGCATGCTTCAAGTTCTAGTGTTAAGTACAAGTTCTAACTAAGTCAGGCCAAGGCTACACTTATGCTACGTCAGTACTTGCCAGACGAGACAATGCATACACTTGACCTAAACGTACTACTATATGTACTCTAGAGTTAGGCCTATCTCTCCTTCTACAGCAAGTTACTTTTTCTTTGGCCCAACAATTTACAGAAGTTATAGTATTAACCAAGCGGGTAAGTGGGCCAGAAAATCCGTTGCCTAATCCAGGCTTTGATCCAGTGAATAAGGATTTCCATTTCTAAGATATGAACTACAGTAGGAGGTTCCATGAAACATGTAGCCTATGTGGTAGTTCCGGCAGGAAGTGCCTCAAATTGTAACAGTATTAGTCCACAACAGGCCTAGACTATGTTATTGTTACATACCCAGGCTTAATTTATATTCCTTAGCTTCAAGAATTTTGGCAGTTGATGAGAAACAGTAGTCTATATCCTTGTAATTTAACAATGTAGTAATTTAACAACATCTCAAAAAACATTTTCTGTCCCTTGTTTTTGTAAAAACACCAATTTCAGGGGCAGAGATTGTCACCATAGGCCTATCCTACTTGTTTCATAAACTTTGAATTGAAGACAACATGAACACAATTTACTGTAGGTTGTTTGTGGCCTAACCGTAGTTTTCATCATCATCATTCCAAGATGTTGGCCATAGGCCATTTCGTCGAAAAGAAATTTGAAGCTAAAAATCGGCTCTGTAATCAAAATAGAGATCCCTAGACTTTGTCGAAGTTTGACTTAAATCCGTTCAAAGATGGTGCATTTACGACATACGCTGGTAACGAGTTCCAAACGCCGATATAACGCTGTGTAAAGAATCTCTGCCTAACATTCTGACTACAACGAGGCTTCTGAATTTTAAACTGATGCCCTCTTGTATTAGAATCAACCGCGCTCCTGAAAAGCTGATTATTGGTAACCAAGCCCCCATTAAAATAATTATAGATGTAGATCATGTCGCCTCTTAGTCTCCTATAAGTAAGACAAGGCAAACTGCATGCGTAACCTATCAGAATAGCTAAGGTGTCTAAAACCAGGAATCAGTCTGGTCGGCCCGTCTCTGTAGAGATTCAATATTGTCAGTATCCTTCAAAAGAAAAGGTGACCAAGCAGGAATGCCATACTCATTAATGGGATGCAGCATGGATTTATACAACAAAAGTAAAGAATTCCTATCCAGAAAACGAAAAGTTCCTCTGATGATACCCAAAATACCATTGGCCTTGGCAACAACACCACCAATATGATCCCGAAAAACAAGCTCATCATTGACCAATATACCAAGATCTCTTTGACAAGAAATTACCTCAAGACTATGACTAACACCTGTAACGTCCTTCATAGAGTAAACGTAATTAAGGGCGGAACCGCCCAACCTAAGAACATGACATTTGTCACGATGGAAGCCAAGTCGACAAGCAGGTAATGAAGTAGAGATATCAAGGGTAAAAGTAACGTTGACTATGTGCTTTCAGTGGCTACCTCACTGGTTACAGCTCATTAGACCGAAAACAGAAGATCTGCAAGACTAAAGACCCAGGGGACCGAAGAATCGTGAAGACCAAAGGTCTACAAGGCTAAGGCCTGCAAGACCAAAGCAAGGAAGGCAGGCCTTTGAGAAATTGCTCCTTCAGATTTATTACATGTACGACAGAAATTTGTAGCACACCTGGAAAATCTAAAACTCAAAGTCTGAACTACCCACATGGAGTATGGAAATAAACCTTTCACCACTGCTCCTTTCCTAACAGCAACATGTTGGCGGTCCACTCACGTTGCTTCTTCACTGCATTACTGTAAGGGGACCCTGAAGTGCCACTAATTTATTGTTTGGGTAAAGAGAGAAGTGAAAGTCCTAGAAAGATTTGGATTTTTTATTGAAACTAATTGGCAGAATATTTTGCAATCCTTGGTCATCTCTTAGGTTTGGTTGCATCATATGCACAGCAGCATGTAACCTATTTCATAGAGAATCAAGTATGTAAGCATTTTCAGACATGCTTTTTGAGTTACAGCCTTTCAGAATTCGCCAAGTTTAGATGCTGCGCCTCTTGTTCAAGGTACAAGTTCTGTTGACCTCACTATACAAGGAGCTCTTTATACTACTTTTTTTTTTTTTTTGAAGCAAGAATAGCATTTTGAAGCCATTGTTCATGTTCAGTCAAGTCTTCCAGACCCTCCACCTTCAGTCTCTCAGACCTTCAGTCTCACAGACTGCTTACTTGCTTTGGTCTTGCAGACCTTCGGTTTTGCAAACCTGAATTCACATTTGATCTCATGTCAATTTATTTCCTGTTTCGCGTTGTACGACAATGCAATTTGGTTTCGTGGGACCATGGTCTCTTGGGAATTCACTGCCTAACCTACAGTACTGTACCATCATGCCCCCCTAACAAAAAAAATCTATTAAAGAAAATGTATAGTGTTACACTGTAAAAATGGTTCATAGGAATCAAACATTTATCCAAGCAATGTTTGCCCCCCCCCCACTTTGTAAACACTTTTATAATATTTCAAGACATCATCATAGGCCTGGAACAAATTTCTAATGATTAAGGCAATACACTACCAGCAGTGTAATTAAGTCTATTACTAAACTTAGTTCACAAATTTCCACCATCCACCTTAAACAGTGAAACACCGAAATGGAATAGAAAGATGCGCTTGCAAGTTAGAACTTGTATTTTAAACCTTATTTTCTGCCCCATGATTTTAAGGGGCAGAAAGTCTTTGGAAATAAAGTACCAGAGAGGGGGGGTGGAAACTAAACTATGGCAGCCAAGGATAGTTTGTGGTATGTATGTAGTTATTCTGCATGTTTACATTGATACCCTACCTGTACGTATCTGGCTTATCAGGCTCATGAAATCATGCTTTTCAACTGTCATTCAGTGTAAACCTACTTTGTCTGCAGACTGGATGGAACTAAGCAACATTTAACCTTTATTTTTATTCTTTTTGTTTGTTCTTAGTTGGCATACTGCTAATTTCCAGGGTAAAGTATATATCTAGGCATGAACTTCCTATCAGTAGATTGATCTGCTTGCTTTTCTTTAAAATCCAACAGACTATAAATAGAGTCAGTTACAAAGGTCAAAAGAGACTCTCATGCCATCAGTAGACAGGGCACTGTTCCGTGCAGCAAGGGTGTTGAATTCATTGGTGAGTTACTTGCCTAGAAAGTCTCTCAGGATGGTGCTGAAGTGGGCAGCGTTTGCCGGCTTGGCGGCGGTCCTCCGCGGTTACCTGGGACTATCCTACCTGCAAACGGCGGCTGGTGTCTTCGCTGTTTATCTGGCCACAGGGGGATGGAAGTTCGCGTGGGTAGTCGTCAGAACTCTCCCAAGAGATGTAAGGTAAGCAGGTGTCTGTATGCTAGACATGCCCATCTCATACCTCGTCTGCACACCACATGCTGAACTTGGGGGAGGTAAACCTGGAAATGTTGATATTAGAGAAACTTTTTTCCTCTATATGCACAGCCAAAGCAATGTCAGAGAGGCTTAAACATCAGAGTCACGCTGTCGTCATGACAAGTGCCTCAGAACCGAAACTGAATGGTCTTCTGGTGCTGCAGGCATGAAAGCTGACCAACTGGTGGAATTAAACTGTGTGAATGTACCTGTAAACATTGAGACCATTATTGCAGGTTTGCAGGTCATTGTCAGTTGTGTGCTTCTGTGTATTGGAAAAGGACCTGTTCCCTTTATAAGCTAACTCTTAACTCACTGCCCTTTTCTCTTCCCCCTTCCCTACCATGTAGCTCATCTTTGGTGGCTGGGTAGGTACACTTAGTGGAGGGATTGGCTCACTGCACTGAATAGAATCAAACATTATATCTTGCTGGTGATGATTTCACCTTGTCTCTTCAGACAAACTCGTCATTAGTGAAAGAAAACCTTCAGACACTGGTTAGAAAGATCTTTAGTTCAGTGTCTATAGGTTTCCAGGAAAAAGAAAGTAATGCATGAGATGACTAACTTACTTACCTGCCTCATCAAAACAAATGCAGTCCAATCTACAGTACCATTAGAGTAACACTGGTAACCATCAAAGCCGCCCTTGATGCAGTCTAGACCTATACTGGACCAGTTCCCTCCTCACTCCGCCATTCTTGTGAAACCAACAGTGGCTCATGATGATGTATTGAATTTTGTTGCATTTTATTATGCTGGCATTTGTAGCAGTACACCAATGCCAACAGTAATTCGTAGTTTGAACTTTCATTATGGCCACTTTTGCTCTCTTAGAGCAATCATAGTTCATTAATGTTCACTTACCAGACACACTCTTCACTAAATTTTTAGCAATGACCAGTAGACCACCAAATTTAAACCATGTCGCAAACTGAAAGGAAGAGTATGTCATCAATGCATCATTGTTTTGTGTCATTTGTATTCTTTGTTCTTTGCCACAGAGCACTGTCAGTATTGTTCAAACTAAAGCACCGCCTGGCCGGCTACAACCGGCAAAAGAAACTCATCCATGACGTTTTCCGTGACAATGTCAAGAAACATCCAGACAAGGTAAGCAATTTCAGATCGTAAGCTTGTTAAAGTGGATTTTTGGCAGGGGGGAGGGGGAAACTGGAAAGGTGCTTGAACACTATTAAATAGAATAAAGCAGCAAAGAACCTGAAAATTGTTTATGGACTATTCGAGGTAAGCATAGGTGTATTGCATGTTGAGGTCAAAATTGTGAGAAGAAATCTGTGTCTTTGAATTTGCTTTCCTTATATATATGGTGTTTTCTGTGGCAGCAAATGAGATTCACATGCTTGAACAACTGAAGTAGGCTTTGTTTTCATGTTGAGTGAAGAAATATTGTGTGTATTGATTAGGGTTGGGCAGTACCAGGAAAATCAGTACTGGTATTCGCAGAGCATCGGTACTGGGAATACTGAAAGTTCTGGGATTGACCATGTGTTCAACGTGCTAAAAACAAGAGGTTCTGCGCCTTGTTGAACGTGATAAGAACAACAGGTTTTTGAGCCCTATATGCTGGTAATGCAGTTACTTGTATTCATGTCTTCATGTAAATTTATTGACAAAAAACATCAAAGGGCGAGGTAAAAAGTTTCGTTTGTGCAGCTTCAGCAGGGTTTGAGAGCAGTTTTGTATACAGCAACTAAATCGGCCACCAACTATTTGCTGATGCAAACATGTGTCAACATACCCAGTCGCTACTGTATTTGCGGCCTAGAAATTCTGAAGTCTGGTGATCTGATTACTGTACATTACTTACAAATTAATATTTCGTCACACAAAATCGTTGAAACCTTGTCTTGTTTTGTTCTACTTTCTCCAGAAATACAAACAAATTCACTTTCAATGCTGCTTATGTATATACACAAAAAACGTAACTTTCATGATACAAGTACACGAGTGTATGTGCATGGTATCGTACTGTTGTTCAAAGCGAGTGAGTCACTGTACGATTGTAGCATGAAATTTTCACCTGTTGATCACCTCCTCAGTTCCAAGCTGAGCAAGCTGTCTATGCCCTGCCCTAAAGACCTTAGTGTCAAATGATGGCAGCCTTGAAATGGAAGATATTGTGTACAAGTTTGTAGATCGATTCGAAGACTTCACTTCCCGAGATTTTCGACAGCCGATCGTGAGTTTAAAATGTTAGTGGCAGGCAGGACTTATGTTTATAATGAGATGCAAGGCAGGAACGTTGCTTATGATCGTGAATCGCATAACTTCCCAATCCAGCTTATGGACTGATGTGAATGAAATTTTCATTATTGATGGCGTCTATTCAGGTGCTGTAAAAATGTCCCCGTTTGTCACAGTTCATAGCATAATTAGTGCCGGAAATCTTCTCTTCCACCGAGTTTGCCTGCCTATTGCTGAGGTCAGTGTTGCCAGTTTGGCATTTGAAATGCCAAAATAGGCAAATTTGGTTTTCGATTCCTTGCCGTAGGCAGGGGAATCTATGCAGTCCTGATGTCGTGCGTGTGTGTGTATGTACTGTATGTGTGTGTGTAAGGGTGTGTGTATGTGTGTGTGTGTGACGGTTGCTCGTAAACACTCTGTCTCAAGAAGGGTAACTCTGAGTAATTTCATTTTTGGCATGTATGTTGCCCATATTGAGTAGATGATCCCTATTGTTTTTTATGTCCAAATCTTGCATGTTAATGAGGTTATGGGGTAAAACATAAAAAATGTTAAAACTGCCATAGTTCCTTATCCATGGGTCAGATTTGTTTTAAACTTGATAAGGTTGTCTGCTATTAACAGGTTCAGGACCCTGTGAAATTTAATGCTTATCAATAAAGAGGAAGGGATAATTTTTCACTATAAAACAATAATAATAGCCTAAACACCATTATTGTGGTTATTATAAACTACCGTACAAATTCATATGGGTCTACATTGTGCAATTTCAGTTTTGATTCTGTCGCACACAGTTAACTCAATGGGATTGCTCCCTACAGTACTGCATTTGTAACTTAGTGAGTAACTTCTAGTGTGAAGGGCCTGGATAAGTTTTCCAGAGAGATAGTCTTGGTATGGGGGGGTCATGGGGTCAGATAGATGGAATGTTAATGGGTTTATAAAAAAAATGAGGAAAGTAAAATACCATCTGCTCTGTCATTTATTTGGATAATATCAATATCCAGAGGAACAGCTGGTAGCAGAACAAGGTTTCTTAACAATCAAATTGGAGTGCTTTCAGTCATATTTCACAATGTCGGAAAGGATGGGGGAAGCAAAAATATTGAGGAGGAATCGTAACTTAGGGTCAACTTACGAGGACTTTGAGTGTGTTAAAAGCTACTTGTAACAAGGAAGAAATTATCGCAGAGTCGATAAAGGAAAATTTGCAAAAGGCACAGCGCCAATTTGAGGCAATGGAAGAGGTTCATGCTGATCTGGCTGGGTTGTTGTCTGATGAAGCATTTGAGCAAGCAGAAAGCTGGAGTTGGAATGCCAAAAGCATTAAACTGAGGAGAGGGAGGAAGCATTGAAAAAGTTGAAGGAGGAAATTGAGTTTCAAATTAGCGTTGGAATTACCTAAAGCAGAAATTCCACCATACGATGGAGACCCAAGAACATTCTGGTCCTTTATGAAGAATTTTGAGGTAAATATGGCAGACAAGCTGAGTTCAGATGAGGTAAGGTTGAGTTATTTGATTCAACTAACAACAGGCAAGACTAGAAGCAGCATTGATTACTGTGTGTCTCTTGGAGCTCAGAGATAATGTTGACTGATGTCATACTCATACTGTACTTGATGTGTGGGTTGTATGGCCTGGGTAGGTGATCCCTATTGCTTTTGGTGGACGTCAAATGTTGCGGTAATTTTAGGTCACCAAAATAAAGGTCATTTTGGGTTAAAGGCTTGTGGTGTATCAAGAAAAATAACTGCAGTTGATCTTATACTTGTCATGTGAATAATTCATGTTTGTTGTAATAGAACCATGTAGCGAAGAATCACAAAGCCTTTTGGCTTTCTGGTTTTTTTTACCTCTGTAGGCTAGTAAAAGTGTCAGTATAACAATCTCTGTAGTGATGATTCATATGCTGCATACATCTAAGTGCAGGGTTTCGTGTTTAAAAAAAATAATATGGTGTAATTAGACAATAAGGATTTCCCTTTCACACCAGAATATAACTTTTGGTGATAAGTTTAAATATTCAGGCAGAAGTCATCAGATCAACCCCACCTAGGGTATGCAGTATGCAGTAATGTGCACATAAAGCAAACCTGAATGCTTGTACTGAAATTCACATTGCAGCAAGTGAAAGATGTTATCCATTGGCTCACTCGAAAATACTGTATAAGTGCTTGTACCAGGTCCAAAGGTTGGACCCGGGTACCCAACTTCCATGGTCAATTGGGTACGTGGTAGCTGAGAGTATAACCTCCATTAGGCTTCGACTCCGTTGTGAAGTTATGTTCTACATTTTGCTTTTCAAATTTGATATAAAACTGTGTATTGTATCTCGTGTACGGGCGTGTTCGGGCGTAACAGTGAAGTTGCTCTGACCGCTGAATTTTGTCCCATGTACAGTTTACGTTGATGAAAAGTTGGATCTGAAAAGCAAAATTAGAACAGGGTCCTGACATTGTTGGTCGGGTACTTTACTATGTATGTACACTGATATATTTTTGTCAATGTCCCTGATTATTTCCTGGTGGTGTTCTTGTTCACATCTGAACATGTCCCAGGCCCGTAGCCAGTTCAGATTCCTGGGGTCGGTTATCGAAATAGAAATAGGCTGGACTTGGTGACCCACTAGCACATGTGACATCATGCAACAGGTTTTTCTCACTCCAAAAATCTCTAGGGTGAAGAAAAGTTTTGTCAGGGCATTTTCCCACCCCCCTCCCTGTTATAAATGAGGACCATACATATTGAGATGTTCAGACACACAAGCCCAACAGCAGCAAACTGAGAAGCCACATTTTTATCATAGTCACATAAATGAATTTGCAGATGTTACAGTGTAAATGTAGGCCTATCTCCCAAAATCAAAGGAAAAGTGTGCACAAAAAAATAAAAATAAAAAAAGTAAAATACAAAGGTCTTTTTTTCTATCAAAATCAGATGACATATTGTTGGTGGATCTGAGGTGGCTGGGAACTCAAAAACTAAATCACTAGGGAGTAAACAACAATGAGCATTTATGCTTTCCACATGTTTAAGACACTTAATAACACATATATAATTACCTAGATGGTGTGGCTTATGCTGTGATTATTTTTACCATAATTAATGTATTGAAGAAAATGTTTTCATTACTATTGGCTTACCACATCAGATCTGCACAGTGCCTGTTTGGTATCTTATTACTGTATTTTGCAAAGATATAAAGAATAATCAGGTGTCTGAAGCAAAAACGGTAAATTAAAACTGTTAAATTAAAACTGTTAAACTATTAACTTAAAACTGTTTAAAAAATAAAAAAAATTAAAACTAACAGTTACATTAAAACTGTTGAATTAAAACTTAACTACTTTTAAGTTAGATTACAATGTGCTGTTAGAATAAACAAATAATGCTGCAGAAAACCACATTTATTTGAAAAGCAAATAGGATAAACACTGATCATAATCACCACTTTGTATCTTTGCACAAAAGAGTCTCATTTCTCAAAAGAAATTTTGGAAATCCCCCTCCCCTCTCAGCTTGCAATAATTCAGAACTCAAATTTATGTTTGAGAAACTTGTTTATTTATCGTGCAGCTTTATTCACTCGAATGGAGCACTTGAGACGTTTGTTTTAGTCTGTTTGTTATATTGTTTTCATGTATCAGTTAAATGTTTGGATATTAATACATTCTTATTGTTTATACTATCCTATCATCTACAGTTTCAATTCTTAATATCTTTTCCCTAACAATAATGTTCCCCTTTGTAAATTTAATGTCTATACTGGAGTGAATGAGTAAATAAATACAATAATGGAAACACGTGATTTAATAATGCTAAACAGTACAGCAATAATGAATATTCATTACATCTTTTTGTCTTCCACGATGTACCGTAGGTTGCTTTCATGTTTGAAGACCAGAAGTGGACTTTCAGAGATGTGGACACCATCACCAGTAAAGTGGGCAACTACTTTTACCAGAGAGGCTACAGGTGTGGGGATGCAGTGGCCATCTTTCTGGAGAATAGCCCTGAAGTGGTCTTTCTGTGGCTGGGGTTGTCAAAGATTGGTGTCGTGTGTGCATTGATCAACTACAGCTTGAAGAAGGAAGGATTTGCCCACTGCGTCTCGGTCTCAAAGTCCAGGGCACTCATCTTCTCGTCCAAATTAGTCCATGGTTAGTCACTTAGTCTTTCTTTCTTTGAAAAAAAAAAAAAGATCCCTCCAAAATCAGGTTACAAGTTAAATGATTTGACCTTAATACCATGACAGTGTCCCTTCATGGTTTTCACATTGTTGTGGGTAGCAAGGTTCCGCATTTTTAGGCGTTCAGTTTGTTGCAGATAACCCAGATAGCATTGCAGATTATCAGGAAAATGAACAACGGGAAGGTCGATCGGAGGGATGTGAAGTTTCTCCCTGTCCTCTTTTGCTCACATGTGTGCTGTTCCTCCCTAATGTTGGCTGTACAACCAACTTGAAAGAATTCCATGTAATAAAGAAAGATAGATCTCAATATATTGACAAGGTTAAAGAGTTTGTTCCAGCAAAATCCATCTTAAAGTCTTTGTAGCCACTGGTTATGGTGTTAAACAGTATAGCGATACTACCACTCATCTTTATTGAAGTAGTCTTTCTTACTGATTGAGAGTTAAAGGTTAGTCAGTGGTAAGTCAATAGAACAATTTAGGGTAATATAGTTGTCAACCTGTTGTCACTCTGTATGATGTCAAGAGCTAAAGTGTGTTGCTTTGCTTTACTCCAGATGTCTTCAAGTATGTGATTGCTGTAGTGTACGGTACATGGCAGCAGTTGAATGGTAAAGTAGTGGTACAAACTGGACAGAGTAAGAAGTCACCTGTGGCTGAAAATCGGTTTCACTAGGAACATCGTGAAATTTCAGAAAACCTTTGTCCGCTGGTCGAGACTGGAAATATTTAGGTTGGATTATTTGGGGTGGAAGGGACACGTCCTTGAGTAATTTTTTGTTTCATAGCGTGAAGTAATCTGATCTGTGACCTCATATTCTTCACTCGTCTTCTCTGTCGCAGTCGTGGATGAATGCGTTTCAAGACTGAGTCCGACAATGGACTACTTCTGCCTGGGCTCCCTTTCATCAAATCCCAATTTCTCTTTCACTGACCTGGAGGAGGTGCTGGCATCTACCTCGGCCCTTCCACCACCTATCATAGATGGAAGAAAACCCACAGGTAGGCACTTTTATCAGGATTATTCGGCGCTGCCATTTTTTTGTTAAACTGAACTGAAGATTATTCCATCTTCATTGAAGCCACTTCATGTGTTTTAAGATAAAACCAGTAGTAGGATTTGTGTGCAATTCATGAACTTCACTTGCTGGTAAGTAATGGTGTCAGTGTTTCCTGTTTCAAAAAAAGGAAATTCCCAAAAGTTAATCCTAAATTTAACTTAAAGCTGAGCTTGGTGCATAACTGGGCATAAATGGAGTCCCGATATGGTGCCAACAACTGATCTAGCATCTCATGTAAACAAAACCAATGCCAGAACTTGCTGACTGTAAATAAATGGGTCTACAGAAGGGGGTAAAACTTAGAAATTTATGCAATTTTGAGATGGCAAAGGCTAGACTGGAAGTTGAAAACTTACGTGAATGTATGTCCAATTACTACACTTCTGAAAACATTGCATGCTCATGCAAATAAATTATAGAAACATGAATGTACCTCATTGGGTCCAATTAAAGAGGATATGCCCAGCAGTCTGTATGGCTACAAGTGAAATACAAAGTGTGTGTTAGGACACACCCATGAAGGGCCCTCGGCAGACTAAATATACAGAGGTTACACTAAAATGCTTCAAGGCAGGCAGTCAAGTGACTGACGACCAGCATCGTACCCCAAAAACTTAAGCACACTAACCTGCACCCTGCATTACTAAACAGTTGAGAATACTGTAGTTGGAATCTCACAAGTCATTGTCCACATTAAGATGACCAGTATGCAAATGAGATACTGTAAATAAGTGAAATGTGTCTGCCTTCAATTCACTACATAGCCTTTTAAACTGAACATTTGTTTTCAACTTTAAATCATCAAACTCAGCCAGTAAATAATGGCTGAAACCCACTCTGTGCACCTTCTTTACATTTACAAGTATTTATTACAGAAATACGACATATACTCTTCACATCTTCGAAATGTTGGATATATGTTTGCACTGAGATGTTTGGCAACTATAAAATGACGTGATGACCCCTAGTGGCAAATCTGAATTTTCTGCCAAAACGTTAACATTTAGTACTGGACAGTAACGTGACGCTCTCAGGCATAGTATGTAATAGGATGCGTCACAACACAACAATGATGGAATGTATCATAACACTATTAACAGTGTACTACATGTACCATAGCACTAATGTACAGTGACACTGTAACTCCAATGTATTACACTACCCTGTAATACGCCTGCAATTACATGTCACAACAGCTGGTGAAACTAGAATACAATGTATCGTAACATTGCAAGTTTACAAATGCAGAATAAAACTGAAAGCAATGTATATATCACAGTGCTCAAGTACGCTTGAGTAAACCCCAATCGCCCCTTGAAAGGAGGATTTACCTGTCTTGCTTTTCCACCAACACAATTACTTTAGGTACTGGCCTTCCAAGTATTGTTCCCCTGCTCATGTATTTGCCGTTATCATCAATAGGACGCTGCTCTTGGTGTTATTTAAAACCTTTCTAATTGATCACCATTCTTGCTAACATCAACAACTCTGACCAATCAATGGCCATCCATCTCTAGGTACATTGTCGTTCATAACTGTTGCAAGGTCATTCACTACGTTATTACGTTGACCATTTTCGATGAGCTTGAAGACTTTGAAGATACTCTTTTCTCCATCTTGACCAAAAAGAAGGTTGTCATATGCTGGACCCTCTGCCAATTTAGCATGAGTATGCATCTGGAGAGCCAGAATTTTCTGGATGGGGCAGAGACTTTTTCAGAAAAATGGCATACCAATAAACCTATGACATCGCCACTCTTAAGAAAGATAACAGAGTGCTTTGTGACATGAAATTTTAAACTTAGACATGTTAAGGCACCCACCTACACACATGACGCCATTCTCGATTAAGGATTAAGGAGAGGACTGGCCATATATAAGCCCTGCTTGTCACCCATATGGTCTTTTAAGGACTTGAGAATGAGAATGGTAATATGAACAATATTAAAGAATATAGAAGATTTAAAGAATACAATTTACATTACCATATCTACTGTAGGGGTACATCCAGAAGCTGAGACCCTTCCTGCAAATTAATCCCCTTTCAATAATATCTGGTAAAAACATTCAGTTGCCATCAGCATCACTCTTCTAAAGCTTATGCAAGCAATGCCATGCCTGATTGGTATTGTTTGGTACATTCATAGGCATCGACTTCAAAGGTAAAGACGTTTAATAAAAACCATCATCCAAATGATGAGTAAACTTATGTAGACTAGACAGAAATTGAGCATTGAGCCCTCAGAATGGGAAATTTCACCACAATTTCGTCGGTTGAATTTCAGTTCCATGGTTCTGGTCCCTTGCTGTGGGCTAGTTTCCTTAAATTCACTCCTTGTCGCCATGATCAACGAGTTGTGAAATGAGCTGTGACCTCACATGTGACAAAAAAGTGATTGATTCCTGTAGGATCAAAATGGCTTTAAATATTTCCAACTCTTCTGCGATGACGTCACCTGTGCAATACCCCAGACGTTATCTGTCTCTGAGGCATACGGCCTGTCACCTAGAGGTGATAAAACCTCTCTAAAAACAAAAACATGTGGACCATTGAATCCTGTTAACAAGCCAACTTAAAAAAGCATCAACTGGCTTGCTTTAACTCGCAAGTGTGTCGCCCACTCTCTGGCAATTTTAGGAATAGGAATGCGGGATCTGTTAACTGGTATGGTGCACCTAGTAAAGGCACTAGGCAGAGGAACACTTAACCTAGTGTTATAACCTCTTATGACTTTGCCAGTACTCTGCTGTCACTACTAGATCCACTCTCAGAATTTCAACCTGAATGCATCTCTGGGGATTGAGCACCTGCAGACCATATCGAGAAGCTGCTTCCCTTGTCATCATCTTCAAATCTCCTTAGGAGTCCATTTTTACTCCCTTCTGCTGATCAGTTTGCAAATGCAGTCCCTGCAGATGTTCATCACGTGCAATGCAGATTCCTCCAGTCTTACCACCTTGATGCATAATATTATGAAACCATGTTTCTGCAGGGCATGCTCTTTAATTTTAGAATTGTAGTGTACCATCTTCCTCTTCAATGTCATTTTTCAGTAAATATTACAAATATTACTGACAATTTAAGGTGTTCTTGAATGAAAGAGGATAATTTTCCTTTGTAGTCATTTTAAACCCCATGCCAGTATCTTGTTCCTAGCTCAAGAAAGACTTCTCTGGTCAAGAAAGATTTCCAGTCGCCGCAAGGTTATCTAATTGCCATGTAACAGTGGCAAATTGTCGCAAGAAGTCTTTGTTTTTCTCTGAAATTGAAGCCCTCATTTAGCCTTTAAGTTCTTGGAATTTGACACTAGTGAAAATTGAGATTGAGTGTATTGTAGATTTACCTTAGAAATAATTTGAAAATTAAGATCACATTTCTTAAACTGTTGTGATGTTTCTTTTAAGACAGTCAAGATTGTAAGCAAACAGAAAGGATATACATGTAGTTGTGCGTGGGTGACGTCACAAGTTGTTTCATTTTGAAATAATTAATACTTTATGAATTCATTATTATGGAACCACACATGCCTTTGAAATATGGTTTTTAGCAATAAGATGGAGAAAAATATTTCCAATTTCTTATGAAATATAAAATTCCTTGAGTGGTCATTCCCTTTTTGACCGAACAATGTGTTTTTGTCTTTGTTCCCATTCCAGATCTTCTATTGTACATATACACCTCAGGTACGACCGGTCTACCCAAAGGTGCTAAAATAACCCATTCAAGGTAGTACTGACTCCGATTTCATCTTATTTTGTCACTTTCCTCTTTCCGTCTCGCATTTTTGTTTTGCATGACCGTCCAGATTGTCAGAGAAAAATGTGTGTGTGTTTAACAGTGTCTTACAGACCTGAGTCAGAGTTCCGTGGATCTCTTGAAAACGTTTACGAAAATAAATTACAATGGGGTTCGTGAACTGAAGACTGAAGAAAGAAGCTGTCAAGGTGTTGTCCCCACCAGAGATGCTGACCTCACAGTGAAACCAATAAAACCTTCATAACCCATGTTTCATCTCGGGAGCCTGTATATTTTAGAAAATAGCCTATAAAAATTTTTTCAAACCTATACTTTTGATAGTTCTGATGACTTTAAATAATAGTATCACCTGAAAAGCTAGACAACATTTGAGTCCTGCAGGGTGATATGAATGTGGAATTTTTCTTATGACTGAGAGTTGTAAGAATGTTCCTGTCATTTCCCTTGATCAAGCTTAAAATCAAACCCTTCCAACCCTTTTCAAACATATGTTTAGCCCTTAAAAGGTGTTGTGATGTGAAAAATGATATTTTGGAATGTTGGCTGTATTAATCATCACAATGTTGAAATTATGCACAAATTCCATCAAAATCCATCAAATATTGATGACTTTACAGGAGAATTCCTGTGTTACACCAGCAGCATGAACAAAATGAGTTAAGTATACAAATTAATTATTTCAAGAGATACACTCGCTTGAAATGTCTCATGTTATCCTCGTTAACCTTTATTTGAAGGAAAATTAGAAATTTTACATGCCCTGAGGGCTTTGTCTTGCAAGCACGTATTTTCTTTACAAATATTGGTATCACTTAAAAATGTGAAACCAAGTGATAATGTATCTATTCCTAACAAAAGACATACTGACACTGGCAACACTACACATCACCATATTTTCGTTTTCATCAAACTCTGAATACTCCTATCTCATAAACGGTACAAAAATTCAATTCCAGCGGATTTTAAGTCGTGGTTCCACTGTACGACTTTTGAATTAAGTGATCTCTTTTCCAGGTGCTTGTTACAGTACCTTTAAAGACCTGGTTTATTCATTTTAAAACCCTTGGAGAGAAGAAAACTCTATATCTAAGAGAAGAGGTGCTATGAGACCTGAAGGTGGCCATCTCTATTGTACCTCTCTTGTTCTTTACAAGAACTAAGTCACATTCAAACAACCAACGGTAGATCGTAGATGATGAAACTGACATGGAAGGCATGAAGCCTATAAATTTCAGTTGAGGTCGAAAGTCATTTAAGATGGAGATATCCTCACCTTATGCAATATGTCAGATTCAAAATCGTCATAATTGCATCATCAAACCCAGTAATGCCTTGTTCTGGGCTTCCTGGTTTTTTGTCTAAGTTTGTTGTGGTCTTTATAATAATAGAATGTGTGATCTGTTGCTCTTGAGTTTTGTCTTTTGGCATACAAAGTTCAACAATGCTGAAACTCACACTCCATTAGACTTTGAGACAAAGTTGAATATTTAGCATTTCTGTAACTGAGGAACCTCACATGTTCACTTCTCTTTGATGCTCCCTCATCTTCTGCCCCCCCCCCCTCATCTTTCTCTCTCTCTTCCCTTCTCCAGGTACATGTTCATGTCCTTAGGTATATTTTACGCTTACCGACTTCGCACAGACGATGTACTTTACACCACCATACCCCTGTACCATTCTGCCGGGGGTATAGTGGGCGTAGGCCAGGTACTACTCAATGGTGCCACCATGGCAGTTCGTAGCAAGTTTTCAGCCAGTCGGTTTTGGGACGAAGCCTGTAAATATAATGCCACGGTAAGTCTCTGCATGCAGCATGCTTCCGTACGTAGCTATGGGCGTGCACTCAGTCCGTCTCTCTTCCGCACTCACTATGATGGTGGCAAAGAATGGTAGCACCAATCAATGCGTCGTTTACAAAAGGTCAGGGGTTGGCCAATCACAGTGGTGCTTAAATAAAGATCATATTTGTGATGATCTGAGAGCGTAAGTATCCTATTGAATATACCGTATAGAAGGGTAACAATAGCCTATACTAGCATTCTGCACCTCCATCACGCTCGCACTTCATGCTACAATCTGGGACAAAATTGTTGCGACACTTTGCCGTCTGTTGAAAGTATAAGACTGAATTTTAGGTGAGAGGATAACATGGAACCCCGCACCCCTTTCCAATGTTGTGCTATAGGAGTGAATGTACACTTTGAACAGTTATCCTGTAGCCAACACTGAACAGGGGAGCAGGGTGTTCCAAGTTATTTTGTCCAAGATTGTAGGTACATCAGAGTGAGACCTCTTATGCTCAGTGTACCTGAATACTGCTCCCATATTTAAGTTTCCAGACCTTACCCCTTTAAAATGCTTTCCATCAAAGAGGACTGTTCAGTGTTTACAGACTTCCCAGTATTCCCAGTCTAGCTAAGCCACAATCTGCAGTGATTGTATGATACATCCTAACACTCCACACTCTGTCGATTCTGCAGTGCATCCAATATATCGGGGAAATCTGTCGTTACATGCTGGACCAGCCTGTCAGGCCCTCAGAGAAACAGCACAAGGTCCGTGTCGCCGTGGGCAATGGCCTCCGTCCACAGATCTGGAGAGAGTTTCAGTCGAGGTTTAGTATACCGCAGGTAAAAACCATCATTAGTTTTAAAAGGAAGGTCTAGCCACGAACATAACTTTGATATGTTGAAGAGCAAGTTAATCTGACCATTACAGTGAATTTTCCATTCAATTCCCATGTGTGGTTCTCGAGATATGAGCAGTTGAAGTTGCCACATTTGTTACTGACAGTTAACTTGAAGCAAGCAGGAGTGATGTCATCTCCCCACATCGATAAACTATTTTATGTTTTTCTTTAAAATATATACCAAATTTAATACTTCAATATATAGTGATATCATAATGTGACTGTAGGAGGGCTATGAGAGTTTTGTGACCTTCACGGGAACCAGTATGTCGGCTGACCACCTGCTGATTTCGAGGTCAAAATAATAAATTAGAAAATGAAGAAAACAAAAGACTCTTTAAAAATGTGAAGAGATGATGTCACTCCTGTTTGCTTCAGGTTCCCAGTTGGTAGCAAAGGGGGTAACTTGAACTGATAAAACTGCGAGAACCATGCATGGGAACTGAATGGAAGTTTTACTATAAGGGTCACATTTACTTACTCTTACACATATCAAAACTAAATTTCTGCCTGGACTGTCCTTTTAATATGGTATCACAAAATCGTTGATTCTGGCAAGATTCTCCTTGCAATACATCAAAACAGAATTCAGGTTTCCATGGAAATTTCCCAGGAATGCTCCGAATGCAGTTTTGTTTCTATCAGATTCCAGTTGTCAAGAGAAATCCTCGTATTTGTTTTCCGTATGAGTGAATTACCCAGGAAGCCAGTTACAAGTTGCAAGAAGTTGCTTCACTGGATTTAGAGTTAAGAATGGCCAGACATCTTCTGTGTACCAGTATTACAAGCATTCTCTATCGCAGAATCCAGTCATAATATTGCTTGTGGAAAATATGTGACATTTCATAACTTATGCAAAGTATGCAATTATCAGAACTGTCAGCCTGCAGAACACATAAGCAGAGCTTTCATAGCTGCTCCATGTCGACGAAAGATAGCGGTGCCAGTACAAGCAGGAACCAAACTTAAACAGTTTTTGGACGACACCCATAGCTTCAACGTCATTGGCAGAATTTGTTTTTACTATACACAGATTGCAGAATTCTACGGGGCCACTGAGGGTAATAGCAATATAGTCAACATGGATCAAATCCCCGGGGCAGTGGGTTTTACGTCCCGCATCGCCCCGTGGGCATACCCAGTCTCCCTGATCAGAGTGGACGAGGACACCAGGGAGGTTATTCGCGGACCGGACGGGCTCTGCGTCACAGCCCAACCAGGTAATGACCCACCAGTGCCTTAGAGCACTTGGATATATGCAGGAATGGATGTGATCACACCTGTTTGATGCTTTCCTATAAAGTATCAGGAACTTTCAACCTTCTATTTTCTTTTGTTTGATTTTCTGCCTTTTTTTGCTTTTTCCATAATTTGTATCTTTCATTTGTGTGTGAATTTCTTTCAGAAGAGAGATTCATCCAGATGTACTTATATGTTTAAAGATGTTTTAAGAGCTGTGCCTATGTCAGGCTGTTATCTGCAAGGATGCAAGTGCTTCTAAGATATTCTGTGCCACTTCAAGTAATACTGTAATTCGAAAGAGGTCTTTTGCAAAAGTTAGCAAGAAACCTCATGACCTGTCGACTGTTTGTAAAGTGGTTTACTTTGAAAATAATCTTCAACGGCTGCATTATTCTCCTCTTTGCATTTATTCCATGTGAAATGATGATATCTTTTATTAGTTGAATTGGTCAGTTTGCCAACTTTTGTCCAAGAACTGTGTCTTCTGCTATTTATCAAGAACCACAGATGTTACAAAATTAACGGTCCCTTTCTCAAAACAGAGTCATGCGGCATTTTCAAGACAGTATATTGTCTAATGGGATCATGTCTTTTGCATTGAACATTGCTTGCTTCTCCCTTTGGCAGGAGAACCCGGAGAATTGATCGGCAAAATAAAGGTCGGGGACCCAGTCCGAGACTTCCACGGATACGCAGATGAATCTGCGACCAAGAAGAAGATCGTTAAGGACGTATTCAGGAAAGGGGATTGTGCATTTCTGTCAGGTAAACAAACCTAAATTCAAAGAATGCTTAGATTTATAAGATAGCCTCCCATTGGCTGTCTTTTGTTCAGTGGCAGTATGGTTAACAGAAGATGACAGCCACATTTTGCAGGAATTTTTCCTTTTAGAATCAAACTGTAAACATGAAGTACCAAATTTTTCACCATTAGTCATGGAAAAACTGATACTCTTCTTTGTTGCAACACTTGATGCAGTGGTCTATTTTCAACAACGTTTGATCGTATGTCATCCAGTCAATATTTTCTGTAAATTTTGGCAGCTGCTACCGTTGACTTCTTTATCTTTATAAATCCCTGTCTATAATTTTCCATTTTTAGTTTAATTTCTGGCTTGTATAATTTCCACTTCTGTCAATTGTACGATAGGTGACATCCTCGTCATGGATAACTTTGGCAATTTCTACTTCCGAGATCGCTCCGGAGACACTTTCAGATGGAAAGGTGAAAATGTGTCCACCACCGAGGTGGAGGCCACCATCAGCAACATCGTAGATCTAGTTGACGTCTGCGTGTATGGAGTGGAAATTCCAGGTATCATCTCACCTTTCATATCACAAGACAAGTGACTCTCTTTTTTGAGCAACAAATATAGGATTGTGAATTAGGTGTGCAATCTGGTGAAACTTAGTGTTTTCATGGGTGACCCAAGTACGTGTCTGCCATTTACTACGTGGTTCCAAAATTACGACCCAGTTCCTTCATAAAATGAACAACTCCTCTTTAGGTTACTATCTGGCATTATCTATCTTACCTGATGCATTCATGGTGATCAAATCAGACTAATATTATCACATACTTCAATGGTCAGACCCTTTCACTCTGACTATAAAGTAAGGTATTGTTAAATTTCTGGTGCATATATGTGATGTGGGTGCGTGTCAGAAATTATCCGATTATGATGTTAGGAACAAATTAAACAATAGTGTAAATGTCTTGATGAACTTGGCAGGTTTTCAGTAGATTTTTCATGAATATTGACAACGATGCAGACAATATTTTTTAAGAAAAGTACTTTTGATTTTTGGATTCATCTTGTACTTGGTAAGTTTCAAAGATTGGTTTTTTTTAATCATTTTTATGTTCTTTTTTCTGACTATGGAACATTAGTCACTGTATCTCCCTTGAACCAACTCTTTGGTTGCAGGACTCATTGTTGCATAGTTACCAGTTATTTGCCAGAAAAGATTTTGGGGATGTTACAAGCTTTAATTTTGAAACATGTTTTCTTCCCTGAGATAAAATCACATGTATTGAGATTACGTGCATTATTACTCTTTAATTGGGATCAATTTTCATCAGGATGTGCTGTTTGATAGAAAAATAGAACATTAGCTTTTAGCATTCTTCTATAGTTCTCTTGTAATTTGACAACAACCTGGAAAATGACGTCTGCAACACGTTTTTGTCAGGAGAAATTTCACTTATGAGACTGTTAGTAACAGTACAGAGAAGATTGATTTAGTTTTTGGGGTTAGAAATTGGCAGAATTGTGTCCTGTCATGAATCTGTTCAATTTCTAGTGCGAATAACCTCGAGTCCACCCTTATGCAAAAATAGAAATTTGGCGATTTTTGGACAGATAGACCAACGTACATTGTACGTTAGTTTTTACAGCTTTTGGAACAGTGTGCGAAGTACAACCAGTCCTTTGGTGCACCACTGAAAATGCAGGAATAACAGCACATCCTGCTTTTAATGTGCTCATCAACATCCCAGTAGGGAATTCAATTTGTTGAAAGGAAATCTTGACCCATAACAACTAGAAAACTTTTATAAATTTTTATCAGGTTTCTACATTGTTTTTTCCCTAATGATCTGCAGTATTCAATTTTCCTGTCTTGTCTTCAAGGGAATGCAATGTATCGTGCACAAGTTTTTTTAAAGTTTTGATGTTTCTCGTGACAAGACAACTTTGGAGGCATCATTTATATTTGAATGTCTGTAAACCAAACAAAAACCAGCCCATTATGAGCATCTCTCTTTTAACTCATATCCAGGCACAGAGGGCAAAGCAGGCATGGCTGCCATCGCCAACCTCGAAGTGGATTTGGTGAAGTTGAATCACAATCTCCAGGAAATGCTGCCCCCATATGCCCGACCGATTTTCATCAAGTTGGTGCAATCTCTCACTGTTACTGGTAAGCATGTTCACAACCTCTTTTTCGATATGCTCCCAGAGTTGGGATATTCTTCGACAATTGGCACACCTAGAAAGTTCTAACATGCTGAATCTCCTGAAAGTTTTCTGACAGACGTTCTTGTCAGGTGTTTACATTGGTTATGAAGTACTGGGTTCCCACAGCATGTAAAAGTCGTGGAAATATCATGAAGCAGTGACTCTTTAGAATGTTTTCTGATAGAATTTGTCAGTATCTTACATTTTTAATTTAGTACAGGGTTCCATGGCATGGAAATCATAGAAATCTCATGAAGCAGTGAATCTCTCGAATGTTTTCCGATAGGACAGTGTTCACATTGGTAATGAAGTACTGGGTTCCCATGGCATGGAAAAGTCATGGAAATTATATGAAGCATGATGTCCTGAATGTTAACTGATAGACAGTGTTATCAGTGTTTACATTGGTAATAAAGTACTTTGTTCCCATGGCCTGGGAATATCATAGAAATGCCCATGAAATGTTATATTGACTTTCTAGGACTTGAAAAATTCATGAAATCTCTTAAAAATGGCAGTAATCATGGAAAAGGCATGACATGTAGAAGAACCTGATTATTTTTTTATAAGTTAAATAAAAAAAATATGATCATTGCGCTATTATTTATCAGTCAAATTTGGTCTTGAAATGGTCATGTAAAGATTATTAATCTGTATTTACATATTACTTACAGATTATTCACAAAAGTCTGTTAGTGCCATCTATGTAAATATATTTAGTCTGTAATTACATATTAATACTCTGTAATAACAAATTTCCAATCTGTCATCACAGATTTTTAATCTGTCATTACAGATCATTAATCTGTCTTTACAGGATTATTTACAGATTATTAACAAAAGCCTGTTAGTGCCATCTATGTAAATAATTTCGTCTGTAATTACAGATTAATACTCTGTTATAGCAAATTTTTAATCTGTCATTACAGATTTGTAATTTGTCATTACAGATCACTAACCTGTATTCACAGATTATTAATCTGTAAATACAGGTTATTGATCTGTATTTACAGGTAATGCATAAGTCGTCATAGATTATTAATCCGTTATTACAGGTCGGAAATATTCACCAAGGTGGTGCTTTCGTAGCTTTGGGATTATGCCATACTACACCCAGAGTGGCGCAGTCAGAGCGGCTGTACGAAATTGATGTAAAATCTGTGATATTGATAGAAATATGGGATAATGATTCATGCAACTATGAGTTTGTTCCTACAGAAGGGCTCATCTGCATCTGATGGTTTCCTTTCAGATGGATCACATACATGTTCTCTTTAAGGAGCTTGCTGGTAATCGTTTCTCCTGTCCTTATTTTTCTCCCTGCAGGGACAGCCAAGTTCCAGAAGACAGCCTTGAAAAAAGCAGGGTACGATCCCAGTCTGAAGGAGAACGACAGGGTCTACGTGCTCCACCCATCGACGAGGCAGTACGAACCAGTCGATGCAGGGACGTACCAGGAGATACTCAACGGCAAGCTCAGATTTTGAGAATGGGAAACCACTGAAGACAGTAGAGAAGCAATGAGGTCACTGCTATTAGATGCAAGCAACACGATCTGAAATGTCAGCTTGAAAGACCCAGCAGTATGTCGTGTATTCACACAAGGGCTCAAGATAAGCAGTATCAGGGAGGTACCTGTGCCACAGAAAAAGGAAGTAACTAAGTCAGTATGTTAGTTGGGTTGAGTATTTTGTCGAGACCATCTGCATTTGTAAGCTGTCTTTTTTTTAACAGAATCCATGATGTCATCAGCGTGTCAGTCTCGCCGCTGTAAATCGGCCATTGTCAGGTCTTGGCTTGCTCTAAATTCACAGAATGTCGATGCTGGTGGGATTTGAATTTTTGTCAGCCCCTCCAGATGAGACAGCAGACATTAAAATGCAGGTCAAAAGTAGTTAAACTGTCAAGAAAATTATTTTTCTCAACAGTTTCACTAAAAAAATTGGGTATTTTGTGTGAATTGGATTAAAAGCAAATTATCATGTAAAAGGGTGAATAAATACCCATAGGTCTAGCTCTCCATCTTAGGTATTCATTTTACTGATTGCAGAGACTCAGATGTAAACTTTAAATAATTTTGCCAACTTTTTATCCAATTCGATGGAGTGCACTTGTCAGTTTTACCTAGGGTCTAAACGTCAAACATAATCGCTATCAGGTTGCATTTAAGATAGAAAAAAGGAATGTCCAGAGGATCTGGTGCATACATCATGTTTTCATTGAACTTTGAACTAATTTGTCATTGTTTGGGAGGAAACCATTAATTCCGCAGTAAAATTTAGCACACTATAAAACCGGTAATTAGACCAAAGGAAATGGCCAAATTTACAAACTACAATGAACACAAGCTATTGTTTCTTTACATCAGAGTTTCGTTCTTTGGATCTTCCCGTCATGAGGTGGTCATGCTTCACATGAACAGGGCCATAGCGGTGGGGGGATATCATAATTCAGAAAAAGAGGAATAGAAGGACAGGTGAGGAGTTGAGATGGAAGTAGGAAGAAACAGGATTTAGAGAACAGGAAAGGGATTTGGGCAAGCAAAATATCCAACTATAAAGGCTGCACCTTTTCAAAGTACATTTCATAGTGGTTCATCCATCAAATGTCTGAAAGTTGTCACTATCTACACCAAAATCTCACTGTATTATCGTCACTGCCACAAAATAATGGTAACCATGGCAATGCATTAAACAAAACAGTGTGTCTATACATCTGCATCTCTCAGGTCTCCGTGGTGTAGTAGCATCTTAGATACCTGAGCTTTCATAGCATGCTCTCTTTCAACTTTGGTTTACCTTAAATGGTTCTGTGTGACAGTTCAGATGTAGCTGTTTGTGATACTTGCTCTTTGAGGTCAGGTGGTCCTTTCTCTATGTTCATGCGCAGAGGTTATCTCCTTGGCCAGTTCTATTTCCAAGTGGCAGTTGGGCCATACATTCAAATCTTCACCGCAGTCTGTTAGGTTGCATTCTTCGCTAAATTAAATTCTATTCATGCCCATAGAGGTGAGACTTCTGTTTTTTCAGTAACAATGTAATGTCTTTCTCACCCGCCTCTTCCCTAATATTGCCTTCTTGAGCATGAAGATAAATATTGTCTTAGTCTATGCACCACAACATCTTTTTCATGCATTTCTTCTTAGTTGATAATACATCAGAGTGCATGCCCAACATCGTCATTATCACCCATAAAGCTCACATACGTACTGTGTTGCTCGCCATGTGTCGTACCCGGATTTGCGTCTAGTCGAGTCGAACAAGGCCGGTGGTCACCTCTAGAATCTTCCTCTTGTTTGTCTTATAACCTCCATTCACATCCCTGTCTTCTCCACTGTGGATGTCAAAATACCGGGTTATGTTTTCCTTAAGTTACAACATCATTCACTGTGGTAACAATGTACTGAACTGTCTTTACATCGACAGGTGGAATCGTAGTCCATGTGCAACAACGTGTAGACTGTCTCATTCAATGATATTTTTAAAAATGTCGGTCAATGACTCTATTTCGCCAAAAGGAGGGCAGCTCCTACTTTTACCAGCAGTAATGCACAAGAATGTACCAGCAGTCGGTAGTTGTCAGTACTCGAAAGTGTGTGCCTTAATGCAGACAGGTTACTGTCAGGTCAGGTGTTTATGTGCTAGTATGTCTGTAGCAAAGGAAAGATGATGGAATTGCCAAGAGTATTAGTTGTGAAGTTTACCCAAAATTTGCTCGTTATTGCTGTATTCAGGTGGGTGGTCTTCATTGAGACACTCTATGCCAAAGAACTTGAAATAAAACACCACAGTTGCTTTGTAAAATACGACTGCGCAATGAACGTTGCCGACGGCAGGACCTCGAGAAAAATTTGGACAAAATCCAATCAGGCAAAGTTGCCCTCAATCAATGTCAAGAAACAGACTTTGCTTTCATTAGGTGGTCAACGTCTGTTACCCTTGTACTTTATGTATCTAAGGAGGACTTTACTGCTTGCACCTGCACTTTATATCCTTGAAGTCCATAGGCTATGACAATACACATTCTGAGGTGCACCATTCATGAGACTGTCCGTTTGAATCACAACACATGCATATTTAATAGTCAAAGTATATTTACCTTGCAAGACACTTTCGCCTTTACCCAGTGCTTCATTCTTTGATGTCTTTCAGGAATTCTTTCCAAGTGACTGCAATGCAGTGGCTACATAAAAAAGAAGTGGGACATGTTTTCAGATACTGTTTCTTTTTGTTTTAGGCCAAGTTGAATATCTATCGATTGCGGACCTTTTTTTTTTTTTTTTAATGTGATAGATAATTTTGTGAAAGGTCACAGAAGTTCAGAGAAAAAGTATAGTGTAAAGATTGGTAAAAGAATTTTTTTTTTGAATGATTGACTCCAATTTTATTTTGAAGATCTTTGAGGAGATGAACAGAATGAAAATTGCTAGTTTCTACATCTGCATTAAAGATGCAGATGTGACACCACATGAAAAATCATGACAAGTTGATATTAGTTGTGTGTGTTGAAGGCACTGAAGTGGTTTTGTCCTGATATAAAAAGAAATGGGACAGCACCCACGGGGTGGGAGGTAGGGCTGGGATATGATTTCAAAGATAATAGAATAGGGTAGTTGTGAGAAAAGCTTGTAGTTCTTCAAATGAGGCCATAACTTTTGCAAATGTGCTCAGTTGAAAGTGACATGCCAATGAAAAGAACACCAAAGGGAGAGGAAAAAGAACTTCACCTTTCTTTTGTGAAACAGAAAATCCTCCCTTAATACGGATGATCTTTTCAAGTGCTGCCCCCATCGTACGCAGGAATTGCAATTAGACTCATTTCTCGATTTACAGATGTTTTTCCCAAAAATTAATTTAGCGGTGAAGTCAAGTTTCCACTCATGCTCGATAGCAGATGCTTGCAGTAAAGATTATTCAGGGAAAGATAGGCCACAAGGAAATGTAAAATCACTCACAAACACCTGTCTTCATACTAAACAGGTGGGGCTTTATGAAGTTTTTTTTTTTTTTTTGTACAAATAAGGTTGTTGGTGAATCAACAAATTTGCTTTTTACTGAAGTGGTCCAACTTTTCTGCATTCTTTATCAATCTCATTCATCAGGTTTCTTGTTTTTTCCTTGACAGGGTTCTCTAAGTACTCTTTTTATTTCTCTCTTTTTCACATGTTTGGTTTATAGCAGGATTAGACTTTTATATCAAATTGCATCAATCTTAATATATTTATTCTTTTTTTTCTCTTATTTTTTTTTTTGGAAAATTGGTCTGGAAAATTGTTCAAAAAGTTTCTTTTACAATAATGTAATTTTGTACAGTTTTGATGATAATTATAATAAATTTTAGATGATCATTTCTTGGAAGAAACTGATCATTAAATTGAGCATGTTTGTCTGCCTTCTATTTTCCGTGGTTTCACTTTTGATGTCATTGTTCTGCAGAGAAAAACGTGGACTGTTGAGTAGTGACTAACATAAAATAAATAAAACCAGAAAGTCAAATGACTTAGTGATTCCTTGCCGATATCTACTTTTTTCATACAAACACAATCACTTACCAACAAAAGCAACTCAGTGGAGAAGGGAAGGGAACATGTCAAAATGAAAAACACCAGAAAGCCAAAAGGCTTTGTGAATCCTTGCAACATGGTTATATTACAACAAACATGAATTATCCACATGACAAGTTTGAGAGCAGTTTGACCTCTCATGACCTTAAATGACCTTTGATCTCCACCCAAAAACAATAAGGATCATCTACTCACTATGACCAACCAACACACCACGTATGACATCAGTCACAGTTACCCTTCTAGAGATGTTGTGTTTACAAGGTTTTCACAGTTTGATCTTTGGTGACCTCAAATGACCTTTGACCTCCACCAAAAACAATAGGGATCATCTACTTAATATGACCAACCCACACATCAAGTATGACATCAGTCACAGTTACCCTTGTAGAGATATTGTACTTACAAGGTTTTTACAGTTTGACCTCTCATGACCTCAAATGACCTTTGACCTCCACCAAAACAATAGGGATCATCTACTTAATATGACCAACCCACACACCAAGTATGACGACAGCCACAGTTACCCTTCAGGAGATATTGTGTTTACAAGGTTTTTACCATTTGACCTCTGGTGACCTCAAATGACCTTTGACCTCCACCACAAACAATAGGGATCATCTACTCAATATGACCAACCAACATGCCTTGTATGACATCAGTCACAGTTACCAGTCTTGAGATATTGTGTTTACAAGGTTTTCACATTTTGATCCTCTGGTGACCTCAAATGACCTTTGACCTCCACCAAAAACAATAGGGATCATCTACTCACTATGACCAACCCACACACCAAGTATGAGATCATTCATGGTTACCCGTCTTTAGATATCGTGTTTACAAGCAGCATCACACACACGCGCACATACACACGCACACACGACATCACCATCGCATAGATTCCTTTGGCCTTCGGCAAGGAATCAAAAAACTGGATCAGTGTAGAACACCACAGATTGGATCAATATTTCCCATCAAAGACAAAGACTATTCTTGACATCAAAGACTGAATAAAAAATGAACACCAAAGAGTGGACCAAGCTTGACATCAAAAACCGGATCAAAGCTGAAATGGCAGGCTGGATCAATGGCTCAACATAAAAAACTGGATCAATGCTGAACATCAAAGACTAGACCAACTTTGATATCAAAGACTGGATCAGTGTTTAATACTGAAGACTGGATCAGTGCTGAACTGAACATCAAAGACTGAATCAGTGAAGCTAAAAATAGTTGTCTCCAAACCTCACTATATGACTTCTGTTATGAACGATGTTATGATTGTAAATCTCACTGTTACAAGAAGCTTAATGAGAAAAGAAAATTTTCCATTTGGGCCATTTTCTTGTCTCTCATGTATTCAGTTAACATGATTGCTGTTGATGACAGGAATCAAAAGTGAAGAAGTTAGCACAGCTTGACACTTAAAGTGAGTGAGAATTCCCCAATGTGATACAGAGTAAAAAGGCTGTACCTTTCAATGTTGTTGCCTCCTAATTTGATAAGGAACACACAACTATTTTGATGTCAGTATGTCAGAGGCAAAGATGTTGGTTGTGTGAGGATAAATGAACAAATCATGTAACTTTTCTGTGAATGAAGGATACTGTAAAGTGAATCACAAGGACTTCTTCTGTTCGATAACTTGGTCCAATGTCAAATGAACCATGAGATCCCTTGGAGGTGCCTTTCAAATACTGGGATTGCAAGTGACCTTGAACAACCAGAGCTAGATTAACCAATAACCTAACCAATCTATAGTTAGGTGGCCCTGACGAAATTGTAGAAAACTGAGATACAGACATATGTATATTTCTACATTTACACACAGCTAAAATTTTCATGGTGTCACCCATTGTGGACACAGTAGGTAGCGGGCCTGACACCATCTTAATCTGGCCCGGCAAATCACCTTTGACCTACACAAAAAAAAACATGATTCTTTTAGTGCATGCGGTACCGTTACCCATACAGTACAGTACATACTCCATTAGCTCAATTTAAGCTTTCCTTCTTGAGATTTCTGTTTCAGGCGGGGGGGGGGGGGGAGGACTTGCAAGCAGGTTCATCAAAACCAAAATGTTAACCTCCACTTCAAACTCACTGCTTTTCATAATCTGACTTGAGAGACTGATAGAAAATAAAAACATGAAGGGTGCATGGTAGTAAACACTGTATTCATGAGGTTGACATGACACCAATGACGCATATGTCATTAGTTCACCTACTGCACTAGCTCTGCCATTGTACCATATTAATGAGCCTGTCAATATGGACACTTGCTGTATCAAGAACTTGCCATTAACTTCAAGTGAAAATTATCAGCACAATTAAGCCATCATCTGATATATGTCGAAAAACAAGTGAGGTAACCTAGGGTGGCTGAGCGTACTGTACCACCAGAAGATAGATGTAAAAAGAACAGAGCTTGAAAATATTACATCATTGAAAAAATGCAGCTAATTAAACCACTCACAAATTTTGGACACGTCAAAACTTAAGTGTATAATGCCATCTTCAACTTTCAACCATACCAATGTCTCTCCCCCCCCCCCCCCCCCTCCTTATCATGCTTACAGTTTCATTTGCTTGACAAGTTGCAAGACGGTGGTGACAAATCGTCTTTCCACAAAAACTTTTTCAAAATTTTGTCTTGCTTACCCATTATTTTTGTGTGCAAATGCATCTGCCATCCCCAATGTAATGGCCCACTGATAGCAAATTGAGGTGCACAAAGCTGACACTGAGGAGATCGCATAATTTGGGATTCTTATGTTTTTGAAAGTATTATAAAGCAAATATTTACCTTGTCATTACATTGCACTACACTGAATACAAAATTGGAAAGCTACTGTCATAGCTACTGTCATTCCTTGCACAGGAGTCATTCAGACAGATGACAAGCTTTATCATTTTCAAAAAATTCAAACTGTCAAAAAGCACCAACCTCTCAATCTAAAAATAAAAAATGATCACCACCATCACACACGAACAAACGAATACATCGTTAGGGTAAACTTCCCGGTTATCGATGATATGGCAGACAGCATGGTATCCCTTGGCACCAAATTCGATATCAAATTGACTGATCCCTTCAGGTAAGTCTACGGTTAGACCCATGCATTGTTCGAGTGAAGGGCTAAATCACTGGTGACATAATGGGCTTGTAATCTCACCAATGTGATTCCGACATTAGTTATTCTTGATTATTGGGATCTGCTTTTACTGTCATTGGTTATTTTAACCTCTGGATCACTTGATCACATCCTGATCCCTACTTAAAATGCTGTGACACATGGTGAATATTCACTACATGGAAAACATTCAATACATGGTGAATATTCAATACATGGAGAGTATATCCCTGATCAAATGAATTTCTCTCTGACATTGAAACTTTATTGAACATGACCACTGCATGTTTTTTTAAATAACACATATCAAATTTGATTGCACACACTCAGCTTCCCTAGAAGGATGTTTTCCGCCGAAGACAAACTGTGGGAAAGGACGAGGTACTCCAAAAGTGGACAAGAGACAACAGATCACCCATCACTTGGCAAGTCTATGGCGAGTCTGTTCATCAAGGAGACCCCTCAGGGGGTCTGAGGGGGTGCCATCGTAGGGTGGGGTGGAAGGAAGTTTGACTTGAGCCTCAAGGCCAGCTGAGCGACCTCTGGATCCTGGCCCTCGTACTGACGGACTGTCTGCACAAATTTGATGGCATCTGTGGGATGCAGAATAACTGATTGTAAATGACAAAGTAAGGGATGGAAAGGAAAACAGTTACAATTGGGCTAAAAAAACTATCAAAGAATACATAAAACATTGTTACCTGAAAATTGTTCAAATTGTTAACGCAACAGAGGATATTAATTATGTACCATTGTACAAATATTTTCTCTCTTAGACTGATTGCAACTCCCTTTCTATTACGTTACTGCGGTACTACAGTGAGAACCTTCAGTGCAGTACGCACTAGGTCATTACATTTGTAACACATTTGGCTTAAACAGAGACGACATAAGTTCATGCCCTCTCAAGTTGTTGTTTTTGTTTGCTACGCTTTTGTTTGTTGGACTGATGAGTAAAATTCCGCTTACCTCTTACGATTTTGGTCACAAGTGAAATGAAGAGTTGCTATTTAAAATTAGCAAAGACAACAATTGAACATCTAAAATTCTTTCCAATTCCATGTTCAGTAATCTCTTCATGTATATCAGATATCAATCTATGACCAATGAGAGATATGATGAGCAAACCTACAGAGCTACAAGGAACCTTCACATACATGTTGGCATCAACAAAATCACATTCTCTCAACACTACTTAAAAATTGTGTGCAGTTTTTAACGCTCTCTGAACTGACCATATATCTCTTTAATTGCCCATGTATCACTTTAATTATTGCCCACATATTAAATCAATTCACCACATATCAATTTAATTGACTATGTAAATACCACTTTTATTGCCCACATATTATTTTCAGTGCTCACAGTCAGTACATATCACTTTCATTGCCTTATTTACTGTTTTACTGTACTTCCACAATATCTCGATTTCCTGCTCCACCTTTAAATTACATATATCTTAATCTTTATTCCCCTACAGAGGAAATTATCAAAAAAGATTGCGTCACACACCCTCTCCTTCCGATCCAAAACCGTGTTTCTGGATGACGTCTTGCTGTATCTTGGTGACCAATGGGAAGACATGGTGCATCATTTTCATCATATCGTTACCAGCGACCTTCCTTGCATCGTCTAGTTTTTCCTTATTGGAAGGCGCTAGAAGGGCATCTAAAATATCTGTTAAGGCAGCTAAGAAGGTACATAAAAAAAAAAGAAAAGCAGTATTTCACTGAAAACAGTCTCAGCATGATTTTTCTATAGGCTACTGTCAGCTTTATAATGTGCACAGCTCCTGACCGATTAAATAGCGTAACCCCCACAAACAAATTTTCACAAAATTTTCTCGGCAAAATGGGATAATTTGTTTGAAGTCAGTGATGTGGACAGTAGATGTTTCTCTTTCAAGTTTCAACTTAAATCATCAATGTGGGTCATTTCACACTCACAGTACTGGGATACAAAAGTGTGAACATAGATGATGAGAAGTTCCTCCAAAATACAATTTTTGTTGCTCAGTAGTATTTACTTTAGTCTGATTGGTAGTCTCATTTTTTTCTGAGATTTAGAAGATAATATTTTACATCTATTATCAATTTTAGAGAGGCACAGTAAGTGTACTTGAGTAACATGAGTAGTAAGGACAGGCATGTGAACTCTTTGCTGCAGAAATCTTTGAATACGAAAATAAGTTCACAAGTTCATTCCGAACAACAAACACATTTTTAACTGAAATTCTACCACATGTAGAATGGACTAAATGGGAGATTTATGGTAATGTACACTATGTGATGAGGACGGACATGTCTGTCCTTGTTATGTGTGTAGCCATTCTATATTTTCAACTCATTAAGTATTTAAAATGACCAAATGCTCATAAAAGTTAACCAAGTTTTGCTCATTTCCGAGATGTAAACTAATGGAATCTGAATGTATCTATAGTAAGCCAATGTCCCCATGTATTTCTACAGCATTAATAGCATTGATACAACTTACAGCAGGTCATGGTAACGTATTTACAACATCGAGTACACATCACCTGCAAGGCCCGCATAACATTATTTGAACAAATACTGTATATCCAGGAAACCAGTTACAAATATATGGCAATATGGAAACTGGTGTAGCTTTAATTCACTGGCAGTTCTCTGGAAATTTGTGTCCAAAAGGCCTGTAAACATGATATGCCACTATCATACAGGACAGACATGTCACATGACACATACACTACTGTACATCATGGTTTGTGCATAATCATTTTTTGAAATGAATACAGTATTTAAAGAAGCATATAATTTGGAAAAATAATGAAAATTTCATGCTGCAGGTTGGGGGCATGTGGGGTGGAGGGGGTGGCTTTTTAGTCAAGTTGAAAATACTGCCAATTCGACCAAATCTCAGTTCAACCAACCTGTTTGGTCAATTTAACCAACTCACTTGGTCGATAAGACCATCCTATTTGGTCACTTTACCAACTCAGGTTATATGGAAAATAATGATCAAAGTTCTACCTACAGTATGTGATCTATCATAATAGGAACACAGTATCGCTATGCACAAGATCATTCCACTGTGACTCCACGATTTTAAGAAAGTATTAATCCACAATTGACCTTGGTATTCTGCAGTTACTCCACTCAGAAAACAACTTTTTTTTACATTGTGGTATTCTATGCCACTTTCCAAGTACAGAAGTAATAAATCCTGCAGTTGTTGCATTGGTGATGATAGCATTAAATTGTAAAATATAAACAGTAATGGTGCAACTGCGAAAGAAAAAGTGCAAAAATGACGTGCTTCTTCCAAAAGTGATTTCAGTAGTACTCAAAATTGCATTCAAAATCATTGCTGAAAGGACTATAATTTTAGCCTGATGAGGAAGACCCTGTCCCAAGCGGAGGCATGGTCGCGGTGCCACAGTGAGGAAAGACACAAGATTATGACGTCATGTTACAGTAAATGATTGTTGAAATTTGATCATTTTAGGTTGATGAGGAAGACTGTGTCCCAAGCGGAGGCACAGGTCACGATGACACAGTGAGGAAGTCACATGATTACAATGTTGATCATAATGTATGTATTGAAAGGGCTTTTTGAGTATGTTATTATGATGACATATCTTAAGCAGAGCTGCGGAGGCACGGTCGCTACCGTGCCTCCAGTTCCACAGTGGAAACCGTTTGGGCCATTGTATTCTGCAGTTGTACCTTCTGAGTGTATGGATAAATATGGTATATTTGTTCACTAAAACTGGACCAATAAGGTTGGTTGAAATGACCAGCAAGGCTGGTCAAAGATTTCCTCCTAGAAATAGAACACTAGGCCTAGGCTAGTTGAAAAGACCGATTGTTGAATTGTCCTGCTGAGACTGAGAGCAGACGCAGATCTATGACTTTCATTCCCTTGACATTGTCTATAAATTTTGCAACTAATTGATCATGCGGATGATACGGTTAGCAAATGCAGTCTTGGCCTAAACTTATTCCATGGCAAGTTAGGCAAATTTGTAAATTGTAGTGTAGGCTATACTCAGAACGTTAATGTAGCCGGCAACAACATAGGCCTTGAAACACTATGTTAGCTAGTAAAAAGTAGCACTCGCAGTGATCAGAATGATTTCGTTAGGCCTACCTTTAGTTTCCTCTAGAGAAAGCTTCGGTTCAGTATTGCCTGACATTTTATGACTGGTTTGTTTTATTTTGTATCATGATTAATACATGCACGACAAAACCACAGATGCGTGGAATTACAGACTAGTTAGGCAAGCCCCGTAATCCCGATCGACACGAAACTTGAGTATAGGAAGTCACACAGTCAAATACAATGCATACCGGTTTCGCTACATTCATCCTTCGCTGATGATATACGGAGCCATTGAAGGACATACAGAACTAGATGTCCTTCAATGGCTCGATATGAGGAATCAGTGTATTCTTAGGATTAGATGAAATAGCCTATGAACAGATCTCGAGATAATCTTCAAGAGATAATGAATTGCCTCGAGAAAATAATTTATCTCCAGACAATCTTCAGACTGATAATTACCTCTAATCCAAAGATTAAAGATTACGAGACAATTATCACGAGATAATACATCATCTCGATTTCGATTACAAGGCAATTCTCTCGAGATAATGAGTTACATTATGTCCTGATCATAGAATCATCGGGATAATTTTTAATCCCGAGATAATGATCTCATCACTGGATGATCAGGCTACATGGAGATAATTATCTCTGGAAAATGTATCACCTCGAAAATAAATTATCTCGAAATGTTTGCGTTATTTCGATAACTGAAAATCCTAAATGAAAATATATTCACAGGGGCGTATAGCCAGGGGGGTGATCGGGGCGGACAGGACTATGTAAGACAGGATTATGTAAGAGCCTAGCGATTTATACTTGAGCATGATGTTTTTGTAGTGTGGAGTGAATGTGGTTGATATTTCTACCCATTTTTCCCCCGGTCCTAGTGGCAATTTGGACAGTAGATGGACTAGTAGAATCCCGTCCAAATCGTGAGATAGACGAACACCGCAAGTCATAGGCCTATACCGGCCCAATAGGCTAAATGTGCATACTTTTATTTTTCTGGAATCAGGCTGGCTACGTCACTGCCATGACGTATCCTGAGACTGAATACTCTGCTCTATATATAACAAATGAAACATGCTTTAGACGAAACGCTACTGCCGTGTGAGGGTAGGAGGATGGGTGGGCCGGGGCACACGCCCAGGAAGATTCAAAACTGACGAGAAATTAAAATCATTACTTGAAAAGTAGGGATTCCTGGAGATATATTAAATTCAAATTCAGCTTCCGAATGTGGCACCATTTTGCAGGCTAACGCACCCTCTGTGAGCTAAACGTTTCCAAAGGAGAGAGTGACACATTTTTCATCATGTTGCTGGCTAAATATCACTACTCGCACAAGCAAGATCATGTTATGCTGCAAAATCAAACAATGCAACAACAAAAATTACAGTATCATGAAAAAGAAGCAGACTGGCCGTACTAATTCAGTTTGGGGTGACTGCATTTCCCTTTAATTGACGACCGAATTGAGTTTGTTTTGTAAAAAAAGTCTTATTTTCACAATCAATATTTATGGACACAGACTATATAAAGGCGGTGGGGACCGACGGGTGAAGCACTGGGCACATTGACAAATGAGTAATCCATCAGATCTAGTAGGGGAAATTTCAAAACTTCCAATGACATAATTCGCCTAAGGTTTTCCATTCAACAAAATACTGACAGTCCTACCATTTTTAGGGGGTCAGTTGCTGTCGAGAATGGGAAGGACGAATACTTTACCAGGCTGATCTAGTACCTAAGCATTCCTAGGCGCGTTACGCTCCTAGCCGAGTGGCGTTCAATTGTGAGTCTTCCGCAATTCTGCCCAAGTCCAAAAACCTAAGTGCACAACTGCAGTACATGCAAAGCGCACTCTATTTCCATACCACACTATTTTGTTTCATATCAGCCATGACCTCATCAGCCAGCTCATTCATTTGCATAACATATCCCCCCACTCCCAAACGTAGTCGACGCCCCTAATTTTCAGATGTTCACCTTATGCTATCAAACTAGATCCTCACCTATTTTACTGTTAGGAGGAATTTTCCTTCCTTATGATATATGATGGGCAAGGGCGACAAGAGTGCGTTTTCGGATTTTCCAGTGGCTTTGCTATGACCAATCCATTCACCATTTTGGTACAGTATCTTGTGTAAAGGACTTGTGAATGTCTTTTTATTTCCCTATTCATTCTCTCTAAAGCTAGAAGGGCGTACATCTTTGTTGTTTAATCTTTGGAAGGAAATTGTAGTGATTTAAAAAAAGATGCTTTAAACTTTCTTGCTTGTAGGTACATTTACAATGCAAGTAGCAGTCAGCCTGGTAACAGCAAGTCATTTGCCTGATAGTGAATTTGAAAGTTGAGGATCAGGTAGTCCCATATGGGCTCATCAACGTGAAGGACCCTAACCATGATAATCATGGATAAACACCGGCGAGATCCGCCTGCTCTTTTCGATATAAAGTGTCCATGCAGAGGATATCGAGGCAGGGTGAACCAAACAAACCCCCAATGCACACCCAAGCGTGAGTAAAGCATGATTCTTGCTACACCCCTGGCTGGTGAGACTGAATGGTCTAACAATCAAGGTTTTTTTTATTTGTAGCCATCATTCTGCCGCACTTTATATGCAATATTTTCCCTTCAATTCCTGTAGGCTACAGAAAGAAAGATACCCACCTATAAAATCATAGGCAAGATAAGTGGCACTAGGCTTGCGACTATGTTTCTTTGGTTTATAGATTCAATTGAAGACTTTATTCATGTGGTGGGATGTTGAGGACATAATACATGGCAAGGAAAAATGAATCTTAACAATAAACATTTGGAAAATAATGAAAGAATGAAAAAAAAATGAAAAAAAAAAAGACAGTTAAAAATTCAGCTATACATAGAGCACTGTACATGGGAGTGAGTCACAGACAGTGGCGTAACCAGCAGGGGCCAGGGGGCGGGAGACCCCAGAAATATATCTTGCCCCCCACTTGCCCCCCAAATGAAATTCTAAGGTTAAAAAATATCGACAAAATTAGTGTAAGACAAAACTAGATGTTGAATGAATGACCACAGTCATGTAGTATATTTAGTTTGTAAATAGGACTAGCCGAATTAAGTTGTATACCGCACTAAAGAAAGTCAAGACCAAAATCCAAACAATAGATGCATGTGAAAACAATGAGCCCAGTCCCCACACTGTAGTAGTTTCAATACCAAGAAAGCCATATAATGATTCTGATTTGGTAAAAAGTGAACTTATAGCAATGAAAAATAAGCCATGAAATTGAGAAATTATCACTTGTGCATGGGAAAATTCAAAAGTGACTAAAAAAAAGAGAATACTGGGCTAATATTCACAGGGCTGAAGAGAGTGGGAATTGCCGTTTCCGGCAATCTAAGAAGCATTATTATCCAAAAATTTTCTTGGTACACTACGCGCTAACCGATGGTGGTGCTTCGCATAGATAGTGTCAATAACAGCTTGCCCCCCCCCACTAAAATCTTTGCCCCCCTCAGTCCCCCAAAATGAAAAAGTCTGGTTACGCCACTGGTCACAGATGAATAAGAAAAGGTATGCAGGGAGGAAGGAGGGTTATTCATCAAAAATAGGCTACATTATTCAAGCAGTGCAGCAAAATGGAATTTTATACAGAAAACTTGAATATCATATAATGTATTGTTTACAACATACATGTCATGTAATGTAATATAATGTAATGGTTATATGCAATCTGAATGTAAACACATCCTTATCAAATAAATTAAATTCAATAAACATCACAACATATCTTACAGGGATAAAGCAGTAATGAAAAAAGTAGGCAATGGAGGTAAATAATAATAATATATAATAACTTTTGTTTCATTTATGCAGTACATTTCAAAACTTGTTAAAAAAAAGTTAACAGAAAGAGAAAAAACAAGACAAAATAAAGCAAAGGATCACTAACAAAATCAGATGAACGAATAAAAGGGAGAAAAAAAAACTTAATAGATATGACATAACCAGAATGAAAACATAGATTATGGTCTGAAGATGCAGCACCGGAAATCAATTAAAATGCACATGTTTGTATCCACAATAGACAGCTGCACTCATGCAAGCATCAAAGACAGGCAATCCTTAGACTGATATGGAAGCACACTCAACATCGGATCTCCAAATTTTTTTTCATGTTTTCAGATGTAACAATTAAGCAAGGTCACCACCTTAGACTTTCAATAAACTTAACCTGGTAGCCTTACTAGCTCTCAGAGAGAACACCTACCTACTCAATTACGAGATACGTCAAAGCTTCACTTTTTGAGATACTGACATATCTTGTGTGCAAGGTTTTCACGGTTTGGCTTTATAGAGCTGTTGAGCCCAAATGACCAATGATCACAACAATGAACCGAAGTAAGGTTTCTTCTTGATGCATCACACCCACATACCAATTACGAGACCTTTCCAATTATCACGTTTGAGATGTCATATTTACAAGCATGGTATCATTAAGAAATGCATACGTTACTAAAATGGACAGACACATATTTACACATAAGCCCAATAATGACCACAAAGTTTAATAACAATTTCTTTGAAATAAAAAAAGACGAAAAGTGGTCAAGGTATTCACAAAATATTCAATACAAAATGTTTGCAGAGATTAGAAGTAAAATTCTCACATTCATAAAGCACAGTATATGTTAGTAGGCTATACATAAACCCTGTAATTCTTTGTCTACCAGTGCAGTTGCTACATTTCTGTAACCACTGAAGCACTTTAGGCATACGTAACACTTTTAAAAATGAATCGAGTGTTAACTAAATGGACAAAAAGCTTTGGCATTGATCTTCCATTGATCTGCAATCACCCAACACTATTCAATCAGCCAACTTAAGCACCAGCCGTGAAACTTCTGCTATTCCTTGTCCGATGACGGGGTGTCCAAGAGAGCTTCCTGGGACTTGCTTTGACCCCTCTTTTTCCTTTTGTCTTTGAGAATGTTTGCTCCCCCTACAATCAATTTATCGTCAGTGCCAAACACGACACAGTGGACCTGCCCGATGGTGTTGTGCAATTCCATCGTTTTCGCGCAGTCTCCCGTCAAGACATCCCACAGTCTGCAGGTCTCATCATCGCCAGCGCTCGCCAACATCGTCCCGCAGACGGTTGAAAGATAATGCCCGAACCCACCCTTCATGTCCCGTCAGCTCCTGAAGCAAGACCCCACCTTTCGGATTCCACAAGAGGATTTTCTTGTCATGGGAGCCAGAGGCCAACATACCCTGCTTGGAGAAGATCACAGAGTGTACAGCTGCATTATGTCCCTTCAGCACCTGGCAGCTGCCAGCAGCCTTGGCCTTCCCGTAAGCCCAGAGACGGACGTCGCTGTCCCATGACCCGGTGGCGAGCAAGTCATCCTTAGCACTGAAAGCACAGCAGAGAATTGCTTTTCTGTGACCTGTCAGGATATTCTGAGGTGTTCCAGTCTGGATGGTTCACATTCAAGAAAACAAGAACAAAGAAAACACATGTGTGTCTCTGTGAACACATGTTAGGTGACATATATGAAGAAAACAACAACACAAGCAAACCACTCCCACAAGTACATAAATAAGTACATACTTAACTTATGTCTGGTTCCTCTAGTTTTATCTTATATCCATCTTATACAAAAAGTGCCTTCGAGAATGTTTTTCTTAAAGCGCTGTACATACTGCAAGTAATATGGTTCTAACAACGGGGGGAGAGGATGTCTGGTGGTGACAAACTAGGGGGGAGGTGAGGGAAGCAGGCAAAGACTACAAGTCAAACCATGTACGACAGTTACAATTGGGGTTTAGTCTTGCTTCCATTTACTGGGTCCCTACTGAGAAGCTCCCATAGAGCTATTAAATACAGAAGAATTCATCTTGTGGCCAACCATGATGCTATTACAGATGCAGAACAAGCCGCGGGATTAAGGAGATAAGCGCGAGTGGTCATTTCCTCATCTACACTACTTTCCTCTCTTTACTGATCCCTTTACATTTCCTCCCGTTTTATTACCCTTATCTCCTGAGGAATTCCCTTTGAAGTATCATCATGGTTGCCGACATTGATGCGAGAGTGTGAGGAGTCATTAATTGAAATGACTGGAGAAAAACAAGACTAACCAATGAATATTCACGAGATGCTCTAGGGGCTCAGTTGTTTAAAGTTTGTCACAGCATTTGGATACTTACGTGTAATTTACCACATATTACATATCTTTGAAAAACAAAAACTCTGGTCAAAATAAGAACATTGGTTACAAAGTTACATCACATCTTCCAGATTCTGCTTGGTGAGAAGTGGAATATTCATGAAATTTTTCAGAGTGATTTTGCGGCATTTTCCACACGTTTGGTCAAATGGTTATGAGCAGTTAGCATTATGTCTTCACTAGAGCCTAAAAATGGTGAAAGCTGCTTTGTCATCCATAACAGAAGCCTCACGTCCTTCTCTGCTGATCATCAATCATCGTCCGAAGGCTGTGGATTACTCACACTCGAGTGAACACAATCCAGAACCACCCAAAGAGGTTCACTGGCTGACCAACAAGCAACGATGGCACGTTGTCATTTTTTTAAAAAAAATACCACAAACTCATGATCGTTAGGAACGGAATGTCAGCAACCATGATGCTACAAAAGGACTTTGCTCTGCTTGTTCTCAATCTGTAATAGCTTCATGGCCAACAGATTCAAAAGTAGAAATTGAAAGCACTGTTTATGATAGAGGTGAGTAAAATCCCATCTTGCGTCAGCGAAAGATGCGGTATAAACAAAGAACAAAGAAGATCCGGCTATCCACACTGTGAAGGATCGTCTACTGTCAAAATAAAGACTAAGAAAACGTCCTGTGGACCTTTCTTAAAGCAATGAAAACCATTCAAGCAAAAAGGCTGGGGTCTCACATAATGATGATCATAAGTTTATTCCTCCATGCACTGTGTCATACTTTCTCTGTCTTTACATGATTATTACATAACATATGATATGCTTTTTATTACATTTACATCTTACTATTTATGTACAAAATTTTTTGTATGTGGATATGGAAAATAAACTTGAAACATACAATGACCATTTGTCTTTGTTCTAAACTTTAATACCAGTGGAGCAATTAGTCAAAGAAAAGGAATGCTTTGACTATGAGATAATAATGTGATTCATTGCTTGTTTTCGTTGTTTGTTTTATTTTTTTTTTTGTTCTTTTTTAACTTACTTTAAGATTCCAAACAATGGCAGTGCAATCCCATCCTCCAGAACAGAGCAGAGAGGCATCGTAGGAGAAGGCCACTGTTTCCACGCCACTGGCATGACCAGTCAACTTCAGAAGGAGCTGAGCATCGCAGGTTTGCCACACATGTACGCAGCCATCCATGGATGCACTAGCTATTAGTTTACTGTTACTTGATATTGCTACTCCCTTGATAGCCTCTGAATGGAATATTTTTAACAAAAAAAAAAAAACAAAGTTGAGCTATAATGTTATGCTATCTCTTTGCATTATATATGAAGGTAATTTGGTGTGACTGTAGCTCACAGACAGGCTAAGATGAACATGGTTTGTAGCAAATGTAGGAGTACTTGAGAGGGAGCTTCGTATTTCTAAGGACTGCATGTCTATGGCATTCATTTGATTTGCCTTAAATACTTTGGACAGCGAAGTGCAAAATGACATCAAGAGGATGCTTAAAGGCTGTATTGCATCACCCTAAGCTATATTTTTACCTCCCTGAAAGGAAAATTCTCAACTGGTTCTAAGTTACAGTACTCTTAGATTGTCAGCAAATTCGGAAAGATGCAGAGCAGCTCGTATTACACAGCGTACACAGGGATCCATTGTTTTGATTACACATGTGGAGGAATGTAAGACAGGCTGAGGGAGGGAGTAGAGGTAGGTGGTTAGGAGAATTGAAACTGTCTGGGGTGATGCATTACAGCCTTTAAATGTCACAGATTGGATCCTCTACCTCAACATACTACAAACAGGGTGTAAAAACAATGCCAAACAATCACAGCCTCTCTGGGAAATGTACAGAATGAAGCAAAGCCTAGAATACCTTTCTTCTTAAATGATGATTAAACTTACAGTACGGTATTCATGTCTTGAAAGCTGCCAGAATCCGATATATTAATCAGGCAGTTAGGATGGCTTGAACTTTGACCTACATGTCTGTTGTGTTGCATTCAAACATATCTTTACATTTAGACATTCAAAACAAAAATTATATGTATGATGAGGTGAATTTATGCAAATCACTGCATGGATAATTCCCAGCAAAATTGAGCAATCACAAGGATTAGCACTCAGAGATGACACTGGATCATGGATGTATCAAAGAGCATCACCTCACCTTTGTGCCCCAGTAACCGTGTGACAAGTTGACCTTTGACCCTGTTGAAAACTCTCACTCTGCCATCATCTGCACCAGTCACCATCATCTCCAAGTCAGGAGAAAAGTCCTAAGCAGTTGACCTTAAAAAAAGGACAGACTATCATATGAAAGACGTACTAAACATTTTATGGAAAACCTTTTCCACTGGTCTCAATTTCACATGCTACACATGAGAAACTTTCTGTGATTACATAACTGATCTGCAATGTAGGAAAAATTTTAACTAGGGCTGAAATTTTGAGTGCACTGCTTGCTTTCTGCTTGAGCATCTTTTCTGAATAGCTAGTATTGAGGAATGGTTGATTGAGCAAATGTGCAGCTTGGACAATATTGGCAATTGTAGCTCATATTTGGTGGATATCATAATGATAGTAAATATCAGATCTACCATTGGTGATAACACTGAGAGGTTTAGTTTTGGCATGCAAACCTTGAAGCCAGGAGGATTTCATCATCAGTGTGTTCCACTGAGTGAAGCAAAGGAAATTATTACTGGATGGCAGCAATATACTTTCATATTTCACTGTAATAAGTTCACTTTAGACTATAAGGGAACCTCTTAAAGAGTTGTTTAAAATTCATGAAAAATGATGGAATTACATGACACTATCAGGAAGGCCCACTGTGCTGTTTGTTACTGATGGTTATACATGCAACCTGCAGGTGGGGCAAGAGAAAAAGCCAGGTGTGTTACAGGACTTGGGAGGTACTTTTTAAGTTTAAAGTTACTTGCATTGATTCCTGCACTAAAGAGTGCAGCAAGTTGGGGAACTTAACTTTTGTCGACTCCAGTCGACCAGACTGACCAAACTGCATTTAATTGGTCATGACCTAGGCCTAGACAATGCCAAGAACTGTCTCAGTAAAGCTGAGGACTGACTTTGTACCATCAGCAAATCGAATTTCACACAATAGGAATTCAGAAAATACAAAACAGTACTATGTACTGTCCACACAGCTGAAATGGAAGGCATCCTAAGCAGTTTGTGTTTTTATATATCAATACATTGTACATCATATTGTTACATGAACAACAACAAAATTTGCAATGCATCTCATTTTGTTATGAAGCCTTTCATGGCTCACTGGTCACTTCATCTCTTGCCAGTAAACGGCTTCTGGAACACTGTTTCTTGGGACTCACCTCATCCTTGTGTTTATGATATTCCTTAGTATCAGCATGACTGTAAGCATCAAGTACTTCCAACTGGGCAGCTAGCATGGTGCTATAATTCAGCGACTTCCAGAGCTGCAGTGAGTGTTCAGATGCTGGAGAGATGATAACCAAGGAGATAATGGAAATCGTGTATTGTATATTTATCACTACCTATCCCATAGAAATAGAATAAATCAGAATGACATCATGAAACAATGAGTGAAGCTCAAATTCTGTAAAGCAAAAGGTGTTCTCATGGAACCTTGTGACTCAAATCCAACTGAAATTTTACCATATTGCAGTATGACTTTCAAACAGCTAGATGTTGGAATACAGTTTTCCTTAGATATTATCAGGTTATCTCAAGAAATCAAATGGTTGCATTTCTTCTGTTTTCTCCCCAAAGATGTATCATGAGGTTATAAACAAACAAATTCTCAGGTCATGTGTGCATTTTATACTGCAAATGTTGAAGACAAGGATCTTTTGCCTTACAGGATAGGGCACCACACATTATTGCCCAGCTTCAATTGTTCAGTGTGTGACTTTGTTACCCTGACGTGATTCTAGTTTGTCTATTTCTATGATCCATCCCAACAATATACACAGCAAATAACAGTGTCTTGATCAATAATTAAAACTGAATTACAATTAGGTTTCATTAGATCACAGAAAAGCAGGATACCAGAATTAAATAACACACCTATACGGTTTATAAACAAGATTAAACACCTTCGTAGGGTTGCTACATACTTTTATAAGACCAAAGTGGGCCTCCGAACCTTTCCATTCCAGCAAGATTTCCTTAACATTAGAACCCTCACTTACAAAAATCACTAATTACTAGTTACTAATTTAGGGGTAGCCTATATAGCCCTCAAACGGGGCTGTGCGTTACATTACATGGCTTTAGCTCATTACACTCCACGTTACGGCCCTTGAGAGGCTTTCACAAATTTCTAACCCATTAGCCCACCCTCGCCAGGGTTGTTATCTCTCTTGTTCACAAATAGCTTGCAGTAACGTTTTTTACCAAACTTTACACAAATGATCTCTGGTTCCGCATCCACCTATCTGCATAAGCTCCTTAACAAACTATGATGAGGAAATGGGTAAATTTTGACCCGAAAAACTGAATTGAACACTAAGTCAGTGTGCAATTGTACACCACATTTGGAAGCCTTCGAGTGGGTGAATGATGCTGAATTTTGCTGTTTCATCCTTTTAATGTTCACCAAAAGCAGTTTTATGGGTAGTTTTACATAGTAAGGAATCATTAGTCGCTCAGTATCATGAGTCTATCACTGTGTTCTAAACATCAGCACATTGTGTAAACGTGATACGATTTCAATGTAAACATAACTTAAAATGTATGTTCCTCAAACAACATCAAAGCAATTATTTGCATTTCATTTTTGATGTTCAAAGCAATATATGTTACTTCTGGCAATATTTTAAAGTTTCTGCTTACGTATGGACTAAAGATTTGCCAAAATTAGCAAAATTTGTGAATAAAATGTCTTTAATGAGGCATGTTTTGCATAATTTTAGAAAGAAAAAACAAAATTCTTTGTTTGCTTTGCTCTTTATTGTTAGTGACTGACTCAAGGTCACTTCATAAATCATACTTTTTCATAGACACTGCATTGTGCTTTGCAACCTTCATTTCACAATTCATTTTATATGGATTACTCAATCTTAACATCACCAAAATATAGCACAAAAAGACAGACACCTCACTAATTATTAACTACTGCAACGTTTTATTGATTTCAGTAAATTTTTGCATATTTAATGATCCCAACGTTCGATAAGTGATCGATTCATGATACGCCCATTATAACAGTTACTGTTGTTAAAGGCTGTAATGCATCACCACAGACAGTTTCAATTCTCCCAACCACCTACCTCTAGTCCCTCCCTCAGCCTGTCTTACTGTACATTCCTCCATATGTGTAATCAAAACAATGGATCCCTGTGTACGCTGTGTAATACGAGCTGCTCTGCATCTTTCGAATTTGCTGGCAATTTAAGAGTACTGTAACTTAGAACCAGTTGAAAATTTTCCTTTTAGGGAAGTAAAAATATAGCTTAGGGTGATGCAAATACAATACGGCTAATACAGCATGACGTCAGAACTGAGCTACCATCGCTCTAATGTGAGCCGATGCAATACAGCCTTTAAGATGCACTTTCGTAGTATTATTTAGTTGTAATGAAAGTACTGTATGAATCTTTTTTGCTGAATGGAGGGGCATTTGCAGCAAAGGTACGGTTAGCTGAGTTAAAAATTTGTACTTCATGGGAAAAGCCTGTGTTTTAACTTGGCTGTTAGCAGTGTTTCTACTTGATCACAATGATTGACAGTGGCACATTACACATGTGCCTGACCCGCGAAATTCAACGTAGCGTAACTAGTACCAATGTTGACGACAGAATTCAGTTGAAGCGTGTGGTTGTTATGGTAAAGAGTAAAAGAATAACATAACATTTTTACACATTCGACACAAAATATATTCCATCAAATACCTGAGATCAATTGAGAATAATGTTTTTGTTTCACATTTACCTATTTGAGTGTTTCAGAAGCTGGTAGCATTTTTTATTGAAGACCTGTAGTGTCATTAGCTCTCCGTTCATCTTATCGAATACCAAAAAACGTCAGAGTCTGCCAGTCGGGTGTCCCATAAAAAGATGAGAGCCATCTCGCCAGAGAAATAGATCCATTCATCGCAAATAACGAAGTTGGTTGAACGCATAATGCAATAGGAGTGATACAACCTAGTACAAGTCACGTATAGTCGACTCAAAAACAATCTATTTGGAGGATAGTAATGTAAAATCAATTATTCTACCCATTCTCATTGACATATTTTGTATTTAAGGAAAGAGCCTCCTCGATTTTCTCTGAAGTAAGCCTCGTTAAAGGTCTGGTGACATGAAAATGACATTTTGAGGTCGGTGCATCAGACATTCAAAATGTTGAAAATAGCCACAAATTGCGTCAAAAATTGACGAATTTACAGGCAAATTAGTGTCTCACAGCTGTGTCATGAATAAATATGCAAATTTGTGATGTCAGGAGAGGGACTCCCAGCAAGGAGGTTCTAAGAACCTTAGAACCTCCTTGGTACAGTTACTGTGGAATAGCTTTTGCACACTGTGCACAGTGAACACAATGCACAGTAAAGGAGAGCAAGACAAGTTTATCTCTATGCATGGGTGATTTTAATCCTGTTATCTGTATTTGCTGGTTCACACTTGAAACTAGGATGGGGACAGACACAGGACAATAGCGTTGTCACTCCATCCTTAGAACCTCCTTGCTCCCATGCAGGATATGTCTTATGTTAATCCTTTGTTTATGAAACCTTTATTTCAAGGTCATTTGAGAATTTTATATGCCCAGAGGGTTTTATTTTGGAAGCATGTGTTTTCTCCTTCAAAAATATCGATATCAGGCACCAATGTGAAACTCACTAATTAAGTAATTAAGATGGCAAAATATATAGGGTTAACAAAAGAAAAACTGACACTGTGCAACACTCCACGTCATCCTGTTTTGCATTTTCTTCAGACTTTGAAAAGTCATATCTCAAAAACGGTAATAGATATAAACAAAATTCCAACGGATTTCACTGAGGGTTTTACTTTGTAATGTTTGCATGAAGGAAGCTCTTTTTTGGAGGCATGTCACACGTCCTTTAAGGCCTGTCCACACAGGATGCGTTCCGTTCCGGATACGACACTTTTTTTTTTTCCTGTCTGTACAGGATGCGTTCACACTACGTGAATTTCGATGCGTCACTTTGAGATGCAGTTTGTAGTTTCCAATGACAATGTATGCCGATTGACAAAAAGGTGCCAAGAAAATTTGAGAATTAGGCCCTAAATACGTCATAGATAGCCGCCCTTGCCATTGGTCATGCTTTACAGCAGTCATCAAGACAAGATGTGCAAGTTTTGTGAAAAAAATGTAAAATTTGATTTGATTTTATTCCTTAACACATTCATTTCGTCACAATCTATCCGAATTTGTACAAAATTATTCAAAGTGGGTTTATCTCGATGGATTTCAGTCAGTGGCGTACCCAGGATTTCTCTCATGAAAGTGTAGGGACATGCAGTATGGTGCGTGATCGCCGGCCTGGGGAGAGGTGTCCTAGTGGAGGGGGTTCCCCTTCCTCCTTTGAAGGCGTTTGAAACATTAGGTGTCCTTGCATGCAATCTGGTGCCACATTAGTTACCTTTTGAAATAAAATTTGTGTTAAAAAGTTTGCGTATTTTTAGAAACAAAAACAAATCCGCATCAGTGGATTGATTAGAATGGAAATATTCTACAGTTAGAGTCTATCGTTATCAAGTTGAGTAGCCCCATCGAGTGAAGTTTTTTGGCCCAGATTGCTTGTGGAGCACAAAGATTGAGGAGAATGGCTCGATCTCATAAGCCCCCGAAGCTATGCCACTGATTATACTACACTACACTGTATATTTATATTTTCTCGTGAGAGATGAAATGTCCATGTGCAGCCATGTCTAGTGTCCAGACATCCCCTGCCTACCGTCCCAACAACGAATACTACTGTTTTTCCACTACCGAAGTCAATAATATCGCAAGGGTATAGTGGGTACCCAAAGAATCATAGGCCTACGTATACATTCCCAATGTTGTGGAAAAAATGCCAAAAAAAATGAGCTTTTCTACTTATTTTACGTTTCAGTGTGATTTTAAGCTCAAACATAGTACCATTTTGCATCCATATCCCGTTACATTGCATTTCATGAAAGAAAAACATGAAAGAAATCAAGTTGATGCATGCTTCCGTACGACAACTCTGTTTCTAAACGCACATGGGCTTTGCCAAAATTTGACGCATCCCGAAGGACGCGTCAACTTTTTTTCCGCATCGATCGTGACGGAACGCAACGTATCCTGTGTGGACGGTTCCATTGATTTACGTGCAAAGTAGTAAAAGTGACGTGCCGTGTCGTATCCGGATCGGAACACAACGCTTCCTGTGTGGACAGGCCTTTACGATTATAACTTGTATGGAAAACGATGGTACAAAGGTTATTTCCAGAGCCGTAGAGCCATTACGAAGGTCATTTGGGACCGCCCCCCCCCCCATCATATTTCGACCCCCAAAATAAATTAACTTGCAAAAGTGTTTGAATTAATTTATTTTTAGGGGGTAGAGTGAGACATACCTGAATTAAACAGGAGGAAAAAATAATATTTTTTCCGGTGATTTTTCAGGGGTTTTAGCCAAAAATTTCTTGTGCTCTTCGCGCCAAGCGATAGGCGTTCCCTTTAGGTAGTGGATGCAAACAACCTTTTAGACGTTTCGCTCGCGCCGATCATATCAATTTTTAGGTTAACTCGATCTAACAGGTAGAAAACAACAGAAAATTTAATAGAAATTTTCTCTCTAAAAGCAATCCAGATTATTACCATTTTCTCTCACAGACTTGTTATTTTTCTCTGAACTGAGAAATTGCAGACTTGTGATCTCTCTGAGTATTTCGAGGCTGTGTCCATGCACCTTAGGACACCCAGAAAGTATCTTTTCCGACCATCCAGGAGATTTCGTAAAGCCACTGAAAATTTTCTTGCACTCAAGTTCTGCACACAAACTTGGCGATCATTTGCTCATTTTATAACCAAATCTCTAAATTCATTAAGGTAAGTTCAATCAGTTTTGCTACGAAATGACATGTTTAGGTGTAAACAAACATGAAATGCCCATATTTATTCAAAATACATGACTTTTGACCTTTTCAAAACTTTTTGACGTCATAATTTGGGAAATTTACCTAAATCATGGGGCCACATCATGCCCAAAATCACGCGGCTTATGACAAAACTCATGATAGATCCTATCAAAACCAGTTCTTCTCCACCTGACACACAGTTCCGAGAAACACATTTACCAGTGTATATTGGGGACTACAAATATTAATCCTTTAATAATCCCATTAATCCTTTTATAATGATCCCATATAGAGTCATTCTCATAAATTGATGATTACGACAAAAGTAGGGGATGTGCCAAATTTTAAAAAAAAAGTATTCCATGGATGTGTAATAAAATGAACATCACAAATCCAGTTTAGCCAGGTTTTTGAACACAACCCTGAATATTACATTAGGCCTAAATGAAAACCCTCAAGATACACCAAGTACGAGGTTTATGATCGTAACTTTTCGATATGCCCCAACCGATGGTGGCCCTACTGTACTCTCAGATACTCCTGCCATCGAAGTGTCCGCAAGCCAGAGTCCCCACCCTCCCTCTCTCCCTTGACTGTATGGTAGTTCCACTGAGTAGTTCCGGGATTGAAACAGATGTATAGTCAGAAAAGATATGAACAATGTAACTGTGAGCCTTTAATTGAAATGTGCTTCCAAAAAAAAAAACGTCAAAACATTGGTTTATGTAGGTAGATTATTTCAAGGTTATCGCTTGATGCACTCGGGCTGCGCCCAGTGCTTCGCTTGCTTTAACATCGATCGTGTATTATCCAACAGCTCAGTAATACACAGGACCAAACCTGATTAACCTTGTTCATACATACAAACGAGATTTTTATAAAAAAAAAATAAAATAAAGGACGTCAAAGAAAGGAATTGCTTCTTAAATAACCACATTTCTATTGAAAAAAAAACCGAGAAAAGGTAAACAAATTTACAACATGTCAACAATATTCGTGCCCGAACACAAAGTAACACTTAGACAAAAAAAAATAACAAGAATAACAATTGCAAGCAAAATAACAAGAATAACAATTGCAAGCTTTGGTTATAACAACTAAACAATAAGCGTATCTATTACTAGCAGCCACAGCGTGCATTCTTGAGATGAGCGAAATATTTTCGGGCTTGTTCCTCAGCATAACAAGTACTTTAAAGGGTAAGTACTGTTACAACTGGTATGTGATTCGTTCAAAAAAAAATGCTGATACTTTTGTGGCATAATCACACGTATACTCCCCATAGAAGAACTGTGCCTTCAACTGTTAATTCGTCCCCCTTGTTACAAAAAAGAAACTTAGAATTTAGGTTGTTCTTATCAGGCCAGCCATACAAAACAAAATGTAAAAATTTTGACAAAACCTTGTCATGCATAGTAGCTTTTGCAATCACACTCGCACTAACAGGTAAATAATCAATTTGTGGTTAATTCAACTTGGTTGCTTCTCTAGTCAAAAAAAAAGGCTGTGAAGTTATCTATATCATTTTTAGTAACATTTTTGCTAGAAATAGGTTAACGAGACAGTCAATATTTGCATTTTGCTGAGTAGATCGGTAAGCAACATCATAGTCGCTGAACAATTTCGCGACACAGTCCTGAAATTTAGAGAGGTAAGATTACTGTCAAAAGAATTACCACTGACATTATCACTGTGTTGTTACGTAGAATTTCGTACATTTACATTTTACTTTTCAGCAGGCATAGGCCCTAGGTCTAGGTGACGTTATTTCCACCAACTTCAAATCGAACTTTTTTTCAGCTATTACTAGTAGTACCATTGTTTTGTGTAAGATATAGTAGACTGAAAAAACACTGTCGACCCACGGTTTTAATGTATTCATCCGCCGGTGATTGACTGTGGTTTATCCTCTTGGTTTATCTACAGTCATACGTACTTGGGAAGAATCCTTAAGTCCTATCGGCCCATTCCAGACAGATGACCGTGGGTTATCTTGGTTTTACACCACTGCAAGACAATGGATACACATTGCACATATGTGGGCGTACTAAATCAGCGCACGTCACGCGCATGACAAGTTATGTTCACAGTGTAGTAAAGCATGTTTTATTCCGAGCGCTGAGGGGAGCATTTCTGGCAACGCAACGGTAGAAAATACGCATGCAAAATGTATTCTTTTAAAATTCGTATAACATCTGTAGTATGTGGTTTGTAACGCTAGGGTTAAGAGCAGTGTGGGCTTGACCTAATCCAATTCTTACGTTGATAGCTACGCACTGGGGATCGTTTTGGAGACATCATCACAGTCTAATTTACTACAAGATATGTAAATCAAAATGTCGGGCAAAACAGATCCAATGAATGCGTGGACAATATACGACCATATTGATGAATATAGGGGGAAAGTCGCTTTGAAAGGTAAAGAAACTCATTTCCAGCCTCGATTTTCGCTAATCTAATATTTAGGCAAGAACGATCCACAGACCAGAACCACCATGACGGTAAAACCAATAAGAATTCAAATATCACTTTTTAAAACTGTCTGAATGTTCAGCATTAACGTTGGTCACTTTTATCATGTGTTGCGTACTTTTTTGCCTCTTTTTGAGTGACAATTTAGGCTACTTAACCAAGGATACATGCATGCCCCTTTTCCCTCCCCTTTTCCTACCCCTTCCTCTTTCCCCTTTCTCCTTTTCCTTTTTTTTTAAATTTTTACCTGAGAATTTTAGGTTTACGCATGCACGTATTAAATGCTAAAGCAACTGTCCGTAAGGTGTACAATGCGGCAAAAAGATCCTGTATTTTAATTCACAATTTTCTCAATTTCGTAGTTTCTTCAGTCTTTAAGTAAACTTGACCGATATTTCTGGCTTACTCTATAGGCTGTAATATAACTACAGAAAAACAACTTACTTCTGTGTCATATGCCATAGTGTCATAGCATGACAACAGAATAAGCTCCAATTAATGTGGCTGACTAAAATGCCCAGTAACAAAGACGAAGTCGGAAAGTTCGGAAAATAGAAATAAAAACGGAAACGAATTGTCGTTGAATTTGTTAGATCTCTGTTGTTAGTAGCCTTTGGCTTCGTCGCCATGGTTCTTTACGTAAATGCCATCTTCTGCAATTTTCTTCTTCAATGTCAAACAATATCAAGGCGTACGCCTATCTTTGTTTCCAATGAGGGCATTTATATAGTTGAAAAGAAAGACTTTGCATGCATAGGTGACATTCTGTGCCATTCTCAGACCACAAATAGGTCAGAAAATCCATGTCTCTTACGAAGGTTATGAGTAGTAACGTACCATACCGATTTGAAGCATTTTTTATTCAATAAGTAAAAATTGACAGAAAATGCAGTTTCCTTTCAAGTGTTTCCATAGGACTGTTCAAGTCACTTTGAATTTATTTGATAATTACGTGATTTAAGACAACTGAAGCTTTCTATGTTGGTACAAAAACAAAGAGCGAGGAATCATTCGAGAGACACTAGTAAAACAAAGGGATTCCACAGAAAACCCCACAGAAAAAGACCAAAGAAAAGAAAAGTAAACTAGGAAGAATAAGAAGAAGATGAACTTCTGCAGGAACACATACCAATATAGGGTTGGACTGTACAATTTATACTTATTACAGATGGAATGCTTGGGCACGCGCTCACGGAAATTTGAATTTAACACCTGAATTTTCAGTTAAACAAGAGAATCTCAATTGGTAACGTTTGCATAATGATTGTTCTGTAACTTATTTTGATGAATTTATTTGCTGAAAATTATGTGAAACCTTCTCTCCAACTACAAACAACCTCTTTTGTTATTATTATTTTTTCTTACGTCAGAACGCGATCACAGAGCCTACTACGAGAGCTCCCAGTTTAAGAAGAAACAGAATGATAGTGACCATAAAAGCCTTGAGAGATGAAAACAAACAGAAGCGAATCAGTCTTGCTCAGAAAACGCTAGAGGTAAAACGTGTCTAGACTTGACGGCAAGTCCGAAGTCCAAGGGAAGCGGGGGGGGGGGGGGGGGGGGGCACGGGATGGGAAGGTGCGAAACTTCCTAAAATGTTGCTCGCCCCCAGCTCAGAACAAAATAAAAAGATCGACATTAAGTCATCGACATGTGCCGAATTGCTTGCTCATCCTGTATTATATATCTCTGACCTAGAAATGTTACCTGACTACGGCCTATATAAAGACGCAAGGGTAATATCCTGACGGTAAAAGAGGGGTTCAACTTTTTCATTTATTCGCTTTTTGAACGTGCATATAATAACAGTTTTAAGAACTAGCATTTTTTCAGTGCTCATTAGTAAAAAGTAGAAAAAAATCACTTATTCAATCATGTACTTCTGTCTGCTGCATTTAATTTTTTTTTATCCACCGAGTAAATTCAGAGCTTGTTTACACTAATCAGCAAATTCAAAAGGTAATTCCACCCTAGGCGATTTCTTTGTTTTCAAAGAGCAACTCAGTGGAGAGTTAGAGACATGTACAAAAGCCTACAGCGCATGCCCCCTGGAAATGGTTCTTTCACAAACATTACAGCTTAGTCTTCCAGTGCCGTGTAAACAACACTGGGCGTATCTGTCATGTCGTCAAGTCAGTTTAAATAAATCCGTTCAAACTTTCTGAATCTTCAAGTAAGTACATTAATTTTAGGCTTTTTCTCTCTATATAAGCTAAGAAAAACAGTTTGGTTCCTCGAAGGCATGGCGTACATTAAACATATAACCAGAAGTATAAACTAAGGAAGACCTTAGGGCGTATCGAGAATAGCTTGTCGTAATTCCATATAAACATGAAAGCAGTGAAGAGAGTGACTTAAATATACGGATTATGATACCAAATCCATGAATTCAACAATCGGAACGGTAAGAGAGTAATACACGCACTACGTTTATCTAAATCGCTCTAATTTAAAAAAAAAAAATGCGTTCCGAACATGTGCACAAAAATTAAGGAGGCCTTGAACGGCCTAACGACTGTAAGCAACCACGCAAATTTTGGAGGAGGCCGTTAGCCCCGTACTTTCTGCACTGGGGTGCTCTTTTGGTTCTTTTTTTTCCATTTCATACCAAAAGCAGGTGAAGTTGTCATTGCGTGTTGGTTATACCTAAAAACAAATAGTATATGATGTCATCATTACGTTGCCCTGACACGTACAGATAACAATTGACATGAAACTGTGTCTATTACAGCATCTCGGTATTCCTGCGTGGGATCGTCTCTCTATCTTTGCCAGCAAACCACCATCAGCGGCACACCGACCGGCAGGCTGTCATATCGGCCAACTATTATTATTTTGGGATGACCTTTGTGTACACTCGTGTGATCTCACTCTTAAATACCTTATTCAATCTTTCCGGCGGTCACTTAATGACCAGATAATGCATAACCAGCAAAGATTTCGACTGCTTTAGAAAGGTCACCTAAAAAAATAGGTGAAAAATATTTTTTTTTTTGACATACTCGGACTCTCTGGAAAATAATAAATGATTACAATGATGGTCGACATACCACCGCGGTACCACTCGATAGCCTACGGAGGGCTGAACTTAAACCGAGGTTGGCCCACGATCTGGCCAACGGGGGCCCCTCCCTCGGTCGGCTGACTTGCCATCTTCTAAATCATCGTCCGCCCGATGGCGGCGGCCGACGTTGAGCCGGCGTCGGTGCCGAAGTTAGCCAGTCTTCGGGCCAACTTTGTCTTGTCCACTGGGTGGTTAGTTTGGGCACGATTCGTTTTTGCTATTTTGTTGTTGTTCTTCTTCTTCTTTTTTTCACTAAAATCACAAACAATAGTATGTTCCTTTGCTCCTGCTGGTCGATTGATTACGTATTAAATTGCCATTGATTTGACCACTTACCAACAGAGCAGATAAAAAAAAAGTTAAAGATTCATTTACAAATGCAAACAGTTCCCGTGCAGCTAAGAGTTACAACCTGAGACATTTGACTGGCTCCATTCATGACTTCTGCTGATGTGAGATTCTCTCTTTTTTTCGTTCGACCGACTCACGAGACGCAATATATCAACATTCTTAACTCTTTTTTCACAAGGGGGACGAACGGGTCATAATCTCGGCACTTAGTGATGAAAAGGAGAGTCAATTGGCCCTCAGGAGAAAGACAGCGGAGGTGAGAAATATTTTTACAGATAATTCACCCGTATGATTAGCAACGTAATAAAAAAAGAAAAAAAAAAAAGAAGTGTTCGAGCTGGGTTCATGTGCAAGGTAAGGGAAGGGAAGGGGAGGAGAGGAAGGGGGTGGGGACATCCTTACACGGGAACACTTACTCACTGAACTTCATTTAACCCTTTCAGGAACATTGCTGAGGACAGAACTAGTACACAATGGGGATTGATTCTATTTTTATGTGTAAGGGGAGAGTGGGGGGGGGGGGGACTCTTTCAGATGAGATTAGCGTCATTTCGAACATGACTTTAGGACACCTTCTTTGGAAAGAACTTGTATGTACCATAGTTTCGAAATGAGCTGGGTGACTTGTACAGAATTCTTAAGCTAATTATAATCCTGGATAGGATATCACTATCATCACGTTTTCCTCTTTTTGGATACTCAAATTACTGCCGATATGTTCATATCTTTTGCGAATTAAAACAATGTAATGCAATTCGAAATACTTGATATCCAAAGCATGTCAATGTTCACCTTTTTCGGCATGGTTTGTAAAATTTTTAATCAGCAAAACCCCCGCCCCAACCCCCTCCCCTTCCAGCTAGAAAAAAAAAAGAAGATACGAGGTATTAGATTCAGCTGTGTTGTCAACATTGCATTGAGTTGGGGCAACTCCAGGCACTATTGCATATATGGATAATGCTAGGCCACCCCTTTCCCCCGTCCCACCCTTCTCCTTTATCGACATCCCAGTCTACCTTCCACCATAACTAAGTGTTACGTCTACTCTATACTTCATTAGAATGCAGCGGAAGAACTCGACCAGAAGTCTTGCGAGCTAGCGAAGCAGTTGAACCTCTTGAGACACGAAAGAGAACAGAAAGAGCAAAAGCTGGAGGAACTCCAGATCTGTTTTAATCGAATGAAGGACCTCGCGGATCAGAGTGAAGAGAAACACGAAAAATACGACAAGCAAGTAAGCGTGATGTCAAAGGTCATCGGAAGGTCAATAGATGACGCAAAGCCTTTGAATCCACCATTGTACTTAAAAAATAGTTTGTTTGGGTATACTGTAAATATTTTTTTTCGATAGTGGAAACTTGAATTAGGAAGGGGATGTAAGAGGTTGGAGGAGGGAAAGGGGGGGGGGTGGGGTAGGAGAGCATGGAGATACTCAATCCGTATTATCCAATCCTAGGGGGGGGGGGCAGGTATAACAGAGAGGGGATGTAGGCTATTGGGGATATAAACTACTGACTGCACTTACGTGCGGGTAAATTTGATGATCGGCCAGGGACATGGTTGTAATATAAGCACACATTAACGAATTAACACTTCATAAAAGAAGTATTTCATTCATGCGAATAACTTTTTTGGCAATATATCCCCAGTCCCCCCTTGTCCGACTTCGACCCCCTTCCCATCGGATAGGGGCTTTTCTTCTTTCGACTAATCTTCACGTTTTTGTTTTCTTTTATTTCAATCAGACGCAGCGGGTAATCGAGAACAATTTGGACAAAGCAAAAATTAAATACGAAACGGCCAAGAAGCTACAAAAGAACTATCTAGCTATTGTAAAATGTCTAGAAGAGGTAATGTCACACATCACATACCCCTTCTTTAAATACCTTCCCATTATTTTTTTTTTTACAACCAAAAGTATAAACAGGAGAGGAAAAATTATAAAATCGTAGAATCTAGTCGCTCCTAACAGATACACTCTAAGCATTTAGGAGCTATGAAATTCGTATTGGTTTCTAATTTGTTCGTGTTTAATAACGACAGGAACGACAAACGCTCCCGAAAAAACTCCGTGCCTTGGAGCAATCTCTGCAAGAACAGAGGGCAGAGTTGGAAGAACTGAAAGAGATCAACAAAGACGCCCACATCAAGAGAGACACAGCTAAGGTACTCCTCGTAATTATTGGCACTGCATCAACCGTGCCTCTGAAACATCTTCCCTCCATCACCCTTGAGTTTAGAATGATCTCATTGAATACTATTCTCACAGCTTGAATGTTCTCCGAATTTTCACGAATCTCGAAGTTATTTTTTTACACCTATACGTGTGTGCCGTTGTATCACTTTGTAAAACGAGGGCGCTTCGAAAGTGACGTCATCGCGTCCCTTCGACAGTTTCGCTTCGTTGTATAGTTGTGTTCGTCGTGATGTTTGACTGTGATGTTTAAATATAGTTATCACCATTGCGATTCCAACTGGCGGAATTAACTAACAAAAGACTGAAGAGAAACTCTGGAAACTTTTGCCTTTGTATATCTGTGCATGGAGGTCTCCTCTTACCGCCATGATATGTGTACGTGTAATGCTTTTAGTTCAGTAACAATTTGATCCGATGGGCTCCACAAGTGTGTATCTCTCTACACAAACATACTTTGTGGAAATACACTCCTTTTCTTCAAAAGATACGTAACTGCCCATTATTTACCAATTGACCTCACATATACGGCACAGTCATATATCTGTCAGACAGTACCCGTTAGCTGGTACGTAATTTCAGAACCTTTTATTGATTTATTTTTTTCTTGGGGGGAGGGGGTTATGATGTGCCATATATTGGGTGACTGTATTGATACTTTCCACCTGGAATATGAATTGGAAATTTGTCATATTTTACCACTGAAAGTCAAATATGTTATAGCCGCTACAAAAAAAAAAAAAATACGTACATGAATATTCATATTCATTTTCATTGGTCTATTAGTTTTCAAGTATTAGTGATTAAAGGCCAAGCTTTCTTGGAGAGTCTGAATTTTGGAGGGCCAACAAAAATGATAAGACAATTAACTTTTCATACTCAATGTCTGAAATACCTTAAGTAGAGAAATCATCTAAAGCTTTAAGTAAACATAGCACATATTGTTCTCTCTTCTTTTGGTTATTAAAAAATGACGTCAGGCTGAACAAACACAGCTGGAGCAGAAAATGATCGAAGCTAAACGATTCCGCGATCGCCATTTAAACCGAATGAAGAAACAGGCGGAGAAACAAAAGGACTTACAGGAGAAGATCGAAAAACGTGCCAAAGCTACCATACAACAGGACGACCCTTTTCAAGGTTTCCGTGACGAAAAAGTTACATATATTTTCACAAACGCATGCGTGATAACCATCCAATGCTGAATAGAGTTTCATTATTATTTTATTGGGAGGAGGATCTTGATGTGGCAAACAGTATGTAGCAAGGATGTCTTTGGTTCAATTAGTATTGATGAAGTTAACTTATGATTAGTTCTTAATTAATCATTATAATTTTGATTACAGATGGACAACAACCATCTCGCATGGACGAAGAAGAATGGTTGAAAGTTACGACCTTTGAAGAAGCACTTCGACGAATCAAGGACGCCACCGGAGTATCTAGTGTTGAGGTTCATTAGCATTATTTAACTACTTAAAAAAAAACACCTTGTAACATATGAACTTCTCCTGTGGCCGTGTATACTGCCATAGGACATTAATGTCTGTACGGTTTTCATATTGTAAAAGGTGTCCTCGCTAGTTCCCTTTGTAGAGAACAAAATTCGAGCAGTGGTCCCATTCAGCTCACTGCTCTTCTTTTAGCTGTCAATATCAACTATAGGATAAAGTATGTTTTACCCTTACTATCAGATTTCTCTGCAAATTAAAGTACCGTTCGATGGTCTGGCAATGAATTTTGTTGTGGCCTCATTTACCCGAATTGACGGCATTCAACAAGTTTTCATTCGTATCATATTTGACCATTTTTCTGTTTTCTTTTTCTGGTTTTTTTTTTCTCTCTCATGACTAGGAAATCGAGGTCCGTTTCCTGAATCAAGATCATACCTATGAACACCTGGAACTGCAGAAGAAGACAGCCGAGAAGACGTGTAAATACCTCACAGACCAGAAAGAACAACTACAGAAACAATACGAGGCCATGAAGTACAGTGGTGAGAGCAGAATGTCTCAGTGAGTCCATCGTTACTATCGTCAGTCTTGCAAACATTTACACTTGTGGAAACCCAAGACAACTGTAGGATGACGCAAGAGGAACCGGGCGTTCATGTCAAGCCGTGAGGCTGGTGGTAAAATCTCTTGACCGTAGTCGTGATTGTAATAGTTGTAATAACAAAGCATAGGAAGTTATACCAACCACCCTCCCTCATGCAGGAGAAAAATAAACCTGATAGTGTTCCAAAGAAGATTGAAGGATATTAGCGCCATGATTGAAGTTATATTTGGCTTTTGTGGAATAAGCTTCATTTGGACCTAGATGGTCTCGATTCATTGATTTCGTTTTCAGGAGAGGAAAGGCGCATTTTTCAGAGACACCAAAACTTTTATTTTGTGACACAGAAAAGTACATTGCAGGTTACTTCGTATCGTAATTTCATGATTGAGCATTAACAGCATACTTAGTAACATTAATTAATTAATTGTTTTAATCAATTATGATGCTGACTTTCCAGCCGTTTTGTAGTGTAAGTTACTGCTTACAACAGAAATCTTAGAGAGAAACAATAAAACAATTAAATAAAAAAAGAGGAAAAGTTAGATGATAAAGCAAAGTTCATCACCTTTTCTTATTTGAAGAGGAGAGCAAATGTTGGAGCGCATGAAAGATCACTTAGATAAAGACAAAGAACGACTGGAATTGAATACTACGACACTGGATCGTTCACATCGTCTGCTAGTATCTTTGAAAGAGGGAGCCAACCATTTGTACGATACTCTAAAGGATATAAAACTTACATTGGTAGGTACAGGTTCATACTGATTTGATTTTTTTTTCTCGCTCACTTAGTTTGCTGAGATTCTGACCTCTGTATATCATGTAAACACATAATCACAACTGTCCTCCTGTACAAGTGCGCCTACATTCTCCACGTACATTGCAACACAAGCATTTTCCTTTATAAGGTCATATGTAGAGGTTTACTTAATATAAAAAAAATTGTTTCAAGAAAAGAGGCTCACATTCGTCATAATTTACTCACTACTTACGTGAATGTTGTTGATGCACGTTTAATTAGCATGTACATCCTAGTACATCTTAATTTCCATGGGCTCTATCGTGGACGATTGCATGACATGTAACCACCCACACCACGCCACCACCCCATCCACCCACTCTGATTTGCCCTCTCTCCAACCCCCCCCCCCCCCCCTCCACATTCACACACACACACCTCTTTCTGAAACCTACAAATCTGTTTGAATGTTTCAAGTGCGTAGTAATATCTGCAAAGGGCATGATTCTGTCTGAATAAACAGCGGCTCAGTAATGGAAACCAAAGGCATCCGTAGGTAAATACATCATGCGGTTTCCGTGTTGAGAGTTGATAAATTACACCTTTTTAATGATGTTTACAGATTTATGTGCAATGTAGCCAAGATACTTTTATACGTAGTAGGGATTAGCATGCATCTATTGATCAAGATACAGCTAAATGGCAAAGAAATTTAATCCTCTGTTTCTCGTATGTTTTCACGTTAGGGCAACCTTTTCATCTGCAGTTGCGATTTATAACATTAGGGTCAAAACTCACCATCGAGATTCCGCGATTTGGTACACTTTAGGCGCAAAATTAGGATGATCTACCCGACTTGTGCCTACGGTATCCTTAGGGAGCATATTATACTACAGATGTAACGGTGGGAGGGAACTTGAGTGGTACCATTTATTAAAACACGATGCAACAACTTCCTATGGATGAGATCAAACAGGATGGGGTGTAGATATGAAGGAGTGTAATTGTGACGGGAATGGGAGGGAGGGATGGGGGGTTAAGCTATGCACTAACTATTTTCACTAATTAACTATACACTATTAACTGTATGCACTAACTAGCAGTTGGTGACCTTCATTTACCACGTGCATATGACAGCTATCATGTCATATGAGGATATATTTTCACAAACGTTGTAGGTGTTTAACTAAAAATTTTCATTTTCATTTAAAATTAATTCCTTTGTAATCAACCGTTGCTCCACCGTCTTCTGTTTTCCCTTGTGCACTAATTGTGTTTGCTATGTATCGCTTTGAAATGTGGATAATTTAACAGGGGCTAAAACTGATTAGCACTGTACACTGGAAGGATATCTTTTCGTGATTAGTATTTCAAAGTCCGTCAGTGAATGGTTTGCATCTCTTCCATGTATCTGTACTGAATTTATTTTATTTTTTTTGGACGTGTGTATGTTTCGTGGGGGGGGGGGGCATTTTTTCATGTCCTCGGATGATTAATTAATTAACGTTGTGTGTGATGTGCCCATACACGTTGGTTGGTTCACACCCGGATCGGACAAGCACGACATAATGGGTTGGAAACTGCAATGTAGAACCTGATAGTTATTCCCTGGAAATACAGCAAAAGTTTGTCAGTTGTTTAGGTAAAATGCATCTGTTTTATTGATGTATATTAATAACTTAATTATTTTTTGTTAACCCTCAGCCTTTACGTAACACAGCCCCATCGGATGACCCCGTCGACGTCCTAAACGTGTGTGAGAATAAAATGGTACATCTCATGAACCAAGCAAAGCTAAAGGACGCCGCCTCCCTGACGGAGGTCAAGAAATGCCCAGAGGTATGAAGTAACTAACTATATAAATACAAGATAAAAAAAAATTAATAAAAATATCTTCTTATCACCCAAGACTCCGCTAGGGTAGCACATGTCCGGCCAAATAGAAGTTTTTTTTCCCCTTAGCCGTCTCATTTTTCAGAATTTTTTCACTAATATTCCCTGATCGAGGGATATAATGCTCTTTCTCGGATCTCCCTCTCTTTGTACACTTGCTGGGAATGGGTGGTCCAAAATTCCGACTTAAATCAGATTATTTCTCTACTGAATGGCGACGCTGTGAGCCAGTTTCGGACAGTGCCACTGAGTATCTTATGAATATGCATATTTTATGAAACCTAAAATTGGGAAAGAGGACTTGAAACATGAAGTGTCAGGTCACCCGGGGTTGTGCCAGGGTATTTTGAGGGATGGGTGTGTGTGTGGGTGTGAGGGGGGGGGGGTCAAACCCAATGTTTACCTTGATGTTAATGGTGGAAAAATCGTTTGAGTTAATGTCTAGGGTGCGGAGTCTTATTTGATGTATGTAACTGTGACAGGTAATTAAAGGAGGTACGTGGAGAAAGGGGGGGGGGGCGGTAGACTGTTTCCATTCAGGCTGTAAAAATGTATCCACGACAAACTTTTTCCAAACAAACCGCTAAGGTCACTGCTGTGATGATTCGTTCAAGTATTCTTTTCTTTTTAGTTTCGGGAGTATATGGAGTCACATCTCACGGCAGAAAACCTTCGAGTTAATTTGGACCAACCAGACCAGTATGACTCAGGTAAAGCGACCACACTGTGATTCAGCTGGTAAAAGTGGTACACAGCGAACCAAAACTGTGGTCCACAGGATGGGATGGATTACAGGCAGCCGGGTGGGGTCGGTGGGGTGCATGGAAAACTTGTCCTTGCAAACACTTCGTACCCAGTAACAATTCAAATAGTTGCTTTAGTGTGTATGCAAAGCGTTGCATGACCAAAAGTTCTCTATTGATTTATCAATAAAAACATAATCATATATTCCCTCCGATTTTGTAAATCAATAAACTACTGAACTTCCACAAATCAGAATTGGAATAATTCAAAACACCAATTAAGCGAAATGGTGTAGTAATTTCTCTGAGCGTTATGCAGCGTTTTATAATTTTCAGACTTTTCAATTTGAAAAATACCAACGATAGCGTTTGACAATCACGTATTTACTCTTCAAAGATTCCAACAGGCCCTGGCCTCTGATATTTACTTATTCCACCTTTTGGCACTGTTATCACCACCCAGTGGGAACATAAAGCTTGTTTCCAGAAAAGACACTCAAGTTTCGTGGTGTTTGAAATGGTTGTTTCGGTTATGACTTGTCTTTTTTTTTTTCTTCCATCCATGCACTTTCAGATGGATTTGGTTACGACAGCCAAGATAATGAGGATATGATGACCAGTGCCGACATCAAGAAACAAGGCCAACAGCTGATGGACTTCAAGAGAAATAAGAGACGTACAAAGAAGAGAAAATCATAAAAACCAGTCTCCATCTCAGTTTCCTCATCTTCCTTAAAAGTTCCGACTTTTGATGAATTTTCAATTGTCAAAGCTAAATCGTTAATTTCTCTCTTGGCCATCATAGCTATACAAATATTTTAGAAGGAATACAAGCAGAAGTCTCATACATATTTCAGATCTACCAATTTGCTTCTATACGTCATCCATCTGCACTGAACTATTCCAAGATGATAACATCATTTAAAGGGTGTGCGGCCTTAATCTCAGAGAAGTTGCTGTCACCGGATGCAATCTCTAAAGAGGCCTGTTTTGACTATCGAGATGTATGGAGCTCAACCCATTGAAGTGTTATATACCACCAGCTGAATAAAAAAAAAAAAAAATGTGGAAGTTAAGTAATCAACATGGTATAGGGTCCTTGATGAACCCATATGGGGCTTCCTGATCCTCAACTTTCAAATTTAAGTGGATATGTCTACGGGCAGCAAATCCTCCATGAAAACTCCATTGAAACTGAGGCCACTGCTTTCCAAGTCTTTTCTTTGCAAAATCGACCCTGAAAGTCATTTAATCCTGGAGAGGTAGGACGGTGAAGGGAGGAGGGGGGTGGGACACTAACCTGGTTCATGACATCTTAGTAATCTATAACGGTGTAAGCCTATATGCACATCCCCTTACACTTCATAATATACACTATTCACTTAGGATCCTGTCTGCACAGTACAACTCTCAGTCACTGATGGTATTTCTCTTTTCTTTTCTTTTTTCTGGGGGGGGGGGGGGGAGGAGACGTTACACGACCCATTTTCGCATGAATGTCCAATAATCGAGTTTTGTCAGATTTCTTTCATTCATGTGGTCTATACTTTTAAATCGCTACTGGCATACTCATACCACACAAGACACGTAATACACAGACAAGCCAAACAGGTTGTTCGATTCTATAAACTCTATTTTGACTTGACAAACATCTCCAAGGCAAACGAAACATTCATTACAGGATTAGTGCTTCTGAGAAAGACTTGGCCCATTTTTCTGAGCGGTCTCTTTCTCCCGACGAGCAACAAATACGAATCCAGCCTAGATGTCACAATAAAACCAATTTGACTGCAAAATTCTCAGCCAAACAATTCAAAATGCCAGAAAAAGGAGCATGTTTTAAGTCTGATTCTTTTTCCCTTTAGAGTGAGCCAGATTTACAGAAAAAGTTCCTTTTAAACTGCATTTCCTGCCACCTAACTTTTTTTTGTTTTTACATATCTTTTCTGCTGTGGAGTCATTTCTTTGCACAAAATCTTGGCAAGATGCTGTGAATGGCTCCGCCTCCCTCGGAGGGAGAGATTGCAGAGAAGGTGAGGAAACACCTCTCTGACAACTGCATATTAGATTTTATTGTTGAAAGGAATTTCAACGATAAAATGTATATATAATATAAGATCAATATTTGAGTTGATCGACAAATCAATCAAAACTGCATTGAAGAATATTACATAGGAAAGAGGGATATGGAAAAATAAGTAAAATATAAAGGGCAGTGACCCGTCTTGGACATATATTAAATTAAAAGGATGACTCTATCACTGTAAGACATACAAATGAGTGAATCACTGAACATGGAAACAACACATCAACAACACACTTACAGGGTTTTAAGCAGATTTAAGTAAATTTCATCCACATTATGGAGGGGGGGGGGGGCAAGGATATCTGCATATGTTGGAAGGACAGATAGTAAAACTGGCCTGAGAACAAATATACAATCAAACACATACATGGACAGAAAATATATTAAAACAGACAGACAGACAGACAGACATATAGACTCACTGACAGATGAAAAGAATAACTGGAGGAGGGAGGAAGTAATTTGGTGGTCAAATTATTGGTAAAAGGAACAAACAAATAAAACCCCTTGAATGTCAAATATTATGTCAATCCTGAAAGACAAGATGGATCAATAGAATCACAGCCTGTTGTGAACACACCTTGAACTTAATAAAGGAAAGAATATAACAGTCAAGAAAAAGAAAAGTTTCACAAGAGAGAAAGGAGAGAGAAAACAAGTTGAAAGCTGTGAGCATGCTCTGACGCAAAAATCTAAAGTACGAACAAAATGAAGCTATTGCACTTGTGTCTAAGTAAAAAAAAAAGAAAAGACAATAGAAAATATAAAAATGTTCTAAAGGTAGAATGCAGTGGATCCAATTTTAGGGACAATGGAATCTCCAAAGTTTCTGGGAGATGCGACTCGTGCAAACTAAGTTGACTGCTACATGTGGAGGGTTCAACGAACTGGATGGCATGATCAAAGCAACACAGAACTTTACGGAAAATGGGTTCTTAGGACTTCTACCAACTATAAGGACTAGAGAAATTTTAAGTTGTCTTCAGGATGATTGAACATAAAAATTACAAAAAAGTTGAATTGTTCCCCTGAAAGTTCCCTTTTTTTTTCTCTGTGACGAGGTAGTCCATTCCTGAAAAGTGGAGCTTCGTGTCATTGGCTTCTGCCATCACATGAAAAATGATAGTATTTAAAACTTCGGAGTAAAATTGCTGAACCTCTGACATTGCTGTGCTGAAGATATGTATGATGTCTGATATAAGTACTAACTGCCTTTACTAGAGTGCTCTGAGCCTTTTCTTGGGCATGAAACTTTGTGTAGAAAAATATAGAAAATGATTCAGACAAGCAAATTCAATCTTCAGTCTTGCTACCTTAAAGATAGTTCAGAGTAGCAATTCCATCTGTAGCCTTGCTACTTTGGAAATAGTCCAGACTAGCAATTCCATCGGTCGACTCACTACTCTGATGTCTTTGTGAAAATCCTCACTCTTTTGAGCATAAAGGACACAAACAACCACAAAAGACGACTACCACTCGCAGCATGACAAACACTACAAAACGTTATCAAAAAATTAGTTTTCTAGCACTGTTTTGTGACAATTCCGAAATTTGTTTGGTCAAAATTTCACCTGATAATCCGTATTTTAGTCATAATCTTTGCAATGAAAATGTTTCTGTCTGTGATGGAAGAGAGCTGCCACAGGGAATTATGTCAAGTCCCTCTTGCAACTTCTTACAGAGGTTATGCATTGATGTCATGTTTTGGGATACAACTATCCTTCACTCTGGAGGGAAAACAAGCAGCTGATCAAATCCCGTAAACATACGGTGATGTAATTGCTTCCCGAGTTGTCTGATTGTTTTCCCCTCCATTGTGGTGACACAACAGTGGGGGGTGATATCACATACAGGACCTATGAACTCCTTTAAAGGGATTTGATGAGCTAACGATACCTGGGTTTGGAAGATTCTGCTAGACCATCATAAAACCTTCAAGAGTAGTAAAGGATATCAAACCATGGATTGCCAACTAGTGTTGACTATTATTTTTATACGTATGTATTGTATGCTTACATCCAGCTGGCATCAGAAAAACTGTTCCACTTTGCAGAGATTCGCTTCAAAAAGAAAAAATATGATCTCCATCCCAACCAGTCTGTAGTCAAGGGGGGAGGGATCAGGGGTGAATCTCCCTTAGAAAAATATTATCCCAGAATTTATGGAGGTCAAGAAATTATTGATGTTATGTCACATGAGCTGGTGGACCCTCCCTTATTTCTATCTTTACCTCTTAAATTTTGACCTGGCTATAGCCTACCCCTCCCCCTCTCCTCTGCTTTTGTGGCTATACCATGATTGATGCAGGCATAGAACAGGATGTATTGGCTGATATGAAGAGTGAGTTGAAAAAAAAAATCCACTTGTGCATAGACAGCGTATTGCACTCCCGTTAAATGTGGTTCTGAGTGACTGATAGCACCTGACTTTCTAAATGTCTTCAAATAAAAGCATTTCCTCATTACCACATTCATAGAAATTTTTACTCTGGTGCAGGTCTTCTCAACTTAGTAGCCATGACCAAAGTCTTTAATGATCTGTTGTCAGATCCAAAGTACAGCGAGCTTATGAATTGAAAACTTTTCCTGATTCTGGAATCTGTCTACCCACAGTGGTCCTAGTGGTGTACAGTAGGTCCCACGGAGAAAAAAGGTGACCTCTGGTTCGACATATTAGCTTGCACTGTTTCCTCCTTCCTTGATGATCATCTGCTGTTGTGTCGTGTCGTGTCGTGCTTTGCCGTTGTCTTGTGCTGTGCCGTGTTGCGCTATGTCGTGTTGTGTAGTGTTGCACTGTGTTGTGCAGCAAAGCTTAGAAGAGCATCGCACCATCTAGTTACGGGACATGTGTATAGCATGAACAGCAGTACGGCATTGTGGTAAAATGATTGATATTCAGAACTTCAAATCAGTGATGATACTTTATTGAGAAAAAAGCTTTAAAGGGAGTAAACCTGCTAAATTTTGGAGTCAATGCAACAGAACTTTAAAGACTCGTTGCAACAGAACTGTAAAGACTCGTCTTAAGGACAAATCACAGCAATACAGACTGCCCTTTCTCTTTGATGCAACCGTTCACGACCGTAACGACCTCCTGCAGCCTCCGATCCAGTGCATGGAGATGGAGTTCATTGAGTACGGGCGCAATGGGGTCATGTGACAGCACCTGGCGCATTGACTCACTCAGGTCGTTTTCTTGAAAGCTCTGCAGTGAGGTCCACGTCTGGTTTCGTATTCTGGAAGGGAGGAAAAGACGGATGTGTTAACATGAGTGCAAAGAGATATGATTGCAGCATTTCTAGGTTGATGATACGGTCACAAGGGAAAGGTTATTTGAGAGGTCGGATGCTGGGGCAAGATGCCAAAGCATCAGAATAGAGGCAGTTTGACGAGCAGCTTGACACACTGAAAACCAAGAATCAGGAAAAAGTTACCTAGTGATGGTATGAGACCAACTGAAAAAGAGGATATGCAGCACTCATACCTGCAAATCACACAGGAAAGGATACACATTCAAGACTTCACAATTACTGTATATATATGCAGTGGTGACAGACTGAATGATAAGAGAATCAGAGGGTATGCTGTGAGGTTATGGGATTAAATAAAAAGAGGATATGTAGCATTCATACAAAAGAATAAAACCACAACAAGGATATACTGCACACTCAGACTATGTAATTACAGGACATGAAAATGTGGCATCAGATCAAACAGTCATAGAAGAAGCTGCTTTCAGACTATATTTGAAGGATATATGGCGATGGCATCAAATTTAAATAATAAATTTGAGGATGCAACAATTGAAACCTCAGACAGTAAAACAAAGGACCACCCACTGGCCAGCGGATGGAAGGGTCAGGTATTGATGACATCCAAAGGCGTAGCAATGGCGGAGGGGGTGCATGGAAGCACAAGCTCCCCACAATAAAGCTGTGCCCACTAGGTGCCCCTCCCTATGTGGAAAGTTTTGAATGTGCAGCTTTATATTTAATCAAATAGAAAGAGAATGCAGAAATAGTATATCCCCCTGGCCCAGAAAAAGGTCCATGTAACTCGAGTTTTTGCCAGCTTCCTGCTCAAAAATTCCTGGCTATACCACTGATGGCATCTCTCATGAAATAATTAGACAATGTGCACTAATGATATCAGACCACTTAATTGTCGAGGCAAACCAATATGTATTCTCTCACTTTATTTCATTCTAATTCTACTCTCTGTGCACGATTGCCACATTAAAATAGATTTTTTCCTCACTTTAATTTCTCATCTTATTTCCCAAACACACTTGATAGTCACTATGCACATGACAGACGGCACTTGTTTCATAGCACTGCGGGGGAGACTCCATTTCCAACCTTCATGACAAGGATCACTCTGGCTTTGGCTTAGGAGTTAGCCATCCTTCGTGAGAGACTTTTATTTATGTGACTTGTGATTCTCCATGGCAACCATACACTGATTAATAAATAAAAGCACTGTCTCACTATAGATTACAATCATCGACTTCCAAAACAATCTTTCTGTCTGATAAATCAACGATGTCAAATATTATTTGCTGACAACACCAGAAGGAACCCTTACAAGTGATCATTATCTGAGCTCTTTTGCAATACACTGGAAAATATCAAAAGTCAATCCAATCATCAGATACTTTTTCCTTTTGACGCGTTAAAAGTGCTTTCCACCACAGAACGACGTCAACAATTTTCTCAGCCCCGACTGAAGAAAGTACACTTTGTACTGCAACGTGCTAACGTTCACGCGGACTGGGTTAAGAAACTATAACAGGCCCAGAGATGATTGACATACCCGCCAGTAAAACCGATCTGGCAGGAAACAAAACATGAGAGTTAAAAAAAAAACTAAACATATAATGTTGGTGGTGATGAGCTAATATCACCCTGAACCTATGAACCTACACATAAGCCGGGCGAAAAACTCCAGGTCATAGCTGCTGGTAAATGAGTTATTCCTGTATGCAATAGGACCATTAGATCCATTCTGAGAGGAAATACTCCAGAAACCTCTACAAAGTAAATTATATTAATCAGTTCTACATCAGGCAGAAGTGAAATATTTCAAAATTCCCCCACTTTTCTACCTTCTTCTGTTTCTTAAAGCTGCAGGTCCACATTCCACTATGAGCAAACAATTTACTTATTATCTCATCTTTGGATGTCGAAGGGTGTGGGCGAGGGGAAGTAAAGTAGGAAAAAAAATATGAGTAGGGAGAAAATATTCATAAAGGGCTCCTTGCATTGTGACAAACAGGCAGTTGGCATCATAAACACCTTTAAATGTCCACTTACTGTGAAATGCTTACTTGGCACATTCGGGTAAACGTTCAAATTACTACTAAATAGCACTGGCAGAGTATCAAAAGTCTTTACAATCCCTGTCCAACTCCCACAGCTGTAAGCAATGCTCAGGCGACAACGTTGCCTCTGCTCTTTGTATCGACAAGGTATGTACAGCATTCATGGTTTGGAATTTCACAAAATATAAAGACTGTTCGTAATTTCTTTCTTCTTCTTCTTCTTGACGTACAGCTTTAAGTGATCATGGCTGTTATCATCACCTCAAAAGAAGTTCCTTCACATTCAGATGTGCACACTTTGATCGTTCAAGCAGAAAACAGGATACACGCGTCATTACCTAATGTGTTTCAACGCCAACTTGAAATTACAATTACGCATGTTCTCTATTCTTTACTGTGATTTTGAATGTACTTTCTGCAGGGTGAGCACGAAAATGTTCCAGGAACTCGACACTCGGAAATGTCGTCGACCTGCGTCGCACGACCGATAGACAGACAAAAATGGGTCGTCACTTGGAACGCAGTGGATTAAAATGGTTTCCACATTAAATGTGCTACCATTATCTTGATTATCAAAAGTCAAGAACAAAGAGAACAGGCAAAATACAATTGATCTCTCAGACACAAGGATCAACAATCTCGAGAACGATCTGGCAAGCTGTTTTGTAACATCTTGCAAACTTCTCACGGGGTCACAAGAGTTCTTGAGACATTCTAAAAATATCTGGCAAGAATTTTGTGAAGAAGTGGCTGCTACCTGGGAAAAATATTCACTTATACTCACATGCAACACTGTCTGACAGGTGCCAATATACTGCTCTCATCCCAGTATGGGTTGCCAAAGCTAAAAGAAATGAGATGTTCAAAGAGAAAGAAAACATTAAAATCCCTGGAAGCAATGCAAAACCTGTGCAAGATTGGGAGACATTCCTCTGAGGTACACTTTATTGAAATCAACAAACAACAACATGCACACATTAAGGCATTTGATGTTGCAGACTAGCTTTGCTCTTTATGTTTTCAGTAGAACCTCCACACTCCTGGATCATCAGAAGGGCAAAAACGGATGAAGGCACTAGTCCAGAATTGGACTGGACCGTGCTAGATGCTGGGTCAAAAGGTTACTAAGACTCTTGGCATGGTAGGAGAGAGTGCACTGGTTGTATTGAGACGGTTAAGGAGGAAGTGAAGTAAATATATACTTTTCAAACACTTATTTTCAAGATCTCAATTTAGTCATTAACTTCTTGTGAGGTTCTCTCAGACCTATGGGGGGTTCCGTGCCTTTAGCACAGTCTTCTTTCATATCCCCAATCCCGCCCCACCATTCCTTTATCTTCAGAACTGACCGATGGTCTCACGAAAGTCTGATTTGTCATCGATCAAACATTTGCAGCGTAACTTTAAGACTCATCTCAGTCTTTGTTAAGAAACAAGAAGAGAGAACTGGCATTCTCTCATGGGGGGTGGGGGTGGGGGTGGGGTTGGGGTTGGGGGTGGAGGTTGGGGTTGGGGTTGGAGGTTGGGGGTGGGGTTGGGTGGGGAGATGAAACCAGGGCTTCAGCATGGACACTGTTAAAGGTTACCAATCAGTTCTAGTATGGTTGTTGCTAGTTAGTGCAGTGATTGGGTGGAGACAGATTTAGTGAGAGGTAACATTTCCTTCTCTAAACCCTGCTGAACATTGCATGGATTAGATTTAAAGTTGTACTCTCCTGGCATTAATCCTTTCTTTTTTATTTTCCTTGTAGCGTGAACCTTCTAGTTAAGAAGAAGACGACATTTCACTTTTGTGTTGTTGCAGATTCCATTGCTTTTCCTGGAACATCACATTCTCATACTTTTGTACACTGAAAAAAAAAGATTTACAAAATGAAGCCACATTACCGCGATGGTGACGACATCGCAGGTTTCGATTCCCTGCGACGGCAGACCCTCACCTTTTCCCATTATCCAGGAGCAACAGCATGGGGTCCGTGTCATGTTCAAAGGTCTCAAACAAGTGACGATCTGCATTGCCGATAAGGTAGTCAAAGACTGCTGTGTCTACGATGTCTAAGAGCAACCTCTTCTTGTCGATGGGATAGTTCTTTTTCACCCCCTGGCAGTAGTTGTCATCTTCTTCCCACCTGGCAGAGCAAAAAATGAGCTCACATTTGAAAGACTTTGACTGAAATCTCTGAGCAAGTCGAAGATGACGAGGGTGTGCGTACAAGAGAGAAAGTGAACAAAAAGTCTTGACCCCAAGAGGCAAGGATAAAGTGATTAAATCAGAGGCCAGTATGTTGAAATTTGTGAGCAGATGCTGAGATCCTCATCCAGACTGTAATGGTATCGATTTGCTTTCAGCTCCATGAAAAACATTAAAAACATGATCATCTACTCACAATGGATAATCTACACATTAATTTTGAAGTTTCAGCAACTTTTTCTTCTTTAGATACTCTTTTTGCAATATTTTCATACTATGACCTCCACTGACCTATAATGACCTTTAACACAAATGAACGATTATCCACTCATTGAATGAAACCAGCAATTAACAGTTGATCTTCCAGCAATATCCAGTTTTTGAGCAATATCTTGCTGAATAGGTTTTCGGACTTTCACATTTTGACCTCAAAAGACCTTTGACCTCCATGAAAAACAGCGGAGATCGTCTACTCATAACAGCATACGGTATCTATGCGCTAACTTTGCTTTTCAAACGTTTTTCCATTCATGAGATACTGTGCTTACATGCCAGAACATACACATGAACACACGCACAGGCCATCACCATTGCATAGATTTTTTCGGCCTTTGACAAGGAATCAAAAAGTGCTCAACTCATGATGAATTGCAGAAGGCTTTGCAAACATCAGCTGGATACTTGAACCTAATTTGAACCTTTGAAGATACTATTTATTCATTTAAAAATACTTTTGAAGTACATCTTAAAATTTAGAACTAAAAAATCACTCTTTGAATATCCAATTGGGCAATGGACTGATTTTTTCAAAACTTCTTCAAGGTGAAATTTTGAGCTTGATTTCTTATTCACAGTCATGTAGCAGCTAAAACAAATCCCTTTTGTTTGAGGGTGAAAAAATTATACTTTAGATTTTAGTTGCGAAACAGAAAACAGAGACCCCAATTTCTCTCAAACAAATTTCTTCCGAAATCTTACTTGGCTTTCTTCCCTGCTTTGTACGTTCTGGCCCACGGATGCTTCCACTTGCGAAGAGTGAACTTGTCTGGAAGCCACAGAGTGAGGGAGCCCTCCATGATGACACCATCTGCACAGATCGGGTCCTTTGGTGTGCAGTAGTGGCACACACCATAGAAACAAATGTTGCCGTCTGCAAAGATTTGTTATAAAGATGTGATGAGGCAGGTGAACCATGACAAAAATAGAGAGAGGTAATGTTTCATGTCTTTTGAAGGTGAATGAAAAGTTTGATTAAGGGGGCTATAAAGAGAAATGGGAAGAGGCACGGCTTGAAGGTAAAAACATTCTGTGAGAGACAAATGAACAAAGGAACAAAGGAGCAAATGAATAAAGGACTGAAGGAATGAATTAAGAATGAACAAAAACAAATTTATGAAGGTTGCCACCCTTTAAATACTACCCCATTTAAGTATATGTATCTACTATTACTTTGGATAACTATATCATCAAGTAAATGCCTACAGAAAAAAAAAAAAAACAAATAAAAGCACTTGGAGGGTAGGCCTCATCAGTCCCTTATGTTTTGTCTGGATACATATCAACGTTGAAAACGTAGAAAGGCTTGGAACAACAATTTAAACTAGAGCACCATTGGTGTGGAGGCTCATACCTGAATAACATGAAGATAACATTTACATATCAGTATATGGTATCATAATCATAGGAATCACCAGAAGTATCATTATATTGAATCACCAACATTGCATGTGCAAGAAAATCTGTAGAGCTGCATAATTTGCAGAATATCATAAACTACAGAACAAACAGCGCAGAAGTTGGATCTTTGTCAATATATTAGTGATAACTTTGATGAGCACCACCAAATTACAATGCTTATAATTGTGTCACTTGTCAACTTTCACATCCAATGGTTATGAAACTGTCATTTTTGTACATTTCTACCTGGTTTTGTATTAGCTGTGAGCATACGAATTAGTGCTTATGTGAAAATTATGTTATGCTGTCAAACCGGTTTGTGCCAGTGATTCATAAAAAGTTGTTGGACTGTTCAGATGACGAAATCTAACAAATAAATAGAATATCAATCACGTACAGGGTACCAATCAACGACGGATGGCAAAACAGAAGTTGGAAAATATCTTAAATGGACTCAGGTATACCATATTTGGAACAGAGATCTGCATATTTATTGAGTGAACTTGAAGTACAAAATTCAACAAAAGACTCTTTGTTGACTTACTATAAGACAGGTATTGAGTATAAACCATGGAGTGCTTTAGTTTGGTGAAATTATAAATCTGGAAGGTACATACAAGACCTCTCACTTTTTTCAAGAGAGAGCAATTGACTATTTGGACATATGCCATCTGCATAATACTTGCTTGTGTAGGACTTTTGGCCCATACCAACACTTGTACTAGCAAAAATTTTATAAAGGTGGGGGCTGAGAGACCTCTCAATGTTCACGGTTTCATAATTTGGTGGTTCATCTTCAGTTTCTTCTTTGATTCTGTACCGACACATTGCTACATACTGTACGTAGCTAGTTAAACCAATCTCTAATCCGTAAAAAACCAGAATGCCAAAATGCATTGTGGTTTCGATGGTTCTCAATAATGAAATGTTATCTCATTTCTTTGTGCACAGGTAAATCTGAACATATTGGCAAAATATAGTTTTGTGTTGATCATGGAAATCACTGCACATCTACTTTATATTAGGTATAACATTCATCCCAAGGTTCCTGTCTCAAAATATTATGTTAAAAAGGTATTTGAGTTTCATTTCTGCTTTATTTATCTAAAGACATCATGTTTATGAGGTTTGAGGTTTTGACTCTAGTTTCTCAGATGACCTTGACCCCCCACTGAAAACAGTAAGAATGCCTCCTGTGATGAAAATACATCTACATTTGAAGTATGACATTTAGCAAAGTTTCTTACTTGAAGATATTGTGTTAATGTCTTTTTCAGCGGTCGACCACAGCTGGTGACCCCTATAAAAAAATTTGGTTCTTCCTTTGATCATAATAAATCCATCTGCAAAGTATTATATTCATCATTGGCACAATCTAATCTGTGACACCCCCCCCCGGGCTGTCGTATGGTTAGGACATCTTTAACACTGTTACTTTGTCAGGCCTAACGGAAGTATTAACATTAATCGTTAGTGTTGCACTATCGATAACTTCGGCAAATTCTTTAATGCAATATTTTGGTATCTTTGCCTGATTTCCTTCTGATTGTTTCCACAAATTAACTGAATAGATACATTTCAACCATGCATCTCTTTAGAATTGGTTTACTGTAATATCGCCAGGAATGTATGGGCAAAACACTTCATCTCCCTCCAGGAGCTCCGCTTTTTATGTTGACAAACCAATGTTTACATCCTGTATCACAGTATGCGCTCTTTGATTGGTTGAAAAAAAGAGCAACCTACTGAAACGCTATGAGAATCTGATAGGTTAAAATACTCAACTTTTTCAGTGAACAAGAAAGTCAAGAGGCTTAGTGATTCCTTGCCACTAATACGTGCAATATACTGCAGTAACCACAGGCTACCAGATGAAGCCATTAATACTGTACATCATTTTCCAATACCTACTGTGCACATGTATTAAGATAACACTGGAGGCCAAGAACTCTCTAGCCTCCACAGTGGTACCCTAGGTACAGTACGAATTTTCCAGGAACAAGAGATATACTCATATGACAGTTGAAACGATTGCTAATGATATACTGTAAACTACATAAATTCCTCCATTTACCCCATTACATGACCAAATAATAACCAATTTATCTCTATTGTACAATAAGACTTTTCCCTAAAAGAAATCTTTGATGTAAAACTCTCCTGTAAAACTCCACTTCAGAAAACAAATCTATTCCACATTGTTTGATGACAGAAGGAGAGCTGCATGATTCCTCTGGGAGAGATAAGCAGGTCAACCTTTTCTCCCCATTTTCAACAGAGGTCATTGGTCAATCACCATTTTCACACAAAAGAAATGTCTCAGATGGAATTAGAAGCCAATTGTGGCTTTGGAAACTAAGTGAGCACTTTTAACTGTCAAAACAAGAGCAATAAATAAAAGAAGCATGATACCAAATACTGTACTGCTGATTCGTGGACTAAATACTGTAGAAACTTAAATGTGTATGGTACCTGCTGAACTTAATCAACCAAATTGGGCTTTCAGATACTTTACAGATGCTTTCAGACATATTTCATCAGAAACCAGCATAATGCCAGCTGAAGATGCATAAATGAAGTTTTATCATTATAAGTCAAAGACTTTAAAATTAGTACAGCAACTACACTTTATAACCTGACTGACAGATAAAAGTTTTCGAATTGGAACTTCCAAAATGTGCAAGCATTGCCAGCCTTTGCTTGGAAGGGAGCTCAAATACCTTCTATCCATAGGAAAAGACAGAAAAGTGAAACAACACCAGCAAAGGTCTTAACATTTTGTACTCAAGGACCTCAGATTACCTTTGGCCCACATCAAAACCAAAACCAATAATAACATTTATATACTCCATCTAACAAGAGGGCTCTTTCCCTCAATATGGCACATCTATGTACCAAGTTTGAGAACTGTCAGAGTTTCCCTTCTTGAGATATCATGATAACAAGATTTCTAGTTTTGACCTCTGGTGACCTCAGATGACCTTTGACCTCCATAAAAAACAAAGCAGAGTTTGAGAACTGTCAAACTTTCTTTTCTTGAAATATTATGATAATAAGATTTTCAGTGTTTGACCTCTGGTGACCTCAGATGACCTTTTACCTCCATCAAAAACGATAGGGATCTTCCTCTTAATATGGGGCATCTACTGTATGTACCAACTTTGCGAACTGTCACATTTTCCCATCTTGAGATATTGTGATAACAAGATTTTCAGGTGTTTGACCTCTGGTGACCTCAGATGAACTTTGACCTCCATAAAAAACAATAGGGTTCTTCCTCTCACAATAACATATCTACATACTATGTATGAAGTTCATTCAACTTCCCTAACTTGAGATATTGTGTTAACAAGGTTTTCAGTGTCTGATCCCTGGTGACCCCAGCTGACCTTTGAGCCCCACCAAAAACAATAGGGTTCTTCCTCTTCATATGGGGCATCTGTGTACCAAGTTTGAGAAACGTCAGACTTTCCCTTCTGGAGATATCGTGTTAACGAGAAGTGTCACAAACACACTTACATACACGCATACACACGCACACACCCACCCATACATGCACACGCACATACACACACCCTTACACACGCCATCATGAATGCATAGGTTTCTCTTATCATCGAAACCAATAAAGTAATAAAAACAATAAATAAAAAAAGTAAAATCTATCTGTAAATGGCAGTCTAATTTTATTGCTTGTGACATTCTGAAAGATGGGACATTGACCCCCAAAATGGAAGAAAAAAGCATTTGACAACAGAGAGCAATCCTCGCTACTCCATAGACAAATTTTCAAATTTGAGTTTCATGTATGCCCTACATTACAAACCTTCACATTGCTTAAACGTGCAGTATGTTACAATCGTGCCTAAAATCATTCTGCAAAAGACCTGCTGTTTCTTTCCCTCAATTTTGATATTTTGCAACTTGCTAGATGCTGTACCAGAATAAGGGAAAGAAATATCTTAGCAGTACTAAGAATCCTGCACACATTTGCAATGGTTGCATCCATGGGTTACTGAATCCATTTCATTTTTGACCTTGAGATTTAGCTCAGGAAACTGAGGTACAAATGTTCAATACCAAACAAATTACCAACTTTCGATTGTGGCTGGATTCACTGAGTGTAGCTGGTATTTACACCGAAGGGGAAGTCATTGGACGGATGGTTAATTTGAGTCTAAGTACCAAATTGACTGCAACCTTCCCTGTGAAAACACTTGAAGCAATCATAAAGGTGAAGACTCACTTTGAGACATGACTGTTGAATTTAAAGCTGCCGTGGCAACGGGCAAAAATTCTCTTGCCATGTTGACTCTGCGGCCCACGACGAGAGGTGCCCTGTGAAACCCGAGTATTCTGAAGACAGAAGGCCCAGATGAACGTAATGAGTTTGAAAAGTCTACATACAGTATGCAAAACAGGAATAAGGACGGATTGGTACAAAAGGTCATTGATGCTCTGACTGAATATGATTGAATTTGTGCAGAGGAAGGGCAAGTACTGTACTTTGACCAAACAGAAAACATGACTGAGTGTATTTGTAACCATGGCAATGAATGGGATTATCTGGCTCATGGTGGATTTGAGGTACTGCACAAGGTTAAAGAGACATACGGTAGGAAGGATATATGCAAGCAAACACGAAAGGACATATTTTCAGCAAACTTTAAAGAAATGTCTTCCTTACCTGTAGGTTGCACTCATGGTTATAGAAAAGTTCAAATTTAAATTGTTTTTTCAGTGGATTAAAGGACTTTTGGGGTCAAAATTCTTCCGCCATCAACTTCACATTTTATTATCTTTTGTGGGGGTGCATACTTTATGGCTCATGAAGAGGAAGAGTTCTTCAGCACTGTCTATTTCCTTCATTCAGATAACTTTATGAAAGGTCTACTAGTACAACTAAAGTAAGACATGTAAGAAAAAGATAACGATGCAGGCTCCCAGTAAAAGGGAAAATCATTTCTTTCCTTGCTAATCGCCAGAACTAGATTAAACTTACACATTCAACATTAATTCACTCCTTTTCGGACAAACATTGACTACAGGATGGCCTCTGATCACCTTGAAAGATGTACTGTTACCAATCTCACTAGCAAAAAGTATCAGACTTAAACATAACAATTCGCAGTAGAGGGCAAGTAAGGGATACATAACGGCCCCTTGTCCCAATTAATCCCGATGAAATTTGATGCCACAAATTCTTGAAGACAAGAAAGAGCAAGTACACAGTACCTCTATGACAAACTATCAATCTTGTACATTACAGCACAATCCAAAAGTAACGATAACTTCTAGGAAAAAGTACTGATCACACAAATTTCAAGAGATGGATTAAGCCAGTATCCTCAGGAGTAAAAATTGCTGGAACTATCCTACAAACACATTGTCGGGAAAAGCAGCACTTAAAGTGGATAGCAGTAAGTCTAGAATAAAGTGGTCTGGCATCATTGCACAGAGGTGGGTTTTCATGTTACGATAAGTACTTGGCATGGTCAGGACGGCAGGGTGCAAAGGTACTGTAGTGCAGAGATATGTAAGTCATACTTCAGACATACAGAAGCCCCTTTCTTACACACATCCTAACCTTGTGAACCTCATTGAAATAGTAATAGGATTTTTTACACAAACAATATACTGTGCCACAAAGTGCAGGTAGTATTGAGACCTGACTAGATGATGTTATTTTATCCCGAGAGTGATTAAATCCTCATGTCCCAGTTCCTGTTGCTAGGTAACATTGTCTAGACTGATCAAACAGCTCTCTATGATACAGCGTACATATGATTGCCCTGACTTATGAAGTACAATACACCTTTTCCTTTTTTCGTTTCCTAAGGAAAAGTACATCTTCACAACTCATCACACAAAGAGCCATTGCATGACTTTTAAGAAACTTTTCTGATAATGCTCCAACATAAGGGAAATTTGACCTATGCCCAAGCGTCCATCTCCGTTATCCAAGCTTCCATGGCCAAGCTTCCATTTTTGAGATACAGTACTTTTTCTACAGGTGTGAATCTCTGCTGCCTGAGACATTGAACAACAGACACTGAACACTTTAAAATAACAAATGTTGTGTTATTGTTCTTGAGGTAATGGAGTTTACGAAGTAAAGCATTACAAACACACATACACACAAATACCCATACTGTTCCCACACACTTCAGGGACAGCACAGTCAAATGGAAGGACAGCGCTTCATAAATTTGAGCTAGAACTTTACCTATTGAGATGGAACGCTGCAATTTCTCCATTATGCCGATCTTTCCCAGAGTAAGGTGTCCCCGTCATGACTTCATCCCGAGTATACCTTTAGATGGAAAGAAAACCTTTAAAAGGCCCTTTGAAAGATTCCACATGTATATTAGGCCTCTTCAATTGTCTTAACAGGATAAGTTGAACCAATACTCTGGTCGATGAATTCACTACTTTCTCAATTATTTAAATTGGGGTTCAGATGCATGAAGTGAGATTTACTTTGTGGAGAGGGGGCAGGGAGGGGAAGATAGACATCCCGAAGGTCTCTCTCAATCCATAATTATCTGATCAAAGCTCTACTAAATAGTGCTCTGTAGCCTCTGTTCTGACTGTGTCATATTGTGTAATATATACGTTGAAAATGACTCTCATACCAGTTAGTGAGGTTCTGTCAGTTCAAGGTCAAGCTATCACAGGCAAATTGGTAAAGGAAACATCAAGACTGGTCATCAAGTAAGTTGAAGGCTACGTGCTTCACAGATTACCATTCAGTTAAACCTAAACCTTCTATTAAAAAAGAGACCTGATATTTGAATGTGCCTCGAGTAGAGTGGCTGTGCTTTACCTTGCATGATGTAAGTACTGTATCATCTCAGGGAACTGAACTCATGCCATACAATTACTTTACTTGGAAATCCTCAAACTCCTCATCTGGTTATTAACGAGCAGCCTCACTTACCTGTCTCAGCATAACAAATGCACTACATCTATACCATACCAAAAGTACTGGTAATCTTGAACAACGTTACTGGTCTTGTCTGATCTAATACCACACTAAGCGCCTCATTCACATGATCTTCATAAGAGTGCATTTGTCACATGCTGAGACAGGTAAGTGAAGAGTGAAGTAAATTACATTGTGTATGAATAATCTGAAGACAAATTTATCATAAAACAAAAAAGGGGACAGATCAGAATTACATGGCAGTTGGCAACAACTTTAACTGATATCAGAATACAACGAGAGCCAGGCATTTTCAAATCAACCAGTCTGACATTTGTAACAGTAAGCTTCAAAAAAAAAAGTTTAGACATACTGTATTTGGCTTTCTACTCAGCTTCAAAGCAGCTTAACTGACAGGAGGCTTTTCTCACTAGAGAGACAGCTTACTGAACAATTTCTGTAAGTCCACCAAGAAGCAAATGAAGACTTACTCAGAAACTGTCGAACCTTTCGCCATCTCATAAACTTTATGGCTTTTACATGCTATGAACGTTCATCTGCCATTCTAGCACTCACTAGATAAAACCCATCTATGTGTGTCCATTTCCATCTCCCACCCCACATATTTCCACCACACATGGACAAGCTAAGCTATGCCAGTTCTTTATCCCTCCCAGGTTACTGTATACAATTACTCAATCCCAACCCCTCAATCTCACCCCTCAATTTTTTTTTTTTTTCAAAATCAAAGAAAACACTCTTACATTTGTGGAAAAAAAATTAAGGTCTCCCACACATGTACTGGCTCACTGTTTTGATGACTTCACAAGTTGTTAATGTCAGTCAGTGGTACACAATCAGTTATACAGTACATGTCATAATAACCTTGACCTATATCACATACATCCTGTCTAACTTTTAACTGACTGTGAGGGCAATCTGATTCCATTTTTCCCTGGAACTAGAGTCTTCCACCTGGCATGATCCATTGCCCCCCTCTGGGTGCTTGTTTAAGTTGCACAAATCCACAAAGTTGAGTTCATGTGTCACCAGATAGTGTCCAGTACACTTGACCAAAGTGACCATGATCTAGAACTCTTCCCTCTATTCTGGAAACAATTTTCCTTTAAAGCTAGCACCTCACGAAGAAAAATTTCACTTGCGTACCGGTCTGCAAAAGAATTTCACAAAATGTTCGCCAAATGTGAGTAAAACAGTAGCAAAATGGTCGCCTAAATTCACAGGAATCGCAAAAGTATCGCCAGCAGTTTTGAACATGCTGCAAATCATTTGCGGCCATTTTGAGAAAATCCAGCTCCAAACAATAGCGAAGTTTTAGTGAAACATTCTCCCTAACTTAGCACTATTGAAGAACTAAGGTTGTGAGTTTTGTAGAATTTGCTTTTAAAGGAAAGGACTGAAAAATATCAGAATTATTTTGAAATAAATCTCTCTGCAGAGTCCAACATTGGATTAGATCGGATGGGGAAGACTTACAGGAAGACAGCCAGGATCAGATATTGGTGCTCAGTGACCAACATACTGTATATGAAAATACTGATAGAACAAACACTACTGGAATGATGATGTTTTAAAATTCAGATCCGATAAATCGTTGCAGCATCAGCGTCAAGAGTTATTTACTTCAAGGTCTGCAGCAATGCATACACAAAACAGGATACAGTGGTACTGTCACTGCCAGTAAATTCACAGGTGCAGTAATACATCCAAAGAAATCATGCATAACCGTGATTTACGATACTTACCACTTGGGTTTAAAGACCACCCTCTGCCCTCCTTCTAGGACAAACCATGCCTTCAGCTGTGTTCCCTTGTAGCCTATATCTGCCCTCTTGATCTTCGCCGATTGCATGCCATGAAGGATGGATCCCAGCTCTGCAGCGCCAGGCGAGGTGATCCGGTCAGTCTTCACCCAGGATGCAGCTTCATCCCACAGTTTTATGAACGACGCTTTGGTCTTTGCTTTGTGCGACACCACCAAGTTCTTTTCCCATTGCACTTTCGATTCATTCTTATTGCTCAAAGATGAAAGGTTGCCCATCTCAACTTTCTTTTGAATGGAATCACCAGCTTTTTTGCTGTTCCTTTGCAAGAAATTGTCAACATTTTTCCCCTTCACTTGATTGGTATCGTCAGCTACTTTACCATTCTTCACGAATGATTCACCAACTTTTTTATTAAAGTCATCGCTATTTTCTTTGATCTGACCAATGGCATCGTCTTTTATTTCATTCACTGTCATGCCAGGTGGCTTTATCTTCACTTTTTTATGTTTGTTCACATGGTTATTGGGTGTGGTGACTGAGGAATGCCTAGCCTTAATTTCTTGCAATAGTTCCCTGTGATAGGATGCTCTGTGAGTACTGTCTGGTGTAGGTGTGAAAACAATAATGAAGAGCCATACTGTGACCAGTCCAAAGGAGAATACCAACACATTTCCCTTCTTCAGTCTCATAATGAGACCAGATGCTATGATTCGAAGCTGTCAATAGAAAAAAACATACAAATCTGTTGATAGTGACGAACCTGTGAAATCATGAAATCCAAAGCTTTCAGTCGGTAAAACCCTTTTGGCTAGAAACCTGCTAATGTAGAGGTGTATGCAAACTTTAGTACCAGGATTTGCACATACAACCGGTTGAAAATTACACCCTGATTGCACCTTTTACAGTATACCAGAGAGAGAGAGAGAAAAAAAATTACACATTACAGTATACATCAGCGACTGTTGGAGGGTGATTGGGGTGCTCGGTCAAAGGTCATCCTTGTTTACCTACTGCACTGAGTTCAGGTAAACATTGATGACCTTTGACCGAACAACAATCCACCCTCATAGCTACTGTAGGAAGAAACATGCGCACATACTCATATATACTGTAATGTGTAGATGCCAACATACTGTAAGAAAACTTAGCAGATTAAAAAGCTAACTCAAAAAGTTAGTAGATTTTTCTGTCCACTAGGGCACTTTAAGTCTGATTGAATTTGCCATTGTAGATAATTTTGTACCACAAATTGGTTGATGACCAATGCTTATACCTGATTTGGAAGAAGAAAGTGTAAAAAGTTATGTCAGATGTATGCCACTATTAGGCTACTGTATATACCGATCCACCTTTATAGGGAAATTTCTATTCATGGTGGGAGAAACTAGAGAGGGTGGGGTGGGAATGAGGAGCAGACAGAAAGAAAGAACATGAATAAATTTAATGATTTTAAACAAAAGCATAAAATGCACATCTATGGGTAACATTGAAATTTATCAGTAATACTTTCTAAATAGCTCCGACAAACAAGTTTGGTTATTGAATTAAATTTTTAACTGTCTGGAGGAAAATTCATCAACCTTGTTTGATTCCCTTGTAGATCATATTCTCAGATTCGTCTGACTTCCTGAATTAGTCCCCTTTCAGATAAATTTATCTGTTCCATCCTTGGGCATATTCCTTCCTCCCGATGATCACTTGGACAACGGTTTGGACATAGTTTAAACAACAGGTGCACAGCTGACTTGACCAGGGTTCCTTTGGGCAGGAGGCCATGTCAAAATCACCATTTACGGGTACTGTACTCCACTGAGGTTTATTTTGCTGATGCATACATAGTAACTGAGGTCATATGAGGAAATATGTTTTCATCTAAAGCAGTTTCTAGCACAAAAAAAAACACCATAAGAAAGGATTCCAGGCCTGGAGACCATAAAGAAAAGTAAATAGGTCTTCCCTTTTTTTTGGAAAAAAAAAAAGAGAATGCCAAGTGAAGTATACTGTATGAGCCTACTGCACTCTTCTGTGGGGCAATGGAAGTTCCAAGTGGCAGCTGATTGATTTCTGTCGATCAATGGGTTGCATTAGAGTTTGGGTTGTCATTCTGAGGGTAGAGGGGATATTTCTCAGCCTAGGGAATTTTAATGTACCAATACCAAAGGGTAGACTACACTACACACTCAACAACATTGTTAAAGATTGCCATTATGGTTGTGAGGGGACAGGTAAGCCATGAGTGTATGAAAAACTTTGGAAGAAAAATGTAGAGTACAGATAAAAATGCAGAGAAACTGCTGGTATGAGGAAATGATTTTCACAGGTACAGTAGTTACTGCAAACCCGATAATCTGGGTATCAGACCAACATTTACGGAAGGCCAACTACTGTAAATGTTTCCAAAATAGCTACTCGAGATCTCCATGAAGAGAATCAGTTCTACTACAGGCATTTATAAATGCTAATGTAATAAAATTATAAAGTGCAAAATCTATCAGATTTGATTTGAAAATTGATATGATTTGAACACAAACATGATGTCTCCTAAATTTGTCTGACCCTCAATAATTAAAAAAAAACACCAATGATCCCAGGATAACAGATGGTGTCAAATGCTGGTCTGATAGCCGGCGAACTAGTCACAAATTACCCGATTCCAGTTTTTAGGAACCGATGAAAACAGTGCAAATGATGACCACAGAGACAGCAATTACTACAAGTTACCACAGTGTTTATAATAACTCCCAGCACACTGTGAAAAATGATCAACTCACCATCAAATCAACCAAAAGCTACAGATGGAAAAGTAAAATAGGCGTCAGGTTTGATTTCAGACAAAAATAAAATTATCATTTTATTACATACACAGCAAATATCAAATATTTCACTACGTTTGTAGCAACTCCTAGCGCACTGTGTGAAAACTACCTACTCATCTACAGAACACCTATCCCAGGTAGATCACTGGCAATTACGAACTGAGCCAGTTTTTTTTTCCCAAAAAACATCATCATTATAATTGTATCCTATGAATCACACCCATGGATTACACCCAGCAGTCAAAAATCCTCGATGGCATTTTTTAAGAAGGGCGCTAAAATAAGTTACAAAAGTGTACTTTCGGTAGATATGTACAGATGAGAATGGTTACAGTATACAACTGTATTGTCAAAGTATGTAAGCAACAGGTTAATCAAATCAGGCACCTTTGCAGGTATGCCAGGGATCACCTGACAGCAACATGAAAAATATTTCTACAGAGACTCAAGTGAAACAAAGCAAAAACTGAATATGTCCAGTATAAGGTTTGAAATATGCCAGAATATTTTTGGAAAGGAGTGCATGTTTGAACAAATATTAAACATTTAAAATCGTTTTTTTACATACCCACATGACACTTTATCATGGACATTTATTCACGATGTCAGTAATGATCTTCAACTTTGAAAAATTAAAATCAAAGGATCATGGAAGAGGGTGCATCATGCAGCCCTGCGTTTAGAATGCATTTGGTACCAGTATTCTTAGTTTTGGTGCTACAGTACATGAAGTCGGCTTGAGCAACTCAGACATTTTTTGGAGCCGCGTGCTCGCGGCCTGAATAATTGTGACTCGAAAGCTACTAATGACTCCTTCTTGGTATTGATTTTGTCACACTGCCACTAAATGCATACTCTATAAATACTGTATAGGTGGCAGTGTATATATACTGTATAAAGTAGTAAACATTAAATTTATCGATCAGCTGAGGAGGACCCAACTGCATTGCTGGGTTAGAATTGGGATTCTTACTAAAAGTTTAAATTGTGAGACAGGTTAGGCTAACTTGTGTAATGAGAAGTAAAAGAAAGCTGTACTACATTTTAACATTATAACTGAACTTAAAAATGAACATTATTCAAACTGTAAACCACACAAAAAAACAATTTTCAAGATAGGCTTTTCATAGTTTAAAAATGCTAAAGAAGCTGTGACTCCAAAGAAGTCGAGTGGTGACTCACGGCTAGGAGCCACAACTATGAGGCAGAGTCGGGTAACCATCCCAAGCATAGTACTAAATAGCTAGGCTACTGCTAATGCCAAAATAAGACTAAGTCTACGCTCCTAAACAATGAATAGAAGAGAGAATTGGTCTCTCTGGCAAGTCCACAGGTCCGACATCAATTTCCCTAATGATTTCTAGAGTTACTTGGAATCCAGGTACGACACAGTGTGTGACCTTGAAGTAATGAACGATACAGTACTCACAAGTCTTGTTAACTTGCAGGTGAGTCAGTAAAATCAAAGGCAATGTGACGACTTGGTCTCTTCATGTTTGCTCTCTTCATGTATGGCAAGGAGATTCAGTATGACCCAATCCTGGCTGGAAATCTAGTTCACTGACTCAGGTCGAAGCAAATCGGGAAAACTGCACTGTATGCCACATTCATAACTACGATCACGTTTACAAGGACTGATGTTTGTTTGTTTTTTTTTTTTCTCTTTGGTTTGAATGTTTTAATCTGCTAACAGGAAGAAAATCACAACCTTATCTCCTCTGTCTGCCTCGCATTGCATCAACAGGCAAAGGAATCTGAATGTCATCAAAACAATTTCAATCATCCGTTAATACAAAAAACATGGCTCCCAGGCAAATGGAAGCACAGTCTGAAATGGGTGTATGTGAATACAATAATTTGCCGATGTACTTGGCAAGTTGTGGGGTTACAAAAAACCTGGATTCTATCATCAAATCCCGACACACTTATTGACCTCTTTGCACTTCCTACATCAGATTATCATGAAACATTTTTTGGCATTAGCTCAAACAGTAGCTTCCATCTGTGGATGCAAACATCGATTCCACATTTAGATCTACTGTATCAGTACTGTTTCCATGAGAACTGGAATTCTAATTTGAGCACCCTCAATGACAAAAAGTGACCTCCTCATGTGTTTTAAGATAAAGACTTAAGTGTAATGGATAGAGGCAATTTATGAAAGTACACTTTGAGTTCATGAAAGTTTACCTTGCCATAAGAAGATTTTACTATTTAAGTAAAGTTATGTCAAAATCAGAGTCACTGATTTTCCATCATTCAAAAAAATCTATGTGAAATACAAACAAATGTATTGCATCATGGGATCAACATAATAGGGAAGCTAGGACTGCATTTACTGCCACTTTTGTATTGTATTGCAAGTAGTACTGTACATATTACTAAAATGCATAAATTTGTAAGTCAATTAAAGGTCGGGTGACATGCTTCCAGAAAAGAGCTCCCTTCGTGCAAACGTTACAAAGTAAAACCTTGAGTGAAAATCCGTTGGAATTTTGTTTGTATCTATTACCGTTTTTGAGATATGACTTTTCAAAGTTTGAAGAAAATGCAAAACAGATGACGTGGAGTGTTGCACAGTGTCAGTTTTTCTTTTGTTAACCCTGCATATTTTGCCTCTTAATTACTGAGTTTCACATTGGTAAGTGATATCGATATTTTTGAAGGAGAAAAAAAAAGGTTTCCAAAATAAAACCCTCTGGGCATATAAAATTATCAAATGACCTTGAAATAAAGGTTACATACACAAAGGATTAACATAAGACAAATCCTAGGAGTTCCTCCTGTGACATCACAAATTTGCATATTTAGCCAATGTTTATTCATAAAACAGCTGTGAGACACTAATTTGCCAGTATATTTGTCAATTTTTGACGGATTTTGACGCAATTTGAGGCTATTTTCAACATTTTGAATGCCTAATGCACCCAGTACCTCAAAATGTCATTTTCATGTCACCAGACCTTTAAACTTCGACTGCACAAACCTAAACAGCACTGTGAAAAAAAAAAAAAAGCCCAAGTATGCATTATGAAGGGGAGATCAAGTGAAATCTACACTAACAATAACGAAACAGAATATCCTGGAATTCTGCCAAGAATTTAGTGGAGCTCAGATTCCTGAAGCCTCCATGATGGCATTTTGTGAGGTCTCAAACAGAAAATCTGTAGTCCTTCGAGTGGTCAATAGTCACATGTTGAACACTAGTGACGTGGAGATTAGACTCTGCAGAGTCTGCTTGGGCTGGAAAGTTTCTGTCAGATCTTGGTTCCATCACCTCTGAACACCTACACTGTACTGCTCTTCCAGAAGAGTGTTTACTCCCCCCACTGATAGATGCCCTCGCAGACTCTGGACACTCGTTTTAATTATGCACACAACTTTTAACTAACACCATTGTTTTTCGCTACCGAATTCGGTAGAAGCCAATCACAGCCATCGTGAGAAATGATGGAAGTGATGATGGGGAAAGGACCTACGACTGATTAGTTACGTAACTATCATGGCAATATTCTACTCTCCTTCAACTGTTTGAGGCCTCTGTTAGCGATATCCTATTTCTGCCGTAGGCAAATCTGATGATACGGTGAAAGTTAGCCTAGGTACCATTATTTTCTCTCATTGTTCAATCGCTGCCATTGGCTCATTTCATGAGACCAACGCGTAGTACTTTAATATGTATTAACCTTAACGTCAAACGTGACTATTCATTTGTACATAATTATATTGAGTGTCCAAAGTCTGTCCGGCGGACGGCGATCACAGGGAAACGCTATTACTAGATGAGTACATATCCTCGGTTGGCTATAAGTAGGCTGCGTCTCAAATTGTGAGGAAAGTATCAAAGGAGGAGAATTCATTCGCCGAGAAAGACTTTGCAAAGTCTACTTGGAGATCAAACCTTGTGCCTTTTCGCATGTAATTTTACCCGTCAGTCAGTTGTTCCAGATGGCTGTACGTGGAAAAGCACAATTTGAAATTGGCTGTCCATTTCTAAAAATATCGAAAACTATTGAGTCCTCTTCCCAGATTTAGATCTGTTCAATTGTTTCAACTGAGATCACTGCTCAAGCTTTGGAAATACTTGATCCCCTTCCCCTCCCCCCCCCCGATTCATACGGCAGTAATCACGTCTTGAGTGATTTAACTTTGACATTGACATTCAAATTTTTGTCAGCTGGTCACTTCTTCCACACTGAGTCCTTACTGCTCAATTGCTTTATAAATTATGCTACTTTGAAGAATTTTGCACCTTTAAAACTTTTTGTCTGAAAGTACAGTAGGAAAGGTTTGAGGGCCAGATTGGAGGAGAAGAGGAGAGAGAAGAATACAAGAGGACAACTGCTATATCTATGTTTCAGTGAGAATGGTGATGTTTAACGGTAATGCTTCACCAGAATTCCTGGACAATAGACCATGCAAAAACAGTGTGAACACATTTTGGTCTACAGCGTGGAGTATGAAGCAACTTAATCGACAGCTCTGGTGATAATACAGTAACTTTTCAAGGGGCTCACTGAGTAGATATTGTTTCATTTTGCTGTGAGTCTGAAAGAAACCATTGCATGCCCATACTTCCAATTAGACTTGGATCTATTCCTAGAGTCACTGCAAATGAGAGAAATTGTACTATTTTTGTGAACAGGATTTGCGTAGGTTAATACATTATAGAACCATTGGCAATTAAAGCATCTGGTCACAGAGTTACAGCATTGTGATATTGATCGCTAAATATCCTACAACTGTTGTCTCAGTTGTGCGTCAGACGTTCAGAATCTCTTAGTTCGGCCATTTAACCATCACCATCAACATACGAATGTCACTCAACGGGGACGGCAAAACATCATGAAATTTGCGAACCAACTCAATGAGCCTCGTTAAACACTAATACTGCTCTAAGTCCTGATGTGACTCTAACGGTCAAGCATTCTATTTTTTTTTACAGCAACGTCCAAGCAGGGAGCTCAATTCCTGCCTCAGGAATGAGACGTAGGCCTACTTCTATAGTTTCTCCACGTACTGTGTGCGTGTCTCTTATGTGCTGAAGTACTGTAGCATTGATCTAACACTGTCAACGATCCATAAGTGCACGTCTGCCATAACTTATTAACTCTACAAATCAGATTAAACAACAAGCATATAAGCAGTTAATCAGCACCTTGTTAAAAATTACGAAAGAGTAATTACAAGAAAAAAATTCCATACTGCAAAAGAACTTGGTTCTCATTTAAGAAAACTGTCTAATTTCTGATAAGAATACTATAAAACTTCACTGGCCTAAAAAAAGAAAAAAATTAAAGCTTACCTCTCGGGGAAACTCCATGAGTCTGGTGTGTTGGTGTGTATTAAAACGTTAATCCAATTCAACAATTCTTTTTTCCTTTTTTTTTGGGAGGGGGCTCTTTGAAAGCAGGCAGTCACAAGGATGAATTCACAAGGCACAATGTTGCAATGAGCAGCTACTACAGTACTGTCTGCAGTCACAATCACTGGCTTGGACTAATTCAAAGTCAGGTGTACTTTTAATAGTTTGTCACTGAAAGCAAGCAGACTACAGGTCAGGTATACATCCTATACTTGCCAGGTGGTCAAAAACTGTACACTTAAGATTGGAATTCCAAAGAATGCTACAGGTAGCTGTTTTTTTATTCTTATCCATCATGCTAAGACCCTACGGAGAGAGCAACAGGTTGCTGAAGTTGTTTGTATTGCAGTTCAACTCAATCCTTTGTTAAACATAAATGACTGATCCAATGGAAGTGTGATACTCTAAAGAAACTTGAGACCCTGATTCTCTTGAGGCACTGGTTCTTGTCATCCACTTCCCCCTTTTGTCAAGTATTGTTTGCCTTCTCATCACTTGTCCACTTCTTATCTATTGTTTTCTATTGTTGTTCTCTTTCTCAAGGCCCATACAGTATATGTATTTAAATTACTACTGTACTGGTACAGTAACCGACTATGTTGATGTTGTATTTGAGTTGTTAGAGCTGTATACATTCTGATGATGGTGGAGATGAGACCAAACATTCACCTCACATGAGGAGAGTGAATACTTCCACTGTTAAATATTCACTTTCCAGGAACAGGTACTGTACATTACTAAGGAAGGGAATGACTGTGACCCATGCTGAACCCAAACCTAGACCAAAAATGTACACTTCCTGAACAATGTGGACACCCAAAGGAAGGACATTCTTGACTTCCCCTGTCCTTCAACTCGCAACACTACTTCACAATTTTCCAAAATCTTTTCACCCCCCTTTTTTCCTTTGGTCAGTCTTTGGTTGGTGATTGAAGGACAATCAAAAAATCTTCAGGAGCAGACCATGACGTACAGCTAGTGGTACTTTTGTTTTCTTTTATTTTTTGAGAATTTCATTTCAAAATGTCAAGAATATGAATGAAAATGGTTTGAAATGACTTAAATAAGTCAGAAGACATGTTCCTTGCCTGGAATTCCCCTTTAAGTTCTTTTCAGGAATTAGTTCCCCACAGATGATAAGAATCCAGTTATTTACAAATCAAGAATAATTTATTCACTAAAGCTTCTTAAAATGCAAACATACACCATCCATACCTCATGATTCTTCGGAGGAGATAAAGATAATGCTGATATTTACTGGTGAGAATGAATGGCTATAAACATTTGGTTAAAGGTTTTTCTAGTAGGCCTCCATCAAGTTGGTGCATTTTAAGAGCAATATTTCCCTTTTAATGTTTCAGCGCTCCATCAGCTTCCTTTGAAACAGAAATCTAAGCAGTGACAGGTCGGGGGTCACGATACAACTGCACATAAAGTGAGCACAGTGCGAGTGAATCCCAGCCAGATGTCACAGCTGCAGTTTGGAGACTTCTGTTTATCCCATCAGATCGTGGGATACACAAGGATTTGAAAATGATGGTGTATGAAAATCTGATATCCATTTTGGTGATTTGGAATGCAAGATTTGGCAGTGTAAATCTTTAAGAACTTATTTTTCTTGCCTGAACAGCATTCGTCAACACATCTTTTGACATACAGTAGGTTTCTTTTTTATGACATTTTACCATTGCCACAAACAGATTGAGAAATGTAATGCGAACTACATAGTTCTACAGAAATCTAAATTTCCATTTTAAGTGAGGAACTGAATAAGAAAATGAAGCAACAAGTTAACTGCTGCATAAGAAAGGTCACTAGATCTTGACTCTGTGACACACACACATTTCTAAATACAGAATGGACTTAACCATTTTCTCACCAATGCACTAGAAAAGCATAGAACAAAACTTCAATGAGGGCACTATTCTCATATGTAAAAATGGACAAACAATTTTTAGGCATGGCTGGTGGAAGAATGAGGTTGAATTGGTGGAAAATATGCAAACGATTATAATTAAAGAAAATTGAAGAAAACAGTACAGCACCTTTTCCAGTGTAGTAATGACTCTAGTCACTGACTCGACTCAAGTTGGACTCGAGTCACGATTTCTGAGGACTCAACTTGACTTGAGTCACTTGGGTCAAAAGACTCGACTCGAGTCAAAAGTTTGAAAAAGTGCAAGAGACTCGACTCGAATCAACGTGTGGAAGGGACTCAACTTGAGTCACTATGCTGGGTGAGTCTACTTGACACAGTTTTTTCACACAATGACTGCAGTCAAACTATCCGCAAACATATTCTTAAGTGACTATCTTGATTATTTCCTCATTTTCTTGAACAGATTGAGTAAAAAAAAGTAATAAAAACAGGCAAAAGTGGAATCAAGCATAATTGCATGTATGTCTTACTACCCTTGAACATCTTTAAAATGTTATATAGATCATATTGATGTAGTCATTTTCTAGGTGTCAGAAACAAAACATTTATTTTAAGTATGATTAATTTGGTTATTTCCACCGAGTAAGAGTTTGACCATGGAATGTGGGTACAGTTTGAATTTGTGATTAGTAGAAGAAATTATTTTTCTGTGTTCCACTCAGTTTTGTAGAATGACTTTATTTTTTTTTATTTTTTGTTTATTGTAGCATTTTCTAATTGAAGAAAAGGTTTGCTACCTTCACACTTTTAGTGGAACCTAGTTTTGCAAAATCAACACGAGCTTCTGATAGATTCCTGGATACAAAAATAGAAACGACATGTAATTCTTGATCAAGGAAAGAAACAAACTAGATGACTAATTTAAATGACATAGAGAGTTAAAAGTGAGCTATACAAAGTAAAAATGTTGACAGATCTGTAAATGGCAGAGGTCTTCTTATTTTGATACTCGCTGACATACTGATGAAAGGAGGAGGCAGAATTCTCGCCCCAACAATGATTACAGGATCTAGAGTGACCAAGTCAGCACGTTTAGCAAATTGTGTGATAACTTACCTGGCTGATCTACTGTAGTATTATGATCAATTGTAGGTCAATATACTCACCTGACTTGAAATGACTCAGACAGAGTGACTCCACTCGAGTCAGGTGTGGTTGGGGACTCGACTCGAGTTAAGTCGATGACTTCACTCGACATGTCCAGTGAAAGACTCTGACTCAACTAGTGAAAGATTCGACTTGAGACTCGAACTTTAGTGGCTCAATTACAACTACTCTTTTGTTTTGGTTAGTTCCTGTAATCTTGTCTCAATCTACGTTGTTGCCATGGAAACATAGTACATCCATGCTTTTCACAAGATGAAGCACTATTACTTCCACATGAAAGATGTGTATTGCCAAAGCCATGGCCCCAAATTGAATCGTTTCCAAGCAGCAGCTGTCACTAGACTGGAGAGAACAATTTATGGATTGATTAATTTTGCGGTCCTCAAAGAAATCTCATGATCACTGTGATGTGTTGATGTGGAGCAATTAGAATTTTTTTGGTAATGAGGTTTAAGTTCATGTGTCATTCTTTCAAATATACTGAAAAAAATTATCAGGAAAATATACAATAAGAGGATTGATAAGTACCCTTATAAAATGGATCAGTCCAAAGTATGTTGTCCTGACATTTTTACCTTAACAGGATCTTCTTTGGGTTATACCTGATGACAAAAACTACACCTCCTGTGCCGCTCCCCTGCTACCATGCCACCACTGCTTCAAAGCAATGGTAAAATTTAACTAACGGATCTTGGATGTACATGTATATTTTCTCTGTCAGACATGGGAAATTCCTTTTTCCACTTCTCAAATTCTGTGTTTTTCCCTTTCAACTTTTCAATTGCTGTGAATTTTCGCTTCAGACAAAAACGACCACTGCAAGTTTCCATAATCTTCCGTCACTTCTTGTAAGCATTGCCTAATGAGTAAACAAAAGAGCGCAGCAATGTATAACCCTTCTAATAAATGGTTTAATTTTAGGATAAAACCACTTCAGGGTAAAAAAATTTTGATGAACAGAAATCATTTGGTATTGATTCAAAACTTTAATTTTGAATATTTCACGTAAAACAAACTACATTACATGCATTTTTTATGTTGAAATGTACTCAAAACCTTCTGTAAATTTACGATAATTACTGTATATCCTAATACAGTTCTAGGTATAGCAAATAGTCTCACCAATTCAGAGATTACTTTCATATTTCCTCGTCCGTAAAAGAACAGCCGACTACTCAGTATGTAACTTATATTAATATATGCTATTCAAAGAAAGGTTGTAAATGTATTCTTCTGTAGTTCAGTCCCAAAGGCTTAAAATAACTCAATCCTATATTTGCAGAAAGAGGGCTTCATTGAGTTGTGAGATACTGTACTATGGTGCTACAGTAGCATTAATGTTATCAACTTACCCTCCTCATGTTTTCGCAGGCTGAGCAGACCACAGTCAGTGCTAGCACTCATGGGGAATGCGTGGTTGCTTCAAACAGGAGTTTTGGCCAGCTGCAGCTGGTCTGTTGGGGTTGACTTGCATACTACCGTACATTTCACAATGTGTTGTGAAAACAGGTAGTTTCTTTGATATAGCAATTGTAAAGTTTATCCAGGAAACTTAAAACAGCTGTAAACCATGTGTATTTCGTTCATTTAACGTTTTTTAAATCAAAATATCTTATTTCAGGAACTTTCTTCAAAATTGGTGAGAATTTCTGTAGAAAAGTTCAATTTCCAATTTTTCTCTCTGTACAGTACATGTAGGTACGAGGTACTGGATGCTTCCAGTGTACTAGATACATGAGTCCCAGCCATGGATGAACTTTTAATCAAACTGTTTACTTTAGATGCCTAAAGAGAATATATTTAGATATCTGCAGAAAAGGGGCAAACTGTACAAACTGTATAGAGTCAAAGATCTGGTTGAAACCAAACAGTTGAAAAAAAGGTAATAACTTGACTATGACGACTATCTTTTTTTTTTATATATTCTCTATTTATTGACCACCAGGGGCAGGAAGGTACTGTAAGGGCATATTAATGGGAATACAGAAAGGGAGAGAGGTGGAGGTTGGTTGACCTTAGACAGGGTCACGAAACCATGACTCAAATGGGTAAAACATCGTTTACAGAGAAAATCAAATCAAGCAGTCACTCTCCTGTGATGATAACTCTTAATTGTCAGGAAGGAGCCTCAACACCAATATAGAACTGGAACATGGAAGAGGGTTAAACGAACACAGGCGACGCTGCACGTCAAAAGCATCGCCTCGAAGGTACGATGGTGAGAGATGTATCCAGGAGAAGGATGACAGTTTGGCACTCGGGTAATTGAGTGCATCAGGATCACAGTCACCATTAAGATAAAGGTTACTTGCTTAATGAGGCCCAACGGTGGTGCTTGGCACCATTATGTTAAATATTTTCTGACATATGCCGATCAGTATAATTTTAGTTCCCTCTGGACATCCCTTTGTGCCCTGCAAAGCTATAAATCTGGAATAATAATCGGCACACGTGACAGTTCAAGATAAACATTAAAAATACTTGTGTTCTACAACAATAAAAATCAGTGCGGATCGGAAAAGTAAAACAGAGAGGCAAATTGTTGTCAAATCTAGACTGAAATTGACATAGCTTGTGTAAGATGCCAGTTTTGCGAAATCGAAGTGCCAGTCAGATAAACAGGGTTTCGGATAAACAGGGTTCGTATAAAGACTGGGTTTTACAGTGTGTATATATGTATATATTACAGAGCTAGGGGATCGAGGATGTATTGTGTAAATATATCTTTGAGCACCTTTCAGCTGAATTCCTTCTCAGTGGGTTAGGGATAGGACTGTTAAGTGACTGTTACCCTACCCACATGGGTTTGAATCCTCAGTACAATTATAGAATGCAGGTCCACTGCTTATCTCTTCATAGTATACGGATTCGCGGATTCGATCTCACAATCACAATAGTTCGTTGCCACCACAACGAAGCTCCCTTTCACAAATCCACGAATCCGCAAATCCACTCCAGGATTCCTTTCATGGACTTAGAAATACTTGAACCCTTACATGTGTTGTGTGTCGTTCTCAAAATGGCCCAGCTCAAGAAGCAACGTAGCATTCGCAAATCCACCAATCCGCGAATTCACTCCAGGATTCCTTTCATGGGCCTAAAAATATTTTATCTCTGAACCCTTGCATGTGTTGTGTGTCATTCTCAAAATGGCCCAGCTCAAGCATCCGCGAATCCGTCATAACACATATCGCCTTATGTGGACCTGCATTCTATAATTATGCTGAATCCTCTTCTAACCTCTTTACTTTCGCAGGTTTAACTGCTGTCATGTTTCACCACAGGCTTTCACAGGAATGTGCAACTTTGTGCAACAAGAAGTTTAAAAAAAGAGTTCTCCAAAATAAATAAAAAAAAACCCTAAAAACATAGACGCAGACCCTATTCACTATTTTAGTTGTCTGATGCCCTTGTTGGCATCACTTGTGGTCACTCACAGATTCTAAATTCGTACCGGTATCAATATTAATCGACACGATTAACTCATAAACTTTACGTTTAAACCTAATGTCAATGGTTTAGTCACAACTGAGAAGTAGGCCTAGGTCATTTAGTTTCAACATAGGCTTAGCTTAACTTAGGCCTGAAGGCCTAACAGTTAGTAACACTAACCCTTGGTCATACTGTATTGTAACTGTCAGACTGTTGAAGTAACGTTAGTAACAATATGAATACATGGAAGGAGTCAAGCTGACCTAAGTCCTAAACCTTTGAGTATCAAACCATATGAAGAAGTCCGTATACATACCACGAAATATACGATACTAGCACATGAATTCGATTCATCTCTTTGTATTTTGAAGTAATTTCATGTTTACAGCTCTCCACGTAGCCGATCCGTGCACAAATAGCGATGGAGGGTGCATATACATAAGATGATGTGATTGTCAGCAGAGGCCGCCATCGGCCTCGATCACCACAGATATGTCAAGTAGTAATCTATCTTCCCGACAATCAATCATGGCAGTATGCCTTCAATAGGAGAGCTCAGTTATCAACGACAACATTCGTATCAGGGAAACTGACTCATGACGCAATAGCACAACAATCTGTTCCAAAGAAAGTTTAGCTAGTTTACTGAAAACTTGGGGTTAGAAGGAACAATGCATCCAAGAAAAAATTAAAAACTAGCAGGAAAGGCCAAACCCTTAGTAATGAAACAAAAGCAAACTGTCTTGCATATGGCCGAAAAATGCAAATGCATTCTTACCGCGGTTAACCCTTTCAGACACCACATCCGAATCACGCAGACTACTAGTTCCGAAACGTCTTGCCTTAGGAGGAAGCTTCTACTTGAAAGATTTGGCACCCTACCAGCAACAATTAATGCCTCCTTTTGAAGTTTAAACTTATGACCTCTAGAACATCTTGAATTATACCACTGAAAAATTATAACAAGAACTCCATGGACTATTCCAAACAATTGAAGCAGATCACTTTAAGTGTTCTAATCTCAACTTACGTAAGATTAAGTGTTTTATGGTTGAATCTATTCTAAAAAATCTCATCTAAAATATCGATAAAATGGCATCGTTTGAAATATGTTTCATCTCTCAAATATTCGTCTCGTATATTTTAAGTTCAAGGGCACGTCATTCCAAAACCACTTATCGAGGGAAGCCTGCTTGATAATCATATCCGAATCACAATGGTTGATTTAGCCTTCCTAAAATCTGATTTGCCATTGTTTAAAGTCTTGTTCGTTCCAATAATTACCTTCAATTTGTACGGGAATGTCAGGAAGACTATAAATATTCATGGAATCATAGACTGCATCATCTTAGGGACTAGACAAATGTACGAAAGTTTTCATTTTTTCTTTTTTTTTTCTCCACTTCTTTCTTTTTTCTCCACTTCTTTCCCCACTTCTTTCTTTCTTTCTTTTTTCTTTCTCCACTTCTTTCTTTCTTTCTCCACTTCTTTTTTCTTTCTTTCTTTCATGCCAGCCTGCATGAATGAACGCGATCGCAAACGACTGGTCCTATCAGCTGCGAAGCCTGAGGAAGTTACTTTAATTTGAGAAATTTACACGAACAAGGCTTTTTTTTCATCAATATTAAAACTATAAATGAATAATTCTGTTACTCAAGCTAATGACGGGTTTTATGGACACATTTTGTGACTGAGCTATTTGATATCGCTATTTTGCATTATTCTTTTTCCTTTTTTTTTTTCTAAAACTGAAATTTTTCCAAACATTGAGGTTGGATTTTCAGTTTCCGTCCGGTCCAGATCATGCATTTGTCCATCTCCTAATTATACGAGATCGTAAGATATGACCACCAGTTCAAACACAGTCACAGATGATTTTGTGAGGGTACCTGTTCTTCTTTAGGGAGTTCAGTTTGAAGATTTTGGCCCCGTCTACTTTATTTTCCAGTCCCGCCCCAATAAAACAAAACAAACAAGCTAACTATATGGAGGAAATACTTCTAACTGAATCTACTCCTGGAATATATCAGACGACCGGGTTATACTTGGCACTGCATGAATCAACATATGTTGCAGAGTGCATCGAAACTTACAGGTATGAGAAAAAAATTCACGAAACTAGTTTTTTTTTTGGTATGGTGGGGAGGGTGTCCAGATGAGGGTTTACTTTATTTAAATTCCATTAGTTATTTTTTTCAAGACAATCTGAAATTAAGTGTTAATGGGAAAATCTTCACAGTAATGTGCCACCTCTTATTCTTTTTGCTGTATGTCTTCTGAACTGTAACTACTTCAACAGTTGTTGCCCCAAACGTTGATGAGAAGCACCAGTCTACATCCCGACCGTCAGGGGAGGGTCATTAAAAGGGGTGTTAAACCCCTCCCACTCCACACCCCAGCCGGCTGCCTCTGAGGCATTTTTCAGCTATCTGGTAACCTGACAGTTAATTGACAGTTTTCTTTCAACGTGTTCCTTTGGATGAGCCATAGGAAAATACGCTGGTAAAGAATATTCAGTTGGTACAAACCAGCCGATCAGTGACGCCGTTATGACATGGTCAGTTGGATTTTTTTTGTAAATAACAGTGCTGATCGTTTCACTAAATACACTGCTACAATCATTCCAATCGCCCATGGGACGGCGAAGTTGAGTAATATCATTGATACAACAGTAAGATCTTGCATGTTCATTATGTAGGAGTCATGCTAATTAATTAAAAGTCGTTAATTTTCGAATATGGTTTCTGTTTTTCTCACAGCTTTTGGTTGCTTCACATATAGGGGTTACTATCATTTTTCGATCCGACAGACGAACCCTCAGCTTAAAATAAATAGGCCTATATCACAGAGCTTAAAAAGTTGAAGTTTGTTCGATCAATTCAAATGGTGAGTGTGTGCAATAATTCGTGTTTACCATGTTTGGTAGGAATCCCCGTTAAAGTAGAGTTTGTATATAGGCCTACTCGTCTGTAGAAGTGGACATTCGAGAAGGATCTCACATATGAGGCTCCTTTCGTAATATTCTCTTTCAAATATATCACGATGCACGGTTCACCCTCATCCCCCCACCCGGCAGATCAGAGAAATGATAAAGGAGAGAACGAGTAATTAATTAATTAAGAAAAGGGAATGCAATGACGAATGCATATTATATTAATTTTGACTGCAATTGCCATGTAATGCTACTAGAATGATGGCTGAATAGCCCCAACAAGGACAATTTGTCCGAATTGTCTCAAATTACTTCCTTTTATTTTCCAAAGCCATTGCACCTTGCCATGAAATGTTATCACTGCCTTACTGTTTATGAGGTGACTTGTCTTCAACAGTAGCAGAGCTGGCAGTTTCAGTCGGATGGGGCGAAAATTTAGGGGGCGTTGTACACAGGTACCCAGTACGGTTCCTTTATAGAGAGTACCCAGTAGGAATCCTATATAGGAACCATAGTACCCAGTAGAGGGCTCCTTTATAGTTACACAGGAACCTGGGTTTTGGAGTTTCTGGGTGATTTAAGCCGCATGCCACATGTCACTCTTGAAATGGAAATTTCAAGTCTTCTCAACTTAATGAGGACAAAAGTACATCTATAAAAAAAAAAATGTATAGTAGGCCTACATATATCAGATGGGTTGAGGTGGTACAAGAATCGTAATGAATTCCTCTTTCATTTGCTCTTGGAACACTTGGCAAATACTGAAGGAGGAGGGGGTGAGCATTTCTTTAGTCCCCCATTTTTTTTTTCATTGGGACAGTGGGCCGAATCACATGGATAGTTTGCAAGGGGTCAACACTGAGACTTGACGTAAACCGCCGCCAAGAGGGTAGCTAGATTTTTTTCTGGACCTGGGAGATGAACAAGGAGGCATTGCCGAGTGTAATGCAACGTGATACTTAAGTACAGTACCGTCATGACTCTGTTGCATTGGCGCACCCCCGGATGATTCTGGAACTGAGAATTGGTAAAAGATACCCCAAATATCCCATAGATCCAAGGAAATACCCCTCCCGGGCAGGCTCAATGAATGCTAAGCTCCAGGAAATGTTACTGTCAGTATTGACTTGGATTGAAAACCTCCTTATGGATATATTCCTTCTCACATTATTAGGAGTTTTCCACCGTAATGATAAATTTGTCAGCTTCCCCTCGAATTCCGTATTCGTTAAATTTGAAGGCTGAATATGGGCGACACTATCATCATTTCCTGGATGCCGAGAGCGGTGAAGTACTCAAGCTTGCATTTACTTTACCTTCTCGTTCAAGTTTTTTCGCATTATGTCTTTCTGTCTTTTTCTTTATATTTTTAAGGGAAAATGTGAAAAGGGGGCAACGATAATCCAATTGAGTATTTCAAGGGTGGGGTGGGGGGGGGGGGTTAGGGACCGCTCACTGGTTGTATGGAATTTCCACCACTGTTAGACCCAAATACTCTCCATGCAAAATGTTATGCGAGAAAATAGTGAATTTTGTAATGTTATACAGTATAAACATTTACTTTCAAGAGGAGACACAAGCACTGGCATGTAATGGGTTTCTGAGTACAAGAAGGACATCACGAATCATGGCAAAATTGCGGAATATCTGCTTTTTAAAATTAATATATTGAATATTTTATATCTCAGCAGTGAAAGAAGCTATAAATATGGGAACTGGATAAAAGGGTTAATTTTCCAACCTCTGATATAATTATATTTTCTTGTAACTCTAGACTTAGTAGGCTTGAGGGTCAGTTTTACCAACATTCACACTTGAAGACGGTTGGTATACGCTATAAGTTATGTACACCCAACTTTCCGGGAACTTCAACAAGTTCAAGACCACCGAAACAAACTTTTCCACACTATTTAACACTGCAAAAAAAACTTAAAACCAAAAGGAAATTTTGGACCATGACGTCAGAAAAGTATTTGCAGGCTAGTCCTGCTAGTGAAATACCAACAAGGCGAAGATCTATTGGTTTATCCAGAAATGTCTTGCGCAAAAACAAACTGTTCAAATCACCAGTGCCTAGTAGTAGTACTAGTAGTAGTAATGTTACATCAAGTGTGCGGACTGATGCTACTTGTGACATTAGGCCCAATTCAGCTACTAAATTGTGTACAAAAACCGGCGATACTAACAACGTTAGACTTACGCCCGGACCTAGCCCAGTTGGTCGCAGTAGCAACGACATAACTGGAAACAGGAAATTTGTGAACATGAACTTTGATGGTACCACAAGCAGGCCAGATGACAATGTGAAGTCTTGTAATGTGAAATCAGTAGTTCTCCTTGAAAATGAAAGGTTCTCAAATGTGACAAAGAGTCAGACTCAGAGTAGGCCTACCATCAGCCAGTGCAAGCCAGCTGCAGCAGTGTCATCCATGTCTCACAATACTAGCGGCAATACGACAGCAACAAGATCAAGGTCAGGTGGCACCATGGGCAGTACAGTAGATCTTTATGTATAATAATCTTACAATCACCTAGCCTATAGGGCCCATTTTATTCAAGCCTAAGCATGTCTCCTTAACCTGATGATAACATAGTAAAAAACAATCATGAAATTTATGGAAATACATTACAGACATGACATAGGATAACATAAGTTAGTATGATGGGGTGACCATCGAACACATTGTATTAGGGAAATTTATCATTCCAAGTTTGTGACAGTTCCACCTACAAAACTGGGAACGTTTTCTTATGAGTCTGTATTGTCTCAAATGAATATGTATTCATTGCAACGAAAAAGTGTGTCACCGAAGGTGAAATTGTCCTGTCTTCTTTACGACGATCCAATTAAATTAACTTTCCCCAAGGTGCCCTTCGAGTGCACCTGCCGTTGACTTGGTGTAGAAATGAAAAAAAAATGGTGGGGTGCTTCAATCACTATTTCAGTCTGCCTAACCTAAGCATTCAAAAGTTGTGATTTGTTAATTTTAGGCTAGAGGCGTGTTCCACGGGCCTGCGCAGTCGATGGCTACTTTGTTGTACTACTCCATTTGGCACTAATTTAGAATCAGTTACTGGAAGTGATGTATTCTTCCAAAAATCCTTGTTTTTGCCTAATTTCACCATAAACTTAACCATAACTCTCAATTTTAACCGTGATTGGTGGTTAGGTGAAAGCTAGGCTAAATCACATTTTACACCTTCAACATGGTTTATTCTCATCAAATATTTAATCCTAACCAATCATCAATAACCTTGACTGGTGGTCACTGATTCTGAATTAGAGCCCCCCAGTCCATTTGATTTTGAGTTATTTCTTTGTCATGCTGTATGCTTACTGCATGTTGTACATGTGGGCCATACATTACCCTGAGTAAAATCAAGTGCAACAAATACATCTTTGTAAAGTTCTAGCAAGCAAGTTGCTCACATAGTACAGAAAGCTTGCCAACAGATCATTGAAGTGCTGCTTAAGCACCCTGTGCTTAAGTATACCTAGTGTTCATGAAGAATAAGTTTTGTTGGTAAAAGTGGTACCAACTGTCAAGTTTGCCGCATATAGCTACAGTAGGTCTAAGTTTGTCTTCAAAATATTGCAGCTAATACCATCTCAATAGACTAACTTGCTATGCAGATTGTGATGTACAGTATATCATTTATATCATTCAATTCTATTTTAACTATTGCAAAACAGACTGAGGGATAATTGTAACTGCAACAGTGGTGGTATGGTCAGGCAAGGGGCCTGGAATGAGGATCCACAGTAGGGCAGCGACACTGACAGTGTGTCTGCGCTCTAGGAAGGTGATTTCTGATGATCTAGGGGGTATTTTTGTCCAAAATGTTCTCTTGTGCTCAGATGCAGGTGCTCAATCTGCTCAAACAGCACAATTTTAGCAATCATGCAAGGTACAGTATGATGGGCACCACTTAAGCCTTGTGCACCCCATGAAAAAAGCACCCTCACTGCCACTGTACTGCACATCTCTGCAACCCTTTTTGTACCTGCCTCAACATTCTGAGTAATAAGTTTCTAAACAAGACTTCCCTGAGGATGTTGGTCAGACTTTAATGAACAAAACAATGTATGCATTGATACAGAGAAGAAAATGAAGGACTCTGTATTTGAATCCACATTTGTACAAAAAGGTTTTTATGCTGAATCTCCCCATCAAACAGTGAAAATGTTAAGTTAGGGAGTCAGTTTATAGTACATTTAGGTGCAGCAGGCAAATAGACTTTCAGGCACATCACCATGTTGTTTTTTTTTTATTGCGTTGTCTTGCCATTATCCCAAATTAAAGCACAGTCTTTTGTTATCTGGCAGTTTGTCATGAAGAAAATTTTAATTACTGAATCAAGGAGAGATAGTGTATATGTCAACTTTTTATTTTGCATACAGTACATTACATACCATTACTATACATTGGTAAACACTTATTCACAAGAAAAACACCACCTGAAACCATCATTTTTCCTTTTCATCTGATCCAACAGATTTCAACTAACACCAACTGCATCCAGAAAGCGACCGAACACTCAAAGGAACATCTTTGGAAAGAGATTTAAGACAGATTTCAAATCTCCTGTAAGTTGGATGTATCTTTTGTTTCAAATACCTGTTTCACATTCTTTTACCATATTATCAGTAACGTTCTAACTCCCCAACTGATGATCTGCGAAGTGGAGAACCTGAAAGAGATACATCACAATATGTCTTCAAATAAGAAGAGAATTTACTGTATTATACTGTACTCCAGGATTTCCATCTCCTTTGAATGTATGCTATGAGATCTCTACTGGCTGGCAGTTCCACTAAAAATCATTAACATTCTTACCTATACTTCTGGTCACATCGGCAACTCTCCAGTTGACCTGTTTATCTGAACTACTCTTGCCGTAATGCTCATCTCTCAGGAATCTCGTCCTGTGAACAAGATCACCTTTACTCAGAAAACAGACTCTGGAGTGATGCCGTTTTTCTGCCTCCGCTGCCCTGTATCTTTGGAAATAGCTACTGAAACACATTGGCAAACTCTCATATTCTCTTTCATCTTTCAAGTCTTCTCTGAACACTTGTTCAAAAACATCTCAGATGACTCTTAGTCCACTTACTACAGTATCTTCTGATGTGTTGATGCACTGTGAGTGTCTTTTTGGATGGATAGTACCAGAGTTCTATAATTTTTTGTCATCGTCATCATCATCATTGTAGTAGATTAGAGGAATGGTAGGAACATCCAGCCAAGTCTAGCGTACATGTCATCTAGTTTTAGATCTCTATCTTCTAATCATACCTGTATTCTCATCTGACCTTCACTTGTGACACAAACTTAGTCTTAATAGATTAGAAGTTCCCAATTCGAGTCTTGTTCATCTCTTATTATCTGTCGCTCCACGCTACACAGAGGCGTGAGAATCATCTCCTTCATCGTCATCATCATTGTTGTCATCATCATCATCATCATCATCATCATCATCATCATCATCATCATCATCATCTATATATCATCAAAGATGTCAAAATACATTTTGAGTAGTTTTGAGCCCTAGCATTTTTCAGTCAGTGATTCGGCACACTGTCCATTGAACTCCATGAACAAGCAATAAAAGAACTCTTACTGTACACTCCTTTAAGCCACACATCTATACAGTGACCCACTGCTCTCCAAAGATCTATGCGTTAATTGCTGTACAAGAGATGCTCAAGCATGGAGGCAGCCTCAGCATAGTCTATAATGTTGGCTAGTTTGTACTAGCGCCAGACCATGATAAGTCAATCACATATAGGCAGGAAACATTTCTTGAGACAGTGTGCACTATTTATGGCCAATCAGAACTGCATACAAAGCATTGTCCTTCACTTGTTATGCATTACATCATGACATTTGAAGTCTTTATTAATGATGATGGGGTGTTACTTGCTCTCTTTTTTTACCATTTGTTTTGGGCCAGAAACATTTTACCCAGGAAATAACACTTTCTGAAGAAAAATTGTTAAGTATGATACATAGAAGTCTTAGAAACATCTGCCTATCTTTTGCAGCTTGTGGCAATACAACAGCTGACCATTGCAATTTATTTCCCTCACTCACTCTTCATAAGTTCATGAAATTTCATATCTATGATTATTCACATGAGTTTGTCCATACCATGTTAGGTGAGGGACTCAAAAGGTGCAGAATCTGAAGAACAGCTCAGGAAATCTGTGGAAGACTTGAAAGAGAGGTTGCAGAGAGCAGATGAGCAAATCAAGAACCTTGAAGAAAGGTACTTTATCTTGTTTGGCATTTCTCATCTTCTATGCACCCTAGAAAGTGAAGAAAAATGATCCCCAGTTACATCCTTTTACAACCACTCGCAAAACATTTATCATTGCCATGGGAACTTCATGACCAAACAATTTATTGTAAGTTTTTAATACAATGAACAATTTTTCATAAATTTGTGTGGGATAACGTCAGATTGTAAAAGCATTACATCCATTGTCTCACCATCATGTAACAATGGTGTGGATATTTTGTTTTATGAATTTGAAGTTTGGTAAGTTTAATAATAATAAATCACTTCTTCACCAAAAGATTTGACAGATAGTTGGTCTGAAATTTCACACTTTGTGGCATGGCTATTGTGTTTCACATAGTTTTTATGTATTCCTAGTGTGAGTTACAACTGATGTCAGCTGTCAGTGATATTTCCACCTGCCTAACTATGTATACACTGATGCATGAAGCTGTGAAGAGTCACAGTTGTCTTTTATCAATCTTATTGCATCATAAAAGGACTGTAAGGTTTTGTCTGGAAGGCAGCATTTCCATACTATCCCCCATTCTTTTGTTTTCTTTTTTAGTCTTGTTTTGTATGAAAACTTTAATTTCCAGTTTCATGATGGTTCTCAAAATTTGCAGGGGACTTCATACAGAGTACCATTTTATGGTCCAATTATTTACTAGGGCAAATGTAATCTGTGACCTGAAAAGAAATAATTTTTAGGAATGAAAATATTGTAAAGAAAAACACCAAAAGTTTAAAAACTTATCAGTGTCGATCTGAAAAATGGGAACAGCATGAAAGTCTCTGGGCATAATAGTCTCTCTGGTATGTCACTTGAATCCGTCTGATAAAGGAAAGTCATCATTTGAGGACCTCTCCCAGAAGTGTATCCACTGACTCAGAGCAGAGGTTGATTGTGGATCTTTTCACCTTGGTCACTGTGTGATTGTTGAATCTCTGTCGAAGATCCCAACCAAACACTTCACTGTACCTGAAAATGCACATCGGTGTATGCAGCCTTCAGATACCATAATCATTGCATAAAAGTTTTCAGCCAAATTGAACACTACGTTTTCTTTGAACCAACTTGATCAAGATCTACGGAGCTCTTGTACTCATCATGAAATGATGAAACATTCCCTTTCACTTCCATTTGAAAATACAGTATTATCACCATGACAACTCTTACGAAGTACCATGGACATTTTGCCTCGCGAGAGTGCCAACAGGCATCAGGTGATGGCTCAGTATGCCGCAATTTGTCATTAACTTTCCTCTTTAGTCTGTGCATGCTCGATGTACGTACACTCTCAAAGTGAGTACTGCCATTTTACCTTCCGATTTTGAAAACTTAACACCTCATAAATTCTAAATCATCCTCACAGCGGATTACGACTTGGAGGAAGTTCAGGCTCACATCTCGAAGCTGCACGAATACAATGAGTTGAAAGATCTCGGCCAGTTTCTTATTGGACAAATCGGTGAGAAAGCTTTAAACTCCTTAATAACATCGTCACAACCATGTGACACTCATTCAACTGGTAAACAACAATACTCAGCCATTTTGACTTTTATTCTGCAGTCAGAAGTTTGATTGGTTGAAGTATGTCAAATGGGGATCACAGACAGAGGGTGGCATATCATTCCTTAAGTGAGGCTTTGTCTGCGACCCTCCTCCATATTTGTCTATTAATTATCCTATTACGCTACAGTACCTAGCCTGGACTTAGCTTATTTACAGTATGTAATCTTCCTTCTGTGTTTTTGACAAATCAGTTTGGCATACAGTAGCTGGTCTTTCAGTCTCGAATTTGCAGTTTAACTTGTTTTACAGGCTGTGGTCACTCACAGCCTTTGTATCTTGAGTTCATTATTGAAGTACTTTCCTATCTACTGTATTATGAATGTTGTGATGGGGACCCAATTAAACTAGTCTTAGAGTAAAAGGGTTAGGGATTTTGCTGACATTCTGTGTAAATATTACAGCAGTAAAGAGCACTGTACCATTTACGGCCAAGAAAACTGAGTGTTTAGTATGATGTAGAACACTGGTGCTACCCATGGGTGTTGATCATGGAAGAATATGGGGATGTGCCCCATTACTTTTTTGCAAGAGGAGGACATCTCCATTAAGTTCCCCCCAAAATATAAACTATAGACTTTTGAACACACATCTTGATTTCAAACTTCCACATCGTCAATGTGACTGTATTATATTTCAAGGTTGTAGCCATGCAGTGACCACATTTTAAGCTGAAGAATGAATTGAGGAATGGACTATGACATTGATAGCTTACAGCATTTCTAGTAACAGATGACAGGCACATGTTTGTCTGCCACATATACTTGCCCTGGTGTGCACTTTTAACAGGTACCTAGTGATGATTTTACATTTTCGGGATATTAACTGAATATCAGCCAATACAATCTCTGATTCTGGATTAAGACAAGACGATGAGAGGATTTCAACTTTTTACGTGACAGGTGTAAATAATATAACAAAGACTGAGAAATTTTGGAAGCTCACCTTTGACTGAATATATATCGGGAGGTGGACACCCCTTTACCCTTTGACTCTTCCCCCTGGGGCGTCGATCTGTAAATTGTGAAAGTCCCCCCTCACTTTTGGAGATGGATCCATGCCCATGGTGCTAATACATTGAAAGATGCAGTTCCTTACCTCTGCTCTAGCCGTGTAACTTTTTCCAATATCTTTTTTCTTTGTTCATGTCTTTGTATGTAATTTGATCAGCTTCTAAGGAAGGAACCACCACCAAAGAGGTATATGGACGATTTGACCTTGAACTTGATGACTGAAACTTTATTAAAAAGGTAAGCTTGATGTTTCATGAGCAATTAGTTTATGTTTCGTGAAGTATAATTTATTGTCTGCTGCTCTTTTAGAGAATGATTAAATTTAATTGCAATGTCAGTCCTTGTGTGGAGAATTGGAAATTGAGTAAAACTGTTCTCAGCTTTCATATTTAATAGACCATTAAATTTAGGAAGCTATCAAGGAGATCACATTGATAGAATTCCACCCATTATGACATCATTTTCAACATTATATGAATATGTTGCTCTTTGAACAGATTTTGTTCTGCAATGCAAATAAATTATTGGTTCTCATTCTTTTGTGCCACCTGCTGTACATTTCTCTAACCACTTTCCCTGGGTTAGTGATTTGATGCACTGGTGTACATATATTGGCTCCTTACTACAAAAGAGCATAAAATGAAACACAATCCACAGGAAATCAGAAGGAAAAAAGACTGAGATATCATTAATATGGGGGACATAAAGGGACACGTGAGCTGTTATCTTGTTAGAGTTAAACTTCTTATCACCGCAACATTTTGCAAATTGTTGAGATACAGACTTACGTTAATACAACATCCTGGGGAAGTTTCTCAAATTGTCGAGATAGCCTTTTAGAAAACAAATTGTTATTTTGACAAAATTCTGTGAATTGTCAAGATACCGACATACGCTAATTCATCTTGGAGGAATTTGTCAAACTGTCAAAATACTGCTTCAGAAATAACATGTTGTCCCAACAAAATTTTGCAAATCCTCGAGGTACTAACTTACACTAACTCGACATCTCTGACAACAATGCCAGATGGTTGAGATACCATGTTGTAAATAACTTATCTTGAAAAAATGCTGCAAATTGTCAAGATACCAACAACTTATTTCTACCTTGGTATTTGAAAATTTGCAATATTTTGGCGAGATGACAAGTTCTTGTAACATTATAACTTTACATCTTGCATGTCAACTTATGTCCGACGTACGCATTCATGTCCCTTTGTGTGTCATATATAAAATAGTGGAAGTTTATTAGATCTTTTTAAGATCCTCATCAGTTGTCCTCTGAAACATTTCTTCAACTGCTTGAAAGCTGGTAGTTATACTTTATTTGTGTTATATTCCTCGTTAAGGTATACATGACAGCATAAATCCAGATTTTCTTACGAATTGTAAGCTCCACTTGAAAGGAAAAATTTAAATTAAGATGGTGCTCTCAGTAGATTAGGAATAGTTTTGTCAAAATTTGAACTGCATAAACAATTTTCTACTGGTAATTATTGCACAATTAGTGTTTATGACTAATGTGAGGTCTTTCTCACAACTAAAAACATTTCATCCTTGAATATTGTCCAATTAATCCAATTGTCCAATGAGATTACAACATGTTGTCACGGAACTAGCGCAGTATGCATTAGGTTTCTGCATGATACAGCCAAACAGTTCTTCCATTTTTCTTCTCAAAAGATATCAAGTAAGCTTTATGCAAGTTTAATAAACTTATCATAGATTGTCACACCTATGGACGTCAGTTTGGGTGGGGACTTTTTTTTGGAGTATAAGGGACCCTAACACATTTGTTTCCCCACTTTTTGTGACCGTGAACTGAAAGAGTAAAAAGTAAACTGTTCTGTCGGAAGTGTAAATTTCCAAATTTACGTTTTCAAATAGAGTTAAGAAAATTTGGCTGAAAGTTTCAATCCCAGACAGACTTGGAAATGGACAGTTCCATTTTATGCAATCTGAAAGGTATACTTGTCAAAGTATTTGCTCTTTATGCTGCATGCCAACTGATGGTGGTGCTCTTCTTGGGGTCGTTACCGCCTCTCCTCCCACTTCAACACCTTCCATTCAACCCATTCCCTCACCCACTAAAAAGTCTGTGTAAGTCACTGATAGGAGAGGAGTTAGGTCAGATGCCCCCCAGCCCCTTACTCCATTTTAAAAATCAAAACAATGGCCAAGGTCACACTGTAAATGCATTTTGGTGAAGTGTACTGAATACAAAATTTGCAAAATGTTATCCTTGGTTTATGCTCGAAAAGGCTGCATTACTAATGTTTGTGATATTTCTGTTTCAAGTAAACACTGAATTATCGAATTTGACAGAAAAAAAAAGAAACAACACAGCTCCACTTGAATACGGCAGTATCAGTCATTATTAACCAATCAAATTCATGTACAGCAAGAGTTGAAACAAATATTTTACATTATTCAGAACTCATGAAAACAGCCAGCATCAGTTTAATCCATTTAAATTGCGTAGCTAGCTGGAAATCTTATACAGCAGAGAAAATATTTTGCAAACTTCAAAATCAATGAAAGTGTCATGTTTTGTAAGAAGTAGATCCTTCAACAATGTCTACTGCAAAATCATAATTTTGTTCAAAAGTTGACACTTCTATGATAGTGGATAAATTTTTGGCTTTTTATTCCCACTCTGGATGGATGGTGAAGTGACGCTGTATAGGCCGGTGAGGTCGAGTGAAGAGGGCAATTGTGTTGGATACAGGTCCAGGGTGCTTGAAAGATGGCAGGTGGTGCCACGTTTGGAACTCTTCCTTGCGATCACGGGTACACGGCGTTAGCAACCGCAGGTGGCGGAGCCTCTCAGGGGTCTGCTTGTTTTTGTTGAGTGTCACCGTGGCAACAGGTTTTCCCCTGAAACAGATATATTTGAGATAATAAGTACAGTAAACGCAGCTTCAATGATTTGCTTAAAGACTCAGACGAAGGGATGCCGGAATTAATGATTCTATCATGATGTAATTCAGTGATACTTTGTGCTTCAAAATATCATAACCTTTTATTATAGTAGCACTGTGCTATGTCACTTGATACACGGTGAGATCATCGGATTAAAAATTTCATATGACATCATCAGTCTCTTCTCGATAGCTATCAGCAAACGTCAGTTGTTCCCCGGTTACTCCTTGCCCGTTCCTGTGTGCAGTTAATAATACTTTATCATGACAGTAAAGCAGTGTAGTACCAAAGTTTCATCGCTGCTTGCAAAGAGCAACCGTAGACCTAAGCGGAGAGTCATCGAGATGCTTAAAGGTGATTGGCCATCTTATCACTGTCTCATGTGATGTGTGTGTCAAATGCTCACATCACCTGAGATACTAACAGGATGGCCAATCACCTTTAAACTACGTACTGTACATAGTACATGCAGAGTGCATTGTCTCTGAAAAGTATTTTTGCATAGTATGGGGCTCTGAACGGTTGAAGAATATACTTACTTCTTGAGTGCTGTTAGCACCTGTTGTAGCTTATCTCCGTCACACATCTTACAGAGGATGTCACCCTTGGGGTCCTTGTGGAGGTCATGATTGAACCCCTCCTTCATACCCATCAGCTTGGAACCAGCCAAGCTTCCAAAAAACTGGATCGCTACTTCTCTATCTGTGATGATAGTTGGGTGAACACAAATATAGAGATGTTTAAAAATCATGATCTATGTTACGTAGGTTTAACTGAATGAGGCATCTGAGCGTACAGTATACTGAGTTGCTGTCAAATTTAAGGAGGTTTCTAAGTATACTGTATGGTATGGTATGTTTAGACCCTGAATGATTGAGCAATTCTCTAGCAAGTGTACAAGACAATGCAAGTTCGGACTAGCTCAATATTTTTCTTTCAACATGGTTTAAAGACCATTTTATTCTAGCTATAGTTACCCATCTACTTCAGTTGAAATTCCTCCCAGATCCGGTTCTCAGGCAAGAAGATGAGAGGCAGAGCAGTGCATGAGAGGCAGAGCAGTGCAATGAATGAATAATGGAATAGGAGTCCACTCAAACAGCAGGAGCTGCATCTCTTGGTATTTTCAATAACTCGTCAGACCTGAGTTTTTAACATGAAAGTGACATCACCTTTTGCATTTGCGGTCTCCATCCAAGTCTCGACCGCTTTCCGTGCGTCTGGTTGAAGAGTGCGTTTCAGTGTGGTGTCCACGTAGGACTTGTCTGCCGCTTGCAGAGCCTTCTGGATGACTCTCTTCTCCGATTTGCCGACACTTCGAAGCCAGTTCTCGGCAGCCGGGACGGCTTTGGGATTGAGGCTTCTCGCGATAGACTGAATATGATGCAGAAAGGGATGTAGAAAGGTTTGTTAAACGCGAGAGGTAGTGAACCATTTGCGAGTTTACTCACACTGCATCTTTTATTCTGAATCATTCTCCTCTTGAGTTTGAAAATTGTGTGCTCCAAAAATCTCTCAAAGTCATCATGACATAACAGCAACAGATACAAGGGATATTAAAGCTGGAATATGATGATGAAAATGAAAATTTGTCATTGAAAGTCAAATTCAGCAGAATGTCACAGCCACAAAGAAACCAAAAGCTGTTTAAGCACCATTTTTTCGTAAATGAATATTCATGTCTATTCTCATTCGTCAGTTTGATTCAAGTAACAGTTTAATATTGACCGCTACGCTGTCTTATAGAGTCTGAATTTTGTAGGCCCAACAAAAATGTCGAGACAATTGTCGTATTCAAATATCTAAATGATGAGTGTTTAATTCTCTTTTGGATTTTGTGACATGTGATCTTTTCCCTTATGTTCTCTTCCCTGGATCAGTGACTAAGAACAAAGGTAGATGACCAGGTGATTGCCAGTACAACTCATATTCCAGCTTTAAGTGCACTACAAGCAACAATTTTGTCAAGTATTGATGACATCAAGAAATTTTTTAAACAGTCAGCTGGACAAATTTGTTTGGAAATTCGTTAGGAATTTTATACAAAACGACAATCTGAAACTGATCAGAATGTTGCAAAGTGGACACACTCTGACATGCATGTCAACATTGAAAGCTATAATGGTATATGATGGTCACTGCTACCTTTCCATTTGAAATCCCTGACATATTGCAAATGAACCAAAGTCATTTGTGAAGCTTACCTGTGCCTCAAAAACCAGAAAGTCAATTAGACAAGTCCATCCCAGATAGTTCTACCCAGCAATATTCAATTATTTGAAAGTTTTGTAATTATTCCTACAGTAGTTACAAGAAATCTCAGCAAAAAAAGAAGAAAAAAAAGTCGCAATATGGCACAGAAATTATGTAAGTGTCCTGGGGGTATCTACCAGTGGTAAGTGATCTGGGGTGGGTTGCCAGGGCCAGAAAAGTGCTCCATGTGTTGAAATTGTAGCTACACTATGCTTACAGTTAAGATTATGTAATGCCATGTTAGTGTTTCCATGGAAATGACGAGCTTTGTCAAAGTGAACATTTCATGCCAAGTGGAATGGCAATAACGGTAAAATGAGATCACGAGGTATGATCACATTCTTTTATATATATATGGAGGAATAATGTTTCCTTACTTGTTGGGTCAAGTGCACACCAGAACTGGAGGAAGGCACAGCTGGCAATTTGGTCACTGAAATCAAGAAGTTACCATAACAGATATAACACAAAAGGAGAATGAACGTCATTGAACAAAAAATATAAAAGAACAAAATAACTGCAAACATTTAGTATCCTAACTAGAACAACTGAAACCATTCAGCGTGTGAAGGACGTGAGGGAATTTTTTCATCTTAAACTTGCAGGGTACTTGACAGGCACTTGGTAGCCCCTATCGGTTCTTTCTCTCATCTTATCTAAACTCAAATATTTTACAGCTTAAGTGCTTGTGGACAACTGCATCTTTCAAATTGTCAAGAAAATGTTTCATATTCCACTAAGTTCAAGTCTTCACTTGGGAGCACAGTGGTAAAATGCTTGAAACCGCAATTTTAAGTGTTGTAATGCCATCAAGTTCCCCTGGTAATGCAATTTTTTGTACGTACAGTAGACTGTGAATTACACGTAGCTTGAACACGTACCGGGACGAAAGTTGAGGATCAGGAAGCCCCATATCGGCTCATCAAGGACCTTATACCATGTTGATCGTGAATGAACACAGGCGAGATCTGCCTTCTCTTTTCGATAAGTGTCCAGAGGATATCGAGGCAGGGGTGAAACCAGACAATCGCCACTGCAAACCCAAACCTGCTCCCGGGACTGCCATTCAGCGTTCCCATCCGACGGACGAGAGCATATCCCCCACTTTCCCAAAGGCTGGGAGGGGTGGAGAACCTGCTCAGCTCAGCAGCCCATCAGCTGTGCCAAGCAACCTGAAGCGGACAAGACCTAAATCGGACAACAGGAACCCAAATAACCCCTCAGCACTACTGAAAACATCTTTACTGAACAAGTTAAATTTGAATCCCCAGAAAATTTTCCAAGTGGTTCCTCCGGGATTTGATCCGGGGACCCTTTGATTGCAAGACACAAAGCTATCTGGTTAGAGTGATACCCTTTCAAGGCAACATAGGTAATCATAGAGAAAGACTTTTCGTTCATGCCCTGTCTTACTCGAAGTGAACTGTAGACATACTGTCCTTCTTGCAAAAATTATGGGAAGAATTTGGCTTGAGGAGTGGACAGTTTGGTCAAAAGTTTGCCAAGTTTACGGGAACCCTACAGTGCACGGTGCGCTACGCGTATCTCAACTTTAGGGGGATAAGAGATGCATAAGATTCACTTGGATAATGGATCATATTTCAATTGAAGACTTCCGTGGTTGCAAGCAACAGAGGACAGAGAAAACCATTTATCAAGTTTAACAGTGTTCATTGCATCCTATCCACTCCACCAAAAGGATACTCAATGGCACTTAAGCCATACCACTACATCAGCTGTGTATACACTACATAGCAGTCCCTTTAGGTTGTTGATACTTATGCTAGGCAACATCCTATGTTTGAAAACTTTTGACTCCCCCAGGGAAACTAAAATACTATGACAGTTCAAGAAACTTAATGCTAAGGATGTACATTTAAATCTCCCAGATGATCAGGAAGCATGAAGTTAAACCAGTGCAATCCTAACCACTTTGTGTATATCAACATTGACACATGATCACTGTTCTAAAACTCTGAAGGTATTCCAAAGATATCTCATAGACTTACAGCATCTTTTTCCTCAGTTGCCATGGTTACAACCTCCAAGAGTGCTCCAGTGTACCAAACAAGCTTGACAACAGACAAAACATCACCAGGAGGACAAGATCAAAAGCTAGTCTAGATTGTATTTCTTATTGAGGTGGTTTTACATTACTTGGCACCATGGAAATGACTTTTCCAAAGAGAACCCAACAGTTTGTGAGAGGATGTTTAGAGGACATCAGAACTACCACTAATATTTTAAGCATACTTTCAGAAAACCTGCTAGATAGATGATTATCCCGCACTTATTCATCCAACATAGTGTTCCTGGATGAGACCCGCAGAGATGAGAGCGTAGTCCAACATCATACATTTTAACGTCAAGAAATTTCATGAAAAACAGATCTGCCACTGCTGAGAGGTGGCCAGCCTGCGATTAAGGTCTTCACGTTGATGTATGTTCACTTGCATGGCTGTTTCACCAAGGTCATAAAGTTTAAAGAAATAACAGCAAACCAAGCATGACCTGTAACTTTGAATACTTTCTGTTTTACAGATGAATACTGCATATGCAATGTACAGGAAGGTCCGTCTGCAATAAATTTTTGCTGAACATGCGCTGTAGCTAAGTTAACTCTTCACTAAGCTATACAAACAGTAAATGACTTTCATTGTTCTGATTTTACACACTGTGTGTTGGTTGGATTTTTTTTTCCTTTTGTTTTGGGGGGTGCAAGAAATTTAGCTAAATTGGTGTATATGGTGAAATTATTTTTCGTGTGTTTTGTTGCTTTGTGCTTTTTGTTGTCCAACTTATATTTGTTGTTTACACTATTCAGACATTCTCTGTTTTGATCTGATTTGAAAATTGTACTCAGTTCTTGTATAAGGTAACCTTAAAGGGAAATAAGGTGCCTTTTTTTTTACAGAGAAAAACAACAACACTTCTAAAACTTTTTTTTTTAGACACAGAATGATCGATTAGTCAAGATGAGGAAGGATGGTAAACTTATTTTCAAGAAATACGTTTTTTACAGATAGAAATTCAGTTATTTGTTGCTCAAGGATAATTTGTTCACATATTTTTTCAAGAATTCAGGAGCGACGCATCTTCCGTAACTCAACTCATCTTGTGCATAATGTTTGGAGGATATGGATGTTTTGCAGATCTCTGTTTTTTTTTCTTATGAGACTGACAGATAAAACAATGATTAAAGCTAGTTTCTTTGTTTGTCATTTTGGTATGTTTTAAATGCCTAATTTATCCTTTGGATTAAAACTACTGTATATACCACATGATGATGATGATGATGATGATGATGAGGGTTTCATTCCAGCCTGCTTAATACTTAATACTCACTAAAAAAGAAATTTTCCAGCATTTCTAAGTTTATCTCCATATGCATCAGTATTAAAAGTTGTGAAAATAATAACCGACTGCATGGTCATGCAATCGCAAAAAGGTCTGTATTTAGGGATGTGGAAGCATTATGGTGTACCTTTTTGTGGTTTGTCTGACTTGACCGAGTCTTTAATTTCTTGTTCCAGGTCCCGTTCTCTGATCTGCTTGAACATGTTGTAAGGGGTGCTGTAGTGAGTGGTATGGGTGTATGCAGAGTGCCAAGAAGAAGGGAGCTTGGCTAGTTTCTGGGGGCTCATTTGTTTCAGCTTACCGACCTCTGTGAGAACCTCATGGCTGAGGGGCATGTCTAGTGCAGGAAAAAGTGCAAAGAAGAAAGAAAGAAAAAAAAAAAAGGAGTTTTGGAGAGACATTAGCGAAAGAAAAATGATGAATTTTGAAAAAAGTGCAAATTGAAGAAGAAGAAGAAAAGTCCTACAAAATTAAAGCATCCCTGCCGGAGAAAAATAACTGCAATCCAGATGTGAAAGCCTTTTACAGAGGATGGGGGAAAGGTGACAAATTGCAAAAGTGTTTGAGAAGGGAAAGGCGAAATTTACTGCCGAAGAATTGAGCTGCAAAACAGAGCGAGCCATAACCGACTGAGTCATAACTTGGAGCAATTTGAGCCAGAAGGAATGAGTCTGTCATTTCAAGTGACAACTCTGACCTTTTTCAGCGTCTAAATGAGAGTAGCCAGTGACTTTTCAATGACTCGAACTTTAAATGTATCTGCTAGGATTCTGTCCGTAATGATTTTGAAAGTAATGCCAGCAGGCTTTCTTTTTTTTCTTTTTTGCCTTTTTTTTTTTCTAACACACATCACCCAAATTGACAGGTCACACATCGGTCACAGTGGACTGTTAATGTCTCAGATGTCAACGAAGAAGTCACGCATTTACACCGGCAGAGTACATAACCAGATGGGATTCATCCCTATCAATGTCCTGCTGTAGACACTGCAATTTAGTTTATACAGCAGGAGGCTTGTACACCACCAATGAAACAGGAGTATAAGGCAGGAATGCAAATAACATTGCTGACTTAGAGAGGAGTTTATCACTTTAGAGATACAGTACAGCATGGCACCATTAGGTGATGTACGGTAAGTAACATGAGTTAAGAAAATATTCATTACACCGAAATGAGTCAAAAGCAACAGGGATTTGTACGGAGTCTTGAAAAGTTTGAGAGTACATGAATTTAAAGGGTGCTTGAATTTTGTTCCTTTGCATCAGAGTCCTTGAATTTGAAAAGTACTTTAATTTTAGTGACTTGAAGTATCACATACTATACATATCTACTTTATGTGCCAGAAATGTCTGGACCAGATTATGTAGCAAGCTTTGGTGGAAAAGAATAAAAATGCAAAAATCAAAATTTCTGGGAGGGTAGTTTCAGGAGAGGGGGGGTGTTAAAAAAGGTTTGATATCCTTGAAAAACAAAAATTCTATGGTCTAGCCAAAAAGACCTTAACTTAAAAAGTTTGATTTAATCATCAACAAAAGTGTATGAACCCTCTTTTACCTAAAAAACCTAATTTAAGATTGGTAACTTTAATAAGAGATATTTTAGATCGTAGTAGAGCAAACATAGCAATTTAAGCAAGGTTAAGGATCTGCTTCACTTTTGCAGGTTAAATCTTTAAGAAATGCTCCTAAACTTTGGCTTGTTATAACTACAGGGAGAGTTTTCAAAACATCAAACATCTCTTCCTGAAGCCTTAACACTGACTCCACATCGTTCTCAGAGGTCAGGTGCATAAGATGACACTTGTTGCATTGTTAGCTGACAAGCATCTCAGTCAGGAATTTTACCTGCAGAATGAATACTGCTTAACTGTCTTACTGGTGCTAACGACAGATGACTTTTGAAATGCTAGCACAGTTTAATTGTATACAGAATGCGTTTTGCATCTCGTCTTCAACTATTTGCCATCCTGTATGTCAGTGGCAGCATGGAAGGGGGGGGGGGCAAGCTAGGGGACCATGGCCTCCCCCAGCAGTGTTTTTTTTTTTGTGTGTGTCAAAAGTGAAGGGGTGCCTGCGGAGCCAGCAATCTAGGAGGTATTTGTGTCAAACAATTTTCTGATGCTCTTTGCGCCAACTGATGATAATGCCTCACTAGGGTGGTCTTCCCACAGTTTTGGCTGTCATGTAAATTATGGTGGGCGCCACTTGAGCTCCCCCCCCCACCCCCTGAAGGATTCAACCGCACCACCACTGCGGTACATACAGTACACGTTCTCTTCACTTACACTCTCTGGTGCCATTGATGTCTTCATAGAACCTTTGATTGCTGTCTGCAAGTAGAGCAGCTTTCTGCCTCTGGTAGGATGGTTCATCAACAATCAGACGGGTGGGCACCTTCCAGTGCATGAACATCTGTTGGTTGCATGAATAATACAACATCAAGCACCATTAATAACAAACATATCCATCCAATATATGTATGCCAGCACTGAAACATAGGGAAATCTTTGTCTGGCTTTAATTTGAAACAACACTGGAGGTAAGGCGGGGGGTGGGGAACAAAAGAAAGGTTGATACAAACTTTTGAAAACATTTGAAAAGGGTGCATTGGCTTATCCAGGAGGAAAAAGACTCTGGGATATCTTTACAGTGTGTCACCAGGTGTTACACATACATGATTACAGTAAACTGCTAAATTATCAAACCTTTGTCATAACAAAAATGTCATAATGCGACATACAGTATGCATTGGCTGCAAATGAACATTTTCGAAAGTATTACGATCCTGACCATCGTCCAGAAATTAAGGTAAAACGACGAAAATATTATTTGAAAAAAGAAAAGGTCAACTTGAAGGAATGAAGTTACAGGCTTAGTATAAGGATTTGTTTGTGTGCAGAAGTTATTAACTAGGCTACGTGTAAACTTATGGAAAAACAGTTAAAAAGTGGTCATCTTTTTTTTTTTAATTTTTTTTTTTGTGATGCCTGTTAAATTCTTGATTTCACGTTTGTTTGCATGATGGACTGATGATCCATATATCAGAAGTTTCAATTGGGTCACTCTTTTAAGTGCATGCTTTTTGGTCTTCACTTTTAAAACCAGACTAACGTGTAATCAAGAAGATTGGAATAGGAACGGTTGCATTCTGTTCTGCTATGGTTTAGTGAAGATGCACGCTAAGTGTTTTACGTTAGTTTACACATTCTAATGATATATTACGAAAATAAATGGAGTGTTTCATCGGCGCGATCTTTTCAACTACCGATGATGCGTTATTACGAAAAAATACAAAGGTGGATAAAACAATGCCATTTTTAAACTGTTTTGCTTTTGTCTCGTTTCATGTGATTGTGAACTTGAACAGCGGCACAATGTTCAACGAGTTATTGTTGAAATTCAGTGCAAACAAACTGCACCTTCACACAGCGGCCCTAGGCAACCACCGAGATATTTCCTCCGAGCGATCGTTAAAAAAGATTGCCGCGATAAAGTTAAGAAGTTTCATTACTGACCGTAGCTGATGATGTCATATTTTCATTTCTCCTGCAGTTTCTACTTCGGAATCTTTGGACAATCACTTCCCAAATATTGGCGCACCTTTATCACGCTCACACTTTACTTCGCTCGGCGTATAGCGTAAGCGACTTGTATTGTAACAGATTACACGAATGTACACATGTTAACACCACCGATATCGCATTATCAGGGGTTCGATAAGGTCACCGTCTGATTTCGTTGCTATGGTGGCCGTATTATGCATCCTTTCATATCCGCACTTGCTGGAATAGGGCTAATCGATTTCATGCAGTGGGACAGTGGGCCACTAGCACTCCTCTTGGCTTGAATGGTTTTCAGCAAAAACAAATTTGTAAACATTCTCACGTGACTCATTGGTCTTTGGGACGCGTCTCACAATCACCCACTTAGTCAAATCTGAGGTTGGCGTAGGTGGCCCAACTAAATTGATGCATTTAATGGCCTCAGTTACTTAGTAACGGGTCCTTGGGCAAAACATTTCCCGCCAAAACCCAAGATGGGTTTGAAAAATGAAATGTAATCGTTCACACAAGAATTCATTCCCTGTTGGTCTGAGCAGTATGCTGCAACCTGTAGAATCTCCGAAGGCTAACAAGTGTTCGAGTTAAACCGAACATGCGGTTAGGCACGGATGACAAGCTGATGTGGTTAAACGATGAACTTGGTGCTCAGTGGCGGCGCTACGGGGGGGGGGGGGGGGGGCATGAGGAGGCATTTGCCCCTCCAGATTGTTTCCTTGCCCCCAGTTGCCCCCCCCCCAGTTGCTCTCACCCTTGCCAATCAGATCTTGTACTCATCCAAAATTAATTTAATCCCAAAACTATGTATTGGCATTGGACTGAATAAGAACAGCTTCCGGGAAACCATGATTGATAAATGCCTAATTTATGTTACACAGGCTGCCAGTTTTCATATCATTCCCGTAGCCACTTCAACAGTAGGCCAGCCTGGTCAGACCAATTTTCTCTGGAATGTTTACCGTCCAGCATAAGGGAAGGGCGGGTAGGCGGTTGTTTTCCTAAATATAGGAATGTCGTTGTTTTCCTTAATATAGGAATGGAATGGAAGTGTATGTAGCCTATGTGTATGCGTGTGTGTACTCGGTGGTACCGCGTAAATGTGAAATGGTACTCCCAAAGAAAAAAGTTGGGAACCTTGGAGTACGGTCAACCGAAAAAATAAATAATATAAAAATAAATAATATACCTCTCTTGGGGCTTACTTTTCCACCCAGAGATGCTAAAACCTCAGAGCTTCCGGGGACTTCGCCCCCTGGACCCCCACCGGGGCTTTGCTCCTGGACCCCACCCACACGGCCTCGAAAATCTTTGCCCCCCCAACATTTTCCTCTGCCCTCAGTTTGCCCCCCCCAAGTCTGACATTCTGGCGCCGCCACTGTTGGTGCTCCCCTCGCTCTTTCTGGGATGGTGCAATAAACAACCCAATTATGATTGAAAAACATAGTTGAGACCCCGCCCTTCACTCACGCCCTTATGTATGACTTAAATGTTGTGGGGGGGGGGGGTTGAAGTTCTTTCCTTTGGACTTGAGAACCCCAAATCGGTTGCGTCGTCAGGGTCAATGAATGTGTGTGCATGTGTGTGTGTGTGTGGGGGGGGAGGCACATATTGCAATACGTCTATAATAGGACAAAGTCTGTATAAGCGGAGCGCCACAATCGGTTGACACGCAGCGTACCGGAGAACTTTTGTAGGAAATCAAGCTTCCAGACCCAGATTACTGGAAATGACATTTACGAGGCCGTTTGAGCATTTTTCATATTTGTTCATTTTGTTTGTTTGTTTTTTCACCTTACCCACCCACTATAGTCAATGTTGCTTAAATACGTTTTTAAAAACTATTTTGGGGTCAGAATGTTCGGGGGGGGGGGGGGGGAACGCAGAAAAGCAAAGAAACGTACACACGCTGAAACGGGGACTGGGGCTTCTCAGTATATATTTCATGTTGAGAGCTTGTTACAGGGGCGCAAATCTCTGAAAGTGGGGGAGGGACAAAACGTATGTGATGTACGCGTGGGGAATTTGACTGTGCACGCGTAGCCTGAACCGCGAGCGTGAAGCCCAAATAGGTGTGAATCACGGGCCCGCCTTTGGTGGGATCCAGGGAGGCGAAGCCCCCGGAAACTCCCACTGGTTTCAGTATTTCAGAAGGTGCAGAAAGATTGTTTTGAACGGAAGATTGTTTAGTGTAATGATTCCTTGTGCGACTGTGAGTATACCAGATTCATCATGACGTGCAGTTGTCTGCTCTTACGTACGCATTGAGGGCTTGTATGCGTGGCATTCATCACATTTGTATCTTCCGAGAATTCTCCGCATTTACATCATTGTAGTGTTGCAGTATAGGCAGGGCTCTCTTGCCAAACCGCGGCACAAAATGCAGAGATAGGTTGCTTTGGCCTAATTTAGGAAAAGATATCAAGGTATAATTAAGTCATATATCTTAAAGTGTTTTCGACTGAAAATTGTTTCCTCAACGTCGAGTTTTAGCTTCAGCTTTGGATGATACTGGCCCGATGTTACATTTCCTTGATCAACAGACATTCGAACTATGCCAGTAACAGCCTATAATTGCATTGTTGTCATGTGTTGCCATCAAACGGGATGTCAAAGGTGACCGATCAGTGAAAAAAAAAAATTAAGTGTTGCGATTCACATTTTGGGGGTCAAATTGGGGTTTGGCCCCTCCGTTTTTTCACTTGGGGGTTTGCTCCCCCCCCCCCCCCCTCTTCGGATTTGCGCCTCTGGCCTTGTGTATCTACCCCATCGTCCATGTTCGTCTACACCAATCCTCAATAAGTTGTGTCTTGTCCCGTTTTAATAACAGTAATAATGAAAACAATGGCTCCAACTGTATCGAAGGCTCTGTACTGTCGGCCTATATAATGGTATCGGCGGAACGCTTGAACATTGATTTTCAAATCAGTAGTTTTTGCATCACAATTGCTTCGATAATATCGTTGAAAACAGTCAATAGCAAAAGATATCCCGAGATATCCCACAAACAGGCATTGATGGCACATACATTACTTCATCAATTTTAAAGTTCCATCTATCTTAATGCTCCACTTTGTAATTTCTATTTGTTCAATTTATCCATTTTATATTTCCTTTTCTTTCTTTGCAACTGGTTGCAGCTTTAGGGTATAATGACAGTTTCGTGGTTGAGTTGATACATGGCAAAAGACCTACATGGTAAACGGGACGGCCTAAAAGGCCATTGCAGCCCCATTTCCTGACTTAATGAAATTTTGGTAGGTAGTACTTTAATAATAGATGATGTAAATCATTTGCAGAGTTACTGTCTACTTTGCAGAGCTCTAGATTTTCTCTATACTGTGCGTCGGCATCACGGTGATATGGGTTCCCATTCGTCGCAGCCTCCACTTCGTAGGGAAGTCAATATTCATCTTGTCTTACCCGACGAACGTCCGACAAACTTAACAATGGATTACATGCAAATCCTTTTCAAAGCAGTATTGTGCAGATTTTGATGGGTGTGTGTGTGTGTGTGTGGGGGGGGGGGGGGGATTCTGTGAAGTATCTATTTCTAACGACTGATATGGGGAGAAGGATCTTTTGGAAAATTTTTCAAATGTAAGTAATACTGAGACACAAAATGGTGCCGTCTTTGACTAAGTATTGATTGTGTGGATGTGGTAGGATATAGTATATATTCTCACAAATTTTACATTTTGATAACTTAATCTTTTAACCCACGGATGCGCAAATCCCCAGTTGGCCATTTTGCTCGACTTTCCGCGTTGGTGTAAAGAGTGGCCCCCCTGTGCCCATCCTTGGCGCACTTAATGTTTCAAAGTTAATATCTACTTCTATATAAGTTCTGTCGTGATATTGCATCATGTTACAATTAACAGAGTCTATCATCTTTCCAAACCAGTAACATGAAGGTATCACAGTGTTTTAAACGCAGAATGGCAGCTCCGAGTGCTCGCTATCAAATTTGCTCCAAACGTCTAAAAACTTACCTGTATTTGTAACGTAAATGACGAGACCTTTAGCCCGCGGTTACCGAGTAACTCTTTCAAATGGGTCTAGCCGCTTTTTTTTTTTTTGGTCAAGTGACTAGCTTACACCATGAACCCCATTCGCACACCACTGCAACAGACATATGTATAAGGTCTAGGGGATTACAATTCATGGTGGAAGTTCTAAAGACGTTTACAATCATGTCGTCATCCACTTCAGAAAATCATGTTTTGATTGGAAAGACGCATTTTGGAACCACTTCACAGAGCAATGTTTCCAATCATGCCATCTTACGAAAAAGGAGACTGAAGAAAGCGGATTCATAATGGTCCTTTCATCATGTATCTCCGTAGAGTGACAGAGTTGAAAGTAAAAGAAAACATCTGAGTCAGCCAGTTCATCGTTTCTACAAATGCATCGCAGAAAAAATACATTTACTTGCCTTAATATTTACATAGAAGCTTAGACGTTGCTTCCTTTAAAGTTTTTTTTTTCAATGCACGGTTACCCTTTTTTCACGTCCAAAGAATCTCCGAGTGTTTCTGGCTAAGGCTATCATCTATTCGCAATCTCAGTACGTCCAGAAATCATCACGCATACCATGCACTGAGATTCCGCATGCATGATTGCTCCAGGCATGCGCAAACATGATAGTGTTCGATATTGCTGTGGGCACTGCTTGCAAGCTGATTCCTCACATGCACGTCTAGTGAATGTATGGTTTTCGCCCAAACAAGAGATAATATAAAAGATGTTTTAAGAAAAACGTCACAAGAATGGATTGCAATCAAGTGAGCAAATATGCTAATAAATAAGTGAGACGTATATAGTTACACTCATTAAGAGTAGCAGACTCCAACTCAAACTGCAGTGATACATAAGTTGGTGTGCGTGATCGATGGGATACGATACGTGGAGTGACCGTGAGACCATGCAAACTTTACATTATTTGATATTGCTATTGGTTTAGCATGTGAACCCCACAGTCTTGTCCCCCCCCCCCCCAGTTTGAACGTATGGTTAATGTAACACAAAAGCAATGTTTGTTATTTGGAAGTAATCTCCGACTCTGTCCTTGCAGAGTGGGCCGGGATTCTAGGTCCATTACAAATCTTGTTTAATCACCTGCTGAAGTTTGCGACACAACAATGTAATGATAAGCCTGGAATCAGTCGAAAGACACAGTGATCCAAACAGGACGTAGGCCTACATACTTTAAATATAGCCGAAAAAACAGAAACACACAGCAACTAGATATACTTCTCAGACTGTGCATATACGGCAATGCTGTTTCAATCGCTTCGCTTTTTATGTTCAAAGAAAAATTGATAATTCAAACTGAAACTGATGCATTTTTCTCTTTCGTAAATTTATAAATTGTAAATTATACCAATATGGTGGGTGGGCACCTGACTCGGGTCATCCCGTAATTATGTCACTCTAAGAAAACTTAAGCTTTGCCCAACTGAAGTTCATACAATTAGAGTGCTCTCTAAATTCCAAAGAGTGAAGTTAGGGATGGCTTCAAAATTAAAACAGAATATTCACTCTAAAAGAAAGAAAATGACTCCTTTTCAAGTGGAATTTTCACTCTCAATACAAATTCATCCCTAACTTTATTCTAAGAGAGTGCGTTTTCACTCAAAAGTTTTTAGAGAATGGGTAAGCAAGAGTGTTTTGAAATGATGCATGGTCCTGTGTATTTTTAGGGATCTCTGTTCAGACTTAAAACGCTGCCAATGCATGTAGTTGAGTGTCTTCGTCGATTTACACAAGTAAAAAAATTCTTTTAATAGCAAAATGCAACTAAGAAAAGAAAGTATGATTAGTAACGTTATGTGCAGATCTTTTTGTATGCGAATTCCCTTATGACTGTTGACCGATGCCTTGGCCCACGAATGATATCTTACCTGAGAAGGATGTGGATTGTTTCTCCGGGTAACGGAACATGGGCGGGGTGTTGACGGCGATACTTTCTTGTGGTGATAGTCGATCTCATAGAGAGATGAAAATCGTTCCTTGTCAACAAGCGGTTGCTCCTGCTTTAATGCGTTTACCGTCGGAAAAGATAGATCGGCTACTTTCATGTTGTTCTTTAATCTGCTTGGCAACTTTATTCACTTCTAGAACTGTCACTGTCTTTGGCTTACTTCCTGTTTTCTTTTCCATTTTCTCAGACTTCTTTTCCGACTTTTGATCCATTTTGTATCAGTTTGGTTCACTGCTTGATGTCAACACCGCCAAGGTTTGTATCATTTGTCAGCACTCTTCTTGTGTAGTTTTTTCTTACATACATACGGTCGTGAAACTTTTCCTCAAATCACCGTGCAGTGATTGTTACGTCACGAAAAATATGAATAATCATGTCTAGTAACATATGTAAAAACTATTGTAGTAACAAATCCTTAATTTTTACATTATTTAAAGCTCACATTACACTAAACATATCACTTGGGACGTTGAAAAATATATTTCATTATGTATGTTTGTTTTGTCACAATTTTAAGAGTTAAAACTGCAGACGCAAAATTCTATCTTTATCTGTCGAGTTGCTAAGGGACGGGAAGTGACTGCACGTAAACAACGTATATTGCTAACCTTCGCTCAACCCATACGTTACACGAACTACCGTACCAACCCCACACAGCATACTGTATCAGTAACGTACGCGACATGTAATGTATATTGTGCATCATATATGGAAAACGACTTGCGTACGCGTTAACAAACTACAGTGATATGCCTGTCTGTTGTTGTTAATCCTATTTCACAAACATTAAAAAAAGACTTTACTGAGCTGTCACACAAGGCGAAGGAAATTATCGTAAGACAGCAAGATGCCGGGTGCTGGCAAGAACAGCACAACTTCTATAAATGATCAAATCACCGAACTTCAGAGGAAAATCGCTCTTTTAGGTAACCATAAAGCCAGTATCACTTTGTCTGGCATAACGTTAACTTAACCTAACTTACAGTGACGTTAGGCTTTACTTAGTTTAGGACTGTATGATGCATCTTGTCTCTAGTCTTGGTGTTGCTACTGTTAACTGATACTGTTACGATATGCCATAGCCTTAGTGCCTTAGCTTTGATGGGTTAGCTGTATGCCCAACCAGAACAAAATTGTTTGCATTTCTGTACAATAGTAATAGATCTAGGCTACAGATCATAACTTAAGTCAATAATACTTGCTACTAAGTCTAAGGAATGGGCCTATGCTAGTCATAGCATGAGATTCTAGGGAGACTATGTCAGGCCTAGCCAACATCTAACTAACTGTCAGAAATGATGCTAAGTTAGGGTATGTTCCAAGCTGGTGATCATGATAAAATTATCAAGTGCTCTAAAGATTGGAAAATGCTGTTCAACATAGACAAATTTAAGGTAGGCCTGTGTGAGGCTATTGCATATTAGTCATAGGAATCCTAAGATTAACAAGGCCCATAGTCTCGGTGTCGAATGCACACTTAAGAAGTCTAGGCCTATCACTCCAAGTTTGTGACAGCTCCACCTCAAAAGTCAGAACTTGTAATTATGAATCAGTATCATCTTAAATGACGATGTATTCATCCAACGAAAAATTGTGCCACGCGGTCGAATTAATGCACTGTAGAAATAACAAAAAATTGTGGCATGACTCATTTATTTCAATCTGCCAAACCTGAGCTTTCAAAGTTGTGATCTGGAATGTCAGGCTAGAGACGCACACTCGATTGCCCCACGCAGTTGATGGCTACCTTTCTGCATATCTACATTAAACAATGACCATTGAATACTAAATTATCAACACAATGAAAAATTTTAAACACTTGAACTTGAAGCAGATCACCCCAAAGACATTTAGGTCTAAGCTCAGGGGACGTACAGTTCAGGATTTTCAATATGTATGTTTTTTTCCCTGAATCCTGGTTGACAGCATTGTTAACGTGTGGCCATTTAGACAGAATTCCAGCCACCTACACACAGATTATTTTGTCACAGAAATAGCTTGATGTACAATTATAATCTGGCCTGGGATTTTCATACAGGTTAGTAAATAGGCCCTATTAAGTTACATGTAAAGAGCTAGCAAAAGTACAGAAGTGATTAGAGTAATGTCAGCTAACGACATACAGTAAGTGTCGTTGCTATTTGATCCAATAAGCTCTGGGCCTATATTGCATGTGAGAAGAGGTGTGTAGCAACTTCCAGTAGGCAAGTTATGAACATCATGTGTAAATTGGCAGCAATTTTTAGTTTCAGCCTAAAATAGATTGGCCAATAACTCCTCTTAACTTGGCATATCACTCTTTTTGATTCTAGAAAATGACATCCTTTTCCTCATCATATATATCTGACTGTGACTCTTAAATCAGATTTCTTAGCAGTTACTGCACCATTTATACCCTGAGTGCATACCTTGCAGTAAATTGGCAACCAACTTTCTCACTAAATAGTATGTACATGTGGTGCACCTTTTAATGTCATGTAATAGTCCTACTCCAGGTCGTCTTTCGTTGGTTTGTTTTTCTTTGAGATCATTACACTCTTAAATTGTATTTTTCAACATTAAACCTTTTTTTAGATGGTGACAGAAAAGCTTACTATGAAAGCTCACAATGGACGATCAGGCAGAACAGGTCATCATGTTGCAAATCTGCGACAGGAAAACAAGATTGCTGAGAAAGAATCTGGCGGACAGCAAAGCGGGTGATGAACGTGTTATAAACATAGCGTTCAGGGACCGAGATGTGGAGAGGGCATCACTGAGAGGCAAATCAGGAAAGGTCAGTACACTCTGGAGTCTAGAGCCAGAACTTTGAATGACAATGTATGTCCTCCATTGGTAGACCCCAATGTCACAATGTCAGAAGTAGATATTTGGGTTAGTCTAGTTAGCAACACTACCAAAACTAATAATTTTACACATACAATTTTGGATAAAAGGATGCTGGTACAGTGTGCTATGCCCCCCCCCCCCCCCCTTACCCTTGAAAATTTCATGTGTGAAACTTTCTGTTTATGGCATGTATCAGCATCTTTCTAGCAAACTTTCATAAATGTATATTTGGAAGGTGAGTAACTGATTGGCAGTATCCAAAACGCCAGATGAATAAATGACAAAGTGTCGGAACAATTTTGTACAAGTCTGTCAATGTGAGGCTACGTAATTCCAGAATGTAAAAACAATTTGCCCATCATGACTGTTTAATTCCTAGTCGTAATCCTGCTTCCACCATGAGCTATCAAGTAGTCCAACCTGTACCTCCGAACACAGATCTGTGTATCACAAAAATAAATGTCTGTAGTCATTCTGTATTTGATTTGTTATCTTTTATGCACCCTTTGTTGCCTTCATCACAGGAAGCTATCAGAACCATGGATCAAAAAGTCTGCGAAGCCAAGAAGTCTCTGAACGAACACATCTCACAGACTCAGAAAAGGGAGAAGAAACTCGAAGAGTTGAACACTCAGCTGAAACAGATGCTTCAAGATGCATCAGATGCTGAACTGATGACTGCTGGTACTTCAGATGAAGCAATGGTAAGACTGGAGTGAAGGCACTGCAGAGCATCAACAACAAGAAAAATAAAAAAAAAATCTAACAGTATTTTCTGTGTTCTGAGACTCTAGCTGAATTTACTGTACCAGAGTCAGATAATTTTTTACCACTAATCTGTCAAAGAGATACATACTTCTACCCAATTTTGAAGAAAAACGTGCAAAGAGTTCTGGAAAGATCTATGTCACAACTTCCCGTCCTTCTTGCAGTTCCAGTTCGGAGGAAAAAATTGGTAGTCCAATCCTGTGCTGCTAGAGTCACACATGAATGTGGTGGAAATGATGGTATAAATACTTAACAGCAGTGAGACTATTATTTTTTGCTTTTTGCTTTCTCTTGAAGTTTGTTACATCATATGTCGACAATGGAACTTAGAGATTTTGTGATGCATTGTAACCTCCTCTGCCTACCATCCTTCAGACTCTGAGATCGTTGGAGAAACCGCCTGGACAAAGCTCAGCTTAAGCTCCAGGAAGCAGAGCACATCAACCGGACATACCTCTCCATCCGAGACCAGATGATCAAAGACAGCCTGACCTTTGGCAACGACCTCGACGATCTGGAAGCGGACATCGAGAAGCAGAAGGAGGAGCTGAAGGAACTGCAGGAGATGAATAAAGATGCCCAAGTAGCTCGAGATGCAGCCAAGGTACAGGAAACCCTGTGTGGACTGATGAAACCAAAACAATGATCAGATAACTTTGAAACATTTATTAAAAATAACTGAGTTGTACAAAATTTTATCATAGTATTTATGCAAAACTATGATAATTTAACTTGTTTCTTGCACATTCTGGAATGTAATTCATGCATGTTTTGTAAAATTTTATGTCTCAGTACCTGTTTGCATTGTGTAAACTGCAACCCTTCGGGATGATTGCACAAAACATTTGGTTAAATTGATACCTTTCTGTGTAACATGTTGCGTCAATACTCACTTTTCCTCATGACATTTTTATAATCAAAGTTTTTACCCAAACTCAAGTTGTCATAACCCCTCAACCAGGAGATTTTTTGGAGTGCTGCAAGAATGAAAAGGTGACTGCAGATCCTGGGAAGGCACTTTCCTGTGATATGGGGGTGCTTTTTTCCAAATTTTTTCTGGTACACTCCACACCAACTGATGGTGGTGCTCTGCTTCAATAGGCTTCCCACAAGTCTTAGTAATCATGTGAGAGATGATGGGTGCCATTTGAGCCTGGGCTCCTTCATGACGGATGCGCCCACGCCGCCACTGTGAGTCACCATGGAGTTGCTCGCGATCACCCATTTGGACATTTTATAACTCCACAGATCAACTGTTCAATGGGCAAACATGTTTACCAATCTTCGCAGTTCTTGTAAACAAAACAGATTGATTGGCATACACAGTCTGTTGAATGAGACATGCAGACTTTAAATGATTCTTAGAGAATTCTACAGAATCTTTAAACAATTTGACAAATTTACATTGGGTTAAAATTGAAGGTATGTAATTGTCATGAAAAAAAGTGACTTTTGGTGTAAAATTTGCACAGAAAAGTTCCATTTTAGCTAAATGTTTTGTGCGATCGTTTGGACCTGTGTGCAGTTTACACTGTGCAAACAGGTACTTCTCTGAGAACAGCCTAGGTCAGTATTTTTTAAGTGTGCTAAACTTTCAGCCACTACTGCAGAGTACACTTTAAGTGTGGCACTTTCAACAAGTTAATATCTTCATTTAAACTGTATGTTGTATTTATTTCTTTGGGATAGACTGAATTGAGCAAGCACGAAGAGACGGTTTATCGTGAGAGGAGGGAGCGGGAAGAGGCCCTGAACATCCTTAAGAAGCAGGCAGAGGAGAAGAAAGCCCACTGCTGAGAAGTCGAAAGGCGACTCCAGAGGGGCTCGATACAGCATGACGAGCTCACCCCTGAGCAGAAACAGATCATCAGCGGTGAAGATCAGGAGAAAAAAATATCCACATTTGAAGAGGCATTCCTGGCAATCAAGGAAGCTACTGGGGTGTCTGATCTTGTGGTATGTTTTATTCATTCACCATCAGTCAGGAAAAGATCAACAATGACATGAAAACCAAATGTTGGAAAGATTACTCTTTCTTACCCAATGTAGATTCCACAGAATAAGAAGTAGACACCAATTAAAAATTTAAAACCACAGTAATGAATGTAAACCAATTGTTTATGACAACAACTGCTCAGATAGCATAATACTAATCCAGGCCTTAAAGGGTAGTTATTTTATGACTCTTAGTGACCACTGAAGTGTGGAAGGACACGTGTGGCTTATAACTTTCAACTTCACATGAGGTGACTGTCATCGTTACAATTGTGGATCACATTTGGTGTTTATATTAACAAGGCCAATTCAGATGGGAAAACCTCAGATAACTCTTGGGCAAAACAGTCATTTCAATGCGACCCAGCCAGGGATTGGACCAGGAACCTCCTGGTTGCTAACATTCATTGCTTCAAATGCAACCACGTGACCTTTATCCACCCTACCAGCAGCACTGGTCAAACATTTCGCTTTTGCATGGTGCCACTGTTATCTGTTATGGTGTTAGGCCAAGCAGGGGAGTGACATTCTGGATATTCAGCATATATATATATTCAGTCATATTTTAAGGATCTATTAGGCAGCTGTATTTCATAGCTACAAGTTAATGTTCAAAACTTAAGAGGTTTTGGAATTAATAATATAAGGTCAAGCTTCAAAACCTGAGATACAAATCAATGTCCAAGACTTAGGAAAAATTGGAAGTGAGACCACAAGTTATTTGTATACACTGTTGTGAACTGAAAACAACAATCCGTGTGCTTTCTCACCACACTGACATAACACAACACTGGGTGCAGAGTGTCAAACTTTAAATAGGGACCGTTCCTGTCTTTCATCCTATCAATAGACGATTAATAGAAGAAACACTCATTTGCTGTGCATACATATTTCAAAGGAAAGTTGTGTTTTTTTTTTTCAGTTAGACCAAATTAATAAGCTGCCTGAAAACTAGTTCAGGGTCTTATATTTTAATTATGATCATAAGGTAACTATGGTATGCCATAATAGTAGTTCAATTGTGTTCCAAGCTTGCAGGGAAAATTTGCTGATGACTGCCAGAAAAGTTGACATGTCTGTCTTAATGCATCAGTCATGGGAAGCAGAGGAAGCTTTCTCCGATTTAAGAATACCTCCAACAATGTTGGAATCATTTAGATATTGAAATCCTGGGGATGAAATTTGTCGATCATGAATCGCCTACAGCAGGTATTAGCAAAGTTGTAAACATTTGGTTGACAAAACTGCTTGATAAGTGAAAGTTGGTTGTTGAAATGCTTGCTTTTTTCTCAGTCCAAGGGTAAATCAAATTTAATTCACTGATGTAACGGTGAAGCTCTCCTATTTGGCATTGCAGTCGTTCTGTGAACTGGAATGACTTGTTGAGTGTGGTGTAGCCTTTCCTGTTTCAAGTCAACTCATTATTATAATTTTGAGTCAATCAAAAGGCTTGATGAGGTTATGGCTTAATTGTAAAACACTTGCACTAAGTCCTAGTCTTTCTGTCCTGACTTCAATAACTGATAGGCTAGCGATATGTACATTGAAGTAAGAGAGTGCTATCATGTGTATTGATCAAGCCTGAATCCATTTCTCCTCTGGTTTGTATTTTGACAGGAAGTTGTCCTGCGCTTCGAGAACCAGGAGAAGACGACCAGACACCTGGAGGAGCTTAAGGAATCAGGAGAGAAGCAGGTGGTGAGGCTGAAAGAAGAGAAGGCCAAACTGCGGCAGGATTTTGAAGAGATGAAATACTCTGGTGAAGCAAAATTATCAAGGTGAGACCAAAAAACAAAGAGAGATGAAAGAGGGGTCCAATAGTGAAAACCTTGTACACATGATATCTCCAGAAGTGAAGCTTGTACAGATGTCCTATTTGGTTTGTGGGTGTATCTTGTGTAATACTACTGTAGTAGCTTATTGTTTTTTGGTGGAGGTCATAGATCATTTGGATTCAACAGGGGTCAAAAAGTGAAAACCTTGTAAACACAACATCTCAAGATAGGAAATTTGTACGGATCTCATATTTGGTATGTAGGTGTATTTTAGTATGGGATAGAAGCCTGATGTTATTTTTGGGGGTTCAACGTCATTTGGAGTCCTCATGGGTCACATAGTGAAAATCTTGTAAACATGATATCACAAGAAGAGAAACTTGTACAGATCTTATATTTTAGTCTAATAGTGAAAACCATGTAAACACAATATCACAACTTGGGAAACTTGTACAGATCTCATACTTGGTATGTGGGTGTACCTTTACAGGATTGGAGGTCCTTGGATTTTGTGGAGGTCAAAGGTCATTTGGGGTCAACAGATCAAAAGATCATTTTGAGTCAAATAGTGAAAACCTTCTAAACACAATATCTCAAGATAGGAAACTAGTAAGGATCTCATATATGGTATGTGGGTGTACCTTATTCAGTACAAGAAGTATACTTTTTGGGTGGGGTCAAAAGGTCATGTGGCCTTTTGTGTTTGATGGAGGTCAAAGGCTTGTTTGAATTCAATAGGCATCAATAAGTCAAAACAACCTAGTAAACACAATATCTTAAGGGAAGCTTGTACAGATTTGATATTTATATGTAGGGTTTCTCCTTGGTCTCTGCAGTACTGATGCAGGCGTGCATTTTCAGGTGAATACCTACAGTATCAGTCATCAACTTAGGTCAGCTGATGTGGTTGTGCATCTCAATTGGTGATATGATAAATAGCTGTAATATTACAAATAACCAAGCATAGTACACTTACTCACCTTATGGATTATGTTGAATTCTTTAACAAAAATTCCTCATTGTGAAATTATCAAAACCACCACATTTGTGCACTCTGGTTATTATTTTTGTGATGTTAGCATTAACACTGAGGGATAATATCAGGACTTTTCGTGACTTAAAATATTTTTCAGTCCGATTTTGAAGATTACATTGCTCATGATGGTTCTTATCAACAACAACCAGCCAAGAAAATCATGCTGTAATGCTGTAAGGGCACAAATGATGAGCTGATGAGGAAAATATCTCCTTTCAAGGATTAAAATGTCAAAATTCCAGTGGCCAATTTTCCATACAATGTTTTGGACGGTTTTTTGCCAAAACTGTCAGAGAATGCTTTGGGGAGTTTCTGTATGTTGAATTTCCTTTGCAGGAAAGATGCAATCTTCAAGTCACAGTGCATACATCTTCAGGGAAACTCATAAAAGTTCCAGAATTCCTCAACAAAAATTTTTTTATGGTTTTGTCAACAACATTACAGTTCATGCACACACACACACGCACACACACTAAAATCCTGACTAAACTTTTAGCAACTTGAAAAGAAAAAGTGAGCAAAAACTAAAACAAAAAAAGAATGAAGATGAAAAAAAAACAAAAAACAATGAGCGAGCAGATGACACGGAAAGAATTTAACGCTGTTGTTGATTGATGCAATGCGATGATGTTCGACGGAAACAGAGATTGAGGGTGACGGATGGATGACGGTAAAGATTATTGTAATCTCATTTTAAGACGACGTTGATTCGAGAGCAGACATGGAGAACTGAAGAAATAATATTATCTTTTAATGGTGAGGATTTGCTGCCCTAAAAATAACAACGGTTTATGCAACAGTAATTAGGTTGGACTAGTGAATGTCATTGCCAGCTGTTGTGGAAGGGAAAAGTTTTAATTGTACCATGTCTACTTTTAATTAAAGCAGTCATCTGGCTGCAGGTGAAACAGAATTGTTTGTAGGAGGGTGTAACACCATGCACCAGTAATGACACCTTGCACCCATGAATTTATCAGTTTTCCTTGCCTTTTGTTTTGAGAGAAATCTCATCTATCGTGTATAATTTGTCCTACCCCACCCTCACAATGAACCACCTGGTCGCAGATCTTGTATGGATAAAGTTTCTAGATGCCACACATGCCACACAATAATTTCTGCTGTGTGAATGTGTCTATGTTTAATAATGCCCTTCTTTACCAGTCATGTGGCCTTGAGTCAACCATTCCCAGCACACTGTGTAGCATACCGTTGGCGAGCAGGGAAGCATTATACTCTTCAGTTTGATGAAAATACTCATGAAATCAGTTCAGTTAGAGCCTTAAGAAATATCAAAGCTACATTATTGGTCCAGTTCTGTCAGTTGTTGATATCAACTTCACACCATAGTTTCTTCAAATTTCTAGTCTTTGCAATGTCTGATTTGGATATTCTTCTGTGGAATTCATTTTGTTGTCAGTGCCTTTTCCGCGATGAGTCTGTTCTTTGAGACACTGGACAGTTTAAATCTGTTCAAAACCTGCGATTTTAACCCATGGTTTTGCAAAATTGTGCATTGTTCAACCTACCAGTTTAACTTAAGTGAAACCCATCAAAACCCAGTTTACAGCTGTACCAACAGTACCATTGTCCTTGTCATTCAGGTTTGACCTAGTTAAATGGCTAGGCTTGCTCTGTTCCCTGATTAATCATCTCACAAACGTGTAATTACTCATAATTTTAAAAAATGTCTTCAAGACCATTTTACAATGTGAATCAAATCATGGACATGTTCACTTGTCATGTTAAACTTTTTGTTTTGAGTCATGGTAAGTAGGATACTTTTTGAGAGTTTGTGTTTCTCTGTAGATTTGGTAAAACTTACTCATCGCTCTACAGTATTTATCAGACTTTTGCACCCATTGCGATCAGTCTTCACAGTCATTTGTGAGGATGTACATATACTGTACATGAAACTATCATTATTAAATTTAATATTAGTAATATTGATATATAATAATATGATTAATATTTAACACTAGTGTTGCTTAAATGTTGCTAACTCTGACAGGCTTTTACTGTACATGATGGTATTTACAGAAGTTTTGGGTGGAAGGGTGAAAAGGAGATGTGGTGAAGTTCTAGAAACTGCAGAGAACATTGCTTTTGAAGTCTCATTGTCTTCTATTCGCAATGGAAACTGCAACCGCCTCTTGAGAAGATTGCACAAAAACATGTTGTTAGAATAATACCTGTGTACATTGCAGGTTAATATTCACATTCTCTCCTGTTGTGATGTCTATGGTTCAGACTAAAAAAAGTTAAAGTAATTTTATAAATATTTGAAAGATTCTACAGATTCCTCAAGCATAATTTAATAAATGCCCTCATCTGATATAGGTACTCCAAGGAAATCTATCAAAAATTTTGTTGAACGAATTTTCAGAAGAGAGGTTGCTGGTGGTCCATGGTGAATGTTTGTGCCACAGCAGCAGCCAAGAGTGAAATTACTTTGTCAGCTGTCACAGTTGTGACAGTTTTTGTGACAACTGTGACAGCTTCTCTTCACAGTACAAAAACCTGTTAAATACAGAATTGTTTTCCTTTTTTGCGAAGCTTCCCTTCCGAAATTTATCAGCAAACAGAGAACTTTTTTAGTGGTTCCACAAAACTTTTAAAAAAGTTAAAAGTAAACCGCTTTTCTACTGATCACTTGTTCTCAACATCCATATGTTCTCCTGTACGTGATTATCGAAGTGCCCCAATTACAACAGTGCATTCTTTGTGCATCTGTCCCCTTCAGTGGTCAGAGGATGTTGGAGGAATTCCAGGCCCATCTGAAGAAGGAAGAGATGAGAAGAGACGACGGCAAAGGGAAGACGGACAAGGCCAGCAAGATTCTGGTGAACGTCAAAGCCGGCGTTGAGCACTTGGCAGACAAGCTCCAACACATCAAAGCAGTAAGTCGGTCATTTTTTGGTGTTGTCCCCCCATCCTCTACTCCTCTTCTTACTTCCCTTCTGCCTATTCAAAGCATTTATTGGTGCCATAAAATCTTCTACATTCAGAAACTCTCGTTTACATTTGACACTGACTTCCCCGGTGATTTTTGTCACCATGGGTGCCTTGTTGTACCTGCCCCACATGAATCAGTTGCCAAGGATGTGCGGACAGATTCACTCATGGGAAATGTCTGCTAGCAGCTTTTGTGCCATGTCCAACGACGGAAAAGCAAACCTTGACCTATTTTTTGTTCTTTTCCCCATTGCCTGTTTCTGTTCTCATGGAAGTCTGCTGATGGAGTCCTACTTCATCAGAGGTTTTGATTTTATTGTCAGAGAATTGTGACTTTTTTTCTTCTTTTTTTATATCGCCGTGCCTTATATCAAACTATCACGTGTGCCAAACATTATCCCTGATTTATAGGTTTACAGGGCGCAAAGGGATGTCCAGAGGGAACTAAAATTACACTGATCGGCATATGTCAGAAACTATTTAACATAATGGTGCCAAGCAGCACCATTGGGCCTCATTAAGCAAGTAACCTTTATCTTAATGGTGACTATGATCCTGACGCACTCAATTACCCGAGTGCCAAGCTGTCATCCTTCTCCTGAATACATCTCTCACCATCGTACCTTCGAGGCGATGCTTTTGACGTGCAGCGTCGCCTGTGTTCATTTTCCCTCTCCCATGTTCCAGTTCTATGTTGGCGTTGAGGCTCCTTCCTGACTATTAGGAGTTATCATCACAGGAGAGTGACTGCTTGATTTGGTTTTCTCTGTAAACAATGTTTTACCCATTTGAGTCATGGTTTCGTGACCCTGTCTAAGGTCAACCAACCTCCATCTCTCTCCCTTTCTGTATTCCTGTTAATATGTCCTTACCTTCTTGCCCCTGGTGGTCAATAAATAGAGAATATATAGAAATAAAAACATAGTCATCATCATTGTCGTCATAGTCAAGTTATTACCTTTTTTCAACTTTTCAGTTTCAACCAGATCTTTGGCTTTATACAGTTTGATCCTTTTCTGCAGATATCTAAATATATTTTCTTTAGGTGTCTAAAGTAAACTGTTTAATTAAAAGTTCATCCATGGCTGGGACTCATGTATCTATTTCACCTTTTAATATCCTTTCAAGATTATGATTCCACCCAAACTTTCCAACTAATGAGATTAACACGGGCCCTGCGAGTGTAATTCGCAGATTCTGTTTAGCTCGGTTTCACCGCCCTCCGTGCAAATTGAACGTGCCTTTCCTTCAGTTAATTTGCGCTGTCATGCAGTATTGATCATGTTTCAAGGTTGACAGCAGATTACAAAACTGTGTCAGACTTTTTTTTTTTCCTTTTTGGTTCCTTCTGATGAAAAGTGAAGAGGAAAGGAACTGAAGAAGGAAGAGAAAGTGCACTATGATTTGTCAAGCTTTTAGCCACTAGGCCATATGTTCCACTTGCCATGTAGTGAAGACCAGAACTAAGTTAGGAAAGTGTCAGGACAGGTAGGGAACATTGCCTGGCTGTTTCATCCGCAAGCCGTTGTTCGAATTGAACAGGTGATATCCCCATTTCCTCGTCTGTCGTGTACGTTCTCATGTTGAATGATTTTATAAAAAAAAAAAGTTGGAGAAGTTGAAAATGTCGTTTGGCTCGCATCGTTTCTTCCGGTCGTCGAAGTAAGTAACCAAAAGTAACAGAAGTTTGCAGGCGAGATGCCGCCGCAATTTTTTTTTTTTTAGCTTGGAGCATTTGGATTGGTGGAAGAACTGTGCCGGAAATGAGGCAGCGGGACTGCAAGTTGTGGTCACAATGGGAAGTAGTGGCCAATATTACAAGGATTGTCTTTTATAATTAGGCATAGGTCTAACAAGATGTTTAGCTACCCTCAGATAATTTTTTTTTTATAGTTCTAGATATGGATATTATTTCATTCTTCTGTTAAACTACTGTATTTCTGTTGTGTGACCAACAAGTGCCATCCATCGTTAGTGCAGCATGGCCTGTGGAAAAATTTCCCTGCTCCCTTTCCAAGCAAAGTTTGCAGCATTTCCTGTGTGTTGGGTTTTTCATACATCTAGTTAGCACAGACTGTACGTTTTGTGCTGGGCAACCTTTTTGAAGAGATTTGCAGAATAATGAAAAATCTTAATGTGGAAGATCTAAGTAGTACCATAGAGGGTCAATCTCAATGAAAATTGTTTGTTGTCAGAAAAGGTGCCTGAAGAGTCAGATATTACAAGGGTTGTATGAGAAGCACAATCAGTCTCAGTAAAGCTGACAAGTCCTACACCTGATTTCACTACCACAGTTGTGTCACAAACCCGTAAAGTGTCCAAACACATAACACAGGCGTTGATATTGTTCTTCATTAGATGTGCTCTGAAAATGCAAACTATTTTACTTCCCTGCTGGGATTTTCCGAAAGCTGTTCAATGCAGTACTAACTCCAAAATTGCTTTTCATTTCCAGTACACTTTTTAGAGATATGACTTGCCTCAGACCCGTGTGCCATTCCAACCCCCTCCCCTCCCTCTCCCTCTCCCCCTCCCTTTCCCTCTCCTTCCACCATTCCCTGCCTTCCACTTTGGTATTGTATAATTTGTCTATAGATTCTCCAGAAAATTGAATGCTGTCAAAATTTTACCTGGAAAACTGCTTGTCAGTGAGATATTGTGCCATGGATAATTAATTAGTTGAATCTTTGTATGAAAAATCTTACTGTAGAAGAACAACTCTTGGAAAGAGGGTTCCAGTGCATCGTAGGTACCATTTTAACTGTGTTCAGTACTTTGCTGTGAGCATCAATCTAAGTGAAGAACAGATCAGTGTTAGCAAAATTTGTCATTGTTGTGGTGATTGATAAAGTCTGTGTTGATGTTTTTAACCGAACGACTCAAAAAGAACTTTTCATTCCGTTTAATGATGGCTGCTGTCGTGAGATAGTTTGGACCTCTCATATCCTGTGGACATAGATATGTCATGAACCAGTTCTGAAATGTCGCCCTCAGCCTATTTGCCCAGCTGTCACCTGCCACATGAAAAGGTTATGTGGAATCCTGGTATATTAATACCCCGGCATGACTCTTAATATTCGCCATCTGTGTTACAAACCGGCAGTGATATTCATTAATCATGGGCAAGACATTAATTCCATCTCTGACATATCAGGATGAAGTTAAGCCTTCCTTTTTTTTTTTTTGGCTTTTCCCCAATCTCTCTCCCTCTCTCTCTCTCTCTTGTGATAAAAGTTTCACAATGTGTGATGAATTTATGATTGGATTCAGTTGAACGCACTTTTAACCGAACAAGTCACCGAAAGTGACATTTTAATCATCATGTAATTTTGTTTCTAATCTACTATTCTGATAAATCACCTGCGAGCCACCCATCAAAGGCATATGCTGCCACTCGCAGGGACCTTATTCTCTGAGATTCTGTGCAATAACATCCCTGTGGCTTTTTCATCATGAGTCTCTCGATGATTTACAATAATTAATAAATCGTGGACCTACATGATCTTTGTGTGTTTGCAGATTGTTTCGAAGCAAAATTTGGTAATATTCGGGATTAAGTCGGGAAGTGACTTTGATGAAACAGTCCTGAAACAGTCACTCATAAGTTTCGATTGTTATAAATTCATTCTTGAAAAGGTTGCATAATACATTGCAACTGTTGCCCAACATGCCTGTATATCTTTGTTTTCTTTAATGAGGTTTTTGAAAATACAATACTTCTGTGGTGTTTTTTTTCCTTTCGTCCCAAAGAGTTTCCAAAGTAATTGTCAAATCTAGTTGTGGTGAACCAAATAGAAAGTGCTGACTTGAGAACTTAAGCTAGCCTTTGATGTCAGAAAGAAGAAAAAAAGGGAAGCTTGGCCATTGTCAATTTTGGTTACATTCTTTAACATTTTGATGCAACATGGTATTATACAAGGCTAGGTTGTTGACTGTTTCTGGTGTTAAGATGGGTTTGCAAGGTATATACAGTAATAATGTAGTGATGTTGGGGGGGGGGTGTGTCTGCTACAAGTGGTTCAAGTGGGGGGATATTTTTATAAGATTCCTTTAAGCTCTTCAGCTGTTTATTTATTATTAATTCCATTTTTCAGTGTCTGAGGAGGCTATGGTTGCAATGTGTCATCCCCGTCCCTTTGAGTGAGTTTTAACTAGAGCGACGTAATAGTCATCATAAACGTGCAATCAGCCTGGAGTTACTTAAGGCCTTCCAATCCCAATTCTCAGAATTTGTTAAAGGTTCTCATCAGATCATACTGAGGGCAGTATTGAAAAAGAGCAGGCTTAATTTAGGAGGGGCAAAGAAAAGCATTCCTTGCCATTGAAGATGGCATGTGTTAATGCCAGGAAGGAGAAGAGCACCTTGTTTAGTCATCATGCACTGTAAGCTGAGAGTCAAACGTCAACAAACGTCGAATCGACGTCGCACCAAGTTAGGACAATGTATCTTAAAGTCGTCACAAATTTGAGTTTGAAAGGCCAATGTAATTTTCATCTGCTGAACATTGAAATCTGTTTTTTGTTTTAGTTCACATACTGTATCCTCATACCCATAACTTGTACTTTTTGAGTTTCATTCTTCCAGGTCATTTCCATAGAAATTAAAGAAAAAATTTTTCTTGGAGGTTTCAGAAGGCAAGCGACTCCATAGTTTCCACTCAGATGCATTTTTTTCTTAAGTCTTTTGAAAGGTTGCAGATTGATTTGGAAGGAATTCCTCCATAATCAACTATTGATTTAACCCTCAAATAGCAAAGTTACAGTAAAACATGTCTAGTTTTTATTTTTTTTTTCTACATACGTTTTTCTCACGTTTTTTTTTTTTACTCTCCAATTCTACTCTCTTTTTGACTGCATTTGAGTGTACAGTGTACTTTCCCACCCAGCCAGCCACGTACAGGAAAGAACCTTAATGATTTGGAGGGCCCCCAGGCAAAGCAAAATTGAAGAAATTCCACCCGCAGGGTGTTCTTGGTAGCAGAAGATGCTGTTTTTCTAATTGCAATTAAAAGTATTGTTTAATCATTTGCGTAAGTTTTCCTGCGACTCAGAATCATCTGCGACCGCGACTCCTCAGTGGGCTCCGGCACGGAAAGTGCCCCGAGCCGGACGAAAAGCAGATGTTACTTCCATATTCTAACTTTTGGGTTTTCAGATCAGAAAATAAGTTCTTCACTGAAACAAAAAAAAAAGAAAAAGAAGGGAAGTTCAGTGGAACTGCTCTTCTCCTTGTTCGCCTTCTTAGTTCCAGTCTGCTCTTGCCAGTGGAGTCAGAGACCGAAAGCCAAAAGAGCAGACCTTTTCTTTGTTCCTCCGCTGCATTATGTTTTTATTCTTCCTTGTTTATTCTTGTTATTAATTTCATATTCGTTCATGGTCTTCTTTGAGAATGAGAAAGCAAAAAAAAAAAGGACTTTTGCCACATATATAAGATATGATGAATGATTAAATTTCTGACCATCTGCAGGCAAACATAAGGTTTTAATATTGGTTAATTTAGTGTCCTATCTTACAATCATGTAAACCGAATTCTTTCCCCATTGGCACGCCATACCTAACGCCGCACCTGCCCCCACGCATTTCCGTGGTGACGGTGTCGCTTTCGGTGGAGAGTCAACGCCCTAGACCATCGTGCATGGTGGATTAGCCGAGATGCAGCTGTGTGTGTATGCGGGCTCCTTGTCACGTGTATATGTCATAGACTTCGACACAGACTTATGCAATGTCCAATTTGCGGATTTCTAGCCCTTAGATTCAAGCTATCCCATTCTTGCTTGTAAGGCATATATGGTCAAAGTGTGGTGCTGTACTTCAGAGGGTTTGATTTCTACAAAACGCACGTACAATATTCAGGCCATGATTTTGAATAAAAAAAATGTTATGGTTGTTTAGAGGACAACAAGATACCTATTTTCAATTGTCCGGAAGGAAATTCAGTCTTGTGCCTATGTTTGTAGTAGATTAGAGATAAAATTTCAACAGATGTTTTCATATTAATTCTAGATTCATCCTGGATGTGTGTGTTCATGTGTGATTTGTCTTGCAGAATAAAAGCATATATGATGGAAGAGAGACCAAAAACTTTACCAAGTGTTGAAATTTGATAATGATGAGATTTGAAAGAGTCGATTGGAGAAGTTCAGAGTTGACTCCATAAAAACAGGCTGCTTTTTAATTCTTAGAGATGAAAAAAATGTTTGTCAGTGTCACAAGCAACTTTTGACTTTTGGTTTTCCATACAGAAATTTAACTGTCCCGGACAATGGACGAACTGTGAAAAGCTGTCACTGCATACATCCATACAGTACCTCCTGAAAAAGATTTACTTTCAGGGTTATACTGTACTTTGAGTAATACCGAACCAATGGTTAAATACCACACTTCTCTTTCCCAAATCTTGTAAACTTGAGTCTGTTTGCACATTTTTTTTTTCTTTTTGTCGAGTGAAATTGTTTCAGAATGATACCAAAATTTGGTGACTACAGTATATCTCACATGTGTAAATTTAATAATTACTCCAAACCAAATTTACCTCAGGATTGGATGCATACCAATACATGTACTGCTTGATGTCTGTATTCAAATTTCAAAATGTACCTATAGACATTTTCCCAGCTCTCTATGGAGGTACTCAAATTATGTACTGTACAGTTGTCATTGTACCTTTGCCATTGACAACCAGGGTTGCTACAGTAGCTGTGGTGGGCAGCTAGGCAGCCCCAACTGGGACTAATTCCCACCTGGCATTCGCAATCAGTTAACACCTTACCGCCTGGCACTGTTAGTCCACAAAATGTAGTAACTGTGATGAAAGAAGCTGCCTTTTGAGTAAACATAAAGACATTGCAAGTACTTTCCAATATAACAGTGCCACAGGAACATTGCCCCCGTATCTCACTGTAGTGGGAGCCTCTGGACCCCACCAGAAGTGGCTTTGTCCCTTGCTTGGAGCCTAGTGCTAAAATTTGTCTAGCTTCAATCCTGTTGGCAACAGACTGTGTACTTTATCACAATTTTAAAAGCTGCTTGCATTTCACTTACACTGGGACTTTTTGAGCTTTCTTGAAACCACAGCTACATTATGTTACTCCCGTAGCTATTCTTTCAAAACCCAAGAAACCTACAAATTTTTTTTTTTTTGCCAAGTATTCTGTAAGTGGGTGTGGATACCGTACATGCAAACACTCACTCAGTACATTCGTCAGCTGGGACAAATTCATGGAATCAAATTGGTAGTAATATTATGTCATTTAAAGGAGAAATTTGCATTGGGACACTTATTTCACACAACTTTCTTGTAAGTGTTGATGTATAGTTTGAAATACAATGCTGACATAAGATATCAAACTAATACATTCAGTTCCTTTTTTCAGAACCTGAGTTTACTTTAAGTATGCATGATATGGGCAAAGTTTATCATTACTTTGTTGTAGCAGAAGTAACTTAAAAAATTCAAAGCCGAAAGTTGTAAAAAAGTTTCTCAATTGTTATGTCACCATTTCAAATAAAAATTGTCTAGATATGCTCATATTCTATAGATACTGTATGGTATCTTTCAGTCACTGTGGTTTGTATTCCCTGCTGTGACAAAAGCAAACTTGCTGCTTGAACATTTACGTTAATAGGAGAACATTAACATTGACAATTTTTATCAAAAATACATTTGCAGCATTTCACAGCAAAATTGTAAAACAACAAAAGAGGAGTGTATATACTGGTATAATACTATCTTGGAAAAAACAGGACTATGTATTAAAAGGAAAGTGAAACATCTTAAAGATACTGGTGACCTTTAAATCACGCCAAAAGTCTTAACTTCGCAACACAGAATTTCACGATACGGATACATGTGCATCACAGCCCACATGGTCGTGAGGGACTGGACGTGATTGAATATGGAGCAAAGCTAGAAAAACAGACAGGAAAGTACATTTCGGTGATTACTGTTGTGTCAAATCGGTGATCGATGAAAGGTTTACAGTACTTCGCAGGGCAGATGTAAAAATGATTAAGGTCAGACTTCGCAGACTGTGGTGACCTTCGCTCGTCGTCCACTTCTTTGATCAGTCGCGTGCCAATGAACTCTGGGATGTACGGTACTTCTCCGTAGGTATGATGGTGACCGTACTTTCTGGGCTCTCTGTGAAAGCTGGTCTACTGGTCGAGATATTTCCAAGTTCAATATGCTGTACAACGTAATTCAGTCAAAATTAGGTGCCAGAGTGACAAAACAGGACTTAAGGAAATGTAAACAAAGTGACAATCTTTTTATTAGGTAAGAAGTTTAATTCACTCCTGCACTTTCAATGTCTTTTGGCTGTTATTAATGAGACTCTCTTAAAGAGAAAGTTTTGCAATAGTGTGCAGATATGTGTGTGTGTGCTGATCGTCTGTAATATGGCACTGTAATCTGCTAGAAATCAATACTTGGTCAGCTTTTCCCATTCTGAAGGTTTGTTTTTATAGCTTAATGTTATAGTATTTTCCATTTGTCTCTACTGTATACGGCATCCTACTGCAGTAGACAAGTTTCAGAGGGGTGCAGGACCTCTTTCAAATGATTCTACAATAAATTGTGAAAAAAAAAAAAAAATGGGCCAAAAGGTTTAACCAAAGGATATTAGATGGCCTTGGACCAATGGGCAAATGGCCTTGTGATTCCAGAGCAAGGCATCCAGTATATTAACCAAGATGGGGGAGGGGAAAGCTTTTACTGGAAAACAATTGATGCAGTCGATTTTGACGATTAAGTCGAGGCAGGTGCAGTGTGCTGAGTCGCATGCTATTGTGTGTCTGAGATGAACTGGAATTCATGTTTGGGGTAACGTTGTTTGAGGCTTGTTTTCGCTCTCTTCTCCATTCACTTTGTTTCCTCTCAGTCTCTTAGTCTCACTGGTTTATGTCGATGATTATGATCATAATGAGACCAAAACAAGCACCGTGGAGATGATCCGGTGTCGTGATGTGCGGTTGTTGAACGTTTATTAGCTGAAAGAAGCAGATGGCCCCGGATAGAACTTAATAAACTTGAAGGACCCATCATTCAAATGTTTGCTTATTAAAATCTATTCCAAGGAGAGATTTGTTTCCCCTGTCACCTGGCGTTATTGATTTGTATAACGATATTTTGGCACGAAACACTCAAGACAATTATTAATCTCGGTATCTGTATCTCCTTCTAGAAGCACTTACACAACATCTGTCGAATCCATGCGTGTGTTTTTTTCTCTCTCTCTCTATCTTTTTTTCCTTTCTCCATAATACCCTTTACCTCCTGTTTTGATAAACATTTTTTTTTATTTTTGTTGTCGAGTGCGTTTTCTTCAAGGTGAGATCGTAATCTCTTTAATAGAATTTGAAGACAGGAGTAAACGTTTGGCTGGCAACTCTTCATGGACGATGACATGTCTTCTTTTTCTTTTTTTGCTCTCAAAAATATTAATGTATCAGGCTTTCCTCCGTTGTCATAGAGCAGAAATTTTTTTCATATTGCAAAAGACTGCTGTGAAAATTGTCTTATTTGAAGGGTTTGGATTTTTGAAGAAAGACCTCTCCACGACCGAGAAAGCGATAATTGTAAAACATTTTCCTGATTGTGTTTGTCACGGTTTTGATTGATTCGATTGTCGTAATTCCAGCAATTAATGCGAATCTTATTAGATTCTGCCGGCTGTGTCTGGGCTGGATAGAATCCTGACTGAAAAAATTTATGATGGTTCTTATTCTCCTTCCCATTACATTCATGCGTTTAACTGTCCCCATTAATACTGTACCTACTGCTGATGAAAACAAATAAAATGGTAATAAGTAAAGAGATATGAAGTAATGAATTATAGTTTATTGCTTTTCATTTTATTAGGGTAGCTGCAATTGTCGATATTGATTTCAGGATATAGCATTTACGAATCACAGCACTTGGCTTTCTGTCCTGACTGTTCCATGTCATATTGAACGCATTTGCCAAGGAAAAAGTTGCACCTAGGAATGAAAGAGTGGAAATTTTAAAATGAATTTTTGGAATGAGGCAAAGTAATATGATCATATGTGCACATCTTAGTGCAGACTAAAGTGCAGTACAGTGTAGTAACTATGATGTGCTGTGTAAAATGTATATGTTGTATACACTACTGCAGTCCAGTTTTTGGGAGGAATAGTTCAGTACAGCATAGTGCAGTATGTATGGGGTATATGCTGCAAAGTATGCAATGTTCTCCACAAGGGTCCTAGGGGGTGGCCCACCCTAAGTGAAGATGACCCCCTGAAGTACCTGGTGCCCTCCTGAAAAAGAATATTCCACTCCCTACTAAAGCTTTTCTTGACCCCCCCCCCAAAAATGGCAATTGGCTGCTGTAAGAGCAAGAAATCATCTCTGAATTGCACCATTTTGCATTGTTTAGCACACCAATTTTCAAAATTTATGGCACATTTATTGCAACCATTTTGCAATCTTTTCGTGACCATGTACATTCGCGTCACCTGTGGCTTCTCCCTCTCTTGAAAATCTGTTGACAACGCCACTTTGGTATGGTGTGGTATGGTAGTATGGTATAGTTTGGTGTGATGTCATATGTATGGTGTGGACTGTGGTACATATGTTATGGTGTGGTATGGTTCATATGGTATGGTGGGGTGCAGTATGATATGGTGTAGTATGGTATGATGTGATCTGGTATTGCTTGATGTATACTATGGTATGGTCTGTTATGGTATGGAAATTGGTATGATGGCATGATATGGTACAGTATGGTATGGTGTAGTGTGGTATGGTATGTGGTGTGGTATACTGTAGTATGTTATGGTGTAGTTTGGTATGATGTGGTATGGTATTGCTTGATGTATACTATGGTATAGGTCTGTTATGGTATGGAAATTGGTATGATGCCATGGTATGGTATGGTATGGTATAGTATGGTATGGTGTAGTATGGTATGGTACATACAGTATAATGGTATGATGTGCAATACTGTAGTATGTTATGGTGTAGTTTGCTATGATGTGATACGGTATTGCTTGATGTATACTATGGTATGGTCTGTTATGATATGGAAATTGGTATGATGGCATGGTATAGTATAGTAAGGTGTAGTATGGTATGGTACATATAGTATAATGGTATGGTATGGTATGGTATGCTGTAGTATGTTATGGTGTAGTATGGTATGATGTGGTATGGCATTGCTTACGATGGTATGGTCTGTTATGATACATGGAAATTGGTATAATGGCATATGGTATGGTGTAGTATGGTATGGTACATATAATGGTATGGTGTGGTATACTGTCGGTAGTATAATGTGGTGTAGTATGGTATGATACATGGTACAGTATTACTTACTATGGTATGGTCTGTTATGGTATTAAAATTGGTATAATGGCATGATATGGTGAAGTATGGTATAGCGTGGTATCTGTAGTATGGTATTTATTTGTAGAACTAAGTGTTGTGTAGTATAGTGTAGTCTAGCATTGCTTTAATATTCATAGCATAGCATACATACAGTACCATAGCATTTTAATGGTATCTTGTGGTAAAATACTGTTTACATGCATATATGTACATTACTTTAGTTGCTGTTTAGTACAGAAACGTTCAGCACAGTCATCATACAGTGTAATTACACAAGCTTAGTGCTATGTGGTACGTACAGCACTCGTGTCATGAACATTACTGTATCGCACAATACAACAGTGATTGCACTGAATGTTCAATAACCTGCCACATTGGAGATCGGCATCAATTTCAAACGCATTCCAGAGCATCCTGAACATGTGGCATCTATAATGATGATGGAATTTGACATCTGCTGTTTTCTCATACATTGTTATGTACAGTAAAATGCAGAGGTTATACTGCAATGTCAGACAATTCGTCTTTCATGAAGATCATCACAGAATTTTCCAAAATGATGACTTAATTTTGTGAAACTTTTCCCAAATTTTAGATTATTTCACTTCAAAGAGGCACTGACATAAAATTTGTCACAGGGGTATTGTACGGTGCAAGTTCCTGGCAGTTCAATCTAAACTGTGAATTTGTAATTAATCCTTTGCCCTCTCCCTCCTTGACCCCTTTCATTTCCTACGCTAATTCTCTCACACTCACAAAACTGTTGCTGGGGAACGTCCCAGTGGTATGAATGCCGCTTAAATTTTTCCCTTCGTCTCTCCTTCACCAGAGCAAGGGCCACGTTCCCCAGGCCCAGTTGAATCCCGAGGCAGATGAGTATGTCCTGGACCTGCTCGCTACCTGCGAGGAGAAGCTTCTGAAGCTCCTAGAAGAGTTAGATGGCCATGACGTGGAGGAGACCCTGCAACAAATAGAAGAGGAAGAGGTAGGAGTCTTATAATCTCTTCATCTGTGCTTTAACATGAAATGCTTCTCCCAACTTTGTAAAATTGTGACTGAGCATGTAGGTTACATAATACATGGAATTTTTAACTCATCACCCACTTTTGTCTTTCTCTGGAGTGAGGTGTCCCGAATGTGTGGTATCTGGTCATACACAAGTGCTCCACGGGAACATGCCGATAAACTGACATGCAGCACAGTACCATGTGTCAGATTGTTAGGAAGCATGCAGGCATCACCTCTAGTGGTCGTTTCATAATTACCTAAAGCCGGTCACTTGTGGGTGTCAAGTTTTGTTTTAAGGTCATGTAGGGGTCATTCAAAGGCACAAAAGGAAATTTGTCCTGCCTTACATTACATGGAATATTTCCAAATAGTTGCTAACTTTGTGAATGTCAGTGTACAGTGAGGGAAACAACTGATAACAATGGCTCAGCTACTTTTTACTGTGCTGTTGGTGTTTTAGTTACTTTCAAGGATTTGTTGCTTCAACCATGGAGCTACAAGGAATGGAGTAAAAGCAGCTTATAACCCTTGGAAGTTATGAACTGTTCCAACATTCCATAGCTCAAAACCCTCATTAATTGGTACAAAGGCCTATAATCTAGGATTACTGAAGGTTAAGCGACAGTTGTAGGCAAGATGAAGCACCACCTGTAAAGTGTAGTAGCAGCCATAATGTTGTTTTTGTCATAATTTTTAAGCAATATTAGAAGAGATTTCGGAGGACTGCGCTCTTGTGTGCACATATGCCATCAATTTTTCAAAACTAAGGAAGAATCTAGCTTTACGATAAGCTAAGTTTTGTTGTCAGGAAGGACCCGGAATGATGGGAAATTTACTTGCAAAAAGTTTCTCAGTTTTCATATACTTAAAAATATCCTCTATTGAGAAATAGGTGGTAGCACTGGAACAAAATGTCAATTTTTCTTTATTTGTGGGTCGTTTTATAGATGTACAGTAAGCTTCATTGTAGACTGCACATTTATCGCTACAAAGTTTACTGTTAATTAAGAAACTGTGCAGTATGTCTGTGTCAATATGTCTGTCATTTCCATTTTTGGAATGTGTAAACTATGATAACAGTCATTTTTCATACAATCAAAGTTTTTGACTCCTGTTTGTCATCTAACAGATGAAGGAAGTTCAAATGGATTACAGTGGAGCAAAGGAATTGTCTGATTAGAATTTAGAAAGATTAGGTACTGAATGGATTTGTAAAGGGATTGTTGAGAATGTGATTCAAGGTAACATTAAGTTTGAACAATAACACCATGTCACAAAGACTCTGCTTTAACTCCATTTGTAGTAGCTCCATGCTCCAACACATGGCATTAAGAAATTCTTGATAGGCAGATCTCCGCTCATCGTCCAAACAACGGCTTTCATGGATCACAGAAATAAATTCTGAGCTCTGAGTGGCTAGCGTATCTTCTGTTGTGCTGACTTTGCAGCTTTTGAATAATTAGTAGAAAATCTATGGATTCTTCCAAAAACTCAAACCTTTCAAAATTTTTAATCAGATGAATGTTTTCTTACCATGTAAATGTCAATAAAGGAAGCAAATGTTGATACAAAATATGCACTGAAAGGTGTCAGTTTTAACAATACGTCCTGTGCAATCATCGGAAGTGGTGCAGTTACCACTGCACAAGCGTTAAATTATGAGAGATGAACTGTGTGCTGTTGATAGAGACCTGTTACAAGTTAACAGAAATAAGTTTCACTTCCTTTGGATATTTCTCTCTCAACTTTTCCCTGGAACCCATGTTTATTGCCCAATTTTGTAAGAAGTGTTTTCAATTTTAGGCTTTGGCATTTGGATTTGCCTGTCTTGTCTTGACTTGACCATCTGTAGAAAATGCTGACTGTACACTGCACAGAGAATTAAGAGTGCATTGGTTGTTCTGAGACAGGTTAGGTTCTTACTTGCAAAGTTTTTTTGAACCTTGTAGCTAGTAGCTACTGTACTTTCGAGTCTCTCGGTGTGTAAAATTTGTCGAATGGTTTTCATCGTGACCTCTGGTCATTATTTGGATTCTTCTAGCATATTTTGAACAAAAGAAGTTGGTCTGATGGAATGGGAGTTGCAGTGTTTGGAGTAAGGATGGGATGAGCGTCATGGGGAAGGATGTTGTGGGTATATTGATGTGATGTGAGGTCCAGACATGTTGCTGAGATCAACAAACATCACAGTAGGGTATGCCATACAAGGACAAATCTTTACTCAGTTCCTAACTCAAATGGGAAAATGCAGTCACCCCAGTTTGTATCAGCATAGTCCCCCATCCTAATTTGCGAATGGCCCTTTTAATCATGGGACAATACTTTTGTCTACTGGATTGCTAAATTCATGCAAGTGTTTGTTTACTTTGAATAAACTGTGTGATAGTTTTGAAATATCCTGAAAGATATTTGTAAGGTATAGAAGAGTAGATTTGTGAGATTTGGCTGATGCTTCAGAATGAAGTTGGGGTGACTGTTTATTCCCTTTCAAAGCAAAGAGTGTTTCTGAGGGAATTGCTGATACTCACTATGACGATGCTAAGTTTGTGGCCTATTTCTTTTGCATCTTTCACAGAAGATATTTTTAGTTTGGTACCTGGAAATTGTCCTCACAAAATTTAGATCCCTGCAATGTTAGAACACATTTTTGTCTCCAAATGACATATATTGGTGAAGCGCTTCCACCTTTTCACACTCCCTCCGCTGCCATCCCAACCCTTCTGATCTTCCTCATCTTGATCTATCCATACATTATCAAGTCTCAGATCTATTTTCAAATGTATTTATTCTGCACAAGCAGCATGGTTTGATCTTGTTTTGTACAGTAAATGCCCCGGTGCATGTTTTACACTTGTAAGTGTCTGAGTTTTTAATTTTCAAAGTGACTGCAGTTAGTACTTTGCCTTAAAACTGAAAGAAAGCAAAAAAAAAATTACTTAAATATTTATGATCATAAATGCAAATTAATCTAAATTGTAAGAAATTTTAACAAAATCTAATACCTCTCACATGATCTGCCAAGTCAATAGGTCCATGACTCATCATGAATATGACATTGTAAATTGCAGGGACTCGAAGGTTTTGATTAAAATAACGGAAAAAAGAGGGAGTTTGTGTGTACGTATAATCAACTGCATCAACGACAAAGACATTTACATCTGAAGAAACAGCAGATTTCGTCCTCCTCTCTGAATTGATCAAGCTCTGCCATATTCAAAGTCAGCATGCAAGTTTGGACAGATGGGGTCTTTCCTTGGATGCGACGTAACTTTTTGCCTCCAATCTCGTTATTAACCAGGGGAATCAAGGATGGTGCCGAACAAGAACTTGTCAATACATGTATCTTTTTCGATTTTTGTTTCGAGTTTGTCAGAAAAATGATTTTGACACCCCTTGGAGGAAAGGAAAAATGCCAGAAATGACAATGATGCAAGAAGTAGTCTCTCAGTCAAAGGTCTGACTTGTCTCGCCTTCGTCCATATTCTCTTAAAAAAACAGATCTCCGTCTCCGGCTGCCTTGCTTAGGAACGACACTTGCATGGAAGAAATTGACTCAAAACTAGTGCATTCCACCGTTGCTTGTCAATAGTGAGCTTTTCTGAGCACCCTTCCCTTAGCTCTTCGCTCAGCCAGCTTGCATTTCTGTGTATCAGCTTCATTTGTCTTATATGCATGGCTTTCTATCTTTTGACAAGATGAGGATAGCAACCTCCACCCCCCCCCAAGTCTCAGAGCTTCGTTCTTACCATACAGAAGTACTCCGCAGTGTGTCCTGTCTTCTCTGTCCTCCCACCCCTGTTGCCACTGACGAAGAATTTGTCACTGTTGGTTTTCGTGTCACGCTAACTCTCCTTGGCAGGCTAATGCTTCCAGCCTTTCTCCATCAACCCCTTTTCTTTTTCCCACTCTCTCTCTCTCTTTTTCACTTCTGTCTTTCGGTCTGCTTTCGTCGATTTCACTGAACATGGTTTTAATGTCAAAGTAGAAATCCCTTCCACCATCGTTGAGAAACCCAATTTTAAAGCCAGCAGATGTTCCACGCTAATTGATGAAGTGCATTTGGAACTCGTTTGCGTCTTGTAATTTTATCCATCTCCAGAATGCATGTTGAACAATTGAGTCTCCGTCATGATTTGTGACGTGGTATCTCTCTTTAAAGGGCACCGCAGTCAGGGATTGATCTCGAGGTATATAAATTTCTTTCTCTCGTCTCCCTGATACGGTATTAATCCGAGCACATCTCCCTTCTTTACAGTAGGTGCTCTGTCCTTTCCTATTCTCTGCGTCATTCTTGTTTTGATTCAGTGATGGAGTAAATTAAATTAAACGTAACAAACAACCAACAAGTATGTAGATTTACATCATTTGTCATGTATGTATACAGAAAAAACTCCTTTGGCAGCTTATAGTGCTCTGACAAACTGCAATCAGGCTTCACATTAATGCCTCACAGATGTGCTGCAGAATGAACTTGCATGGCTGTACCACAAAGACATCTGAATATGTATTAGGGTAGGGATAGTTGGAGTTTGTCAGAACATAGGGGGAGGGGAGGGGATGGGAGAACTGTGACAGTGTAGCCGTCGCTGTGTGAAACAAATTAGAAATTGTAGACAGAGCAACTGCTATTAACTTATTGATATCCAAATTTGATACTAGTTTGATGGATATTCTTGTGACATTCTTGGATTTTAAATTTACTTCAACTGTCATTTTGAAGTTAGTGATGGATTTAATTGAAGAAAACTAGGCTGCCATCGAAAACTTGACAGAAATCTTACCTCGTAATCTCAATTGACAAAATTTGAAATTTCATTTTGCCTCGTGCATTGCGATACAAGCCCCTGTCACTAGAGATGAGTGCAGAAATTAAGAGCATCTGTTCCTCGTAATAGCGATGCTCGGTGGGTAAACCTTTTCAGTTAGTGTTGTTTCATATGACAACGCAAGCTCAGCAGTACCATTAAGTAAATCATCCATTTCATTTGATATTGTAGTAGTAGTGGCATAAAATTAGTCTCACATTCATGCACTTCCCTTCCTGGAGTTTGGCCACTTTGTTAAAAATGAGATCAGATCAATCAATGTCAAATTTTCGCATGGCGAATTGCAGATCAAGTTGAAGTCTTTGAAATAGAGCCACATGGTGTGTAGTCAATCTTTCCTTCAAACAGGTCATCGCATTTACAGTGACGTACAGTATTGAAAATTAGCCTGGAATGGGAAATTGGGAGGGGGGGGAAAGTGTAGTCCATGTTCAAATTTCAAAAGGGGATCAGTGGGGGGATCACAGCATTAAAATGAAATAGTGAAAGATAGAATATTAGTCTGGCTAGAATTGGAAAATTTTGAGGATGAGGGACGAAGTGAAGCTTTCTAGGAGGGAAAGGGGAAAATGAAAGCTAAAAAGATTTTATAACGAGAAAAGGCTAAAAGTTTAGATGATTACTTCAGGCAGTCAGTAAGGTAGTTAGTATTTTTTCAATATGACATGGTAATCTGTTTTGTGGGTGGGCGGAGAGAGTGGGCGGAGCCTTTTATAAGCTGTCACCTGGAGATTTTACTGACTTAAAATCTTGAAAGAAAAGTGATACCTCTGGTTTGGATTTGTAGATAGTGTGGTTAGTTTATGGCAGACTCTATGTAGGACGATAACAGTGCAGTATTAGCAGCAGTTAAAAATATCCCATTGTGTAGGAACGTGATACATCGTCTTGTATTAATTACAAGCGATAAGTTCCTACTCTACCACCGCATGGTAACCCTTGTGAGAAAAACTGTGGGAGGTTTCCAAATTTGGAGAACTTTATAACTGAATAGAACCAGTTTTTCCTAGTTTTACGGGTAGCCTATGTTTTCTTCTCGATGGAAACATCTTTTTGCTTTGCATTATAGTTCACACTTGTGGCAAAATATACGTTAATTTTACAACCTTAATGGCCTGTGATGTGTCCTGTATCTTGACCCTTTAGAACATGCCAGCCTGATACTGGTTACAGGCACAAGAGTATAAATCTGGTGTAATCCTGTGTACAAATACTGCATGCACAGGAACCATCCCTGGTGATCAAGGCTGGGGCAGAATGCGACAACTGAGATTTTGTGCGGGTCTTTGTAGGCAACACACTGATGTTGAAAATATTATTTTAGTAACATGAAAGATTATCTTACGTAACTTAAGGTGCTATAGTCTGTCTGCGGTAAGCTACATTATGGGATTCCAGATGTTTGCACAGCAGACTTACTATGTCTTATACTCAAGATATGCACATTATACGACTCAACTTGTAATCAGGCATCTTAATACGGTAGCCCTTTCTCTGAGTGGTCATCAATCATGTTCCTTTAATGTAGGAATTTTCTTTTGGTCTTGTGCAACACCATTGGGTTCTGTCTGGTCAATTTTATGTTCCCAAGTCAAGTCGAAACTGGCCGCTGATGCAAAATGCTTTGACGTGCATGCAAGTGCCTAGTACGAGGGTGTCGATTTTCAAAATGAAATTTTTCTTCAAGTTGACTTGATTCTGCATATTATCCATTTCATGGTTGTGTGCCAGTGGGTGATGAGTAACGGTTTCGTGGGCATAATTCCATGGTACAGTGCCACAGCTACAATGCCCTGCAATTACGAATCTGAGATGTCTCTTGGCAGTTATCTTTGAAGTACATTTTACGCAGGTTTCCGATCTCTTTTGTGGAAATTTCCCTCATGCAAACCCTCGACTCACAAGTACCAAGTGCTGACAATCAATAGATTAAATGGAAGTCAGACTGCTTGACCAGTTCAGATCTAGTTTTTATTGCATTTTTAGAAAAATCAGGGATTCATGGACTAATAGACACAAACAGTATAACCCTTAAGGACAATTTATCAAAATAGAAATAATTCTGTCACACAACGGAGAGGCTGAATATACACCATCTGACAGTAACTCTTTTAGTTTTTTAAAGTCAAGAGGGTTTTCGAGCAATTTGACCTTCGTTTTGGGACCATTATTAGTGCATTGCACTGCTCCCGGTCTTCTAGATGTCAGTTTGTGACCAAGACAGTGTTAGCTGACCTCAATTTTAAAAGCCCAGTTACGCCTTGATTTATGCCCCATACATTTGGCCACTGCAGTTACAGTACATTCACTTGTATTTTCATAATGTTACAATTCATGCAATTTTCTGCAGCTGTTTAAATCTGTCTGCAATGAGTTCCATGCAACCTTAAACTTCACAGCTGACAGGTTTTCACTGCCTTTTTTTCCACCATTCTTTTCCTCCTGTCCCATCCCCTGGAATGTTGATTAAGGGAGGAAAAATGCAGGTGTCAGGAAGTTGGAAAATCTATCATGCAATACAAAAACACAGACTATAAGACAAATTTGTACCACCCTGCCCTCTGTATCAAATCTGTCAAATTATAATTTTAATAGTGAATTCACATCCCTGTTAGATGTTGTAAGAGAGAGACGTAATTTATGAGGTTGGAGTGAGAGGTTGGAAGGTAGTGGGCTAGGGATCTCAGGGGAAGTTATCAGAGAAAATCGGCATAATTAGTACAAGGCAAATGTGGAAGGTAGTGCAGGTGGTGGCTCACTTGGGATCACAGAGGGTGGCATGAGAGAAACATATTTTTTTTGAGGTTTACAGTGGATGGTCGTGCACTAGGTATCACAGAGGATATATCACGTCGGAGATAATACAAGGTTAGTGTGGAAGGTAGTGCAGTAGGGATTGCAGAGGGTGGCAAGAGAGAAAGATAATATGATCATGGAGTTGCCATTAATGACATGAGGGAGGTATGGAAGGTAGGGATCACAGAAGGGTGCACGGTGGCATGAAAGAGGCGTAATAAAAGGTTGACTTCTAAGGTTAGTGCACCTGGTATCACAAAGAATGTCACAAGGGAAACATGGTATGAACTATGAGGTTGCATGAATGTGCACTAGGGATCACAGGGGGTGTCACAAAAGGGGACATAATACAAGTTTAGCACTGTAAGGTAGTGCATTAGGGATCACAGAGGGTGGCATGAGAGAAACATAGGGTGAGGTAGGCATGGAAGGTAGTGGACAAGGGATCACCGAGGGTGTCATGAGAGAAGTACAAGGTAGGCATGAAAAGTCGGGCACAAGGTATCAGCAAAGGGTAGCATGAGAGAAACATAGTATGTGGTAGGCATTCAAAGTAGTGCAGGTACCACAGACATTAATGCAAACTTTTGAGTCCACAGCGGGACCTCAATAGAAAGCAATCTAGAATTTGGAGATGAAAGTATCGCTACCAATAACTGCAAACTGTCTAAATAAATGGAATTACATCCAGATGATTGCTGTAGTGTATTCACAGCAAATAACAAAGTTCCCTTTAATGCCATTTACAGTTCAAAACAGAGGTTCACAGTCTTATGTTGTTGCATTTAAGTGTCCGTTACTGCTTTCAAATGTAGGGTAAGAACATGGTACAGTATTTTCAATGCTTTGGAATAGTCTTTGTAAAATGTTAATCACATTAAGGACTCTTTTCCGTTATTTTGATTTGTTTCCTTCACGTTCTTTATGGAAAAAAAAAAAGAAATCTCCCGAAATCGTCCTTGGTTAGCGTAAGAAAAAAAGAGTGTAAGATGAAGAGATGAATCAAAGAAAGTGCCATTTCAAGGCCCTTCAAAGCTTCTCATATGTTTTTGACAAAAGCAAAATGGTTTCAATATTATTGGTTTACAGGTTAATTGATGTCATTACCATCAATATTTTAGTGCATGCATATTCTAATTAACTAGGAAAAGATCAACCTAAAAATGTATGAGAGAGCAAAAAAAAAATAAAAAGAAAAAACAGAATGGCATATCATACACCATCAAGGAGATAAAAAGAAACTTGAATCTTCCATTTGTCAAGAAAAGCAAATTATCCCTTTCCTTAAAAAGTTATTTGTCATTGAAGCAGATTGATGTCAAACTCCGAGAATAAACACATTAACTGAAAAAAAAAATAAAAGGAGAATAAAATCAAAGAAAAGTTACTCTTGCCTTTTTAGCCTAGAGATCTGCTCTTCATATATTTGCAAGTGAATTAAGTGCCTTTGACGTGGGCATGGAATGAGATTAAAACAGACTTGTGTGACAGATATGATCGGTAGTGGTACGCAATATCACTCACTGAAACCATATTATCGAAAATGGAATCTTTGAGAGTTGATTTTCAGTGGCAGTTTGAAGTTGAAACGGTAATGAAACAACAATAGTAATGTTTTTTTTTTTCTTGGGGAGGTAGGAAGGTAGGTAAGTAGGTAGGTAGGTAGGTAGGTAGGTAGGTAGGTAGATAGGTAGGTAGGGAGACTGGAGTTTGGTATTCAGTCAGGTTGTGGCTTCTGGTTTGAGTATTGTGATCAATTACTCATTCAAATGATCAAATGTCACTTCTGATTACTTCAGAGCACTTTCAGTGTTCAGGTGATAACATGTCAGTAATTCAGCTGGTTGCTCCCAGTGATGGCATGAGCTCTTTTGACTTTCAGAAATTTGATGTTAGTGGCTTTATCAATTTTAGCTGCTTCAGTGGTTGATTTTCCCAGTAAATGCTGTACATGTCTGCTGGCAGATGGGGGCAAATTAATTGTGAAAACCTTGTAGACAATTTCTCAAAAATCATGAGTTAAACAGTAACAGTGTTGTAGGTTCCATCCTTTGTGTGAAACAGCTACAGTACCTCTTCTTTATCTATGTTTTATTGCATGGTCAAAGGTCATTGATGAAATATGAATTCAAGCTTTTGTGAAAATTATGATATCACAGAAACTTACATTTGGACACTTGCTTGATCATAGGAAGTTAGTACATGAGGTGTGTTTTTTTTCCCAGTTAGTGACTTGATTCACACCTTCTGCTTGCTCTGTTTTACTGAAGCAGTTAACTGCAGTGGCTGTCGCAGTGGCAGTGTCTGGACAGTTTATCGCTGACCTTACAACAGGCCCTGCATGGATTTTAACTTCAAGTCTTTGTCTTGACAACATGCAGAGTGGTGCAGGACAGTGGATCAAAGTATCCGTAACAATATTGTGGTTTCTAGGAATCTGCAGATGCTGCTGAAAAGTCCACCCATCTGGCAGGTATTGAAGAGGATTCGATTATGCATTGAGGCGTGGCGTGTAACTCCATCATAAAGCATTTCAATTTTAGGTTTATAAAACCATCATTGTAAATTATGTGACATATTTCAATGTCAAGACAGTGTTTAACATTGTACCACATTGTTGTACAGAAGTTGTACAGAAAATACAGTGTGCTGTACACCTTCACGTCTGCGGTGGCAAAATGTCAGACCTACTGATGAAACCTTATAGTTTACAGTACATGTAATCAGAACCTCAATATACTGTAATTAGAACCTCAATAAACAGTAAGCTGTAATCAAAACCTCAATATATAGTGTACACTGTAATTACAAGCTCAAGTACATTTTAATCACTATGTATGTTTCTCTTTCTGTTACAATCAGTTTCAGGCCGGTATGGAGAGCTCGGTTCCTCATCACAACACTCGTATCAAGCTTCCGACTACACAGAGGGACATGGTATATGATGGTAAGTGCAGCAAGGGGTTCCTGCCAGGCAGGCAATCCTCTAGGATTTATATGTGTGGGGTTACCTTCATTTCAGCTGCCATGAGGGACAAATTTTGCACTGCTGGCGTCCATATACTTTAAGGCAAACAGGGCATTTACAATGCGCTAACATGGCATACGAAGAAAATAGCTTCAATCATCGTTAAACTATTCAGTCTCATCAATGAATATCTGCAAAAGCTTCTCATTTCCTCCAAACATCATCCATCATGCATGAGATGAGTAACAAAAGATGCAGTATTTGAATTTTTGAAAGTTTGGATGAACAAACCATTCTCCAGCAACAAGTATTAAACTGAATTTCTATCTGCAAAAAACTTATTTCTTGTAAAGGAGGCACCTTATTTTGATTAATCTATCCTTCTATGTCCACAAATATTTGGTTTTAAAAATAGGATTGTTGTCTGTGAAGTAAATGCCTTACTTTCCTTTAAGCATCTTTAGTGTAGTTTGACTGTTTTTATCCCTCAGATGGAGGGGGTGTTATTCTGGCTTTAGTGTCTTGCAGTATTGTTGCACCTCTGATGGACATTTTAACCCAGCTGTGATATCTGGGAGAGGCTCATTCCCCCCGAATCGTATATTTTTTTTTATCCCTCATGCATAATTTACTTGAAAAGTTATTTAAGCTACATTTATTCTTAAAGGGTGGGATGAGAAAGAGGAAACTTGGGCTTGGAAGTGTATTTCCAGTGAATTAGGAGGTATTTTGGCCGAACATTTTCCATTATGCTGTATGCCAGTCGATGGTGGCGTTCTGCTTAGTGTCCTACTGTCCCACTCCTGTCCTATTCCTATTGTAGACATATGGCAATATGTGCCTCCCCCCATCATTCTGATCCAGACTAGTACCAAAATAACACCCTAAATCTTCTGTTTGGCATATTAGAGTGGCTGGGGGGGAGGGAAGGGAATGTGCTTTGTAAGGTTTTGCGGTCCTTCCTCTGAGCTGCTTCATCTACCATGTCAGTCCTCTATCTTATTGCTCAGGCTTCCTTGTTTCTATACAAAGAGCAGCGTAGGACAGCTTTACCGTAAGTTTCAACTTGAAATGTCTGAATTCCATCGTTATTTTGAATTTCTCAACAAGAAGGTAATTACTCGTTGGCTTGGGCCGAGGTGTCCACCCGGGGTTGCCATCTTCTTCAGGAAGTATTTGCCTCAAGAAATTTTTTGCCATCCTCTTTATGCTACTGTTTCTTTTTTTTTTTTGGCAAAGAGATCAATTTTGCCAATCTGCTTCAGTGTCAGAGACCTTAGGCTTCCCTTTTACAGTTATTTCCTCCGAGTTTGGTCTCGACAAAAATGAGTGGAAAGAGAACAAAAAGCCGCTCCCTCGGAACTCCGCAAAAACAAGAAAACTCCCTCCCGGCATCTGTCATGAATTGCAAAAGTGAACATTCTTGCGACCTTGGTGGAAATCTCGTGGGTGCAGTGACTTTGGCACGTGACTCTCAACTTTATAATGATCTTATCAAAAAGACATCCACCAAAAAAAGAAACTGGGTTAAGTGTTACACATTCTCCAATGGCAAGTATCTCAGAGCAAAGACCTTGGGAGAGCACTGTAGATATCAAGAAGAAACAGCATGTGATGCTATCTGCTTTTTCGACCGGAAGTGTCTTTTCTTTCTTTCTTTTTTTTAGTTCATAATTGTTTGTATGCATTAATGGTTTGGATGTGTTGCTTTTCATGCTATTGGAAAGAAAATTTGCTGTCTTTGTTGAACATTTGTGTACACACCATGGCAAACTGTACTGTGAAATTCTCAGTCTTTGTTACTGTGTCCACATTTGCAAAGGCAAGAGCTACTGTATGACTGTGTGAATATTTCAGAAATCAAAAGGGAACATTTTTCTTTCTATTTGCTTTCGTTTTGGCACATTAGAATTTTATTAATTCAGAATTACCTACGTTATAATTCTTTTTTTTTCTTTTGTTACCAACATGAGAAATGCAAAGTGAGGTTAAAAATTTCAAAACATGTATATAGGCTGTGATCCCGTAAATCGATTGGTGATATTCTGTACAAGCCAACACACCAGAATTTGCCAAAGATGCATAAAAGACAATTCCTGTTATGTGTGTATTTTTTTTGGGGGGGGCAGTCCATCGCAGTGAGCCCTTCTGGAGGTGACTTAAATAAATTAAATTTGAATTGTTTATCAGCTATTGCACAGACTGTGATTATTTTTGATTTAACACCCATTGTGCATTTCACCATGTACAAACACATAAGCAAGATACAGTAACTAATTAATTTTGTGTTGAAAGTATGAAACTGTCCCTAAATTCTGTACACAAAAGTTTTCAACTTTTGGGGTTTCAAACGGGTTAAATGGACACAGAAGTAGACCTTTCATTAACGGTACCATAGATGTAAAGGTCAAAATCTGCTGTGTATATTCCAATCACATTCGTAATGACGTTCCTTTTTAAATGGAATGGTACTCCCGATCCGCAGTTAAATATGATCGTACACATGGACCAATGAACAGGCCATACAGAACATCGCAGTGGAGACAACTTACCTTCATGGCTCATGAGATGCCAGACTACAATCACAGTTTTGACTTGCAAAAATTAACAAGCAAATAACGTACAACAGGTGTGTAGGGTACAAACTGTAGAGATGTCGAATCAATTTTTGTAAAAGGATCTGCTTTTTCTTTTGCATCGCTGTAAGAATTGTTACTTTTGTTGCCTGCTTTCATATGCAAAATGTGAGGATAGTAGTATGCACCACAGTTGGAATACAAAAGTAAAGTCAGAAAACTTCTTTGGCATACTGTACTTGTGAAGGTGATACAGAAACTATTCATGTGCAGTATTCTCTCCTTTTTGATATTTCTAACCTTTCTATAGTATCTTCACAGGCAAAACATCATCTACAAAACATTTTGGGATGCAAGAAGAGGGGGAGTTTTATTGCCAGTTGAGGCCTAGACAGTGGCAAAGAGATTTATAAAGGGAGAAATCTGTTAATAGAAATGTTTCAAATTTTTATCACTAGTTCAAAGTTGCACAAAAGGTTGTGTTCCTGTGGAGAATACCACTTATGGAAGGTACATGGGTGCAAACCAAAGGGGAACTTCTTTGGTGTTAGAGGCACATGAAGAACTGAAAATGCACAAGTTGGCACAGTACTAGATATATCAAATGAGAGGGGGTGTAGGATATAAAAAAATTTTAAGCAGTTTAGTTTCACCGACATCATGTAAGTGACTTTGTCCACTGTAAAAAAAAAAAATAACACAACACTGCACACGGACGCAATCAATACAAAAACAGTGGCTGCAGTAATTTTTGTGGCAGACAAAGAGTAGCGTTGATGTATTTTGTTTTCAATCATGTGCAATCAAGAGGTCAACAATACCAACATGATGATTTCAGTTGCTCTGTTACAGTGGCATCGTGGTAATCAGTCGAATTTTGGTATCCCTGGGCTGCAAACCATGCATGATCTTCCCACCTTTTAGACCTCTCTGCACAATCACATCCTTGGTGTAATCCAACTTCTTGCATCGATTTTGTCGTAATTCCAACCTTGAGAGTTATTTTAGGTGCAAGAAATTATTAAAAACACCTCAAAAGTGTTGTCAATAGGACTTCTGTGCAATATGTCAAGCACTTACAAGAAACTGTTTCGATAATTAATTATCTGACTCTATTGAATGTGAAAAACTACAACATTTGTTTCTTCGAAATGCGGATTAAACTCTTCTGCTTAAACCTGCTTTTACTGGAGGTAATATTCTTGCGGAATAGGTGTTTTTATCATCATCCTCAACAAGTTTCTGTAGAGAGTGACGATATTCGTGAGTCGCGGTGGTGAAGTATCCTCAAAACGTGATAAAGTCATGAAAAGTATACAAAATGAATATCCGCGAAGGGAAGTTTTGGCTGTTTGCCCAAAGAACATCCGTACTCATGCCAAAATCATTCTGCTGTGGTATTATGCCACATCTTTTATTCCCCATGAAGGTGACTTGCGGTGTCAAAAGTCTGCGACACAGCTTTTGGAAAGTTTTTCTTTCTCCCTTGGTGTGAGGGAGGAAGCAGATTGGGGCAGGGGTAAGAGGCTGGCGAAGGCATCGACGAGGTCTCCTCTGTCATGGAGATGGTGTGGCATTTAAGTTTCATTCCGCTCATTATGGCTGCTGGCTTAATTGACGAGCCTGTTGGTGAACAGTGAATGATTGGAGCCTGCAGTCATCAGAGTGGTATTTCTTGCACACTGTGTAATATACACCTACCTGAAATCAAATGAGAGATGTTCAGAAGTTGGCTGCTCTCTCATGTACAGTAGGAGGTAATTGTTTCTCTGATATTTCATGGCAATGTTTGGAGTTGTTGTACACTACTTTTCCATTTGTTTCACTTCCGCTGTTTTGCATGTGTTCACTAAAAGAGTACCTGTAAACATATATTGGCACATCATGGTATCATATGTGCTTGCGAAAAAAAAATTACTAACTTCGCTTCTGTGGGGTCCCTCTTAACTATGCAACGTAAATGTAACCAAGAAGTTGTTGAAGGAATCCCTTGATGTATTAATTTCATAGCTGCTATGCTGACTGAAGGTTCTTTGTAGACTTTAAGATGTATATGGGATTTGATTTTTTGGAGATATCTGGAATTTATCTCGTGTCATTTTCCCATGACCCCTGTCCCTTCCATGACACTGATCAGGGAAGGGATCAGATTCTTGTTACGTCCACACCATCCACACCATCCACACCATCCACACCATCCACACCATCCACACCAGGATGTGGTGCCAACCACACCACACCATGTTGGGTTAACATGCCCCGTGTGATTCTGTCTGGAATTGATGCAACATATCAATATATATATATTGTAATCAGTTCTCCCGCTGTTTTTAAAGAAAGATATTTCAGTACTGCCTATTTGCCGCCTATCCTCAACCACCTTTGCCCCACAGCTAGGTGCATGGTCCCTCACCCCCACCAATCCTAGTGCCCATGGCCCTGTAGCTGCTTTCTCGTTCTACCACTTCTTATCTCTAAGTCGATAGTTGCTTCCCTCTTGAAATTTCGGCGCAATTTCTTTCAGGTTGTGCCATCCTGCAAAGTCACATTTGGTTCTACTTTCACATGTTTATGTACAGCACAGTAAGAGAGGTCCATGCTTCTTACGTATACTCCCTATTGCACCATCAAAACAAGTACAATCTACAGCTCATCAATTTGTTCTTTACATAATAGCTGATGCGACCTGTGGGCACGCTTCCATAATAGAGGCCACATACATTAGAAAGTGACATTATTAAGTGCAAGTACATTGACAGCTGTACTGAATTAAAGCTCGCTGCTCTGATCATAGTCACTTTCAGTAGAGATACCAGCTGCTGTTGTTGGTGTTTTGAATTCACTTCATAGACATATACTTACCCCGTGCTTCACTAATGTATAAATTTAGCCTGGCTCTAAATGTCCTCGAAATCAGTTCTAGCACCCCACCTTCTAAGATGGCTGGTGCTGGTGTTGTGAGAGTTTTGAGTCAATTTGATGTCGGCGATGAGGAGGCTGACTGTGGTTCAAAAATCCTTCCCTTCCAACCCCTTTTCTCCTTCCGTTACACCCTCTATTCACAATATATATATATATAGGAGGATTTCCAAACTGGGTTAAATCAATCACAATTTGCTGACACCAATCAAACAATAATGTATGGTATTGGACCAGATCAATACCAGCAACTAATTACTTAACACCTTCAAATGGGTGTTTTCCTTTTTTCACCTCCAGTTTAATACACACTCACTTTGTCAGAGTGACTTTGATATAACAAGTTTTTATCAACATCCAGCGCACAGCCTTTGAACAATGTTTGCTATTTGAAAACTAATTAATCCTTAATTGTTGCTCTATTGACTTGACTCAATTTTTTTCCCTTCTTGTTTCTTTACTTCTGCCTTTCTTGTGGACAATTGTGGGGAAGTTTTGACAGTGGATTTTGTATTTGATTGGTTTACTCAACAGCATGTCACAGGATACACTGAGGACAAGAAAAAAGTAAAAGGGGGAGACCGAAGAGTTTGCCTGTGTGCCCAAACTTAATTAAAGAGGTCTTTTTTTTTTGTCGTTCCACTAGGATGCACAAATTACTCATGCTTGTTTGGGACTGCAAAATTGATTGATTAGATGCAAAGATTGATGTTAGGAGGGGTTACCCATGTTAGAATAGAGTCTGCAAATTTTAAGTTGTTGTCTTATTTACATTTCTGGTTTCAGTCGATCAGGTCCTACTGTAGTACTTAACATGCTGGATGTGTACGTACATACATGCCAGTCAGCTAGCATACAGAGAGAAATCTTGTGAAATATAAACAACAAACCTTTGTTGACCTGTTCTTAAGAACTCTCAATTGCAATTGGTTTGACATTGCCCCTGACCTAATTTTCATTCCCTTTGTAACTCTAAATTGTCTCCCAGGTGATTTTTGTCTTTGTAGCCTGTTTTCAGAGTGTCTGTTGGTACCTTATAACATGCATGCTCAGTTGACTGCACCCCCCCACCCCCCCCCTCCACATCTTGTTTAGAAATGTTACCAATACAGTATCTATCAGACAACAATGACAACACAGTAATTCGATGTACAGTACATTCATAGTCAGTTTTCAGCCTAGCTAAATTTAAATTCACAATTTAAAGTTTCACAATACCTGCTTGTTTTAAATATAAAATTGCACTGCTTCAGTCGGCTTGAAGTTGAAAATTGCAAGTTGTAAAAAATTGTATTCAGTCAGAAATTTAATATTTCGTTCAAAAGTCACCATGCGATGCAATAAATTGCACATCAGAAGTCAGATAGTCTAATTATCTCCTACTGTAAATATCATTTGGAAGATAAAAGATATTTCTAATACCAAACCAATTTCATCGAACATGTGAGCCAGTGGTTTTCTTTCAGCAAACAGTTTCAGTCTATTTATGTCACTTACATATATATAAGCAGTCTTTGTTCTTGCAGAACAGCTGCTTCAAAATCAATGTCACATCCTCTGTGTCCTTGTCACCAGAGACCTTTCAATCAAAGCGTTTGTTCTCTTCACTTAATGCCGTTCAAAAGTACCTTTTCACACGTCAAAGAAGGAACTCAAGAATAAACTTGGACAATTGTCAGTGATGCCAGTGCAAGTATTGTAAACTTTAGAACAGTATTCATACACTGCTTCTTAATGTTTCTTTGACAAACTCAATGAAACCCATGAGTTGAAATTTGGCATGTACACATTTTCCTCGTCGACAACTCGCTGACGTGAAAGGGAAATAGGGCATTTAAAAGTGCATTAACATAGTCTGAAAAGAAAATGAAGCATTCGGGCTCATCAGTAAACATCTGCAAAAGCTTCTTAAAACATTATGCATGAAATGAGTGTACTTACAGAAGAATAATTTTAATTTTTGAAAGGTTGGGTGAACAAACTATTCTCGGGCAGCAAATAACTTAATTTCTATCTGTGAGAAACTTATATTTTGAAAAGAAGGCCACTAACATCCTTATTTTGAATAATCTATCAATCTGTGTTGACAAATATTGGTTTTAAGACTATCTTTTCTTTTTTTACGGTGAAACAAACACCATAATTGATCTTTGGTCATCAGCTGAGCTTTATATTAAGTCACAATTGAATTCACCTTTTCAGTGAGCTCTTCCATGATCACCGATGTTGTTAATGAAATAACATCAAAACACCCTCCAGGGTGGAACAGGTTGACACCAGACCACCGAGAGGGAAACCTGTCAGTGAAGGTGCATTGCTAAATAGGAATGCTGATGCTCCTCCAAGATGAAATGTTGATTTTCATACCATGTCAAAAATCAAATATGTGTCCATTAATCAGTTGAAGGACTGTAACAGTTCTTGTATTTTCCTGATCTAATAATGTTGGAAGCTGCGTGCGTACAGTCGCCATTTTTGATCGGGGTCGATCACTCGTCTGAATCTTCTCGCGGTAACTACGATCAGTGAATTGCATACGTGATGACATCGGCATCATTGGACAAAGCCTGAAACTGAAACATCAGCATGTGGGTATGCTAGTAATGTACTCCATACTACTTTAGTGTGGGCAATAACTAGAGCAAGACTGCTGCTGTATTATCGCAGTGAGTTTGGTGCTGCCGAATTTTTAACAGAATTCTTGAAATAAGATCAAGTTCTCGCTGTTTCTCAGAGTATTTGCAACAATTTGTGAAACTCTTCAGCAACCTTCGCTTTGCGTAATATATATTTAAAATAATTCTGTAACAGTCGTAGCAGAGAAATGGCAATTTACTTCACTCCTCACTTACCTGTCTCAGCATAACAAATGCACTTCCATCTACAGTGCCTAGAGTACTGGTAACCTTTAACACCGCCACTAGCGCCATCCGGTCTATTACCGGAACAGTGCCTCCTTCCCATTCTGCCATCCTTATGTGCATGGAGTGTGGAGGTTCGGTCTAACTTTCTAGCGAGAAATGGCAATACATTTTTTTGAGTACGGTAAACTGGACTTGCAAATTGTAATCCCAATTACTGACGAGTTATTGATTACAACTGTCCGCACTGGCTGGTGGTACATGCCGTTGTGTCCTTGCCTCATGTGGCTTCACTTCTGAGCATGCGCACTCTTGATCAAGATTCGTCAGCATATTGTTTCTGAAGTCACTGCTTGTTTGGTCTCATTTGTGAGTCTCATGCTTGCGTAGATTGATTTAATCATCAGGTGATATGCCCTTAACGAGCAGCCTTTGATATCCTGGTACAGAAATGCCTGTTTGAAATCATGGACAACCCCTAAACCTCAGCCTGTTTAAATCAAATGCGATGATATGACACTGTCAGTCAAACGACCAACCAACCAACAAACCAACCCCCCCCAAAGAAAAAGTAAAACCAAAAAAAAAAAAGAGAAAATGACGCGCATGCACATTTTTTATATAGTTCAGTAGATTTGTATAGATGTGTTAAATCTGCATCACTGACATTTTCTTCCTCATCAGATGAAGATGACAGCGGAGAAGACGAAGACATCATCACCAGAAATCACATCAAGAAGCAGGCCCAGGTCCTCGTTGACTCCAAGACGAAAAAACACAAGGTTCGCGCCAGGAAGAAGAAGGGAAAGTAAGCGAGGGAGACATGAAAAGCCTTGGAAATTTCCAGAGAGAAAATCTTACTTCAAAGACATTCTTTGTTCGAGCTTTATTATTCCTTTTTCCTTTTAGAATTTTTCATTACTTAAAGTTAGTTTCTGTATCATTGCATCATATTTTTCATGCTGTCTCTCAGTGTGTGTATAGTGATGTATGAATTATTGAAGAGGGGGGGGGGTATGGGGTTGGGGTGGTAAAGGGAGGTGTTGGTGAGGAGGGGACAAGTCATCAAAGGAGTACTGTCTTCATATTCTGTACGGGGGGCACCGATAGAATTATAGCATCCGGAGTTGTAACCCACAGACACTCGGCTGGTGTGCGATGTAGCCTTGACAAACAAACAACAATCACCATTTTCATGTCGCACTTTTCTGTCAGACAATGAGAAGGAAGTTGAGAATACAAAGGGAAAAAGTCCCTCACTCGGAGATTTGCAGTTTATGATCTTGTTTTCGATGTTGTCATCAGTGTCCCCAATCAACAATACCAAAGCTATCACGCCACACAAAGACCTGCCTTATTTGAACCTTTAACTGGAATCACCCAGTTTCCAAAATCGTTCACCAGAAGCAATAATGCATATAATTTGTCAAGTAGGTGTTGTTTAATTTTTCCTGGGTTATTGTCATATTTGTTCTGGCCTCTGAGAGCATCCGTGGCATCGGAAAGTTTTGTCCTGTTTCAGTGGCTGTTCTCCTGTTTTTGTATTTAATGGCAGTTCAAAGGGAAAAACAGTAAAAAAAAAACACACTTTCTAAATGAAATGCGAGCTGCTTCTTTAATAACAAGTAACTTCAAACCACTTTTGAAATGAAACAAAGAGTAGAAGAGTTAGCAGGATTTGTAGAGAGAAAGGTTGGGAGGGTATACATCTATAGCATATGCCTTAAACGAAAAACAATCAAACAGTCATAGTTTTCCAAAAGTGGAGTTACTTCTTTCATCAGCTGTCTGACATGAAAAGGAATCCTAAAATTTACCCTGTATGTGATGATATGTATTTGTCTGTATCTGTGAAGTAATTGGCAAAATTAATTTAACTCTTCGCACGTAGAGTATTGTTGGGATTAATTTTATTATGGGTCAGTATTCTAATGTTGTTGGGTAAGCATGTGGGGGGGAGGGGTGAGGTAAACAACAGTCTTCTGGACTGTGGCTGTTAACCCTACACCACACGTGTTATGATGACAACCGAACTGAACCGTCCATGTTATGTCAGAGTGCCATGTTTGTAGAATCTCTGAATCTTGACATTAAAATGTTGATAATGCAAACCAAATTTTTGGTTATTTTTCCTGTTTTAAAGCCTGCTTTCGTTTTTCCATTTTCTGTTTTGCATCTTAGGCCATTATTTCCCTTTAATTTAGTCAATATTATTTGCCCTAAAAGGAGGGGGTTGAGAGGTAGGCGAGGAGCTTACAAGGAGAGCAGAGGGGTGATATAAAGAGTGGAAGGTGGGGGGTGCAGAGAAATCCCCAGAGCTTGTAACTTTTGTCTGGAATCAATTTGGTTTACTTCCACAAGGATGAAAAATTGGTTGTTATTGATGTCAAAAATTCTTTAGGTTTGAAATTTGCCAGTGTAATAATAATAATTCTAAAGGAAACTGGACAGGTGTGTAACTTGAAATTATTCTGCCCATACTTTAGCTTGATCCTACCAGACTTCTGTGTGAATTGCTGTAAAAGTCACTGATATGAAATTCTCCATAGTAGACTAAATTGCACATTCCTCCATAAAAAAAATGTTCCAGAAGAGGTATTTGTTGGGGTATGATGTAATATAAATCCAAAGAAAAATTGACAACTCAAGTAGGCTTATATGTAATTGGAAATATGCTTTTAAAAATAAAGTAATAAAACAATATTTAAACGTCATTAGCCCCTTTGCAAAAGTAAAAATATACCCTTTCCCTAGGACAATGATCAATATTTTTGGTCCCCCCCCCCCTCCAAGAGAAAAAAAACAGCCTCTGGTTATGGGCCTTGTGATAACTCATGTTACTGTCGAAGCTGCACACCCCTCGAGGATGAAGCTTTTCTCCAGGGATCTTTACAAAACAAAATCAAAATCATACAAGAAGAAAGCACCGCAGGTCAACTATTGTACTCCGATAGTGGTTGCTTGTAGCAGTTCCCTGTGCACTGGTTTTAAGACTGCCAAGATCTGCCCAAAAGCCTGGTGAACATCATTGCTAGTAGGAGGCCCACAACCCTCTTACAGTTGGGGGGAGGTAAATGTTCAAAAGAGCACTCTGAAGAAGGGTCTTATGGCATGTAATGGGGGGGGGCACCTTTTACTTATCCTAGGTTCACAGTTAGTCGGCAGGATTGTGAGAAGTACCTTTCAAACAATTCTACGCCGTCTAAGTAGAACACGAACCTTACAACGACATCCTTCAAAGATTTAAAGAAAATATTAAAACGGCAAAAAGTTTAGCAAGTACTGCAACTTCTTTCCGTTCACAGAAAACATTGTTTAAAGTCTAATATTCCTACAAAAGTGTGCATCTCATTAGAAGTAACGACAACTTCAAATTTAAATTGTGTCCTCGTTTTATAATGCATGGGGCACGCATGATTTGGGCCAGAATTTTGTCATTTACAAAGTCATTTTTCCCCGTTGTGATTTAACTTGAACTTGAGTGTATGCTCATAGTTCATGTGGAGGGCTGAAGACGGCAGCACAGAACGACAGGTAAGTGTTTTTTTTTTATTTCAGAACTACGCATATTCTCCTCTGAAAGCCATCAAACATTCCCTGGAACATATTCGGTCAGACGGTAGTGTGATACTTTGCAAGAGTGCTCAAGGCTATAATCTTTCCTCGGTGATGTGTTCGAGAGGAAGAAAGTATGTAATTACTCTAGTGGAAAAGTTGTACTCAATTCCGATGTGCCCCCCCCCCCCCTCCTTATTTTCACCCTCGTTTTCTTTTTCTTCGGTTATTAGCATAAAACCACATGCGCATTAAGGAGGTAAATATAGGCACGGTATATGCCTCACCAAAGACCTATTTTAATCCCCGGGAAGTATCTTAGATACTATGCATAAACGGAGGCCACGTAAAAGCGCCTGAACGTAGAGTGAGATACCAACGGATAACATTGCCATTTTAACCAAGAAATTCGTAAGTTTGATGCACGTAGTAAAGTCAGTTAAGCTACCAACTGAAGCGAGCTAACATGAAATATTACAAACATATCTTACGTGCTATAAGAATTGGATAACCCACCTCACGATGGAATGTCCCATATTTGCCTGAATTTAGAGGGAAAAACGCAATGCACTGTTTACGCGCCTTCCTGTATTTCATTCGTTGAAAGTAATCATTTATTACGTCCTCTAAAGGAAATATTTGCTAGTTTCGAATCACTAACGTAAAAATGTTGATTAAAAAAAAAACTTATAAAACGATCATAATGCTCATACGAAAGGGTAATGCCTTATTCAGACTGAGAAAATTGACTTCTTTCTCTCCTTAATAATGGACTGTCATACGGTCACAAAGTTCTCCTGTGAAATTCAGATTATCCCCTTTTATTTTTACATATCGATGGGAGAGGAGAAAATGTGGTCTTCAGGGTCCTTGAACAGAATGGAAGTGATGGTCAAAACATACACCTCTGAACTCGGTATTGTCTTCCAAACAAAAGCGACTAAAAAATGATCCTTCGACTGCCAGAGGTTGTTCTACGAGAGGTTGGTGTACCAGCGTTGCATCATTTTCTGGCTGGCGCCATCACTCTTGGATGGTTAGCCTCCGAGACCGCGTCTTTGGCCTTCTATCGATTAGAGGATGCGGAGAGGGGGAAGAGGGGGGGGGGGGTGTTGTTTAAACTAAATTACCTTTTAGTTTATGAGCGGTTACTAGAAAGACACAAGTTACTTTTTCTCTGCAATTCAGTTTTTCGAATCAGCCTTAAACAAGTGCCCTTGCAAACATTGTTCTTTTTTGTTTCTATTAATTACTCAGGTAACTGTCCAAATAACCAGAATATGTGTGGTAAGAATATTATCCAAGGCGACGGTCGAGAAATAAAAAAAAATAGTTTTAAGTCCACATTTCTCTTAAAGCGTTGGTCAGTTCTAGGAAAAAATAGAAGCCTTCTCGAAGATGTAACCAAATAAGAATTTAAGCTGTGTTTTTTATCAACAGAGAAATGAAGTTGCAAAAAAAAAAAAAAACAGACAAAAAAAAAAAATGTGACTGTTAGATCGTAGTTTACTTATGGGTCGTTGGATGGTTATTGCTTATCGGTTCCTTTGGAATTAAGCCAGCACCATGAGTAATGCAAAGTCTTTCTAAAAATTTTACCTCTACGCCTTTACTATATGTTCTGTTTTTTTGTTGTTTTTTTTGTTCTTTTTTTTTTTTGAAAAATGATTGTATTAGAAAATTTCAACCGTCGTACAAATCATTTGCTGCCGACAGTCTTTACAGGACATTTTAATGCATCGTTCAATAGTTCATTTTTCAAGAACGCTGCACAGCTTATAAATTACGCAAATGGCTTCCCCACTGTTTTTTTTTACAACCTTTTTCTCTCTCTGGGGTTGATGGAAAGATGATCGCCTACCTCTTAATTGACCTGCCCCGATGGATCGGTTAATTTCAGATGCTCGTTGGATTCAGTATCCCGTATCACAAGGATATTCGGACAATAATGTCATTCAAAATTTATTCTAGAAATGGTTATACGAATCATTAAGCCCGCCCGTGGGCCTCTTGATGCGCAGAAGCCATTTTTATTTTCCCATTTTATCTTATTTATATACAAACAGAAAAAAATGTATAAACTAAGTCATATGTAACTGCAAACTGCAAGGAACGTTGGTGTTTTTTTTTATATTTTTTATTTTTTTATTTTTTTTTTCGTGTTTTAACTATGCGACCCCGACCCAGTACATAATCGCCGGTATATATATTTAAATATATACAGAAATATACGGAGAGAATAAAAACCAAGCGGGACGGATAATTAAAATTTACAAAAAGTAGCTTATCAAACGATCCACTCGTTTCGCTTTGCCTGGGAGAATAAAATTTGAATAATTGGTTAACCGTGTGTCCTTAAAGCCCGACGGGAGGATAAAATAGGCTCGTAACGACCTAACATATATGCCAGGTATTTAGTCAACTGGTCCGGTGCACATCGCGGAAACAAGCTGACTGAATTTTTCTTTGCAATAGGTAATGACAGCGGTGGTTTAATAACTGAAGAAGCGATTCACAAGCTTGAAAAATGATCTGCACATTCGCAAAGCAAAACTCTCGCTATGTCCGCTCCCCTGTTCTCTCAGCTTGCCCCCCCCCCCCCCACCTCCGTCTGTTCGATAACTATTTTATTATTTTATCTTTGGTCACCCCAGACACGAGATTTACCCCTGTTTGGAGGGGGAGGCTTCTTTGACCTTGTCTATTTTCTACATTCGGCTTTATCTGACTGGTATTTCGAGTATAGTCACGTTGGAACCGAGTAGCTTAACGTGGCTTTCATCGAGAACGACATAGCGTTAAGTCTAACTATATCCACCTCCCCCCTTCCCTCCCTCACCATTTGATTGGAGATTAAAACCATATTTCGATAGGGAAGATCACTCTATTATAACTTCCGATGAGTGAATATTATAAAATATATATTTCGATGAGTGAATTATAGGCCTCATGAAATTGTTTCAAGTTTAATGTAATCCCGCGTTAGTCGTGACCTTCGAAATGTGCAATTTGCGTAACCTCAAGGGAAGACCTCGTATTCCTATGTCGCTAATTCATAGAATCAGAAATTACCTTTTTCTTAAAGTAGGTTTTGATTTTTTTCTTCTAATGTTGCAGGACTAAATGTCACCTTTTATTTCACCCTGATGTTGGTAATGGGTTTCTATTCCGAAAGCGACGATTTGAATCAAACATCCTTGAATGGAAATTTTACTTAAAAAAACCGATAATTTTCAGGGATAATTGATTCCAACTTTTAAATGGTATGAGATTAAACTTCGCCGACACTCATATTAATTTTTCTTTCCTACCAAGTAGACCTGCTCGTCTTTCTGTTAACTAAATGTGATATAGGCCAATAATTTCAACGTCGTTTTCTGCGGCGGGAGTACATGCATGTAGTATAGGTGAAGACACCTTCTATTTGTTCAGACGCCAGGCAGCGCTCGAGAGCAGCCCCTAATGTTATCATGCCATTTCTAACATGTATAACTGCTACTGGCAGGTTCAGTTCGGGTAATCATTTTAATTGGAAGCAATGCGACCGTGTTTACCCTTCAATGTACATAATTACTTAAGATGTCAAAGGAGCAGTCTCAAAACGTGCAGCATCCGATGACGTCATTTCTTTTCCTCTCTCTCTCCACCTCTGTCTCTTTCTGTCTGCATCACCTATATCCTGCTCTCTGCCATGCACTGTCTGTCTCATACATTTCATTACATCTACCTGAAATACTGCGAGGGGGATACGTTGTCTGCATTTGTCGTTCGACACTTTTCAGTCAGTCGACTTCCTTTGGCGGGAAAATTGTCTTTGCTTACGCGACATCGGTGAGCGAAATGGTTAAATTCGAACCAGCAATGTTTAAACGAAGATTAAAATGTAAGTTTAATAAAAAAAAAAAAAGTGATTTATCAGCTTTCGTAAACAGTGTGATATGTGATATTTCATGATGATTGCTTAATTAACGTTTAAGTTAATGCAGCTCAGGGACATCACCAGCATGCAACGAAAATCTGCGGAGAGTTATAGGTTCAGCCATGAGTTTGGAGGTTGTAGGCCAGGAGGCTGAGAACACAGGCCTTCTAGCCACAACAATGGCAGGAAGAAGATTGTACTTTGATTGATAGGTCATATTAATAGGCTCAGTTTGCTCTCTACTTGCAACTCTGTAGTGTGCAACGAGCCATTTTTTTACCTGGCAAAACATCTAAGGACGCAATTCTCTACACCCAACTTAAAAGGTATATTCACTGGCCAAACTTGAAAGTTGCCGAGGAATGAGAAAACGGGCGTCTTGACAGTAACCGTGGCTGCGTCAATTATGTAATCAGGGAACGTTGTATTGAATTTTGGAGCTGTGTCATTCGTTGCCATGGTAATCGTGATCAAGTGTCAAGTGATTACGTGTATCGTTGCTCATTTCCCGCTTTGTGTACGAGAAGTTCTGCATAGCTCCTAGTCCGATTCTACAGTACACCTTCAAGGGAAGCCAACCTAAGTTGACGAGGGCTTACGTCTCGAAGAACCAGACCTTAGACGTAATCGGCCAGAGTCATGACAGAATATTCCCTGAAAACTGTTTGACAGGAGGGATACTCCAAAAGATCTTCTCTCCACTTGAACGCCATTTTGGTCGTGTAAACATGAACAAGAATGGTTGGTCCACATCGTTTGCCTTTAAAGGGGACTGAAAGTCAGAACTTTTGACAATTAAATATTACTCTTAAATGAGAAACTAACGTGGTAAGCGACATCACCAAATTTAATCGACATATGTTGTTTACTTTTCAAGATATCGCGATTTGAATATTCATTAAAACAAATCAATCTGGACGCTGTCGTTCTGAGATTGTGATGTCATAACTTGACCACTTGTTACTGAAAAGCTTACGTTTTTTTTTCTTATTCTGTTGTCAAAAATGTTTCAGCAGTTATGGATAGACTGAAAATCATTGTATGACTCACCGCGGTCATTCAATACAAAATGTGTGTAAGTGTATGTTCATTTAGCCTATGGAATTAAAGGGAAACAAAGAAATACATTACATTCCTATCAAAGGTTATGTTTAATTTCATTTATTTAATTTTGTCTCCACAAATACAAATCAGAGGTAATGTATAAAATGAACACAGGACACTAGAACAAACAAACAATTTAACTGGCTAGTAACTTATGAAGTGAAGAAAAGAAAAAGACAAACAAGAAAAATCAAAGAAGGCTAATAAAAGGGAAAGCAAAGAAAAATAACTCAGATAAGGCAATATTGTAGGCCGACATGTAGATGGAGAGGAAGCTAGTATTTCCCCAACAGATAACTCTTGACATGACTTTTAAAAGATGAAAGCGAAGTATTTTTTCTAATGTCGGTTGGAACCTGGTACCATAATTTACAACGGTAGTTGTTTAAGAGAAATTTGCCATACATAGAGGTAGATCTAATGACGGAGAAAAGATCATTTTTTCTGGTAAAAATGGATAAATTTAAGATCTGTCTAGGGTGAACCATAGTTCGGAATATATTTGGTAGAATATTGTTAACATACTTGTAAATAGCCACTATACACTTCAGAGATGTGAAAATCACATATTTTAAGGATTTCTATAGTGGGAAATCATTGAGCACATCAGTTGAAAAATGCATATGTTTGAATGTTATTGTTGTTAGTATTCTACTTTGTAAAACTTGCAACGGTCTAAGGGTTGAAATATTTTTCATACCGTAAATTTCAATACCATATCTAATCTTGGAATAAACAAGAGATAATAAAGCTGAAGCAAAAAGGGTGAGGAACGGCAGAACGAAGACATCAAAACTATACCCGCTCAAAGTTTGTTTATATTCTACTGAGGCAAAAAATGATGGCACACTTCTCTGAATTTCAAAAGTATTGGCTATAACTTATGAAATAATGACTAAAAGTTTGGAAAGGTGCTTGTCAAACACTTCTGCCTGATATGTCAAAAACGATGTTTGCAGAGTTTTGTTCTCCTGACAAATTAAAACAGGATCTCTGAGAAAGAACTTGACTGAAAAGACAAATGTTTCTGTGTAACAATTCTTCGAATGAGTCGTAAAATTGGTCCTGCAAGGAATAGCTAGAATGATTATCAGTAGATTCTGAACAGCCGAAGGTTTGATCTTCTTTAGAAGGACCGCAAAAAAAAAATAAATAAATAAAATAGAGAGAGTCTTCGAAACAATGGAGTTCTTAACTTGACACAATGGCCAGTGGAGCACACACTGATTGAGGGCCACATCCTGCTGCTATTGTTAAGACAGGAAGCACGAACAAAAGCTTGGGAGGGGGTGCAGGTAGGGCTGAGACATGGGGAATTCCCCCCTTTTTAAACCTCGCCTGCCAATTACAACATTACGTTAGCCTTTTCTTGTCTTTAAATACATTGTATACATCTGTCTGTTTCACAAAATGCAAGTGCAAATCGTCTACAACTTGAGAAGGCCGGAGGCATTAGACATTTTCAAATGATCTGAAAACAAAACAGTCATTTAAATGACAAGAATTTCGGGAAAGGATGTTATCGCGCTGGAAACCATGAACTGTGACGACCATACTTCTCCTCATTGCTAGTCAAGGTATCGTTTTGCTGTGGAAGGATCCATGAAACAGAACACATTTTTTCAGGCAAGATTTACCTAGTTGGTTCGTTTTAAAAATGTTATAATATAGGCCTTCAGTATGTAAACAAAATGTTTAGAAAACTGCCTAACCTAATGATTAGGTTACTAGGTTTCCGATTACCGTACCTTTAGTTGGACTGAGTGATTCCTCGTAATTAATCCATATCAGTGATATATTCAAATTCTGAATGAGGCTGATGCCAAATTAAAGGGAAATTATGTGTTTGCTTAAAAAGAATATCATACCTAAAAATAGCCTATTTGTGGACACAGACCGATAGATTATTTAAAAGGACTGCGGCCCTCTTTTCAGTAAATAAGTTTCTCACAGATAGAACTTCAGTTATGTGTTGTTCAAGAATAACTTATTCACCCAAACTTTCAAAAATTAAAAGTGTAAAAATGTAAATATATCCATTTTATGCATAATGTTTTGAGAAGCTTTTGCACTGACAGACGTTTATATTGATAATCCTGAATGGTTTAATCAGGGTTTAGAAATGGTTTTCTTTGTAGGCTACGTTGGTGCTATAGTATTTTCCTTTACGTGTGCAGGAATACTTTTTAATAGTAAGAAATTATTTTGATTGAACAATCTCTGTTGAAAAGGTCAGAGGGCATATCAAATTGATTTAGAAACAGCTGTTCACACAATAAAGTTGCATATATAATGATTCATGACCAAGCGGAGGGCCACCATCCGTTGACGCGGAGAGTGCAAGAAAAGTTTTGACTTTGCAAGTGACTTGAAGAAGTGGGGTGAGCAGTAATGACTACATCAGGGTCTCATGTTTTCTCTACCTCAAAGCGGAGCGCCACCCATTGGTTGACGCTCAGAGTACAGAGAAAATTTTTGATAGAAATATCTCGCATGAGACTGCAAGAAATGGTACTACTCGGAGTCTCTCTCGTTTTGTTAACTTCAGCTAATTGTTCTTTATTTTTTTAGAACAAAAGATATCAAATTTACACTTCCACTAAGGATAATGTAGATTGTTTTTTTTATCTCACGTTACAAAAAGTGGGAGGGGGGACTAATGTGCTAGCATCCCCTCCCCTCAAAATGTGGGGGACCCCCCAAAAAAAGAAAGTCGATGCCTGCACGGCCAGCTTGAGGAGTATAACCTCTGGTCAACGTTATAATCCGGCAGCGGTTGGGAACCTGTAATTCCTGGCAAGTATACCAGAAGTGACAACTTATGGGGTTCTTTTGTGCCATGTTTAAAGCAGAGAGGCATTGAGGATAGGCATGAACGGAAGGCGTTTATTCCCTGTGACAGTCGAAAAAAAAGAGTAATATTGTCGTGGAAAAACTGCGCACTACGACGCAATGTGTTAACGTTTCAACGTTAAGACCAAATTGAGACGCATTAGCCGAATTTATAACCCGACAGAGTTCTGGTTCCTTACCAGTACGTATACGATATGATAATGAAGTGACAACGTCTTAAGGGCTTTCTCGCTATAAACCTTCGAACAGTACTGTAGGTTCCGTTTCATGACCTACGCTCATTACACTGAAGTGGAGTATAAATGCCTATAGTCCAGGTAGCAGCCCTATATGAGGGTTGTTTCATACGAAAGGGTATCAACAAAAATGTAACTAATATTGTCCCTGATTTGAAAGCACCAATCTCGTCTTTTTTGGCATTATTTCTTTTCTTGGGTTGCCCCCCCCCCCCTTTTTCCTTTTTTCCACCCCCTTTTCCTCGTTTTAGGGACCTACTGTATTGGTTGTCGAATTATCCGTGTCCTTGCGTCGCTTTAACGGACAGAACCACACCGCGAGGGTAGCAGCTTGCGAGAGGAAAATATATTGAAACTGCTCTGCGGAAAAAAGAAAAAAAAAGTCTTGATGTCAAAACCATTAATAAGAAACAGGGTGACGGGTAGTGCCAAAGCCAAGCGGAACAATTCACGAAAAGAAAAGAAAAAAAGCAAAGAAGTAAAGGAAAGGAAAGAAAAGCAATCCAATTTGTAGAGCAACTGTTCTTTCCCACAAATTGGAGTGCCAGAATGGATTGTGATTGAGTGAAGTATTCAACTCTTCGGAGATATGTCGATGTATGGAACCCCGTCTCTGTGCTATACGGTGGCGTATAGTCCCTTACAGCTATATTACAGATACAGGCAGACTACGCGACCATAAGAAATAAAAAAAAGAAGCAGACGTAATAAGCACAGAAAAGAAAAACTAGTAAACAAGCGAAGCGTCCAGGTGGGGTGGCCCTAATTAATGTAATGGCCACATTCCCTGATTCCTTATTAATACATATGTGTGTATAAAAGATGAAAGTAAGAAGCCACCAGACACACGACATATTAAAAACGATCCATAAAAGTTTATTAAGTTTTTTTCTAAAAATTTAATTTTTCTAACGTGCTTGTATATCTATATATATATATATCTATATATATATATATCCATATATATATATATCTATATATATATATATATATATATATATATATATACCATGATTTTATTATATGCCATTATATTATATAGTTACCATTTTGACAAACAAATGAATAAACACACACACACATTCGTTTGTTTGCTTGTCGAAATGGTAACCGTATTTTAATCTACAAACCACTGGCCTGCGGCGATCGCACTGGTAAAATATTAAAGTCACCTAAAATAAGAAGTGACGTCTTCTACATACTGATGGGATCATTCCATTCTATCGATTCGTTAGGTATTGAAGTCCCCACCCCCCCCCCATCCCCATGATACTGTATCGTTCCATTTACCAAATGTTTACTCTTTTAGAATCTAGCCAGGAAGAGTTAACACTGCTGTTACCTTAACAAAGAAGAGAAAGGCTGTTGCATTTCAAAGCACAGATGAAACTTCTAATAAATACTTTCTCGAGATAAATCGAGATATATCGCTGAAAGATGAAACTTTGAAGTGCTCTACTTTCTTAGTTTTTTTTTGTTTTTGGAATCAAACAAATGTTTAATTGAATCATGATCGTCTTCGTCGTGTCAGAGTGCCGCCTCTTACGGTTCCTAATATCCTCACGGGGTGCCCATAACCTAACATACTTCTTCGATTTGAACTATGAACCAGGCTTTCCACAAGACAAAAAAAAAGGACGGAAAAGAAAAAGATGAATAAAACAAAGAAGACGGGCGTTTCTATCCACTTTTATGAAACCATGGAGCGACATGTACATTTCGACGCTATAACCATAATACGTCAATCACCATTGACAGATGATTAAAGTCAGGCTCTGAAGTATTGTTTTATAAAAGAAAAAAAAAACAGACACTTCTGGATCGGTTTTCAAGGTCGAAATATGCACAATCAGGACGTCATACTCTCTTCCATTTTAGAGAGGGTATTATACATAGATTGGTAGAGAGAAAGAGAGTCAATTCACTCTTCTAGAGGTTCAGAGATCACTCTGCCAATGGTGAAAGGAAGTCTTGCTCATTCAGTAAAGTCAGCCCCTTGACTCATTATAATGAGCAGCCTTGATGTGAAGCGAAATCACCTCGTTGTTGTAGTTTTTGGAGTTATTATGTAGCCTACGTGCACATTTCTCTTAAAAGAGTGGTGGCTCTATACCGCTCTAGACAGTCAGAAATAGTGAAATTTTCACTCTCTGAGACTTAGAGTGTATATACTCTTCGACAATTTTTCTTTTTAAATTACCCCAGTGACCAGTGTTAAACACAACCAGGTTGCTGTATACATGCGCTGGTACCTCCACTATCCATGTGGCATGACTGGGTACACCGAGGCCTATGACAAATGCAACTTCTTTATGCATGCTGCAATGAATATTTCACATGTATCTCAGCATTTCACTGATCAATAATGTATTTGTTAATTACAGAATCAACCATGTACCTGCCAACAGAAATATAAACAAACATGTTGTACAGAAAGTCCCTTCAAGTGACATGATATTTGTTTTCTTTATGAGAGAGCTTAATTAATGAGAGGAGGTGGGGGGGGGGGGAGTTCGATAAGAACAGAATGAATTAAGTTTTGAATAATTATACACTGAGACTTACCTGAACAGATGATAGAAAAGATCATTCATCCATTCACAAACCAAAAAGTAGCTCAGTTTTTCAAGAGTTTCCAACAATCTTTTTTTTTTAAATTTTGAGTGTGTAAGATTTTTGGTGGGGGAGGCGGGGAGGGAGACGGGAAATCACACTGTCTTTGTTTAGTGCAACGAAAAATTCTCCAAATCCTTTACTTCCCTGGTATGGAAAGTTAGTAGCGCCATAAATATCAGATGTACCGTACTACTCTTTTCTCAAAAAAAAAAAACCAAAAAAAAAACAAAAATGAAAACCCACACATTCGTGACCTACTTTGCTCATTTTTGTGGTTATTGCAACAAAAAGTCCGAGATTAAATCGTAACTTTACCTGAGTGAAATGAAAGTATCACTATTTCTTCTTCTTCTCCTCCTTTTTTTTTTCTTCTTTGAGTTCCTTCTTTCCTGTTTCATTATTTATTCCCCTCCCCACTGTCTCCACCTATATACGTTGAATTCATTCGTCCTTTTGTGTGTGTGTGTGTGTGTGTGCTTATTGACTCTTCACAGATAATTTTATTTTTATGTTTTACCTTCAAGTTCTATCATTAATTATTGTTCAATCCTTGTTTTATTACCTTCTGTCAAAAAAAGCTGATATTTTTATTTACATTGCCATCATTGACTTCGTTTTCGTGATTCATTGATAAATAAAAAGATTGACATAATAATTATTAGGGCATGTTGTTTATTGTTGAGCACTATTATCATTTTTATTTATTGTATCCGTAATACAATAAACGACTGCAGTTTGAAACAGATATACTTCTTTTAATTAAATATGTAATACGCGGTTTGTAGACATACTCTTGCGCTGCCATTTTGTTTTTATCAAACCTCCCACTCTCTCTATATATTCCATGTGAGACAACCCAGAAAAAGGGGGGTAAAACTTCACAGTAAATGTAGTGAAAGTTGAAAGACGCATCTGGCAACCCCTAGTGGATTACAATTTAAACGCTGTCTTTTATATTCCCCAGGCAGTTGTGAGAGGCTTCAGCTTTTATAAAACACAATATGCCACCAAACTGGTGTTGGTTTACTTTCCAAAACCTCCTCTTATCGTTTGTAAATTCCTCCCAAGAAACCGACTTATTTTGTTTCCCTGGGGTGTCATCTCACAAAGACACGTCATGGTTAGCGTATGTAAGAAGATATTAATCTATATGATGGTGTACGAAGTATCTTCTTCATTTCATTTTTTTTTCTATCTTCATTCGGACAATGATTGTGCCATGATTTTGTCTCTTCTTTTTTATGAACACGAACAAAAAGATGTAGGGCAGAAGAATATTATAATTCCTCGAATAACCTCGTTTAATAATTTGTTTTAAATGTATTTTATTTCTTCCTTAAGATTTTCCCTTACACAATCGCATGAAAATGGTACAAATTGTGAGAAAGAAAATGGAATCAGTCGGCCTCAGTATGAATTCATAACTTCCTAAAGTCCGTGCGAAAACGGGAAGGTGAATGAACTATTAACGAAATCCAGAAAAGATGACGAAAAAAAAAACAAAACAAAACTAACCATAATTTGATGTAAAAAAAATCGTCACAGCCTGAACTCTTCCCAACCTTCACATATTTTCCAAATCATGGTATATCAAGGAAATGAATCATTTTTTGATCGTAAATTTAAGTGAAAAATATAAAAAAGCTAAACACATCCAGGAAAGGGGTGACATAAATGCCGTATACTGATATAAATCCATTGTAATGGAAACGATGGCAAATGCTATAATGCCACTTACAAATGGCACATGTACCTAGATGTAAGTGGGATACACGTTCTGCCAGGGTTAACGACGGGTTAATTGAAGAGTTTACCGGCCCCAGAAATTCCAGAAAATGGGGGTAATTTTAGTTGGGCAAATTTGTGATTCTCCGCATGAAATACTAGAATACGAAATGATTCCCTGTGTGAAAGAACAAAAGATAAACTGTAAGAAAATGAACGGCGACTTTTCGTTTTGTTATACTAAACCAGAGATGGAATAAAGACGCATGGGGTAAAGGAGAAAAGAATCGATGTATGAATACGATGGATGAACATGATGGATGAACTACGGTACACCAATGAATGAATGACAGGGGCATGAATGAATGAATAACAGGGGCATGTGAGAGTGGAAATGGACGTGGGACAGAGCATTTCGAAAAATGTAAGGGAATCATCTTTTTTTTATTCGTGGATACGAGAGAGTTTAGTTCCGATAATCTTTAATTCAAGAGTATCGCGTCTTACAAACCACCGTGACCGACATTTATTCATCTGGGTGGGCTTTTACCTCCACCGCGACGAATTTATTAAGTTTCTTTGTTTATTTGTGATCACTTTTTTATTTCGTCATTGTGTTTCCTGGTTTGCAAGAACTGAAGAAAAAACGTTCAAAGTTGACGATCGGCGGTCGATGGATTGCTCTCGGATAAGTATAATAAACCTATGAAAATATAAATGAAACGCCCCCCAACATTGACCTCTGAAGCAGAAAAAAAATAACTTGTTCTAAAGTTTATTTACTTTCCCACATCATCATCTTTAGGAGTTGTGTAAAGAAAGTAAGAGGGGAGCTTTAAAACTTTACAGAATTTAATAAATTGTTGAACTGCAGAACAAGGCTAATTCAGGCAGGGAATAAAAAGGAAGGTTTTTTTTATGAGTTTGTTTTCGATTTCCCAGACTCTAACATTTTGTCGTCGATCTCCATGTTGATACATGTAGGTTTTCACGACACAGACATAAAGGTATAGCGTCACAAAGGGGGATAAGTTACAAGTATTTGGAGGATTTGATATCACGTGACCCTCCCCCTTAAACAAAATAATGGAGAAACGAAGGCGCTTTTTTTCCTATAGTGGTGACACAGTTCGATCAAGATTGTTTGTAACTCACTTCCCAATTGTTGCAAAACAGTGCAGACATCATGAATGTATGCTCCTAAGAGACTAATATATAATAGACAACAGCACGTGTGTGTATACTCTTACGGTGACTTCGATGGTCAACACCAATAGAAGAAACTTTTGTCAGTCTGCGCACGAACTCCTATATGCTCAAAGAGAAGTTTTACCACCAAGCCAACTTACTGAGGTGTTGGGGGGGGGGGGGGGAGAGAGTAGCCGGGGAACAATGGAGACCAAAACAAATCCTTCCTTGACTATTTAAATGATTCATAAATGCTTACATAAACATCCTGCATATCTTCACACAATAACACATCCACAAGCACCTCAGCCCCCCCCCCCCACCCGATCCTTTCAGACAAACACCCCCCTGTTTTCATCATTTCAATGTGGTAGCAAATTGTCACTGTATTTCCTTTATTTACAAAATTGGCAGAAATTCAAAACAAAACCTGGAGAGAAAACTGAACTCGTGTTTCGATTATTTTGTTCGACCTTATGATGACGTAGATTGCGCATGGCAGTTTTTACGCTGAGTCAATACAGTGATTTTAATTTTTAAAGGCAAACGAGGCTTTTGTTTTACAGAAAAAGAGGTCATACTTTTTTAAAGCTATATACGTAGTGATTTGTTGCTCAAGAGTAATCCCTTAACCCAGACTTTCAAAACTTCCCAAATGATGCATCGTCTGTAACTGACCTTATGCATAGCGTTTTGAGAAGTTGAAGCATTTGCAGACGTTATTATTTTGCACGTTGAGACCTTGTCGTTTTTTTTTTTTTTAAATGACTAAACCTATATAGTTTATATGCCTCGATGGTGCGTTTAAACGCTGTATTTCCCTTGAAGAGATAACTTAATTTCTACACGATAACATGAGAAAGAAAATATTCTACATTTTATGTTTTCATCACTTGTGTGATGTAGAATACACATGTACTCTATGATATGATTCGATGTTTAACAAAGTCGTGATAAGACTCCGCTTTAATTTTTATGAATACTTGAAGATGTAACATAAACGTGTCCTGATTCTGTGATCATTACCTAATTGGAGGCTGATTAATGATTAGTTATCATCATGTGACCGTAAAATAATTCATACGCATTACATATTTACGTCATAAAAATTAGTGTTTCGTGTGGTGATCGATGCGTAAACATCTTATCAACATTAGGGTCGCTTTTATTTATTACAACCATTATGAAGAGATCCGATAAAGCATCAGTTATTTACAGTTTTTACCATAACACAATGGCTTGCTTTAAAATTGCTGTTACTTAACCACAGGGTATGTATTCTTTTAACATTGTCTCATATCGTGGCAACGACATGATGTTCTCTGATTTTTGTTAACGGTTCATGATGCAAACTGTTTTTTGCAAAGATTTATAATACTATAATTTGACTGTTGTAAGCAACATTCTAAGCACCTCACGCTTACAACAAAATAGTACCGTGCCAATTTGAAATGTATGTGTCCTTTCCTTGACGTAGAGAACATATTACCGCAGTTCATTTTATTATACATTCATCAAACATTCCGGACATATTCCATCGCCGTTAACGTCGGCCATTTAATTTAAAGCGGTGTAGAAATATAAAAACAAAAGAAACGTTAAAAAAAAGAGAAGTAACATGATAATCGAACCAATGTATAATCAGCCATTCCTTATTATGATTTCACAATGACTCGAAACAAGTCAGTATACAACTTCTGTAATTACTGGTAGCATGAGAAAATAAAGAAAACAAAAGACAAATGAGACTAGACAATATATCATGATACAAACAAGACGAGACAATATAATACGGGGGGGGGGGGGTGGGGCTGAGATAAACTGACACAAATGATAGAGACATTACAGGACAAAGCAATACATGCAAAGATGCCGAACAAAGCAAGACAAGGCAAGATAATAGTAAGTTGGAATAAGGTAATACAAGAAAGACAGTGCAAGACAATACACGCAAGATACTGATGATATTAAAATAGGACAATATGAGATGTAGTTAAAGACAAGGCCAATGAAACAAAGACAGTACAACCTTGACATATTATAATTAAAGAGAGAGACATAATAAAACTAAACATATTTTGAGACAAGAGGGTAAATCAAGAAAATAATGTACCAGGAAGGTTAAAATGTCCCCCTCCTCACCTTAAACACGAGAAAGGGCAGGTAACTAACTCCAAAACCCGAGACATTTTTTGCCTCTCTCACGTGAATATCCCACCCCCTCCCCCTGTGTGCTGTATCTCGCATAGCTGGGCACTGATTGACATGTGAAAGGACTGAGGTAATATCATCTGCCTTTTCTACAGTCAAAATAAATGTGATCACTCAGGACTGAAACTGCTTCCATGGAGAAAACTGGCACATCCTGCTTGTAACGTGGTTCTTGAAAGCCGTCTCAGGTTGCAAACAAGAGATGATGCCCACCCTCCTTACCGCCTTCCACAAGTTTTTTACCAGTCCCGGGGCCCTTCCTCGACGGCAGTAGGTCGGCATTCTGCTGCAAATCGTACTAACCTTCTGAAGCTCTAATTAAAACTAATCAAATTCAGTTCAATTACTGGAGCGATAATTAGAAAATAAAATGGAGAAGTGATGCGGTTTAAGATGTCGAAGTGCGGGTGGGGGAGGGGAACTAGAAGGGGTGGGAGGGTAGGAGTAGAAGACGATAACGACTGCTCCTCTCGAACAGTTTTTAATTTTGTAGCCGTGTTTAGATGTGATTGAGAGGATACTGGTACGGATATGTATCTTGGGAAAAATTACACGATTACATTCACGGGTGCCAGTAATTGACTGTTATTAGTATGATCATGGCGCTCCATATTATGACACAGTGAGTTCCTTTAAAGAAGGGTGGTCCCAGGGGCTCGTTGACGAGAAGTATCAAATGGCAGTTGCTGAGCTGCAAATTAGCCCAGCGTGCTCGACAGAGGGGACGTATCATAAACAGCGAGTTACTTTAAGTGACGGAGCAGAGCTCTCACTTACCGAGTCGTATATCAAACTATTCCACTGAAATTAAACCCAATCATAACGAAAATGCTATGAAACACCAGGTTGACGATAGAACGTGGCTGAGGGGATATGTACGGATGCCTTGAAGTCACATGCCTGTGATATCGTCACAACCAAAAGCTCCATTTTTGCATCTGTGTGTTAAGGTAGGATGCGGGCTTCGGAATTATGTTCATTGTATCGTGACATTCATATCAGTTTGAAAAAGAACATTGCAGGTTTGATTTCAGTTGCAGAGCTGAATGAAGTACGGGGTTTGGTCTTCAGTTCCAAAGAAGGAGCGGGGAGGCTCTCAAGTTCTTGAATGATCACGTTACATGAATATTAAAATGGACCCACACTTGCATCAGTGGCACAGAGGCGCTACATAGTCTAAGACTTACCTTGTCGTGTTTACTTTCCAAGTTCTCAAACGAAAAGGTAGAGGGGGGGGGGGGGACTCAACAAGTTCCTTTGGACATCCATACAATTTACTCTCATACCGTTAGGTCTCAAAACATCACGTAATTCAGTGAAAAGTTTTAGAAGGTAGTCAAATTATTAATGTGGCTACATGTATAAACCAGTCCTAACTTTATTGTTATCATAGTTTATCAGTAAAAAATTGAAAATATGCCACCAGCGATATGACTTTCTGTCGTGAGCGAGCCATTGTGTGATCTTATTATTGCAACTGTCATGAATCCACTCTTCAGCTCACCGGGGTCCAAAATTATCTCCCCCCCCCCTTTTTTTTTTTTTGTTCTGTGCTCACTTTCTCCGTGTAGTCATCACGTAATATACAGTCTACTTTCGGCGTGTAGTCATCACGTAATATACAGTCTACGTTGATAACCTTATCATCCCCGTTGTCATCATAGTCACTGTCGTCATCATCTCCATCATCATCACCATCAACATGATATTCTTTGTCATCCGCACCATCATCATCATACCATCATCATGCACCATCATAAAATTATTATCGTCACCCATGGTAATTATATAGAGTCGTTTGCAAATGTCATCATAGTCCTCATATTATCATCATCATCATCATCATCACCATCATCATCCTGCCATCATCATCATCACCATTATCATCACCATCATCATCATCCTGCCATCATCATCATCACCATCATCATCATCATCCTGCCATCATCATCATCACCATTATCATCACCATCATCATCATCACCATTATCATCATCATCATCCTATCACCATCAACATAATCTCTGTCGTCATCCCCACCATTATAATCATATACCATCATCATCGTCATAAAATCACCATCGTGACCATCGTCGCCATATTTTACAATCGTTTGTAACATCGTCATCTTCATCACATCATCGCCATCATCACCATCACCATCATATCTTGCACCGTCGTCCCTTTCTTTAAAAAAAAAAATCGTCATCATTTAATCATTATGTCAATTAAAGGCCACCGTAATTCTTTTCTCACCGTGAGTTGTCTCTGGTAATGAGATGGCGTTGATAGAGAATATCTGTTTGGTTATCAATATCATGAGCGAGATGGGAATACTGTGAAGCCTACGTCTGAAGCGGAGGAATGTTTTCATAAATCCGAGCGAGCCGCAGATTATTATTATGACAGACAAGTTAATAACAGTTAGAATGCGTAAAGGTTTTTTTTTCCCTCTCCCTGTCTTCATTAAAGTACACTGGGTCTCTCCTTACGAGAGGTTTGTTATCACGGAGATGTGAAAATAATTAGATTGTCTTGACTACATAGGTAGTCTTAGCGGGACTCTTCGATTTTAGACCGCCTTAAACTGTACAAATTAAAAACCGCTGTTTTTCTTTCTCATTTCTTTTTAGACTCATTTTAATTTTTTTCTTGCTGTCTTTTTTTTCTTACTTGTCGCTCCTACCATGTTGTCAATAAATTCAATTTTAAATATTATTTTCGTGGCTGTATGCTGTTGTTAATATCAAGGTTTATGGAGAGAGAGCAAAAAAAAAAATAATAATAATAATTAAATAAAATGTGTATGTCCGGGAATGTGTTTTGGGAAGGTATACACATGACTTCATTGCACAGTTGGTGTTTAATGTGAACATGTTTTATAACATTATAAGACGTGTTCAAAGTATAGAGAGACACCTTGATAAAAATTCGCCTCGTAGAAGCAAATAGTTTACAATTGTAAGAAGTAGCACCGTGTAACATCATACGAAGTTAAAAGAAACCACAGCACTGGAATACAAACATGAGGATACCTGTATTTGGACCTTTCAGTTGTTTGTGGAGATAACCTTTCATGTACCTTCAGGAAGAACAGATGGAAAGTCTCACACCATTTTACATATAGAACCCTTTAAAATGGCAAACAATTTCAAGGGGAGGTGTCCTCCCTTAGACCCCCTGAGACCCCTTCTTTCGGCCGACGAAACCAACCCCCCTCCCAACAAAAAATCGGTCAGTCTGGCTACCGAGCGAGGTTATGTAGAGGTTGCACTTGAGAGAGCTGTGCTCATATACCCCATGCCACAGAAAATGTCCTTTTGTAGAAACGACATCTACGAAAAAGTTACCAACCGCTGAAGACAAATTTCATTTACAATTGATTAAAAATAGCAATAGGTTTCTATTTTATTTTGTTATCTGTTAAGCATCCATTGCCAGCACGCGTAAGAGCTTCGCTTACAACATTTTTCACAGATGTGACGCAACGTGCTCCATTGCTAGTACAAAATGTATAGCTCAATTCTCAACTTTACTAACGTTACATATAAATGTGGGTTGATCGTTCCTATCTCACTATGGTTTACAAGGAGGAATATTAAATCATTTCAACGTTACAGCCATCGATGTACTACCGATGTACGCAATCTTTAGAATATTGACGTTTTCTTTCTGTGCAGTGTTCCTCACAGCTTTTAATGAGGGAGGGGAGGGGGTGAGGGGGGAAGCACGTACGCGATCGTTAAACCGTCAATAGGAAGGGGTTTGAGCGGAGGGACCTCAACCTAAGGAATTTTTGATGATTGAGATGCTAAATTATGCAAAGATGGTACACCACTCACTTAAATGTGATGTTTTGCTCTATTGGAAATGGCAGTTGCTGAATGGCATCTTTTCTGAGGACATATTGTAGGGCCTTGACTGGGCCTATCTTTTTTAAGTGGAGCGGTCGCTGTTGCTGGATGGTAGCAAATTACTGCTAGGGGCAGACCTTCCCCTGAAACCCCCTCGGAGATTACTGCTGAAGACGGCGAATTACAATGATTTTTAGGCACTATATCGGTTTTTACTTGTAAAAAATATTGCAGTCTATAAAAATTGAAATGATTTGTCAATATATATTGAGTGTTCAATATTTCTAAACAAAATAATAGAACAATGGCAAGTTGAGTTTTATAGACCTCTACAAGTTCAGCTGATAAATGTGTAACGCATTTTGTCTCTATAGTTGAATGTACCACGGAATGCTGTTTTTTCTTTACCATAGTAAAGAGAGTTTATCGGAACTAACTTGGTATAGTTAAACTATTCGCTTTATGTCACAATCCAGCGTTACACAGGAGGTTATGTACCGTATCACCACTGGTACACCGCAATACACACAGCCCACTCTCATCTCTACACTAAAAGAAATGCATAGGAGTACTTTTACAATCTACACATGGTAATATGACCTATTCTCGTGACTTTGTCGAAGTAATCTCCATACTACATGCTTTGTGAATATATCATTGTCAAACGGGAGAGTGGAGGTGGTAGCTTATAATGGTTTATTATCGCTAAATTGAAGTTGGATACGCATTTTTATTTACAATCGCTGACCGTAGAGGTAGGAATAGTTTTCAAATCACCGGCGTCGAGACTTGGAACAACTTTCAAACAATAGGTGTAGTGTATGAGAGAGATACTCCATAAGTAGCACTTGCTGAACTGAAAACATTTGGCATTTAGCTGTACTGGTTGGTGTGGATGCCTCAACACGACAGCCCTGATTTGTTTTTAAGCTACACACTCACTTCTCGCAAAGGATACCATAATCGAACCCTATACTAATCTCCAAGAATGGCAGCACACAGGTAGCCTAACTCAACAGCTCAGACTAGTTCCAAATCAAGGATTAAACCTGGAAAAAAGAATTACACTGGGAATGCATGTTATCTACCTTCACAGGCGTCAATCGGGGGGGGGGGGGGGCTGGGACACGTCCCGTCCACACTTCGATACGAGGGGGACATAATATAAAATATCCACCCTCATGCATATTTCGTAAAGAGAAATGTTTTAGCTCAGTTTTTGAGATGGTAGGGGGACCTTGTAGCAAGTATCGCCCACAGTTTTTGGTGAGATGACTGATGTGATCGCTGGCTCCGTGACCATGCAGTTACGGTGTTCATGTATTAAGGTTATAGACTCATTTACATCCCAACTGCCAACATCCGCCCGCTCAGCGCGCGGTGGATTCTTCGCCGTGTTATGTTAACGGACAAAAGAAGGTAGTGGATCGATGCACGTTCCCTCCCCATAAATACACCAACAAAATTTCAAATTACCCCCTCCCCCCTCAAAAAAAGAAAGAACCTAGGTAAAAATTCTGTTTGTGAACGTGTATTGGAATGAATTGTCGATAAACGATCAGGAGCGACCGGGGAAGGTTCCCCCTCGAAAACAACAACAACAACAACAACAAAAAAGAAGTCAGAGCCACGATAGTCGGAATATCTGAAACACCAGTTAGAATTTTTCATATTTTTAGTCTAGTTCTCATTAAATCTGAAATTTCATTTGAACTTCTCATATTTCAGTCTGGGAATGAAAATAGTCAGAAAGTCTGACATACCAGTTGTATTTTTTTTCATATCCCAATCTAGCACATTTTATGACTTCAAAGAGGCCAAGTATTGCACTAGATTGCATCTAAGTTTTGGGGTAGGGACACTTCTTCGCTTGCAATCCTCTCACAGATCTTAGCCAACCATCACTCTTCTCTTACTTCCCCATCTATCAAAATACTGTGGAATGGCAACATTTTCAATGTGGCTGTCATTTTCAAAAGTTACCGGTACAAGAACGAGTTCTTCTTTGTTATGCAATCATTGACGGTTGTAGCAAACTAGTAGACACCTGCAATGAGAGTAAAAATTGTTGACATAACTTTTCTGACACCATTATTGTAAGTATTGCACCAGAGTCTGTTTAAGGTCACATGCTAGTTGAAAATTTCTCAAAAGAAAAAAAAACTGTTATCGTTAGGAAGTAAAATTGTTGAATGAATTTTTCAGAAAATTACCATAGCATAAATATTCTAGATAAGAGCAATCCAAATTAGTACTAGTTTTGAAAATAATGATACTTGATCATAATTGAGAACTTGCAGACATGAGAGCCCTATTTCAAGGCTGAGTACATGAAGCCCAGATCACCCCGGAAGTGCCGTTTCCGACCATCTGGGGGCTTTGTAAAGCGAAAAAATTTCTTGTACGCTCCGCGCCAACCGATGGTGGCTCTCCGCTAAGGAAGTCCTGTCACACATGCCCTCAGGCCAGGTCCCCACCCCTTTTGAAAACCGTGGATAGTGGCTTGATATGTTATAGTGATGACCTATAAACAAAATATGTCCCCCAATCATTAGAACCTGGCGGTGCTATGGCAATTTCTGTTTACATTCTATTCACATTCATCTTCTGCGTAACCAACGAAAGTTTTTTTTTCGAAATTTTTCTGAGGGTTTTGAACCACTCTCCATGAGACGTTTCTTGAAATTCCTATATATGTGTTTTTCATAGATGCGCTAACTCATTGTAGCCTTCTACTTAGTAATTAGTAACAAACACATTCGGGCAAAACACCACCCTCCCGTGCCCACCAAGAAAAAAATTTCCAGGAGTCAGTACGCCATCCGCTCAGCCCCAAATACTTGCAAAATACTCAAAGAAAATGAAAGATAATGCGTTATTCATTACGATTCTTGTATCACCTCAACCCCCATGTATGATATGTCTTTACCGTACTATTTTTCATAGATTGATTTCTGTTTTACATGACTGAAAGAATTGCAGACATGATATCCATATTTCAAAGCTGTGTATATGCAGTTAAGGAAAATGCCGGGAAGTTCAACCGGGAAATGCCATCTCCGACCATCGAGGAGGTTTGAAAGGCCCCAAAATTTTTTGAACACTCCGCACCAATGCCCTCAGGTCAGTCCCCTTTCCCCCCCCCCCCTGGCTTTTTCTTCTGATCGCGTTAATGGACGTTACCCCAGACCCCAGGGGAAACCTATTGACCTGTCCAGTATACCCAACGCCATCAAAAGTGCAGTGGGAAGACCCCTGCTGGGGCAGCTTTTATTATTCAAACCTGTCAGTTAGTCAACACATGCCCTACCCCCCCCCCCCCGCCCTAACATTTCAATTTGAATTGACGCCCCTGTCTACCTTTGTTCTTCGTCAGTGTTTCAGGGAAGGGGGAGTAGGGGCATAGACCACCTGTCACAAAATCTAAAAGACCAATGTGCATTCGTCTTTCAGATACTTGAATATGAAAATTGTCTCCACACTTTTGTTGGCCCTTCAAAATTCAGACTGCCCAAGAAACCCCAGCCGCCAATCACTGTTACTTGAAATCAAACAGAACAATGGGAATGGATATAATTATTCATGTACGTAAAAATAGGGCTTAAACAATGTTTCTTTTTTTTTGTGGCGATAACATCTTTGACATTCAGTGGCAAAATATGACAAATTTTCAACTCTTTTCCCAGCTTTAAATTAATTCGAAAATCCAGAATGCCTTGAGGATGAGCAGCCATCGATTGTCGTAGCATAATTATATTCGCTTGTGTTCTAACCTCCAATATCTATGACGTAATTCATGACGCATTTTTATGTACCTTAGGAAAGTATTCCGGGTAAAACTGATCTTAGAAAAATACCCTCTGCTAAGTTTGCAAATTGTGAAGAGAACTTGACAAGAGTAGTTTACTTGCAAATATGCTTCACAATTAAACCTACTTCTAAATTTCCCCTCTTTTTCTGTCATCAGGGAATGTCTCCTTCATTGATTACATACGTGAGTCTACACCCTTAGGTGAAACAGAACTGCAAGTACGCCCTCAATTATGGGCTTCCTGAAAATTAGCAGCTAAGTTTGTTCAGCTGTCGAGAGCTTTAAGTATCAGCGTTACTACTTGATCACACTTCCTGTTGCTTGGAGACTCAAAAAGAGATTTTAATATTGTCAATAGCTTCGTTCCCTCTGATCCATACCTCCCATAATCCCTTGCACTTTTCGCGTAGAGTTGACTGGACTGTGTTGATAGATTGAGTAATGCCCCGGTCTCTAAGCCCTTCCAGCTTGCAGACGTAGTTGCTGCATTTATCAGATGAAATGCAACTGATGACTATAAAAACTGAAAAAACTACGTCGTTTAGATAACTTGTAAAAAATATAACATATATTTGATATTTTCTAAACGACAAGCAAACCTGGATGAAGCACCGAAAGTTCTAAGAAAAGAACATTTTTTGCACGTCTGCTTTTCCATTACCAGTATCAATATAAATCGTTTCCCCGTTTCTCACAGACTGAGTCCAATTGTCTCCGGCAGCTCCAAAAGTTATGGCTTGCTATATAATTGGATGATGTTAAAACAGGTATGCATATCTTTCTGCTAACCCCCAGAGGGTTGGCGACTTGAAGCAAGTCTATATACTTCATTTTGTTGCTACGCGGAACTGCAAGGGTTTTATCTTCATTTAGTATTCAAACTAACTCCAGAAGAGATCCATATCAACTATAATTCTCTGTCAGCACTGCTGCGGGTGATCCTGGAGAATTTACAATATTTTCAGTCATAATCAATGAGAGAGGAGAATGAGACATATATAGGCCTTCTAACCATTGTAGGTTACGAGAGAAATTCGATGACATATTTTATCAGGCTTACGGACTTCTCCACTTTGTGCATACCAACGACATACTCTACCTCCTTCTCTTCTTCCCTTCTTACTACACTCCAGGCTCTAATCTCTGTGCAGGGCTCCGTCAGTCTCACGAGCTTTAAATTACCCATTTATGAATATTCATACTGATTATTCATGCCACTTTCATCGAACAATTAAAGGGGTAATCGTTATAATGTAGCGGCAAATCAGTGGAACGGTAAGCACCGTGCGATATTGAAAGGCTTTTAATTTTGTCTGATGTTGTAATCATGACGTTCACTCAATAAATGCATAAGCGCATTGGAGCCCACACACTTCATGAGCCCGCGCCACATTCATTAGGTAACAACAGGTGTTGCCAGGTAGAATAAGTACAGTGACAATCAAACTACAACAAGAATGTAGTCCTATTATCTGTGGGGAATACAGAACCAAAAGCAAGGAGAGAGAAAGGGGGGGGGGGGGGTTACAGAAGCTCTCAAGAGCAGTAATAGCAACAGCCTTACTGACAGTTGTGACAACTATTGTCACCTTAGAACTTACAACTCCACAAGCAGACAATAAAAGCAACGGTAAACTACACTGCAGCAGTATAGAAAAAGATAGTACGTAGGCAACATTTACACCTAAACCTAGCATGAAATCCTATAGCATACTTTTACACCATTCTCGACGTTTTGTACATCCGCATGGATATCGTTGTCCTCCGTTTTTTTCAATTTCGAACCTCTTAGGCAAAACTGCACTTCAAGGAGTTGCATGCCATTATAATTATACATCATTTATGTTGAAATATTACCTCACGGCATTTTTAATCAAGATTTTCAAGTTCGTGCTTCACTCTCTCTCTCTCTCTCTCTCTCTTTTACAATAGTAAATATTTAAAAGTTTCTTTTCACTCCTATTATTATTTCATCAATATACTTTTACCCAAGGTCTAATGCTTCATCAAAAAGCATATTTTCATATTTTGGTATTTGCTTCCTTCTGTTGGTATTTACTTCTTTCTGTCCATCCTGTGTTTGCTCATAAAAAAGATCGTTATTTCAACCAACCTTGAGTGAGTTTACTCTTTTTTCTCATTCTTCTCCTTCGTCGTCATCGTTGCTGCTATCATCACCATCTTCATCTTTCTGTTTCCACTTTTTTTCCTTTGTATTTCTTGATAAATTTTATTGAATGTAATTAAATATCTTCGTGGTAAGGGTTTGTAAACGTTAATTGATGCGGATATACGCTATCGATTTCTGTTTATATTCATTTTTCATTTCTAACCATATATTTAAATATATATATATTAAAAGCTTCGAGCAATCGAATTAGGGAAACATTTACCCAGACGGATCGAAAGTGAGGGATGATTTAATTAATTAGTGTTTCTAATTCATATCATGTGTTGTTTTAACTAATGGTTGGTGTCATTATTAATGGCTGGAAGAAGTAGAGAGCTTCCCAAAATATTTTCTGTATACCCTGCAATATCAATGTTCTACAATCTTTATTTGGTTTTCTGACAAAAAATAAAATTCAGTGATATATAAATCTATATCTATCTATCTATCTATCTATCTATCTACCTATCTATCTATCTATCTATCTATCTATCTATCTATCTATATATATATACATATATATATATACATATATATATATTTCAAAATATTAAAATCATTGTTTTTAAGTAGTTTGTATTATTTAATTGTCTTTGTTCAACATTGGATGCCCTTAAAGAGGTCACTATTCGTAGACTCGTAGAATCGTCGTGGAATCTGGTCTCTCTAAATATTTGGACAAATTGGTATACATCACTGCATTTGGCGTCCTTGTGACGTCATTCAAAGTTACGCAATCAAAACTTTTAGTTTCACAATGTAGACCCCTCATAAAAAACCTCTTTTTTGTATGACGTCATTAGAACTCCTTTCATGCATGAACTATATCTGTTCAAAATTATCCAGACTGATTCTTCCCGCCCATGCTTTCATGGAATTACTTGAAACTACTACACAACTGTTGCTTTGGAAGTGGGCAATATAGGGTGTTCAGAAATTTTGGCCCAAGGTCCCATATGGACTCTATGGCCCATTTTTACCCCCTGTTCTCTCTTACGAGGCTCAAATGTGCCACATATATCTGTATTTACAGTCAATTGCTATTTGTAGGGTACCCTGACACAATCAAACAAGTCAAACTAATAAGGTATCCTAGGTCATGCATTTATAATTTGCTTGCCAGATCTGAGTCTTTATGAGAAGACAATGTACAGAAAATATAATGTTGGTTTACCGTATGTCTTGGTTGGAAGCTCGTCCAAATTTCAAAGTTCCCAAGCTAGAAACTTGACGAAGTTCAGTTATGCTTTCACCATCTAAGAATTTCTTATGTTCTAAGATTTCATTTGTGAATCGCTGCTACTTTTCGGTGTAAAGGATATATTTTTCCTCGGCGATTCTATGAATCATTTCGTATATGGGCATTGATTTTTTTTCCCCCGGTATCCCTTTAAACTCTAAATTTCACTTTCTCGAGAAGTTAGAAACACTCATGTATTCCTGGCAGGGTTCTCCGGGCGCCTTCAGACCCTTAAGTGGGCCTTGTAGAAGACGTGTGCGGACGTATCATGCTATTAACAAACCAAGACAAGAAAAGAGAGTAAGAAAATCACATCAGTTGAGCGATATCGTAAGTGCATCGTGCACTGGATGGTGAAGTTAAGAGATAGAGAGGGTGAGAGAGAGGGAAAAATTACTATGAAGAATCACTTCTCCCCTACAAACAAATTGAAGATGAAGAAAGAAACAAGGGAGAGAAAGAGAGAGAACGTGGGGGGGGGGGGGGGGGTTGTCGCCTGCCTCATTCAAGGAAAATTTGCGTGACTATGATGTTGATCACTTCCCCATTTCGTGCTTGCTTGATTGTGAAGTATTTTTCTCATTCTTCCGTTTCTTCTGCCCGTCGACGCGTTTTGAATTCTTTGCAATGCAAGCCAAAAGAAACAAAGTTTAAAACGACGAAATGAAAAAGAAAGAAAAAAAAAAGGAAATGAAGGATTCTCCGACCTGATTCCGAATGAAAAGTACCACTTCTTTTATCTCATCTTGTTCCTTATTGGAAAGGGAGAGAAAGAGAGAGGTAGAGAGAGAGCGGAGGAAAAAAAATCCCACCTACGATGGAAACATAACAAGTGGACACAATACAAAATGAGTTATACAATATTTAGGAAATTTTTTTCACGATGTTTGTAAAAATTATTTGTTGGCTTTTGCACACAACGTTTTTATTTTGCTATAAACTTGGGAATGACGGAAATGTTAAGGGAAAGAGCAAAGAGGAGGGGGGGAGGAAGAAAAACGAAATAGAGGGCGGTTGTAATGTTGGCAGTTGTATGGTCGTGGTGACATATTGACGTCAATCGTGACACTTCACAAAGAAAAGGAAAGTATTTCTTACTTATACCAGTCTCAATAAGTCTCAACATTTGCTTATCATCCTGAGGATGGTTTCGTGTTGATGTAAATTTCCCTAGATTCAAATAAAAGACGACAGAACGTTGCATCTAACAAGATGGAATTTGATGTATAACAGGAGGACCTCATGTGAGATTTAAGGCATAATACTATTTCTAGTCACTATTGAAACACGGTAGCACATGATTTCTTTAGAGCTGCTGACGAATGGTCCACGAGACAGTCAAATTTTATAGCGTACATTGATATCAAGTCCAACAAGCGTCTGTATCACTATAACCGAGCAAACACACATCGGTCGCATTTTCATAAAGAGGAAGTCCCACAGCATGTCATGGAAGAAGAATACCCGAAGAAGGTCCCAGCTGGTCCTTGGGAGGCAGGTGTATCAGATTTCATACGTCCGCATTCATTCAACACAAACACAGGAGCATTCACACAAGCAAATACGATTTAATGATAGAAACATATATGGGACACCGGAAGCCGTGAATTACCGTATCCATGATAAACCCAATTAAAGCAGGAATCAGCTTTAACTTAGGTTAAAATGTGTTTGTCCCCTGTAAGTTTAGAACGATGCAGAAAATGGCACGCCAATATATGTCAGATTTATACCTGGCAATATCGCTCGGATCACACTAAGCGATATATCGGATCCGGCGATATTTTGAAGAATATCGGACCAATTCTATCAGTATTTTCGTTTATATAGGTCACACTACACCAATACCTGATCCTAGCAGCCTTCCGTTAAATGCCCCAATCCGATCTAACCTAGGTCAGTAGAGCAATAAGGAAAGATTCCAAAATTTTCGTCCCTCATATCAGATAAAACTGTCTTTTGTAATGACGCCAACCCGTGATTGTATGACAGTCTATTTTAGTATTCGCCAGAAACGTCACATACGATTGTATAAAATCACCAAAGTTTTTCTTCTTTTCGGGTGAGTTTGGAGAAGATTTTAGTTGCAAACTTGCAAAAGTCGGACAGGAAAAAATTGAATCCGCAATCGCTTTAGTGTGACCGACCGACGCTTAAAACGTTTTTGAAAATCCTTCGACATATCAAATTTACATAATGAGCCCCTCGGCTGTGTTATGTACGAATGCTTATCGTACCAGTTCTGCGAAAAGTTACAGCATGCATCATATTCACTACTAATACACTACATGGTCTAAATTCTCCATGAAGAGGAGTTTTACAGTGTGTACTATCGCTAGACTTTATTTTTCACCCAGAGATAGGCTACGCTAAAACTTCAGAGCTTCCGGGGACTTTGCACTTTGCACCCCTGAACCCCACGAGGGGTCTTAAGTCCTCATCTTGTTTACTTCAAGTTAGTGGAATAGCCGAAATAATTCAAATGGTATGGAATCTTTTTCTTTTAATGATGCACCTTGAACAAAAAATATTCCTATCCTGGGACTGAATTTTTCACCCAGAGATATGCCTGTGCTCCGCCCAAAATTTTCTCCCCCAGCAGGTTCCTTTGTCCTCTATTCTTCCCCCCCCCCCCCTCCTAATCTAAAATCGTTACACGGGTGCGGCCATTGATTATGTGTTCCAGCTTTACGTGAGCGATGTGTACATGTGTGGTATATATGATTTCTTTGGTGTGTCAAAGCTTCTGTAGCTGAGTATACGCAGGGACGGTTCAACGGGGGGGGGGGGGGGGGGGCCTTAGCCTAAAAAAACTTTGGCTTCCCTCAAAAAAGTGTGAGGCAAATGATTTATAGAAACCACATCATTCAACACTTTGTTATATATGTTTACATGTATATATATAAATATATGTCTACATAGTCAAAGGTTGAAGGTCCACATTTTATACACAACGATGATTTCGCGTTTTATTTTGACCTCCCCCTGCAGATAACTAACTTGCAGAAAATGGATCCCTCTGAAGAAAGAGGGTATCAGCCCTGTATAATACGTTACAGCACTACGAAGTGCCACTTTTTCATTCAGATAGCTATAGCAAATAAATTACCTTAGGAGGTCATTTTTTCTTCCCCTTTTTTCCTTCTTCTTTTTACCAAAATGGAATCCGTTAAGCAAAGAACCGCGCTTTGTCAACTCCAGGCACGGAAAACCTCTTCACTCGGTTAAAATAGACAAAAAAAAAAAAAAAAAATCGAAGGCTTTTGTTAGACTCAACAATAGGTACTCGAGTAAGCAATTAGGACATTCGTTAAGATTATGACACCTAGTGTCCAAGGTGGGTATACTCGCGAGATGTGACGTATCAGGTGAGTGGTAGGATTAAGGGCCCTGAACAAACTCGACCGTACATTCTTGAGTCCAAGTAAACTCACACCTGGTTTTAGAGTGCCTGTCGGAACTCATTAAGGGAGGTTTCAATCAACGTTTTTTTTTTTTTAAGGGTTTTCTTTTTTTTTTTGGTCAACGTCCAGTTAAAGAGCTCTTTTAGAGGTTGGTATTTAGGCCCGTATGAAGTGCGTCTTGAAACTGGAATATACGTCAAACGGAAGCACAGGTGATCGAAAGTAATAATAAAACAAAACAACGGTGAACGACTGCCAGGTAAAGAAACTGGTATAGCGATCCTTAAAGAAGCATGAAGTCACTTAACGATTTGGTATAGCTGTACAGTTGGCCAAAGTTGTAGATGATCAAATAGAAAGTTGTTTACGTTCATGTGAGCTGTATGTTGTAGCCTTACTGTTACCTCCCATCATCACTTTACACGGCATGACACTATTCTCCCTATAAAGACCAATTATGTGATCAACCTCACCGGCATTTGCCGTCTTTGAGGATAATGTATATAGTTTGTGAAGCCTGTGTGTGCTGATAACAAGTATATTATGATGACATTCACTGGCCTTTATGCTACCCAAGTCAGCCTATGCTTTTTTTTTCATTCTGTTCAAGTATTAGCGTGCAATACAGAATTTGGGAGAAAGCAATAAGAAAACTTGACCTATTTGGTTACTGTACATAATCAGTTCATTTGGCTTGTGTATAATCAGGATGTTAGTCTGATAAATCGCCCCCCCCCCCAAAAAAAAAAAAAAAAAAGAGCAGAATTCCATCTGACATATCAAAGAAATCGTATGAGGGCTTGTGGGTCCTTACCACCAACAAAATGTAGTGTCCAGTTATATAGTTAAACACTGCTGCAAATATGCACTTTATGACTTAATTAAATCTGTACATTCATATCCTAAAATATGAACTTATGGTTGTGGAAGAAACCAATGAATAAGAAAAAGAAAGAGAAGGAGGGCAAAAAAGAGAAGTTTCGGTTCACTTTGTTTCCCTCATTCGTTTCGTTTTTAGATTGTTGTCGGTGAAATACTCATCAGCGCTGTAAGGCAATTAAGGTCTCATTTCCGGTTTCACAATAGTTTGTCGTTTCTTACATTATTTATTTATTATTTATTTCTTTTTTACTTGAAGGTATACGCCCTGTATATTTGATGCTGCTGTAAGCCTTTTGAATCAATCATGTACTCATGATGAAGGATGCGAGGACAAGCATTGAATACTCTAATTCGAGTAGCTACTGAAACACCACTTTCCGGGTGGATTCCATCACTCACTTGGGGAAATCTTTCTTTACCTACCCGTGAAAAAAAAAAAGTTTTGCAATCATTTTCATCAGGGTCGGTCGAACACGGAAAACTCAGTCTTATTCAAGCAACTCTTGCGCTCATTTATTGGTTCTGATTTCTGAATGGGGACTATATTTCCCCATTTTTCTATTAAAGAAAATAACAAAACTGGTGTCGGCCTAAAAATCACAGACGAGAAACAAACGCAGAAGTGAAGAGAGCTATAACCATTGTCTAGATTATTGGTTGAGATATGAAAATCAGTGGGTGCGTTTTCGTTTAAAATGATCATCACTCTTATATCAACTCATATTATGTTATTCTGAGAAATTAAATTCGAATAAGTCCCTAGGTCCTTGTTTCTTTTCTTTCTGATTTCCGTCTTATCTCACTGATCTCTTCTGCATTTGTATACGCTTTTGAAGATGTCTTATGCAATGCTGCAAATGAGTTATATTGAAGTATTTTTACCCCTACGGATTATGCGAAGAATGATAAAACAAGAAAGCCACACGCATGCGCACACACACAAATAGAAGCTTTGAGCCTTTGTTAGAAGTATACTTCTCAAATGGGTTGTGCCAATCAAAGCTGTCCAAATCCCCCCTCCCTCCCCCTCGGCACCAACACACACACACATACAGAAACACACACTTCCTGAAGAAATGTACGCTCTTTAATAGACATGTTAGAACTGGTATAGTTAAAGAGTGTGCTTCGCCAATGGGTAGTGCAACTTTCAAAGCCGATGAAAACAATGTACTGGAAACTAGAGAAGAACGATGGGATGTAAGGGGGGGGGGGGGTTGGACCAGATGAGGTAGGACTGAGATGAATAGATGACAAGATAGAGATATCAAAATACGATAAAACAAATAAATGATCTTTTAGTTCATTGCCGTGATGACGTATATAAGCACTTAAAGCAAATCATGACGATATTTGGTTTTAAAATGTGGGCTAATGTCACTCTCCGAAGACAAAGTGTAAGTTAGTGCACTGTTGGTTTTAAAGCTGTAATCACTATTTTAAACCTCTAAATTACTCTTCTTTAATGGAAATTATACATTTTTTTTTCCCTTTAGGTCGTGTAAATTAGTAGGGTTAATTGTCCCCTCACATTTTAACACCATAATTAGTTTTACTTTGGGAGTATCATCGAGACTATACTTGTGCTGGTATTGAAAATGGTGTGCAAACTTGTCAGCAGAAATGGAAAGTTCCTAAGTGCAAACGTATATATATATATATATATATATATATATATATATATATATATATATATATATATATATATATATGTGTGTGAAATGCACTGAAATTAAACACTTGGTAATTGCCTTTTATTCGCATCAAATCAAAATCAATGAAGGGACTGATCGACCCATGATATATATAGTTCAATTATCTTCGAAGTGATTGACAGTGCATTTCAAAGGTTAATTACGTTTCTCCTTAAATTTGGCGCAAAGTTTATCAACCATGACAATCTAGCTAAGTCGAAATTTTGTGTTTTTATTATTTTCTTTAAACTTTTAAGTGTATTTTCACTTTCCAATATTAATTTTATCATATCATTTTTCTTATTTCTGGCGTTACGAAATAAAACTGTAGTTACAACCTCCCCCGCAGGGGGTCTGTATATATGATTAACAACAACAAGTACTATATATATATATATATATATATATATATATATATATATATATATATATATATATATATATATATACATGATGTTACTATCTCGGTGTCTCTCCGTCTATCAAAATGACAATGATCGAGAGAGTAGAAAGGTAGGATCAATATAGAAGGAATCAAAGGTAATTTTGGAAATGAAAAGTCAAGCCTTGGACGGCTTCAAGGCAAGAATAACAAGTAACAATTAAGTTTATTTCTTCTTCTTCATATTCTTCGTTTGTGATGCACTAGGGGAAGGATCCCTATCCACCGAAGGTTTTGGATGTCAGTGTAATTGCGTTAGGAGTCTTTCTCCTCGACGATTCAATTTATAGAGAGAGACTGATAGAGGAGGAAGAAAAAAAGACTTGGAAAGAAGCAAATTCTGTCGTCTTTGGCATCCCATAAAATTACGATTGTTACTGACTGTAATCAAATTAACATGTATCAGTAAATTGGGAAGCGATTCCAATGTAAATAAAGATTTGTTGTTATAGAATAAGAGAAGGCACTTTGAGAATTGTTTTGATTATCAAATGAAATTGAAAATTAGGTTTATTGCCCAGTCGTTTTCTAGAAGGCTTGGCGTTTCTTTTCATTAATCAAACGAAGTGATCGAGCCTTATCGGTTTGCGCGTCACATAGCTACAACCCTCTGCTGAGGATGTTTTAATTTGGCGTTATCTATGTGATGCATCTATGAAAGACACGGTCCTTGCTCCTTGGCAATCTAAAGTAAAGTGTAAAGCATAATTCGTCCGTGTTTGATTTGATGATGATAGAGATGGTTCCATTTCGAGGTATTTGTTTGGCTCAGTTAGAAGAACTCTAAGAATAGAGTTGCAGGTATAGGGGCGAAGGCAAATTGGCCTATACACAATCAACGCCAACGAATTTTATTCTTAAACGGTACATGTAACCTGCATCATTTCATGTCGAAGGACACTGCCTTTATAATTGAACATCTGCGTCGTATACAGTCAGTAAAGCTGTACTATGTATACCCTCCTTTATTGTCGATGACAGATGGATTGCGTGCGTGTGCGTGTGTGTGTGTGGTTGTGTGTGTGTGTCTGTCTCTATTTGCGGGCATTTATATGATACTTTCAATTTGTAAAGGATGGATAACTGGACGGAATTTAACTTTATTCCAACTTTCTGCTCAGAGATGTAATTTTAACGCTATGCAGGGTAAAGTCTACCGGACATGATATCCAAGTATAAGGGAATAGCAAGAAGTACTACTATTGTGTGCTTCCTTTCTAATTTCGATTTAATTTAACGATCGAACGAAATAAGGTTAAGTAAGCTTTCTCTCAATGTCACCAAAACCGAACGTATGCTTTTTGAAAATCGTTGTGTGTCTGTACTGATTCAGATGATATAAATATTGAAAGAGTCTATGTTACAAAATTCTTAGGTGTGTTAATTATTGATTGCAATCTGAACTGGAATAAGCCTGTTGTACTTTCTCGAAAAACCTCTCTAACAGTATTGTAATAATAAGTAAGGCAAGCCATGTATTACTTACTGAGGCACTCTATATCGTACATTGTGCTCCTTTATGGTAATGAAGTATGGGGTAACACATATACATAACTCTTTTATCGAGCAAAAATTCTGCAAAATAAGGTAATACGTATAGTTTGTAACGCTAATTACTTAGCCCATACGACTCAACTTTTCAACCATCTGAAAACTCTAAACCTTCAACATCACCTTTAATTTCAGGAAAGGTATTTTTTTTACGTTCAAAGCATATCACAGTTTATTACCAGCAAACCTTCAAAATAATTTCGTACTAGCAGTTAATGACAGATGTAACACCACACGGAAAAAATGACTTTAAACAAAATTATATAAAAACAAAGAAAAAAAAAAAAAACCCGAACGACTTTATATTATCAAGTGCATTAGTCAAACATTGGAACTCATATGGTGATAGACTGAAAAATTTGCAAGACTTTGAATAGTTTTAAAAGTACGGTATGTACAAGCAATTATTATTGTTTAATTAAGTTACTGCTTAATTATTACGTTAGCGTAATTGAGTTCGATGCATAAAGCCTACTTTTGGAGTATCGTCATGATTAAAATGATTGTAATTGCCTCTTTGTGCACTTTAAGTGTTATCATGATTTCCTTTCTTTCTTTCTTTTATTTTTGTTTCATTGTTTTTTATGTTAAAGGGGTAACAATTTATAAGGTTGCACCTTCTGTTAAGTCCTCCCTTTCTGACGTATACTTCTCACTTGTATGATCTGAACTATTTATATTTGACATTCTTTTGAATTTCTGCGCGCATTCCGAGTGTGTACATACGTGCGTGTGAGGTGTAACCTATTCTTCCACCAGCTATAGAAAACAGAATTCAGTCATGAATATGTAACAAATGCAATTGATTTTCTCCACTATAGGCGTTCTTATTTTATATTTGGAAAGTGGATCAAGAAATAACTCCCGTCAGAAAAAAAACACAGAGTTGACATTCTGGTGAGGACATAGCCTACATTATACAGTTATTTACTGACGTGTGTAGCCCACGCTCTTTTTTGCATTATTGACAACCTCCTAACTTCACGGTTTAATCCAATCGTTTCGAACTTAACCAACGATCATATTGGGTTGAGTTGAAAAAATATCTGTTCGTCGACGATGTCAGGACCCCTTTCTGAAAATTGGTGCTCGGATTCGAAGTTTCATCACACTGAACGTATGACAAAATTCAATATAGCCTACATCTAACCAGGGAGGTGCAATTGAGAAGGAGATCCAACAACAGAAACTCCATCCCTTAAAGTAGCCGATACTTTCCCCCAAAATCACCTCTTTTGTTCACCACGTAGAGATTCAATGGGATTAAAGGGTATTAGGGATTTAACATGAAAGGTCTATTTCGTCTGTTCCGAAATTTAATAATTAGGCTCTACGAATATATTTAAGCTTACGCCCGGAATTTACGTTAGCATTTTCTTTATTCCTTAAAATGTTCAGTGGGCTGGAGCCATATCTTTTCTGAGTAGGAAATGTTCAAATAACCTTCCACCCCATCAGGAAAATAAAGGAAAAGTATAAACTGAACTATTTCTCGTAACTGGTCTGGTGGAAAAGTCATGACGGGTCGTCTGATACTAAAGTAAGCTTGACTCACTGGCGGGCATTGCCACTGATTTTTCAAGGTCCGTCATTCTTTGCAAAAATCTGCTAAAATTCCAGAAAAAAAAAGAAAAAACAATATGTGAAGTTACTGCAGCGCAATTGAACATTAAAATTTGTTGACCTCGAAGTACACGACAAACAAAGTTCTAAAACAATAAAAAATAAAAAAATGAAGGTACCATACCACAGGAGATGAATTCTGAAAACTCAAAGAACTAATAGCAGAAAACATGAAAAGACAGATAAGGAGATAAAACCCAAACAAGCGACGCAAACTGAATCGAAGCCGCTTCGAGTTTGTACACGTAAAGTGCGACATATGAATAAAACAACACTCGATAACAAAAAAAAAAAAAGGAATATAACAAACAAGAAAAGAAAAGATGGAACTGGATATGCATACTACATGAGTTTAATAATATGTTTACTATACAGTAAATGACTCATGCCTTCTTTGTAAATTTTGTTCACATGAATGTTTTAAGAGAAAAGCATAAACTAAACATTAAAACCGTCAGCATAAAAAAAAACTAGAAAAATTATATGTTTTCATTATCTCAAAACGCAGACAAAAGAAAACAAAAGAAAAAAGGTATTCTTGACAGTTCATATTTGTAAGGACGAATGCATCATTCACACACGTTTTGACAAAAGTGTGTATCCCTGAATCTGTTACTTCAATTAGATTGCTTTAGTTGTAGCCTATACGGTTTTGATTCTTTTCTTCACTTTTTGCGTTTCCATAGTTACCACACGGGATTCACCCCCAGAGCACGGGAGGGGGGGGGGGAGGTTGAAGAGTGTGGTACTAACGATGGATTAATTCGAATACGTGCCCAGCTCCTCTCATCGCACCCATATTAAAGTGCATCACAATAACTCAAATTTGTGGTGATAAATTGAGCGCGTTACTTTAAATTTATGTCTTTTTTTTTGTCTTTCTGTTTTGGTTTGCTTCTTTTTTGTTGTTGTTGTTGTTATTGACGAGTTAACTTTTAAAGCGTTTCTTTGATTCCCTCTTTCCTTTCACTTTCAATTCATAACCGTTCGTGTTTCCTTTTCTTTCTTTTTTTCTTATTCAGTTTTCCAGCTTTGTAATATTTTAAAGACTAATTGACATTTTGAAAGTAATTCTAGTTGTAGCGTATCTGCACCATATATCCACAGTTTACATATTGCTGAAAATAGAGGACGGAATATATTATGTAATTCAGCAAAATATTATAAGGGGAAAAAATAAGTGCTATGTTGCAGATCGTATGCAGCAATAGAGAGCAAAGCCTTCTGAAATCAGTTAGCAATCAGTTTTGGTGTTAACGATGCCTATGACACTGTTAGACAATCCTGTTTTGATAACTCTGAGAGGAAATGAAAGAAGTAACTTTGTAAGCTTAAATTTCCTCGGAAAAGTAGAGAGAGAGAGATCATACACGGAGGAAATGAAAATGATCGGGAAATGTTCCTGAAGGCCAGCCATTTACCAGTGATACATTTTGGGCAAGGTGTAATATTACCTACGTGATGAGATTTCCTCTTGAAAACACGCAACTGCACGTTTCACTCACCATTGTTTCAAGGTTCAAATTTTCCCGTTTTTTGACTACACACAACATCTGTTTTGTTGCAGTAAACCCCCAAACTCCAAGCCCGTGATCTACACCCCCCCCCCCCCATTCACTTCACTCCACCCACTGGTTTTCAGAAAGTTATTATACTCGACGGGTATTATTGGTCAATTATTATTATTGCAAAAAAAAAGAATATCGCTACTTCCTCTCCGACATCACAATTGGTACAAATGTCTCCTGGTTTTAGAAGTCACTTTCCTCCACTCACCAGTTTCTCGCCGTCATGCGCAAAACAGAAAAGGCGAACGTGGACGATTTCATGACAGACGGGTTAAAGGAGCCTTTCGATGCTTGTAAATCGACAAAGGTAAGTCACGGGGCATTTGTGGCTGGTTTAATCGACTATTTTCTCACCCTTGAGGTGACATGATTAGATAATGTTAATTTGGGTAAAAACCAGATAAATTTAAGTTGGCTTTATATTCCAATGTAAGTTGAAACTCAAATGAATAAATATTTCCACGTGCATACGCGAGCGTACCGACTATAATGCAGACACACACGGATGCCATCTTCTTAAAAATTTTGGTTTTTCCATTTCTTCTCTTCATGTGTAAAGTAATGAATAAAATGTGAGCAGAAAAAAAAACAAACAAGTGCAACACATTATCGCGCAAGTTACACGTCATTCCGTAAAATGTGCTCCTCGGGTTATCGTCTTCTGGCTCTGACGTGAGGGGGGGGGGGGTCACTTGACTACCACCTGCGGTAAAAAAAAACACACAAAAGGTCCCTCCGCAGTCCTCGATCAACCGTCGCCGATGTACTTAAATTCGTATTTGAAGGCGTTGGTTGCCGCCTGGGTCTCCGTCATGGTCACTGAGGTCGGTTGAACTGTCCGCCCCTGCTTCACCATCTACGGCTTCCTAACCAAATGTCGAGGCCTGAAACCTTGGAATGTTGGTCTAGCTTTGCTCTTGTCCTTACTATCATGTACCTTGAGCTTGATTATCCATCACTCGCAATGGCATGTAAGGTAAGGCCTTTGTTGCACTGGCCTCTATGTCAGTAGCACGGTAAAACATATTATTTTTAAGTTTACAAAAGTAAACAACTTTAAGCTTGTTAACTTTGTTCTGGGGGTTTTGTTCACTCTCACTTATAGGTCAATTGATCTGGCATACCGTCTGATTCACACCAACTGATCATGTCGTAATGTGTTACCACAAAGACGCTCAAAACTTGTGGACCAACTCAATGAGCCTCTTTAAGTTTTTGTAAGACACAAATGTCCTCCATAGCTGGAAACATCAGTCTTTAAACTAACGTTGGGACCCCTCGAGATACGCTGATCGACGCATCTCTTTCCAAACGAAGGACTTAATATAGTATGAGTGCAGCAATCGCACAAACCGTGAAATAAAGTGAACCACACGAAAGCAACCAAGACAGTACTACTACTACTACTACTACTACTACTACTACTACTACTACTACTGCTACTACTGCTACTACTGCTACTACTACTACTGCTACTACTTCTACTTCTGGCACTAGTGCAACATCTGCTACTGCTGGTATCACTTCTACTAGTAGTGCTACTACCACTACTGCTTCTACTATTACCACTATTATTTTACTACTGCTACTACTTCTACCACTACTACTAAAACTACTGCTAGGCTTACTACTACTACTACTAGTGAAACTATGCTACCATACTACTATAACTACTACTATACTACCATACTACTCCTACTGTTACGTCCTCTTCTAAAACTACCACCACTGTACTGCTATACTACTTCCACTACTATTACTAGTAGTACTACTACAACTTCACCTACTGCTAGTACAGTACTATAACTATTAGAATCACTACCACTACTATTACAAATGTCACTACTACTATTACGTTTACATCCTGCAGCCACGAATAGATAAATATTCGTCACAAAATATAAAATTCAAAATAAAATGTATATGCATAGAATAATTGTCACGTGAATAAGAATGTTTTTTGTTTTTTCTCTTATTTTCAGCATCCCCATCTTGCTCCCTATTCTGGCTTTTTATATCACGTCCACATTTTGCCTTTGATCTTATGTCGCTAAATTAATGTCATCAATGAATAAAACATATCCATCAACATCATTGACTAGTGGCGGTCGTTTATACTTTAAAGGGAGTTCTACTAGATTATTCCTACCGTACCTAAGCACTTTTTATTGGTTGGACTAACAGTACAATGAATGTAGTGGAGTAATAATGGTTTGCCCAAAGTTTCTCTTCTTAATTGCGGATCATATAGGTGTACATAAGTCAAAATTTATCTTTAAAATGCAAATAGGGATTGGTTTTTGTTGTTTTCCTTTTCTTAGATATAGCTTTCGTTGGTTTATAAGCGTATGTATTTTAGTTTTCATCAATATGCATTTTCTTAAAAGCTAATGGAAAGTTTTCGAACACATTTTACTGTTTAATTCTTGGTAAACTTTGAAAAAAATGTCTGTTTCCTTTTTTTTACATCGATATATAGTAAGTAGTTCAGGAAGTTCATTCTCATTTCGTCATAACATTCAAATGATGATCAATCCATTGGTATTCATTCGATTGTTTACTTACATAAAAAATAGGTATGAAGGAATATAAAAGTCTCAAATTGACCAATTTGTACTGAATATTTACTAAATCTTTCTTACGCACGAACTTATAATCTACAATTACTATCTGCCACCAGTGGAAGGTCTTGCTACTCATTTCCATTGTTATAGATACAAGTAAAGTATCAATAAATCCTCTCACATATGAGGTAGGCCACCATGATAATTGTATACCAACTAGTTCTTTGATACCTTCATAGGGTTTCGCAGAACTAGTATATGTACGTTTTCAGCTATGATTCAACAAAACTCTTCATTCGCCCATGACTACAATTCATTACACTCCAGTCAACCTTCGTGAGCTGAGGGTCAGATCCGGCAAATTGACGTGAAAATGGGTCCACCAGGGATTGCGGTATGAAAGCTTGCAGGGGATCCCACCATGCTGGTGACTACCAACCACCACTAAACTGAGGTTACTTTTGACGTCAGTGAGCATGCTCAGTAACTACGGCAATTATGCACTAATCGTTAGTGTCACTAATCGTTAATGTCGTGATCTCAATCGTGAAAGGAAAGGATCAGGGAAGGGGGACTTCTGTGGGGTGGGGTGGACTGGCAATGGGATCAGTATAGGATAGACCTAACATTCTTTCGCTCTTCGATTCACACATCTTGTGATATATACGTATCGTGTTAAAGCAGTGAGCCGTTTTAAGGGTATAACAGCATTCCATTTATCGATATTAAGTCATACGTCTGTGACTTATGTACACCTTATGAACACGTGTGGCTGTGTGAGACAGTTAAACGACTCTTTTTATGTGTGAAGGACGTGGTCATATTGCCTCAACTGACAGAGGGCAAATATTAGGCCTAGTTAGGAATGTAACGCCTTAGAACATATCACGTGACCCTCCATGTGTTGTACCTCTGCTTCAGTTTTGACATGATTATCCAGTTCTTATAAAGTCTTGATGCAGAATGTAAGGACTGCCACGGTTAACCAAGTCGGCCCTATTTATTTATTTTATGAGATCTTTGTTTGAAATTGATAAACGTGATCGATCCTCGCAATTTCTGTTCACCCGTGACACTCGTTGTATCATAAGCAATCGATTTTACATTCAATCGATCAACACAGTATGTATATAACCGCGTCTACGATTTTGCAAGCACCTAACATTCGACCTCGACAAAAAAAAAAGAAGAAGGAGATTCGCCGATAGTAAATGGGAGTGTTGCGTTTGTTTCCACAAAGATATCGTAATTTTTAAAACGAATATTTATGGCGGTTAAATGATAGATTATTCCAAAGAAATTAGGCAGGACTGTAGCCTTCTTTTCAAGAAACACGTTTCGCACAGATAGAACTCAGTGACATGGAAGTCCATGCTCAAGAATGAATTTGTTCAACCAACTTTCAAAACTTCAAATGACGCATTTTCGGCAACTCATGCGATGAATGATGTTGAATTGTCTTTGAAATGAAGCCACTGATGATGTCCATTAGTGTGACGGAATGGTTTAACAATGGTTACAGCTGTCGTCATCGTACGCCTATAGGTGCATTTCTAACGCAATATTGCCGTGTAACAATGAATTGAAACAAATTTGGCAATCGAGAAAAGCAAGCAACTCTGTAGTCGTTTCAAGTAAAACTTTTTAGTCTCGATCGAGACTCGGTGCATTTTCTTCCTGGACTGATACATCTATGCCGCGTCGAGTCAACTCACAGAGAATTGCAAAAGACCAGAAAAGAAAGAAAAGACATGAAAAGAAAAGGGAGAGAAAAGAGATAGTGAGAGAGCAACACAAGATAAGGATCAGCTATGGCAAATATGCATGAGAATCTCAGAAATAAAGTACCGAGGGCACTTGGTTGAAATCACTCGGAATATTATCATAGTTATCAATCTTATTTTCTTCAGGATATGCAGTGGCATCTTTTCTTTTCCTTTTTAATCTATTTCCCAGCAGTGAATTGTAATAGCACTCAGGAAAATATCTCACTCAAAAAAAAAAAAGAAAAAAAAAGTCCAAAATATCGAAGACGGTAATGATCAGTGGAACGATGACGTACTTAATGATAGTTTATTATACAGATTACTAATTCTTCAGCCATTGTTCAAGCTGACGATTATTCGATATCGACTTAGCAAATGTTACACGTAGCAATATATATATATATATATATAGCCTATAAAGCTTTGCACAAAACGATTTATGGTTGTTTAATATCTCTGTACAGTCAAGAGCTAATTGCATCAGTGAGCTGCCGCGGATTGTAACTATTCCGGAAAACAATCATTCTATGACGTAACGCAGTTACTGCTTTTATGCCATATATGTACAACAACAAATGAACGTCCATTTATTTGACCGCAAACCATGTTTTTAACATTACCCGTAAAAAAAACACTAAAAACAGTCTTTTGTGCGACTAAACCAGCAACAAAGAGAACAGAATATACTATATCACAGATCTGGTTTAAATCTCTGTCCCTTAACTGGTGGATGACTCCTTTCTTGTCATACACCCCCCCCCCCCCCCTCCTTCCCTCTCAGTGTGCAAAACGATGGTACTTTTAAAATCATATAGGCGATTGATATTGCAGGTTGCCAACGGTAGCTGTCAGTAGAGATAATTTGAGTGAAAGGATGGCTGACTAATGTAAAAAGCGCCTGTTTTCTCCTAAATGAAAGGGAGAGACAGAGAGAGAGAGATGGAGAAAGATGGAGAAAGAGAGAGAGTTGTCTGTCCCCTTTATACACTGATAAGAAGGAATCACGAGGAAAGGTATACAGGCATGTAAGAGAAATACCCTCACGGAGCTATTACAGTAATGTAACAAAGATGTAAACAAAAAATATTACTTAGAGAGATCACTGTAGGTAAGAATTAGAAGATGAAGAAGATGAAGAGAATGAGAGGCAGGGAAAAAAAGGAGCTCCTGGTGAACGCAAACGCAGGACAGTCCAGAAAAAAAAAATACATCTTTCACAAAGTTCCCTCGAAGATGAATTAATCTCAAAAGCTACGGAATATTTCAAGATTTGAGAGGCAGGAGCTGAAACGAGGCTATGATTAAGATTGCAAAGGATGGCACATCATACCTCATTTTTTTTTTTGTTGCATTCTTTGTTTTATAAATCTTAAGGGGGGCGAAGAGTATTTTTTCTCCAACTTTCCAATTCCTGTCTCCCCCATCCTGCAGAGAATTCAAAGTATTCATGAAGTAAATGATGGCCTCTAAGCAAAGTGAAAATATATACTTCGGTGCTTGTTGTCTACCGTTTACCGCTAACTGACGCGTAACATATTAATTAAGTCTTGAAAGTGTTGTCCTACTATGATCTTGTACTCGCCTCTATTGATGAACCGCACGTCAATAATTTAAAAAATGACCTGACAAAAAAAAAAAAAAACAGACTTGTCGATATCTCTAGTTTATCGGAATCCTTTGGAATAAACGAATTTAAAAAAGTTTGCCTATTCAAATAGTTGATTAGCGTTTATGTAAGTCTGAAAGGAGAGATTAAGAAGACGCTACAAAGTATTTCCACATTCTTATTTCTACATGTTTGGGACTTCATTCCTTTTTGTATTGTAGCAATGAGGTACGATATAAAGATAGTCGGAGATATGACTTGGACAAACTTGCCGCAAAAGTCTGTTTAGGTTAATATTCTCATGTGTTCACTAAGAACAAACAAAAATTAAAGTGGATCAACAAGTGGAATTATGGATTTATTTCAAATACTTAAAAAACAGAAAAACGCCGATAATAACACACTAAAATTACATACTGTCGGAAAATGAAAAATAACTTTCTCTGACCGGATGAAATGTTAAATCCTCCAATAATTAACGACAGAAATGCTCAGTTTAATATGGAGCTTAAGAAAAATGAAAGTTAGATATAACAATGAGTAACTATAATACCTGACATAAAATGCATGATATGGAATATTCATCGAAATGAAATAAAACCATTTATGAATAAAATAAAACCATGGTATGAAATATTCATTGAAATGGGACGATAAAGTGTTACGTGAAGAGAAAAACTGAAATAAACATGAAACTGGATATATGGCACTCTATAGAACCATAATGAAACATGACCTGACCTGAATCCGTGAGTGAAACACTTAATACAACGTAATCTGCTAAGATATTCTGAACACGATAAATACAGTGATACTTGGAATTAAACACTTCCTCTGAGTAGTATGAATTCCGAAACAAAATCATTTAATAAAGTGTTGTTAGTAGATGATAGATCGTTCTGAGGAATGTTTGTGCAGAAAAAATGCATTGAAAACAGTGTTCTCATTGAATGAAACATTTAAGTGTGATAAAAGCTGAGGTAAAGCATTAAAAAAGTGTTTAAACTTGAATGTAATATTTCTCAGAATGTGTCCAGAGAAATCAAGAAGGAACTGAATAAATGTTTTCGGTAAATGAAACATTAAAGTGCAATAACGCATTGAAAGATATTTTTTGTGTAACCAAACGCTGATAGGCACTCTGAAATTAAATCATTGGGTAAAGTGTTAATTGTTAGTGAATGAAACACTAGGTTGTGGAATGTGTACAGTAACGAAATAGATATCGAATTCGGTTTTCTCAGTAAATGAAACATTTGAGTGGGATGAAAGGTAAATTAAAAACGTGTTTCCACTAATTGGAATGTGTCCAGAAAATCAATTACTGAATGAAGTATATACTCGGTAAATTAAACATTTGGGTAGAATGAAAGTGGAAGTAAAGCACAGAAGTCAAGTGTTTCCACTTAATGAAATATTCAGACATAAATCACTGAATAAAGTGTTTTCAGTACATGAAACATGCAAGCGGTATATGAACACCTGAGAGTACTGAAAGCTGAAATAAAACATTAAATTAAGTGTTCCCACTAAATGAAACATTTAGTCAAACATGTCCTCATTTACAGATAGAATATTAGTTGTACTGCCAATGGCCTGGTCATCTACCATTGTTCATTGTCAGTGTTTCAGGGAAGAGAAAATAGGGGAATAGATCACCCGTCACAAAACCTGAACGAGACCTATATGCTCATCTTCCAGATATTTGAATATGAAAATTACCTCCACATTTTTGTTGGCCCCACAAAATTCAGACTCTCCAAGAAAGAGTCAATCACCGTTATCTGGAAGAGATCAATGGGAATGGATATGAATATTCATTTATGCAAAAATAGGACTTAGACAATGTTTTTTTTTTTTTGTAGTGGTAGTGGCTATGTCATATTCCCCTGAATTTGACTTTCACTACAAAATTTTCAACTCATATTGCAGCTTTACGTATATTGCATAAAGTGTTTTCAGTGAATGAAATTTTAACTGGATGAAAGTTAAAGTAAATCATTAAATTTAGTGTTTTCTGCAGTAAACAAAATATTCAGTGATGAGAAAGTGTTCTAAGTAAATGGAACATTTTAGTTTAATGAAAGTTGAGGTAAAGCAATAATGATATATCCAGAGGAATAGGCCCTGAGAGTGTTTTCAGGGAACGAAACCTTCAGTTGAATATGTCCTCACCTAAATGTTTAGTAAACGAGATATTTCAGCTTGACGAAGACTAACGTAAATAATTAAATAAAGTGTTTCCAGTGAGTGAAGTAGTTACTGGAATGTTTCCTGACATATAGTGTTAAATAAAGTGTTTTCAGCAAATGAAACATTTGAGTAAAATGGAAGCTAAAATATGGCAATCAACAAAGTATTTCCAGTAAAGTATTCATTCAGTGGGACGTGTTCTGACATTAAGAATTGAATAAAGTGATTTGAAATTAAAACAGAGTGGAATGGATGTAAAGTAAAGAAGTTAATAAATGAAAAGGTTTTGCCAAATGGAATTGATGGAACCTGAAATAAAACGGTGAAATTGTGTTTTCAGTGTCAGAGATTTGAAAATTGCCTCGCATGGCATAGATTTTCTAAGGAGGCCTACAAACGGCAAATTAATCGATATGGGATATGCAAGACGACATCGAAGAAAATAAGAACTTATCTGCTGAGATGAAAATTCATAAAAAAAAAAAAATGCATACAGAAAAAAAATGAATGAATGAAACAATGCATGGCTACGGAAAAAATAAAGTGAACAATGTAAAACCTTCAACCTTGGCTTAAACATTTAATTGGGTTTTGGAACGTACATACTTCTTACTGATTATTCATCTGGGAATGATGAAACTTAAAAATGTTAACGGGCAGAAAAAAAAAAGAAAAGAAATTGTTTTAGGAAAATTCCAAGGTACATTTGTATGCTCAGAGAGGCTGTTCCATCTAGCAATAAAGAAATAAACACACTAAGTAAGCTTATCAGTCTGTGGTAAAGAAAAAAAGGTCATTAAGGTGTCGTTTGGAGGTGATGGTAAATGATCTAGCATGACTGAACACGTCTGACACTAGACTTGAATCCACTCAAACGACTAAAACCACCCCTCCCCCAAACCTGCAGTCCTCCTCCATTGGAAAATGATGTTTTCGGTTATTGTTGAAACAATCCAGAAATGAACTTTTAATTGAAAATGCGACTACAGGTTGAGAATAAACTTTATGTAATGAACATAATCATGAGACAACGGTCTAACGTGAATGAAAGAAATCTATCGAAAATTGAACTGCGGTGGATTAAAGACAGTTGAAAGACCGGAACAAAGTTATGAAAACGAAACTTAGCCGGAAATAAAAAGAAACTCGTTGCTACGGCATTAGGAAATTTCTCCCAAAATGGACAATGGCGGGGAAAATGATATTACATGAGACTTTCTTGGAAAAAGTTAAGAGTTAATGAATAAATAAATGAATGAATGAATGAAAGGTCTAAGCACAGGCTATACATTGACAACAAACCGTGGACGGTCGAGCTGAAAGACTCATAATTGATACAGATGGAAGGAAACCTGAGAGATGATAATTTTGCCTCGTTACACGAAAAATCATCTCATTATCCTTGTTTTTTGCTCTTTTTTTTGGTTTTTTTTTTTTGGTTTTTTTTTTTGCATTGTTATAAATCATGTCCCGGTGACCTTTCCTGCGTGATTTCAGTATTATGTGAGGGAACGAGACATACTGTTAGAGTGAGGATTTCGTACTCTGGAGAAAGCATGAACATGTATGACATCATGCAAGAATTTTCCTGCATGAACTACATACCACGACGTTACAGAAAATATATATATATATTGGCGAGAATATAGAAAGCAATACTTTTTTTTTTTTTTGGAATCATCCAAATTTTATTCAATTCATTTCACTCGTGATTTACAGCGTAATATCAAAATGTTTACAGCATAGTTACACGTTAATAAGAAAGTATTTAAACACAACATAAACAAGAACGTTTCGAAATTAATCGCTATCAATTTACAGGTACATAATATGTAAATATACATAAACACACATATATATATATACATACACACACATACACATATATATATATAGACAAATATATATACACACACATATATATATCTACACATATACACACATACACACACATATATATATATGTATCAATTTTCACGACAAATAAACACATTGTATAATTCATCATAATTAAAGTAACGTTTTCCCTTTCTTTTTTTATCGAAATTATTTAAAACTTGTAGCGCAAAGTTAAATTTATGGGGAAAATCAAAAATATTAGGTTCCTTGTTATTCAATTTGCATTGGAAGATGTAAAATTTAACATGGTAAATTAAAAAATTATACGGGTGATTCAATAACAACTTATAGCCAAAAAAATAATCCTCTTTCGAAAAGCTAAAGTAATTGCCAATAAAGGTTGTTTCCACATCTAATAGAAAAGAGGAAACAATAACAACCCCAAAATAAATGTTCAATTGTTTCATCCTGGGTTTATATAGAAAGCAATACGTTTTTACATGGAAAAAATCATTCTCCAAGTGTAGCCTCTACTGCTGTACAAACTGCATCATATAACGTTGAAAAAATAGAACTAAATAGAACAAAATAAAACAAAATAATAGAACAAAATTTCACTGACAAATAGAACAAAAGTAAAAAAATAAATAAATATTGAACTAACTCGTGCTTCTCGTGAACCAGGTCATCGAAGGAAATCTTTTCTACAATAAAAGCAAAAGTAGATAATTCTTATCCACAAAAACTCGATTTTATTTTGTTCATAATTAATATCCTATCGGTTCCTTTGTATTTATTTACCATTTTCTTCTTGCCTTTTTACAATGTCCATATTTCGGTAAGGAATGGAAACTAAAACAAAAAGATCAATTTAACAGATAAATAAGTGATTTATGATGATATCTGTCCACTCTTTCTGGAGAGCAAAAGCAAAAAGCCTTTTCCTTTTATTTTGTTGAATTTAACACAGATTGCCCTGCCTTTTCTTAAAATTTCAAGATAACTTTTACGTTCTTGCAATATGAAAGGAGTCACCTTATAGATTTTTAGTGCGATAAAGTGTTGCAATGCGAGAAGGAACGTCTTGTTTGTTTCTTTTTTTCTTTCCACAAGGGCTCTCCTCTTTCCGACCCTGATCCGCTTTGAAAATGTGGTCCGATTAAAATTAATAATAATAATAATAATATATTCATTATCTCCATTTTCATCTCGCCTGCTCCCTCTCCACCTCTGTCTCTTGCTCGCTCACTCACTCACTCACTCAGTTTCTACCATGTTTTCAAACATTTTTGGATACTTACAGAGTATTAATCTATTTTTTTTTGTTCGAAAATTAAACCAAAAAAGGGCAAAAAGGGAAAAAATATATCTTGAATTCATAGAGTAAAATAAAATTTGAATTATTTATCGCAAGCATTTTGTCTCTGTTGTAAAAGTATTGAATAGGATGGATTTTAATTCATCTTCTTAAAATCTTTTCAAAGGCTTACCACTTTCATTTTCTCGTATACGCCGTATTTTTGTTTTTCCTCGTTTTAAATATTCGCATTTTTGTTTCTTACTGTGCGATTATTTATTCGGTATTAAAAAAACACAGAGGGAATACAAAACTCTGCACCACAATCTAAATTAAAAATGACTTTGTAATGCTTCCAAAGCTTTTAAAACGTTGACAACTGCATATTTAATTTTTTTTAAAGTTCTTCTTTTCGAACGGAGGAAATCTTAACAAATTAAAGAAAACAGGGAAAAAAAAAAACATTACACAGAAGCAGAAAAAAGTGAGATTAAAATCACTAATTCCCTTGTGGTTAATTGAACATGGAATCAGCAGAAAGATTTTATATTTTTTTCATCATCAGGTAAGTATGGTTTAATGTTAATAAAAAGAAAGAAATAAAAAGGAAGGTGGGGTTACATGGATATACTTACAAATATATGAGTCTCTTATTGATATGTGATAAATTTTAAATATAAGAATGTATATACCCTTGTTTTTTCTCTCTCTTTTTTTTTTTCATTTTTTGCCTAAGAAGTTACACAATACAATACTTAGCCCGCGTTTATGTAACTGAAAGTACGGCACCGTAAAATATTCCCGAATGTAGCAACAACCCGGAACATTCTACAGATGTTTCTGTATACTTATTTCGTACACTGTCTTATATATGCTCCATGCAAATGCTTACTCCAACCAACCTTTGTGTTCATATATGTTCCACACGGTGCCTTGGCATGTATCATTCCCAAAGTATATATTGCATGATGGGTACATTTCAGATGTCCCATGGCTGAAATGACCGTATGGTTAGTCCATGCAACATCTTCGAGGAAAGTGTTATCAGTTGGGACAGACTGTTACTTTGCTTTTCTTTTTGTTCATTTGTTTTTAGTTCCTTTTTGTTTTTGTTAATTTGTTTTTCTTTTTGCTTTTGAAATCTCAGATTGATGTTACACTCTGTAATTCTTCATTCGAATATTCTAATAAGCTTGCCATGCATTCACACAAGCATTTAGACAACCTCTAAGGAAGTACTTTTAGGTGCATAAAAATCCTTGATTTAGGATTAGGCCTATCAAACATTTCTTGTACGTTTTGGTGAAGTTTTCTTTCAGATCAGCGGCTGATAAGTGATCAGCTGCAAAATTAGCTGCAATGTGCTCAAATATTCGTTAGAAACTTCCTGAGTAATAGGCCAAGGAGTCATTCATTTACAAACCTTCCCACATGAAGAGCGATGTGATTATATATATATATATATATATATATATATATATATATATATATATATATATATATATATATATATATATATATATATATATATCAATCAATTAAGTTCTCACGTTATTCCCAAGTTGCAAGAGCTCATTTAAAATGAATTTCCAGGTATATATATTTATTTATATTCCGTTATTCAATATTTTAGCGGTGCTCGGTAATGGATAATGATGTTCTCATTACGATCGAGACGAGCGCTAATTGAATTCTAGTGTTTGATCGGGGACTCGAGAACAACTGATTTACAATATTTCCTCCCTCTGTTCTCTCCCCAGGCGTGTATTTTTAGTTATTAGTTGCTTTCCGTAATTTTCATCCTTTTTTGGAGGGGGGGGGGGGGTTGTTAGGGGGGCGGATATAGCTGCTTTGTCTTTTTTCTTTTGGTTTTTTTTCTTTCTTTTTTTTTCTCTGTACCTGAGCTCCTAAATTCGCCTACTGCTAATACCAACCACTTGAAGCGGTTCTCGAGCCGCCTCTCGTTCGAACACTTCTCCACTCTCGCCTCCATCCCATTTTTCTCATGTTCCCCTCTCCGGATTGTCTAAAGATATCTCGAGTGTTTGCACTGGGTATATGTTGCCCGAAAAGCTAGCACGTGAAAAGTGTAAACTTATACCCCTCTTGGAGCTCTTTAATAGAAGGTTTTTGGTCGGTCATCTTATTATTCTTATTTTCTTCCACCTTTCTTTTTAATTCCAACTCACTCAGCTCCCTCCCTCCCTCGCTCACTCACTCACTCACTCTGGTACAGTTCAACCTGTGTGTTCCTATCGATTTTAGGAGAGAGAAGTGATCCGCTCAAGAACGGTAGGCTGATGGGTGGGATAAAGACGTAAAGATTAGTCTGGTCTAGAGAAAGAGAAAGCTAAAGAAAGAGATAGAGAGAGATAAGTGAGGGTAAGGGAAAGCGATAAAAAAAAACGATGGAAGGAGGAATACAAAACATAAAGAGAAATAAGGCCAAGCAGGAAAAGTGTACTTGCCCTATGTGGAGGGAAAGCATCGAAAACGGATAGACAAGAAGAAATTAAGACTGCCTTTCATGATTATACGACAGCTATCTTCGATTAGATACAGGTCCATCCAGATATTTCTTTTTCTTTAATACCTGTCTTTCTTCCATTCTGTCTTTTTCTTGTACCTTTTCTACTCTCTATATTTTTTTCTTCTGAAATTCTGCTCACCATCCAATTTGCTTTTGACGAATAACGTCAAACTTGGAAATGGATTTGTTTAATGGATAGCGTGCGCTTAAGGGTTTTGGGAACCTCCCTAGAGACCAACCCAGCGCGCGCGAAAGCTTAGACTAGGCTCACGCTCAACCAACACTAAGTCACCAGAGCTGCTAATTAACTACACACTATTTAGCAGTTACAAGACACGTATTGGGGCTTAGGGATGCAATTAAGAAGCAATTGAAAAGCATGACTGAAATTGATAAGCATTGATCAATGCCTTTCTTTGCCGTTAATTACTTTTGGGAGACAATGTCGAGAGGCTTTTTTTTCTCTCCTTTTTTTTCTTTTGGTGGACATTTTTTCTTTTCTTTTTTTTTATTGGGACAAGTGGAGGATGGCGAAGTGACTTTATTTTGAGCAGCTAGATTAATACCTACCTCCCATCGTCTCTTTGGACTCAAGTCGATTCACTGTAACAGAGATGGGAGGAAGAAAATTGTAATGGAGAATGAGAGAGAAAGAGTCACAGAGAGAGAGAGAACAGGAAAAGAGAGGGAGTCAGAGAATGAATACAAAACATAAAATGGAAATCACTTTAGTGGATACTTGAGCATCTAGCTCCAGCCGTTCGTGGGAATGCATTTCTTTAGGCTCGAGGAAAAACGTGCCGTTGCATTCGTCGTTGCTGTCAAAAGACTGCAACAGAGGATGGTCCCGCAAGAGAAATTTCGGAGAAGATAAAAAATTGATTGTTTTTCAATAAAAATAGGGGAAGGAAGGAACGAAATTCGTTACAGGTGTTACTTTGTCACGTAAAGACAAATCGCGGAATAGGTTATAGAGCTAAATGTTGAAAACGTATGAATATTAAACGAAACTTTATATTTTCATACAATTTTTTGTCCTTTTAAATGTAGTTGGTTTAAATATCAATGTAAATTTGAGAAGACAAGGTAACAAAGAGAAATGAAAATAACATAAATACTAAATGTTTTTACGAATAAATTGATGGTGTTTTGAAGAACTTTAAGGCCTGTAAAGGCATTTCTGTTTAACACCGCAGTTGTGTGTAGGATACAAACATAAAAATATATACAAAAAATGTAAAATATTTTATCGAGAGCAGGAACTGCTATTTAGTTTTATGGATTTTATGCACGCTCGTGTTAAATAAGTAATAATTTGTCTTACATTTATATGCACCTTTCCATATTTTCAAGACGATCTTTTCTGTTGGGCTAGCTCTTTCTTCCTCTAATTTTTGCACTGCATTCATTTACATCTGTACGTGTATCCTGTTGATCTTCGTTTGTTGTTATCCTTTTGAAATTCTGCATTATTTTGTTTCAGAACCTGTCGTAATTTGCTTTTTTTTTTACTTCTTCCTATACATTCATGTTTATATGTGTGTTTCAGCTCTTTTTCAGTTGCCTCTCATAGTATTAAAGTGATTTCTTAGTTCTTGATTTTTTTTTTCACATTTCTATAACTTTTAGTAATTTTTACTTTCGTTCTGCATTTCAATACTGCTGTAGGCTTGTTATTGTTAGTAACACTCCACGATGCCAGTCAGTAAATATGCAGATGCACCTATTATAATATCGCAAAGTTGTGCTCCGTAAAGTGCGATTACTTATTGGCACCAGTTGCGCGAAAGAGTTCCAGCGATTTTATTCAGTTAGGAAGGTGTCCTTTAGACACGTCCTGATTCAACGTTGATGTAGCATCGATCTTAACCGCTCGGATTTACGGCTGTAAAGAGATGCTTCATCATATCTGACTAGACGAAGTTAACATGCAAATTTCGTGGATGAAGGGTACGGTAGTTTAAAAAATACCAAACCATGATAAACAATTTAAGGTATACCATCAGGGTTTTATCAACTGTGGACGGGGCTGGACGGACCCTCCCAGAACTTGCAAGTCCCCCCCAGCCCGACTTCGACACCCAACTATATCAACTCCTCTGCCGGGTACTCATATTTCCATTCTGTTTATTGATCTAGCGCTTTTACAGACATCCTTTGTAACTCACTCGAGCCTTATCGTATATCTTTCCCAGAATTTGTAAAGTTTTACAAAGTTTTGTACAGTAAATCCTGATTTAAGCGGCTGGCCTAACTTTAAACAGCAGCTTTACATGGGTAGGTGTCTCGTAGGTCACTTTGGGCAATGAAGCTTACTTTTGCTGGAATCCAGCGCTCAGATTTGTTCAATTCGAACGACGAAATTACGTAACGGTCGCTTGGCCTTTGTACTGTTTCACTCAAGGGGGAGGAGGGGAAAACTTTATCACACTTTCCGCACCGTCACCAGATACTTTTCATAGCCAATTATGTTTGTAAAACTGTGGAAAAATGTCACATATAGTACGTATTTACACATTGCTTCAGTCACACACTGACCTTGTAACTGTTACCGGTATTTCGATGACATTTTACCCATTTAACTTTAGTTACCGTATTTATTGAATTTAACTTCTGTATGTATTTTTTTTTTCACTTTATAGTTGCTTCTTGTGATTACATTAGGTGCATTTTCTATAGTTTCCTAAAATAATACATATGTGTATTACTCATATACCTCATCTAATGTTTAACTTTTCCGTCAAGAAAACATTGAACTAAAATTGTCGTTTCTTTTTTAGCATGCAAAAGTACTTTAAGTAAGAAAAGGGTATATGTATATTTGTCTTGATTTTCAAACCAATTTCAATTTGATATAATAAGTGCAATAAAACAGCATTTTTTTTATCTTGTTTCATATTTAAGTTTGATTTTTGTCTTCACATTTCACAAGAGAGTGGTCTTGAAAAATTGATTTAATCTCTTTTTTAGTATGAAACGCAGATTTTGTTTATTCTAGTTGGCGCTTCGTCGGATATTTCCAATGTAAACTTTCATGAACTCAGTTCATTATTTTTATTCCAACTAATATTGAATTATTGTCCCAAATTGATTTATCAGTGAAAAAGGACTTAGTACCGCGGTGATTTGGAGGCTCAATAAATGCAACAACTATGTTTATGTCTTGCACGAAAGAAATAACACGTAAAGAAACTTTCTCTTTGTTAACCGGAATCAAACAAACCTAACAATTTTTTTTTATTCTTTTGATGTGATTTACATTACAGCCATTCTTTCGAAGACTGGGATTTCTCTTTGTTGAGCAAACTCAATACGACAAAAACATTCTACGAACCTGTTTTGATGAAACATGTTACTCACGGAAAAGACAGCAATATAGCGTCGTAATGGACTAAATTAAACGTAATTTGTTTTCCTTTCTCTTGGTTTTAAAATGCCTTTAGATAATTCACTATTCTGTATAAGTCAATCTTTAAATGTCGTAAAGTGTATGATTATGCCGTACTGAATCAGATAAGAGGACATCCCTTCCCAGCATGCAGCCGGCAATCTCACAGGGCGAAAGGAATTGACTCATACGGAAGACTTAATCTACATGGAAAATCTCAACAGGTTTCGAGATTCTACTGCTTGATATGTTCCCAGATCTATCAAACATAGGTACATATCTATACACGGGAGAGCGACGATTGAGTGGTTTTTGTAAGTAGGTCATTACGATACAGGAATAAAATGCTTCACTTTACACATATATCTATGAAGAGAGCGATGTATATATATATATATATATATATATATATATATATATATATATATATATATATATATATATATATATATATATATATATATATATATATATATAAAACTGTATCAGAGGAAGTATATGTATATATGGATAAAAAAGGGGAAGGACAAAAAAAAGGAAGAATACTCACTTTATAAAAGGGCAAAAAAGGGAGAAAAAGAACTATTAAAAAAGCAAAAGAAAACAACTCAAAACCAAAAGAAAATACATAATCTGCCAATATGCAAAGAAAATTAGATATGAAGTGTTCTGTCATACGTTGGCACCGGAGGGCTTTGTTGTGCAACGTGTTAAACTTGATAATGGAGTCGTTTCTTTTACCGACGTGAAGAACAGCGACTCTCTAGAAGCCAGTAGACGGTTAGTTGGTTTCAAATGAGGCGCGCTATTCGCGTTGTTACCGCTTGACTTGTAAACGGTGACATTCTTTAAAGTTGTTGTATCTAGATTTCATTCTTCCGTTCTTGCTTGTTTTCCATGTCTACGTAGAACTGTGTGGCGACGGGGTGCGGAGATGGACTCTTCAATTTGTCTTCCTCTGTGTATTGTCCCCGTGGGACAGCAGTTTAGGTTGAATTCATCTCGGTATAGTTACTAGGCCTATGTTCCACAACCTGCAGGTGTTACAACAATAGCGGACCGCTTCAATCCCAATAATCATGGCATATGATAACAATTTGCGAGATTCATAGAACTATAGGTTTCGTAAACGAACTTTTTAACACTTGGATAAGCCGTTTTCGTCCGTGTATCACAAGACATTATCAAGACATAAACGGAGTTTTCACTTGTGTTAAAATATATGTGACGAGCAGTGTTAGGTTCATCAATGGAAGCCAAAGTAAAACGTAACCCCGAGAATCTTACCCATCAGATTACAATGTCAGACCAGGGAGGTGTGTAGACTATATGTGCATACAACGATAGTGAACAGAATTTGCAGTAAAGGCTAGATGTTGTTAGTAGACAGTATAATAACAAATTGTTAAATCTTAAATCATCTATACGTCAACAAACTTTGAACTGCTGATCTTCTTTTATTCATCTGAAGTAGATGTATCTACACAATATCACCATCATGTCCCCTCCTATGTCAAATGTATTACAAACATCTAAAAAAAAACTGTTACAAAAATCCTTGCCTTTGGGAACTTCACACTGTAGTTGTGTTTTTTGTGTTCTACTTGTAAGTATTGATCTGCCAGTCCCTTAATTAATTTCATTTTTAATATCTCGCTTGGCCATCGTTGAATTCGTACAACCATCCTGCCAAAGTTTGTTAACTACCTCAGCGACATGACTGTATTGTACACTAGTACATTAGTACGCCTTCTTTCAACCAAAGTATCAGATTACGAAACCCCAAAGACAAAGGCCAGTATGTTTACCTTTAACAAATTACTTATCAAATGTGTACATTTCACGTTAATTGTTCTGACCTGGAGAATGTACTTGCTAAATCTCTAATCAAAACCATGACATCTTGAAAGAAATAAGAAGATTAATCACCGTACCGTAGCTGATATCAACTATTTCATTAAAAGGAAAGTGTTGTTTGAAGTTAACTTAAACTTAAACATCTAATAATCTGTCAAGAACTCGTCGTTAATGGCTGTAATGACTTTTTTTGTATTACTTGTATTATGCGAGCCACAGTCGACACCCATGCCTCAAAATGGGTACATTTCGCAGGCATTTTCGTACATGATATTGTAACTTCTTTACATCATTAGAGTTTACTAGTGTATAGCTTGAGCTTTTTTTTTTTTAAAAAATTAAACAGTAAATTAAAATTTAAATTGAATGAAGTAACCAAATCGATACAAAAGTGCATTGGAACCACATGTTGTGAAACCCGAAACTTTGAAGTAACCTTGTATCACTCGTAACCGTGCAACGGTTTACAAGCTATTGCCTTCATTGGAAGGTATATTATATTATTGGTTGGTTTTCGCTGAAGTTATTAGGCCATTTTGCGAAAGTTAAAACTGATGTCGTACTCATATGTAAATATTATGAGGTAATAGATGAATGGGAGCATGCATATAAAACATGTACACAAAACAAGGAGACATAGAGGCGTAATAAAACACCGATGTGTGTTCCACATACAATGGAACATCAATGAGTGATTAATTGACTATTTAATTTGATTTTTGAAAATTAGTGACCAGACACTGTTCATATTAGTACTTTATTCACATGCACACATCAAGTACAAATAACGGTCAAAAATTCGAAAGTTGTGACAGTTTTCATAACTATTGGATGTGAAACTTGAGTAATTATGCTAATTGTAAGTATTTTTACATGTTTATACCCTTCAAAATGATCAAAATATGTATTGATATCAACGGAATTGTCCCCTTTAAGGACATTGAGTTTTCTGTCAACTTTATTCCTAATATTTATCTTTAACTTTATCCCTAAATTGCCGTGCAACATGTTAAAGCAATAGATTTTGACGCAATGAATATCCAGGCATCACTCTTATACTTTCTTATCTTATCCGTACCCTATCAACATTAGCTACCGTATACTACATTTTCTTTACTTCCAGTAAGTTTTCAATTGCCAGACTGTCAAGATGTTATAAAGGATTTATAATTAATCAGAAAATTAAAAAGATATATAACCTATTCAAAGCAAATGGGGGAGGTGACTCTGTTAGAATTATAAGGTTAGTGTATTCGTAAATTGTGAGATTGAAATATAAAAATAAAATGAAAGCAGTTCCATGGGACACTTTGTAAGAATCAAGCTGGTAACTCAGTATGTTAAATTTACTCAGAATGGAATTAAATAAACAGAAATGTGTATTAAGGGCGAATGGGGAGGGGGTGGGTGACGGACAACAGTGTTTTCCCCGACACGTTAACTTGAAGGAAACTCTTTGCAAATTTTTCACAACTTTCTGATCTTTTGAGAGATACCATGAGGTAACTCACCTCTCTGGTGGGGAAGGGGGAGGGGGGAGAATTCTCTCACCTGAAGATAAGAGTAATTGTTTCATCTGGTATATAGAGTAATTATCTCAGCTGGTGTATTTTTTTTTAAATTCTATTCCATGAGTGAAACTTGTCGTCAAGTAGAAGTTCCAATTTTCAGCCTTAGAAGGGTTCAGTGTCGTCCATCGTGGCGAACATAACACTGAATTGTGTGGAAAGATGGCGTCTAAGAAAAAAAAACAAAATGGAATTAAGGGAGGAAATAAGAAGAGAAAAATAGTTATTAATAACCAAGTGTAGTGGATTTGGCTAAACTGATCGCTCTCGACTTTCAATACTTACCCTTGAGGTAATTTTTTATCCTCTCCTTACACTATTCTTACCACTGTGACCGTTAGTAGTAGTAGTTTCTACGATTGTCCTATTTAATGTATGCGGTAAAGGAATATCAACGCAATAAATAATGATGATCATAAAACACATCATAATTAGCCCAAAATGAGGCTTTGCAAGAGAACGACGAATGCAAACAGCAATGGTTACATCTAATCCGCGAAATGTCAGGACGCTGTTGTTAGGCAAATTGAACCAAGAGCGTTTCTCTTTAACTGTTTGAATTTAAATACCACAAACTATAGTTTGATTCTGTCAATTGTTAAGTGCAATCAAACATGATCAACAAGCGTGTTTGATTTTTTTTTTTTTTTTGCATCTTGTTTTTTATCCTTTTTTTCTTCTTTCTTGTTTTTCCCCTTCTTTTCGTTAGATGTTAAGCTGAATAAAAACCTCCAGGCATCGCTCAAGGCTTTCACCTGTAGCTTATGAATATTTTAACTTTCAACGCCATCAGGTTTTAAATCAAATTCATGCACGCCCCCGGGTGTTATCGATGAAAAAGAAAAATCGTAAAAGAACGAGACGCTTGAGGGCTTCGGTATATTCTGTAATACGGGACTTCTTGTGGTATCTCTTCGCCTGGCGAAAAGACACACAGGAAAAGAAAAGAAAGAAAAACAAGAGGGAATAGAAAATGTATAAAAATCCACAAACATGGAGGTAAAATGTTTGCCTACATGACTCCATTCGAGTCTTAAACTGATTTTTTATCTGTAAAGTAAACAACATCATAAGCATACGACTCCTCCTTCAGTCACCACCGCCCTATTATTTCCTGAAGAATACTCGTGATTGAAGAAACTATTTTGTTTCTCTGAAGAGTCTATAAAATCTTGACTTGGCGCTCACTTCTCGAGATGGAATACGTGCAAAAGTGAAATGAAAACTTGGGTTAAGTGAATTTACTGTTTCGGCTGACTCAGAGCAGTTAGGAAGCTAATCAATAAGTTATCATATACAATGTGTCTCACCGAATTATTGAGGGGAAGAGTTTGCACAACAAGTCTCTGTCTTCTATGTTATACCTTCTTTATTTTCCATGTGTAGAGAAATGTTGTCGACTTGGCACAAGACAAAAAAAAAAAAAAACAGAAGGGAGAGAGCATTAAGAAGACCAAGTTTACACTTTAATTTTAACACTTCCTGAGAGAAACCTTTTCCCGAGCCATCTGCGAAGTCTTAAAAAACAATACAAATGATGTAAAATAGTATAGATTGCTTGATTAGACGCAATCAAGACCAGTTTCTTAAGAACGTGTAAAGTGGACGCGTTACGGTGGTGCCATGTTGTAAAGTTAATAAAAAAAAAGACCGGGGGAAAGAAAAGAAAGAAGAAAAAAAAGAAAGAAAGTGTTAATGGTAATTGCCCAAATCACAGGCATTGGTGACAGTGTTATAACCAAAAAGCAAACAAAAAAATTAACTCGAGATAAATAAAGCGTCACTTAGTGAGATCAGGCTAAAAGACAACACGTTTCGAGAAGGGCTGGTGATTTGATTTAAGTGCAAGAAGGAGATAGAGAAAATTAAAGAGAGGTGGAAAGAGAGAGAGAGAGAGGAGAGAGAAAGAAGAAGAGGAAAAAGAAGAAGATGCAGCTATCAGGAGGATCTAATTAAGCCAAATGTATAGATATATGTGCACTGCACTAATGAAATGAGACTAACGACAGACCTTTTGAGGGGGGTGTTCACGAAAAAGGACTGTGTTTGTCTACCTTTGACGTATCATGAATCTCGACTACAAGGAGTCAAATATCAAGGACAAAAAATACGGAAAAGAAAAGACTACTTATCAATCTGTATTTGCTCTCATTATTTGCAAAGTTACCTTCTTTTGTCCAAATTTAATCATTTGTTTTTCAGCAGAAACAAACCTTTGACTACGATTTGAACGTTCTTCTGCCATACCTGGACACATGTACTCATATCGTGTGAAGTAACTTTAGTGACGTCACTAAGAGTCACTTCGCATCTACCGATGTTTTTACGTTAACGCAACTGTGTTGGCCCTGTTTTAACTACAATTGACACGTTTTCTTCACTTTTTACGCATATTTTGTTTTTACTTTTTGAGGCAGAAACTTTGACGATTGTCTTTCATTATGTTCTCGAGATACTGGTAAACGAATTCACCATTTTTCCGTTCCATTTTATATGACATGCATAGGCTATTCTACTGTATATGGGTTGCTTTTTAGGAAGGCGAACCGTTACCATGGATACAAGCATAGATGCGATACGAAGCCACGACAACGTTTGGTATCTTTCAAAATACATCACAGGAATGACCCTGTTTTCACATCCCTTTCTTCAATTTGGCCACAGTCAGACGTCTAGTCTCAAGAAAAATATGTGGCCATATGTTTAGTAAAAGTTACCGTAGATGACGTGATGTGAAACTTACACATATACATATAAATTATTAACAAAATTGTTTACTTAAAGTCGTATCACATTCCCCCTGTTAACAAATGTTAAACTAATCTGTCTCCATGTGTACAACTCCATGCTCAATCACCTTCATTACTTTATTTTACTCCTACAAACATGATTTTTCTTTTTACTTCTGCCAGCAAAACCCACAAACATTAAAGGTTAATAGAAGACCTTTTCCACTGCATTTCAAAATATTTTTTTAAGTAAATACGAACGAAACCATATGACTGCCAATTATTACACGAAGCCAGCTTCATCTTGAAACTGGAACTTTAACTTGAAACTGTTCATCCAGCATTCATTAAATGCTACGAAAAAAACCTGGAAAGTTAAATGAGAAAACTAAAAAAAAAAAGAAACAAAATCTTCTTCCTGCGATGTTTCGTTTCCTTGATCTATAGGTCGCAAATATCTGCCTTTCAACAATTCCGACGACCACTTGCATGCAAAAATTTCCTGATTTTCAAGAGACACATTTTTCCGCCAATTTGAGCCAATAAATTGTCGGTGATAAAAAAAAACCGACAATAAAAAAAGGGAGAAAGAAATGATAATAATAATAAATAATAGTGCCACCATTCATCGTCATTCTGCAGGAAAAAAAACAAGAAAACAGAACTGAATAAAAAGAGGATAACGAGATGCCCTTCTCTGTATAACGTCATTTTTCTTTTTTTTTTTCCTTTTCTTCCGCGCTACGGTAAAGTACCAGTCGAGTACATGGCGAATGACCACGACGCGTGTATAACGAAACAGATGTAACTCCTTATCAACAGACTTACATAAGCGAAAAAGACCAATCGAACGAGAGAGAGAGAGAAAACAAAAAAAAAGAAAAAAAAAGAAGTATATGAAAGAGGCAAGATTTCAAAAAAAGAAAGACTTTCTTCCGCTCAAGGAATACTGATTACAATTATTTGCGGAAATTTCTCGCCCGAGCCAGCCTTGTCATGTTGAAGTGTACATCTTCACGGCTCGTGCGCCATAACGCATCACGCGTGAAATATCGTTCCTTCACTTGACAAAATCATAAATGGAGAAAGAAATGTTAACAATTCAGAATATTGGGATAACGCAGTTAGCTCGCCCCATTACTGCAGATCTCACGGTTAATCAGGTCATAAATCGCTTTAATTCTCAACTCTGCAAACTACTGCATGTGACTTAGGGACGAATTAAACAGTTAATGAATTCGCCTTATGCTCACTTTCTACTGAGCAGAGTTATTGCTCTATTTTATTCTTCTCTTCGCTTGTTCAGGTAAAGAAATTTGTTAAAAAGAATAAAACGAAAAAATGAAAAAAAAAAACAAAACGGATACACATAAAAAGCGAACAATATTATGGGGAGGGAGATTTAAAGATTATAATAATGAAAATAATGGAAAGGACGAGATTTAGTTATAAAATGAAGAGGGGTATTGCTTTTCCTATTTCTTGAAAATGAAACCAGTCTAGAGAAAACTTACCAGCAGATGTATAATTGGCAGAAATTGATAAATTTGACGAGAGTGCATAATCTCGTTAAGAACGCTATTTGGCGTTAAGAATTAATTCGAATTGCCCTGAAAAATATTCGACATTACACTATTAGTCGATAAGTGTGGCGGATACATTTTTCATTTCTTATTTAACCGAAAAGGAAACAAGGAACAAAGGAAAATTAACAAAAGTAGGTAAATGAAATGAACAGGTTGACTTTCATTTATTTATTGAGATGTCATTCATAATTAAGGGGCTTCTTTTGTCTCTCTTCATTTCTTTACTTTCTTCCCTTGCTTTGTCCTTCTTTCTCTTCCCCTTATCATTTTTTGAGATTCCATTGGTAAGGGCAACTTATCAAGAAGAAACAAAAGCAAGAAAATACGTAGATGGAAAAACGAAATAGCGGGCAAAACAAGATTCTTTTTCGCAAATATTGCAATATGCGGTGTCTAAAAGTGTAAAATTTTAACAATGGCCATAGAGAACATGATGCAATTTTATATCCCAACTCCAAGCTGGAAATGCCATGTCACGGTTTAAGCCTTTTGTGTGAGATTGGATTTTCCGGATTTACTTAACTTCGTCTAGTTTTCCAAACACTTCTTCTCTCCTTTCTCATCGTCCACTGACTTCAGTTTATCCTTCCGGTATCCCGTAGCTCTCACTGTCGCAATTTCAACTGACGAAGAAAGAAGTTTTTTTTCGAAATATTTTGATTTTGATATTTTGGTGTAGTACTGTATATTGTTTATTTAATTGGGATTTAATGGAATTCATCAGCACGTTTGCTTCTTTACATCACTATATATATATATATATATATATACCTATATATCTATATATATATATATATATATATATATATATACAGATATAGATATATAGATATATATATACCTCCATCAGCGCATAAAATGATGAAATGATCCTAACTCCTTGTCTCTAACTTTCCATTGAGTTTTCATCAATTAAATTTTTTTTGTGGTCTTTCCTCTACTGCGATTATGTTTTAGTAATAACTCTGAGCACATCCTTTTATCCCTTTAACGAATGAAGAGATAAACATGGTATCAACGAAAGTCATACTCTCTTCATTTAATGAAAAGACCCGAAACGATTTTATGTAGCCAAAAAAGTAGGTCGCCCATCAAAGTAGTATTTGAAAAAATAATTTAAAAACGATTTTAATCATTTATGTCGCCCGCAAGAAACTATCATTAATCTTTTCATCAAATATTAAACGTGATTCATTATCGAGTATGTAAAAAAAAAATCATTTCTTGATCAAAAACAATAATAGAGAGAGGAAAATGACTAATGTATTATATCTGTAGATTTGTACATATATATGTGGGCTATATACATGTTCTGTTATTATATAACCATATACATGGGAGAAATATTGCAATGTCAGGGGGGAAGTAAGCTTTCATATTACGTCCTACGTTGTCAAGTTGTGTGTTCTTTTATATATGCATGTCTGTTAGTGACTTTCGTGTGTACATGGGAGGCGCGTAATATTCTGCCATGTTAAGTACATGGACTACATTTCTTGTCACATATTTCTGTATTGGGACGTACAGTGGCATTAAGATTGCATATTCCATCTTGATAATTATGAAAAATGACGAATTTATCTGCCATATATGGGCCTAGCCCTGGAGAAATAAGGTGAGGGGTGTCGGTAGGGGGGATGTGGCGTCGTTCTCATCTCGAAAGGGTAGAGATCATCATTAAAGCTTCTTCACTGTTCAAAGAAAAAAAAACATACACACACAAATATTGATATAAATAGACAAACTAATAAACGGTTTGGATAAAATTTCCCCGAATTTCGATGAATTTGAAAAGCAGTTAGAAGATTTTGGGATTCGTCAGAACTTTCACATTGCGCAAGCTGCAATGGGGTCCATAGATCTGATCACGCCGCTTGTGTATTTTGTATGTTCATGTAAAGTTAAAGTCGAGGGATCTTTAAAAAAGTATTTCATATCATTCAGCTCAATGCTGTATTGGGTTTTATTCTCATACCTCCCTACAGATATTTTTCATTATTGTCCCTTACTGTATAAAAAGAAGAAAACAGAAGCAAAAAAGAATCAAACAGTTGTAACAGTTTATGGTTAAATTACGTCTGTTATGAGTTTGGGTCCAAGTTACTGAACTGACGACAAACCAATCGACCTGAATGGACCCTGTCAACGTCTGCCAGAATGTGCAAGTGACGAAACTCAATCAGACACTTTCAACCGTATTGAAAACATTATCATTAAAGGTACAGGGTAAAAATATCCTACATATCACCAGTGTTAGAGATCCTGTATATCTATGAAATGTACATACAGTCGGTAGCGAGGGCGTCACATTTACCGTGGCGGACTTATTGTGCTTCCTTATGTTATCAGATGTGTTTTCCCTTTGTTCCTCCTAATTGTTCTAAAACAGCGCGTACATACCGTTGTTGTTGGAATTTTGTTTTCTGAGCAATGTCTGCACTTCCGAAAATTCTTTACCCCGCAGTATTATGTATGAGTCCAAGTTCCATATCTTTTATAGTAAAATGTAAAACTGTAAAAAAAAAGGGGGGTGTTAAAATAAAATAAACAGAAAAACTCAAAAAAAAAAAAACTACACAGAGAAAAAAACAGACTGTTAATTTTCCCCCAAATTGTACATCCAACGATCTTTGTTAATACTAATTACTATTTGTGTATGAGATCGCTTGCCCCTGCTTTTAATCGTTAAGTTTGTTATCTCAGACCAAAGTTTTTATCGATTCTAAAGAGCCACAGTGTCAATTTTCATTGGCAGAGTCCAAGATGAAAAAAAAAACACAACAAGAGAGAGGAAAAAAGTTAATTTATTAAGGTGAGCTACCACTTCTTTACCTACCAAGTGATAGAAAGTTTTCTCTATGAATAACAAAAAAAAAAAAAAAAACGACAAAAATATAACATGAAGAATAAAAGGGAGGGAGAGCGAAAGAATCGTGTAATTTATCAAATTATGGGTTGGTTTTGACGAATTGGGAATACTAACGCTAACTAATGGTAAGTGGTCTTGAATCTCTCTTCTCCTCTATTCCGCGTGTCAGACACCTGCCCTTAGATTAACAGGAAAATAAGAAATAAAACCTCATTTTTCGTAAACAAAATAAAGGAAAGAAACCTTTTTTCGTTTAAGTGACGCATGCACGCTCCACCAAGCTATTTTTTTTTCTCCCTCCATATTATTGCATTCACTCTTATTTCTCCAACTTTCTCCATCTTCCCAAGTCTCAGTTGTTATCTGTCTCTCTCTCTCTCTCTACTTCTCCCTCTCTCACAATGTATTTATCCTTCCTTCAATAATCCAACACGTTATTAAGCTCCCTGTCAATTATTTCTTGTCCGGTCTTTCACGGGCCGCCCATTTAGACCTTCGGGGCAACTTACAATCAAAAATGATTCAATTTACTGCAATTAAATTAGCCCGGTGAACAAATAACAGAGCATCGCTCAGTGGTAGTACTTTTCTTTTTTCTGTTGTTTGTTACAAAGGACAGAATTTATATATGTATATGTATAACGATATTAACGGTGGCTTGGTGTATTAAAAGCGAACGATGTCCATATTGATCGGATGTGCACTGCAGCCGTTGTGTTAATTTGGCTGGCGTTTTCTTTGTTTTGATCTTAATGAAGTGAGAGTGTATATATATATATATATATACATATACATATATACATATATATATATGTTTAAGATACTTAGGAATATGTAACAAGAGCGTCCAACTGTATATAATGGCAAACCACTGGAAAAAAATGAGTAGCCATTATCGAGAAACGGACGTGAAAAAATACTTGAACGCATACGTCCACACTTAAAACAAAGTGTTAAGTAGAGAAAAGGAAAAGAGATCCCTCTTCTACGAGAATGACTCTTACTTCCTCTTTTGCAGCAGCGTTCGTGTTGCTTTTCGTTAATTGCTCTTGGCACAACCGCTATCACCTTTAATGGATGCAATTTCTCGTTATTATTTCAGCAAGTAATTTGATTTGGCTTTCAGTTGGGGGACAACAGTCGTTTTTATTAACTTGTTTCGTTTACGATTTTCATTTTGGATGCATTTGTATTTTTTCGTCCAGGATATTGTCCACGTATAACGGTGGTTAAAATCATTTTAACACAGAAATAATTCACTGTAACAAGCTTGAGGACGCACACGCATCTGTAAATACACCATCCACCAGAGCAGAGACCCATATATATATATATATATATATATAGTCTGTGTCGGTTTCATCGTAATCATCGTCTCGTAGCCTGTGCCCTCATAATATCAGTAGAGATGCGAATGATATAGATTACATTACACAATATCGCCAATCTATGGTAACGTTTTTTAATTAAGCACGCGACCAAGCAAGTATACATATATATATCTATATATATATATATACATTTTTTTCATTAAACACAACTGTTTAAGTTACCATACCATCAACATATTATTAGGAACCCGTACGTAATTTATACCCCCTATACCCATACAATTATTGCGTTGCAAAGATATTCACAACCGGCGTTCTGGTTCATATTAATTTGCTTCGCACTCATCACATGCTTGATTTTTAATTAAGAAATCGTCCTCTCTCCCTTATTTTTTGTTTAACTGCAAACAGCCCAAACAACATGCAAATCATTTTTTTTTTAAATAAAATTTTTGAACTCGTTTGGGCTTCTTCGTATATATTAACTGCAGTTATGGAAAGTAAATCGCGAAACAATAAAACCAGCAATGGTCTGGAAAGTAGCCCCACACATGCACCTCCACCCCTCCCCATCCCACACAAAAGTTCAAAACAACTCTTTTAATTAACATCAAAGCAATGAAAACATTACGGATTAGAGAATGCGACTCCCACATCTTTTTTATATTGGAGGGAGATAGCGGCTAAGGTTTGGTGTGGCTGGTGATGGATACTAAAATATGTGAAGACGAAAACATGATCAAAGGGAAATTGGCTCTTCTGTTAAAGGTTCTAGAAACCCCATTGGAAGCAGTTGTTGCTAATGTGTCAGTGACCAAACTTCGTCCTCTTTAACATGTAGTACGAGCTGAGTTCGATTTACAACGTAATCAGCCCAGAGCAGAGTATACGGTGATATGCGTTTGAAGAATGTTTAGTCCGTTAGTATATGCGGTTCATGCGTTGTAACGCACTTGTCGGTGTGTAGGGCTAGATACCTCAGTTCGGTGTTAGCTGGGTAAAATCCTTACACAATGATGATGAGGAGGGCTCGTTTGTGATAACTTTTGGAATTCTTTTCCCATTTGTTTTACCACAGAAACACAGTGGTTTCGCATATATTTTTAAACGGGGGAGGGGGAAGGGAAGGGGTTCTTGAATCTTGCAAGGTTTCTTGGGATGAGACTGGGTTAGACCATAGAGCTACCGAAAGGTTAGACCTCTCACGGAACCAGACAAACCCAGGCTCATCAGTTTTCGAACATCAGTCAATTAGCTGGATCGAAATGCCTTATCGTCGAGATTAATGAATTCATTGTACTTTGTATATCCATCCAAGTACCAACATTACACAAACATTGATACTAGGTGCAGATTAAATTAATTAACTTGATTCTCTAAGCTTTACAGGGAAGAAAAGACATGATATCAATCTGGTGCTGCTTGACATTTTTTTGTTTACGGTACAATAGACCGGCAGAAAGTTCCTCTAATTAAAGTTTCGAGCTGCCTGTTCAGACACCACACACTTTTGTAATCAGTTAACCGATTCAATCTCTTCAATTGTTACTGGTGTGCTAAATGCAGTATCGTGGTCCCTTTTCAGTCTTGAATGGGAATTAGGAAAGAATAAAAAGAAAAATAACTTAAAAAAGTAACGGCCAATCTGAAAAAAAGATAAAAACAAAGTGGAGAGAGAATTTGTTTAACACAGATCTCGAGTTTTAACAATTAAAAAACTTCAAAACACCTGTCAACTTGTTATAGCTATAGCGACAACAACGAGAAGATGAGGTAGAAGAATAAAGAGCAAATATTTGATACGGGTAGATATTACATCTGAAGGAAGCTTTGACACTCAAATTAATTAAATAAAAAATGTATACGTGTATACACCTTGCCGAAAGTACAGACGCACTTGAGACTTAATCTTACAATGTGTGGAAACAAATAGAATAGAGCGTAAAAGGGCGGAAAAGAGAAAGCGGAAGAAAATGATAACAAATCGTTGCCACAAATTCAATATCTTGTAAAGTTTTAATCTATTTTGTCAAGATCTCGTTTCTCAGTCATTTGTTTACACTACCCGAGGGTTGTTCTCTGCATGGGGGTGGGGTGAGGTCGAATGGTATAGCATAAACTTATTACGGCACTTAAATTTGGACAGGTATGAGGTTGTGAGACAGACTTACATACTGTCTTTGTGGTGACGTCGGTTTAAAGGAAAGGCAATCGAAATACTTTGACACTTGATATGGAGAGTATACAACAACTTTAAGTAGAGACGTAAGTACAAGAAGTGGTTAAGAAATGTCAATAAGTTTTGAATAACGTATAGGATATCAAGTTCAGCCGTTTGGACAGATAGAATTACAATAGTATTCTATTCCTTAGAATGGGCGAATAACTACTAATGTTTCACGATAACTGTAAAACGGGGTCCCATAAACTTCCAAACCCAGGTGAACTTAAAGTTCTCCATGTAGAGAATGCCTGGTATAGACGCAAGATCATGGAGTCTCTTTTCTCTTTGTCTCGTTTATAGAACCAGCCGTTCTCATCAATATGTAGGCCTAAATCGTATCGGTTGCCTACTGAATATCTAGAGAGGGCTTTGCGTTACATATATGTAGGCTATGGAATCACCTTTGTGTAGTTCTGTGAAACACTCTGTCAAGTTTAAGAACGAAAGAGAAATTTATCATAAAATAAAACAGACCTACATCACTTCTCATGTAGGTTTGAGGGTTATGTATTACAATACAGAGTTGATTAAAGAAGATTTACTCTCTTTTGTCTTTGTCTGATATTCAGATTTGGAAATTTGTTATGATTTTTCATTTATTAGATCAATTATTATGGCTGTATTTGGATGGGAGCATCACTGTTGAGTGTACGTACTGACGGGTACGGTACTTGGACCAATATTCACTATGTATATATGTCTGCTTTTGTACCGGCATTAAAATCAGTAATAGTAGTAATAATAAGAAATAATAATGATAAAATAATAATAGTATATCATTATATAATAATATATGTGGTTAATGTATGGGCCTTTATATCTACACATTAAAAAACCGTTGCCTCGGAATGCATGTGTTTACTGGTTCGCATATCAGCAATTCCTTACGAAGTTAAATCTCTGATCTGGATGGGGGGGGGGGGGGGTGGGGGCGGATAGGCTACGTAATATGGTAAAGGTAATATATGTATACCTTCGATAAAGGAATGTATTTGTGTTATAACACATGACAGCTGTGAAAACGACTTTAAGTGGACTGTGCGAGCGTTATCAAAGATGTACTGAACTAGCGTTGACTGGTTCATAATGGTTCATTATATAAACATTCCATCAAAAAGGTCACGACGAACGTTGCCGTGATTTTGGATCAACTATTTTCTTTTTTCCATATACTTTCGAACGTCATCGCTCACCTGCTCGGCGAGTGCGACATAAATTCCTCTCGCTTTTCTCGTATGCTGCCTTCACCCTATCCAATTATATTTTCATCATGTAAAAGACGCGTATCGCATTCGCCGATTTTTTTGCCGTTCTTCTTTCCAGGCTAGTTTTTTTTTTGTCCTTTTCCTGTGTAATGTTGTCAAAAGTTTTATAAGACTGACAGGAACGCTTCTCGAGGAATGTTAACTGCTTTTAGCTAAATGGAAGGCGAAGTCTTAATGAAACTCGCTACCGGTGTATGCGTAATCTCTTAATTGGGCATATATCATCGCAAACTGGGGATCGTTCGCTTAATTACGAACACTTAAGGGAGGTTCTTGGTTATCACCTGACAAGGATGCTTCAAACGTTCACATGGTATGGAATGTGCTTCCTACAACAGAGTGCCCAGAATACACGAAAATGATTCAGCTATTTATTATAATTCGCCTGCGTCTATACTAACCGGTAAAATGCGTCAATACTCGTCTACAAACTCTTGCACAATGAACGCAAACGTGCAAAAGCAACACTCCAACCTGAAAAAACGTAGGTCGCCCTTTGTAGTTTTGGCGTCAGTGACGTCATTATTATTTCTCTCGGCGCATGTCCGTATTACGGTAATTGGAATTTTCCCGGAGATTTAGTTTGGATGGCAGAATTAATTTGACGTCGGTCATAATTGAATTGAGGACAAGATTTTCTCGCTTCTTTTCTCTCTCTTTTTTTTTTTACATCTGCTTCGCAAAATGAATTCAGAATTTTTATGGAAGTCACATTCCAAACACAGCGTTTCTAAGTTACCGCTAAGGACGAGGAGCTGCAGTCAACTAAATCTACTTTATTAAAAAGATTGAATACCTAATATATCTATCGAATCCTCAATATGAGATAAGAAAATTCATAGAAGATGTCGAATAAAGATCTGTTTTTTTTTTTTTTTTTGCATTTTTTAAGAAGATGTTACACACAGAAGTTTACTTGAATTCGTTATTCCTTTGCGTGCCATTGGTTGTTCAGCCCTTTGTTAACAAAAGGTCAATATCTCAACCGATTACGTAATATTAATAAAAGTTGAGACTTGTCCTTCAGTGACGTCGGACATGGAAGTGTGAAAATATTGAGGGAGGGTTTCAAGTTTTCCACTCAGAGAGAAAATCTACAAAACGAACAAATACAAATACTTAGATCATTCAAGTTGAATGTCTTCATTAAGAAAGAAACTGGAAGGATCACTTATCGAGTTTTGGTATCGGATGGATATTGTCGTATTTGGTCCCCCCCCATAGTGACATGTAATGGATGTCCTTAAGAATTGATTGCATTTGTACATCAATGTGAGTATCTACCAACAACCCTTTTAGCCCTCGTCGGTATTATGAGAAGGGAGATATAAAATATCACAAGAAAGAGAGAGAGAAATGTTTAATCTTCTACACACACACACACACACACACACGCACACACACACACGCACACACACACACACGCGCTCGCGCGCAGTTTTGTTTTCCATTCATTCCGAGGACCTCATTGTGCTTTCTTTTGTTTTTTCTTCCTCAACCCAAACCTAAACAATAGACTCTCTATTGTTAATATTGAGAGGACCGGAGAAATCTATTGAATTTTCCACAAAGGACCTAAAATCTATTGTTTCGGTCCTCGATCCCACCCGAAAACAAGGCCACATACACACAGGAACACGCACGCACACACATACATGTATGTGATTCTGTATTTTTTTCTTTCCCCGTTGAAAGAGACAATAAACATTTTTATATACATATCTTTAATAAAGTGATATCAAGTTTTTAAATAAAAATAAATATAAAAATAAAATACATATAAATTAAATTCATGGGATATACTCTGTACTCAATATTTCAAATAAATATTGTACATGTCATGTAATCTGCTACTTTTTGAAGTTGGTATTTAAGAAAAATGTATCATGTATGTGCAGAAAAGAAGTATTAAGTTTTTGTGTTTTCAAGTTTTTGGTTTACCCTTAAACCCTGTAAATCATCCTGTAATATTTCATATCTTCAGCCAGGTTTATTTTTATTTTGGATTGCGTGTTGAATACAATTTTTCAGGAGCGAATGGGGGGGGGGGGGGGAGGACTAGACACACCTCCCCCCTTTCGACGACCAACGATTTCTTTTTTTAACAAAAATGGCAAGACCGTCTATCATCCGCACCTGTTTATGGTCGTCTTTCTTTTTACTGATGTTCAGGCTCAAACCAATTTTATCAAGCTAAAAGTCAGTGAATGTGTGGCTGTGGTGTGAGTGGGGATCCAGAGACGGTTTGGAAAGGCCGAAAGAGCGAAAGGGCCTCAAATATGGTTGACTGGGGGCACCTACTGACGGAAACTGGAAGAATAAAATGATGATGAAGAAGTGATCATCACTTGCATGCTAGCTAGTATGTGATGACTGGATGATGGGCGTCAATTGAGCCCTCCAGGAAAGATACACCAACATCGACACTGTCATGTGATAAACTCCTTCGTAAAAGGAGTAATTTTGCTACTGTGAGCTCGGAGCCAAAATAAAAACAATGCCAAACCGTATCATAGGCCTAAAACTACATCGAAAATTAGAGTCGAACTCGCAAAAAAAGTCTCGGTACAGTTTTTAATATCGTTCGCAATTATGATTTTGCCAATAACTTCAAACGAACTAAATATTAATAATTCTGTGCCATGTATATATAGATACGCAGTTCTACAAATTTGGGCGGAAGATATCGCGTTGCCTTGACGACTCACTGATTTAATAAGGACCGTTCTCTGTTCGATATTGCATGACTTTTTACAAACTTGCAATTACGCGTATACCTTAAATTAAGTATTGTATAATAACTAAATAAATGAGTAAACACGGGTATGTATATATATATATATATATATATATACACATAATATGTGAAAATCCACGTATGCTCCATTTGATATAAATATGTTAACAAATGACAATTTTGAAGCACAAAAAGTTTTTACAAGAAAAGGTGTATATTTCGGACACGCCTGTGTCCTTCTTCAGCACTTCACTCTGTTTGTGCTGAAGAAGGACACAGGCGTGTCCGAAATATACACCTTTTCTTGTAAAAAACTTTTTTGCTTCAAAATTGTCATATTTGTTAACATATTTATATTTATATATATATATACATATATATATATTACTTTAGGAAATATATATATTTATATAATATTATATAATATATAATATAATATATTATATAAGTTATAAGTAAGTTGTACATTAAGTCAAAATGTATTTTACTAACTTAAAATGTATTTTAGTCGGTTTTACTTACTTCTCAATTACTTCTCTGCCATTACTCCTATGTCACTCAAAGAGACGATGTGAGCATTTGGGAATTACCGTAATCATCCCACGCATGACAGTGCAGATTGACAATCACTGTAAACATACCTACGTACCTTCAAGGCAAAACGATCGTGTTCTATAAAACGAAGATATCTAGTCGTGACAAGCATGTTACATAACTGTTTGCACTTTCTCTGTCGTTTGGTTAAAAGGCCATCAATGTTTTGCCGGAGATTTCACGTAAACACTGATGACCAAACAAGTTCATTGTTCAAAGCTAGGGAGAGAAATAAAACACTTATTCATCAATATTACCTGTGGGACGTCAACATGAAAAAAATTAAAAAGAAAATAACCGTTTTTCTGTATGGGCTACTGGGGCACGCTCTGACTGAATTTACTGAATCAACGTGAATGTTGTACCTTCAGCACCCCTCTAACACAACATGGTTGATACACATGTTGATGACTCTGGGTGGTCTAGATAAATGACAATGTATATTACGTAGTTCAGCCATGATTGATTCAGCATATTCAAAATCTTATTTTGATAATCATGGCCCTAATCTTAAAGCTAGAATATGAGTTGAAAAATTGTCAGTGAAAGTTTAATTCTGCAGAAAATGTCATAGCCACTACAAAAAAAAAAAAAATATTTAGGCCTCATATTGCGTAGATGAATATTCATATCCATCCCCATTGGTCTGTTTGATTTCAAGTAACGGTGATTGACGCATGCTACACTTTCTTGGAGAGTCTAATTTTGTAGGGCCAACAAAAATGTTTTTCACTTCAAAATATCTGGAGGATGAGTGCATAGTTCTCTTTCAAATTTTATGGCAGGTGATCTTTTCCCTTACTTTCTCTTCCCTGAAACACTGAAGAAGAACAAAGGTAGATGACCAGGCGATTGTCTGTAAAACTCAGATTCCAGCTTTAAACTTGGCTCATTAACATTCCTCTGTGGCTCCATGTGTAGAAGGCCGTCAACATGAAAAAAAATGTTAAGTACCGCACGAAGCAGGCTGGCAGTTAATTAAATCTTAATTGAGAGGACTTGACAAGGTTCGAAAATTATTGCAAACTGTACACTCAATGTACCAAAAAGAAAGTCTGAAGTTGTGCTAAGTAATCTTCACGTCACAACTAACGCCACATTCAAAGAAGTAATTCGAAAAACTAAAAGGAACTCATTTCTAAACATATTTAGACCAACGCGTTACTATTATTGTCCTTTACGTAGGTGGAAACGTCACCACCACGTGACTCCCTAAATTATGCACATACGCAAACCCACATCTGCAAACGTTCCCTTTTTCTTGTACTGAATATACCGACGGCATTCTTGAAAAATTCTATTTGTACTTTCCAACCTTATATTTTGCTTGCAGTTCAGTGCTAGCCTTAGAAACGCTCTGCATTCAGGATAATGTCTACATCTGGAAAATCTCCTTATTTCTCTAAGTCTCTGTGGGGGGGGGGGGGAGGTAAAGAAAAAAAAGCTTATTCTATGGCCGTAACTTTCTGAAAACCATTTGCTGCGTCTTTCAATTTACTAGTTCATTCACACTGTGCGGTTGAACCTGGTGGTTTACAAGGAAAGGTGTGTTGAGGAATACACACACACCCTTCTGAGTCAAGAACTGCTATATTTCGTAGCAATGAAGTGTTTAACGACAATTCAACACCATTAAAATGTACGAATTGCCGTAGATATTCACTCAAATCCTTGCGAAATATCAATTAACCCCCCCCCCCCCAAACACACACACACCTTCCTTACCATTGTTTTAATAACCTGCCAGCTCCGAATGTCCAAAAGACCAAGGGGAAATAGAAATGCGTCAGCTACGCAAGTTGCTTCTTTAAAAAAAAAAAAAAAAACATTGTTTTTTTTTTTAAAAGAAAAACTTAATTGAATCAACAATTTTCCAATAAACCGAAGGTTGGATGTTTTGTGCTATCTACAGAGTGGAAATGAAATTCAGAGGTGAAATTCGTCAGCTTCATAGTCTACAACACTCAGTCTTTTCTCCTTTCGGTTGCTCCTGCTTGGCGTTCAGCAACGCTGCCTGCTTCCGTGGAGGAAAGTAATAAAAAAAGGCTCCGTCGGCGGGTCGTTATTGCTGGGCAACCAAGCTTGGTTCGAAAATCACAACTCTCTTGGCAGGCGGACTCGTTCAGAAAGGTAAACTGTATTTTATCAACTCTGTGATTTTTTTCTTCTTCTTCTGTTTCCTACTCCATACGATTTTCTAGCTCTTTCTCTTCCAACGTTACTTAATTTGTTTTTTTCTATTATTGGATTTTTGTTCTTTGGCTTCTTCACAAAATGCCTTTATTCCTCGGGGCCTGGTTTCATTCACCCTTTAATTTCCTGTGCTCTCCTCTTTACCAGCTGCCATCTATATTTTCCCGCGCGCGCGCGCTTTTCTCATTCTCTCTGTTTGCAAGAGTAAAAAGCAAGAAGGGGGAAAAAAGGATGAAATAAAGAATCAAGAATCAACTCGTATACCTTATACTTTACATTTAATTTATCATCTTTTTCTTTCTCCTCTTTTCTTTTTCTCCTTTTTTTGTTCCGGCGCAAAAGTGGATGATCCATGCTAACAAGATATAGTCTGCAGTCTGGCTGTTTAGACTTGGTGTATCAGTCACTCTTTTTACTTATTCTTCTTCTGTTTGAAGTTTTTTTTGTGTGTGTATGTGTGTGTGAGTGTGATATGGTAAGAAAAAAGGCACCCCTTAATGTTAACTTTAGGTGTTAGGGATTATCTTTGGTAATTGGCTTTGAGCCCAACCATCATCAATCATATCTCACTGAATTGAAAATCATTTCCCTTCGGGGGAAGGGGGGGGGGGGAGCATACAGTCTTTTACACTTCAGTTTCATATTGGTGTGGACGAAAGAGGCCAAATCCTTTCCATCCTGTTTTCTCCCTTCTTATCCATCTACTTTTTACTTTCTCATTTCGAACTTGAATCTCAAGCATGACGTTCATGATATAGGACTCCGTTTGGGAGATAATTAAAAAAAAAGAGCACACACACAATGGGGAGGGACTTGATGTGAGCAATAATTACAAAGAAAGAATATAAACATTTTTTGTAAAAGTAAAGGGGATTATATACATATGGTATTTATATTGACGCAAAAGAGATATCAACATGAAAACAGTAGTTTATATTGTTATCTCTTTATAATATATACACTGTCATTTTGCAAATTTTACAAAAAAAAAATAAAATAAAATGAGAAGAGAATTCACCGAATGTCGTTGTACGTAATGTGTACTCTTCAAATAAATACCTACAAGGCTACACTGCAGACATCGGAAGAAACTGAATAAACAATGTGCTCAAATGAAAAGGTTTTCACTTTTGTCTTAAAAAAAAAAGACAAAAATACAAGAGAATACAAAATGCTATAAACATGGTAACAATCGAACAAACGATTTCAATGGAGAATTAATATTTAACTATATAATCTATATTATACAATAACATATTGTAATAAACAATAAAACAATCAACAAAATAGCAATCTTGAAAACATAAGAGGACAGCTTACCAATACATGCACCACCTGACTACTATTTAAGTGATTAATCTTTTGTTACCAGCGAAAGATTTAGACAAACGTCTTTGTAGTTCATTTTCAGAAGACACGTGTGACGACAGCAAAATCGATCAAAAGGTTCGTCGGGGTAAGATGGTACAAACTGCTGTCTGCTCCGGTCAGTAGAAACAGACACTGGATAACTTGTCCGCACTTTTCTCGGTCTTTTAGAGAAGTTCTCTAATTCTGTTTTGTCAAACATCTAAATGGAAGTATTGCGAATCATTCGAGTAGAACTGGGGCGACCGCAGGTTAGACCGTTAGACCTCACAATCCACACCATTAGCCAACGGTCCTTGTAAAATTGATCGCAGATCATTAAATCAATTAAGAACACGCGTGTGTCTTCTCTCTTTCTCACGTTTTTTTTTTCTTATTTAGTATTTTCTCTGTTGGTTTTAACACAAAAAAGGAGGGGATGATGGAGGGAGGGTATTAAAGGAAAAGGCTATGATTGGCATTAGCTACACCAAATTTGTTAATTTGTGACTTTTTTACGTTTTTCAGAATACCTTGCAAAGTGTTCAAAAAAACAATTGTTGTGTGTCATATATCCTAACACTGAAGTGGAACAATAGTCACAAAATCTCGAAGCGGTGACTTACACAAGGCGGTCGTAGTTTGATGATGTTAATAGCTGGACTATACTCACCGCCAGTGGCACGTCCCCACAAATTTTCACATGATCGAATGCCTGGCCTAAACCACAGAGCTGTAAAAGTTACTGCAGCGTCTCGATGGGTCAGAAGACCTCTCTGAAAGAAATACCAGTTAAAAGTCCATACCCCAATATTCGTATCCAACGCGCCTCCTTTCAAGCCCATAATTAGGCCTATATGACATGAAAATGAAACTTGGCTGTATGCAAGAGACTAGAGTGATTACCCCCCCACACCCTGGTCAAGTTGAATATGAGTTGTCATGGTAATCACCTGGTCATCTACCTTTGTTCTTCGTCTGTGTTGTAGGGCAGAGAAAGTAGGGGAAACATCTCCTGTCACAAAATCTGAAAGAGAACTATGCATTGGTCTTCTTGGATACTTGAATGTGAAAATTGTCTCAACATTTTTGTCGGCCCCACAAATTTCAGACTCCACAAGAAAGCAGAGCAGTATAGACAACTGTTACTTGAAATCAAGCAGACCAATTGTGAAATGGATGTGAATATTCATCTATGCAAAAACAGGGCATAAACAATGTTATATTGTAGCGGATATGACATATCCCACGGAAGTTGACTTTTCCCTAACATGTTTTCAACTCACATTCCATCTTTAATCCTGTATTGAAGATTACGTATAGTTTACATTTCGCTCTAAAAAAAAAGGGACAATAAAGGTAACTGTCTAGTATTTATTGACGGCTTGTCATTGCGTAACTGCTTAGTAACAGTTGATACAAACTTATTTCAAAGTGTAATCTCTTTGGAAATTCTAAATGAGTGAAATTTCAATCGTTAAAAAAATCTAAATAACGTTCGCTTTGATGGAATGCTAATATGGGAATGTTTTCGGAATCAAATGAAAAATGGAAGTTCTTTTTTTTTAATTACCCGGCTGAAATATTTTAAGGGTAAATATGGTAAACCAACACCGAGTGGTTGGGAAAGCAAAAAAAAAAAAAAAAAGCAAAAAGGGGGAGTACATTATCGTAATAATGTGATTAAAATAAATTAACAACTTCATGGGTTACATTATTTTCTTTTGCCAGCTAACGTAGTTTTGTACAATGTTATATTCCATGTCGAATATATATGCCACCTAAATAACCCAAACGGTCCTGATTATATCTGGCCTTGGATAACCCTCTCTCTAACAAAACCATTAAATTGTCCCAGACACCCTGAATAAGCCCGCTTTATTCAATGAGTTACAAATTCCAAGGAAGGAATTCTACCCCTTTTCGTTTTTCACCCGGTAGTTACGTTTATGTGCATCTTGAATACTTTAAAACTTAGAGGAATTACCTTTTGTTTTTTTACTTTTCGTGTTTTCTTATTTTATTCATTTTTTGCACTTCTCTCTCTCCCCCCCCCCCTTTTTTTTTATTTTCTTAGCAAAGATGGAAATATGGACTTTAGATAAAAGGGGCAAAATTCGTATAATTAAAACAGAAGTGAAAACCTGTTTAATATCTACGACGAGTTTTCGTTCCGCTCTGTGGTATGGGTTTATATAATTAAAACCATGGGTTGGGGGCTGGTTTTGCTGAATTGCGTGATTAAACTAAATCTCTGTTTTCAAACCAAAAGAAGAAGAAGAAAAAAAAGGAGGCACCCTTTTTGCGAAACGAAGAGGCCAGGTATGAAAATAATGAGCTTGTCAAACGAAAAAGCATTGGTCCTCAAATTGGAGAGAATCGATGCGTAAATTTCCATAAAAAGAACGCCAAAGGATTATTCAGCTTTATTGATATTGCTGGAAAATGTTCTGAAGTCAACATTTCAAATCTATCTTCTTTTCTCTTCTAACTCTGACAGGGTTGCGAAACTTTGATTACAGGTACGGTACCGTACATATGTTTTTGACTCTTGCGTATAGTTCCCTCTAAACACTGAAAGTTTGCGACTAAACATTCACCTCTTTATTTTTAATATTTTTTTGTTTTGTCTTGCTTTGTCCTCCACTGCCAGTAAAAAGGAACAAAATACCTTAATTAAACAAACAACAACAGAGTGAGAAAGAGACGTAATTGAAAGTAATATTAATTATTAATAAAATTTTATTAAAATAGTCATTTTTTTAATTGATCAAAGTAATGTCTCATTTTAAAAGAGTGAATTGTGGGATTCATTGCAGAGTGACGTTATGTTACGTCCGTAGTAAACTGATACAGGAAGGAGGCGAAGGGTAGGTAGAATTAGATGCACTCTTGTTATGACGTCACCACTTCAAAAAGTGATGATCCCTCTAGACATTTTGAAATAGTGGTCTCTCACTTTCTCCATGAAAAATAATTTACAGCTATAGACACATAGATTTCCACTTGAATGCCTGTGCACGTATACTGTATAGACATTGGTCCAATGGGAGCCCGGGCGTCATGATTAATATACGACATACAACTTGTGGTGGAAACTACTTCTGACATTGTATAACCTGTATATTGGGTACATGCGTATGTATGATGCGTAAAATACTGATTCCATACTAGCGTATATCCCTAGATTTTTGTATATGTGTATTGGTGGACATCGCAAATATATTGGTCAAGTTGAGTAAATCCTATCTACTGCTGCAATTTAAGTCTTCGAGGACAATGTCCGAACTGATGTTTCTTTTTTTCGTTTTGAAGTGACCCGTACAATGTCAATTTTCTCACCACAGCTTTGAACTCCCAACCCCCCGCTCCGTGTACCCACACCTAGAGAAGATCAAACAAGTACACTGATGACAAAATAAGTAGCGAGTAGCCTAATACACAGATATGATATTTCTTTCATGTTTAAAGAAGCTTGCTCCCCCCTTCCCCCACCTACCGTGATATATATGGTAGATACGCATTTTTACCCCCCCCCCCTCGCACTCATTTCCATGGTATACACTATACAGTGTTTTCCGTGCTGCTTCCTCCATCACATGTCACCAGTGTCACCGTTGTGACACTGGTGACAAAAACAATAAAAAAAATATTGCATTGCTTTATGTTATTTCACATTGTACATTCTAAGATGAGTCACATCATAATATCATATATCGACCCACTTAAAAAAAAAAAACATGAAATGAAACAAAGGTATACCTTCAGTTTAATATGCGTGGTTAAAAGTATTGAACAATATTTCCTCTGCTGGAAGCAAAGGTAATTTTAGTGTCTGGTTTCCGTTATTCGGCACCCTGCAAATATACGGTAATTAACAGTAGACTTCCAAATTGATATCACAAACCTATTCACACATAGCAACTTACTTCATTTTGATTTTATACAAATAAAAGGAGACAAAACAGATTTATTCACCCTATCACTACTAAGTTATATCTCTTCTTTCTTGGACGTAAAAATAATTTTGAAAAATTTCCTTCTGCTAGTTCATTTTTTTTATGTTTTTTTTCTTTCCTTCTTTTTTTTTTCATTTGCGAGTATCATCCTTGGTCGTATAATTTCAGCCATGAGCCTGGTTATTCCCCGCGGTTTCACCAAGACGCACAAGTAATATTTGCCGTAACACTTTACCCCATGTATTATTTACTCAGTGCGTTCTACAAATTTTGAAACCATTCATATTTAAATATGGTTTGACACGTCACAGAGATACAGCGAATTACCTCGGAGGCGATGGCATAGAACAGTTATAATCAATCGTAACGCAATCTCATTTATATAACATTTTGATCGGCGCTTACGCACCGTTGGTCTTAAGAGGGATGAAAATAATTGCACCCGAACGGGAACGTCTGCTAGCTTCGACCCGTTTCCAACGTGTGGCTTGCTCATCACTGGAAAGCGCGCGCCGGCGAACCGTAACGGTGCGGAACTTAGTTTCGCTCGTAGGATAAACACTGGGGAAATATCACCGCACAGATGAGCATTAAGCTATCAAAAAAAGTTAATAGAAAATACGCGTAGCGAAACCCAATTTTCTTTGGCCAAGTCGGGGAGCCTCAAGTTGCTCGGACCAATCAATGAAAAGTTCAGTCTCCATGGCGACTTACCGCATTCCTTTTTTTTTCATTTTCTCTTTCTTCATTTTTTAGTTTTTCTTCAGGATTGCTTTATTACAAATCTAATTGGATTCACGCCTATCAGGTTCGCCCTTGTCCAAACTTTGACTGAAAGTGTTTTCCCCACTTCGTTCAGATAGATAGTTTTCCATTTATTATTGCAAACGTATGAGGTTACCAAACAGAAAAAGGTTGCTAATTTCCTTTTATATGTGTATAATGTTCAGTAATATGTTTCTTGTTTCTCCAACCCCCCAAGTTTTATTTTCTCGAGAAGAACGAGTTGAAATGCTGAGTGACAAGTATACCCTTCAAGTCGGATTCGAAGTTCTGGTTGCTAGATTATTAACCCTCTGGCCCCCATTTCGCTATTCCCCTTTCCCTTTCTCTCTAATTCCGATGCAAAAAAGAAAAACATAAGAAGGAGAAGAAGAAAAAATATTAACGGCAAAAGAAAAGAACAGAAGAGAAAATATTTTTGGATCCACCATCCTGTCACTTAGGTCGAGACCCCAATCCTTCACCGAAAGGGTGAGAGGCATATCGTCTTGCACGACAGGAGGAAAGGAGAAAAAAAAGAAAGAAAAAATGCTCCACAACATTGATACGCCCTGTAGTCATAAATTTGACAGGATCGATTTCCCGCCTGACAAAAATGGACTTAATTTTCCTAAGGGCCCTAAAAGTTTTCACTTAGGCCTAAATTCCGTGCAGTCTGACTGACAACTTTATTCACGAAACAAATTGGCGGAGAGATAAAGCAATTTGGGAGCCCGTTGCTAAGGTTAATTTTTTGTTTCTGCAGGTGGGGTTTTTCTAAAGAAGGTCGTCACAAAAGGTTACACCGCCATTTTCAAAATGAAGTGTTCAACATATAGACAGATAAATGTGTAGGCCATCTTGAATTTTGTTCAGCGTATGTCTATCAAGCATGACATTACTGTAATTACGTTGAAACGGCTTTTTGTTTTATTTTTAAAGGGAAGGAGAAAATGAAGTGAGGTAACGGGAATCAATTGATGCCTAATATATATATTCGACGAAGGTGTTAGCCTTTATTTATTGATCGTTTCAGTGTTGGATGTACCGACTGATGTCGTCTGTGTGGATTTTTTTTGGCCGGAAAAGTAAAGTATAAATGAAGCTAAGCTAGACATAGCATACACAGTATCATATGACACTTTCCTGACGTAGGCTATAGCTTCAAAATACAGACAAGTCATGACTGGCGCGTCATATAGAAGAGTACCACACAGGACCTGTTACCACACATTTTGTAACAACTGACCAAAGTACAACAACTATTAAAGACTGCCGATCCCAAATGCAACAACTTAATTTTTTTTACACCTCGCTCGCTGGAGACACCTAAAAAGGAGTAGTCTGAATTAAGCAAGGCACACGAGTTCGACGTAGGCAAATTTTCAGGCCGATCTGGCCTTGTTTGGCAGTCACGGCAGGGTTATTTTGTCGGCCATTTTGAAAATTTATGACGTGACCCAAAGCACCCAATTGGGCGGGAAATAGACTTTCCAGATGTTTTAGACCACGACGGGTTCAACGGAACAAGTTTCAGCTCGAACTGATGTTATGACGGCCATTTTGTTTCTCATAAGCACACAGAAGACACCTAAATATGTATGTCAGTTGTCGAGTTTGTCATGAGAAATTGAATGGTGTAACTTCCAGTCCGATCTGTTATAGATATGACGGCCATCTTGATTTTTTTTACACCGTCTGATGGAAAGGGAAAGTAATTCGATTCAAAGACTGAAAACTATTGCATCATTTAGCATCTACTGGAATTCACTATCTCACAAGAAAACAAATCAAAGGGGGAGGAGGAACCGCTCACCACCCCCCCCCCCCATTCAACTGGACTGCAGTGTTCACACACATTAAATTTTACTCATGCTGATAAATTTGTGACACTGAAATGCCATCATCGTCGGCACCGGTGTGCTCTGTTGAGAGATCGGTTATGACGTAGGTATACCACGTGATGAATATAGATGGACAGCAAGAAACAGGGAGTTCCCGCAAGAGCGGACGTTTACACCGATATGTTCTTAACGATGGTGGTGTCATTGGCACACTGGCCGTTCCTGACCATGCGCAGACAAAAAAAAAATGCTCACTGACACGACCTTACAATACAATTGTTGTATACTTGAATGGACCGTATGGCGGTCAGAATATAGAGTGACGTCGTTGAATAGTCCTCTGTATAGCCCCCACCCGCACAATTTAAGAAATTAGAGAGAAATGATCGGACTCGAAATTGGTGACTGTATGATTATTTTGGCTAGATTTTTTACAATAGGTCAGCAAAATGAATTATCATCCACGGTAGATCTAAAAGCAGTCTTTCTGATTCAATAGAAACGAAGCTTCATGAGGAAATGAGTAGACGAGATCAGGGCCGGCGTTGCCCCGGGAGATGGGGCTGTTTGGGGTGGTGGATCGATATTTACCCTCCCCCCTTAACGTTTTCTAGCAGCGAAGCCCTCTTTGACAAAAACATGCTCTTATTCATATTATGATATACATAAAAAAATTTTCTTTTTTTTCAGAAGTGACCCTTTTAGACCCCTCCCCCAACGGCAGGAGGGTTGCCTTCCCCTGGATGAATATGCAACAGCAGCGTTCTTACAAATGCTGCTGTTGACAACCTTGTGGTGATCTTCAGCAAGACACATATTATGCACAGACATGATCCATGTGCGCGTTCTCTATGTAATATGATGTAATGTGAAATCTCCGCTACTGCGCATGTGTCGGAACCTACTTTGTCATGCATGTTCCTCAGATACAGTATACTTTGCTTATGGTCAAATGTGACACTTTCAGTGAGAGACGGTCTATTGTTTAAATGCTTGATACTTTTAATTTATATTTTCGATTGGTAGAATTCTTTTATCATTGAACCATGTGTCCTTTCCAGAATTTTTTTTTTTCTCACTTTGTTGACACCTCAAAAAGGCCTCTCTCTTTACTCGTTGTTGGTACACATTCGAGTATATCCTCGTCATTGGCATATGAAAATACTTTAACAGACAACACACATACACTAACGGATCAAAAGAAGAGTAAAAAAAAAAAAAAAATCAATTTCTCTGTCATCTAATACCCAAGCCCGTCCCTCACCTCTATCTAAAGAACCGAATCAGAAAAAAAAAATACATACGGAGATGCCGCGTATCTTTACACACCAAACTGAAACAGATATAAAGCTACCCTTTTTACTGATCGGCTTAGCTTCCCTTCTTCTTTTTTCTGCTTTTTTTTTGAAAAATATCCATCGTTAAATTACATTAGCGACGCAAAACTGGGGCCACGGGTAGCTGTATGCTATCATGTAGACACTTGGTTTGCATCTCGGAGTTATCTATGAAGTTAACTGAAAAGCTCTTTTTTCGAATAATGCAGCTGTCTTGCTATCACTTTTCGTTTTATTTTAAAATTCAAAGCTAAAATTAACGTTGGCTTTTCTTCTTCTTCTTCCTTCGCTTGTTCTCTCTCTCTCTTAGCCTAGGACCTCTCACGGCGTAAATTGCTTAAGAGGCAGAAACGGGACAAATAGCCATTGATAAACCTCCCACCATCCGCGATAATTGATTGAAGAAGAAATGTATCATTGAATCTACACGACCAGAGACTGGGCTGAGCACTTTGCTTCTCAAAACTCATTAGCTTTTGTGAAAATTTCCCTTGCCTTTTCTTACAACACCGTAATGCAAATACTTGATTACACTTCGCCTCTGCTATACCACTTTGGCTCTATTCCGCCAAAGAAAGAAAAAAAAATATTCGAGGTTGAGAGGGAGAAAGTTAGGGAAAATGAAAGCCATTTGAAATGTGACCGAGCCGTTCCTGACGACTGGAAGTTAACGCTGTCTCACTACCTTTCTAGCCGTGACCTTCATCAACGCGGTTATTTAGGATTGTTTTAATTACTTTGTAAACGCGCGATTTAATTAATATCCAATCCCTAACATCACCCTGCAATTATAACCCGTCCTTGCTGTGGAGAGAGCGTGGGAAAACAAAACTTTTGTGACCCCTTTGAAAATAATCGACTAGTCCTATCGTAGGAATGGGTGAGAAGAAAAAAAAAAGCCTGGCAGCCTAATATATCAAACGGACTATTTATTAGTAACCCCGAAAATAAGGCATTGTCGTTTGTGTAAACTGGCAATGCGCTGTGATAGCCGAGACGGACCTACCGATAAAGCAGGGAGAACGTAAGCAAAGGTTCTCAGTTGTTATCTAGATACCGTTATAGGTGCACACGCTTCGAGGGCTACAGGGAAAATTCGACGGTAAGCGAACGGTTAAGCCTGGCTGCTTCAAATCGGGACAGTCAACATTCCCTCCATCGTTGGTTTTCCATTGAGAGACGCGGAATTTTCAACTCCATGATAAAGTAACTTCGTGGAGGGAAACCTGCTTCTAGAACTCTGGAGTTTTTTTACTTATTTATATCAGATGAAGAGAATTTTGTGGCATTTTTTTCTTTCACGCTCGGAATAAAATTCGGTCTCTATCATAAAGGAAGAAGAAAAATATCCGGAAGATTTGCTTGTAAGTTCTGAGAAAGAGGGCATATTGTGATGACAAGCATCACGGCGGGAGACTTCGAAATTATGGAAGTAAAAGATCAGTGTTAAGATCACTCCTTTTGTAGATGAAGTTTACACAGGAAGGTGAAATGTTTATAGCTTACATAGTGCCGTTGAACCTGAGGAAGGACATTTCTGTCGAGAAAAACCTTTGGTGACTTTTCTTTTTGTTAGAACATTGAAGTAAGACTTGTTTTCTCCTTAGGCCTGTTTAAGTCTTCCTTGATAGACTTGTCGACTGAAGGTTATCAGTTAACTGCTGTCATTTAAACCAAATAAAGATTAAACTAGAGATTGTACGTAGCGTAACTTACTGGGGAATAATTTAAGCCGGCAAAAATCAAAGAAAACGGTCGTTTTGCAGTGACGGTGCATATCAGGAGAAAATTCAAGTTACAGTTTCGAAGATAATTTTTTGGGGGGTTTTGGCACGTGACGTCACAATACTTGGCAGACGTTGATCCCCAGAAACGAAATAATCAGTAAAACTTGTATCACGTATATATGAACTGAACTATAAGTGCACGGATTTCATACTTTAGCGAACAATTCGAAGCAATTTCTCGTATGGATCTCCACAATTAATGCTTTACATAAGGTCTTCGTTACTCGGTGCTTTAATAACTTGGACTTGGAGATTTCGGAGATAACCGAAAAACATTTCCAGTCACATATTCGTCGGGTGTCATCAGAGGGTAACCGCTCAGTAGAACAGTGATCTTCCTCAATTTATAATTATACATTATCCAGGTACTATATATACAAGTGCTGTATAAAGTTTCAAACCACCAATTCGTGTGAATGAGCATACAGTCACAATACTGCAAGTGCAAACTGGAAAGGATTTAATCCACTTCGCGACTCGCAGAAAAAAAATAGTTTTTTTTTTCACCGGGGAACTCCACCAAGAGAAAGGTGTCAATACAACCGACCGACTCAAATTGCTAATCCACAGATTTACAATCAAAAGTTTCACCAGCGTTCCTTCTCTTTATATTTGTTACAATTCGTGTGTTGTGTGAAAAGCAACGTTTACACTGGGAACTATGAGAATGACGGGGAGCAGTGAAGACCAATCTTCCATAAACAGTGGTAAGTTTACTAAACAAAACAACTAACAAAATTAATCACTATTGCTACCAGTTTCCACCCCTCCCTTTTTGTTTTGTTTTTCTTATCGATACGTAGTCATTTCAAGGCCAATTATGGATGGAATAATGGTGATGGCCCCATGAGATAATTGAAAGGTTTTATTTTTCGCGGGTAAGCCTGCTCTCTGAGCCCTATTTCCCTCTGTCCCCCAACGAAATCATCATATTTAAACGTGATGGTTGCTATAGTCTAGGTTTGCCCTTTGGGAATATCACACCGAATCATGCCTACAGTTCTTCACATCGCAACAGTTCCGCGAGACGAATTGTTAGTAATTAACTTTTGAGCAAGGCTAATTAGACGAACTACAAGGTCACTCTATGCTCGATAACTTCGAAAGCTGCGCTGTCCCACCCGGTGTAACTTCAGCTGATCCCGCTCGGTATCACTCAGCTAGCATTGGCTAGGTTTGGTCGGTCCTAGTCATTTTCCCCCAGTCTGGAACAGGTATTTCAGGGTATACTGTGATTACTCTGTTTATCCGACCATATTCAGTACCTTCCCGCCACAGCGATGTAGCCCATGTGACTTCCATAACTAAGTTCCTTTCTTGTGCAGTGCATCCCAGAAATTGCATGCAGTGCTATTAAACGCGTTCACACGCCATGTGTTGTGTGTGTGTGTATCGCCCAGTGTGTTCAACTCAAGACGTAAAAGAGGTAGTCTGTTGTACAGTGTAATTCTATAGTAACCGCAACACATCGCCGGTAGGCAGTGGAAACAGTGTAAACACCCTCCTGGTTGAAGTAAAGTTGTTGTTTTTATTTCTACGAAGTAGTGGGTTTGAAACTCAAACCTGAAATAAATTTATCAGACTCTCGCAAATGAAAATTAATGTGGACTGTTTGGTAGAGGAATTTGAAACGGCACCGTAGTTTGTCATAGAGACGAGCTTGCTACAATCACGTTCTCTTTCGTATGTACGTGTATCTAAGAAGAATAGAATCTTTTAGTGTTTAGACTTAGGCTACAATGCGAATCATAATCTATGCCCCCCCCGCCATATTATAGGTCATGTTCAACACCAGAGAATTCCATGCTGTTTTTGACCCTGCAAAATTCTTGTCAGTTGACAGCTATTTAGAGCGTACACATTCACGGAGCTGCTACACAGTCAGTATGCAGTCACTCAACATACTGTGTGGGGAATCAGGGGACACACACGCTGCCAGCGGTGTTATGTATTCATTCAGTAGAACTCCATGTACGGAGCTCTCGTGTGCTCACTGACACATATGTCCCTTGAATATCTGTAATACAATACATATGCTATGTCTGTGTTTCGACGGAGCCTTGTGGTTCTGGCGTTGCCTGAAGTGTACAAAATCTTGAATAGCTGTTTGAACCTTGTGATTCAAAGAAAGGCTCAGTCGTACGGACACTTCACATGCCATGGACTTGACCCTATGTCGGCGTTGCATAGCCAGCCAGGCTCCCTGTGTCAATAAAATATGGTACAGTGAAAGAAAGGAAAGTTGGTGAAGTACTAGTGGGCGATGTGAATGTGATAAATTGCCAACAGTAGCAGCAGGAAACGGTAAATATTTATCTAAATTTAAAAAAAAATGCGGAATTTTTTCTTTAAAATGATCAATGTAAACATTTGGCAGTTACAACATAAACTTAAATCAATTGAATCATGTCGGAGCAGGAACAAAAGTTGTGAGAAAGCACGTTATGTGATACACAATGAACTAATGCAGATCTGAGTACCTTCTCGTTGATGTTTGCTCTCGATCGGAGTACAACATAAGACAGTTCGTTCAGGTAAATCCTCGCCGAATGTGAGGGACATATTTTCCGTAGACAAAGTAAAATGTTTAAAGGTAGAAGTAGCAAAAGCACTACGGTATTCCGATGGTTCGAGCCTGGAAACATAGTAACTCCTCGACTCACCGGACTGAAATCGGAATTTTCTCTTTGCGTTGGCTTGCCGATATTGCAAACTCTTTAAAGCCAAAGAGTGAGATTTTAGTACAACCTGAGTAATCTGGCCATGACTCTGATAAAAATTAAGCTCCAACCGAACAGTGACGTCATGGAAATTATCTTTTAAACCGTGACAATGAGTATACTGTCATGATGAAGAAGAACGAAATTGTCGCAATAATTCACTGTCTGACACAGAATGTAAAAAAAAAAAAAAGGACACCCCCCTGCTAAGAGTGGTCACGTCATTCACATTCACACAGTGATATTTCACTACTGCAGGCTTTGAAGGGTAACGTGGTAGTTTGTTTTCTCAAGTTTCAACTTTTTTTTAAAATGTACGTGTAAAAACTCAAGATTTCGGAGTTGACCCCCATTGCTGTAATTTGCGGTTAATGTAATTATGGTGCGGTTTCTTTTCATCGAAGTTTATATGTGGTGATAACATAACGTATATAGCCTATACTCTTCGTTAGATTCAACGTTATTACTTACATGTAACATGTGCATATGTTGGAAAACCTATAAAGGTCCTCTGTCCATTTTCTCAGGAATTTAGTGTATCACAATATCCGTGTCCAGTTCTGTTATCTTATTTAAAGCCTCTAAGCATCACTGAAGGTGACTTCATTTTCAAAATATCCCTCTACAAGGTAGTAGAACACACAAAAAGCTGTTCAGTAGAAGAAATACACTCAAAAAGACAAAAAAAAAAAAAAAAAATAGAAGCTGTTCATATGAAAAGAATTAGAGAAAGAATAAAATAAAATAGCAATCGTTTTTAGTTTGTGATAAAGGTTCAAGGTATATTCTGTGTTTCTTTAACGTGTTCACCACAACATTATATAATTTCAGATGATATACGAAAAAAAATGGTTAGGTTGTCACAATTTTTATTTGTTTAGATGCGAAAATACGAGCAACAAAAATTAATAGTAACACGCATTCTTCACGAATACGTTTAGCATTTATCGTACCTCGGGGGAAGTGGGGGTATGTTATGCACCATCTTAATTGCACAATTCGATGCTGAGCTGTGAAAATTAATTACTCTGCCCAATTTTGGGATTGAAGATCCCGCACGTTTTCGTAATTGTAAATTGCTATCTCTAATGAGATTATATTTAAAGGGAAGTTCAGGCTCATCGCCAGGAGAGAACGAGAGAGTCTTGTCAACTGAAAATATTATAGGTCATGAACGTAGTATGAAAATAAGACTTGGAAAGTATACATACTAGAAATACAGATTCAACCAGGTTTTCAGTCTTACTATTCCTGCGCAGTGCGCACAAAATCCCTGCATTTGCGCCATAATGTTGGTTCCTTACTATGTGATTGATCGTACGGTGTACCTGTCGGTACCTTATCGTATGCCTCTCGGACAGTAATCCGGTATATAGGAGTTTGCCAATTCATTTCAGCACCGTGTATTAGAACAGCGTTTACGCTGATCAGCGAGTCCGGCAGTCCACTCACTGAAGTATTTTCGCACATCGTTTCACCCCCTCCCCCCCCCCCCCTCCTTCTCAAAATCCACGTTTACTCGAAAAGTCATCAAATGCGACATTCTGTAGTGGCAGACATGACTTCAAGACCAACAAAGATTAAAAGAAAAGAAAATTTCACAACAAAAAAGAAAAAAAAATAGGTAGTTCATACACTGTGTGGAAAATACATGAGACACATGTGTTTGCTTGTTTGTTTTTGTTTGTGCTTCCTTTGCAAACTGTCTTTAGTCGTCTTTTATTCACCGAGTTGAGGGCGTGGAGGGGGTCAAATATCCCCCCCCCCCCCAACATACACGCATGAGTCATCATCTGTGCCATGGCATGCATCTACGGCCGTTTATTTGTTACCAATATCACCAGCTCGCAACCAGAATTGGAACACGCATACGCTCTTTCGTTGAGGGTTCAATACCGATTCCCCATACCGGCCGCAACGGTCCATGCAAGTATCTCTCTCTCTCCCTTTTTCACGACTCCGGGCATGATTTTGTCCTTTACTTTGCGTCTCTGTTTTTTTTCCCCTCATTTTTGCATTAATAGACAATCATAGAACTGCTTTATAAACTGTCAGTAGCTGAAATTAAAACCTTGGCGTGAAAGAACACAGCGAGGGCATGTGGTTTTATCGAAGTGTCACCTGGGAAATTCTTTATCTCTCCAGCTACATATTCCAGTTGCGCGATGTCCCATAGCAATCGCGAAACTGTCCTTATATTGAAGGCAGTGATACGTCACACGGAAGCTAGCCTGCAGCCAGTAGCCAACATTAATTACGTTAATGCCATGTTACTTTTTTTTTTGATGGGTCGTCTACGAGTGAAGGAGTTTTGGTGAAACTGTTCGAAGAGGTAACTAGGCTCGTCAACTATTCAGTCTCAAAAGTAAATGAACACAAACCGGAGGTCCTAAAAGGTTATTACGTGCATAGAGCACGGGATTAATATACAAATAAATGCTAGAAGAAAATAGGTCACTTTTGATAGGATTTTCAAATGTAAGTCATATTTGTAGAAGAAGCAAAAGATATTTCTTTAATCTTGGAATCAGGTCTCCATCTAAGTGGTGATCGTTTTCATGTAAAATACCGCACTGACTTGGCCTGTTACGTGTTTCTATATCTAGTTAGAACAAACAGTATGTGGGCCCCAACGTGACTTTCAACGCCGTTTTACAGTATATCTGATGTCTACTTGCACGCCGCCGTACGTTATCTGACGTCATACAACAGGGTACCAGACCTGCTGTATAGATATCACCTTTACAATATTGCTGCAATCTACCGATCCACAATCGGGTTAGCCTAATGTACGGTATAAATCAATGAAATTTATATAGGTAAGGTTCGCTGTACTTACGTTCTTGGTGTTGAAGAAGTGCCAACCAGTTTAAACCTACGTCTTGTTATAGCCTACGCCGTCTGGTCGCTTTCTCCATAACCACTGGTATGGGGCAATTTGCATGTAGATAAAGCCACAATGCTACATTCATTTTCTTTGCGATACTACAAAAAAAAAAACCCATCTGACCCGTTTTCCGGTCTTTTTGTTTTTCAAAACTGACTTGTGTGGACTAGACAATAAATTACATAAAATGTTGTAGACAATACAGTTGATATGATAAAATCCCAGCCTGATTTGAATTGTCCTAAAGATATTCACGTTCAATGTTATCCAGAGGGATTAAAAAATTGAATCCATTTTGTTTTATTTATTCAAACAGTAGTGCATTGTGGGGAAATTTCAAACTTATTTCGTATCAAACGGGAAGGTGGGGGGGGGGGGGGTGAAGCTGGCTTCTATAGAAATGTGAACCATCTCTGGTTGACAGTACAGGGCCGATTGGTTTTGATAAATGACTATATCCAAACTGTATAGGTTAAGAAAATCGGCACCATTCCTCGAGAGAAGATTTCTCGCTATCTGAAGGTCGGTCGACATGTAGACGAATTTCGCTCAAGAATTTTTCCCTTAAAGGAGGACCGACGTAGTTCTGAGGGGAAGGTTGTATAGATGTTGCTTTCTGTGAAGATAACTTAAAGGAAGAAACTTAAAGAAAGAAAGAAGAAGAAGAAGAAGAAAATAAAAAAAAAACGATGAATAGTCATGAAAGTTTGCTACAGAGTATTGAAGTATCGCCTGAAATTGTTATGTCGAAAGTGAAGAAGACCATTATTCATGATACTGTTAGTTGAATTTCTTTCCTATTAGTTTCGGGTATCACCGTCACGTCAGCTTAAGTAACGACTTGTGCTTAAGGATTGATATGATGAAGTTCTTGAAATATGTAGGATGAAAATTAGACCACAGTTGATGTCCTGCATTTCGTACAATGTTTTTAAGTCTTTTTTTTTCTCCCTGTTTTTTAATGTAGGCCTGTGTTGTTTCTCACGTTCTTGAGTTCAATAATATGTGTATGAAAATATTTTTCACCACCGTACACCTCTACTAATATGTCAAAAATGACAGACAAACAGACGCGTAGATCACTGTATACTTTTAAGTTAATTATTTAAAGAGTATGTGTGTGTAAATGTGTGTATGTGAGTGTAAGAGTACATGTAACCACTGAGATGAATCGCACAATTCCTGGCGAAGTCTAAGGATCAGTAATTTCTGCAGGAAGCAAGCTCTAAGGGGTCCCATAATGAGTGCAAAGCCTATTCACTTATGTTGGGGCCAGAGGCCACTTAGTGTCAACGTTGGTCAGAAGCAAAAGTCAACAACTGTCTAGAATTTTTTTTGTTTTGTTAGCCAGTCACTGATTTCAAAATTCTTCATTGTCAACAAATGAAAATCATCTGGTTCTGAACGACAAACGCAGCGTATACTTTGCCACACAAGTTTATCTTATGGATGGAGGGGCGTGTGTGCTGTTAACAGACATAACCCCCTTGCATGTGACTTCACAGTGATACAGTGAAGGGCCCTCCTTGGGGTAAGCTACTAAATGTAGCACGTGCACGTTACTTTTCTTGCAGTCACTCTGCGTGGTCTTATGTACTGTTCGTTTGTTTATTTTTAGGGAGGGCGCCCTTGTTTGTTGTTATGTGAGGGTGAGTCTGCAAGCCACTCTCGCAACGTCACATGACCCCCCTCCCCCGAGAGGTTCTTCATGGCCGACGTCACTACCCTGCGCGTCTCTCTGCTTTGGCAGGCAGACGTCCTGAGTGCAACAATTCTAACTAAGGCCGTGCCATGCACGCGTATCGAGAACGCACCTGCGAATGGGCAGTATGCCAAACTGCCACGCAAGGCCTTACATGAAGAACCTCTAAACTTTTTGTTGTTCCCCAAGTTGCCATGATCTTCCTTGCAGCACGGAGTGTCAAAGTGATCCACACGGAGTGACGTGTCACAGTAGCCAGCACGTTGTGTCAAAGTAACCAGCTCGGACTGACATGTCACAGTTACCAGCGCGGAATGTGAAATTATAACCAGCACTTAGTGCCTCCGTACTCTTTATTCTGCTTTGTTTTATTTTAGATTTGTTTGCCTGTGTGTTTTCATTGATGTTTCCTTCTGACTGTTTGTATGTATGTGTGTGCGTATTATTGTCTTGTCTCACTTTACGTACACGTCATGGACACGTTTGTTTGTAAGTAGATAATTGGGATCGCCTTCGATGTCACCGATTGTCGTAGTTTTCTGCACCGTTTCGTTTGGGGTTAAAATAGGAGAGTTGTCTTTCTGCTCGTTTTGCTCTTTGTCTGTAACAGCTGATTGGAGGGGGGGGGGGGGGTGAACGTGTATTTATAGTAACACCCTCTTTTGTGTCATGGGTGCAAACGGCGTCGCTACCGTCGAGAGACGGTAAACATCCCGCTATTACATACAGTGACAATGAGAGAATAAAAACGGTTCACGGCTCATCGCCCAGACACAGAAGCCTAGGAAATGAGATTTATTCATAAAGTAATTAAAATTTGGTTTCGTCTTTTGGAATGAGAATCTGTTGTGACGGATTTTTTGTTGTTGTTTGTTGTTGTTATCTTTCATTCAGCGATCAGAGATAATCAGTTTCGTCTCTAGTGTAGTTCTGAAGTATACAATGAACTCACATACACCAAATCCAATTACTGCGTATAATTGAATGATGAGTTCAGTTACCCTGTGTGCTCAATAGTTTTTTTTTTTTTTTTGAGCTGTTATTTGACCCCTTCCGAGCAGTTTATAACCTATTCATCACCATACACTGATAGTGTAACGTCCAAGTAGACGCTACACACATTGTGTCGACTGTTACTTGTACTAAAATGAAAAGAAAGGATAAAAAGATCACTCCTCCCCTTTTTGGCTGCGGAATGTAGGACGTCAGGTTATAACAAACTCCTTCTTGTACAGATTGTATATGGAATTCTTTGTTACGGTCACCTATCCTATGATACCGTACTATTTTGTTATGGTGTAAGTACGGTATGGTAGCCTGTATGTGTTATGTAGGCTATGGAATAGTGAAATACGCTGTAGTATGCTGTGTTATGGTGTGTTGTGATTTGCCTTGCCGTTCTATGGTGCGATCTGCCATTGTTAGGTATCGTATGTAATACGCACTATGATATACTCAATGAATTGGCTGTTAGATTATAAAATATTAGTAACCTGAAAAGGGAAGCCCCTAATTTGGGTGCATAACTTTATTTTCCAAACTAAACTAGATCAATTTTCAGGGGTGTGCCAACATGATTTTGAGTAGTTCGGGGGGGGGGGGGGGAACATTGGATGGGAAGCAAATGCATTCCCGCAAACTGCTACCAATTACACTGGAGAAGGAAGTTCACATGGGGCATAGGGCCCTGTTGGATAAAGTTGCAATATATTGGATTTTTTTCTGTACAAATTAACTTTTCAGGAAGAGTAATTTGCCTAGCCATTTCATAGCTTTTAATAATAAATCAAACATCGTCAGCTTTTGTGGAAGGCCTACTTAACAGTACGAAATTTGCTGCCCGATTTGGGCAAATTTTTTAGTGTTCCGAAGCTCCCCCCCCCCCCCCTTCCATTCGCGGTACTGGCAGGGGCATTTATCTGAAGTTTCTACGCGTATGCCTATTTTTATGGCACAGGCTGTTGCAAGTCAAAATGATCAAAGCCGTTGTTGCGTTGAAACTGTTACCGCATAAGAAGTGACCTCTGCATGAGTGACGTCACGTTTTTTTGGCATCAACTTTTGCCGACGTTCGAATACGGCCATATCAGCTGAACGACTCATCCGCTGTCAGTGAAAGTAAAAGAAACACGAAAATGGACATCGCAAAGAAATGGGAATTGATCCCTTAAAACTCCTTTCCTGTAAATCTAATTTTGAAAACAAATTTTGTATAGATTAACAAATGAATAAATGAACGAAAATTTGTCACTTTGAAGCAAAAGTCTTTGCAAAACCCCCACATGACTTAACATTACGTCGTCCATACAGTCAGTTGGGAGGAATGTCCTTTTTTTTGTCTACCTTACGTAACAACAGAATATTCCTTAATAATCCATTGGGAATGCGTTGATATTTTACGGTTGCCATGGTTATGTGTTCTATTATGTTAGGCGAGAAAAGTTAGGGAAAATCTGCAAGAGAACAAAGAGTAAAACGAGAAAGGAGAGGGAGAGAGAAAAAAAAAAACAAGGAAGTTGGGACAGAACAAAATTTCAAATTTAGCATAACCATAAAAATGATAAATGTTAAATTAAGTCACAAGCTTACAGGCCTCCCTGGTGAAAAGTAGCAACACCGTATCCCAAGAAGGTAATATATACTGAATCCTCATATAGTCACAGATATAAAGTCATTCTGTAACGATAAAATGTACATGGACGGGTCTTCTTGTTGTGCACGGGATATTGATTTTCATTATATGGCTTCAGTTCATACATCAGGGTCATCGAGTTTAGGTTTCATATTCGTAATTATCTCAATATTTCTTTCTATTCAGTAAATATTCTCTTATCGTTGAGATTAGTCTTCAGGATGATTAGACAATCAGAACTTTAGACTCGTTATTCCTTCCGACTGACTGGCTGACTAGCTGTCTGCTTGACTAGTCACTGAACGACTCATTGACTAAATCACTGGCCAACTTAGTGACTGTCTGACTGAGTTACTGACTGAGTGATTTGCCGGGTGTCTGACTGAGTGACCGACTGAATGGCGTGTTGGTTGTGTGACTGAGTGACTGACGAACGTGTTGACTGTCTGACTGGGTAATTGACGGACGTGCTTTCTGACTGACTGACGGGTTGGGTGACTGACTGAGTTACTGACTGATGTATTGGTCGTTTGATTGACTGGCTGACTGACTGGCTGACTGACTGACTGACTTATAATGGCTGTCCGACTGAGTGACTGACTGACGTGACGATTGTCTGACTGAGTGACATGCTGGCTGTCTTACGTGAGTCCTTCCTCGATTGACTGACTGATTTTCTGACTGTTTGAATGGCTGTCTAAATGACTTAATCGATCCACCAACTGATGCCGTAAGTGATTGACTCACTGACCTACCGATTGACCGACTTACTCTCTGAAAGGGTCACTGAAATACTGCAGACTGACTGACGACTTGACTAACTGATTGAGTCATTTATAGAAGATTTGTCTTAACGACCTGAAGTTTGAAGAAACGTTGGGCTTGCCGAAATTCAATTGTTTTGGAAAGTATCGTTTTTGTTGTCCAGTGGTATATTCTCAAACGTCTAGGACATTTACATTTATTTTTAAATGAAAAGCTCAATTATACTCAAACCTATGCAGTGAGGTTGGAAGTTCGTTGCAAAGAAAGTATTTTTATGGAACGACGAATTTGGAAAAGTGATCCAAATGATGAGGGGGAAGGAGAGAAAGAGAAAAGAAAAAGGCTACCTTTTTACTTAAGAGCACTTTTTTTTTCTCGAAAATGTCAAAACTTCAATCCATTTACCTAAGTGGCCTACAGAGAAGAAAAACATCAGAACAATAAGAGAAAGCAAATGTGGGTTTTTGTCCGGGCTTAAATTTCTCGTGGGCATATTGTATGTTGGATTGTATAGCCAGTGAAAGTATTGTCTGAAACCACTTTTGGTTCGCCTCACCAACACACCCTCGAGGTATATTATTAAAAATTAAACATATCAATGGGATGACGATTATTTTTGGTACACTGATACAGTTTCGGGCTTCTGAAGTGTTAACTTAAACAAGTTCCGCCAGGAAATCAGCACCGGCATGGAACTCTTGAAAGACATCTAACGAGAAAGTCTGGCTTGGTTGGAAAAGAAAATTATCACCAAGTGAGTGGGCCGTCTGTTCAGTTCTCAAGTTCCCTCCCCCTGAAACTCTGAACATATATATATATATGTATAATTTCTGATTTACGAGATATAACTCCTTATTCCGAAAGTAACCTCAACCTAATCAGATCAAATTGCATGTTATAATGTGTTAAGAATAAAATGAAAGTATGTGTGACAGTAAAAATATGCTTAGAAATGGTACATAAAACATAAGGTTGACAGCAACGTATCGACCCTAATTAAGGTACAATGTACTTGTAAAGCGAAGTGTGTCGACCACAGGTACAATTCAAGGTACAATTCATGTATGTATATACATGTATGGCTGTATATTATGGCTACATATATATGGCTATTTTTCTATGGCTACATATATATGGCTACATATATATGGCTACATATATATGGCTACATATATATGGCTACATATATATGGCTACATATATATGGCTACATATATATGGCTACATATATATGGCTACATATATATGGCTACATATATATGGCTACATATATATGGCTACATATATATGGCTACATATATATGGCTACATATATATGGCTACATATATATGGCTACATATAAATATATATATGTAGCCATTATCCATGTAAGTACAGCCGTATATATAGCCATTATATAGTCATGTAGCCATATATATATAGCCATATATATAGCCATAAATATACTAGCAATAAGCATAAACAAATTTCTCAAAATACCAAAAATATGCTCAAGGGGCTGGCCCTTGGCCACACGTCTGGATTGAATTATGTCTAGTCTGCAATAGCGCCATGTCTTTGCACGAAATGAGCAACGTAAAAACGTTGCTCTGTGATCTCGCGTCTCTTTGGTTTTGAAGGCCAGAGTGTAGGGCCTACTTTGTCAAACTGGTATCTATTGTTACTGGTGCGCGTGTGCTGTAAATAGACCTATACGCCTAGATCTAATGCGCGCATGTTTGCCCGTCAATGACTGGCAGTACCACTATAGCGTGTCGTATGATGAAATCTCTCGTTTCAACTTGTTATTGCAAGTAAGCAGCTTGGTGAGAACTGAGTGGTCATTTCGGTTTATTTAACTTGAACGTCATCAGAATTTAGCCACAACTGAACTCGTTGGTAACTGTGACAACTGCCCTACCAGCTTACACACTTTCGACTTCAGATTGTGTGGTTTCTTTCTATATTGCTGTGACACTCCGATAGCCAAACCGAAAGAGCATGTGGTGCCCAATACTTTTTTTATTGTTTTTCACAATGTGTAAGCCTGTGATTTTCATGATCACTGCCTGTTCCAGATATAAGTCACCCTAGTAAATTCACCCTTTCGTAAAGCGATCATGTAATTGGCGTTGACGTAATTGCACTGCCACCGAAAAGGGTTCTTAATTACTAGGCGCAACTGGCAAACGCTCATTCTCCACTTGACCGGTTACCCTGTTGTGTTTTTGTGAACTGGCCGTATCCGTGAAATATCTCTAACAAAAAAGCCGCTAACCTGTTTGTTTTACCGTTCTGTTTCCTTATTTGGTGACCCCTGAAAGCACCTTTCTCGCCGTTAGGGTCAAGTCGCAGGTCACCAGTAGACCACCCTCAATCTGATCGTGCATATTAAAACTTGGTCGAGGCACACGTGTGACACCCGTGGCGTGAGTGTATACCAACGCCCGGGGGGTGGATCAGAATCTGCTTTCGCTGAAGGAAACTTATCAGTTATGATGTGTACACGGAACACATATTCATTTTTCTTTTAGCAAACTATTTAACAACGTCAGAAAAAATAAAGCGCATCGTACATAATACAGTGTGGTGTGAGCTACCTCTGCTGGTATTACATGTTAAGTTCCGATAGACGTTTACGTGAAATTCTAATCGAAGAACATATTGCACGATAACGATATTAAGCAGCTACCCAGAAGTCATCACCTTCAGTCGCACTGCGATGTGAAACGCTGACTCCATGATAACTTCAGGTCGTTACAACATTCTTTTAGTCTTTCTTGGGACGCCCATGCCTCTCTCTTGTAACAAGCATAGATCTCCGTGTGTATTTTGTTAACTCTCCCCACGTAATGGGTACACGCACGCACACACGCGCGCACGCAGCCACACGTACGGTAGTCGCAAACATACAAAATAAGTATCCACTCCACATCCCCCCAGCCTACAAGTAAATTGCTGAAGTCAGAAAACTCTCTATCAAAATTCCAACGCTGGCGATTTTTTTTTCTTTTTCATCTGTGTTTTCTTTTTAATTTTGTGACCGAACGCTATTAAACAGTCACCTCTGTCTACTCGTAAATAATCGTATGGGGACTCGCTTTACTTGAACTCTTAATGGCACTGTGTGTCATTACCAGGTAAAACCGGAGAGAGAAATGGCAGAAGAAGAAGGGTGGGAAAAAGTTTTCATGACATTTGTGGTTGCAAAAAGCACTCTAGAAATAAACGTCTCGATAGGAGAACGGCAAAAAAAAAAAAAAAAAAAACAGAAAAAATAAAAAGTTAAAAAAAAAAAAAAACCCGCTCTCGTACATAAAGAATTGATAATAGCTTACTGCAAGATCGCCATTTTCCAGCTCGTCATATATGATTAAGTTGGCCTGTAATGGGACGTGTGGGATCTCTTTTATTGTTATGGCACCTTTGACTGATAGCCGGATTGTTTTGACGATTTGCTTTTAGCCTTTGCTTTTAGGCTGATCGTTGCGACATTAGCTCTTAAGATAGCTAGACTCGGGCGTCGCAAATTGCATTTCATAAATTTGTCACCAAGGCTGTAAAAGTTTTGTATTTAGATTTTAGGACTTCTTCGAGTGCATGTAGCCGTCGTGAACGTTTTTCTTTTCCTTTCTTTTTTCTGTTTTCAGTTTTGTTTTCCAAGGGGGGGGGGGGGGGGGAGAGAGGTTCGGATTGGAGGTGTATAACATTCATAATATTGAGTGGCAGAACCCAAGCAGAGTCACCAGACCTGGAGAAAAAAGACAGTACTGGCAAGCAAAAGTGTTAATGCCATGGAAAGCGAAAACGGAATTAGTCGGTCTGCCGCTGTTTTACCTAACGAACGTAAAAACTGTTCAGTGCAGGTAATGCGCACATAGTCTAGAAAGCCACGTCGATGTAAAAAAATAATATATGTATGTATATATATATTTACAAAAAAAAAATCGTGATTTTTTAATGAAACTCATGATTTTGATCGGATTCATTTAAATCAAACAATCCTGCCCTAACATTCTTGGTTGGTGTGCCATGGGTACTGTTGCATTTGTTATCCACGCATTGGAAACTCGAGTTCTATTTCTTTCGTGTTAGAGTATAGATATTCTGACTACTTCTGTTAAACTCACGACTGATTTAAAGGTCTGATCAGGGAACTGGAGCCTGGAAGACACCAGTTTTTTTTTCAGTTCACCTGTCTGATGGACGAGCTCATCACTATTTTTTATTCCCTGGTTGTCTCTTACGAATATCAAGGGGGGTCTCGGACGAATTGACCGATGCTCAAACTTCTTCAGTGGTTGACTTGATATACTATCGCACGGTTCTCTATTGCGTTTGTTCAAGAAGGCCAAACGTTACCGTTTGGAGTCCCAAGTCTACTCTAAGGCCTACTCTTTTATACTAAAGTGTTTACCCATGCATACGGTACATTTTTGCCTATATATCAATGAAGAACTGAAATACCGAGCACCGCATTTTTTTTTTTTTTTTGCTTTGTTGTTTACTTTTAATCAGCATTCATTTCGGAGTTAATTGAATACTGTTCGTTTGTCATTTACTAATTACAACCATATTGATTGATCCCGGAGACTTTCCTGACATTCATTCCGCTTGATTGTATTCGATCGGTAAACTATCAATTAGAGTGTATTTTATGTTACTGTTTATATTTACTTGTATACTGAGGTGCATAGAGTACTTTGAATAGAAATAATTTGTAATGGATATATTGGAGGATGTTAAAACTCTGCTTACTTAAAAGAAAGTTAAATCTAGGCCTATGTGGATTATTTGAGCAACGTTTGAGTGGATATACTGTGAGTAACACCTGAGTGGATATGTCAGTAAAACCTGAGTCGATATATCTTGTTTGAAAGGTCCTTTAGGAATATTTTGGGTGGATATTTAAGTAATAAATGATTCAGTGCATGTACATTTTAGTAACATTGAGCAGGATATGTCAGTTAAACTTTTAGGGACTATTTTTTGCAAGCTTGCTACTGACAAGCTTTCTGCTCTGCGATATAGCAGTCTATTACAGGGGGGGGGGGCAGGTGAGGGGTGGGAGTGAGTGATCAGTGTTCGCATGGTGTGGGGGGGGGGGTTAAAATGTTCGAAATGGTAATGGTGTGGTGTTTCACCTCGGTGTGTTCTCCAGGTTAAATTAATAAATTAATGGATTACGTTTGTATCACATCCATACATGTATGTAACAACCAAAAATGTAAAACTCACAACAAATGTAATAATGTTCAATTATAAACGTAATACCCACCATAAATATCATGTTTGTAACCATAAATGCAATAACTGAACCCTCCATAAATATAACAATTTTTGAAATTAACTGTAAATAGTCAGACCCCACCTACCATTAATTTTAGTTATTTTTTAATAAAACATATTACAGTTTCGGTGCAGGTATTGCCTTAATAGTTGTCAGTACATCTATGAGTAATACAACCTGCTTGAGGGTAGCATGTACACTGCTTTTCATCTAAACTAAAGAAACGTAAAAACTGTCCATTACCTGAGCTTGTCTGAACATCCTGTGGTGAAGTCCACATTCTGTTCGTGGGATGGTTCCCCCCCCCCCCCCCACCAAATAATTTGCACTTGCCCCTTTAAACATCCTATGTTCCTCTGCGCTAAACCGAATACATTTTTTTCTTCCTATTCAAAATGATTATGTGGCGTATGTCGAACGGCCTCACAGCTGTTGTTACAAAATCACCAATTTTTGATGGGAAAACTAATTTATTTTAACGCTAGCTTAAGTCATCAGTCCCGTGAATGGGTTATTCTCTTGCTATTGTTTTTCTCCCTTTGATCTTCACGTTACCCTTTCTTTTTCGGTGCACTACAAAAAAAAAGGTTTGTTTGAGAGGAAGTGTGACCTTGTGGACCAGACCTTTTGTAGTAAAATGAATCAATTAATTACCCTATTGTCGGGAACTCTTTTCACACCTGACAATGCACCCGTTGAGCTTTCACTAGAAGACACACAAAGAAAAAGAAAAAAATATATATATGATATATATCAACAATGAATAAAAACATCCCCGGAGTCATCGTAAGGCAAACATATTCCTGTATTATGCTTTAATAATAGACGGACAAAAGCTCCAAACATTAACAGCCAAAAGAACAAATGTTGCAAAACAAAGACAAAAAAAACGTATTTGCTTCACTTGCTCTTATGTAATATGACATTTGTTGCGGTCGCTATGTAGCCTGCATCGTTTTTTAGATTCAAGCAGCTTTTCACGGAGATCTATTGAGTCTTGTAATGAAGCCCTAACCTGTAGTGGGTATTGAAGGGAAGTATAGGCATTTAGAGCTCATACGCCTTATATTTTGTAGATTAAGTAAGGTAGGTAAATAGAAGCAATTATTTCTTCAAGGACAAATACGAACAGTGAAACAAGTCACTTGGGTGATGGGGGTTGGGTAGGATTGTTGGCAGGCCGACCTGACGATGGGAGACGGTCAACGATGATTGTTGCTGGAAGGTGATATGAGACGAGATTCTTATTCCAGTTTGGTTTGAAGCAGGGTGCATGATAGTCCGAAAATAAGTCTCTTCATATATTCTTACGTCATCATCATTGGCATCGCGATCACAATTATTGCCTCTATCTTTACAACAGCATCATCATCATCATCATCATCATCATCGTCATCATCATCATCATCGTCATCGTCATCAGTCATCGTCATCGTCATCGTCATCGTCATCATCATCATCATCATCATCATCATCATCATCATCATCATCATCATCATCATCATCATCATCATCATCATCATCATCATCATCATCATCATCATCATCACGATCGTCAGCAACATCACCATCATCAACACCATCATCATCAACACCACCATTACTATCACCATCATCACTGTTACCATCATCAACACCATCATCATCATCATCATCAACACCACCATCACCACGATTACTATCACCATCATCAACACCATCATCATCATCATCAACACCACCATTACCATCACCATCATCACTATTATCATCATCAACACCATCACCATTATCATCAACACCACCATCACAATCATCATCATCACCATCATCAACACCATCACCATCATCATCATCATCAACACCACCATCACAATCATCGTCATCATCATCACCATCATCAACACCATCACTATCATCATGATCAACACCATCATCACCATCAGGATCACCATCATCATCATCACCATTATCAACACCATCACCATCATCAGCGACATCACCATCATCATCACCATCATCATCACCATCATCATCAACACCATCATCATCACCATCATCAGCACCATCACCATCATCACTATCACCATCATCACATCATCTCCACTAACACCACTTCTATCATCAGCATCATGAGGGTCACATCTGTCACAGTATCACTGAATACGCTCAATTACAATTGACATCACAATTACGGTCACATGGTTCATAGGACGATGTGTCGGCTTTCGATTGTTGAGGAAGATGTTACAACCGTAGTAGTGGGTTCTGTGGTTCCGTTTATATGCAGTTGGCCTCGCCAGCCTCTTTTCTCTTTACCACTGTAGCATTTACCACTCACTTTATCTAGTATAGACCTTTGTTGCATATTTTCAAAGGATTGCAACAGCTTGCAAAGGACATGTAATATAACGTTGCCATTCCAACCGATTGTGGGCGCTGTACCCAAAGGTCACTTTTTAGGGAGAAAGTGATATCTTTTGCGGGAGTAGATTGACTTTGCTAGTACCACTTCATTGTCACAAGTACACATTAACGGTATTTCACGAATCATTATCATGCCCTGTCAAAATGCACTCTTTAGTTATCATACCTACTGCTTGACGCGTACCACGTTAGCGCCATGAATATATCCTATCTACGATATATCACTCCTACACCACGTCAAGATTACGCGTATGTGACTATCACGCACTAATCACTCGCGCATCACTTCATGTAGCCTACAAATACATACATACTAACCGTGTAGCGTGTAAACCTGACACATATTCTCTCTCTGACGGTATCCCACGCCAGTGTGAGATTTTCTGAACCAGACTGATAAGTTAGCAAAATGTAATCTCCAATCTGACATTTCTTTGGTCAGTTGGTGATACAAATGAACAAGTCGTCTGCTACAAACCAATATGCATGTATTTATATCCCTTACACACTCACTCGCGCACACACCTGTTCGAAATAACTACTTATTCACGAGATTCTTCATTCGTTTCTATAGCAACTGCCCACTTCCATTAATATATTTTACTTTAATTAGCTGATATATACATTGTCTCATTTTTTGTTATGTTATTACTGTTTGCATCTCAATATTGCTGATGACAAAAAAAAAGACAAAAAAGAAAGAAGAAGAAAAAGACGAGGATGATGAAAACTTCAGGTCGATATTTTCTTAATAATCTTCGACATACCTTACCAAGGTTGGCCGATATCAGCTCATTAATCCTGCCAATTTTGCTCTCAGCACACACGATGGTAATTTTGATTAAAATAATGAATTGCCTGTAACCACACACACACACACACACACAAAGTAATAATAAAATGAAAATATAAAAATAAAACACTATACCTTAAACAAGAGTCCACCCTTTGAGACATTTTAATGGGAGCAGATGCATATTAAAACCTAACTCGTCAGTCTCTGTCTAGGGATGATGATGTCTTTGTTAGTTAATGGATTGCGCGTGCGTAGTCTGGCAAACATGCATCTTGCGGGTAATGCTCCGAATAAATAAAAAAAAGGACAAAAAAAGAAGAAGAAAGAAACAAAATAAGAGGAAGAAGAAGAAACTTGGAGGTCGCCTCTTGCTGGTAATGTATACTTAAGACGACACCGGGTTTGATATATGATAATGCATTTTATACTATCAGAATATGGTTGATCCGCTTAACAATATTGCTTAACATTTTAAACATTCATTCCAAGGTTACTCGAATGGTTGTCTTTTCTCTCTCTCTTTTTTTTATTATTTTTTTTAAGTTTGGTTGAGTTTCTTTTTCCTTAATCTTTTAATGGCCTCAGCGTGTGTTTTCCCCCTTTTATAAGAGAAAGTGTTGTATTATTCAAGTATGACAGAGACAGGCAACAGGCAATAATATACTCTGAATATATATATATATATATACATATATATATATATACATACATATACATATATATTTATATGTTTATAGTTTTATATATATATATATTTATATATATATTTATAGGTACGTCTTTGCTGCTAATCAACCCCCAATAATTGAAAAAGAAAAAGTTTATGTTGTTGGCTGTTTGTAGGTTTTAAATTGAGGTCACTTGCCCTTCAAACGAATCTTGCAAATCTTGATATGCCATGGTTAATGAATGTTTCATAGTCATTCTAGACATAAAGCAACGTGTTTGCATTGGTATTTGTAAGGATTCAGTGATAACATCGGCAAAAGAGATGGAGAGTCTGGTTAACTCTAATAAAAAAAAAAATGGACAGAAGGCATGAAAAGTAAAATTATGTAACTGTACATCGGTTGATACGGTCTTTGCCAGACAAGCACTTGAGTTGTAGAGGACAAACGACAAGCGTTTACAGCGGGGAAGCATTATTTCCATGTTTATGTCGTGTGTTGCCAACCGGCCACGGTATGTGTTATTATATAATGTAGCCTAGGTTTTTGCTATGCTCTGGTCGGGCTATAAATATGCATTTACTTTATAACATACACAGAACCACTACAAAGCAGTTCCCCCCCCCCCCCCCCACACACACACACACACACACAACCTTTGGCAACATTGCTGCCGACGAAAGCAGATAGATGTTATTTCGAATGGATTGTATATAGCTACTGATAGATGGTAGCAGGATGATCTGGAATGAACATAGCAATGGTTGTACGTACAGCCACCGTGACGGAGAACTAATCACCCAAAAAGCTATATGGCGAGAGATCATTTTCGAAATGGATCTCCAGTCTTCGTTTTAACTTCGAAATGTGCATCCCCCCTTCTTCTGTGACCTCTGTTCGATACTTGTCATGTATCTCTAAGAGTGGTGTTTTTTTTATGAATACGTCGCTATTTGTCGAGGCCTTTCATCGTCACATTTTCCCCTTTGAATGCATGATGTTGGGGGGGGGGGGGGGCTGTGGGGGCAACAACAAATTAGGAGCGGAATTTATCATAAATATAGGCCTTTATACATATGCATATATACACGGCGGTCCATCTTTTTTTTTAACAAAAAAAAAAAAACTCATATGGGATGAGAAGTCGATGTCGACCACTGCTTTTTGCCATCGACATGTTCAGTGTGTGACGTCATGTGTGACGTTTGTATTATTACTTTACTAGTCATACCTACACGGTGGCGACACAGAGCACGTCTGCAACGTCACACAGATAATCCAAGATGCCAAGATCCGTCATGATGCACGAGAAAAGAAAACTGTAAAAATAAATAAAAAAGGCACCTTACAGAATTTTTGCTCTCCCCTTTTTTTTCCATGAAATTCTATGATTTTAGATGTGTTTTCTTCTTCGTCTCTTTTCCGTCAGACTCGAATGAACAAAACAGATGTGACGGCTGATGAGCTCGTAATTTAAGGCTCTGATTGATTTGAAATTGATCATGGGTCGTTTGAAGGCAATTAGAGGAAAAAAAAAATTAAATCAAATTTGATGAACGCGTCAGGAACACAGGCTGTAAACATTGAGTTAATTGAAAAACATGGCTTTTCTTATAGGGAGCGGGCTGCCTGCCTCTTGCATGCACATGCCGCGAACTTAACAAATAGAAGCCGGTAAAATAAATCATGAAATAAGATTGAAAGGGTTAGTGTTAATGAGATGGAGATGATCATAAGCTGTCAAACTCCCATGTATGAATGATTTTTTTCGTACTATTCTGCTTCTACTTCAGTTAATCTCCACGCCTGCATCATTACTCGAAGAAAAAGCTGTCTGTTTATTGTAAAGTGAAATTGCGTGCCTTTTTAAACGATATTTTGAATATCGGGAATATCAATTCTCCGTGCTGTTTCCAGGAAACACTCACATGCACACGCACACCCACATACACACACTGAAGATAAGGTGGACTTTTTTTTTACGTTGTATGTCCTTGTTCATAACTGAAGAACAATTAAGTACTGTGGGAATTGTCTCAAAATTCCGCGTTTGTCCGCCCCTGTGATGTGGCACGTCATTATCATAATTAGTTAAGTTTCACATCCAATAAGTTATGAAAACCGTCAAAAGTTTTGAATTTTTTACCAGGGTGACTCGTACTGGCTCTGTGCATTTGAATTGGCACTAATGTGAAAAGTGTCTGGTCATTAATTAAGAGAAACCAAATTGAGTCGTTAATTATTCACTCACTGATGTTCCGTTGTATGTGACACACAGGGGCCCACTTAGTTGGACCATTCGTCTTATCAGTGTTAAGGAATTTAAGCAAAGATTTGGGAAAATTCATTGACTTTCATGAAACAACTTAATGTGCCTCTTTAAGGAAGTCTTATCGAGTTTTGAACAGTTGCGTCATCGGTTGCGTGCTGGCCGTACATTGAATCGACAGGCTGAACTCAGGGAGTGGTTGCACCACTTAGGGAAGTGCATGGGGGGGGGGGGGATTTGCCCCAGTCAGAACCCTTTCGCCTTGCCCCCAGTTGCCCCCCCCCCCCCCACTAAGCTAAAGTGACCTGACATATGCATACATATATACGTCTATTACCTGTTTGTATTCATATCTTTCTGTTCTAGGAAGTCCATGAGACTGAATTTTCCGCCCAAAGATATGCTTAAACCCCTGAGTAAATTTCGTATTTGAAGTATGCCCTCCTGAGACTTAATTTTTCATCCAGGAATATGCTAAAAACTTAGAGATCTGGTAGACACTCATCGGGGCCTTGCCCATGGACTTCATAATGACTCCTAAGTTCTCATTTTGTCAACTTAGAGGAGAGGAGTAGCCGAAATAATTAAAATCATTTTGAATCTCTGCGTTTAATGACGCACTTTGAAGAAAGTGATACCTATCCTGAGATTTAATTTTTCACCCACAGATATGCTAAAACCTCAGAACTTTCGGGGGCTTCTCTCCTCGGGACCCCCATCCTGGCTTTGCCCCCGGACTCCACCAGGGGCCCGTCTTCGCTAGGCTCGGGCTACGCTCTAAATTTTGGCCCCCTGACAATTTCTTTTGCCCCCTCCCAATCTAAAATCCTGGTGCCGCCACTGCTTCCCAGTCCACGTGGAGATCACCATCCTGACATCCCGGTGACAGGCCACACACTGGCCTGGTCCGACCCAACTCTAGCGCAAACTGGACGAAGAATGTCAAACATGTCTCATACGCCTGATCTCCTGAAAACCGTCGCGAGTCAGGGTCGCAAGCAAATTTTGCCGCACACTGCTGCATCGACGCGCCAGACACACACCCTATGGCCAATTGCAAGGAGTTTCGTTGCGTATAGCAGGCGGGTTGGGGCAGTGTGAGGTAGCAACTTTTAATCGTGAATGAGGTCTTGCTAGTTTCTCTGAACCGGAGAACCCCATGCAATGTCAAAAAAAAAAGTAATCTCACCTTTTCCGACCTTTTTTGCTAATGAAACTAATCGATTATCTAATTGAACTATGGATATAATACGTCTTCGGACTACTTAACTATATACGATGTGCGAGTATTATTAATTTGCACGCTGTGACTGTATACCACGTGCTGCGTACCACGACGAACAGAAAGAAATCTCCGGACGAAATCTCTGGCGATCACTTCTTTCAGTGTACAGTGTACTATAGCCAGCAGTAGTACACCTTATCAACTCCCCGTGTAGAGTGATGTGTCGATTATACGGCCTCCTATATATGAGGAAAATAACGGTTGCTCCAACCGTCGAATGCATCATTTATCATCGGCCGCGACGGGGCAACGCTAACGATATACTATTAATCAACAAGGTTAATTTAACACGCTACACTCCAACCACGGCGGTGATGTCCCACACTGTCTATCAAGGTGATTGATGGGCGAAAGAAGCAAAATTAATGAATATGGTTTTTTTCGGCAAAATTTAATAACGAACATGGGGGGGGGGGGGGGGATGTGTGAGTCTATACGTACATATACATGGTACATAAGGACATACACACATACGACCTGATGAGCTGTAAAAGTAAATTGTCGGAAATCGCGTTACCTGTTACGCGTTCCGACCTTTCACTAACGTACTGGTATATGTTACCGATGGACGCACACTGAGAAGCACGGTTCGTGTCTTCTCTTGTATACCGATTCATTCCTTACAGGCCTGCTATTAAGACTATTGAAGTGTAAAGTTGTCTACATAGTTGCCCATCTTTTCCCTTTAAAAGTAATGTGATTCCAATCCAACGGGTAAGTGAAAATGTAACTTCACGATTCTTTAATCAGCGTCTACAACACGAAAACGTTTTGCTGACATTAACAATCAAGCAGATTTGAGTGCGGAAGCCTATACCTCAGCGCCTTAGCACTACCAACTCACTTAGCGACAGACAAAAAGTCCTTTTTACTTGATAAAGCACTTTTTTAAATCGATATTTTATTCGGAAGACAGCATACCTGGAAAATCCGCTTAAGTAACTCCGACGAATGTAATAGGCTATACGTCATTTACCTGAAAGCAATGCTCTGCCTAACGTTCAAATTTATTGGGCTTTGTATTATCCTAGCTCCGTTTTATCTGTACTATACGGTCGTGCGATTCCTTTGTATTGTATCACCTTCATCTAGGCATTATAATGGACTGCGATGATGGATCACCAATCGTTAAAGATTTCAAGGATACCCGAAACATCTCTCCATTATAGAGAAGAAAGAAAAGTAAATGAAACGTCTACGTTACAGTGGTAATTTAGGTACTGTTTGTCAACTTGCCTCGTAATCAAACACTTCCATTTTTTTTAAAATGAAAAGTACATTAAGATTTTCCTCTCGGATATAAGTTTCATTCAGGATCCCATATTCACTCCTGCATACATTCATGCCTTCATGTGTTGAACCTTGCAGTCGACTCACTAGTCATCGATAAAATCATGACCTGCGTGGCTCCTGTAGCGTCACAATAGCGTCATCGGAGCTGTAGCATCATCTGGGCCTATAAAAGATACGTATGTGGCGTGATAGTGTTGTTTTACATGTGTAGTAAAATACGATCATGTGTGGAGTTTGCGAGGGGCTCAAACCGGTTGTTCACCGCGGTCCTCGGTGGGTGACAATGAGCCAACTTTGTCGTTAATTAGCGCTCGATGTTGAAGAACTGTTGAAGTCAAGGCCGTCTGCATTGCTATCGCTGCTGGAGTATATTCCTTCTTTTAATCCCCAGTATTCTTGGATTCACCTCACTTGACAGCCCATGCGCATCTCACTGTCAAAGACACAATGAGCTGTTATTTAATTTTACTCTCTCCTTTTCTTTATTCTTTGAACGAGTTTAGATTGGCTTTAGTTTATGTGTAAGGAGATTCGAAATCAATTCAATTAAAAAAGAACGATCAATTAAAAAAGAAAAAAAAAACGTGTAAAGGAACGAGCAATAACACCGAAGAAAAAATAAACCGAGACCCTACAACGAAGGTGAAGATTATGTGGAACCTCACCATTCGATTTACAGATTCACAATAATATTACGCTCTGCGAGTTGAGCTTGTATTTTTGCTGCGTCTCGGAACCTGGTACTATTATTGTCATCTGGGAGAGTGAAGTAATTGCATAGTCAGAATTTCAGGATACGTTGTTCCCTTCCAGTTCCGTTGATTTGTGACTATGCAGTCATTATTATTATTAGTTTTATTCTTGTTGCAAAGTTAATTTTCATCTTATGCTATCAAATCTGTCTGTGTGTGTATGTGTATTTCGCGTCTTTTTGCGCGTTTTGTTCGTGTGTCCAGTCAGGAAACTCCAGACAGGGAACTGGATTCAACCATATACGTCGAAACACCTTTCTGCCTCCAGAGAAAAGTCCGACTTGAGCCTCTCTCATTTTTTTTTTTTTTTTGAGAGAGAGAGAGTGAGTGGAAGAAGAAAAAAAAAAAACTAGAAGGCGTTTGCAGAAAAGCGGAGAAAACAAAATAAAAACAATACCAGCAGAGCGGGAGGCGAGTAGTAATACATCTCGGCAATTTTCGACCAGCTTTTAACTTAAAAACAGGTGCATTTGATTATCCGATTATATATGCGGTTTAATGTTTACAAGCACGGAATGGTCAAGTGTTATCCTACTGCGACTGTCGAGGAGTTGATTCGATTTAGGTAGACAGCTGCCATCCGAAAAAGCGCGCAAATTAACAACCTGTGCAGACGGAACGGAAAGAATTACTCCCAGAAAATCGAAAAACAACAAGAATACCAGGATAATTGTCAAGATTCTCCATATCTTCTTTTTCACGTTTTTTTTTTTTTTGTCCTTTTTTTTCTTGTCTTTTTCTGCTTGTTTGTGTGTGCCTGTGTGTGTTATCAACAAGACTTGGCTTTATTACATGCGTGTGTAGTGTTACAGTAGCTCCAATTGTAAATGTGAAATGCACAGCTGTCCGTGGTACATGGACATATATATATATTTACATATTGAGATGAATTTGTTTCCCCATGTTTTTACCGTTTTATGCCCTTTTTTCATTGCTTACTCCTAACTTATTCCTTTACATTCTCTTTGCCTAATGTGATTGGACGAGATGTGCCCTGCAGTCTTTTTTCCATTAATGGTCGTTAGATTAATTACATTCAAGCTATATTTACGGCAAAGAGCGGCTTGACGGTATTACTCCGCTCAGAATTTGAGGAAGGGGAGCGATATGTTTATAAACTTATCAAGAAAGAAACCATAAAAAAATCAATATGGAAAATATATCAAAGTGAAATTATATATGGGTTTCATTCTGTTAGTGCTCTCCTTTCTTCTGCTTTGCAGTTTTTTTTTAAGTTTCATTTTTCATAGATCTGTGACAAAATGTAATTACAGAATTAGATCTACACTATACAGTACCTACAAAGTGATAATGGCGATTTGACGGTATTCCGTTTGAGTGGTGTATGCATGTATGTATATATCTCTATGTATTTTAAATTCTTAACTATTTTTCCCCCTGTCATCGTTTTTTTTTCCTTCATACTATTGCAGTCATGATGGAAACGTCAGAAACGAGAGCAAACATGGAAAATAACAATCTCCCGCCAAAGCCGACGATGACGTCAGGGACGGAGAACACAGAAGTCCGTTCGTGCGCGGGTTGTGGCGGGAAAATAAATGACAGATTTCTGTTGAACGCCGTCGACAGATTCTGGCATACGGGCTGTTTGAAGTGTTCTTGCTGTAGTATCCAGCTGACAGAGGTCGGAAATTCGTGTTTTTCTAAATCGGGAATGATATTGTGCAAAAAAGATTATCTCAGGTGAGCTTTTTCTTTTCTTTCTTCTTCACAATATTTCGTCCTAGCCCTTCCTCCCCCCCCCCCCTCCTCCCCTGAATCGCGTGGATTGGGAATGGCTAAGCATATCATTTGAAAAGAAATAGCCTATTTGAACAAAACCGAGCGATTCGCTTTCTCCCCCTGCAAAGTGTTCAGGGTGACCTATTGGAGACCTTCGTTGTTATTCCTTATGATAAAACGTTAATCAGTGAATTACCGTACTTTAATAACGTAATCTGGTCACCGATTTTAACGTTGAAATGAAGCAGTCTCTGCCGTTGACAAGATGGGACAGTGTTCACGTTCGTCTTTTGAGAGGGGGGGGGGGGGGTTACCAGAGGACGAGCATCAAATTCTCAGACCGTTTCTTCTACAGATATAGTCACCATTCGACTGACAGGACATGTGTTTAGCAACTGTTGGCTGTAAATAACGTTGATTGTACGGTTTAAGACTTTGACACAACTCAAATGATGATTGTTACCGGTATCTTAGTTGGATATACAGCCAGTGGCGGCGTGGTTGGCTGGTGGGGGTGGGAGGGGGGCGTGAGGAACCCGCTCTATCAGCTGTTTTCCGGGTGGCGCATCAAGAGTGAAGGGGTGCTTGCGGATCCTGGTGCGGATTACCTAGGGGTATTTTTATGCCAAAAATTTCCAGTGAGCTAAACGCCAACTGATGATAGCGCGCCGCTTAAAAAATTTTTCTCACAACATTTGTTTTAGCTGCATGGGTGTTCGTAACTGAAAGGGTTGCGCCCATTTTCACCGTTACTTCTGAATGCATGTACGTCTTCCTCCCTCATCCCTCCACCCCACTCCTTCTCTTCTCAACATAACACCCTCGGTTACGCCATTGCTTGCAATGAAGGAATAACTGTGAAGCCAGAGTGGCAAAGGTAGCTTTCATAATTCGCTAAGAGAGTTCGCCTCTTTTTTTTTTTGTAAACTTCCAAGGCAGCAAGTCTCAATAAATTAGAAAAAAAAAATCTTTCGAAGTTCAAATAACATTTAGTGGAACCTTTTTTTATTCTATTCCCTTTATGATGAGAAAATTTCTGACTTTTTGACTCAGCTGCCTGGACCGTAAATTGATAGCACGCTATGATGGAAGTACGAAAGTGGTGGTTCACCCATGCGCCGCACGTTTTGTGGCGTCATACCTCGTCACCTTGTAAGAAATAACGGTCTGCCAAACATGTTTATGTGGCATTATATTGACGAATGGCCCCTGTAATCCCAGGCTGGCAGTTCCCCATTGTTGAGGCGTCGTCATCCCAATGAACATTGTGACGATGCATGATCATGCGCATGCGCGTACACGTATTGAATATTCAGGTCTCAAGAACGTTACCATGTTTTGAGGGATAGGTAATGACCCTGTCAATGTCCCAAGTTCCTTCTCTCATTTTCTTTCTTCATTAAAAGAAAAAATCTCAGAAGAAGGACACAATTTCTTTCTTTCGTTCGTGTTTTCTTCATCCCTTACTTAATTTGTCATCGATTTGTTTAATCAGGAAAATAGAAAGAAAAGAGCAAAAAAAAAAAAAAATGATACATGTCCCAATTTAATAAAGGAAGAAATAGAAAGTACCAAAACATTGAACAAAATACAATAAGCCTCTTTTCATTGATTCGATTCGTTCGGTACGGTGCTCCTGTTAGGTGGACGCGCGTCTCCTGTGTAATTACGCATGCATGCAGACGTGGTTGGACGGGAGATTTGTGGCATTATATCAGGGCCGTGTACGTTTATAACTGACACACAAATTTACGATGAGAATAAGAAGAGTTTCCTTTTTTTTAAGGAGCAATTTGCTGTCTTCCTTAATGCATTAGACACGACCCAAAATTCGATCCGATAGCAATTAGTTACATTTTACGGTTCGCGTTTGTCCCCTCGGAGTAGCATCGGTTAATTGATCTCTGTAAAAGTGATTCTGCCTACTTATTTTCAGGGGGGCTTTTCTTCTCCGTCTTTTTCTTTTCCTTCTTGCTGCTCAGCTTCGGTTCCTTAACTACTGTTTCCTTGGCTGTAAGCACTCCGAGGCTTTTGTCCGTAATTCGGCCCAACAAATTTAATCCCGCGCTAATGAAACGTGGCGTACAATTTGGCTTTGCCAGACGTGTATTCCCCCATTTGGAATTGTGTTATTGTTCGACAAGTCATATAGCTTCATTAAGCCGGCAGTTATTCCATTGCGAAAATTGTAACGGTTTTCAAAACTCTTGGCTTGCCTTTCAAGCCCATGTCTTTGATGGGCCTAATCCATACCAGGATTTACCAGCCCGATCGATAATCCTTCACGGTAGAATTGATAGCTCTAAAAACAAGCGTAACATATTGACTTGTAAGATTTCGTTTTAGAGCACGGTCGACTGGAGTCAGTACACGGGGCGATGAAATGACAAATGGCTCCACAACAGTTTAATAAACCAATTTTGTTTCATGTCTTATTTTAGACGGAAGGATCGTTAAAGATGTTGGAAACTTAACGTTTTTTTTTTCTAGTTTGTAGATTAAGACTTGTAAAGGAACGTCGCCAACTTTTTTGCAGTTATTTTCTACTTTTAATTAACAAGTATTGATTCGTTATTTTGTCTAATCTTTCATCAACTTGTGCTATAATTGTTCAATTTACATTCCGGTTCGACATGTAGAGAGTTCTCACTTAATGCAAGTGTTTTCATATTGAGTAATCGATAAACGAATATACATAAAAAAGAATCAGAATAAGCCACCTACATGGGAGCTGATGTGAAAGGTGATCCCAACTAATTTGAATGGGGGTGGGCCGGGTTTGAAGGACTCTCTTGAAGCCTCTGGAAGACTTCGAAATAAACGACGAAATCTTTTCCTATATCCCTTCATGACAGTACTCCCAGGGTGTCTATAGTTACACATGTGTTCAGGTTATATACGTTTCCGTAGCAACAGGACGTCATAATCATCTTTATATGAAACAGAAACCAGAAATATTAATAAACGTCAACCAGCGTGATCCCGCCGTAACGTGTATAAACATGCTCTCGGTAATTAAGGGTTATCGTCCTCATCGCCAAATTTAAACCTATTTTATTGTATTTTATTTTTTGTATACCGTATATGTGTGTGTGTTTTTTTTGGGGGGGTGGGGGTCTTTCAACTTCCTTCGAATTATACCAATCAGCTCATGAACCGTGTATAATGACACAATTAGTAGGCTGATATATTTATGAGTGTCTCATACAAGGTTTCCATCTAGTGGCGGTCAACCGATCGTAACCGGTTCAACCGTCAACCGTGTCAATTATTGGCCTTGTGCCGATTATAAGTACCGTTATTATTGTTATTATAATCTCATTGGTTGAATGCCACATGGAGGCCGGTTCATGCTATTCTTTGAGGTATGATAACCACAGCGCTGGTTGGTCTATGGCTCTATGCTATCGTTCACAACACGAAAGAGTGGCGTTCCAAGCAATCCGCCGATTTTAAGCTATGGCCAGGTTAAAATATAATGTATGGGAAACACCGTCTCATTTGATCTATATCTACCTTGGTAGATAATGTAGGCTACAAAATTGTCACGGATGATGGATACCGCGATATCGTAAACTTTATTGTTACAATATTTAGATTTTTTTTTTAAATTAAGAATTGTATATCAATGTCGACACCCATAGGTTACCTAAAGAAACATTTGGTTTTATCTTGAATGTGTTTCTGTATGAATTACACACCGTGATGTCGTGTTCCTTAATCTGATCGTCTGTATCGACATCTAATTGTGTGTACAACGATCGAGTAACCGACGTATAATCATGATCATGTTATCGTTGGCTTTTGTTTCTCGAATAAACGGTTCGGCTGAGAGGCTGTATTAGTCGTAACTTGCCACGTATGCTGACTGTGTATATGCCCGTATATGTCATAGAGCTTTGAAGTGCCCGGTAACTAAAATTTAAAAAAACGGTCACGCTACCTTGATCCGAGTAGCTGTCCTGCATATTCTTTTCTAACATCGGCACGGAATTTGATCGATTCGGCACACAAAATGGAATTAAACTTAATGGAGCTGATAATATCTACATTCAACCACGCACTTCGTCAAATATGTCGTGACAAGCATATAACGTAAGTGTGTGAGTCTGTTTCCTCCCCTCCCCCCCCCCCCCCATGATGTAAGTTTGGGTCTAGACTTTTATCCTTCCCCTGTCTCCTTACACCACTGCAGGCCCTTTCTGCTTTTGACAGTTATCCGATAGCCACGCATGCACCCGTATTACGTTAGTTCAGCTATGGTTCTACGTGTTGTGATGCCTTCTACACGTACACACATACCTATACTTCAGTGGGCCTTCTATTTCCCTTATGAACTACTCCCCTCTTCATATAGTGTCCCCTACAATTACTGTACAATGAAGTCGTTTACTCCTATGCCCTTCCATTACCCGTCAGACTTACACTGAACACGATTCATTGCTGTTGATCAACGATGCAGTCTCGCTCTCATTTCTTGTCAGTGAAATGAAAACAGTAAAAATAGAGATGACGAAAGTACGGTAAGAGAAAGAGAGTTAAAAACAAAAAAAAAAAACCTTCTAGAAAAAAAAAAAAACTTCAGCTAACCATTTCTCCTCCTCGAATTGTTTGATGACGTAAATAGTGACGTAATAAGTACATTTCCCGCCTTTTTGTATCTGTGCAGGAGTGATGACGCTATACCTACATCCTAAGAGCTTCAGTGTATGCTCCGTCAATTACGATGCATTTCTCTGAAGTTTTCCACGTCGGTCTCAAAATTCATTCTTTCAACTTTTTACTTCTTTTGTCCTTGAAGGCGTGCAGGACGGGGAGGGGGGGGGGGTAGAGAAGAGGAATACGTGAAAGAAACAAAACGCAGAGAAAGAATAAAAGCAAAATAAACTAGTGACGACGTGCATGCTTGCATTAAGGCATCCGACAAGTTTCTTCGTTTTTGGTTGGAATTACCATGTGCTCGTTTGTCTTGTTTGATCATACACAAGTCTGTTCTTTGCCTTGGTTATGGCAGATGTAGAACTCTCTCTCTTCTCTTTCATCTTCATCTCTTTTTGCATTTCTCTTTGTGGTGTACGTGTGTGGCAGCGCTCGTTTCTCGTCCCTATATCATCTCTCAGGCACTTCACTTCTATGAGTTAAAAGCTAATGGCTTGTGAACGAGCCCATCGCCCTAAGATGCCCACTGATACGCAATCTGAACAACGTCCAAATTCCTCCGTTTTTTTCTTCTTTTCAGATTTAGACCATTTTCTGATTAATTCATTCAATTTTGGTACCGTCCTGTTTTAAAATCTTGGAAAGTTAATGGAAGATTGGGTGAAAATGCATTACAGGAGGTGTTTCGTGAAGTTGGCTGAATCTTAAGATGATACTGTCAGAGTGTCTACTAATAGCGGCAATAATGGCGAGAAACAGAGTTAAAAGAGAAGAGAAATTGTACAAAGTGGGCTATTAGAAAATTATTGCCCGTAGTATCTCCATCTCACAGAAACCATTCTTTCCATCTCTCTTTCTAAGTTTCTCTCTTGTCTCTAACGCCATCTCTCACTCCACGGTGTTTCTTCTTTTTTATCTTCCTCTGGTGATGAGTATCAAATGTGTTTCCAAATGGAGAGGGGGAGGTTGGTTGGGGTGAATGGTTGCATCGGAGTAGGCTAATTTAGGATGGGATAAGGAACATCTCATAGACGATTATGGAAGCTGACATGGCCCAGCTGCATGTGAACTTGGCAATTATGTTCCACAAGGAAATTTTTGCTACTTATTGCATTTAACAGAATTTGGGAGAAGCTAGGTAGTTTTAGGTCACATAAAGTAGGGTTTGATATTAGAATGTAGTAAGATGTGCTTTAGGTTGATTAGGATTAGGTTGTAAGTTATAAATGTGGTAAGTATTTTCATCAGTTTCATGAGCATAAGGATTGTAAGTGTGATGTGATGTTTAACATCATCTACAGCTTAAGCTAGGAATAAGGTAAGGTTACGTTAGGTTAGGTTTGCTAATTTGACTTAAGCATTATATAAGGAGATGATTACAAAGTGTCTACTGCGATCACGCTTCCCAAGATTAATTTTAATCTATAAAGCCGGGACGTCGTTACAAATTAAATCTGGTACTAAAGCTAGAAATCGTCACAGCTAAAAACGCATGACGTCACTGTCTCGGATAAAGTAATAACATTACTGATTGATAAGTGTGTTACCTCGCTCTCTCTCTCTTACTCACAGTCTCGTGTGACTGAATGTTTATTTTTTGGAAACTTAGAGAATAATTGATTCGTCCCAACACCTTATTGTCCTGTTTTATATAGCCTATGGACAATCCAAGTCTGTTCTGGAAATCGTGGAAACTATCAATAGACGTACCGTATGCCAACAAAGGTAGTTCACTGATTTGCGGAAGAACCGTGCAATGGTCTTATGAAAGTAACGATATCGGCATCAAATTATTGGTTAGTCAACTATATTGCCTCCAATTTCAGTACCACTGTACGATAATAAATAGAAGTGTATGAACAGTCGTTTTCTGTAAGGTTGTCACGCCTACAAACAATTCTAAGATAAGAATTGTTTTAAAAAGACTTAATGTAAAGTCAGGTGTATCCCCCAGTGATGGTAGATGAAAACTGTATGTATTACCATGTGTGGAATTTTGTGTGAAAGTAGATCGGTTTTATAAATTCGTGTAAAATTTGACCAAACGTGGCCATATTTTAGAATTCTAGCATCTTCTGACGCACAGAACAGTGCAAGGCACAACCCACAATGCAGTATACATATCTCCAATTATATAATAAACCCCTCGCATTGATCCATTAACTAATAAAGTGTATCCATTGACGAATGTTAACGTCACTCTATCCACAGTCAGTTAATAAGAACTTCCATGTATACAAATTGTAACTCACATACATTATTAAAAGCACTGAGCAATTTCTTTTTTCTTTTTTTTTTCTCAACTGTATTCAAGTCCGCTATCATGCTCCAGGATATACTCAAATAAAGATTGTGTACCCATCCTTCAAGCGTCAAAAAAAAAAAAAAAAAGAAAGGAAAGGAAAGCCTTTCTCATCTCAAAGTGAGTAAATTTAAATATTTCTTCCATCAGAGATGACACTGGAAACATTATCAGCGTGGTCTTTGAGTTCATTCCTGTGATTAAATACTGCTCGTCTCCCAGTTCTCCTAAATGCATCTTTGATCAGAGAAATTAAAAAAAAAGAGAGACAAGAAAACTTTCGCGCGTGTGTTTTTAAAAAAAAAATTGAAGTTTTAATAAGTTAGAGTAACGGCGTTTCACGTACGGGATTGTCTGACAAAAAGCATACAAGTGGACGGTTTTTTTATTCACTGAGCCCATTACCGAGACGAGTGCCTAATTCGAACTCATCTCAATTTTAGATCTCTGCCCCCAACTCATCGTGGAATTACTGCTGAAGGGCACACTTAGTTGTAACAATACGTTTGAATTAAAATAGAAGAAAAAAGTAGAAGAAGAAGGAGAGAGATACCGAGAGAGAGAAAGAGAGAAAGGGAGATAAGAAGAGAAAAGGGGGATAAAATAGAAAAGAAAAGATACAAGAGAAGAACGTTACAATACTCTAAAGCATTTGTTCTATATTTACATCTCATTTAAAGAACATGGTTGTCACAGTTTTTTTTTTTTTTTTTGCCTTTTCAGTTTAACCGATTTCAATAATTGGGATGTACATATATCGTCATACTGACTCGGTGAGTTCGCGTAAGGGTGTTGGGGGGGGGGGTGGATGAAACAACAATGACACGACATGGGACAGGGAAACATAAAATAAACACGGTCACGTGTGTATTTGGTAGTTGATTGGTGCATTATAGATAATTGGAACAGAGAGGTTTTACGTATAAAGACAGTTTAATAATAATTCGAGCCTACGCTGCACGAAAAAAAAAAAAGTTTTAGCTGTGCCCCCACGCTTCGTTTTGAGAAAACCCTCGACTCACGACTCAGTATTTATTGGTTGAATCGCTCGATACTTTAATTCTGTTACCTATTACATTAAGGTAAGACGTCCCTCAGCTGCTATATTGGTAAAATAAGTTCAAATTATTGGCCATGCTGGAAATTTGAGTATCCAACACCAAGAGGTTCTGGGCAAGTGCTGCTTCGAGTTGTGAATATGAGTGATTATTGGGAGGGGAGGTGGCTAATAGACCTCTGATTAATTTTGGTCTGAAGAGGTTTTGCGGCTTTGAGGGTTTCCAGTGATTTAACTTGTTCCTCCCCCTTAGAACCTGTTCTGAGGAGTGGGTCGTCGCATTGGGATGAAAGCTCGTCCTTTATACGGGATCACACCGCCGCGACCTGTTCTGGTATATACAATTCTTGTCTTTCACCTTTTCCTCTTCAGTGGAGTCACCATCAGGAATCATGATAAGAGATAGGCCAAACCAACAGATGGACCGTAGTCGGCGTAAGTGACATGTTCCACAAAAAAAAAAAAAAATCGTCCAAAGGCTTAATACAGAGACGAAAATTAGGATATATTTTCCTCACAGTAAAAGAATCGCTTCATAAATTTCTTTGCTTCATTGAAGGTGGGCTTGGGGATTGTTTGTATATCCTAGGGTTTTTTTTTTTTTTTTTTTTTTTCCAGCCAAGTACATTTACCACACGTCCAAATAACATTTTCACACACCATGAACGTACACACACTCAGTAGCCTACGCGTACAGTAGAGCGTACGTGTGTGCAGTTTGGGCCTCACCGCGTGTTTCTCCCCGTACAGCCGAACAAGCGTAACATTTCACTCAGTTACCATACTGTATGTAGTAGCAAGTGAGATTTTTTTTGTACACACTTGGCGAGCCTGTAACGAAAATGTTATGATAAGACGGCCGGTGTTATGAAACCTCATGTCTTTTACACTGCATTGAACCCTCAAAGAAGGAAAAAAAAAAGGTAAGGAAGGAGAGAAAATAAAACCAGAAAGAGAAATAGAGAGAAACGAAATATATACGAAGTATTAAAAGCAAACGAACAAAACAATAATTTCATCCCTAGCGTTCCTCCATCTCACCTGCCTCGTTCTCAACCAATTATCAGTGGGGGAAATTGGTGAAATGAAAATTGCTCTCCCCGCGGCGAGGAAGCGGCATGACGGAGTAATAATGTAACCGAATTGAAGTTGGACTCGCAATGTGTAAGCTAACTTAGACTCCGTCAGCTTAATGAAACTTTTCACTCCATTTGAGTTTGTAGCGCCCTTTTCTTAATTCTTTTTTCTTTCCCTTTTTTTTCTGGTTAAGTCTCTCGAATGAGTTACGGACGAAAGGAATGTTATTTTGCTGATTGCACCCTGTCAATAAATTCGATTGGGAAACGAAATTTCGGTAAAGAAAAATTTAATCAAGAATATGAAGGAGTTTTAAAATGTATTACCGGAACGCGCCGTGTGTGGTCTGCGTTATATTTCTAACCAGCGACAACGTCTACATTCCACGTCTGTAAGGTACGTGTTATTCTGGGAGACAACCCATCACCAAACGAAATAACATAGCAAAGCGACACAGGAGGAGAAAAAAAGAGGGGAAAGCAGAAAAGGAGAAAACAGCTTTTGAACTGCATATACAGGCGTGCCTTCAGTTTTTGTATTGCGCTTATTCAAAGCGTGGCTCATGTATATATATATATATATATATATATATATATATATATATATATATATATATATATATATATATATATATATGAAATTGATATACCTCTAACTCAGTAAAGTGCTCAATGCCTAACAGACAGAGCTAACATACAACAGTTGCCTGAAGAATGTCATAGGGCATGAAACACCGTGTAGCAACCACTCAATAGTGTATAGGGCTCAATATTGTATATATATATATATATATATACATACATACATACATATACATAAATATACCTATATACCTGCTTTCGTGACTTTTGCCTCATAGACCCCTGCAGAAGGTAATTATTCACAAGAAAGAAAAAAAAAACTACATGAGGTGCACCATAGGCGATGCACTCTTAATCGAATTTTGCATCTCACCATGACTGCATTAACAACCTAATTTATTCAAAGTTAAAAGTTTCCCTCCTCTATAATTACACACGTCTCATTTTCATCTGTTTTTTTTTTTTTTTGTTAATGAAAGGCTTACATATCCAACTTCACGTGCGCTCTCATTATCCGCATCTCCCTTGACGGAAAACTTGTCACTTACAAAAAGTTCTTACAAGAAATTTTAATATCATCGAGCGGGAGTAACCTTCATCAAAAACTCATTACGGGAGGCGCGAACAGTCGGAATGACAAATTTGGTGGGACCTCTCTCTCTCTCTGTTTGTAATTATTTCCACGTCGGGCGTTGAAAAGGTGACGAAAATAGGATGTCTCGAAGTTGAAAGAAGGGGATGCGCTCGCTGTAAGATGAAGATATCAGAAAAGAAAACCCGAGGAGAAAGAAAAACTGTCACTGAAACCACCACAAGCCCAAAAACTAGAGCGAAGACGATCGTCGTAATGTCAGTGTTTGTTTGTTGTGCTTTATGTATTTGCCTGTTGCTGCATCACTCTCTACGTTTTGTATATATAAGTACACACACCCCTTCCTCGGTTTCTTTTTCAAATTGCTATGAGGGGAGGGAGGGGGAGGGGAGGAGGACAGCTCCCGGGTGGCGAAGGTCGGCCACATGCTGGAGCAATCTCTAGGATCGATCCTACGTAGCCTAGGCTTATTGTAGATAATGTATGATCCGGTGCCTGGCCTATTCCATTGTTTGCGGAACTGTATGAGATCACGCGAGTCGATAGTCATGATCAGCGGTTGTGTTTGTGGTATTTTATGAGAACGGACGTCTTTTCAAATTAGCGAAGTCGGAGTTGTGTTTGTGTCATCACATCCATTATCAAGTTTGAGACCCATGTTCATGGATAGTTCCATTCATGTAATGTCTAAGTTAGCATCTCGATCGAACTTCAACGTTACGCTTCAATGTTATAAGGTCTCGTTTTTTTACTGTTCTCATCATTGCTAAGGTCGTCGAAGTGAGGTGACGTGATGAGCAGCGTGATGAGGTCACGTGATCCCATGAATCCTGACCGACCCGGGCTTTTTTAGATTACCGACAGATTTCATTTCTGTAAGATATACTTCAATTAACCTCGTTTACCGATGCAGTCTCTTGTCCCGCCTCCACTCTACCATGGAAAAGAGCTTTTTATTACATCCAATCTCATTTTTTCCCCTTTCTGTACAACAATACGACAAAAGGTTACAGACATTCATTGATCTAAATATTGAGATGATCATTGTTTTGTTAATTTTTTGAAGCAAGTTGCGTAGGCTGAACCACATGACGGTAATATGAACGCATACGTTTTTTTTTCCTCTCGCCGATGTTGATGGTTTTGTGTACCCTGTTGGTGGAAATCAACCTTCATTGTGATCTGTTTGAAATCGCGTCGAATATACCTAAAAAACAACAACAACGAAAGAAAGAAACCTCGAGGACGCGCGCGTTTAAGCAACATGGAGTCCGCTCATACAAGCCGCCGGAGACGCGGTTCATTTTGCGACTTTTTCCAATATTGTGAAATACTTTTACTCTTTATCGTCCTTTATTTTCGGATAGCATTGACTGCAGCTTAAGCTTAATTTTTGTTTTGTTTAAAGGGTATGAGGCTTTAAAACAAAAATGCCAAGGAAAAGAGTTCATTTAAAAAAGTCTTCAATTAACGTGTGTGTCTACTACGTCCTGTATCTGCGTGCATCATATCCCGTATGTATGTGTGGAATGTGGTGTGTGTATAGGAAAGCTATATTTCTATATCTTTCTCTTCAGGGAGCATATTTCGTTGAAAACAAAAGTGTTGAAAACATCCCTCCCCAGTAGCAGCCCTTTGATGATTATTCGCAACAGGAAATATTATGACACTTCTGCAGATCGACTGTTTCGTCAATATTCGAAGAAAAAAGTCAACTTTCCATGCACGAGTTCATCATATTATATCGGCGGGTTCGGATCACTTATCAATCATTTTTCCGACTCAGTCATCTAAATTGCACGTAACACGACCCCGTGACGGGTCATGTTGCCGCATACATATTTTACCGTTAAATGAAGAGCTCAGCGAACCGAAAGTTTGTATTAATATATATGGAAAATACTTCACCTCATTAGAAGCTTGCATTCGTCAAACTCTCGACACTATTTCTCTACCTTTTCCTCATTTTTTTTTTATCTTTCGTCAGTGTGTTGACTTTTGAGAGGACCTTTGCTTTTTTTTTTGACTGCTTATTTCGTGCTAATAACGTCCCGACCTGATATACACTCATTCTCTCTTTGGTGAAAAAGTCTGAAAGTGACTTGGTCGAGTAAGGTTATCTGTCTAACTTTCTTTCAGGTAGGCTATATCAAAATCTTCTGAATATTTTATGTCTTTTTTTATTACTTTTTTTTTCAAATCCTGTTGGACACATAATATGAGGTGAATGTACAGTTGCACACGCACAATGGCGCTTGAACACTCACACAGACACACACATACACAGACACGCTCACACACGAAAAACACAAAAGAAAACCCGTGTTCTCTGATCTATACTTGACAAATTGCCAATTTTTGTGTTTGAAAAATTGAGTCTAAACATATCGAACTCAGTATTTTAATGTGAGTTTACTATGCCACCGACGTTACGTGCCGCCTCTTGATGGAGACGAGGAGTTAAGGACGTACATAGTTTTTATTTACCGTTCCTTTCACAGTAACCTGTACACCTCATCACTGTGCATAAATTAGTAGCGAAAATGTGAGACGTAGTTATAGTCCGGCACATACCGTACAGGTACACCCACAAAATAGCAAAGAAAGAATAAAAAACAACAAACAAAATAAATTAAAACAATAGAAAACAAAACAAAAGCAAGCAAACGAACGAACGAACGAACGAATGAAACATCAAATGTATGTTTTGCGCAAAAATTAATGGCCTAGAGTTCTGCGTTACTACAGTTATGGTCACACTCTGTCACAAATATGATGATGATGATTTCATGCGTTAAAAAAAAATCACGGGAAAGCCCAATTGTAACTAAGAAGGCAGAGGAACCTCGACATCGTGACATCGTAGTTGCTAGTTCTAGTTGCAACTTCGACACTACCAATTTTCAAATGACATTCGACCTTTAAAAAACAAACAAAAAAAAAACGAAAAAAAAAAAAGCATTAGGAGAATATAGGCCTACCTTACTCAGTAAGATGTACCACCATATCAAATATGAAGCTCCTTGATTGTCCCTTTTCGATTTTGATGGTCACCGTTACCTATACAGTCATGCTATTAAGTGTGTGTATGTGTTTATGTGTTTATGAATGTTTGTGGTGCCTGCTTGACAAAAGGTGTTTGAGGGCAAAAGTGGGCAAATAACCAAAATTACAAAACAAATTGTTAAAACAATATCCTAAGAAGGGAAGGAAGCCTTTACTGAACTCATGTTTGGTGGCCTAAATTTACAAAAGCCTTTTATACACAATACAGTAGCTCCAGTAAGGATGGCTTGGACTGATCCCATCTTTAGTGCAGTATGTAGGTGTACCACAGTGAGTACGGAGTCTGTGCAAGTCTGTGGTTTTCAGCAGGTGAAAGGTCATTAGGGTCAACAGGGGTCAAAACAGAAAAAATCTTGTAAACAAGAACTGTTTCTTAGACTGATCTCACATTTGATATGTAGGTGCACTACACTAAGTGCAAGACACCTATTGATTTTGGGAGAGTCGTAGGCCATTTTGACGTCAGCGTTAATCAAATTACAGAGACCTTGTTTCTTTGGGAGATCAAAGGTCATTGTGTCAGCGAAGATGTGATAACTTTGGGAAATTCATCCATGAGCAATACTCCACGGAGGGAGCGTGTTTTAACGTTCGTCATAGTCCGGGCCTACATAATTCGATAACTGTAATAAGTTCGGTTGCACTGCAGGTCGCATCGAATAATTTTATTACAATTCTGATGTGAATTGTGGTTCCATCATCGACATCACAATGCCTTCTTGCATTCTGGTTTAGATATGGTGTTGAAACGTTTTTGCGATGCTGTAACATCGCAAAAACACTGGCGCGTAAATGAACTTAGAACCTTCCCAAAATACCTGTTGTTCTTTTTCTTTTTCAATTGGTAGAACTGATTGTTTGACGTCATTTAATTTGAGTCCCACTAGTATGAATTTATTACGTAATCTGAGTTTGAGCTCATCGCGTGAATTGTGACGTCGTTCAAGTAAAGAGTAAGTCATATAATGTACTCGACCAAGCAGGTTTATGCTTAAAACTCAGACGTATAACGTACGATACATTTTGACTGACATCGTGCCTATAGTTACCGGTAGAAAGGAGTTCCGTCGTCCTCATTTTCTCTCTCTCTCTCTCGTTATCTTTCAAGCTATCTCGACTCTCTTTTTACGTCGAAGTTTATTTCAACTTTTCCCTCCCCATGATTCAGAAAGCTAAGTGCAAATCGAACACCATTAGTAATTTAACTGGGCGTAATTATATACAATGACAAAATCTATGATGATAACATGAGGATACACTGCTCCTATGCATCGGCCACGGAATTAAAACTACAAAACACTCGATAGCATAGTTGGAAATCATGCCTATCGAACTTAATTTACCTGTTTACCAATGTATACCCTGTGATAGCGTCTGGTATCATTCCATGCAATTCACTTTAAATTCGACTTGAAGGAACGGATGAAGATATCATGTTAACAACTGCCATGAATATTTGACCCCGTTAAGTTGAGTGACGTCAGTCATATGTGCCCGTTCTCTGGCGCAAATATATATATATATATATATATATATATATATATATATATATATATATATATATATATATATATAATATATATATAATATGTATATATATGTCTATATATATGTGTGTGTGTGTATATATATGTTTATATATATGTTATATATGTTTATTTATTTATTTATAATTTTGATTTGCAAAATTTTAATGCCATATCTTAAGACGTGGCATTTTAACCTGGCTGATGTAGGCTGTGTATGTTCACCATGCAAACCCCATTACTGGACCTGTATCGACTATATGTACGGTAAGTCTTCTTATGACGACAGAGTGTCATCAATGGTGTATTATATAGGTAACGTATACGGCCATGTATACATGCATGTCAAACCAATGTAGGCCCTAAAACGGGTTTTCTTTTCATGTATTGTATACTCAGTTCAACGGCGGTGTAGGGGTCGTGGTCGGTTTTGATAACGCAGTCTCGATTTTCTGACTTTGAATACATGGCCTCAAATGTATGATTTCAGGTCATTACATGTTACTTCCGCTATATAATACACCCAAGTGCGTATTTGTCGTGGATAGCTGTCCGTGCACGTCAGTAATATCGGGTATATATAGGAGAGAGCTATCCAACCGGAAGAGCGTCAGTTTAGTGAGAACTCTATAATAGTTCGACGACGCAGTCTTCGAGATATGTAAATGACCCCGATTGCTTGCCATAAATGTTTGAGTTTCAGCTGAATGTTTGAATGTTTTTCCCAAGTCTTCCGTATTCGTCTCCTATTTTTGTTTCCAGTTTGAAGACGATTTTCCTTCTCAAGTGAAATAAATTACCCCCCTTTTGAAACCTATATTTTAACTGCCCTTGCCTGACTCAATTATAAGTCAAATGTCAAAATATTCAAATATATATTCTAGTTCACGGTATACTTCCCTCTAATTTTGGAAAGAAATGAGGAGAAGGGGGAAGTATGGGGCACGGGGTCGTTCCTCGTCTGTCTGTCAAAGACTTAGGTTTTGATCTCTCATCTATTGCATCATATTGCTGCCCAGATTCTCAACTTCATCATCTGCCGTCTTTGATTGGAATCTAAACCTAATCTTCATTAGCGAGGTGTCTTCCCTCTCTCCTGCCGTCCCCGTTGCGTGGCATAATTTTGCAATAACTGGCAACACGTTGCAATCATTTCGTGATACCATAATTACCCAGGATACTAGAGAACGCTAAAGCAATGTTGTGGAGTGTCGCAGTATTAATCCCGAGCCAAATGGATCGTGAAATTAAAACCGCGCCTCGGGGGACACACGTTGATCAAATCGTATCTTTACCGTCTTTTTCTAACTTTCCTTAGGTTGAGATTTTTCACGCTTTTCCAAGTGCAAATAAACTTGTCGAAATCCATTACTTGATATCGGTTTCACGGAATGGTCAAAAGCAGTAGGATAAAAAAAAACGAGTTTTGCATTTATACATATTTTTTTTTATCTTATCTCACCCTCTTTCGTCTTTTTTCCCCTGTTTTTCTCCCTTCCTTTTTTTGCGGAATTTATTGTCATTGGATATGCGGATCACAGGCGACCACTTTGCGAATAAAATACACTTTCATTAGTTTCTACTGACAACTTCACCATTGTATCTTTTTATAATGTGCTTAAGGGCAGTAATGTGAAAAGATGATAATATTTACCCACATCCGTCGCGAGTAATGAAAATTTGAACAGATCTTCATCACCGCTGTCTGACTTTTAAAAGGAATTTGACGGACATGAAATCCGTGGGTCCATCTCGACATCTCAAATGAGATAACATGTGGCATGCATGTTTTGATCTGAAAGCTGAGTGAGTACACCGCATGCCATTTTCATCGATCCATGCGGTTTTAACGACTTTTACTTTTGTTTATAAACTGCTCGCAAGGTGCATGTATGTCAATGAAACAAAATAAAAACAAAGACATTTGTCGTTGAATCTGAAGAGAAGAAAATACAGAAACACAGAAGATAGAATGACGTAAAACAATGTAAAACAATGGGATGACAACGCGGGACATCGTGTAGACATGTAGCAGGGACAACGAAGTAGACCAAAGCGCGGAAATCCTCTAGTTGTCCGAACAAGTCTATACTTAAAGACAAATTTAAAAAAAGGAAGATGCATAATTGTAAGACTGATGGACACAGACTGAGGCAATGGGCGGTAGGCGGTAAGCGATAGGCAATTTACAAGACAAATGAGTATAAGATAAGTCGTGCAATTTTTTTTTTTCGAATCATAAAACTTGTGTTTCTGACTAGTTTTACATCAGGTAGGCCTCATTCATTATTTATGACTTAATGCTGTATTATGTAATATATATTTATGATTTCAATCACGTATGGGTCCTCATTCGGTATAAGTATTTGTGCATTTTTAGTTGACTCATGACTCACTTTATTGTATTTTTTTCTTGTTCTCGGTTTGAACTTTTTGAGATGCATTATCTTAAGCATACTGAGTAATAACAGACCTTCATCTATGGGCTTGACTTGAGAATTCCTGTATATGTTTGTGACTCCCTTTTTGCTATACTCATGTTTCTAAGATTCGACTTTCAATTTTCAATTTCTAGACTTTTTGGTTGAATGGCGGTTATTTCCGTTTGTTAGATTTATAATTTACAATAGACTTACTTGTATCGTGTTTTTTTTACCGTGTACTATGTATTGTCTTATAGTCAACATGAGGGCAACGTACCATTAATCTCATCCTGGTGCACTCTAGGTCGTTTCTTAAAGCCGGTGTACTGTATAATATCATATATTCGAATCGGTTGATGTTGATGCTTGAGCTCATTTTCACACATTACACGTTAGGCTACTATTAATTCGTTACCATCGATAATGGAACTTTGGTTAAGAACAGGAGAAGCTGTTATTCCTGGGTATTCAAAAGTGCTCCGAAAGATTGGCTATACACTTATAACAGTCGTAAAAAAAGCTATAAAAATACAATAGTGTAGTCTGTTTGTCCGAAAATCGCCAAATTTCCACAACTTATGCTTTGACCTAACCGTTTTGTTGTGGTTATTCGCACGGAAGTCCCCTATATACGTTTACCACATGACTGGGTTGTACTAACTGTCTAGCCGAAAAAGAAAATTAATCGTCTTCACCAGTAACCCTTATCGAACTGGTCGAAGAGTAAAGTTACATTTAAGTTACGAAATAAAGATTAACGTCTTTGTACATGATAAAAAAAAAAAACTTAAGAAAAATAAAGAAGGGTCAAACAAATCCAAGAGTGAAATGACAAGGGCGAGCTGCGGTTTCTGTAATCTTTTTTGATTTTGTGATTTCGAATCTTTTTTTTTTTATTTTTTTAATATTTGAAAGATGCAACCGATTAATGGGATAGGGTACCTCACCAATCGCGAATCACCGATCCAAGGAAGTAGTCTCCAGACATCTGACACCAAACTTAAAAAAAGAAGAAGAAAAGATGGAAAGGAAAAGAAGAAGAAAAAAAAAGAAGGAAGAAGGAAAGAATAAAAAGAGAAAATATATTCCGGGGGGGGGGGGAGATTAATTTTGCAATCTAGAGGTGTCATAAACTCATATTTTGTAGCCTTCCAATGACGTATAAATGAGCGGCTCCGTTGTATATCTGATCGAATCAGAGGCTGTCTCCTTCTAATCGAGGTCGCACACGGGTTCGTCTTCTTCGCTTGACCATGCAAACTCCTGGCCTTTCATTGGTCGGCCTTTGGTGACTGAACCATCGACGAGGGGGTACATGGGGGTAGTGCACCCTTGACGAGGAGTCATGTTATCCATGCAAGCCACTCACGGGCTCTGAATCTCCGAAAAAATCTCTTCGACTCGCAGACAACTTAACCGTCTGATATACCCCCGTCGATGGATGTTTATGAGTAAAATTATCAGTTTCGTTGAAAGTTAAATGAAATTATAGGCTGGAGGCCCGGTGAGATCGCGAGGTTGCAACTTACTCGGCGCGTTTATCTGCTTAAGATCTTTTAATGCTGTTTTTCTTCTCGAATAAGGAGAAGGTTTTTCCTTTCTTTTTCTTTTCTATCGCCCTATAAGGCTTTCTGCGCTCTTTAATTCTGCACTTAATAACATCCAAGTCCGGCTTGTGGTACCATTTTAGCTAATTATCTCGTTATAGGAGAATCACGATGTTAACGTAGGAGGGTCGTAAAGCTGTCATCCAAAGAGGAACGAAGAGGCAGACAAAGTTGCATGGAGGAACATTATTTCGCTGCTATAATTGGCCAAATCATCCATTAAGTATTCTCTCAAATTGCGATTCATCTTCCTTAGACGGATCGAGTTCTTCCGTCGTTATAGATCAAGACGTACAAGCCGGAGTGTTCCGAGATAATTGACAAGAGGTAAACGAGGGATGCAGTTCATTAATGGCTTCTCTCTCCCTCTCTTCTCTACTTTTCTTTTCTCATTATTTCTTTTCCTTTCGTTTTCTTGCTTTTTTCTTTGACGTTGACGTGAGCAAGAGATTATCTTGTTAAATTCCGCAAGTCGAGTCAATGTCAAGTCGTTTTACGGAATGGATGAAATATCAGTGCTCGTGCTGGAAAGAAAAAAAAAAGGGAAAAAAAGGAAAAAACAAAAAGTTCGTGAGGATGTTTACAACACGGTGTGTATCGAAACTGAAACAGGCACGGCTTGTGATTGAATAATCGATGTATGATTGAGACAATTCACATCAAATACGCCCCCCCCCCCACACACACACACCATCATCACCATGGCTAAAGGAGGATGTGATAAAAGAAAGGGTTCAAGGGAACTGGATGATGCAAAACAAAACTGCAAGGAAACCAGTTTAGCATTTCTGTAAACACAGCTGTGACATTTCTAGCTTCCAACGTCTTTGAATTTTCTTCTTGGTTTTATTCCAAAGTTTGAGGCACAAGGTGTAGTCCCCACCCCTCACCCTCTCCTTCCCTGTAGCCGTCCGGATGAATCACAGGGCGTTCCATCTGTACCTGGATGGGTCCTCGAAGTATCGATTAAACAAAAGTCGAATGGGGAGTGTGTGTGTATGGGACGGATGAGAGTTCAACTATGTGAGGCGGAGTAAGGGTTTTCTCTCTTCTGGTATTCTCTCGCACGAATCCTTACATGCATCAACGTATAGATGTCCCAGTCTGTGTTTGCTCATCGGCCTTCCGATAACTTTCCTTCCATGTAACATTTTTATATATTTTTAACATCCGTTTGGTATGGCATCTGGTATAGCATCTATGTACTTCACTACCGTATTTCGTCAACTTCAGTTCACATTTGTTTTTCGTTTTAAAGCCCTGACATTCCTGATTTGCATTCGGCCTCGTAATTTCTGATACCACTTTCGTGCCCTTTTTTTGCTCAAGTTGATTGTAGCAAAGAAACCAAACAAATTGTCGAATTAAGATGAATTTGGAAGCAATTTTAAGCTTCAGAAGTGACAAAATGTTGTCTCGAAAGAGAAAGTGATATTAATGTAACATATTGGTATCTCTAGTGTGTATAGTCATATATATGAAGTTTCACTTAGAAGGGTGTCACCCTGTTACAGCAGGAATATGAAGAAAGCCAATTACTACTCCTAAAATGGGGGTTTCTCTTGCATGAACAAATGAAGTGTGTAAAGTGTCTCTTCAAAGTGAAAAAGTGCAGTTATCTCAACACATAAAATAATTATATATTACTGGTACCTTGTTGGGTTTCATATGTGCACTTTAACCATTGTGGGGAACTAAAGGAATTGGAAGAGAAATGAGAGAGAAAAAAAGAAAACTTCTCTCCGACGAAACATCTTATCGTAAGTCCGTCCCGCCCGGAAGCATCACTCCCGTAATTGGCCTCAAATATAGAACACTCAAATGTAGGAAAACCTTCTTACTGTTTGTTTGAAGTTATAAGTGGATAAAAGCATCATGTAAATGGGGAGGAATTATTTCCCATGCCGTAAAATCAATATTACCTGACAGTTGTTAACGAGTAGTGACTGTGAGTGGCTCTGTTAAAAAACAGTCTCCGATGAGGATGCTATTGAATTCTTGTCTGTTATCGCGGGTCTTCCTATTTATTCTGTATTGTTTTACAACTCGATATGAAAGCTGACCGATCCGATCGCCATTCGACTCTTGGTAAGTAAGAGCCAGAAGGTAAAAACAGATCGTATTGGCATTTGGCGCCGCTGGTGCATCTGAAATCGTGTCAATATGATGAGCTGCTTGTTTCGAAAAACCCAGTAACAAAACGAGAGAAAAAAAAAGGAAGAAGCCAAGACTAGGATTCAACTCCGTGAACTTCCACCATTTGGGCTAATTTTTGTTGGGGTGCTGATTACCGGCCTCGCAGAAACGGAGTAATGGCATGAATGGGAAAAAGAAAACGATTTAAGTTTCATGAATGGAGGATGCTAGAATCCTATCAAAGTAAAGTTAATCTTCAACGATATTTTGGCAACAGCAAACATGCATGAAAAGCTTTTTGACACTTAGTGGTCCCTTAGTAATTTCATGCATCATCTCGATGCAGTGGTCAAACATTACTTATTTCCAATAAATATAGTGCAACATAGAGATTCCCACCGCTGACACCAATCGTACTTTGTCAGTGATGGTTACCCTACTTTCATCGTTTGTATTTTCATGTAGGTTATTTGGACCAAGCGGTGCGTGTGCAGCTTGCAATCAGCCTATTCCCTCCAATGAGTTGGTGATGAGGGTACAAAGCAGGGTGTACCACGTGAAGTGTTTCACTTGCAGTTCCTGCCACACCAGGCTCGTCCCTGGAGACAGATACTCCCTCGTCAACGGAAGCATACTATGTGAACTAGATCATTCGAGACTCAGCAAATCACTAGTAGGTGGTGGACCAGCCTCTCAAGGAATAAGGGCCGGTCACAGGGTGAGTCATCTGTTGTTTCTTTGTGTTTGCAGAATCCCTTCATACATATTCATGGCATGTACTACCTCGGGCTCGTGATTGGCTGTTGTTGGTTAAGTCTCGTATGAAGAATTTATCATTGTCGTGTTTTGCAGCGATGTATGGTACCCATGATGGTACCCCATAACAATGGATATTCAGTGTCATATCCATTACGTGCTGGATTAATCATTAGGCTGACAAGGCACGTGCCTTAAGCCCAACAAAAGATTCGGCCCACAAAAGTTAGCCATTTTCCATATCTTTTGCCCGGGGGATTGTCGTCCATTTCTATGAACCCGAGATCTAATTTAGAAATGTCATGTCATTCTCTCAAAGTTAACAATGTGCCTTAGGGCCAACCGAGGCTTAGTTAGGCTCTGCATCCATTGTGCATCAAATCTTAATCTGTAAGCATGATATTCCTTTAAACGAAGGAAAAGAGTAGATGAACCTCAGGCCAGGTAATGACTTATATTTGGTAGCTCCTACTCACCAGGTAACCAATTCTGCAACAAAGTAGGCCATGGACTTTTACGATATCACATCTCCGACAGCATTCCTCCGACGTTACTCCGTAATATCACCGTTTTGTGATATCAAGAATCATGAAAGAAGTTACCCATAACTGTCCAGGCAAGTAAGAACTCCTTAATCGAAGAAAATTGAAATACAGGGGCTCGCGTTCCGGATTTACGCGTTAAATAACATGCACTTTAAATGGTAGCATTTTTCATATCTATGGTCAATTTTTGGAAGAAGGTCAATAGCGTACCGTAATGGTTTTGTTTTTTGTTTTTCTTTAATGAAGCCAGCTAGATTTCTTTTGTTTCTCGTTTGACATTGTTGCAGCACAAATATACCACTTTCATCACTGAGAATTCAAGTACCACGCCCTTTGCCCTCTAAAACGATACCCTACTCTCTGCCATTGTCGCCTGTCTCTCTATCTCCTTCTTTCTCCTCTTTAAGTTGCACGTTATTGTACCCCATACCACAGAGAAGAAAATCTTTTGCAAGTCCCACACACACACACATAAACTCACACACATGCACATGTCGGTACAAGAATTAGGATCTTCCATCAAAGATTGACTCATCTTTCTTTTTATCCACCTGTTGTTAATGATTTCTTTGGACTTCCTCAAGAAAGTACACACTACACTGGACAGTTACAGTCCTCTGTTTACAATTTCAAGTCCTCATATGTATTGGAATTCGAGGTCCAGTAGATACACACACAAACACACACTTTACATGCACAATTATAGCTGGTGGGGTGTGGTAAGGCCTACTCTCCCGGCATCCCATGTTCGGGACACATGAGTCAATATTTTTACTCTTTCCATATTTGATTATCCATCTGTTCAGCTGGGTCCTTCATCCGTTATCAACAAATCCTAAATTCTAGAATATTCAGTTCATATGTCCGGCTACCTCACTAAACTCTTTACCGCCATGTCTTCTTATGCTGTAATTACGTTACATCGGAAGTGAGATTGTACATGTATAGGCCTATCGTCAATTTGTTGAGCCGTCGTCGATGTTGATAACAACTGGGTTGGGAGAACCTTCCCATGTAGTAATATATGGAGACCTACTTCTCTGAACTTGCGTGTGTGTTTTTATCATATTTCATATCTTGTTTTAATGATTCAGTTTCTGGATGTTTTTATTGCAACAGTAATGAAAATTTGAAGAGATAATTTGACTGGATATTGCCTCCACCACACGTAACAAAAGTGCAACGGAGCGTTCATTGATTTATTTCCAAGTTCAGCAAATGTCTCTGTAATTAAACTCGTGGAACTATTCACGCGCGGAAAGTAGTGCAAACAACTTCCTATAAAAATGATGAAAAAAAGTTTCACTGCAGACACGTTCGAACATCAAACCCCCTTTTCTTAGCATATAAGATTTTTTTTTTAAACAATATTTTATTGCTCTAATTAAGGGTGGTTAAAATAATATTCAGTTCATCAAGGGAAAAACAAATCGAAGGAGAAAGTGATACGTAATTAAGCTTAAACTCATCGTAATTATGGTCTTGTTTCTTTATTTCTCCGGGAACACATGCACTCTCCGAGAGCACTAAGAAAGTAAAGTAAGCCACTCTTTCGAGGAGTGATTGATTCTTTTATGCGAGAGTGACTACTTGTGTAGTTTGATCTAAAGCAGCGAAACAGCTGGTCGTGACGTCACTTTAAAGCTGAAAAATGAGTTGTATTGGCAATCGCCTGGTCATTTTAGTGGAGGAAGTAGACGTTTCAGCCAGAGGGGGTGAAAATAGCTTTTAGGGGCGCTGTATAGTAGAAACATCCACTGCTCTTTAATGATATTGGAGAGGGGGGTGGGGGTCAGTGCCGGCAGGACTACTAGGGTTTCTACATAAAGAGGGTTGCGATTTTATACATTCCGCCCCCACATGCGCGAACATTGAAGGCCTACGTACATGCATGCAAGTTAGCGATGAACTGAGAGTGTTTGAAGACTATCTAAGAGGTCGCATCATTTGGTTTGGGAGCGGAGCGTACCGGAAAAAAAAAATACATACCCCATAGTTTGTCGGAAATCGCCTTTCTCGGGCTCAGTAAGAAAGCTCAGAAAATGGTATTATCAATATTTTCTTGGATGAAAAGTTAAATCTCATCTGGCACTTTTCCTCTGAAAAAGTGTGATAAAAATTTGCACATTTCATGATGAATGCTGCTGTACTTGCTTAAATTCGAGGTCAGAAAATTACCGTCATCATTACTTTGATGCGGAGGGAGCTGAAGTACTCAAACTTACATTTTCTTTAACTTCTCCTTTTTTCTGATTCTTATCTTTTTCTATTTTACTTTATCTCTCTTGTGAAAAGCTGAAATCGCCTTTGATCCACTTGAATCGGTCGGCAAGGGGGGGGGGGGGGGGGAGCGGGCCTCCCACTGACCCTGACCATATGGTAACTCCGCCACTGGGTCATCTACCGTTGTTTTTTGTCAGTGTTTCAGGGTTTAAAAAGTAGGGAAAAGGTCACCTGTCACAAAGTCTGAAAGCGAACTAGTTATGCACTCATCTTCCAAATATTTGAATATGCAAATCGTCTTGAAATTTTTGTTGGCCCTACAAAACTCAGACTCTCAAGAAAGCTTAGTTGTCAATCACCGTTCCGTTTGAAATCAAACAGACCAATGGGAATGGTTATGAATATTCATTTATGCAGAAATGGATCTTAAACAATGTTTTGCTTTGTGTAGTGGCTGTGACTTACTCCGCGGAATTTGACTTTCACTGACAAATTTTCAACCCATGTTCCATCTTGAAAGTTAGATTCACACTCACTCATGGGCATTTCTGTAGAATGATTTTTGAGTTTTTTTTCTCTAAAGTTTAGAGAGGGCTCCATTCGTTTCCGTCTATGCTGCGAAAAGCAATTCATATGTGTAAATATGGGGACTAACATGACGAGGTTGTGTTACACCTCGTGGGTCTCCAAAAATAATTAAATTTTCTGAGAAAACAGTAACCAGTACGCTGTTAAACAGTTTGTGCAAGATTCTTTATTACTTATTCATCACCTTATTTTTAAATATCATGATGTTTATAAAAGCACAAAAAAGTGATTTCAATGAGGAAATCCTGAATTAGCATTGGAAAAGCCAAAACAGCGAATGGGGGAGTAACAGCAGACTACTGGATGAAATTGCGCACAGCATAGCGTCTTTACAACATACAGGGGACCACATCTGCCCAAGACCTCTATCGTGTTCTGCTACTACAGTATTTCCAATTAAAGACCAAGGTGTTCGGGGTCATTGCGGGGATGTACACGGCATGTCAGGGTTGCTATGAAGTTTATTTTCTCCGCCATTATTTAGCGAGGTGTTTCCATGCCCCTAAATTCATTTTGATGACGCATTACGTTGTCACTCTTCTATCATCCACCTGTCAATCTAGCCGACACTGTACGTCATTACTTTTTCTCTCTCTTTCTTTTATTAAATCCTAGGAACAATTTTACAGCAGTTGTTTATCTTCTTAACCATACCATCGAGACCTATTTGTTGAACCAAAGCATATTTTTTTTTTTTGGTTCATATAATATGATTAAGACCACCCATGATCCCGTCATTCATCTTCCACGCCTACTTATTTAATCCAACGATAACACAAAATGACATGAAACCACCATTCGAACAAAAGCTGAAATAACAAGACCCCAATCAAAATGTTTGATGACCGTTCTTCCCATCTCGATATCTTTCTTCGGAAATCTTTCCACCGTCGAATATTTTTTTGTGGCAACGTGCATTCCACTACGGATCACGACTTGACAATTCATATAGGAGGAAACAGCCGGACCCTGGGGCCAGGACGATCGGGGAGAGACCAGTGTAATTACGTCCTGACGGTGAGCTCACCATCTCGCCAGCCGCCAAAAAGGCCATCAATGTCATTCTTCCGTCGGCGTCCTCTCCTCCCTCATACTATAGAGGTTTATCAATCTCTCAGTGAATCCCTTCCTGGCATTTCTTCATCCACTCAGACAGCCGGCCTGTTAATGGAATCCAAATGTATTGCCATCTTTATTTTGCCAAGTGCTCCCAACCAAGCTCGGCAACTCGACCGTGACGTTGTCTCGATGCTGTAATGGCTCAAATTGAGTTAGAAGTGATGTAATTAAATCGCCATCGAGCTGTTTGCATCATCGAACTCATGTACACTCCTTGCGCCGTCGCTTCGCCTTCGATCGTCTCTCGAGCGCCCGAGGGCACCGGCCTGCCGCTATTCGCCAAGACAAGATTTTTTTGGACTTAAATTGCCTGGCGGTAATGGACGTGTATTTGCAACAGAAATGATGGATGCTGTGCGACATGAAACGTCGATAAAAGCAATTGGAAATGGGGCTCTGCTATCTCAAAATGACTCAAGGAATGCTCAGCTGATCTATCAACAACAAGAAGAAAAACAAAACAAAACAAAAAAATTGAAGCCATTAGGAACAGAACGGCAGGAGCATTCATAAAGACATCAGAGGAAATTTTCCTAAATTAACCAAGACCTGAAGTTTTGTCATCATCATTATGACATTTTAACCGCCCAAGGTAACCCTCTCTCTCTCTCTTCTTCCTTAAGAGGAAGTTCGTGCATGACTAAATGGAAATTTCATCGAGGGGGAAACTCGTTTTGAAGAGGAGTATCGTGGATGAGGACAAGAAATGATAAAAGGGAAGGGTTATCTCGAATTCATTATCTCCATCTTCCTATAATCCTGACCTGGATGTGAAGAAGAGAAGAACTCAAGGCCAAGAAGATCACCCTACGGAAGTTTTTAGCTTCTTTTTTTTTGTTTTATTCGTTGAAATCTCTCCTCTTCAAATTGAAAAAGAAATGAAATAAGGAAGAAGAACGAAAATCTTTTGAAAAATATGACACTGGGCACGTGTGTAAGTCTCGTGATATCTCCCTCTCGCCTTTTTTTTTTGTCTTTTTGTGACTCGTCTCCTCTTTTCGGGAGGCTCCAAAATAACTTACAAAGGGAGAACGTTTTGATGTAATTTAATTAAATGGTAGCTGCAAAGATCAAGTGAGCACGGCGTAGAATCGTTGTACCAAATTAAGTGTTTCAAAGAATTGAGCTGTTGGTAGGGGTCCGACACAGGGGGAAAAAAGAGAAGCATCTCTCTTCGAGAAACAGTATCAATTCGTCCGACCAGTCAACACACGCTAATCGAAACCTTTCACACATTACCGGAGAACACCCCGTCCATGGGGTGGATGTTGAATTCAATTAAATTGCTTTTTGGCTTTGGTTTGCATTATCGATATATCTTGAACCGACTTGACACGGTCGTCTTCTGCAAAACAAAAAGGGGGAAAACACTTCCACAATATTGAACATATCTATCCCTAGGGCGGCGGCGAACTTCCTCCTGCTTCCTTCCTTTCTTGACAATGACAACGTTATTGTGGCGATGTGTAGTAGCTATGCAGAAAGATGCCGTCAAAATTACATATACACATCTATCTGACATTCACAAAGTGAGAAACCTTCATCGAATAATGATTAAGAAAAAAACAACAAGCACTGTGACAAAATCCTGAAACCAAACTTAGAGAAACCATCAAAAATAATGGGAATGTCTAATTATTGCACACTGACAAACATCCCTTTGCTCAGATCTATGGTATTTACTTAACAGATCGTCAGGCACAGATGATACTATCTGGTTCTAAAACTATCACGATTTCACACGTGGTCAGAAACTCTTGTTATTTAGAAGGAGAGAGAAGAAGAAGAAAAAAGATGACGACTTGCAATGACAAAACATAAAGAAATGAAGAAAAACTGAAAGAAAAAAAAAATCTAAAAGTCTTTTCCAACGTGCTTATAATCGATATACCCGTTTACCTTCCGGCAAAACACATCGAATTGACTTTTTGATTTATTTCTCAATACTCTGAGTAATATTCCATCTTATTGTCTATCGTTTTTATTTTGTTTTTGTCGTATTTCATCTTCTTGTTGTTGTTTCTCTCTCTCTCATTTTGGTTTTTGTTGTGCAGCATATGCAAAGTCAGCGTTGACATCACGCGCGGAGTAGTGATGTCGACAAGATCTAGATGCTTTGGGATAATTAAGATTCGCTTCATATTCGTGTAATATTAATCGTGTGACACTCTTTCGCTGTAACGATAGGATAGAAACCCCTGATTTATAGCTTCATTTACGGGGCCCTCGCCTTGGCTTTTATTAGCATTGTTATTTCACAATTTATTTCATTGCTAATCGAACCACTGCCGCTCGCCAGTTATTATCTTTCCTCTCTCTCAGCATCGAATTCGTAATTAAAAGTAACTTTAACCACGTGACTTCTGCTTGCCTTCTTTTCTCTTTAGCTGTCTCTCTTACTCTCTTCTAGAACATGCTGGTTAGATAGGTACACAGACCGCGTTAATTATGTTTTGTTATAGTCTGTGGTGTTGTTTGAGAGAGGTGCGGGTAATTAAAGCCTGCCTTGTCCACATTTGGCAAACACCAGGAGAGAACCAATACGCTACTAATAAGTGTGTAATGGGAAGGCGTCAAGTGACAATGCGAAGTTTGATTTAGTAATTGACATGGCTTGGGCACCTCACAACCAGGACAAGGTCTCTCTCTCCTATTAATCTCAGAGTCAGCCAACATATGAATTACCATATATATATTCTCATGACATCGGTATTAAGGAAAGGTTATTAGACCTCGGTATATGTTTGACTGTTATGCAAACGTTGGGTGTAATGGCGAAGTCATTTTACACGTAGGGACGGTGTAGACCTCTATGGGAGTACAAGTACTACACCTGATGTTAATAGAAGGGAGAGAATTAGGGGGTGGATCTCTTCCCGTGGAAGGGGACCCAAGGGAAAAAAGACAGGAGGGCGGGGATTGCGGGCTGTGGGAAAAGAACACAATTTACACCTGATAGACCGAAAACTGCCATAGGCTCAGATCTGCGGTGTATTCCTCTGTATCGAGTTTTTCTAGTGTACCGAGAAGAAGGAGAAATGACTGTAACTTCCATAACCTTTCTCCCGAACCAATATCGCATTTTGTGACGGTTGAAACTATCCAATGAAGACGCCATGTCAAAGGCAGACATACTGAACCTTTGGGAGGAATTTTGGGCGTGTTAAGTTGTTATTTCCTATAGTATTGTTAAAATATGCCTTCCTGAACCTATAGTGTTTCAGAGTTAAGGGATGGGAAGAGATTTGTCACGTGACAATTATATCGTGTATCACGTGACACTTATGTAGCCCTAAATTTCATTCAGTTCAAACGTTGTCGCTTTTACTTGCTTGGCGACTCCGTCCTGCGACTAAGCATAAAAACAATGAAAGGTAACTGATTTCCTGCAAATTACGTCTGTCATATTCTGTTCGTTTCACTCAAGATATCGACTTTCTGCATCAATTTTTGTCCAAATTCCAAAGGCGGCAAAATGATAATAATAACACTGACAACAAGAACAACGAGAAGATGGGACATCAAATATAAACATAGGTCCCATCTCACTAAAGTTTCGGTACTTCACTGTGTCGATGTCAGCGTGAGCCGTTTTCTTTCAGGGCATAAATCCAATTTCCATTTCGTCGATGACTGTATCAGTTAGGAGAGTAATTTCCCCAAGAGATGCGTCAACATTTTCCATTAAAATAGGAGAAAAAAAAAGGAACAAAAACCAAAAAAAAATCACTCTTTTTTTTTGGTGGAGATTGTGGTGACTTTGATTCCTTGCAACTTGTCATGCCTCATTTCGGAATTTTATCCCCAAATGTCCTATATCTGTCTCTTTGATATGACAGCTGGAAGAAGAAGAAGGAAAAAAAAAGGAAGAGACGAACAAAACAAATTAAAATGATTTCTGTTTCTTCAAAGTCTCACCTTACATTTCGAGATTTGTTCGTCTTCGTTCACAGAGTAGACATGTCTTTAAAGCAGAGAAGAAAACAAAAACATATGAAGCAGTTATTCTGATCTTGAAAAAAATCAAATCCAAAGAACTGGACTTGTGGCGATAATATAACACGTCGATCAACTCGAGGGGGTAGTTTTCAATCTTGAAATTGTCTCTCTTGGTTTCTTCTCTTTTTCTCCAAACTAATATGATGTAAACGGAAGTGTGAAAAGCAGTGGCGTGACCAGTGTGTGCGTGTGTGTGTGGGGGGGGGGGGGGGAGGTTCATAATTTAGGAACTGTTGATTGTCCTCTAAGCGGGGCAATCCGTTCTAGAAGTCCAGGGACTCCCTTAAGGGCCTCAGTGCAGGGTCCAGGAACGAAGCCCCTTTTAAGGGGATACAAAGACATACTTTTTCCAAACATATCTTCACGATTCCTATCCTAAACCGGACAGATTTAGGTCACTTAATTTCCCACAGTGGTACAGAATGAAGATTTTTTTTTAAAAAAAAATTATAGTATTATTGCAGTAATATATATATAGGCCTATATATATATATGTATATCAGTGACGAGAGATTATAATAATCACATGATGTTGATGGTGGTATCGTCGAGGGCATACAGAAAGATAGAACGAATGATAAAAAATGACAAATCGTTGTACGTATGACAAATTGAAATGTTTGAAGCTGGAATATGAGTTGAACTGGTCATCTACCTTTGTTCTTCGTCAGTGTTACAGGGAAGAGAAAGTAGGGGAAACGTCACAAAATCTGAAAGAGAACTATGCACTCATCTCCCACAAATTTGAATATGAAAATTGTCTTGACATTTTTGTCGACCCTGCAAAATGCAAACTCTCTGAGAAAGCGTAGCAGTCAATAAGTCACTTGAAATCGAACAGACCAATGGGAATGTATATGGATATTGATGTATGTAAAAATTGGGCTCAAACAATGTTTTTTTTTTTTTTTTTTTGCAGTGGCCTATGACATATTCCACGGAATTTGACTTTCTCTGACAAATTTTTCACTCATATTCCAGCTTTAAATGTCGGTTTGATTTTCACGTCGCCTGCAGGAGTATGGGCTGCTCAGGTCGTGTGTAGCTGTTTGTTGCAAAGTAGAAAAAGAACCGTGGAACAAGTTTTCTTCAAATGAATTGGCCTTGATAACATCAAGTGATACGGTACTTTGTCAACTACATTAGGTGGAAAAGGTTGAATTTTGCAGATAAAAGATACAGGCACGGGAATGATGTTGCTCGTAACCAATCAATTTGCAGACGTTAACAACCACGAGGATTTATACCTTCGGTTGATCATCAGTTTTGTCCCCGTCAAAACAAAATATGACTTAAAATGTTTTCAAAGTTTTGTCCTTCCACTATTTGACATATTTTGTAGTCGTAGGTTCTACAGGGTATGGAGCCCTCGAGGTCTGTCCCACTCCACATCAGACTACAACGTTTCCACCCAACAGTTTCGGTCTATCAGTCAACACACTTTTGCTTCTGGTTTCCACCAAGCAGATGTATATTCCTAATGAACTGGAAACTCAATACGTTCGAGCTTATTAAGACACAATTACAAGTTAATGATATTGGAGGAACCGCGGCTTTTTTTATCCTTTCTTAAGGTTACCGATATCCATGCACTGGGGGTACATTAACCTTTCGGGGCCTAGTTGGTAACCAATCTACACCAGTGTCAATAGGTCACTGCATTTGCCAGCAGATATCTAGCGTCGCTGTCACCAGTGTCTATTGAGTAAAGAGCTAACTGTCTTGACAATCTAATTGTAGTATCGACGGTAAGGTGATAGGTCACTTACGGAAATAACCAAATCAAATAAATAAAAATGAAAAAAAAAAATGGGAACATATTCGATCCATAATTGGAAATCTTTTCTGATCAGCTGTTCCATTTTCCTTTTCGGTGACGTAAGGGATGAGACTGCGTAGTCGGTGGTTGAAATGGAAGTACGGTTATAGTGAACAGAGCATCCTTTAAGAATGGACAATAGCTTTGATGGCGTTTATGGGTAACTGTGTATAGCATGTGTGACACCGTGCGTTCGGCGGGTAAATCTGCAAATGGCCGCAGGACCCTATATCCGGTTTCACGACAGGGCAGACGTGGGCTGTATATACTGGGCAGAGGAAGGCTAGGTGACGGGAGAGGGGAGAAATAGTTGCCAGAACTGCATAGTTGTCGTTTGACAGACAAGTTGACACATTATTCTGTGTTCAATGTAAGCTCCGTAATATTTAATAATGAAAGTTAGGCGCCATTACGTCGAGGGTGTGTTGATGACGCCTAAACTTATAATTCGCGTCGGCAGTTAAACAGATCGGCTTGGCGGTTGAGCGACATCCCGAATAGGTTTTTCTATTGTAAGGGATTTTTTTTGTAAGGGATGGACGATTTGTTGGCAGAGTTCGTCCGCCACCATTGGCAGAGTGTTCGTGGAACCAATGTAGATGCCAGTATAACCTCCAGTTTGGGTAAATGGTTTGTTTTTGAGTGCACCGTGGAAGATACTGAGTGCACACAAGTCTTTGTTGTCAGTGTTAAACTTAACGGGCCAAAGTGAGAGACGTTCTTCAACAGTAAACAACGGATTTAACTGCGTACTGCCACGTGGTCCCCCTGTGTCTGTAAACGTAAAAAGGCACAATCCACGTTTTTAACTCCCTTGAGACCTAACCAGCTTAAAATAGACCCCTCATTTTGTGCAGCTTGAAGGAAAATAGGGCGTTTAGAATACACCAACATGACACACAAAGGAAACAGCTTTAATCATTGTTAAATCATTCAGTCTCATCAATAACCATCTGCAAAAGCTTCATCTCCTCAAAGCATCATGTGTATGATGAGAAACGAAAGATACATCATTTGAATTTATAAAGTTTGGGTGAACAAATTATTGTTTAGCAGGCAAATGACTGAATTTCTACCTGTGAGAAACTTATTTCTTGAAAATAAGGCTACTGTCCTTCCCTCGTTTGAGTGATCTATCATTCCATGTCCACAAAACATTGGTTTTAAAGTATGACTGTCTGTTTCCTTGAAAACAAACGCCTTATTTCCCTGAGCAGCAAAAGTTTATCAACTGACACCATTCGCTTGTATTCAGTGGTATCTCTGCAGAAACAAGGTTTACTTGACAATATCTTTGTTGACCCCAGTGTATATCAGACACGTAGCAAGTTCCGAAGGTCGGTAACCCCTTCTTCTCCGACCGGGCAATGACCTCTCTTTGCATAGACCCTATAATCCCCCTCGATAACCAGGCACTGACCACCGCAAAAAAAAAAAAATAATAATGACCTGAACACAGCTTTAGTTTTACAATGAGCCAAGTTCATAGACAAAGCGATAAAACATGCCCCTTGTGGAAACCACGATAAACGAAAAGTATTTGGTATGATAATACACAAACGATTTATTGTGGAAATAAATATTAAATACAAATTATTAATACCTTTTATAAGCTCGGTCAGGTCCTTTAACTCTTTTCGCGTTCATCCTCTTACTATTTTTTTTATCCAAGTGGTCTGGTTTTTGGTGGAGGGGGGGGGGGAAGCATTTCCTTTTTATTTTTTTTTTTCACTTCTGTTTACTTCTCTCTCTGCTGGTGTCAATTTTTTGTCTTCTTAAAGTCGCTGTGACTTCTACATATCCCCTGTGATACACACACGTCGAAATTGCGACGTGTGATCGGTGAGATCTCGATATCTAAGAAAGCCAGTAGAGAAAACAGGATTTTCGTCAAGACGTCAAAATGAAAAATTGACAGTTTAAAAGCGTCTGGACTTTCAAAGTCGGCAATTCATCAAGTTCCCTGTCCTAGGATCAACCTCCATGTCGAGATAAATGAATCGATTGGGTGTCTTTTAGGCTTTTAGTGGATGTTTTTATGTTTTAGACTTGATTAAGTCGTACCGCGGGGTGGCGTTTTATTGGTGGGAAAATATGTCTAATTTGCATGATGTATCGTAAGCACTATAGTGGGTTTTACGGCCTTTTTCCATTCGTAATCTTTACCGGTGAGTGACAGCTCTTCAAATTGTTTCTGCAATCTTGCAGTAGATATGAAAGGATTGAGATCACTTTTTGTTATTTAGCCAAGTGGATGTTAAAGCGATAGAGAAGGATCATCGAAAGAGATAAGAATCATGATTGCTGGGCGGTATTTTCCTCATTTTGTTCGTTCTGTCTCTTTCTCTCTCTCTTTGCTCAGTGTCGGGTCTCATTCAGATAGAGAAAAATCCTTATCGGACAGAGGACAACATTGAGAGAAAAAAAAAGGGGGGGGGGGGGATGAGAGGGCGTTCTGTAAAGTCTCTTTTTTTTTGTGATTCTGCAAGAGTTCGGTAGATGTTTACAGGTCTACAGTATGTATGAATACAGACGGGGTAAATTTAAGACGTATTTTTTTATTTGAAGCTTTTTTTTTTTTATCGGAAAGACGCGATCTCTGTTTGCAATTCATAGTCCATTAATGCGACTCAATACGGTATATGTTCAAGATAACACTAGCAGGCACAGTAACATGGAAACGAAATGCAAGGTGTCTACGATTGGTTGGTAGCAAAATAAGTTCAGTTCCTGCACCGTCGACCTTGGGACCCGCTGTGGCAGTGTGTCGTTATTTGGCCAAACAACCATGATCAGGGACAACTCAGAGTCGAAAACTCTACCACTATAGTGTATCAAGATTGGAAAGGAAGAAAGGCAAAAAGCAACAGAGGAAAAAAAAGAAGATTAAAAAAAAGAAAGAGAGAGAGAAAAAAGAGAAGAAGCACGCCAAACTCTGTTAAACGGTTGAAAGTATAAAGCTGACAAAGGGGAACAATGTAACTGATACAACATGGTTCAATACATGCATACAACATCGCTAAATTCATAGACACACCATCGCATGTGGCACCCCGCCAGTTGCTGTACATTTGCATCTGTGGGTGTGCCTCGATACAGTGTTGATGGAAAAATAGAATCACCAGCAATTCCACTCTGAACTGACTATCGATATGGACAATTTCGCAAAACGTAGAATAATAAAAACAGTCCCCTTCCCCTTCCTCAAAACAGACACTTAAAATGTAATTGTACTGAAGCCCAGTTTAAGGATAACGAGGAACTAGGAAACCCATCGTCTTATGACTATTAGAAAGGATCACAGTTGCCTATTCATAACCTGGCTTTAATTTGTCAAATTGACCTAACCCGACAAACTAAAGGATCCGCTCAATGTTACGACCAAAAGTTGATGAATCGACGGTACATGCAGGGGGTCATTTACACCACATATAAGATTGGGAAACAATAGCCACATAAAGATGCATTTCATGAGCTTGGCGCACACATACACACTCACGTGGCCTATACCAACCTACACTCACAATGTGCGCACACGTACACATGCACTTAAGAAATATTGCTTTAAGTTAATATAAGGTTAGGGCGAGTCATTAGCGAAATTGGATTCATCTTGGGGGCATGGAAATCTAAAATTGGCAGATAACCCAACTGATTGAAGGAGAGGGAATGTTTGGTTGGGAGAAGATGGGAGACGAAAACAAGGAGAAAAAGACAGACGAGAGATAGAGGGAGAGGGAAAGAAAAAAAAAACTACTTAAGTCGAGCACATTCTCCCAGCAATTAACTAATCTGATACTTTCATTTCATATATTACGCCCTTTCATTCCCTTGCATTTTATAATGATTAAAAGGTTCACTCCTATATTCTAATCTCATTCAGCGCTGACTGAGTCCATCGTATAGGTGTCACTTGGTTGAACACCGCCCTCACTGTTGATGTTAGTACTCACTAGCTTTACCATCAAGCAAACAATTTACCAAACAAATGAACTGTCTCTTGAATAATCTAGGAAATTAAAGCCGCAAAAAGGCAATCCACCCACCTTCCCTTACTCAAAAAAAAAAAAAAAGAAAGAAGAAAAATAATCCAATAACCGATTAACAAACAAATTAGCGACGGACGAGATATAAAAATGACAAAGTAGATTCGATGCAGGTCCGTGGGTATAAACATACACAGGTCTTATATCTCCTTTATTCTTCACTTCAAAAAAAAAAAAAGGTCAGCTCTGAATTGGCCGGCGGCGGACAACTTCTTCGGCGACGGACGTCATCCCATGAATGAAAAGTCATCTCCCTAATCGTCATAGATAACAGTATTTATTTTTTCTTGATATCGTTATTGATGTAAAAGAAAAAAACACGCAGCATCCTAAAATCTGTTGACGTTCCCTCTTTTCGCCGGTTTCGCCCTGGTTTCAATACATCGGCCATTCACAACAAATTTGACAAATTTACACGGATGTTTTCATTTCATTTGTTTGCCCATGCAGAAAATTAAGAAGAAAAAGAAATTGCAGTTTCGCATAGTCTATCATAGGCTTAAGAAACCAAATCGTAAATATTGCTTCAAGCTTTAATTAAAATTTTCCGAAAAAAAAAAGTTTCCTTTTCATACTTTGACTCACACTCCTCTGGCAGTACTTTTTAAAAAGAAATCAATTAAAGTTAATTTCCTAATTGTAAGTTTCTTAGAAAAAAAAATCTCTTTGTGAGCACATCACACAATCGCGAAGTTTGTTAACAAGTTCATTGTTATGTATGGCAGTACAATTTAAAACATAACCGCTGGGATAGCGCGAAATTAATACGGTGACCCATCGTGACCCACTTATTAGCTCCCATAAATCACTCGCGGGAAAGAAACCCTGGCCTTTCTGTCACCCATTTACCTTTTAACAAAAGACACCCTCACCCACTAAATTTTGAAGTTATTATCTCGAACTTCCGTATGAATAGAGTACGAAAAAAATAGATCCCAGGGGTAAGACGGCCGGTTGTTTTCACTTTTCCTCCTACAGGTGTGTACAAACAGGTTTGTGCGAATGTGGGTGTCATGTATACAATCATGTGTGCGTTTCTGTAACTTCACTTTCTCGACATCTCTGTATAACTTAGAGTCACTATACCGTGGATTTAGAAAGTAATTAACTGATAGCTGAGACCACATTGAGGTCAGCGTAAGATAGCACTACCCAGAATTCGTCTCTCTCGTATTCGGCCAAAAAAATGGCCTTTTAACCTCTGAAATCGATTACGGAAAAAAGGTCATTACTTTTGCGACTGGAATTTGGAAAATCTTGACATTGACCGGTTTATCTTGATTTTTCACGAATAAGTCACGCGCGTTTTTTTGTGAAACTACCCCAAAGGAACACGATAACGAGCACGAATGTTTAACACAATATGTACGGTAGTGATCTCGACCTACACTACACTTTACAGCGATGAAGGTTGGAGGTCTCAAAATCTCGATTTATTTACAAATTTTTCAGCAACATAAGTCAGATCCCGTAGATATAAAGATGATGTAAAGTGGAATTTTTGGATGGGCTTGTCCTCAGCATATGAACCTGTTCGTATAGGCCTAATAATATAACCTTTAGCTATCATTCCACCAACACACTGGATTCGATGTACAGAGTTTTAGGGCCTCATTCCAATAGGAGCGTTGATTAAGTTATATCCTAGCTGTATATCCTTGCTATGGTGTATCATGTTAGGGGATTAGATCTACATAAGATATACTGTACCGTAATTACGACTTGCCTAGAAAGCGGTACACAGTTTAATCTGCAATATGTGATCTACGCTGGCGTACCTCGTAATGATATTCTCTAAATGATTTCTGAAAGTTAATGGATGTGTTATGTAGGTTTGCATAGATGTACTTCAAGGAGGTGTCCTATTAGAAAGCCTAACCTATTTGCCTGAAGGGGGAGACTGGGGTATTTGTGATCTACTGTTTTTCAAAATTTGTTTTTATTTAACATCTGTATCATGCAGGTGTGAAAAATATATCAAAGTACCAAGCAAAGTATATCAATTCACCCCCACAATGGGCAGTATCATCAATAACAAAATCATTTGAAGCCTAATTAATTCATCATAATTGAATAGAGATTGAGGGCCACGAAATAACCCACGGAATTTGCTCCTTTTGTGGCCAATCGGATTTTTTACTTTCCTCCAATATGACAAAGCAGAAGGGTATAGTACACATCCTTATGATAATACTGAGCTCTGAATAATCTTACAGCTACCTGTTGCATGCATTTAGAGTTCCACTAAGAATGTTATTACGGTAATAATGTCATTACGAAGGGATTGCATCTCAGTTCACGATTTATTTTAACATTCTACGACAAGGGAGTGAGATGCACTAACCAGCTAGCGCTACCGTAAGTCATCACTAAGTCGTTCGAGATGGTAATGTTTGCTTGCGATCTTGTGGAAGGAGGAGCCTTTTAATGTAACAGGGTGACAGGTGTTCGGACAACCCCCCCCCCCCCCCACAAGATCTGGAGTTCCTCTCAGTCTATGTTACTAGGCCTACGTTAGCAACGTATATAACGAGTTTAATTTTTTTGTCGTAATTGTCCATTAACATTTTGCTCCGCCATATTCAGAAGGGATTCGAGTCGCTTAGTTGAGAAAGAATCGAACAAACACGCAGGCATATGAAAACAAAGTAATCAAGACATTAATTAACTTTTCGTGATTTCTTCATACTTGATATTCAGATAAATGTCATCGAAGTGACAAAAAGAATCACTTCCACTAATTGGATTTAAAACGTCGATAAAATCCTCCAGGTATGGAGTATAGACGTAATACAATGCAGAATAAGCGGTGACTACCGTGTGACGGTGTAGCGTGGCGGTGTACCTTACCGTTAATGTTTCACCTTTTCTGATTAGCAATTATTCGCGTTAGACATACCGTCACGGAGATGGATCATAGGAAACCGGTGTTTCAGTTTCTCTCCTGCGGTCTTATCCTTCTGTTGCATTCTCTTCTTTTTCTTTTCCTTTCCCCTAAGGAGGGGCACATTCTCTTAACTTGGTTCTCCTTTTCTTATCTTTCCTTCCTCTCTCGGTAGTCCCTTCCCTTCACTTAGGCTATAGCTAAAACTTCCTTTTATTTCATTTTCCCACCCTTTCCTTCCCCTTACCACTCCCATCACTTCCTTTACTGTATTCTCCTTCTCCCCTTACTTCCCTTTTGTTACATTTACCGTTATTTCCTTCAACTTCCATGCTCCTTTCTTCATCTCCTCCCCCCTCCCCCTCCATGTCGTCTCCATGCCTCCCTCGTCTAAACTTCGATTTTTTTTCACGCAGTTGATGCAGACAGCCCCTGGTCGATGAACGATAACACTTAAAGACAAAGATCCATCACCAAAGTTTTCTTTCTTCTCCCATCCACTTACGTCTGCTCCCTCCAACAGTCCGTCTAAAATTCCTCCACATGTGTTATCAAAACAATGGATGTACCCTGTGTAATATGAGCTACTCTGCATCCTTCGAATTTGCTGTCAGTCAAAGAGTACAACCAGTTGAGAATTTTGCTATCCCCAAGCCAAAAATATAGCCCATAGCTATAGGTGATGAGTGACTGCCTTTAAGTGCGGCGTCATACACTCTGAATCCCTTTTCACCTATAGTGACACGGTGTACAGTATCCTTCCACACACGAAGAGTCGGCCTCTCCTTGTGGACAATATCTACCGTTTTAAAAAACGCCACTTTTTCTTGTTCCAAGTTGGGGTCATTTCTCACCCTCTTCGTCCTTGTCTTTTTTTTTTACCCTTTTTTTTTTTTTTTTTTTACTGTATTCTTTTCTGTTGTACGTAGTATCTGTCACACTATACCTAAGCATATATATCGTTTGAAACGTTAGAAGGCTAAGTGCCTTTTTGCGAAAGAGTCATCAACATCCCAACATCCGACAGGTTGGAAACCGCTGTCTTTATAAAGAACGAAAAAAGGAAGGAAGGAAGGATGTTTCAAGGAACTTTAGAAAGGGTGTCCGTCCTTGTCAATCGTTTATCGATCAATTCTGCCCAAATCTGTTCTCATGCCATTCTGTTAAGTATTCTCGTTTATCATTCAGAGACACTTTTTTTTTTTTACATTCTTTGGCTTTAAATTCTTATGTTTTTTGAGGGGGAGGGTAGGGAGAGGATATCACAAGTCAAATCTTGCGTCCTTTACACTAGCTTCTGTTTTCTATGGTAATCGAGTGTTTAATATATTTTTTTCTATGTGGAATATATTAGTCCTCGCAACCCCCCCCCCCCAACCCCCCATCATTCGTCGTTTCTTCCGGTAATTTCTTAATAATTTAGGCCTAGTAAAACCTCGTATAATTCCTTTGTCGAACCTACTTATTTAGAAACCAAAAAAATATTGAACCACACCCTTGACCTGCCCGAAATACTGAAAACCCCAGTGTCAAGACATAAATCTCTCCTCCCCTCCCCGGGTACCCATTCATTTTCTTCCCCCCCCCCCCACCCTCGATTTGTTCTCCCATTAATTCAATGACAATACAGTCTAACAGGCCGGATCTGTGAACTCCACCGTCATAAGCAGCTTTTGGCTTTGAAAACGGAATTATGGAAAATAAATGGAACCGTTTACCTGGCAATTATCCCTTCCGGGTTGGACTACCTTTCATTGACTGAGGTGAGAGCAGAATGCGCCGGGGCAAACAATATATAGATCCGTTATTCATCGATGCACACCCCCAGCTATCCTCCCCCCCCCCCCCTCCGTATCACATCTCCATCACCCTCGGAGATACAACCAAACTGCCCGGAAGAGTCGATCTATAGAAATGTCTGCAGAACGATATAACAATTATATCCCTGCTCTTATGTAATTTTACAAGGCCATACGCTTTCTTCTTCAAAAGAGCGCCTTGATTCTAAGTTTTTTACTAAAACTTGCAATGCGTTTTTTTTATGCTGTTTATGGATACGGAGAAACAGATCAAATATTATGGCGAAGTGACACATGTCACAGATGATGACCAAGTGTTTTATTCGCTTTACTTTTAATTTCTTGGAGTGGGGTTTGTAAACCTCGAGCTCCTTGTGACTTTTTTCTTAGCTCTTCTTTCATTTGTACGTGAATCTCCTTCTATACATGGCCACGGCTTCTGATAAAGGGTGTTCCAACGGTTGTATCGTGTCTACAGAGTGCCACGGTTCATACGTACGGGAAAAAAACTCTCCACCCTTGAAAAGCAAGAGAGCTTAGATAAGAAGGAAAAAGATGAGTAGTATGTAATGTGCTGCAGCGGCACTCGGTATTTTGTCCCCCCGTAGCCGACGGTTTAATCAAAAACTGCAAATGGGGGGATTGCTGGAGAATAATAACGTTAATGGAAACCAGCTTACACAGATCTGCTCGGGCGATCGGATTTCGGTTTAAAGTAAAAGTGACTTTTTTGGTCTGCGAGAGATGCTGCATCCGTCATCCCTTGTCGATATGTGCGTCTGTTTGGATACCTGTCTCTCTTTCATTCTCAGTCTTCTCCTTATCTTCATTCTTCCCCCCCCCCCCCCCCCCATCATCTTACTTTTCTCTCTCTCTCTCTCTCTCTCTCTCTCTCAATTCCTCCGCGCACCAAGTCTCTGATTCCAAGAAAATACTTTTTTTTTTTTTTTTGGTGATGCATGGAGAGGGAAGAATGGAGATTAGTGGTATGAAATGGAAGTTGACAAGTATAGGCCGACGAATACAGCTCCCGTAATAGGTTTTATGCAAATGATATCTTTCCGAGATCTTCTTATACGTCCGCGGATTGGACCTGTCTTCCTTTTAACGATAGCACAACAATGAAATGTTATATCTAATATATCTATATATCGCTGACATATGCCGCCTTCATTTTCATCCTTTCTTTTTTGCGAGTTCAATAAAATTGAGAAAAAAAAAGTACTTCGAGAAATGAAGGAAAAACAAGTATACAAAAGATGTAACTAAGATAAATTACTCTTCTTTGATATGAAAGATAACTAACAGAGGGAACTGTCTCTCAACGTGTCATACTGTGTAATCCTTTCATCTCGAAGCTTTAAATACTAATTTTTGACTACATTAATATAAGAAATACAAAACTAAGAAAAAAAAATCGTCGAATTCTCATTTCTCAAATTGCCTGCAGAAAAACAATCACGTTTTTTGTTTTTGGTTTTTTCAGTTTACCTGTAGATTTGTAGTTGCTTTTGTTAATATGTGTTGAATAATTAAAGGTAAATTTAAGAATGAAGAGAGAAAAAAAAAAACAAATGTATGTGGAAACCCAAAGCAGCGACAACAAGCCCTCTGGAACTGCAACTGACACTTAAGTCGAAATCTGGTACGGCGTTTGTTTATGGGTTTATAGCAAATAAGCTTGTCAATATAGAAGACAAACTAACGTCACTCAGAAACTTTTCTGATTCTGATCAAACCCAAACATAAGTTGCTAATGAACTAAACTCCTCCCATTTCGATGACTTTCTCAAAAGACGAGATTTTTTTTGTTCCCCTTGGATAGTTAAAGCATGAATGAGGGGGTAATGGGATAACAGAAACTGTCATTTTCTTCTTTTCCTCGCCTACAAATAAAGTTCCTATTACCGAGCATAACCCGAACTAGAGAGGTCAAGGGTCATCGTTCCGTCTGTTCTCCAGCTTTGATTTTTTTTTTGTCGTCTCCGTCTCTTTGTGAGATGCCGTAATGTTTATTCAGGTGCCGTTCGCTGTGAAATAAAAAGTCATTCATTAACATGTTTAATTAGAGAGTGATTAATTTGTCAGCCTCCTAGTCTCTTTCCCTACCTAATCTATCTATCCATATCTTCCCTATCTCTTTCACCAATGCACACAACCAAACATATTTGCCTATCTCCTTTCTCACCTCCCACCCCACCCTCCCTTTCCTCAAAATTCGTCATTACCTAGCCATTTCAGACTTTCTTATATCTTTTCAGCAGTCCCTTCTATTTCGTATGTACTGTATACTGTACTATAAATGTGGCGCTCACTTTCGCCCTTGTCAATACAAGAAGGTAACAAAGTCGTCTGCCCATGAATGCGTCTAAGAGACGGCGGCGGCGTTATGAATACGCGCTCCATGACCAGCTGTGATGAGCACACATACGAGTGTCTTAAACATGCTCAATAGGAAAATAGACGATTAATAAAGGACGAAAGAAAATCCTTCGACAGGCTGCAATTTACATGAATACAATCAACAACAGTGTATTACAAAGAGGAAACATTAACTCCAGCTGGGTGTCGTTATCGTTCACCTTGTATATATATATATATATATATATATATATATGTATTTATATGTATATATATATATATTATACGTGTATATCTCCTATATTGGAATAAGTCACTCCCGTGAAGCATGTTTTTATTACCCGCATTCAATTAAACCAACTCCAGAGCATAATCAAGACTCAGAAATTGGAGTTCCCCCTTCACTCCATCTCTTTCCCTGTCTCTCTCTCGCTCCTCTTTTTTTTTAATTTTCGTTATATGCACAAATTAATTGCGTCTCCTGATTAAAACCCACTTTTCACATGTGCGGGGCACTCAGGTGATTACTTAGCCGCTATGCTTTTTCGTTTTATTTTTTCCCCTTTTTTTTCTTCTTTTGTTGATGAGAGTAAACTGGAAAGAAAAATTAACCTGAGTATCGACCGTAGCAACAATTTTGTGACAAAAAGAGAGAGAAAAAGGAGGTCCATTAATTAAAAAAGCAAGCTTTGGCGGGAAAAAAAAAAAATTTGATTAAAATTGCTCATTCATCGAGTGTATATAAATAGAACCCATCAAGAAACACTAAATCATGACGCGTATGGATGTGCTCAAAATGGTGGCGCTCTTTCCCATTTAAAGCCAAATGAATTATCTTAGATTTAGAGTCTTTCCCAAGAGAAACGGGCACGTTTTGCAATTTCAGTAACGTCATCATTTGTTCAAGTTTTATACTTCAGACAGATGCATGAAATGTCTTCGAGCCGCTGCGATGGTTACTGCGCATTAAACTGCGTGGGTTACATTTAACTGAAGAAAATCGTCCCATTAAACCTTCATTAGTTCCAATTAGTTCTACCTACTGCAATAATCATTTTAAAGGAATTCTCCACCAACAATTAAAGTTCAAGTAACATATGGAATTGGTTTTGTTCCATCAGTTTAGCATAAAGATTTTGCCCGAAAAAAAGCTTCCTTAGTTGTGAAATACATCTTTGAAAGTCGGGCTTCAGTACTAGTTTGAAATATGTGACGTAACCGACAAATGCTTTTTCGCCTTTTTACACTCTTTTTGTTCCTAGGCAAGTCTTACGACGCCAAAAAAAGTCTCTACTGAGTTCAGGGATTATGACATCCTCGTGGATACATCTAGTGAGAAGAATTCCCTTAAGTTCCATTCCAACCTTCCAATGTGCGCTGGAAACGGTGCCATATTGTGCTGTGTATTATATCGAATGTTTGTCATGTTTCTTGAGTGATTGTTTGTATGTTTATCTATGAGTACCAGCAACTGGAATAGGACCGTAGTATGCACTTGACCATGGAACTTGAATACGTTCATTCGGTACACGATATGGCGCTACCATTTGCCTACGTTTTGTAATTATTTTCCCTTTTCTCTTTCCAGGTTTGCTAAAGACACACCGAAGAGTTGGTTTTGCCATGCGGACCTTTCTAATTGATGTTTACATTGGACATACTTCACACGCTTCGTTAGTTTCAAACATTGTCGACGTCACAAACAGTCTGAAGCTGTGAAACTTTGAGCGGAAAAGATACAACATGTGACTGAGGAAACGACTTGAGCCAAGTCAAACTGTGCATATAGTCAAAGACGAGACCTCATTTCAAGAATCACGATCTTGCGGAGTCTGGTCCGGTTTTTGTCTGTGGAAATCGTCTCATAGAGGCCTACGCTGACAGCCTACCACACTGAGGATACGGCATACAAACAAGCTGGATTTTTTTCCTCATATATAGAGAACAGTAAAAGAAGCCACTGTGGTTGCGATCATAACGTTGCGTTTCTTGAAAATTTTGGATGTAGTTTATTCTCAAACAAGTTAGTCTCTCGGAGGCAGTAAAAACACTGGCTATCGTTCAGTAAACGAAGTCCTCCGGGAGAACGAATACTACAAGACCGATGCACCAGAAATTGTTTCGTCATGTGCGAAAGTTACTAGCTGCTGTGGATTCAGAGATCAATACGTTCGTGAACAAACTATTTTCTCTTTTAAGCTGGATGGACAATTATTCATTTAAAAGCATGAATCATTTTTCTTACGTCAACAGTATCGTACAACTATCTCACCGGTCTTAACTTTACGGCAAGGCGTTAGAGATTGATTTAAAGGCAGTAGCTTACATTTAATCTGAAAAAAAATTTATTTTAGTTACTCTACTTTTTGCGTTATCATAAAGAGTTTTCTCAGTAAGAGTTTTAACATATTCTTCGTGTAAGCATTTGGTCTGTTGTCTATGGTGTGAGATGATATACGGTCAAATAAACACGCTGATTTACATACAGACGTATTGCGGGAACCACTGTTAGGATTATGTGATCCTAGAAGCTTTACTGGACGTCCCTCTCCAAATAAAGACAGTGATACTCGTCAGGATTCTCTCACCAGAATGCCTAATATAGGCCTATACATTGTCTACCTATCTGTCCACACACGTTTTCATACTGCCGCGCATGCGTAGAAGACATGCTTTCGTCACCGAGACGTCACCATGACGTCACCATGACGTCATGAGACACGCTGAGTCAATATAAAGTTCTTTATGTCAGACTGTTAATCCTATCTATAGGACGTGAATGTGCTTTGATTGTCTTGCATTACTGGTCACATTGCAAACACCTTTAGCTTACGTATCTAGATGAACACAATCAGACAATGAGGAACAGTGTAGTGCTAGTGGCTTGTTCGTGATCTATGAGTGGCCAAGATGGTTACCGCGATAGGAATGCAATGTCACTCGTTCTGGCTGGAGCCATCGTAACCGCTTGATAATGGAGGATCATGATTTAGGATTTGTTAGCATCGGGTGATCTAAGATTTTGAACAGTATTTTTTTTTGCAGGAATCAAATACCAAAAAATGCTCATATGTTCTCACTTCGTTTGATGTATTTATTTATTTTCTCTATTTGATCAACTCTTGGTCGGTATGAATGTTCGTGACCAAACAACAACAACGACAACAACAACAACAAACACATCTGGTTGTCCGTTGTCCATACTGAAATACTGAAGTAAACATCTAAATTGATCCTACGAATATTCAAATCATTTTCCTTCATTGTAATTTCTGTTTACGAATATTCTTTTGAATCATCGATTGTCTATGCTTGAATAATTTTTCTTTATTTTCTAGAATTCTGTCACATCAAACCGTTTTGTCTCGATTATTAGCTACTCTGAGACGAAACGGAGAAGAGAAAAAAAAAAACAAAAGGCAATTCGTTCATTCGAATTTGGTTTTACGCACAGATTCCTAACATCACACCAGTTATGCAAGTTGTCGCCGTCACCGACAATCTTTTCATAAATGAAAACTTAACAAATTTCCTCGATCTAGACTTTTAACACGCCGCTTGATCACATTGCTCATTTTTAGAAATGTTCACAGAAAACATGAAAAATGAAGACGATGAATTCGTGCCCAAAAAGTTAATGTTAAGGCAAAATCTGGTGGTTCGCTTTCATTTGTCCTGGGGTAGAAATATGTATCCTAGCACTAAAGCATTGTGGGTAAAGGTGGAGAAAGCGGTTGGGGTGGGGGCTGGATGTGGTCAAAAGTTTCTGTCATAACCCTCATTGACGGTAATCCCTCACAACCGGTCAAAGGTACACACTGCTTAGTACATCAGTCCCATGTAAGGCTATATATTTTTTTGCAATTTTATTTTTGTAATATTTCATAAACGGTTTATAGTTGTTCCTTTTTCTCTTACTTTTTTTTCTATTTCCCCTTCGACTTTAGGTACAATAGTCAGTTTTCGAATCAACTCAGTCTTTTTTCATGCGACCTGTGAAGTTTGCGATATTTTTAGGGACATGTCCTTCAATCTTCCACTATACCAAATATCTATTTACCTGCAACGAGAAATAACAAAAACGATCAAAGAGGCTTGAAATTTCTACTGAAACGAAATTAATTTCAACTAAGTTTGTATTTTCACCCCCCCCCCCTCTTTCCCATCAGCCATCTATATTTTTTACTTGTGTATGGTAAACAAGCGTCGAACAGAAGAGAATTATGAAACCCCGAAACTGCCATTATAACAGACAACGTTCAAGAACTGCAGGTGACACGTTAAGGACACTGGTCTACAATGGATAGTAAAATACCACAAGACCACATGCACAAGTCAATACATACTTTGCTAAAGGGTCACTAATCGTAACTGGTTGACGATGAATGGAAAATGGAGTAGGGTGAGCCTATTTTTCCTTGTGAAAAAAACGACTATCTTCTGTGACATCTGTGACACTGTTTCAGAGACATTTGACAGGTTTAAGGTATAACATTTTACGTTTCAAAATGTCTCTCCTTTGTTTTGTTTTTTTACTCTTTTCTTTTAGTATTTTAGAATTGTCTGATCTAGATTTACTTGAAAACACGATGAACGAATATTTTCCCCCCATAGACCCTTCCGTGCATGGTTATATTTCGAGTGGCATATCCTCATACTTAATTTGACAAGATGAAGGTGCTGAGTACATTACTCTACAGTTTTTTTTTTTTATGTTGGAGGTTAAAAAAGTGAATGAAGTTTGATTTCAGGTAAATTTTAAACTCGAAATGCAACGAGAAAAAAAAAAGAGAGAAGAGAATGACTTTCACGACAATTGACCGTATTCTTTTTCTACTTTTTGACGGGTTCATTAGTGAAATCTCAGAAATTGCTTTCCGCATTCTCTTCCGAGTTACGCCGAAGCCCTCGCTTAATGGTCGTACTTTTTTCTTGGAGTTCACTCTCGAACTAGTTCCTATCTCATAAGATACACCGGTGTGATGATTCTTTAAAAAAAAACTGTACACAACAGACGAATATTAGATATGCCGCTTTTTCTTGTTATTATATAAAGAAAGGGAAACTATTAGAAAACCGAAAGGAGATCATTACCGACGACACAGGGAAACGGTTGGTGTTTGTCGGTGATTGTTCTGACTCCGTAATGAAACTCCTTCTTTTTACCAGTTGGTGACTTCATGATAAAAATGACGGAGGATAAAAAAAAAAAAAACTTGAAAAGAAGAGCCTGACAGAAGAGAATCGGGAATTCATTCACGCTTTTCACGGCCTTCGTTTACTTTCCATTGATCGAAGGCTGCATCCAATTACACAATGTGAAAATTAATATGAGTATATTAAAAAAAAAAAAAATTGAGAGCTTCTCCGCTAAATTGACAGACAGCATGTAAGGGTTGAAACATTCTATCTGCACTTTTTTTGCAGAGCATTTTTTTTTTTGGCGGGGGGGGGGGAGGGGATTTGGATATACTGCTTCGAAAATGTTAACCCAGATGAAAACATATGAGGTCACTACTTTTTTTTTCGTGATTTTTAATTTCCAGTTGTCAAAACCCACAAGCAGAAAAGTGGGACGAAGAAAGAGAGAAACTTTACAAATTTATCTCAGTGGCGCAGAAAACAAAAAATGGAACCAGAATGGAAGTCGTTTTCTTATTGATGCATCTGCTGTATACGAGTTATCGGGTTACAAAGGCTCTCGGTGTGTTGAACATAACAAAATGACATTCTATTAGATAAAAATGTCTAAAGGTTATACACTCTAAACAAAGTTGGGTAAACTTTTACCAATATCGGTTGCGTATGCTTCGTAAAAAACTGCTGGAAAAATAAAACACCCAAGTTGGTAAAAAAAATAAACCTTCTATAGGGTTGAACGCTACCCAAACAATCAGTACTTTTTAACCAACTTGGTTATTTTTATAGCCAACAGTTTGTAACGAGGGATACGTACCCAAACTGTTTAGAGTGTAATTTAAATGTTTGATTCTTCGGCTGGTCAGGGGTTGCATCATTCTCAAAAATGCATTATACGTTAACTTCGTCGGATAACATTTCAAAGTTTCGTATTATTTTTTCCACTTTTTTCAAAGTTCCAACGCATTGAAGATTGCATCACCTATATCATCTGTACTCAATGAGAGATGGCGTGCCGCCTATGTATGGCGCTATTATGGTTTCTGTTATCGTATTTCTATGGTCAAATCACGACCGCACTGTACTCATAAGGTAAAACATGCTCAAATGTGCTACAGATATTTTTCATTAATTGGACACATTTTTTCGATTCTTGTAATATTTTTTATTTGATTTTATATAGCACCGTAATTTTGAGATACAACGAATAATTGATCGACGAACTGAAATAAGTGTGATATTTTTTTGTGGATTAAACAGTGACTCAAACTGATTATTAAAAATTGAATATGAAGGAAAATTTAATTAGGAAAAACTGAAATTTTAAATGAATGAAATGTTAAACGTAAGTCATCAGTCGTTTATTTTATTTTTAAAGTTGTCTGTGTAAATGTAGAGATGACATGAAGTCTATATGAATAGACATGAAGTCTATGAATATGCAGTGGATGTTTTGATAGATTCAGCCAATCCTCGCGGGATATTGATTCCCATTTACCTTATACACGAGGATACAAACCGTGGCCTGATACGGTGGCCCTAAATGCCATGATACATTTTTATCATGCCGGACATAATTTTGATAAAATGAAGAAAAAAACCTGATGACTACCGATTCAGAACTTATCAGATTATGGATTTGGTTAAGTTCATGAATGGGGTTGGGCTTGGATTTACATTGGTAGTATAGCTTGGCGTAGGTTCGACCCAATCGGCATATATGGGCCACACATCCAACAGTTTGAGGAAGTTCTCCGTTGTGTCAGCATTATATGGTTATATGGAGACAGTGACAGAAATGATTCCATTTCACACCTACGTTGAGGACAGTACACGCAGGGGCCTGCACAAATTTACGTCATAAAGTCGCACACACATACGGGAACATAAGTCACAATTCCACGTGACCTATCCAGAGGGTGTAACCTTACTGTTTACATTTACAGAGGGGTAGACAGGCAGAAATCGAGCTTAACTTCTGAAGTGAAGGTACGGGTATAGGGGGTGTAGGGAGTGGCTTGGTAGAGGAGGGGGTCAAATATAGTGAAAACGCTCAGCTTTTTCTCGAGGTTTATCCCGTTTGGTAAATGTCAATTTTGATCAATTCACATGGAAGAGATGGAGTAAACCACTTATCACTTCTCTGAGTTACGTCATAATGAAACCTGATTGTTATCTACAACAGTGAGTTCCAAAGATCTCTGTGTGAAAATTTGATTTTTGTTTTGTTTTCCAAATACGCTAAAACCCGATCTGCGATTGATCCACATGTTTTTTTTTTCTTCTTCGTTTCAAAGAACTGACTTATTTTTTGGACTTTTTTTGTAACTGTGTGTCAATTTTCTGCCAATGAGATATGGCCAATATGAACAGGCATGGACCACGGAGCAGTCGATTAGCTTAATATCAGCCTGCATGGACACATGACATGGGTGATGTCTCCATACATTTGAACTTCATTCGATAAGTGGCGACAACGGAGCACACAAACAAATATACATACAAGGCTTTAAAACAAAGTGTTCTACGATTTAATTATTTATTGTCTTTTAAATCTCAATTGGCACTCTATGGACCGTCATCTTTAAGCGCGACCAAAATAATGACAGTAAAAGAGAAAATGAGTTATCGCAACAAAACAATTAGTCCTTTGTTTTCCTTTTTTTTGTCACCGGTATTGCAACAATTATTACTATTTTTATGCATCTGGTTGCATTCGTCACGTTAATTGTCTCATTTCTTCTGTCATATTCACCTGACCCGATGTATTTGTTTTTGTTTTTATTCTTTGCTGGAATTCAAAACCTTGAAAAATTAAAACGTTGTACCATTTTTTTCGGTTCCAACTCACTGTTCGTCTGATATGCATTGAGTCTACCACAGTTGACATGTGTACGTACATTAAATCTAGTCTAAAATAATTATCATGGCAGGGCCGTCATAGTGGCATTGTCATAAACCTCTTGTCGCTGATCACACGAACTGTCACGTGATTGGTCTTCTTATGAATGTATTATGTGACGACAGTCTCTCTACTTAATAACCTCCCCCCCCCCCTCTCCCCCTCTCTCGCAAGTGTCACTGGTTTATGGTCACTCTTAAGTAGAAATTAAAGAGTAACCGTAAACCAGTAAACTTTCGCTGAGAGTTCTTGAAAATAGACTGAAGTCACGTGGGATGTTAATAAGAGGACCAAGCACCTATAGACAACGATATCTACGTCATGCCTCAATTACGTCATCCCTCAATTACGTCATGCCTCAATTACTATCAGCGATTCTGTGAGTAACTGCACAATCATTGGTGAACTCTGTTTTCAACACGTTAGTTGTTTGAAGTTAAAGGGACTCAAAAACCAGAATGAACCTCACACTGGCTTACTCACCAGTTGTTTTTTTTTTTCACTTTGCATATCAGCCTTTTAATTTCTAATATCATCAAATTGTTGATAACATTAAGTATAAAATATTTATTAGTAATAATAGGCAAGTTTTTTTTTTATTATGAATAACAAAGTGATAACCATGTGCTAAAAATGGAAATTTTTCGTAAGTAATGTGATTAAAGGCGATGAGTATTCAAATTTTAATTACTAAAGTAACTAGAGCAGAAATTTTGGACGAGTCTTCGTACAGAGGGTTAAAAAAAAATAAACGAAAGCATGAGAGAGATAGAAAAAAAAAGCGAAACGAAAAGAACGAACGAAATGCTTCGAACAATTGTCATATATCTGTTTGAATCTTATTTGTACTTTTTACATTTTATAAGAAATAAGTGCAGATAAAGGAAGTCATTAAAAGACACAACGTCACTTTATTTTGTATTCTCACTCTTCTAGCGGAGGAATTTTCGGCGACGCGCTCCACCCACCAAGTGGTGACGTCACTGAATTATGCATGCATGATTCTCGGGTTTTGTTGACGTATGCTGTGAATATTTTTCTTGCCTTGTGTAAAGTTTCAGCACGAGTCATTTCTTTTGCTGCACTTCGGTTGTATATATTTGAAAAAAAAAAACATTGAAATGATGATAATTGTATATCTGCACTGTGGTGGAAATTTTACCGAGAAAAAAAAACGATGGAAAAATATCTAAAAAAATATCACGACAGACCAGTATTTGTTCTCGACTCAATTTGTCTTTTTTTTTACTATCGTCTTTTGTTATTTTATATTTAATATATTTTAATTTATTAAAGGAACGTATTGAGTTTTGTCATATGCACGTATACAACACCTAATCCTATTGTACCTTCGAACCTGGCAAGCCGATAGTCCATTCAAACTGTAGTATCCTACATCATGTCTTCAGTGCTCTCTTCATCTCAGAAATGAGGTTTGAAAAACAGGTAATTCAACGTATGGTCTAATAATTATACCATATTAAAAAAAAATAGCAGTAATGATATTACTCGATATTAACATTAGGCCTATAGCAAAGACAACTAATAATCGCAATCATGACATGTTTTACGACGACCTTCTCAGTTTCTCAGATAATCACTTCTGAAATGGAATAGATTCATTAATGTCATTAATGTTATAACAGCACGTGATACAATATGAAGTTGAAAGAACCTTTTTAATGGACGAGTGGCAAATTAGTCGGTAACCTCTGACAATTTCATCTTTTTTATGAGGTGATATAAAATACTTTGCTTTTAAAGTTATAGATTATAATGTCTATATTGTAGTCCTATGAAATCGTTGTGTGAATATTACACATGAGGTAACAACCAACAAATGGACCTATATTATAGCACGGCATAGTAAACTTGGTTCCATTGTTTCATATATATTTGTAACATGCTATAGTTAAAAATTGAATTTCATATAAAACACGATAGAATGCGAATACATCAGCTTCCTGAAATCATTAAATTAAGACATCCAATCTCCTTACAAAGAAGCGAAAATAAGACAAACAAATTTTGGGGTGTAAAATACCAGCAGCACGGCAATTTTTTTCCCGATCCTTCATTCTTTTTCTGCTCAATCTACATTTTACATATAGTTGAGACGATTTGTAGAATATATGGATGTCGAACTTTGCAGCCATAGTCGGTAGGAAACTTAAAAAAATGTGATTACGTTTGAAATTAAATAGATGTTAAATTTACAGAAACTGTAATACATATGGAAACAAATAATAAATTGACATAAATAAGAAGCAACAAAAACATAACACTCACAGGTGTGTAGCGATCGTAACAACAGCTGATTGTGCCATTGAACGGAAATATATTTCTGGAACAAAAACATATGAAGTGAAGGAAGTAGGTAAATTCTGAGTAACTAGGCTATCACCAGTTATAACTGCTTAACTGTAACAAAAAGCTTCTCAGTATTGTAGAAACTTCTCTTTGGAATCCTTGTATAAATACAAACCTGTGTTACTCGGCCTAAGGTATTATCGAGCATAGCGTGAGCTAATGCTGTTGCTTACAACAGCCACTAACCTACTTACAACCCCCCCCCCCCCCCCGGCCAAGAAAATTGATACTAAACGTGTTACATTATGGTGTATTTTGTGTGTGTGTATGTGATTGGAGTGAACATATTTGATTCTTATTCACTTGAATGATTACGAAGAAGCCCTGTTACCTCACATCACAAGAATATACCAAGACAGATGTGTACTTGCAACTTTCTTCCTTCACCGCCCTGTGGCAATACAACGATAAAGAAAGAAATAGTCATGTACGTTTCCTAAATCAAGAACTTTTTCATTGCAAACGAAAGTTGTATCAGTAATGCCACTTAAATTGACGATGGTGATTATATCAACATTAATTTGCAACAACTAGTCCTCACTGAATTTCCATAATGTGCTAAAATCATGTCTCCAGAGGACCTTTCCTAGATGGTAGAACAGTACGTGATAGCCAGATACATCATAATGGTTAGGCTATAGGCACCTCTCGAGAGGGAATAAACATGTATGATATCACGTGAAGATTGGATGACAAGCAAAGATTTAATCATCAATCCAGTCACTACACAAAACTAACAGCAATTATTACAACCCTGTAGCTGTAGGAACATAGAGCACCATCAAATTCATCGAATAGTATCCCGTATCAATGTAGAAATTAAAAGTATATCTAGGGGTATTTATTTTTATCCAATTTTGTCGTGTGCGCACCTCGATCGCTAGCTGATGAATGATGCTGCTCCTCTTAGTCTTGAATTCCCACAACTTTACCCATCATGTAGATATATGCCTATCAGTGATTATGGACGCCACATGTATTATATGTACATGTATTGTACACTGATTACACCTGCACTCTTACTATCCTCCAACCATGTGGTCAAGACGTGTCTATGATTTCTTGGCTCTTTGCCAAGGCATAACTGCACAACACATTTGCATTATGGTGCCATCGCTACTGTTCTGTCAGAAGTTACCGTCAATGAACATAAGGGTTATGTATGTAAATCACAGTATGTATGAAAAAGACAGTGATTGTAGTGTCTATGGTGATAGGATACTACACTGTAAATACGTCACATGGTAAACCGTGGACTGAAAACCATTAATCCTGATTTTTTTTTAACGTGACACTATCAAGTAAGTAGTGAAAGCATGTTAATTGTTGACAACACAGTGTGATGTACAATCGTTCCATTTTAATGAAACTCTTTCCCGTACCGTATCGCATCATGATTTCGTCCTGTCATGCACAATATCTGACTAGGTAGTAAGTTAATAGACGCTAATAATTAAACACCAATATTCTGAAGGTGTAATTGATAGTTAGGAAAATGTCGCATAAATTGTACTAGGTATACCGGTAAGTTATGTACCAAAAGGACGTTGCGACTGCCTAACGGAATTAGGAAACTTAATGTGCAAAAATTAAAGTAACTGAAAATTTACATCAAATAATCTTATATTTTAGACGAAGTAAGTTAGAAATAGAGGGCAGTATTCACTAGCTAGGTAAGTTATTTTTAATTCCATCCCTTAGGGGCTTGATCACTTTGGAAAAAACAAGAGCCCACGGGCACTATGGTTTCTTGTTTAAGCGGGAAATGACATGCACTCAACACATAGGCAACCACATTCCTACAAGATAACACCCAACATACCAAGTCTGCATAAAATGTGACTAATAATTGTCGAGTTACTGTGGAAGAGATTTAGGTCCATATAAATCTGTGCCCCAAAATGGACAGTAGCAAATTAACTCAACATTTGTTTTCAAAAACATTAAGCCCCAAACATTTTACCTACCAAGTTATTACTTATGCGTATCCAAAATTACTCTACAGTAATCACCATAGTAATAACTTAGTTTGGAAACAACCATACAACCTGAAGGATAATTATAGTGCCACAGAAGCTTTAAGACTTTGGGGAAGTCCTGAAAATGTATGACCAGAAACCAAAGCAAAAAAAAAAAAAAAGATCTACGTTTAGACTATACAGTTAAACTATAAACTTAACTAGGTGCTAAATTCTGGAACTGACTACCTCTTTACATCACTAATCAAAGCTCTTTCAATTCATTCAAGAAAGCTTTTAAAAGTTATATTATTTCCAATTATCAATGTTTCCTCTATTTTTATCTTCCCTTCTTTCTTTTGTGTCTTAATGTTATTTATCAACAAAAAAGGAGATAAATAAATGTTATAATACAAACAAACTTATAAAGCTATAAAAAAGTAAATATAAAGTTTCAAATGATATCGAAGAGCTAGCATACTGCTACTAGGACCCCAAAAAGTTTCTGTGACATTTTTTTGTCACAACGTGTAAAGAATGTGACCCTGTCACTGTACTAACCACAATACAAAAGTACACTGAGTTGGTCAGCACTTCGCGAGGTAGCCCATAATGGCTCTTTACAGCTGAATTTGGGGATTTATATACAATGTTGGGTTGAGAGCACCCTCCCTGTTGAGAACTAAGCATATTATTGAAGTTAATCTACATGAACACATGCCTATTATCGTTCAGCATATCTACGATAACTTTGGATCCATTTCAACAAATGATTGTATAGTTATAACAACCGAAATATTTTCACCTTTGACCCCGTCACTTCATTAACATGCATGAAATCAGTGAGCACCAAAAACAATAGAGCACACCTTCTCAATGTGGCAGTTCTATACAAACCAAGTTTTCTACAAACCAAGTTTGACGCTCATTTAACTTTTCCTTAATGAGCTAAAGCGTCAGAAACTGTCACAGACAAACAGACATCTATACACACATATATACATAATTAAAAAAGTTGAATTTTCCCCTTTATACTTATTAGTAGGCTTAAACGGGATCTTGAAGAAGAAAACAAGTGCTGTGATGTTGACACAACTGCACTTGGAAATAAAGAGACTATGTAATTTCGGTACCAATTTAGTGGGTTTTATGGCCCTTAAAACTGCGTTTTATCATAATATTGACATGCCACATATCTGATGGGCAACGATTCGTTCAAGTTAATTATGAACTGCAGGGGAGCGGGCCGGCTAGAGGTTTCTGAAATGTGCAAACTGGAAGGGGAGGAAAAGTCTCTCGCCTTTGAAAAATTTCTCCTTATGTAAGGTATCTTGAATGCAAAAAGTTGCTAGGCTCTACATAATATCTACACAGACATCCAAGTAGACTGTAGGCGAATGCCAATTAACGATGATCATGTAGATATTGCTAGGTCTGAAACTATTCTTGGTTCAGATATTTGGATGGGTGGGGGGAATGCTGCATCGCATCTCCTCAGGCTATTTTCATAGGTGGGGATATATCCCCCAAGATCTGCCCCCCCCCCTCCTAATATATCAGCAATAACAAACTGAACTGACCAAATAAAACACGAATTGTGAAACCATTGAAGAGTAGGGTAGGGTAGACATAATTTTCCCAAATTTTGCAAGAAAAGCGTTCCATAAAATGAACCTGTAAAGATCCAGCTGTTTGCCAGTGCTTTTCATTTTTCTTTTTCACCGAAGACTAAAGATGGCGGCTCCCATAAGCCTACATCACAAGTATATTTGGGCAGTATTTCTCTGGTTGCTTCTATTCCCTGCTACACTGGGTGGTAAAAGAAAAGCGGGCTTGTATGAAGCAGAAGATGATGTTGTTATTCTTGTAGCAGATAACTTTTACCAGACGGTACTTTTGTCCAACAAAGCTTGGATGGTCGAATTCTACTCTAGCTGGTGCGGACACTGTATAGACTTTGCACCAACCTGGAAGAAGTTTGCAACAGATGTGAAGGGTGCGTACAGTATTGTAGTTGTTGGGCAAGGCCTACAGTACATGTAGGGCGCCTACTACAATACTAACTTGACGTCTTAGAGTATATACAGTAACATAGTACTAATACTAATAGCATGGAAGCCCCAATTTTCCTGAGGTAACATTGAAAAATAACCTGTGATTCTCCAAGCTGAAGGTAGAATGCAAATTGCAATGGAAAAGTACAAGCACACTGAAATTTTACACAGCTTTTCTTGTCTTGTTCGAGCTGAAACTTGAGTTTATTCTCAAATTATGGTCAAGGGGCACGATGAAGTGAACATCTCATGATCGGGATTGCCATGTATGTCATACCACAGGGACATTTCAAGGTGAAAAGCGGGGATATTTGAAGGTAAAAAATAGAGACATTTTTATTGCTAAAAAAGGTGGGGACTTTTTAGTCCGGGGACCGTTTGATGGGATGGAGTAAGACGATGAATAAGTGTAAGCTGTAGGCAAGATGTTTAGGTTGACTCAGTTGAACCGTACACTGTCCTTGGGAAGGCCTAGTGCAGTACGCCAGGCCTTACAATTTAAAGTCCACACCATCTCTAACTGTTGCCTGGGAAACATAATTTGCATTTACACTACAACATGCAATACTTTAGTCCAACTGTCACTTGCTATCTGTGAAGGTTCATATAGTACCACCTGCACCCAGTGTCAAAATTTCAAGTATTTACTGCAGCACATGACCAGATGAGGTAGGGCTTTATGATAGTCTGCACATGCTCAGTCATCTTGAATTTTGAAGCTCACTTTCTTGTCAGAATTGAATGAACCGCTGCACAAGTGGTAGTACTGTAAGTGAACCTTTCTGCAACTTTAAGACCTTCATTAATATAAATGATTTAGAATAATCACTTGCTTTGGAAATCTGAAGAACATTGGTCTTGTCTGAGGATTAAAAAGCTGGAGATTTTCTTATTTTCAGCATGGAGGTCTGTGATAGCAGTAGCTGCTATAGACTGTGCAGACAAAATCAACCACGGCATTTGCAGAGCTGAACAGATATCTGGCTATCCTTCTATGAAGGTAGGTTTCTCTCACATATCCACCGTAAAGGCTCACATTTGAAAATGGAAAACTGCTGACCCACCCAGCCCTCTGAAGAACCTGAAGCTCAAATCTCTGTAGAAATCCTCATCAACAAAGCGTTGTTCCTCCCTACCTAGCACACACAAATTTACCAAATTACCAGATCTCATAGTACATGCTTTCCCTGCGCTGTAATGCATGTTTGTTGTGTGAACCTTATGACACAAAATTTCAGGTACAGTAAGTAAATGTTGACTGAGTTACCTAAGAAGTGTCACTATTTTGTGTGTGGACACTTTTGCTTTTTAAAAAAATTTGACCTCCCTCCCCTTACACCCCTCCACCGGTCCACTAATGGAACAGGTCAGAGTTGGCCCCTCATCTGGCATCACTGAACTGGGAGCTACAGTACCTGTATGTGAAGGTACAGTGTATGGCAGGAACAGGCTTTGTCAAAGAAGATAATGTACACGTAGGAATGATAGCTAAATAGATGCACAGTCAACCACCACATACGGATGAGATTAAATCATAAAAGGAAAATGCAAAACTGATAGGATATGATAGGGTCTACTCAGATAGGAATATCAATTGTAAGGTAGAGCACTACAGTTTGTGAACTTAAATGGCAGAACTTGAGAGTTATACAGTATGTGTGATGTTTCTTGTTGTATAAACCAAATTGACACAGAGGTTTGACAATTTTGACTCAAAAATATTTTGCTTCCATTGTTGCACATGGACTTCTGACCAGAAGGTCAATAGACTCCAACTGTACAGAAAAAGCATCGCTGGCAGCATATCTGGATCTTGGTCTTGATTTTTTTTTTTACATTTTCTGTTGTAGTAGTACCATCATTGCTTCTACTGTTGCCTCACTGAAAGGGATATTAAGTGTTTGCTAAGCTGCTAAAATTATGATGCGATGATCTGTCAGTTTGACACACTGATGTCCGTGGGGGAAAAAAAATGAACAGGTTTTTATTTGCTCCTACAATTAGAAGGACAGAAACTAGCAAATAACAGCCAAAATGTAGAGAAGGACATTTTTCTAATAAGCAGAACTTGGATGTGAAGAAGTAGTATTGTGGATGTGAAGAAGTAGTATCGTAAGTAAATTGTGCAATGGAAGATCTTTTATTGTACCTTAGGCCAATTTAAAAAAGGAAAAAATGTTTTTCGTGCAAATTTTCCAAAAATTTGGTTGTTGGGGCCTTTTTTTTTCAAGCAGGAATCTGAAAGGCCTGTTGACAGTACAGCAAACTGTTTTTGTGTGTTTTATGTGTCTCATGTCTGTATCAATAAGTGCTGTGTCGGAAAGACGTCGCTAAAGACTTGCAGAGGTGATTTCTGCAGTTGGGACGAGACATTTTTGTTTAAAAATTCTACTTTTGACAGTAAAAGAAAATAATTGTATGGGGGTGGGGTGAAAGTTGTGCAGGTGGGGAAGAAAAACTTGTTATTTTACTTAACGTTACCTTACTTTTAATGTGCCATCATGCTATGCCAATCCAAAGTACTTGTGAATGCATATTTGGTTAGGTACATGCAGTAGATGCACAGCTAAATACAGTGGTAGGTACAGTGCACTGGACCTCATGGACTGTTAAGACCTAGCATACAATACATAGGCCACTTTTAACATAAAACACATGCAGGAATGGCAGTAAGGCAGTTTCCAATTTTGATCAGTACAATACCTGTGTTGTCAACCGACCACATTTGTGGTCATAATTACTGCACATTAGCAGAACATGTTGCATATTCATCACATATCATATGAAAACACTTTAGTCTGGCTGTGCTGAAAGTAAGCAGTACTTGGTTGATACAAAGTTTTCAAATGTGAAATTACTGCCACAGAATGCACAGTAGTGTACAATTCAAGCTTATTATCAATTTTTTTTTTCTAAATGAAAAAGATGGCAAAATCAGCAAAAATTATTCCAACATGTAGAGTAGCCTGGTGAAGTAGGATAAACATATACTGTCATCTTGGTTAATTTTTTTTTGTCCAAGACAACATAATTTTTTAGCAGAACAACCAAAATTTAATGGCTGGTTGTGTTTTAAGGACAAAACTTTTTTAGCTGCTTTTTTATTGTTATCTCTGAACAGAGACATGCAAAGACACAGGCCACATTATCATAGAAATTTTACCCTTTGAAACAGTCTTTGGGGGGCTTCTGAGAGCTTGTAACCAAGGAGTTTCTGGGGACTTATCCTCAGATCCCCACAGGACTTTGCTCATCAGGGGCCCCACAGCAAACCCCTGGACCCCTCCCATTACAGGGCTTGTGCTGCATGCTTGTTGCCCACCACTGAAATTTATGATGAGTCCGTTTTTCTTGTGAGTCATTATTTCGACCCAGTTAGATATTTTCTCAGGTAAAAGACTAGTGAGATAGATGTATGTATATGGAGACTGTCACAACATTATGGTAAACTCCGTAAAAGTGTAGTGACTGGAGAGAAAGAGAATAGCACTGTGATGTGATGGTAAAATGATCCCCTTGAGACAGTAGCACCTGGACGGATTGTATTCGAACATTTTGATAAATTGCAAGTAAATGATCCTCTTGTTAGGAGCTTGCATTCCTGAAGATCTTAAAGGTAACTTGCCATTATTGCAAGTGGAATCAAACTTGCACTTACTTTATAAATCATCAACCTACAGTACTGTACATGTACCTCCTAGGCTCAAAGTGTTTTAATACTCAGAAAATGTAGCAACTGTACAAATTATGAATGTTACCTACAGAAATCACTTGAGTGAATACTAAAGTGGTACCTGTTACTTAAATGTGCTATTTAGTCATGACTCACGGTTTTGATACATGATTTATCAAATAATAAAACAGCATCTTTATTTTATCTTTCCCCTTTGATGTTTTTGATTTGTTTTCCCCTTCCAGCAGATTTTTGCATCTTGGATTTAGTCCTTTGCATTTAGCTTCCCTAAAATCTCTTCTCACTGCTTTTTGAGTGTCTATTACAAAAGAACAGATGGATTTTGCTTAAAATTGCTCCCCATTGCCCCTCATGATCATATTTACCTAACAGTTTTCTTAAGTTACATGAATTTGTAAATCAAAACCATGCAGCATCCACGAAAAAGAGCCACAGGTTAGCGGAAGTTCAGTTCATTGTGAAGCTTCTGTATACCAACTTCAGTCCATGCTAACATAAGGCTTAAGTGTCAGTTAGGGACTCAAACTTGTAAATACTTGCTGTAGCAAAGAACATTGCCTTCACCCTGATGTACAAAGTGAGGAAAAAATCTCAGAAGTTCCTTTTTCTGAAAATGAGGTTCTTACAATTATTGTTTGAATCCAAATGGGTCTTTGTCTTTAAACATGCCATTGTAAGTTTCTTAATGCATGCATTACACTCTCCCATGTGCACACATATTGAACTGTGTCCTTATGGTACAAAGTTTCAGCATTAACTAGGAGCTACTCTCCTTTTGATAAGTTAGCAACTCCAACACTGTGTCGTGAGGAATCATGCTGTAGGGAGTCCTGCAGTGTGCTGTTGTGTCAGGCAAACTTGAAGTTTTCTTTCGAGAAACGACTACGCTGTGTTGGAGGAGACTGGTGCAGTAACTATGTCCCAGACTTGAACAGTTTTATGGTACCTGCAAGTCTGGCAAAGGTCATGAATAGCTCATTGTTCCTGTTTATGTTGTAGTGTTTTCATTGAGCTCACTTTAAACAGTTCCTTTTAGGGTGTGTTCTACATTCTGTTACAGCATACTCTTCATGTACAGTAGCAGCTGAGTATCATCCGGTGTTTGGTCTTGGTGAAGTTCAACAAGTATTTGGTTCCTCCCTTAGGTCTGAAGTTGTTTAATAATCTAGTGGAAAGATCTGTACTGCACTAAAACCCACAATTTGAGTGCACAGCCAGTTTCAGGATCACAAGGCTTCTTTGACCCTATACCATGTTGATGAACACTGGCAAGATTTGCCTGTTCACTCTGACAGGACTGTTCAGAGGGTGGCAAGGCAGGGGTGAAAACCAGTCAATGCAAATCAATGCAATCCAAACGTCCTTCAGGGACCACCATGTAACATTCCCACCTGTCGGAGCAGATCCTCCAGTCTTTATTCACTTTTCCAAAGGGCTCAGAGGGCTAGAGGACTTGCTCCACTCAGAAGTCTAACACTTGCACCACTGGAACAAGATTTGTATCAAACAGCAGAAGCCATCATTGAAAATCAGCAAATTTCCAGTCCAGATATCCCCCTCAGTGCCACTTGAAATAGCTTTGCTGAATGAACAATTTTGAGTCACTAGAAATGTCCAAATTATGTCACCATGGTTTAGTCTGGGGACTTGTGGGTTGCACAACATACTGCACTGTACACATACAGTAAACACCAAGCGACAACCTTGGACAAAATACATTGGGACACCCCGCTCCCCGGTTCAATGTTGGCTATAGGATTACTGTTCAAACTGTACATTCACTCCTATAGTGCAACATTAGAAAGGGTCGTGGGGTCTCATGTTATCCTCTCACATAAAATTCCCAGTATTACAGTATATTTGCAACGTACGAGAAAGTGTCCCAACAATTTGGTCCAAGATTGTAACTCTCAACAGTTGAAAGAAGGGCTAGACGGTTGGCTCACTCACCTTCATGTAAATTTACTCATCTTAGTTTCCAAGTGGTTACCAAACACAGAGACTGAATGCACAACAAAACTGAAAGGTTCAGTGCAATACTTGAATCACCAGTCAGTGTCCATAGCTACTGTAGTATTTATCAGTCGAATATGTGATTGCCGTGTAGAGTGTAATGTTACAATGTGTGACAAAAATTCATAATTTGCATTGAAGCTGTACTGAGAACTGGGGTTGGACGGTAACAGTATTTGCAGCACAATCAGTTGTGGTATCACTCAAAGCAATGGTACTGACCATGAGTTCAACCTGATAAAAAGAAGAGGTTCTGTTCCTTCTTCAACATGATAAAAAACAAGAGGTTCAGTGCCCTACATATTGTGGTAGTAATGCAGTAACTTGTATGTACGTCTTCACTAAATTCATTGACAAAAAAAAAAACATGAAATGGCGAGGTAAAAAGTTTCATTTGTGCAGCCTCAGCAGGGTCTCAGATCTGGAATTTATTTTTGGTCCGTTTTGATGATGATATGTACAGTAAGTAATTATGCTACATTCGAAAAAACAAATCTTTGTTGATTTGTTGGAGATGGTACCGGTACCAAGAAGTTTCCCTGGTATAGCGAAGTATCCAAAAGTACCAGTGCTAGCACAAAAAATTTTTCCTCCGGTACTGCGAATACTGGTACTGAGAATACTGATACTGGCTCGGGTGCTGGGATACCACCCGACCCTACTGAGAACCTTCTAACACATAAAACTGACAAAAATAAACATTTCTGCTAGGTCGTAAGCCATACCTTACAGTACACGTGCCAGTTTTAAAACAGTTTGACGGTCCCACATTCTCCACCAGTGGTTCCCCATCTGGTAGTTAATAGGGGAGGGGGCAGTGAAAAGTCTCAGGTCGGTGCCACAGAGTAGGCAGGAAATGGGGGGACAGTCCCACTGATTAAGATGTCCCTGCCAAATATGACATGTGACTGCCACAATTTTAAGGCCAAAATAAGACTTACGAGGGGGTCTATTAATCTTCTAGTTTTTCCCCTCTGCCTCCAAATTTCCCTGATTATAAGTTGGAAGAGGCACTGTGCATTTCTTCTACGCTACTTACATAGATGGAACCTATACATTTGTAATCTTGCAGCATTAAACTACTGTACTGTAAGTTCACCCTTGATAATTCTGAGTGAACTATGTTTGGGCTGTCAATATTTCTGTTGTCCTTGCAAAGTTAATTTCAGGAGATATTGTCCTGCATACCACTGTGAATAGTACTGTAGGATGGGGAGGGGAAGGGAAGGATAGGAGAGGGGGAGTGAGGGGTAGGAGAGGGGGGCTTTGAAATGTTCAGTTCAAGATGAGGGAAGGGGGTGGTGGTCTAATAATTTTTTGAGAACATCTGTCCTATACTATCACAGACGCCGAACAAATTCTTATAAAGGACGATTCATGGTGTGTAAGGTTTATCTAATAATTGTTAACTAATATAATGTAACTACTGTACACAGGGTACAGTGGGAAGGTCTCATATCGTGAAATGCGGTTTTACTGTAAATTTAACCCCCCCTAAAGTCTTCTCTGATTATAGCACTTCAGAGGGGATAAACAGTGCATCAGAGGGGATAAACAGCACTAAACAGGGAAATAGGGCGTTTAGAATACCCCAACATGACATACAAAAGAAAATAGTGGTAGTCATTATTAAACCATTCAGTCTCATCAATAAACATCTACCAAAGCTTCATCTCCTCAAAACGCTGTGTATGTGATGAGTAACAGAAGATGCATCATTTGAATTTTGAAAAGTTTGGGTGAACAAATTAGTTTTGAGCCACAAATAACTGAATTTCTATCTGTGAAGACCTTATTTCTTGAAAAATAGGCTTCTGTCCTTTCTTATTTTGAATAATCTACCATTCTACGTCCACAAACATTGGTTTCAAAAATATGGATGTTTGCTCTAAAACAAACGCCCTATTTCCTTTTAACATTTTCTTTATTCTCAAATGTACACGCGGGGTTGTACATGGACGAGTGCTTCTTTCAGTGAACGAAAATGACAGTGACTATCGTACTTTGAAAAGTAACAGGAGTGGCATGAAAACAGTAAAAAAAGAGAAATCCTATTTGAAAATTAATGGTTCTTACTACACAGCGCCTGCATAATGAATATGCAACAGCACAGGTCTCACTGATACATTAAAAACATACTACTCAAGTTGCCGTTCCTTAGTCGGTATCGGGGACAGCAGCATTTGGTGAACAGGATAACCTGCAAACTGATCACATCATCGCGGTGCCAGTGATGCTGGGTTGTTTTGACTAACTGAATATTCAGTAGTACTGTAGTTCATACTTCCCATTGGCTTGTTCAAGAAGTACGCGGTTGAATTGAATGAAAACTGTCAACCACTGCATTGTCGGATTTTACGTTTTTGTCGCTATGTTAGAAATGTTTGAGATCCTATGGCAGACTTAACCACCTGAAATCAAATTTATTTTCCCAAATTGTCCAATTGGTGCAGATAAAAGCCTTTACCAAACTTTTGGACATGAAATTTCAATGTTTTATTTCAATGATATAATTTTGAAAGACTTCCACATGTTGCATGTATGTTATCCATTGGACACCCATGAAATTACTTCATTATCAACACTGCACAGTGTTCATGAAAGACTCCTTCACCCCATCCCCACCCATATCCCCACCCATATCCCCACCCATATCCCCACCCATATCCCCTCATCTTATGTTCAAGGGTGTTGCTTCAATTGAGAATTTGCATTTCCTTTACAGTACTGTAGTTGATAATACAGTAGTGCAAGCAGTACTATTGAAGCAGTAAATTAGGTATGTCATACATTGTTCCTATTTAGCTACAGAATATCCTTTTCTTTTTCCGATAAGCATTACTGCATTGTACACCCACTCATCTTCACTAATATCAGAAACAGTGAAAAGCATCATTTACAAGTGGCCCCATTAGTTAATTCATTCTGCTCATGTTTTCTTTTTGACTCTGTGCAAAATGATTTGAAATCTAAGCAGCTTTATGCATAGGTGAATTAATTTGGCTGTGATTTCTGTAGCATACAGTATTGAACTGGCATGCACTTACAAGCAAGTAAGATGCACATACAGTGCTTTGAAGATGTACTGTACAGTATCTGCTGTAGCCAGAGAACTTTCGATTTTCCTGTTTGTACAGTATCTGTTTAGAGAGCTTTTGATTTTCTGTTTGTACAGTATCTATTTAGAGCACTTTTGATTTTTCTGTTTGCTACAGTGTCTATAAATAGAGCTATTTTGCTGTTTGATGTGCTTGACACTGTAGCTGACTAACGAGGAGAATGTCTGCAACTTGTGGTGCAGTATCGTCATGCCGTTATGCCTGGGTCACACTAGGCACGATTCAACACACGATTCAATTTTCAACTGAAATTGCACAACTTGGATTGCTGTTTACATTAATGAACACAAAATAGGAATTACGAAATTGATATTTCTCTTTCAAGAAATCCAGGATTGTGGGGCATTGTGACCCGATTTTATTCCGAACAACTTTATGATCAACTCAATTGGACTAAAGATTAAAGTTGAATTACGTATTGAATCGCGTTAATGTGACCCGGGCTTAAGTCATCGCATTTGTCGCCCTCTATTTCCCATAAGGTACATCTGAGAGTCAGCGACATAGAGTTAGGAAGGTCATGCGTCTGCCCTCAGTTTTTACTGGAAGAGACTCTAGGGCCCACAAATCAGTCTTCACTCCTGTTCTGAACCTTTTGGTTCATGGTTCCAGTTTACCGTGGTCAGATGTTACAGTATGCTCTGTGATTCGTCTGATATTTTGTTCCTTGATCATAATATACGACTCTACTTCGTTATTGAGGCCTCGTTTGTGTTGTTTTCATCAGTATTATGTCAAATTCACTGTTCCCCCATTCTGCCTTTGTATCGTGTTGTGCTCTCCTACAGGCTTACAAATAGACCCCGAAATGTAACAAATTTGTTTTCTTTTAAACTAAGTGATATCATTTGATACATGTATGAGAGAGAGACAACCAAGTTGCTTTAATTTAAGCTGCAACCATCCAAGTTGCAATGTGTAAAGTCTGTTAGTTTCTCTGCAATCACCAATCCTCCTTTGATCTCCCTCGAAATCCAGCACAGATACAGTACAGTATGCTATACATGTGAGTAGCATGGAGTAGTACATTGTAGTACAATTTTCAGTACAGTCTATGAAATGTAGCCCAATACATTATACTGTATGACCATTTTGTTTTTAAGCCCCTTTCAAGGAAGCTAGAGAGAGGAGAGGAAAAAAAAAATACCTTGCAAGCATCCATCATAACTTCCGAAATTGATCTCTCTAAATTGATCTTTCAAACTTTATGGGGGAATTGGAATAAGATTTGATACTTATATTGGTGCAACAAATTTCGGAAAGAAACATTTCAACTTAAGGCAGTCTTGAAATGGATTTATGGCATGAGGCATAATGGACAGTTGATTGGAAAGTAAAACTGGAGTGAAAATTTACCTAAATTGTTCCTTTAAAGGAGCATAGCATAGCCCGTATGTACTGGGCTGTTTATGGTCTTTCCCCAAATGTACTGCTGTAAATAACCATGCAGGTAAACATTCATTTTACTAGGTCACAAGAAAAAAGTCTTGAGTCGACAACAACAATTCTGGCCAATAATCCACCAAAAACGCAGTTTAAAATTTACATCATTCCTTGAAACGTGGCACACAATTTATGTTGGAGTCCTTTTTGACTGTCAAAATAGTCTAGTGCAAACATTTTGCAATTTTGTACCAGTAGTATACTTATCACAGTATTTGAGGTATGTAGACTGTTTTATTCTGACTTAGAAGAGGATTGCACATCAAAACTTAAATTTGAAGTCTTCTTTACAGTTTACAGTTAGAGGTCTATCTTCCTTTAAAGCTCACTGTCAGATATAATGCAATTTATTTTTCCTGATTGTTGTTTGTTTGTCATCAATCAGAAAAGGGGGGGTAGTAAAAAAGAAAGTGTGTCAACGAACGACTGAGAGTTGCAGTGTCTTCAAAATGAACCTCCTCGAGACTTGAGAATTCCCCTTCTCTTGTTTTCTTTGATTTTTTTCTTCCTTTTGTTTTCGTTTTGTTTTTGCACATAGCGCTGGACGACTGCAAATATTAAAAATATCATCACCTTCGGTATCTCTTACCGTGTCAGTTAAAGGGTGGCCTTAGGCAAAGAATTAATTTTCTCATTTGGCATCCTGTGTGAACACCATTAAAAAACACGGGTGACATCTGTCAAAATGCGGAACATACGTCTTCTCTCTCTATCGTCTTCTCGTCCTGGTTTATGAGAACTTTACCATTTAAACATTTGCAGGGCATCAGTCAAGTGACTTGGCTGTGAAGAGTCTACTTTGGTCCACGGTAAACAACCGCACAGCCACAGGTACAGTAGACTCCTGGCAGTGCTCTGATCTCATTGGAACAAACAGAAATTTACTTGTCGCAGGGACTTGCCGCAAAATAAGTGACGTTTATGTGACAGATTTCCAACTGCCTCTGAGATATTAAATTAAACATGAATTCCAAACACGACTTTGTTTAATTTGTGTTATTACAAGTTTAATAGCATGTGTGGAAAATTGTAATTTTGCTTAAATGTTTTGAGGAGGTTTTAAGAATATTTAAAAATGTATCTGGTGCTTAAAGATGCAATCTTTAAAAGGCAAGTACGGCACTTTACAGTACTTATACATGTGCTTAACTTTGAAATGTGAAGAAATTTCAGCTGATTGTCTGATGGACAGCTGACATACAGCATTTGGTATTGCAGGTTTTCTTGTCCTTCAAAAAATGGGGTCATTGAAATAGTTGATCAATCTGAATGAAATTTATATGGTAGGTAGATGTCAACATCCTCTACGAATTTTATTTTTTTTGAGGGGGATGAGATTGCAGATTGCACTGCTCCTGAAATACCAACTTACACCTGCAACAGATCCTGCTCCCTGACAGCATATGTACTTGACCTTTAAATAGAGTTGATAATAGGCTACCAGTTGGTATTGTATTTCAACTGGAGCAAGAAATTGTCTCTAAATGGTATCATTAAGCATCTCAAGCAACAACTACTTCTGTCTTCCTCCTCCCAAACCCCTTTCTGTGATCGTGAAGTGATTGCATACATTGATCCACACTCGTGTCACTGCCTCCCTCTCTCAGATATATACCTGTGGAGGACACTTGCTCTACAATGGCAACCTTTGCAAATTGTGGTATCTTTATGTAAAATTATTTTGTGATCTAGGTGTCATTACTGAGAAGCCTTCAATCTAAGTAAATTTTTGGTATTTTTTTTTTAATCGTTATGATTTTGTTTTTGGTCTTATCGACAACACCGTTGTCATGTAATCAAGTTGTCCATTAAAAAGTTTTACGGGTCCATCACTCCACAAAAGTTGTTCCCTGTCAATGCATGTTTGAGGCTTGGTATGACAGGGGAAGTTTTTAGTCTTGGATAGAAAAAATAGAGATGAGATGATTAAGAGTAATTTGCTCACAGGGTTGGCATAATTTGCAGCTAGTGTCCAGTGCTGTGCATTACAACTTATTTAATTGGGTCTTTGATGGTGAGACAAGTTCCATAAACTTTCATCACTTCTTCTGATTGGTGATTCATATCAAAAGACACCGCAGACCTTGAATTTAAAGGGGGAAAAATGTGTTTGTTTTACAGAAAAAAAAATCACATTTTTAAAATCAATATTTGTGGGTACAGAATGAAAGATTACTCAAAATAAGGAAGGGCAGTGGCCTTCTTTCTAAAAGTGAGTTTCTCACAGGTAAAAATTCAGTTACTGTATTTGTTGCTCAAGAATAAGTTTTCCCCCTAAACTTTCAGAAATGCAAGTGATTCATATTTCACAACTCATATAATTCATAAGAGGAAGATTTCACAGATGTTTATTAGTGAGCCTGAATGGTTTTACAATGATTGAAACTACTTTCTTTTGTATGCCATGGTGATGTGTGGTAAACCTGTTATTTCCCCTGTAACTGATTCTCTTTTCGATTCACGAAAGTGACGGAGTCCCACTACTTAGAGTAGAAGAAACTTCACACGTTGAACCTGGGTATCTTGCAACTACAGGCTGTTTACCATATAATATTTTCAGCAGCTGTTGCCTCAAAGGTGGCATTTTCCTATTCATCATGATGCCCACCTTAAAATTTGTCTACCCACAGTGCCAGGTCCTTGAACCTAGCCTGCTGAAATGCATGGGCATATAAGTGCATGCCACAGTATACATGTACAGCTGTCCTTATACCCGCACGACTTGGCAATGTACATGAATCTAAAGTTAAGAGTGAACCGGACGGAACTGTGATGGAGCGGAGATGGTTTGGTGTTACATCAAAGCATAGCTGGGCTTTCCTTTTTTTAAAGCTGCTCTGTGCACTTGGGCATGGCGCACCATAGATACACGTTTAATCAAACTACCAGCAATCCAATAAAAAAGGCAGCGCTCATTTCCTCTTCAATCAATATCTTGCCCAGACCAGCAACTTTGGGAGTTTTATGATAATTGCAAGCAATTTCTTTTTTTTTTTTGTCCTGTGCATCATTTTTCCCAAACATGAATGAGTCATACATGTTTTTTCAATACACAAAATTCTGTACCCATTCCTGTCACTTTTTCGTTTTGTTTTTTGGGTATTTTAGTAATGTTTTGCTATATTTTTTTTTATTCATTTTCATCTTCAGGAATTTCCACCACATGCCAAAAATGGATCAGGAGTATTGTACAAAGGTAAGGCATGGTAAACTTTGTGTGGTTATGACAGTTACACTATTGTGAGTGGTACACAGTATGTGCATGTACAGGGACAGGGTTGTTTGTGAAGCTTTTTTCAAGTCTGATCTGCTTTTATTCCCAGAGATACAGTACATCTGGATTCAAAAATTCTAACCTTTATTACAATATACATCAGGGAGGAATTTAAATTTTTATTCTGGTTTTAAGTTTATCTTTGACTTTGAAATGCAAAGATTATTAAGTGTTCGCAAATTTTTGTAGGTCCTCTCAGGGTGTACATGTATGACATCACACCTGTTTGCTTCAAGTCGACTGGGGTACCACTTTCATACAGTGGTACTGTATACTGTATGTGTACTGTATAAGTGTATGCATCGACCATACACTACTGCTGATAGAATGATAAAGCTGAGGGCGTATGAACTGTATGGGTGTATGAGGGTGTATGACCTGTGAAAAAAGTTCTTCGAATTGGTACTCAATCTAAAGAACTGTGGTAGAAAGTGACTTCCTTAGATGAGTCAACCTGTGAAATTCTCCTTGAAAGGGGATTACGACCCATTAATTTTTTTTCTCATGGAGTTTGAGTTTTTTACATGTATAGATGTGGGGGGGGGAGCCTGGGAGAAAGGGAGAGATAAGAGTCATTGATTGCTCCCCCCTCTCCCCTTCATTTCTGAGCGATATAGCATGATTACATGTGACCCCAAACATTTTCCTCCTGCTGTAACACGGTGTACATGCATGCAGCGTGTCTGACGTTCGATCAGTTCACAAGTTATCACGTTCAGTGTATAGTACCACCATAGCATCATACAGTATAGACCAGTGGTGCCTGGTATATAACAGTTCATTAGTGCACCCAGCTATAGAGCACATTTACTGTAGAGTAGTAGGCTATACAGTGCTACACTAAAGTAGTATGTGCTTTGTTATAGTTTACATCTTGGAAATGATTCCTAAAGAAGTCATTACATTGGGGTGCAATGAGAAGTCATCACGTTGGGATGTGGCGTTGTTAAGACAAATGTTGCGATATCAGCCAACAATACTGATATGAGACTTTGATCCTGGTATGGTTTGTGAAGTGACCAAAGACGGCATCATCAGGACTCTGATGACAAAAAAAAAAAAAGAGGGATGTTTCCTATTGTTCTGTAGAACAGATTGAGGACCCGTACCTATACATAATAAAACAGAATGTAGAAAACAAGAAATCAGACCTTACAGTCGCATTAAAGTTTGATTAAAACTTTAAATTTTGATAACTAAAACTATCATACTTGTAGATACTGACAATGTAAACTACTGTACACGATCCACAGTTTTACATATATACTTGTTCAGGTGTGCCACAGTAAGATTCCAATTATGTTGTGGCATTGTTCGGCAATTGAAAAAAATGTGCCGGCCGTGTCGATTACGATTTAGTTTTGACATTACAGCAACATTATTGGTGTGGCTGGTTCAACATATGAAAATATGTTAGTGTACTACTGTGCGTACTGCCGTGCGTATTACTGCATGCTTGAACTTCGACGATAGCACCAGTTCGCACTCACTGATACTGTTTTCTACTTTGACACAGTTGGAAAGTCCTTTTTCTCTTCAAATTCCTTCCAAAACCTACCAAAGTTCCTTTCCGGCAAAGTCCACCGTAATTTAATTGCACAGGACGAAGTTCTGCAGTTTCATCGAATTGCCAAGTGTGGGCAAATGCCTCTGACCTGAAAGCTTTTGACATGCCACATTTCTTGACGACGGGAATTGCATTTTATCTCTTGAACAGACCTCTGACAGGTGAAGTTTAAAAGCGATACCACATGCAGAAGTTCAAACTCAACTGCTCTCAGCATACTGTAACTCACCCCTTTGTGAGTGTAGTATGTACAGTACCTACAGTACTCGAGATGGCATTCAGATAGATGTCATTTCGCTTAGTACAGTATCTTTTCTATGTACTGTATGCTGTGATGATAGCTCTTTAAAATGTTCCAGAGATTCCTGAAGAACTTCCTAGAGTAACTGTAAAGATGATTCTCTCCCTGCCTCCTGCCTCCTGCCCCCTCCCTTCACTTCTGTTCCTTATTTCCTCACTTAATATACCTGCCCCGACTTAGAAAGAGTTTAGGAATGGTGGCCTTTTAACGTTATATCCTGAATGTTCTCGCTGTCTGAGTGTGTGCAATACAGTTCATTTCAAAGACCCTAACTTAACCTCATTAGTCTAAGTTGGTCTTTGTGGAGTAACTTTTTGATCCCCTGGATGAGGAATCTCGTACTGACTGTAGAACACAGTACCTTCCCTTCGACATCGTCGGTATTTTCGACTGTTTAGCGTTCTCGACGCTACCACGTACGGATACTCCCAACCGGAGACGAGGAGACGTTTGGTTTGTTGAATCGAGGGAAGGCCAGAAGAATCACAGGAGCACATTTATGGATCATTAAAAGGAGAGGTTGATGTGAAAGCAACTTGCAAGCCTACCTCGTAATTGTAGTAAAAACAATGGACGAACATCTTCTTTTACTATTCTTAATTTTTCATCTGTTCTTTGCAAAAATGATGCCCTTTTATTTCTTTTTCCTTTTCGCATTCTCCTCTTCCTCTCAGATTCTTTTTTTTCCCCTCTACTTCTGTTTCATTTCTCGTTGTCCTTCTCGCCCGGTATTTGTTTCATTAAAAAGTCTGTTTTTTAATAATCTTAAGTGCATCCTTCATTGAGGGAGATAAAAATTAATCTTAATAAAAGCAAACTATGCTCTTACTGGGATCATACCTTTAAGTACTGTACCCTTTTCCCAATGTTTGTTACTAAGGGAACCCAAAATTGAAAGCGATATGTTCTGAGCAAAGTGATCGGTGCATTTTAATTCCCCCCTCACAATCGTAAGTAAATATTTTGGATGTTACTCGACAGGGTTTTTTTTTTTTTTCTTTTTGATCATTTCTCGAGATGGAAGAGCCAAGAAAGGGGAAAAAAAAATCGAAAACAGGAGAAGAGGATTGGAGATAATTAATAAGGGATGCACATTTTTTTTTCTTTTTCTGAAATTGTGAAAATCGAACCTTGAAGCATGCTTGCCTTTTATCATTTTCTTTGAAACGCTTTCATCATCATGATCATGCTCTTCATCACTACCTCCCCGTCATGATTTATTCCCGACGTCTGTCGTTCTTTTCGTTTTTTTTTCATGAGTCGGGTGCAGCGGATGGAAAAAGAGGACTCGGCGGTAGCTCGGTCGAATACGAACGAGGGAGCCGAACCGCATTCTGATGATACCTGTCAGTTATGGGACAACTCTTTGCCAAAGTTCTTCCCTGATTGAAGATAAAATTTTTTTTTTCTGTCACAGCTTAATCTAGGTGGTCTGCTCTTCATCATTTGAGGTGCTCGGGCTGGTCTCGCAGTCAGGGCAACGATGGCGAAATGGTTCTCTTCAGTCGCAGAACCAGGACGGGGAGAGTAGAAATCTCACGGAAATGGTTAACGCAGAACTTCGTCTTTGCTCTCTGTGCTCCGTTGTACTCGATATCTCAAGCCTGAGGGAGCCGGTTTTTGGAAGAAGCTTGCTCCGGGTTCGAAATATCGAACGTGACACATTTCTCTCGCTAGTGAATTTCTGCTTGTTAAAATGCCTCATTTTCACCACTGCGTTGTTTTTGGAGAAGTTACGAAGCGGCATTTGCTTCTGTTCAAATGCTCTTTAAGAAATGTGACGGCAGCTTTGGTATGCTTTTTAATGAACTGGCAGTTTGTCGGGGGGTCCAACAAAACTAGTGCCATATTTAATGCAGGCGACATATTTCAATCACTTTACATCTGTGGAAGCATCTACTAATAATATCCAACTAAGATAGTATACCCTAGCCTAGAAAGTTTCCAAACAGTAATAAGTTGTTCATTTTTTTTGGTGGAAACTTTAGAGATGGCTGATTTTATGAAAAGTGTTGCTTTTTCTCATCAAATATACAGTACTGTACTGCACCTCCCCCGCATGCCTTTGTTCCCTGTTGCTTTTCCGCCACGGAAGCTGCTGATAAATTTCACATACTTGTTCTCTTTTCTCTGGTTTCTTCCCTCATTTTGGGAAGTGGGATGGAGACATGTATGCTCAGTACCTCGGAAGCAAGAAGTCTCCATAGGCTGTCCAACATATCTTAAAATTGCATGGATGTGATAAACAGGAAAGCATACATGTAGCAAGCTGCATAATAGAAGAGAAAGTTTAATGCATAGCTATCGGTCTGCTAACATTTCTCTCAGACGAGACAAGTGAGTCACCAACCATATTTCTGAACTGCTAATGATGATGTTTATGTACAGCATCATATGTAACTTGAGAAGATAGTCACAAATATTTCAAAACCTCAGATGTTCCCACATTTGTCACTTTTTGTGCTTTTTTGCACATCTTGGCCATCTTTTCTTTTAGCATTTCCAGTCAATTTTCCAGGATTTTCTTAACTCACTTCCTTGCATAGTGTGTAAGTCATTCACTTGTTGATAGTGCTGTCATGATGTGAGCAAAAAAGTGCATCGGTTGTTGCAACCGAAAATTAACGATAATGATGTTCCGGGAAGTTTGAAAACAAAAAAAGGCATAGTCTTGACGTTTTGACAACCTCTAGGTATATTGATTTTTGGTAGTTTATTCTCTGCTTTTGATTTATTTTTAGTTTTTGTTGAAAAATGCACTTTACACTTGAAAATATGTTTACTACAGAAACAAAACAAGAGAAGAAGGAGAACAAGGTTGGAAAATTGTATCAATTTTCATGGATATTCTTTTCGTGATACATGCTAGAAAGTAACTTTTGGCATCGTGGAGAAGAAAGGTTGCGTGGCAATCGCAATGTTGCAACAGCACTATTTTGTTGATTGGTGGTATCTTCTGTGGCTCAACTTGACCAGAAATGTCCCTTTTTCTGTTTTGCAGGATTATTACCGTCTAAAATTCATTATCATTACCAACCTTTTTGAGGTATATTACAGCATATTACGTACCATTACCAGGAGAGAGAAAGAGAATGTGTGCAGTGACGTCTTTTACAAAACAAGCGACTTTCCTCGGTCAGAAGCTTGTAAAGTTAGTCACTCGATCACTCCTGCAGCTGTCTTCAAATATCAGCCACGACAGGTTAAATGTACTCTTTCACTCAAATCCTTCTTAACGCTTTCACTACCAGTTAATACCCTGAACCCCTCCCCCCTCCGATTGCTTCCCGTTATTTAAATAATCTCTGTGGAAAATCTAGCCACCGGTGGATCTGTCCTCGCTAATAAGGGCGCCCACGTTAGATACGCTAGGCAGATAATAAGCAATTTGTTTATGCAACAAGAGATTGCAAAAATTATTAAAATAGGCAGCAGAAATGAAAGAAAGAAAGAAAAGGAAAGAAAAGAAAAAAGTGGTATAGAAAAAAAAAATGCATTTCCACTTCCAAATCAGTTCTTTGCTGTTGATTATTACTAACCACAGACGGAGACTTACCTATAGCAAAGTTTAAATTAGTCGTGAAGGAAGCCGAACATATCGGACACCATCTCTTTGAAATGTTCCATTGGGGATCAGAATGACATCAAAAGTAACAAGCAGTGATATACCATTTTCTGTTTTTGTAGGTTTCCCGTATATTTCCCGTTTTCGGTGTATATTGTTCAACGACGTTTATCTGTCGCCTCTTGTAGGACTGATAACCGTCACATGATTTGAAAGAGAAACCTTTTAATGCGCCGTGCAGCGACGGAGAAGCCTCGTCCACAGTTATTAAACACAGGACTAAAGAAGGCCGTAGGAGAAAGGGTAGTCGAGTTGGCGACGTTTTTCAACCAAATATTTAGTGACGTTTTCATTGGAGGTATTGAACAAGACATGATGTCACACATGTGCAAGGTGACATTTCATTTCTTCCTTTTTTTTCTTTTTTGTTTCTTCGAATTGTATCACGTAATAGCTACTGCACATTTTCGATCCTGGGCCTCAGATCGATTGTGTTGTAAGAATCACCCCATCGTGCCGGCCGATGCCTGTTTGTAAACATACTGCATGTCTTTCACTGTGGTCTCCTCATTTCGAGCCACTCTCGTTCTCCTAGACAGAAACCGATCTTGGGGATGACGCGATCATTGCAGAATGGTGCAACGACCACTGGACTTCTCTGCTTTTGACGCCAAAATGAGTCTGCGCCTTTTCAGTCCGAAATCTATCCAGCGAATCGAGTCAGAAGGACACTGGGAAGGAGCACACATTGGGATTGCTTTGATGCAGTAGGAGGCCATGCATACATGTCAGTGATCTGCATTTGGGAATGCACACTGCCAGGTGGTTGTCATGGTGATATTCCAAATTCTGCTTTACCTTTTGGAAATGGAGAATCATCCACCAACATGCATTTAGTAATTCGGCATGCTTTGCTTAGTAGCTTGATTGTAAGATGATCGAAATCTGGACAAATATAAGTACAGTAAAGTACAGATGAAGATTCAGACAGAGCTAGCTTAAAAAGAAAAGAAATAAAAGACCCCCAGAAAGACCGTTGCAGCTTGGTAAGGCCTTATATGCTTATGAAAAAACAAAAACAAAAAATGACAGATACTGAGAGGAATGTTAATAGTCTAGGAGCTGTCCAATCTGTTAGGTTCTTATGGTAGCAGTGAAAGTTAGCAAAGCACAATGAAAGACCAAAAGATTACCAGCAGAGGGGGCGCCATGCCAAAATATCTCGGAGGATTCGCTGTGGGCAAATCCTACAACGTGGACTATTGAAGAGCATGTAGGTGCTCCTCTAATGTCAAGGGGTCCTTATGTAGCAAGCATGTTATGGAAAATGGAAATGAATCCTTCAGACTGGTGATCACTTTATTACAGTAGATAATACTCTACTGATTTTTGGTGGAGGTCAAAGGTCATTTGGGGTCAACAGGGGTCAAAATAACCAGATGTTTATGGGCAATATCATCACTGTGATTGTACGGTACTTCCGATACACTCATACCCTATTCGCATTGCGTGTTTTCATCGGTACAGCCTATATCATGAACATCAAACTTTTATTTGGAACAACAGTAGCCTACTCCCTTCCTTGGCTGACTCCTGACTCCTATTCTACTTCAGTTGGAGAAAATGATGAGGAAACTATCGTTTCTTTACTCGTTGCCTTCATCAAAGGTTTTTGTTTTTCAGTGGACCCTTGAAAAGTAGTCTATAGTTTCATTTCATGTTTTTCTGCAACATGATGGATGGGCCATGCAGTCCGTGTTTGGCGAATCGTCCAATCTGTCACAGCTTTAGGTGTCCGTCCCTCGTCAGTCGATTTTGCACTTTGTCACAGCGCTGAAACTGTGTTTAATGTATACCTCACTGTATAACCCTACAGCTGAAGAGTTCAGTGCTGTAGATGTGATTCACCATGAACAAATAAGCATTCCCATCCATTTCTGGCCGATTTCTACCTTTTCTTCCGACAACTGTTTGTGGAATTGATAGAACCGTGAGATGCTTTTTCCGTGTTACATTGTAAACGCTGGCAACTTTCATACCATAATCAATTAATGAATAGTACAAGATATGAAAGATGCAATAAATTTGCACCATTTTGGAGATTTAGTGACAGTGCAGGCGGTTTTGTCATACATTATCCCTTCTTGGCCTTATAATTTGCTTGATGTTTTGTAGCCATCCTCTAGCTATATCTTCAGTCCTCAACCTTGCGACAACTCGTCATCACCTGTTCGGACTCGGCCGTGCCCGCGACGCCCGACTCAAAATATCACTCTCTCTATGTAGTTCTTTTTCGTCATGGTTTGCATCTTCTTTAATCGTCCCAGTTTCATTAAGTTTCATGAAATATTGCAAAAGGACAGTCAAAGAAACAAGATCGAATCCTAGAAATGTCACGATGTTTCTTTTTTGTGTAAATTAACAGCTACTCTATGCCTGTCCACAGTATTGTTCATCATACAATCAGGAGAAAAATTTTTTACAATCTCATAGAGACAATCTTCAGTTCTTGAAGGGACATTGTGTTTTTCAGAACTTGTTCTGTCCTTTGTTCTACATTTTGCAAGCTTTCCAGAATCTAGCGGTAGCTTGACAGTGCAGATGTACCGGATGACTTGCTTTGATATACAGTATGCCTCGGTGGAAGTTATCACTCCATGGTAACAAGGTGACAACAAAGTGGAAGAAAAACAAAATATGTTGTATGCCGTGAAGATGGTGGAATATATCTTCCCCCATGTCCTAAATATGTTCATGCCGCAAACCTCATAATTCATTATCCTCTTCAAATATTTTTTTGACAGTTTCTCTTTTTTTCACATATCCATTACGCTGGTGGCAAATCTCCAAGAAAGTTTACACTAACCTGTCACACCACTCAAAAATATTGACAATTTATGAGGTACCCTTTTATCATTGACATCCATCTGGGCAGACCAATATCTTCTCCGTTGTACAACGTGAGTGCCGTCCGTTCCTGGCGGGCTTTTCCTGCTCGAAGTTAAAGCAACAGGTGCAAGCAAGCATTCTAGTTTCAATACTTCAACCGGTTATGCATTTTAGCCACATCTCTGCTAATTGTCCAAACTGATCTCAGCACCAAGTCTGGGTTGGTTAAAGGGAAATAGGGCGTTTGTTTCACAGAAAACAAACATATTTTCAAAACCAATGTTTGTGGACAAAGAATGATAGGTTTTTCAAAAAAAAGGAAGGACAGTAGCCTTCTTTTCAAGAACTAAGTTTCTCACAGATAAAAATTCAGTTGTTTGTTGCTCAGCAATAATTTGTTCACCCAAACTTTTCAAAATTCAAATGATGTATCTTCCGTTAATCAACGCATGCGTAATGTTTTGATGAGATGAAGCTTTTGCAGATGTTTATTGATACGAATGAATGGTTTGACAATGACTAAGGCTGTTTTATTTGTATGCCATGTTGGTATATTCTAAACACTCTATTTCCCTTTAAGGGGTAGGGGTGACCAATGGAATGATACATAGAAATTATGGTCCCTGCTTTGTTGCTATGGCTGACTCCTGTCCCTTGCAAGGGAGCTGAAATCAGGATACCAGTTGCGCCTGTTTTTTTCTTCGTACGGTATGTGAACTAGTTTTGTAAAATTGCTCCTCTGTCAGCAAAGTTCATCATGTCAAAAAAAAAAATTCAAACCAGGTGTGAGAGAGGAGGGAACTGGACAGGGAGAAGGTACAGTATTTGGTGGTGTTTGTATCGGGTACCCCCACCAACCCAGGTTGAGATTCGGTTCTAAAATACGTTGCCAGGATCCAAAGTTCCACTATTAATGTAGATTGTGCATGTGACAAAATTCATACATGACGTACTGTATATATCATAGTTATGACGTATCTTAATATGCTATATCTATACATGTAACAAGGAAAATCATCCTTGCAATGTCCATAGGTAAGATGCCTGGTGCTTTGTTAAGGCGAAAAGCAAAATGTCTCCTAATGACTTCACAACCAACTCTAAGCTGAACAGATGTTGCATCTCGGGTACCCAGGTACCCGACCAAACATGGACGGTGGGTACCGGGGTCCTAATTCTGGACCTGCTGCAAATGCCACTGTTTGGGATGTTCAGTAATTGTGGAGATGCAGTACCTCTGGCATCCCAGCCTACTCCCTTTCGCCAACAGATTCGCTCGATTATTTTCCTTTTACATTACGCTCTCCTCGCCGAAGAGCGTGCATCTCTCAGTACATGTTCATGTCACCTCATAAGTCGTATCAGACATGTCATGATTTTTTTTTGTTTTTTAACCTACCTTCAAATACTCATCATGCTCCTTTAATGACTGATGTAGAATGATATGTGACGGTACAACATTGTCAAGGCTAATATGTTTTGAATGTTTCAGGGATGTATCTCACACTCTGTTCAACATGTGATGTACTGCTCAAGATCAAAAGAAGATGTGCTTTGTTTTTAGGAAGGTATTTAAAGGGATGGGAGGGCGGACGAAGGAGGGCATCGAAAACGTTTTGATGGGAAGTTGCAGTTGCTAGGTAAAGATGCTTTGCCATGCATAAGGTGAAATCCAGGGTCTCTTTCAAACCATATTTGGTAATCAGTAAATCAACTTATTTCGGAATCAAAGTGATCCATGTAATCCCAATCGGAGCTTCATGAGGTGTCATAAACTGAGTAATTCAAAATTCATTTAAAATTGTAGATCAATAAGAATGGAGTAGAGATACATACTGCCTATTTAGGTCTTTTCTCACTTACCTGTCTCAACCCAACAACCGAACTCGTATCTACCATTCCAAACGTTCTTGTTGTCTTTTTTAGCTGAGCCTAATACCGAACTATCACCTCTTTTCGTTCCTGCCAACCTTGTATTTAAGCAACGGAAACGTATGTGCACCCTTTTCCTCTTGAAGGGAGAGCGTTTAACAGAGAGAAAGAGAAAAAAAAGAAGAAAAAAAACTTGAAGAGAATGCTAATACTAAGAGACCTATGATTTGGTTTAGTAGTCCCCCAGCCAAGGCCGATAAGTTACCTTATTTTTGAATAATTTTTGGTTGAACATTATTGCATAAAAAAAATGCCATAATGGAAACCAAGAGACATTCTGCAAAACATGTTAAAGAGTCAATATCACTGAAGAAAGAGGATCAGTGATACTACAGTACCTGACTTTAGCCTGCCTTTATAACTTCCATCATGGCAAGGCTGTCGTTAAATGGTAAATTGTTAGGGTGCTATGTCTCTCAAAGGGTAGAAAGTAATGATGTTCACTTTCCTTCCTTGTCGCTATTGTTAAGATGCCATTACTGTATGAAAGCAAAGGTAATTACCAATTGTAATTTTACTGTTGAAAAAATAAAAAATTGTACCCATGAATATCAAAACCAGCATATATCATTAAAATTCATCTTTTCAAGCTGTTTTACATAGAGTGGGTCGCTTTAAGAATCAAAGCAAAAGAAAAAGAACTAAACAAAAGGAAAATTAAGAGATGAAAATGCAAAGGTTTAATGGATCTGTGTAAGTTAAGTGCACTATCAATGTTTTATTTTTATCACCTGTCATTTGAAGTTGCCTTGTGAATATTCAGTGATTGAGGTAGCAGCTCACTAGAATGTGAGGGTGATGTTTTGTTTTGTGTGTCTCTGCAGAAGTGTGCAGTACTACTGTACTCTTCCTGCATCATTTGCAACAGCTGTGCAAGTAGGTAGATATTCCAGTTTGACCTTAAATACTTGAAAAGTTTTAAAAAAAGCCTTTTCAATAAGTTGATCAAATCTGATTATCCTTACTTCTCACTTACCTGTCCTTCATTGTCCAGTTTATATGTACAATACATTTACCCAGGGGGGGGGGGGTGAACATAAGTGCACTGGACCTGTACTTTGAGCACAAAGAATGTGAGAGTCCCTGACAGGGTCTGGGATTGGGGTCCCAGTGAAATTCCACCATTTGAAGCCCTTGGTAACTCTCACAATTGTAAGACAATTTGAAGAAAACTGAGGTCATTACATGCTTCACTTTACCCCAGATACTGTAATAGAAATGTCCTGCCAAATGTTCCATTCAGACCTTATTTATGTATTTTGTTATATATTTTTATATTTTTGTCTAATGGTGGTAGTTGTCCCCTTACCTTCTTCTGAATCTGTGGTTGCCCTTGGGTGTAATGGCTGTTAACTGAAACCAGCTAGTAATGCTTTATTTTACTATTCCCTGTCCCTTTTGTGATCTTTTCTTGTACTGGACACACCTCCTCCAAAAGTGTCCTTATTTTCACTGTGTGGAGCCATGGGGTGCCAGGCATTGTATTTTAAAAGTTGGAAATTTATCTTCCTCTGTTGTTTACCTGTCTCTTCAGTGAACTATTGCAGTATTGAGGATTATATGAAGAATTGCGATGACGAGTTATTGTGGTATTGAGGTTTGTCATGTTGAGGTTTTAAGCGGTTTACTTATTGTAGTGTTTAGGTATTGTGAGGTAAGGGAGTTACTTGGTACATACAACATAGCTGCTATTTAGGTCACTTTATGGTTAGTAATGTTACAAAACTAGCTTTGTGCATCAGGATTTTGCATATAAGCTTTGAGCAACTTGAATATATGCAGACATTTCTTGAAGGTGTACAACCTCCCTCATTCACTGATTATAGCTATGCATTCAAGCCTCAAGGCAGCACTAGCGCTGGAATATTTTATCCATACCCATGTAAGCATACCCTTTTCATCAATTTGAAAGGTATTATTGATAGGGGGAGTACATTACCTCATGACATACCATGGAGTCAGAGAGACATCAGGAGAGCACGACTCACCCATTAATTTTGGCTTTGGGAATGTGATTGTCATAACAGAAGCCAGAGGCTTTTCCTTAACTTACCCTCTTTGTCTCAGCCCAAAACTGCTGTATGAAAAGTGTGTGAAACCTGATACCCCTGACCAGTGAATCTGACGTGCAAGCACGTCGGTGGGTCGCATTGATGGAAAGGTAGGAAGGCGTCACGGCTCATCGGTCGTCAAGGTGTATGAGAACTGGGAAAGTTGGATCTAGGTCTGGGTGGCATCGGTAATCACAGCAAGTACCTTAAAATGGAAACCGGATGGAGATGTCAAAGGAGACATGGAAGATGTTCTGATGATGTCACCTGACCCAATCTGAACGGATAACATTTCATCTTTGCTGCATGCATACAGACAATGTGCTCATCGAGGGTGGTAAAAGTTTAAGAAGAGAAGTTGTACGAAAAGAAGAAGGTAATGCAGTGAGGAGGGGGGTATGTTTGCAAGGGCCAAGAAAGGGATGTCATAAGTAGGTAAATGTCACCAACAGCCCTGGGATTTGGTTAGAAGGGGATTTTGACTAAGAGGTTATGCACTGTACTTAGGAAGGGTGGGGATATGGCAAAGAGAAAATGTGGCTGTGAGATGATGTGGATAGGAAGGGATGAGGTTACAGTATGAGTGGTTTTGGTAACTAGGGAATGTGATAAGGGGTTTATGTGATTATGAAGGGATTTGGTAAGGAGGAGGTAATGGTATGGAAGGGATCTGATAAGTGGTTGCAAGGATTGTTGCGTTGTAGAAGGGACTGTGGTAAGGAGGTTAAAAGAGGCTCTGGTTTGGGGGATATGGTAATTAAGGAAGGTTTATTGATGTTGAAAATAGGACTTAGTAAGTTTAGTACTTGAAGGCAGAAAACTTGAAAAGGATGTAGTTGCTACAAAGATGAAGCACATGAACAGTGGGAGAAGTGGCCTGTAGGTGAACTGTGTGTTTATCCTTGACAACTATCTGTGCCTGTCTTGAGTTGTGATAAGTCTAGAAACCACAGTTCTAAAAAGTTCTTGAATATTAGGTGTGTTCTCCCTTCACATCAACCTGTGTATCTCCCATTGATGAGAGTGACCATGTCCAAGCTATTACCCCATGATAGGTATCATCCTGTGGAAGAAAGTACATCCTCTCGGTGGAAGTCAATTGTGTCAGTTCTTTGTACAAGCCATGCAGTCAGTAACTTAAGCATTCGTAATGCCAGGTGAAAGAGAATTACCTTGACCTGGGTCGTAGCTACAGAATGTCCAAAACTTGCCCCTCCTCCTAAAGAAAAATATCAAACTAGGGGGTCTGTTTTTTAATGCACATTGCAAGGAAAGGAAGGAAAATGAAAAATTATGTATGTTGTTAAGAATATGTTATTGATAGCCCCAGTTTTAGATCTGAGCCCCTTTTCAAGAGCAGAATTTTTTCAACTGGAGAGGGGAGACTGGGAGAGACACCTCCACTTAAACCCCTCCCCCTGGTTGGTGATCCATAAATTTGATGTCTCCAAAACAACTGTGGGTATTGGTTTCCCCTCTCTTTCCCTCCTCCACTATCTCCCTTTTTCATTCATTCCAGTAAGTGTGATGTGGAACTAAACCTCTCATCTAAAAACTGTCAAATGAATCGACAAACGGTGTGCTGGATTTAAATTCAGTTTTCTGTTTCGTCTTGATATTCATATCTAAAAATGAAAAAGAAGGAAAAAAAATGATGATGCCTCAAATGCTGTAACTCACCCTAATTTGAAAAATGATTGCTTGTGTCTGTAGAGCGTGTGAGAGAAAAATTGTAATTACTCTCATCGCAATAAACCGCCGGGCTATTAAAAATTGGAGTTGAACTAGGAAGAATAGAAACGATGTCCCCCGGTCGGCGTGATTTATGTAAGTTTCCTATTTCATTGCGATGTGTGTTCATGCGAGACAATGGGGTTTCACGTCACATTGTCAAGCCATCGTGAATCAATCAGGCTCATTTAGTCACAGGACTGCACCTTTTCTCTTTCTGCAAACAAATCCTTGTATTTCAATCGTTTTTATCATGCTTTGAATTTCGCACTGAAAGCAAACAGAATATTGCTTCTTCAAATATCTGTCTATACCTGGTGTTTTTTTTTTTTTTGCACATGTGTGCTCGCTACCTGAAAATCTTTGGCAGCTTTCATAACCTGCAGTAAGGATAGAGAGACAAATGTCATAAAATTAATTTTTATTGATCTTTGGATCTACGCTTGTGTAGCAAACTGCTGCAGACTTCAGCTGTATTATAGCTCCTTGTAGAGGCCCACAATACTCATCATTGGCAATATCTATATTAAAAAAAAAAACATCTGCCTTCAGCGGCATCTTCAAATGTGATCAAAAATGGCTTAGAATCTTTATTTTTCAAGTTTTCAACACTTTTAGGCAAAAACGTATCATTAATTGTGAGTAATTTTATCCAGAATTTGAATGCACACACTTTCTTTTCTGAAATAGAATAACCCCCCCACTTTTTGTTTAACCCATCAGGGAAACGAGACGTAACCAAGCTGCGGGAGGAACTCGTCAGATACGTTCTGTCTCAGCCGAAACTTCCCATCTGGCCAAGTCTTCAACTAGCTAAGTTAGAACCATTGCTATTTTTACCACATTTTTGGTTTTGGAGATAATCACAACGGTTGGATTGACACATGTGTATGTGTGTGTGTATGTGTGTGTATGTGTGGGTATGTGTATGTTTGTGATGCCTGCCTAGGCAACTTAATACCTCAAGAAGGGAAGCGTGGGCTTGGGCAGATATCACACTCGGTACATAGTTTGTCCCTCATTGTGTACAAGAACTCTATTGGTTTTTGGTGGAGGTCAAAGGTCATTTGGGATAAACGTGGTCAAAAAGTGGAAACCTGGTTACTTTGACACTTTGGGGTGATGTTTTTTGCATGAATGTGAAGTGGACTGGAAGAGAGTAAGAAAAAAAACAGAAAAAAAGCTTACAATGTATAGCTACACAAGACAGTCTGTCCAGGAAAAGAAATTAAATTCACAGGATTTACAGGGTTTGCTCTGTACTCGTGAGCACTTGACGACCTGCAATACCTACTATGTGGACGACATATTAATGCATCAGAGATGCCTGAAAAATGTGCCCATTTTTGGACCTGCAGACAGTCAAGTCTGCATTCAGATGAAAAATTGAGTCTGCCTGTCGAATTGCGCTCCTTTTTTTGCTTTGGTTCCCTTCCCCCATCATCATCATTCATCCCAGAAATGTAACATTGGATCAAGTGATATCACTTCATTTTGTTGATCTCCATAAACAGTTTTCCCAAAACTCAGAGAAACAGTTCATCAGTGAATATAATTTGGAGAGAATTAAGGCTAAACTCAGAAGTGCTGTACTGCACAAAATGCTGAACTCGACGATGAAGACTTTTCCCCTTTTTGCCTAAACATGTATGCAAATGCCGAAAAACAAAATTTGTCAAATGCAGCTGTTTGGACACCGTCGAGTTTACAATTCATTGTTTGCTTATGTTGCAGCCACTGTGTTGAACATGACTCTAATCACCTTTATGTGAGGAACGGTTCAATCTTTTATCGTGTGGAATAGAAATCACCACCGTCGATGTTGTTAAGGCAGTGAAGTAATCTGCCTCCAAATTGCCAGTGTTTTAAACCCCATCTTCTATCCTAGCCTCATTAGCTTTTAAATTGTGTGATTGCCATGGCGATCCATCAAGTGTGATCGTCGCCATGTCGCTCCGGCTGCTGTGGTACCGTACCCCTGTGATGAATGCCATCCCAGGGGTGCACACCTCTAAAATTACTCCTGTGATGGATGTGCCGCTGCAGTGCTAAGAGAAATTGCTCACCCATGTCACTTACTGCTCCATAACAAAAGTAATAATAAACTGATGAAGCTAACTTACAAAAATGCATCTTCTTTGAGTCTTCTTAGTGGGTACATGTATGCTTGTCTAAATATGGCTATATATATATATATATGGCTATATATATATATGGCTATATATATATATGTGGCTATATATATGGCTATATGGCTATATATATATATAAATATATATATGGCTATATATATGGCTATATATATATATATGGCTATATATATGTATATACGGCAATATAGGCTACATATATGCTATACACAGTATAGGCATATATAGGCTGTACATAGGCTATATATAGGCTACACACACACTCAGTTTGTACACTCAGAGGACACAAAAGTTGGGACAGCTATCAAAAACAGCAAGCTATTAAAAATTTGTAGATCTTGTAGAAATGAAGTGCATGTTTTGGTTTTGATGATAAATGTAACATTTCCATTGATGCATGGCATGTATATGTGTACCTTAAATACATGTTTGAATGTGCATGTTTGTGATACCGACCTTGTAAATGTGATATCTCAAGAAGGGACGCTTGGACAGATCTGATATTTGGCGTGTAGGTGTACCACATTGAGTACAAAACCCAATGGCTATTGATGTAAGTCAAATGTCATTTGAGCTCAAGAGGGCTCAGATGTTAAAAACCTTGTGAAAATTTTTAGCACAGAAGAGAAACTTGGGTGGGTCCAATGTATTGTATGTAGGTTTACTACATTGAGTACAAGAATGGGTCAAGGGTCATTTTTGATCAATAGTGGGCGAGTAGTAAAACCTTAAACATACAGTATCTCAAGTAAGAAAGCTTAGACATATTTCATATTTAGTAGGTTGGTATATCATATTGAGTATATGAACCCTATTGTTTTTGGTGTAGGTCACAAGCCATTTTAGGTTGGCGGTCATGTTGTGAAAACCTTGCAACGGAATTTCTAAAGAACGGGGATCCTGCAATGAATTTGTTATGTTTTTTTGTTGGTGTATCATAATGATTGTAAAAGCCCTGTCGTATTTGTTGGAAGCCATTTGGGTTGACAAGGGTACTGTAAATATGTGAAAACTATGTACATGTGGAATTGTAAAACAGGAAAGTTGATATCTGGTAGATGTAGTACATCAGGTGTGCATGTGGAGTATATAATGCCTGTTTGTCATTATCCTAGTTTTAGTGGATATCACTGTGTATATTGCAATTTCTCAATTGGTGACAGTGTGTCAGATTCGTTAAAAGTGCTCATAATTTGTACATCACTGGAACCACAATGCATTTTTGCAATCTGACTTAGGCCATACTTCCAGTGAGTTCATTATAACCACGTTTGGGTGAAAATAATTCACCTCTACTCGCACAATGCTTGGAGCCAGTTTTCTCTACATGGGAACGCTGAAATATCTGTTTTTCAGTTAACAAACGTACCAGTGATTCTGGGGCACCTTCAGTGCATACCTACCCCACACTTTGATTGACCAAGGGATTTATCAGTCTTAATTTTCAGCATGCTGCCCTCCTATATGGTTGGTGGTGTAAAAGAAGTTTGAATGGCAAGAGAAAATGATGGTGAAGTTTCATCATAAGCAGGTGTAGGATCATAGAAGGGAGCACAGTGGCTTAAAATGAACATAGAGGAAGTACCTGGCAATGCTAGGAAACTTATTAAGCAAACATTTGTTGTACTTAGTCAAGCAACGTAGTCAATCTTAAAATATCCAAAGAAGGCTAGTGTTGGTATGTGTGCGTGTGTCCTTCAAACTCCACTCCCATCCCCCCTCCCCCCACCGGGCATGTAGGATTATGGGTGATCAGGTCAGGTGGTGATAGCACACCCTTCATGACTTATGAGAAGTAGTTTCAGATATTGACTCTTCATTCTTTCTTTCGCAGCGCTACAGACGTAACCAATCTCCACAGCCACATGCAGGGTTTCGACCCTCCTGCAGTTTTTGTGATTTTCGAGGCTGAGAAGTCTGTCCTCGGAGCAGAGGTGAAGGACTTCATCATGAACTTTTTAGAAAAGAAAATAAATGTGTGAAGTGTGCACTAATTTGATGACTTAATCACAATGATAAATTCAGTGAAACCAACCGCATAACAATTAGGCATGTACCTATTTAGGAAGGGGAAAAAAGTTTGAAAAATCATGAAAATCAGAGACATCTCCAAAAGTAATATACACTGTAATGTATGTTAATAAAATGTACACATATAGACAGATAACAGAAAACAAACTATGTGCTGCAGTCTGTGTAGATACTATGTACACATATACACAGGGGACACAAATGCTTTTAACCCCAACACTGACCCCTAGTTGGTATGCAACTTAACAAAAACTTAGGTGTATGGAATACATTAAACATGGAAGTAGGGTAAACAATTTTGCAGGTAACGACAGGATTAAATGGTAATAGCCTGATATGAAATCGAAAATCAAAGTAACTCTTTTCATCAAGCACATCTTACCTCATCTTAACATTCACGTTCATGGATAAGGTATGTCCTTTTTGGTTTTGATGAAAAGAGAACTCATGATAGCATGTGTGCGTGTGTATGTGTGTGTGGGTGTGAGTGTGTTTGTAGCACTCAGCTTGTCATCACAATATCTCAAGAAGGGAAACTGAAAGTTCTCAAACTTGGGAACATAGATGTTCAATACTGAAAGGGAGAATGCTATTGTTTTTGGTGAGTGTGAACTGTCATCTGAGGTCACCAGAGGTCAAACACTAAAAATCTCGTTAATGCAATATCTCAAGTTAGGAATGATGGATTCTTTTGGTACTTGATATGTGGTCAGTAATTTTGAGAGGAAGAACTGTGGTGTTTTTGGTGGAGGTCAAAGGTTTTGTGAGGTCACCAGATGTCAAAATACTGAAAATGTTTTTAACACAATATGCTGTACCATGATAGGAATGATGGATACTTTTTGTATTTTGTATGTGGGTTGGTGGATATTGAGAGGAAAGATCCTATTGTTTTGGTGGAGGTCAAAGGTTATCTGAGGTCACTAGAGGTCAACAGTGAGAATCTTGTTAACACAATATCTCAAGACAGAATCATGGAAACTTGATATTTAGTAAGTGAATGTATTTTATCAAGTAGAAGAAGCCTATTATTCTTTGGTGGAGGTCATAGTATTGTTATCTCAATATCTCAAGATACAAATCAAGGAAAATTTTTATGTATAAAATGTAAATGTATTACACCAAGTAGAAGAGGCCCATTGTTTTGAGAAGGTCAAAGGTTGTTTGAGGTCACTGGCGGTCAAGCACTGAAAATCTTGTGAACACAATATCTCAGGATAGGAATCTTAGAAACTTTTGATACTTAGGACAAACTTTTGATACTTAGGACAATAATGCATTATATCAAATAGAAGAATCCCTATTGTTTTTAGTGGAGGTCAAAGGTTACCCTGAGATTACCAGACATCAAGATAAGGTGATAACAGGGTATCTCAAGATATGATTCATGGAAACTTTTGATACTTAGTATGTGAATGTGTCATATCAAGTAGGAGAACTACTTATTTACTCCACTTATTGGTGGAGTTCAAAGGTCATCTAGGGTCACCAGAGGTCAAAAGTTGAAAAATTTGTTATCACCATACAGTATGTGAGTCATGAAAACTTGTAATATGTAGCATGTCAATGCATTGTATCAAGGAGAAGAACGCTATTGTGGTTGGTGGAGGTCAAAGGTCACCTGGGATTACCAGAGGTCAAACATTGAAGACAGTATCTGCGCAATATCTCAAGGTAGGAATGATGGAAACTTTTGATACTTAGAACTATAATGCATTACATTAAGTTAAAAAACCCTATTTTTTGTGGAGGTCAAATGTGGTCTAAGGTTATCAGGGTCAACCACTGAAAACGTTATCCACACAATATCTCAAGATAGGAATAATGAAAACCTTTGATACTTTATATGTGATTGTATTATATCAAGAAGAAAAAGCCTATTGTTTTCGGCAGAGGTGAAAGGTCATTTGGGCTCTGCAAGGGTCAAATTGTGAAAAACCAGTAAATGTGATATTTGAAGAATATCAGCTTGGACAGGTCAAATGTCTGGTATGTAGAGGTACCTTATGGAGTACAAGAAGCCTAATGGTTTTGGTAGAGGTCAAAGGTTATTTGCATTGAGTGTAAGAAGTTTTGTTACAGCTAAAAATTGGTGTCAACATTTCCTCACTATATTCAGTATGCCAGATTCAAAATATTCATAATTGACTCATCAAAACCACAATGCCTTTGTGCTGTCTGGTTCCTCAGGGTAATTCTTGTCACACATTCTTCATTGCAAAACAATCTCCATTTGACCACAGTACTGGCTGGTGCTTTGTTTTTCCTAACTGCCCCTACAGTCAGTGTGCAGTACTACAGTATCTCCATTACTGTAGCAAGCTCACTGGCACTGTTGCTCTGCAGTGCCTGTACTGTGTCTCCATGACCACAGTACTGTTTACTTTGCTTCTCCTAATTGCCACTACAGTACATGTACAATATAGTCTTCATGACTATAGTACGTACTGGCACTTAGCTGCCACTAACTACCACGGTAATGCCTGTACTGTATATCCATGACTGCATTACTTGTCTAGCTGCTCCATACTGCCATTTCAGTACCTGCGCATCATTATCTCTGTGACCAATGTACCGGCAGGCACATTTTGCTGCTCCTAACTGCCACTGTGGTACCTGTACAACATAATCTCCATGACTAAAGTACTTTTACGCAGCTGTAGGCGACTTAAGTGCCAAAGTTATTTTGTCATCTTGGTGTACAGTACCTAATAGAAAGGTAGCACTAAAGAAAAACCCTACAGTAAGTCATTATACGTGCAGTTCAGTAATAGCAGAACAGGTTGGAGGGGTGTTTACGATGAACGGAACTGTACCGCCTCTTAATGCACTTTTCCTCCTACATCACCAGTCATCACGAGGAATCCTCAAGGGGAACCTGAATAGTCTTGCTGACATCTGAGTATTTATAGATGTAAAACTAAAACAAAACCTTTGCTTTGTAGACAGTGATTACAGGAATTCTTGCCAAGGGAAGGGTCTGGGAAGGGTTTCCAGGGCTGAACATTAACTTTGAAAACAGCCTGCTCTGTGGGACAAGTAGCATTCAGAATTCACTCGTTGTGATAATGTTTAACTCGCCCTAAAATGGCAGTGAACAAAAACAAGATAACAAGTTCTTTGGTAACTGAAAAATATGAGTTCCCTTGGTAAACACAGAAATTAAGGATAGCATTCAATTAATTGGAGACTACAGTTTGGTGGGGGCTGATGGGTCAGGGTTTTTCTTCTTTAGTTGATGGAGAATTAACCAAAGATGTGGAAAAGACAGGCGTGTCTAAATGACTGACTGGTATTAGAGAGAGCTTTAATGTAAGCGTGTGCTGTATCATAGCCACTTGGTAATCTGCATATTTGCATAAAATACATTTAACAGAGGTCTTTGGAGGCGGAGATGAAGTTCAGCAGCTGAATGTCTTAATGTTGTTATAAACTGACCATGCTCTTGCTGTATTTCTTTAGTATATTCGCTATCTTATTTTAAACCAGTGTGGAATTGCAACACACTGTTCTGTCCATTTAAAGCTGGAATATGAATTGTACTGGCAATTGCCTGGTCGTCTACCTTTGTTCTTTGTCAGTGTTTCAGGTCAGAGAAAGTAGGGGAAAAGATCACCTGTCACAAAATCTGAAAGAGATCTATGCGCTCATCTTCCAGATATTTGAATATGAATACTTGTTTCGACATTTTTGTCGGCCCTACAAAAGTCAGACCCTCCAAGAAAGAATAGCAGCCAGTCACCGTTGCTTGAAATCAAACAGATGAATGGGAATGGATATGAATATTCACGTAAGCAAAAGTGGGGCTTAAACAATTTTTTTTTTTTTTTGTAGTGGCTATGACACATTTTGCTGAATTTGACTTTCACTGACAAATTTTCAACTCATATTCCAGCTTAAAACAAATAAGTGGTGTATGAAGCACCATTGCCAAACTACCAAACGGTAAGAGGATAGAATTATAGTGATCATAATGATGTGGAACCGCTGTATCTAAGGATGACACATTTCACCATCCATCTGACAACAGATCTCGTTTATAAGCGTCTATTGGAGTGTGGATCATTTTGGATCAAACTTGATCATGATCGTTTAGTCTCAGTTTATTGTCTTAATAGACAAAGAAGAGTTTTGATGCAAAAATACAAAAAAATAGGAAAGAAAAATTCAATTGTGTCTCTTTATTGTAAGAGAAATTGTCACAGAGCACTGACCACTTATCTCTCCCAGTTCAGTAGGAACAGTTCCAACACCAGCTGCAATTTTTTTTTTTTTCCCCAAATGCCTGTATTTCTCAATAGCAGCGACTGTCTAAATGGTTTTATTTGCCCCGGTCGAAGGCTTTTAAACCTCATAGCCTTTTTTTTTTGTCTTTTGACATTTTCTGAATTGAACAAAAAGTATTTATATATTTGCTTGTTTCATTGGATTAAATCTTGAGGTCAGGATACTGTATGGCCTTCAAGGTCCAATGGCCCGTCAGTTCTTGCGGCACTGCAAGAACCGGTGGTCGTGCAACATATTAGTACCAATGGTAACAGCCACCTGTGACATTCCCTCGAGAGTTTTCCTCTCCCATACATGTGGTCGTGTGGTGAATCTCATCTGAACGTTAGAGGCACATCTGCCATTTTGTTGGTAGAGTGCGTGGGTGTATGAAAGAATGCAGAACCAGTCTTACATGTCTCTGCAAGGGAAAATGGTGACTGAACAAGGGAAAATGGTGACTGAAATATGTACTAATGAAAAGTTTCCCTGTTTACAGTTGTAGCAGAGTCAGAGGCAAAACGGGTTTGATGCGTAAAAGAGGAAAAAAAAATACATTGTGAGAGCCTCGCAGGAAAGTGTTGTGAAGTAGAACTTGGCAAAACAGGCCCTATGTGTTTAAATTCTTTTTACTTCATTGCTTGATTTTCATAAAACTCCCAGTCAGATATTAAGCCTTGGTTGTTTTCAATTCACTTTCAAACAGTTTACTCTGGGAGGGAGTGAGAGTTTACTTGCTTATTTTTACTTGTAATTTTGTAAAACTAACGATTCAAGATTCAAGATTTTTTGTTCGGGGAGCATTTTGAAATCCTCACATGTTTACTTGCTTTCTTTTCTGTGTATGTACATGCATATTAGGTTATATTAGACATGTCTGAAATTGAAGACTTGGACAAGCAGATTCTTCGAGTCGTAGATCCCAACAAAACCCTCAGAGAGAAGTGGTCCGTGCCGCAGCAACCCTCGGTCTACGTGTGGACAGCGAACGGGGAACCTACTGCATTGATAGCGTAAGTAATTTACACAGCGCACTGACAAAGTTTTCATCTCCTTGTCTTCTCTGTTGTGATCTCTCGTAGTCACATGTCCATGGAAGCAGAATTGAGGGGAGGGTGGGCTGTAGTTAAGATAATAATGACTTCCTCAATATATGTATATGTAGGTTATTAATGTTTTCTGCATAGCTCAGTTTAGGTCACATAGCAGTTACAGTATAGTACATGCAGCAAAGTGTGTATAGTACAACTATGTGGGACAATGTTGAAACACTAGACCTGTATGCCTTGGTGGAACCAGTTGGTACCCGGGTATATATAACCTGGTTTGAATTTTTACTTTTAAAGTTTGACTGGATGCATTCTGCCATTGGAGTCCCAAGAACATTCATGATATTCTTGGTTCGATGTATCACTTGATGCACAATGCCGTCTTGAATACCTCAAGCTAAAGCTGATAGACCTACATAATTTTGCTTGCTTTGGAGTACAGCATGAACAGATGCACATTGCCATTGGTGTACCTACAGCTCTGAGGAATGACTTGCTTGCTTGCTTTGAAGCATGTTTAGCTGGTACACACTGTGATATGTGGGACCTAAAGCTGACGAAAGATTTGTTCACTTTGTAAGTACAGTGTGACTGAATGAACACTCCCTTCTGAGGACGTTGAGCTGAGGTATGATTTACACACTGTACTTTGAAGTGTGATTGGATACACACTGTGATGGGGGTACCAAGAGTTAACATGTGGCTTGCCTGCTTCAGAGTTCATCTGGATGGTGCACGATGCCATATGGAGGACCTAGCTGGTGTATGATTTGTCTACTGTGAAGTACTGTGTGACTGTACATGGTGTTGTCAGGATACCAAGAACTGATACCATTTTTGCTCGTTATGAAGCTCAGTATTTACTGGACACACACTGTTATGTTTGGGACCATGAACTGATGTATCATTTTGTTTGCTTTCAAGTAAGATATCACACGCACCACCCACAGAGTGAGGTAGGTTCAACTACGGAGATGGCTGCAAGTCGTATTGCGCCTGCAGCTGACTTGTTTTGTTTCATTTACTTTGACCTTCTCAAATTTGTCCGTGGTTCATACACTGGAAAGAACAGGAGAAAGAAAGTCTAGTGTGTTTTTGAATGAATCAAAATGTTCACAAAATTCCAGTTCCAGCGTAGATGCCCTACTGTACTTGACTTAATGTTTTGTATCTAGTTGGAATGGTTAAATTCCAAATTAAATATTGTTCCTGTAGCGTACCTAGCTTTTGAAGCTACATGGCATCTAGAGTGTATAGAGACGGTTCTTCATTCCCCTATGGATGCAATATGCTTCACTTTTTCAGGTGGAATAGCTGCAAGCATTTGGTCTCTGCTCTCGATATGTGGATGGGCCTCACTTTGAAAAGTGCTCCTGGTCCCCCTTGATTTGTTGGCTACAGTCCTCTGTTTATTTTCTCTGTCTTTTTCTTGTCTCCAGTGAGTCCCCGACCAGGGAAGGGCTGAGTAAAGCAATCAGAGATTACTACTTCAAGAACAACAAGGTGACTGAGAAAGATAAGAAGAAACAAGAAAATGTAGACAAAGATGTAGCAGGGGCAGACCAAAAGGAGAGAGAAGCAAACACGGAGTCAACGAATCAGATAAATAAGGTCGCCAACCAAACAAGGTAATTTGTTTTATTGCTGGCCAGATCTTGTTGGTTTAATTGCTGGGCAGGTCTTGTTGTCTTAATTGCTGGCCAGGTCTTATTTTAGTCACTGGCCAGGTTGTTTATTTTGTCTTTGGTTTTTTTATTGTTGTCCAGCTTTTTTATTTATTGCAGTTAAGGTCTGGTTTTTGTGAGTCCTGATTAGGACTTTCTATTCATGTTTTACTTGCTGGCCAGGTCTTGTTGTTTTAGTCGCGGCCATGTTGTGTTTTATTTTTCTTTGGTTTTTTATTGTTGACCAGCTTTGTATTTTTTGCAGATAAGGTCTGGTGTAAGTGAGTGCTTCTTTGGACTTGCTGGTTATATTTTAATTGCTGGCCAGATCTTGTTGTAGTAATTCTTGGCCAGGGAAATTTATGCATCTCGAGCAAACGAGAGCCAATATGAGAAACTTTAGCATTGTAGCCCTTCAGGAAACAAATTCAGAAAGACAATGATCATGCACCACCACTCTATTGAAGATGAAACACTACAAATCGACAGTTTACGCTTCAACATGACAGAAAATTCATGGCAAGCTGCGGGGATTCGATCACTCCTATATCAAACAAATGGGCAGTCAATCATCCCAAGGCATGCGCAACCCTCCTGACGAAGAACCTCTGGTAGTAAGTGCATACCTAGATGGTTACCAAGTCATATATGGAACATTACAATCAGAAACCAATTTAACCAACAAAAAAAATTTTCTCTAGCTGAATGCAGAATAAAAGAAAGCTGTGTCATGTAGCAACTCTTGCTGGAGCATTGTAATAGTGGGAGGTTTCAAGACTGAGAGAGATTTATCTTTTATTTAAACAGTGAGTTGTGAAAACCTCGTAAGCTTTGTCACTTCCCAAGAACAAACTTCCATCCTGAATGCGGTCTTCATTAGAAACGATTTCTATTAAGTCACCAAACTTCGTCCCGTAGTTACACAGGCAAACCCAGAAGAAAACCCAAGCGAATGGAGCAAGATATCAGTGATGTATGTGGTGTGTTTGCGTCTGCAGACTTGAATGTATTTATCAAGTCATGTGACACGTTTAATGACGTGACTGAAGTTGCTTTGATTCGTATCGATTTTTCGACTAAGATTTGCATTTCTGCCAAGCTGATGAAAAGGTTACCTGCAGATAATAATATCAGAAAACTTGATAAGGAGAGGAGAAAAACGATTGAGGATGGTGACACATCTGGAAAAACATAATCCACAAAGGGCCATCAATAGATATGTTAGCAAGATGGGAAGTGACTATTTTAAGGTGATAACAGCTGATCCAGCCTCTTTGTGGAAGTTCCTTAAGACACTGTGGCCTCCTATAAAAAGCTGAGGCTACCATAACTGAGATTACCGTAGATTTAGGTTGTGAACTGAACACATGTTTTGCAAGATTTAACAGCACAGCAGTGAAAGACATAGGTCGTCATTTACCCGACCCATCTGTTTTTTTTTTCTAAAGTAGGAAACGATGAAGTTAAAAACAATTGCAACTCGTAGAATTGCCACGGGGTTTGATTATATACCTTGATGGGTTGTTTTAAGTATTGTTCTTTTGAGTCAGCAGATATTCTTACTGAAACTTAACAACAAAAGCATTCTACTAAACCGTGATCCCTCTCGGTGGAAACATGCGGAAAGAAGTCCAGTTCCAAAAAACATGTCGTTTTCATTTATTCAGTGTGTGAGTAGTGACAGTGGGATCATCCTCGTTCATCTATTTCTATGCATTCCACAAGGTGGTTCCCCTATCAGTGTTATTATTGACTATCTACTCTGATGAAATGTGTTCTAATTCTAACTGCACAGTGATTAAACATGTCGATGACACCTCTGTGCCTTGAAACATCTCTAAAGTTACTTATTACCCCAAATCAATTTGACTGTCAAGATTTTATTTTAAGATTTGTCAGTAGCTGCAGAGAAAAAAATCTCACTTCTAAATCCAAAGAACAGGAAAGAAAGGTCACTTGAAAATATCCATAAAAAACGTGAAGACTTCATTAACACAAAAGAGAGCAAAACATTGATTCATGGTTCATGTGTGAGCGTGTCCACTATAGCTAGGAGTCTGCATCAACAGTAAGCTTTCACATTTACTAAACATACCTGGAAGATTTATGTAATATGTACTACATTGTTTCCTCATTAATGTATATTGCTCGTCTTGTTCCATTGACACACACGTGAATGTATTTTATGCTTCTGTTGTACCTCATACTACTTATTTGGTTCCAGTTTGGTTAAATTTCATTCAGACAGGAATTGAAGAGTTTCTGGAAGACTGCTAACATATTTTGTCTTAAGATTTACTTAAAAAAAGTCACTTAAATATTACTGCTGGAAAGAAATTGGTCTGACTCGACAAAATACCCATCACACCAAAACTCATCCCCTGCATTTGGAGCTCTCTTCATCGTGTCATAAGACAAACTACAATTTAAGAAATGCTACAGCCACTCCAAGTTTAGAACCATACTATTTAAAAAATTTTTAATTTACAGAGCTGCCTATTTTATTCAGAATGGATATTTACATCCTCTGTTATAACCTTTTGGACGTGTTTTTTTAGTGTGATATTTTTGCAAATATTTAATGTATTCATATCATATTGTGTTCCTTTTTTATTCATTCCTTTTATATTTTAAATTGAATGTATTCATTTTTTTATCCTCTTTATCCTATTTATACTGGAATAAAAGAATCTGAAACAGGTCATGTTTTTATTTATTTATCTTTTTTTTGGGTGGTTATTGCTGGTCAGGTTATATGTTTTTGTTTTTTTATTGCTTTCAAGGGTTTGTCTTTTTTATTGCTGGCCAAGTCTTGCTGTTTATGTCATAATTGCTGGCCAGGTCTTGTAATTGTTGGCCAGGTCTTGTTTTTTATTTACTGTTGGCCAGGTTATTTTTATTAACGGCCAGTTCATGTTTTCTTGATTCCTGGCCAGGTTTTGTCGATTAGATGTGCATTTCAACTTTTGTCCAATTGTCTCTTTCCTCGTAACCCTCTAATACATAAAGAAGGATTTTGTGGGACACATATGGCTGGCAAGAAAATGCTGTCACAAATTTAAAGTTAAATAGTTCAGTGATGAGGAAGAGATGATCACAGGTTTTTATTCATGGTGGAAAAAACTATTCTGGAGACTGGGATGCAGACTTCAAACTTCTCTTGATACTTCTCTTTCCAAAGTTGCCTCTCTACCCGGGGTAGACATTGCATAAATTGGCAAGTGTTTTTACCCGTAATTGAGTGGGATGCAGAGGCTATTGATCATCTTAAGTAAGACAATATGAGAGATTATTTTTGTTTCCATCTGCAGACGTTTTGCATACTTGGCAGACATGGAGTCGGCCCTACATTACTCCCTCCGAATTGAAGTGTCCTCTCGTAAGGAGCTGAAAGGGGAAGAACTCACAGCTCTGAGGCATTACATGTCTGTTTTGAATAAGGTAAGAATCTTGCCATTTATTGGCTCACTTTGTATAGTCAGGTGTAATCCACTTATCAGGGGGAGGGGGGGGGGGAGGAATCTCAAACAACAATTTGAGTGGTAGAGAATGTTTTCTGGGTGGAAGCACCAAAACAAATTTTAAGTTTCCACATAGGTGATATCTCAGAAGTTTTTTTTGTTGGTCCAAAGTAGAATTTGAAAGTTTGAGGATCAGAGAGCCCCATATGGGCTCATGAAGGAGCCTGTACCATGTTGATCATGGATGAACACCTTTGAAATTTGCCTATGGATGAACACCTTTGAAATTCGCCTACTCTTTCAGTGATCGTCCAGAGGATAACAAAGCAAGGGTGAAACCAGACTAAGTAAGCCACACTGTAAAAAAGAAATTATTAAAAATGTTTTACATTGATCAAGAAACATTTCTCAGTCTCAAGTACACAGTATCGTCCCTAGATGTGTTTTCTTCACACAACAGATACACAAGCAAGGAGATAGCAGTGTAGGCTATTTGTAACACCTGAAGGTCATTTCTGCCCTTTGCATGCCTGATCAATAGCCAGAAACGAAACCATAGCTACATTATGCCAGAACTGTGGTGAAAAGACTAAAATTCTGTTTGATGATTACCATGGAATGCCAATTAAGAGACAAGAAACGGGAATGAGTGTGTACCCAAGTAATCAACGAATGAAATGGGAGTATTGCTTTATAAAGTTTTGATTAGATATAATTTCTTCTTTAGAATTCACCTCTGCTATTACAATGTGCCAACTATCTCTTGAGATTAAAGTGATTATGAGGCTCAGTGAACTTAGGGTCAATGATTAGACTTAATGAAAAACTACAAGTGTGGCATCTGGTAAACCGGTGACCGCTCACAACTTTGAACCAGACTTCAGGCTGGGGCTTCGAAATAACAGCACTATGGTAGGTCAGCAGCTGGTCAAGAAGGCCACGACGCTCGAAGGAAACGGGAGGCAGAAGACAGGGTAGAGCCTTAGCCTGATATTAAAGGAAAGTCTGTATTACCAAACAATAGTTAGGCTTCAGTCAGCAGGGTCAGTTACAGGTAACAAAGTACAACAACAGGTGGTAGTGCTTTGTCCCGTAGAAGGGGGCACATTGTCCAGTTAGGCAGACGAGATGCAATGGCAACGTTGAACTAGGGTAAGCTTACTCAATCGGCGATCATAAGGGATACTCACACTGAGATGTATGTCGGTTTTGATGAACCACAGGGCTTATCGGCTGGGTCTAGATTCTCCCCTGATGTGGATAAAAATAATCTTATCATTTAATACCGATTACCATTTATATATACAAAAAAATTAACTTTTTGAGTATCTTCTGGGAATTGTCCTGTTCATTTATATAACTCCAAGTTCCTGGAATCATTTCTCGATGTATCTGAATTTCGGCATCGGCACTGGTCGTCCCTATAAAAAGTTGTGGAAGTTCAATCTCCAAAAGGTCAACAAAATTTTATGGATTGCACACTATGGCATGGCTGGAAGCCAAAAAAAATTCCAGAACATGCATTATCTGAACCATGTAAAATAGTCACCTAGAAACCGAGACAAAAAAGCACAAATTTGGAATTTGTGACATCACTTTGCCTTGCTGGTGCACTACCAGCATGTCGGCAACACGACATCAACTTTGTTATTGAAAACATCACACATTAAAAGGTTCATATTGTGACCAATTCATTTCCGGTCAACATTAGTTTGTTTCTTCATTTGTTTTATATCAAGATAAGTTTTATGAAAAAGTCAAAGAAAAGTGCATCATTTTTCTGATATTTGTGTCTCCAGTACTTCCCTGCACGGGCCCCCGTGGCAGAATTCCTCAGCAACATCGACCAGAAGTTGCAAGGTGCATCTTGGGTAGACGGTATCCCCATAGCAACGTGGCTGTCACTGGTCGACTCAGAGAAGGTGTGGTGGTCTCAGATGTTTTTTTGCTCACATTTGTTTCTGATGCATTGGAATAGATATTGAGAGAGGCTCATCCAGTTGATTTTGTTTATTTCGTGACATGGGTAAAGAAATCTGCGTGCCAATTCTTCTAATTCGCCTCATTAGTCAAGTGTCTATCGCTACATTTACTGAAAATGTGAGAAATTGTAATATTTCTGAACACTGGTCACCTATGCTCAGTACCTTGTGTAAAAAAAAAAAGTGTCCGGTCACAGATTCTCAAAGGTGGTTTTGATTGTTAAAGTGCCCTGTCGCTGTTGCTTCACTTGTGCGTCAGATCTTCAGAATCTTCTGTTTGACAATTTTATCTTCAAGATATGAGTAAGACTCAGCAGATGTGACTAAATATGATGAAGTTTGTGAACCAACTCAGTCAGTCCCTTGAAGCTTTCCTACATCCATTGGATAAGCAATTGTCTTTATGTATTCTGATTGGCTCCCTTAATATGGACATGTTCTTTATGACTATCTACTTAAATTTTAAACTTCTGTATCTGTGTCTCCCAAAGAGGAAGGTCTGTCCATTTAGAAATTGAACGAGTATTCTACTTGATAATTGTTTTCCTGCAGAGGACAAAAATGTAACAATTTCCAAAACAAATAAATGGTAATTCTATTGTGATCTTTAGTGTCACTCTTATTGACAAACAGTTAAAAAGTCCTTCTATAGTCGTTTTTCTTGATAGATCATTGATACTAGTCCCCACCCCTTCATGTCATTCTTTTCTCCCCTTTGGAGGCTCTTTTCCTTTAAGTTTTGATACTATTAACTATCTTATTCCATTTTCATTTCTTCTACCAACAGACAGCTGGCTGGCTTCCTGTCGAACAAAACTGGATCGGGTGCAAGGGCAGTTCAAAGTACTACAGAGGATACCCCTGTTCTTTATGGATGTTATTCCACACTCTGACGGTCATGCAGGCAGAAATCGACAAAAACAGTAAGACTTTGAAACAAAGGGGAAAAAAGCTACAATAGGTCACAGGCAGGGTTTAAAGATCAGTCAAACAGAAATGGACTGCATTAGAGAAAAAAAAATCGCAGCAGCTTGTGAACTAAGAAGACAAAAACAGTATTAAAGAAACAAAACAATTGAAGAAGACAAAAACACGAAAAGAAAAACAAGGAGATAACTGTTATAAGACAAAGAGAAATAAACTACAACAGGCAAAAAAAAAGGTAAGAAGGTGACTCAAATCAGCAGTGTAGTTCAACTGGCAGAAAAAAAAATAAATGCTATGGTATGGTATGGTAAGTATCTCAGTATAAACAAGAACAATCACTCAAGAAAAACAAAAACAGTGAGGTAACTGTCTCAAAAATGAAAGAAAAGCTACAGAAGACTACAAGGACTTACTGGCAGATGACTCAAATCAGAGGTATAATTTATCAGGCAGAAAAAAGAAACAGTATGTTAACTGTCTCAGAATGAAGAAGACAAAAGAACTAAAAAAAAAATGAGATAACAGTATGATATGTCAGAATGAAGAGGAGAAAAGCACTCAAAGAAAAAAAAACAGAGACAAAATGAGAACATCTACTCCTGGCAGGAAAAAAAAGTAGAGGAAAAAAAACAAAAGAAGAGCAAACAAACAGTAGAGTAACTATCTCAGAAGAAAATGACGTCACCCAAAGAAAACAAAAACGGTGAGATAACCATCTTAAAATAAACAGGTAAGCTACATCAGGCAGACCAATTAGTACAGATGATCTCAAAACAGATATTAACTTCATCAGGAAGAAAAAAAATTGAAGCAAAAACAGTAGAGTTACTATCTCAGAATGAAGAGGACAAAATCACAAAAAGGAAACAAAAAAAAAATTAAAAGAAAAAATAAAAAAGGACAAGACAGTGGGAGCTATCTCTGATCAAACAAAACAGAATCATCTGAGAAACGAAGTCAGCATGGAAGATAGCAAAAACCAAGCAAAGGAATTTGATTAAGTGCATTTAACAGAAATGTGTGAGCATATTTCTCTCATTTTGTGTCCTTCGTATCCCGCAAGGTCGAATATTAAGTGCCTATGTATTGAAAGTTTTCAAGAAACAGAAATGGAAAAGTTAAGCAAGGGAGAGAAGATCTAAGTGCGGTTTGCGGCTCTCATGATTTCATTAATGTGAAATTTTTAACGAAGGGCTTTGAAATGTTCTAACTGTGATTTTTTTTTTTAATATGACCCTTGCCAGATCCGAAAAGCAACAGCTTGGAAGTTCTTCGTGCCATGAGAGAGTACATCACCAATTTCTTCGGCTGCGTGGAATGCAGCGAAAATTTTGAAAAGGAGAGCAACAACATAGTAGCAGAGGTAACAGACCTGGACAGCGCCATCCTCTGGCTGTGGAGGACCCACAACAGGGTCAACAAGAGACTGGCTGGAGAAGAGACGGATGACCCGGCCTTTCCAAAGCAGCAGTTTCCACCGTCATCCCTGTGCCCTATGTGCCGTGACCCGGTGGATGGCTCTTGGAATGAACACGAGGTGTTAGCTTACCTGAAGAGCAGATACGGCACGGTCGGTCTGAACCTGACCGGCATCGTCCCACTCGCACGGTCGGGCGAATTGGGACCCCGACCGGTGCACCGACGGGGTCTGGGCCCGCAGAAGGTGCAAGCAGAGCTGATGAGCCGCGTGAAGCAGCGGAAGTACAGCGCGGAGGCGGTCGGTCCTCCCAAGAACTTCAGCGTACTAGGGGTGACTGTTTTTGACATCAGCATTTGCCTGGTCCTGAATCTTTTCTGTGTGGGGCTGGTCCTAGTTGTTTATTTTGTGTTCTTCAGAAGGAGGAAACTAAAAGCCTTTCAGTCCTGTTTTCCTTGACTCGTCTCTTGATCTTGCAGTGTGAAAAACCAAATTTTATTCTTTCTCTTTCTCTCCTTCTGATTTGATGCAGTCTTCATTCCATTATGCCAAGTTGCATCATCTTCTTGGAATGAAGAGAATTTGGCGCCCTCAGTGGTCGGTTTCACAAAGAGTTTGTTTTGATCCCTTCGAAAGCTCGTATTTAGTTGATCAAAGAGAGCCAGTTTATGGACATGAAGTATTCAGCAATGAAGATGTTCAGAGGTGGAATAGTGTCATTGAGTAATCTCCAATCGTAATTACTTCTACAGCAGTAGAAACTTTGTCCGCAACTGACTATCCTTTACTATGACACGTTGCAACTAGAAGAGAGATGCAGTACTCAGGGCTGGTGAATATTCATAGAGTAAAGAGAATTTTCAATTCATTTGCATGTTCTTTCAACATTCCTGACCGTGGCTTCTTTCTTAAGTTGCAAAACAAAAATGGCCAAATTATCTTTTTATTAACACTCCTGTCCATACCAACCGTGTTACGTTTGCTGATTTTATTCACTTACCACTGTGACCTAGTTGTAATATCTGCATACAGTAAATTGAGACTTGTTTTGTAGCCCCTTCTTTTAAGTCTGTTCATCAAATTTGTTCTTCCATTGGTCATTTTCTTTTTACTTTTTTTTTGGTTTTGGCTGCCATGGTCATTAGAGAATGTGGTCAGATTTTATGCATGTCTATAGCATGCAAGGAAATGAAGAAAGAAAGACATTAGACAAAAAAGTGTCTGGATGAGTTTGGTGTTGGAATTAGCAGTTCCTTTTCAGTAACAATTTATACTACCTTTTCAGCAATCAATTGTTGTATTTTTTCTACCTAATCTGTTCTAAAGTTAATGAAAAAACACAAACATCAGCTGCCCATAGAAACCTGAAATGGACAAGTAAGTGCAACAAAGAGAATTTCTAGATATGGTCACGTGTCTGTCTGTTACGACGTGGGAAAGAGACCGTTTGAATTAGCTGATCAGCCACAATCATTGTTTGCATATTCATTCACAAAGACATGTATATTCATCACCAATGATTGCATATTCATATACACATATTCAATAATGCATAATACATATTCAGTGGTAAAAATCCTTTCAGCATCACTGCATCAAAAAAAGCTCAGTTTTTTTTTGTTTTTTCATGTTAGGTTCCAACAAAGATAGATATAATCAAATCAATTCTTTCAAGTAATTTTCGTCCAACTTCTCGTATTTGTTTTAACTTATTTTAATTACCTTTTTGAAGTTGTTTTTGTGTAGTATGGACCTTTTTTTTCTTTCATTAAGTGCAACATGGAATACTCATCTCGGTATGCTTTGATTTGCGTCTTCTTTGCGGCAGATCCCAGATTCAGGAGAAAGGATACCATGTCTTGTTTACCATGTCTTGTTTCAGAGAACAGCTAGTATCCTATAGAGGAATGGTATTTTGGTATTGAGATTAACTGCACTTTATAGTTTGCAATGCTCTTAATTTGAGGGTCGGAGGTTGGTTGTGCTGGGGAAGGTAAATGGCAGTTAGTAAACATCAAAAAGTTAAAAATAGAAATGAAACTTTTTAATTGGGTATATAACCTTTAAATGTATATATGTACAGATGTATCATTTTTTTTTTCTTTCATTTGTGCTCTTTGCTTAAGATGATCATGTTGCAAGATGAAGGATGGTTCAGAATGAATCATTTTATCGCTGCAATTGTAAGGGGCCGGGGGGGGGTGGGACTCACAGGATCAAAGGTGTATTAGGAATGTAAAATTTAATGTTAAAGACTGTCAATTCAAATGATATGAACGTTAAGCTATTTAGGAACTTTTGGCTATTGCTGTTGCAAAGGACTATAGGTCACCGTTCTCCTAACAGCTCTTGGAAAGAGCACATCACTGCAAAGTGGGCTCATTCCCAAAATTCTGGTGCATGGGCTCTTCAAGACCACTGCATATTTAAGCTCTGAACACTTTTCATAGATGCATACTTGTCCTATACTGATAGGCTAAGAGTCTCGTTGGGACCTAATGTTTTCTTTCCTGTTTCCATTAATTTGGAATAATTTGCATATGGAGGGCTACACAAGTATTTACCAAGATATGATAAGTTTATTTCATGTCTTGGAAAGAAGGAGAAAGGAGAGGAAGGGGGTGGATGGTGGCAGTGGCACAGCCAGGCCCTCGGGGGCCTGTGGACAAGAGACAGCGAGGGGCCGCCCGAACCAAGAAGGATTGGTTTTGTGTTCCATAGGCCCTCTGCAATTATTTAACGAAAATCATAGATTTTGTTGGGAACTCAAGATGAGATAACTCAACGTATTTTGGAATCTGTAGGACGTTAGCCGGTGGTTATGGTTTCTGCCGAGTCATGATTATTCGAGAATATTTCCTGTGCACTTGATTGGGGGCCTCCGTAACCCTTGGGCCCACCCAGACATATTCCATCCCGTCCACCCGCTGACTACCTACCTTGGTTGTGAAGTCAGAAGTTTTTGGATCATGTCAATTCTAGACTATATACCACACTGAGTTTGGAGTGACTATCTAAGCCAGTGTGCTTGCTTGATACTATACGCTCTACCCCATCCTACACTGTGTGCACTTCAATGCTATCATGTATGTTACAAGATAAGCTGAAGAAAGTGTGCACCCATGGTAACAAAAAAAAAATTGTGAGTGTGATGTGTTATGGTTGCAAAAAGAAAAGAAATCTATCCTCTGCCTGATTGTATTTCAAAATCACAGGTATTAATTAAAATGCCAAGAGTGTGTGAGACAGATGTCAAGGTATTCATTTGTAGACTTTTAACATCTTACAGAGATAAAATCTGGGAAAATTTGGGTGAGTTTAACGTCATCATGACAAATTATAATCACAAATCAGATCTTATCACAAATACTCTGAACCAGATGGCAGTGCCAAAAATTGGTGACAAGAATGCGGTTTGAAGTGTAAATTACTTTATTCTAAAGTGTTGTGTTGACAGTGACACATGTAATTGTGTACTGTCATTTAATGTCTTCTCTGTAATTATTTTAAGGATCGGTCAGTCACTTCTCAAAGGCTATATATTTTAGGATCTCCCAGCCGTTGGATTTTGAAATAAAAGTTTATTATGAGAAAAATATGAAATATTGTTGAAGTCGTAGAGCGGAGGCTCGCCAGGGCGCTGCAACTGCAATAGAGTCAGTACTACTACCAAGGATGAATACATGCCATTAAAATTTATCCTTTTCGTTGGAAATATCTTCTCAACCCTCTATTGAATACTGAGGGCATTTTATTCGCTTTTGCAGAATTATCAGAGCTTGGTTTCAAATCATTGTACATAAAGAAAAAATTGTTGGTTGATTTGACAATTGTAATCTGTAGATTGCAATCTAGTGTCTTAAACAAACAACCAATGTAGTACTGCCGCAGCCTTTGAACCACTCTAACCTTAAAGAGACCATTAATGTGTCTGTCAAACATGCCAGAATATGCTAAAATGGCTGTAGGCCTTGAAATGAAACAGCAAATATGGGATAAAATGTTAAAAAAAAATTATCCAGTGATACTTTTTATCGAGTTATATTTTTAGTTTCGTTAAAAATGGAAATCCTGTTTTGCGTCGAAGGACCTTCGTTATTGGTTAATTTCATATTATAAAAAGAATTCTGTTGAATTGTTATCATATTCATCACGATTTATACTGACACAATGGTCTTTGGTGGGGGGTTAGGTGGTGGGGAAGGTACTGCAGAATTGTCCTTGAATTTTAGTAGTAGTAAGTACAATCCTGACCCCACAGTTTGGTAATTGTTGCTGTGGTGCATTCAGTTTGTGATACTGAGGGAATGAACATGTGACATTTTGAACATTTCAAGTCTTTTTTTAAGTTATGTAAATTTGAAATATAAACAATGGCAGAGAAATTCTTCTGTTTTGGTTCCAAGTAGTGAAAGTGAATTTTGTAATTGTGCTTCAAGCAAGTCACTAAAAGCAAACTTTACTTTTACTCCCTGGGACAAAGGAATTTCTTTACATGTGATCAAGTTTCTTAATGCTTGGCCACAAATCAGCAGTAAAAAAAAAAAAGAATGATCGTGTAGACCAGCTGTACTGTGAAGGTGTGATGGTAAATGTGCACTGCAAGGCTGAAAAAAACTCATTGTTTGTTTTGGACTGGCACCAGTCAACATGGCATTTTGCTGTACAGCAACATTCATCAACAGCATGTTATATTAGGTTGACCTTCAGTGTAATTTTGGGAGAGGTCAGACTTCTATTAGACAAAGAGGTGATTGGTGACCCACAGGTACTTTACCATAGTAATAAAAACCAAAGATGATGAACAAAACTAAAATATTGCAAAATGGCTACTTAAGTGAAAAACAAAGATCCTTGTATTGTGTATGTGTGTCCGACAGTTTTTGTACTTATTTGTCAAAAATGAGAAAATATAGAATAAGAGCAATTATTTTGTTTAGACTGGTTACAAAGTGTTAAGTAGAGTCAGGTATTTTCCTATTAATGTAAGGATGCATGAATTATGAAAATGCATGTAATTTATTGACTTGTTTTAGAAGATAACCTATAAACATGTATCTGCATATTGGGATACTTCAACTTACTTAAAAAATTACACTGGAGAATATTTTGAGGAGTCCAGAAATGCTTGTGTTGATTCATATCACTAGAACCCGATAATTGTTTCTGAAATTTGGCCTGGCATCACTTCATTTTGTACTTAATTCTGTACTTTTTTTTCTATATTCTCTTTAATTTTTGACCGAGGGCAGTATCACACAGTACTAGGTGACAAAATATGCTAAATCAAACAGATTTATTTCAAGTTTAATTTTTTTTTTCTCTTTCAAGTCCAAGTTTTAAATTTTCCTTGGCAAATGATGTGGTGTCACTTTAAACTCTCAACCAGTCAGTGACATTCATCTCTTTCTTAAACTGTTCGGCTGTCGACGGTCCATGGCAGTCCAATCTAAGATATGTCAGTGTATCATTTCTCGTGTGTTTAGCTCACCAAAAAATTGGATTCTTTATGTACCAGTAGCAGAATTTGTAAACATCCTAACTTGTTTTAAAACCTTGTTTTTAATTTAGCCTACAGAAAAACGCCTGATTAGATATAAGTGAAACTCAAACATAGCTTACTGATGTAGAAGATAAACTGGAAAGGGCAAGGATGGGAGGATCATTGCTAACCTTTGCAAAGAATAAAATGCATGTTACAGCTTGCTGACACAGCAGAAACAAGGAACTTTTTTGTGGAATTTTTCTCTTTATATGAAAATTGCTTTTTTTTTCTGAATTGGTTTTGTTTTTTTGTGATGACCTTGCAGAAGGAAAATAGTGTCTGAGATGGTGTGGTGTGAAGTTGTTAGTCCCAGATATGATACTCCTAGGGTGGAGTGTTAGCTTGGTAGTTGGAGTGTCCATCTTGCAATCACTAGGTCCCTGGATCGGATCCCGTTAGGGCCACCTTGAGATTTGCTAGGGGCTCAGAATTTCTTTTTCAGTAGGGCTGTGTGCGGTGGTGCTGAGTGGTCGTTTGGTGATTCAGTTTGGGTTCCTGTTGTCCAGTTCATGTCTCGTCCATCTCAGATCGCTCGGTAAAGCTGATGGACTGCTGAGCTGGGCAGGTTCTCCACCCATCCTAGCCTTTGGGAAAGTGTCTAAAGACTGGAGGGTACACTCTTGTTTGTTGGGCGTGGACATTAAATGGTGGTCTCAGAGGCAGATTTGGGTTCATATCCGATTGTTGGTTCACCCCTGCCTCAATAACATCTGAATTCTGATAGCAAAGAGTAGGCAAATTTCACCCGTGTTCATTCGTGATCGATATGGAGTAGAATTCCTTGACTTCCTGATCGTCAAGATTTCAAATTCAAAAGCCCAGTAATTATTCATATCGAGTGCAAGTGCACCTACACCTGAGTGTATGCTTCTTTCTTATCTTCCACTGTAGTAACATGTCTGTGTCAGCAGCTATTTTGTTCCCTCAGGCTTGATTAACGGTGGAAGGTTGAAATGTCTAAAAGTCAACTGTTTCATCGGTAACTTTTCTGGAATGTTGTTCCAGAACTTCGTCACCAGAACAGATAAAACCTAAATCGCTGAGAGTTTAATCTAATCTCTTCTGCAGTATGTGGTCGTTTTTCTTTTTTCAAGGAGTTTTAATTTCAATTCCAGGTACAATTTTTGTTCATAATTATTCAAGTAATGGTATTCTAGGTTGTAGTGGTATTCTGTGTGTACATGTGTGGTTAAATGTTTATTAAGAAGGGTTCCAATCTTTTTACGTGTGTGTGCCTCGTTCCATTTTTTTTTTTTTTTTTTTAATATCCGCCATGTTTACTGCTGAGGGCCCTTGTATATGCTACTTCAAACTCAGTGTAGCCAGGGGTCAATTTTTGTGAGCCTTAACTTGCTTTGAGTAAATGTACAGTAAGAGGAAGAAAACAAATTAGGGGAGTGAGCCAGTTTGTGCTTTTAAATGATGATTTTGAACTTTTTTTGACAATTACCCTCAACTATGCTTTTCTTGTTAGTTACGATGACAAGCCATGGATTTCTAGTCTGTAACTGGCACAACGAGGCTTATTTTTCAATGTTTTTCCTCTCCTTACTCTTGTCATTATTAAAAAAGAAGAAAGGGAAGATTAGTAAGTTTTGTCGCAAGACTTAAATCTGTCATTAAAATGTCATACCTTTGCGTGCACCTTGGTGAGGAACGATGTGAACAGGTATTGCACGTAATAGATCGTGGCACATGGTTTCAATGACCTTTGGCTTTTTGCAGGATCGGTATTGGCATTTAATCCTGAGTGTGTGTGTGTTTCTGTGTAGATGACTTTCACTCAAAAACAATCCATTATTTGCATTCCACATTACAGCTCGATTGTTGGTCCATTTCTGTCCTCAGGCTTTAATCTTGTCCTTGCCTTTTTTTAAGTGAAATTGTCATTAAGTTGACAACATAATTTTTCCCAAGTAAAGAAGGTTGGTATTGTGTACAGTATACTGTTTGATGTTAAAGCTGGAATGTTGGTTGAAAATTTGTCAGTGAAAATCAAATTCCACAGAACATGTCATAGCCACCACAAAAAAAAACATTGTTTGGGCCCCATTTTTGCCTACATGAATATTCATATCCATTCTCATTGATCTGTTTGATGTCAAGTAACAGATCGTCTGCTGTGCTTTCTTGGAGAGGCTAAATTTCGTAGAGCCAACAAAAATGTCAAGACAATTTTCATATTCAGATATCTGGAAAATGAGTACATAGTTCTCTTTCAGATTTTGTGACAGGTGATATTTTCCCCTTTCTCTTGCCTGAAACACTGACAAAAAAACAAAGGTGGTACTGTCATCACAACTTTAATTCTAGCGTTAATGTACCCATTTGTTGTTCATTTGTGTGTTTTGACATGGAATGTTAACACTTTTCTTGTGCTCTTTTAATGCATAACTTATTAAAGACCTTATCAGTTTTATTGCCAGAAAGTGAGTTACAGTGGGTGTCTCATGTGCATCTCGACATCGATTTTTGACCTGAGGTCAGATCCTTTTTTGTGGTGTAAGGTACTTTCTTGTGGTGTACGAAGAACAATCATGAAACATGTATCTTCTTGGCAGAAAGTTTTTGAACTAACATGATTAGAGAAACCGGTTGGCAATGTCACGTACGTCTCCTACCAATATCGGGTTAAGTCCTCCATGTTAAGGAATTAAGCAAAATCATTGATTTCTGTTACCATAGGAACAATGGAAATTTTTGTCTTTTCAGGTGATGAGAATGTCGGGTTTACCCGATGCAACAATTTTGTTCTCACATTCATGCACAGTTGGTACAGAATGATGATCTTTCAGATTGATGATCTAAGTCTTTGAAAAGAATGTAATCACCCTGCCAGGGTGCACACATTTGGGGTCTTGTATGCCATGGGATGGTCGAGAAAAGGGGCAGGGGTGTGTTGTAACGGAAAGAAAAGATTGATACCTGAACCATACATAAGTCAGTGAAAGATATTAAGCCAAATAATTTTCAGTTAAAGATCTGTTCTTTATCAGTATTTGTACCGGGTTTCTGACCGATGATGTGAGGATCCAGTTTTGAAATCGTTACCTGGATCCGAAGTTTCAGTAACTTTCATTGTACTTGAGACAAAAAAAATTAAGTGCTTTTTTTTTCACATCAGTTTAATCATTCATCGGACAAAATTCAGCATGTATGTATGTATGCCTTATGAACATTTTGTAGTCATGCCCCACACATGAGATATATGGTGTTACATAAATGCGCATAGCAAAATGTCACGACTTAAGAACAAATTTGTAACATAACAGATGTCACATCGTCAGGTATTCGGTTACCCGACTGTGGACGGCTAGCAGCTGGGTTAGAATTTTGGACCCATTGGGAAGGCTTATTCCTGTGAGCTTTAAACGTTGGATCGTTCTTCTAACAGCCATGTTACAGTAAGGAAGGCACCATTTCTTGAACAGGGTGAAAGGTCAACAGTTAGCCATTTTAGTAACATTAATGAAACATATTTGCTTAAAATAGCTTTATCATAGTTGCAGATTATTGCAGTTATGCCTAATACAGAGATGCAAGAAGTATAAGAAGACAATTGTCATGTTCTTGACACAACGGATCTCCATCCATTCTGAAGAATGTGGCAGGTCCTGCATGGTTCCTGTCTTGTTTTCGTTTTTAATATATTTGTTAGTGTGCTATTTATATCGAACAGGATGCAAAATCCTTGTATGCAAATTAGTAGAGTCTATGAATATCATTATGCATGGTAATTAAGAAGGGCATTCCCCAGTCCCCTTTCATGTTCTGCTTTTTGTTTCTAAGTTGTCGTGAAGGATGAAACTCAAAATACCATTCATGAATACTGTAGATCAAAACTGAAAATTCCATGTGAAGCAAAATATTTGGATTTTTTGGTATGTTTCACTTCCAATTTTTGAAATTGATAGCATTGAGTTGACCAAAATCATGTAAGAATCATATGAACTAAGTAAGAAGGTTTTGTGATTACAAGTCTTGATCGCCACATTGATCACCAGCTACGACATTTGACCGTACCTTCAGCAAAGGAAAGACAGTATTTTAACCATATTATATTGCCAAGTAAGTGTATTTTTATCTTGCCAAATACATTCTACTGAAGTGAGAAAAATTCTAAGAGGCTGTTGTCTGTGTTTTCTTATTTTGTTGCTTTCTCATACTTCCAAGACATTACTAGGAACCAATAGATGTATAGGAAGTCATCACCATGCTGGCATGGATTCTACTCATCAGCAGTGTAAACCCGAGTTGATGTCACCACCATGCCTAGTGCTGGTCAAGACGTTTTTAATTTTCGTGCTCCTTCATATTTTCACACACAATTGCTTATAGCATAGCCTGTCAGACTGCAATGCTACTCCACGCCCTGTTCGTGTTATCTGAGGAGCTGTTCCATACAAACGTCTTGGACGTTTGTCAAAAATGGATCGTAACCATGTGCAAAACACTTGACCTTTATTCTTTTGACATGGTATCCCACTTGCGGTGTGCTCACTCAGTCACGGGGGAGTGCTTGTTCACCCTGATTGGTTGTTCTCCTCAAAGAAATCATGCATAAACATAATTATTGACGGTGTGATTAAATGATCAAACCGGATTGGTTTCTTCACATTTCTGAGGCAAATCTGCCACAAAATAAGGAGAAAGTCAAGATGGCAGCAAATGTACAAGACCCTAGTGTCAAGTCGACAACGGCAAGGAACATCAGAGGGCGCAGCCAGCTCTGTACAAAAAGAAGCCCAGCACGGTGCATCTGACACTACATTACTAGGGTCTTGTCATGACTACAACATGACTGGCATAGATTCCAGTCTTTTACTCACCAGAGTAACCACTCACTGCAGTTGGAATGCATGTTCCCAGTGCCTGAAATCTGGTGTAATTACAAAACCGCCTCACAGTCAATGGTGACAATAAACAACTGATGATTGAATGGTAAATAAAACTGTTTTATTACCAGCCAAAAGTAGCCATAACCGGAGGTGACACGTGGAGAGGGCAGACATTTAAGTTACTGTGACTGAAATGGCAAAGTTATTTACGACTTGGTAAATTCAGTGACATGTACTGTGCTCTTGTAAAATTTTGCAAAAGCACCAGCACAGACAATTAGTTCATGAGAAGAAAACAAAGAACAAGGTAAAAGCAATTCTCAAAAGTACTGTAATTGATTAACAAGAATTTACATTCTTTAGGTAAGCAAAAATTGGTGATAAAAGATTTTTATCTTAGCTTGACTGTTACTTTTTCATAATACATTGTATTGCATGTCAAATGGAATCAAACAATAAAGAAAATTAGGAAACTAATTAATGAATGAAATCATAAATAATCTTATGACTTAATCAATATTATCATAAATTTAACTTTGGTATACATCATCATCTCGTAAATTTTTTTGAATACATTGCAACTGCTGTCTGCTAACAATTTTACCCTTTTTAAATTGCACGAAAAGCAAAGACACTCTGAGTGTGAGCATCTTTCACGGCCATCGATAGTACTGCATTCAAGTCGACAACATGTCACAGGTCGGTCAGTAAAAAGCTTTGATGTACTGCGTCAGTTATCACTGGTAAAGGCAATTCTGCATTCGCTAAGATGTTGACATTGTATAATGTTGAAGTTAGCACGTGAGATTAATCATCTCCAAACTTAACATAATATTTTTAAGTACATTTTAATTTTCGAAGATTGCTTACATGACATGATGATGGTACATGTGATTATTGTGTTTCTATGGGCCATATTTCAGAAATTATTGCACATTTAACACTTAAATAAGCTCACTGATTAAATAAGCTAAACTGATCCATTTCAAGAACTTGATTGAACTAGCTTATGCTTTAATTTGCTTTAATTTAATATTTTATGATGTTCACAACCTGCTGTAGGCCTGTTCCTTGTAAAATTAGTAGCTTCAGATATGATCCAACAAAATGTAGGTATTGCAGGTCAGAATTAGGCCTTTCAAACAGAAGGAGGGTGGATTGGTTACAGAAACAGTGGAAATATTTTTCAGGAAATAGTCCCTAGGTTCTAGATGCTCAGGCTTCATTTATTTATCCATGAAGGATCTATAACCACACTCTCCCTTACATCATTGATGTGCACAACCCTCTCCCTGATCATAAATCAAACCCCCCCCCCCACTTTTCTTACCCTCCCCAACTCTTGATAAGCCCAATCTATCCTTTCTCAACCCCTTTCCCAATGCACTGCAAACACCTAGCCTACCCCTTCCAATCCCACCAAACCTCCAATTCTGAACTACCTACCCTCTGTGCCCCCCCCCCCCCTTCATCACCCTCCTAAGCTTGGTCATCAATCAAAAAAACTTGATTGCAATTGGCAAGTAGAATGAATTTCAATGATCTGAGGAATGTCATTCTTCTGGAAAGTATTTATGCACAAATCACACAACGTTCGTCGTCAGAGGATGCATGTTTAATGTTACCTCACTAAATGGGCAGAAATCAATCTTCAGCTTTCAAACCAATTATCCTGGTGCTTACATATCCAAGTTAATATTCACTATTCATTTCTCATCTTTGATTCCTCCATCCAAATTTCCCTCTTTATTTTTCTCCTCCTCTGACGTTCTGCTTCTCCGTTAGTTCAAGCTTGGTCAATCCCCCTTGGAGGCGTACGTGTCCGTCTCGTGTGGCGAGTAGTAGCCCAACAGGGCGTTAAGTGACAGCACTACATAGAGCACGAGCGTCCCCCAGACGCAACCTGCAAGAAGTTTGCCAGTCGCTTCGGTGTACACGATAAGAACGATGATTGCGAGGGTCTCCTGTTAAAAGAGAAAAAGGGTTAAAGGAAGAAGATAGAATTATATTTTCTCAGAGTACACAGTCAACTTGCTGTTACATAATAAATTTACCCTCCTCCCCATCCCCCTCTAAGCAAAGGGTAACATCAAAAGTGAGAGCAAATGGGAAAATTGTGACAAATGCAGTCTCATAACGAAAGAAACAAAACTCCAGGTAGTGTCAGCCAAGCAGAGGGCATGACCTTTCTACAGTTATCGGTCTGAAATTTTTGCTCGTTGGACATCAAGTACAAAACACCATTCTTGCAGTCGTAAAACCACATCGAAAACCCTCCCACCTCTAATATTATACTTTTAAAAATGAGCTTAAATTGTTCAAAAAATTACATCATAATTATCAAAATGTATTGAGAAACAGAACCAAAGACACAGAGAGTAATCTAGTAGTTTGTCACAGGTTGGATTGGGTGCGGATATTTTATTAAGAAACCCCATTTTCCTCATGATTGCAAATGAATCTTGATGAAGAAGAGGAGGACATGCAATTCACTTCACATGTCCTCTGAAAAGTGGTTTCCATGATAAGAATCTTTCAGTCATAAAATCGTAATTTTATTGTTGGTTCCCCGCCTGGCACGTACAATTCACCTTAGAACCACTGCGACTTCCGTGTCGGGGTATCATACATCCCCCAATCAGGTGGTCAGCATGTCACTGTGTTGTAACATTTTTGTGAAGAAAAGAGATTTGAACTTGATTGGTCTTCATTCTGTTGGACACTGGACAGTATGTGCTGTCAGGGGTTGAATGAAGCATTAGACAGCTTATGGAGTTGTCAACAAATCTGGCAAAATTTCAATTCAGTTCAAAGACTTTTTTGCATAAATCTCAACAAGAAAAATGTCACTGGTATTACACACAGATGTAATGAGATTTAAAACAATAGACAAACCCTTTTGATTTTGCTGCTGTCTGCTGAGTTTGTTACTCTTGATTTTGATAATATTTTCACTCTTAGGATTTAGCAATATGCCACCACAGAACTATTGGAATGTCTCAAGTTCATGTTACCCCAGCAACAAAACTCCATCACTGGTGGATGACTCACCAACACACGGCTGAGAAGTATTGACCTTTTGTCGTTATGCAACAGTGCGCTGGAGTAGAGCATGCTCAGGACCCCGGAGCCGATGCAGAAGGCACCGTAAGTCTGGGTCAGGATGACCTCCACAGTGTCAAAGTCGGTGTTCTTCGTCTGAAAGATGGGAGTAAGACAAAGAAACAAAACTTAATCACCACCTGCATGCTGTATCACTTGATTTGCAAGTTTCCCACCTTGTGAACAATATGGGACAGAAAAGGCAAGGTAGAACGGGTGTCAGAGGCTTGACAAAGATAACATGCACATCCAGTCATTACAAACGATGGCCATCAAAACAAGAAATACTAATGGTAGGTACTCATCACCTCCAAAATTTCCAATTCTCCCAAGCACTTACTTCTGGCCCTTCTCACAACTTGTAAAACTCACCGTGTGTAAACACAATCCTAATTTAAGTGCCACATATTCTGGTTAGCATACAAGCACCACAAGTGTAACTCAATACAGTCTCCTCATGTGAATGCTGTGTAATATACGCTGCTCTGCATCTTTTGAATTTGCTATCAATGAAAGATCAGAACCAATTGAGAATTTTGCTTACCACTTACGCAAAATGTAGCTTTAGTATTGAGTGACCGTACTTAAGGACTTGTGGACAACAGACAATCTAAAACAACATCTCCCCCCTTTTTTGGCAAAGCAATGCTGCACATTTTCTCACGACATTGAGATATCAACTTACAAATTAGTAGCTATTTGAGGGGAAAACTTATGGCATGAGAAAAGCAATGGTGTAAGATTTTTACTGAAGCCACAGCATGGTTATGACCAATTTACCAGTCAACTTCTCAAAGATTCTTGTTTTAAATGGAAGCTGCTTGATGGGACACTGATGATTTCACTCTTGAGATTCTGACATCTGCTGTAAGCTTAAACACCACTGAATGGAACTGCAATTATCTAACATTAAAGCAGGCAGTTATTTATTATTTATATTTCCAAAGAATACATAGCAAAGCAAATGACGGCTTGTCGGTATTCCCTTTTCACCTACACAGAAACCACAAAATTTACTGCTTGAGCCTCCTGAGAGGTACATAAAACTACCTGTTTCAAGGTAATACTTTCAACACCACATTTTACACAAAATGATATGTCGTAAATCCAAGTGCCCAATTTCACATAGCAGAGAGGCCATGTTAGATGAAATTAGGTTGTTGCACGAGATGAACACATCAATTAAAATATTCTTTACCAGCCACTGAAGTACAAGACTTGGGTACGTCATGAGAATTATTCCTTGAAACAGATTCAGCACAGAGTCTGCCTTCATGTGTACATTCAACCTGCTGTGGAGCTGAGAGTGTCCAAAGAAATCCTTGCCCATGATCACAAACATCAGCTGTGCTGCGGCGTTTGCGATGTTCTTGCACAGCCACAGACTCTGTGAAATGTTACAGAAGAAGCCGTTCAGTCGTTGACATGTGTCAGAGATGAAATTTTACCTTGCCAATATTTATGATGAAGAAAGGATGACCAACATACCAATTTTAAAGTTCACTCACCTTACCCTCCTTGAGATACCATGGCTACAACAAATCAGTCACTGATATGTATCTTCCTTACAAAGTCTTCAAACTCCACCGCTGGTGACCTCAAATGACCTTTGACCTCCATTAAAAACAACAGGGATCATCTACCCACGATGGCGAAACTATACACTAATTTGAAGTTCCAGCAACTTTTCCCTCTGGAGATACAGTGTTGACAAGGTTTCTAAACTATGACCTCTACTGACCTTGTGTGACCTTTGACCTTTCTAAAACCTGACAGAGATCATCAAATCATCAAGAGTAACCAAGGTTAAGAGTTTGAAGTTCCAGCAACTTTCAGCAGCTGAGATTTTTTTAAAGCAGCTGAGGTTTCTTTAAGCAGCTGAGGTTTCTTTAATAGGTTTTCAGAGTTTCTCCTCTGGTGACCTCAAATGACCTTGAACCTACCTGGAAAAGAGTAGGGACCATCTACTCACAATGGACTACCTGCATACCATCTTTTTAAGTTCAAGCAACTTTCCCTCACTGAGATAATGTGTTTACAAGGTTTTCAAGCTATGTCCTCTACTGATCCCATGTGACCTTTGACCTCACCAAAACTTGACAAAGATCATCTACTTATCAAATGCTAACCAATACTGTACATTTGGAGTTCCAGCAACTTTCAGTTGCTGAAATATCGTCCATAATAGGATTTCAGACTTTCCCTCACTAGAGACCTCAAATGACCTTTGCCCTCAGAAAAAAAAAGTAGAGACCATCTACTCACAATGAACTACCTACATACCAACTTTGAAGTTCCAGTAAGTTTCCCCTATTGAGATACCATGTTTACAAGGTTTTCAAGCTATGTCCTCTACTTACCTCTTGTGACCTTTGACATTATCAAAACTTGACAGAAATTATCTACTCATCAAGTGCTACCAATTGATTACGTTTGAAGTTCTAGCAACTGTTAGTTACTGAGATATCCTCCTTTATAGGTTTTCAGACTATCCCCGCTGGTGACCTCAAATGACCTTTGACTTACCTGAAAAAGAATAGGGACTATTTACGCTCTATGGACTACCTACACACCAACTTTGACGTTCAAGCAACTTTCCTTTCTTGAGATATCATGTTTACAAGCCAAGGCATCACACACACAAACATGCACACACCCAATCATATATTCAGTATGACCAACCCACACAATAAGTATGAGATCAGTCAAGGTTATCCATCTTGAGCTATCATGTAAACAAAACTTACACACTTTGATGTCTGGTGACCTTTGACCTTCGTCAGCAAATATAGGGATTATCTACCCAGTATCACCAACCCAAACAACAAGTATGAAATCAATTATGGCTACCCATCTAGAGATATCTTGTAAACAAGGTTTTCACAGCTTGACCTCTGGTGACCTCAAATGACCTTTGACATCTACCAACAAAAGTATGGGTAATCTACTTAGTATAACAAACCCACAAAGCAAGCATGAGATCAGTCAAGGTTACCCATCTTGAGATATTGTGTAAACAAGGTTTCACAGTTTTACCTCTTGTGACCTAAAATGACCTTGACATCCACCAAAAACAACAGGGATCATCTACTCAGTATGATCAACCCACACACCCAAGTATGAGATCAGTCAAGGTTACCCTTCTTGAGATACCTTGTAAACAAGGTTTTCACAGCTTGACCTCTGGTGACCTCAAATGACCTTTGATGTCTATCAACAAAAAAAGGGGTAATCTACTTAGTATGACAAAGCCACAAAGCAAGTCTGAGATCAGTCAAGGTCACCCATCTTGAGATATTGTGTAAACAAGGTTTCACAGTTTTACCTCTTGATACCTAAAATGACCTTGACATCCACCAAAAACAACAGGGGTCATCTACTCAGTATGATCAACCCACACACCAAGTATCAACAAAAATAGGGGTAATCTACTTAGTATGACAAACCCACAATGGAAGTATGAGATCAGTCAAGGTTACCCTTCTTGAGATATCATGTAAACAAGGAAAGCATCACACACACACACATACACGCAACATCACCATCGCATAGATTCCTTTAATACCTGTGGTTGGCAGGAAATCAGAAGTCATCTCAAAACCGCAAAGACCAGAATTTGCTACATGCTAAATATGCCATGCTAGAAAAGTGTGTATCCAAAACAATATGTAAATAATAAACACTTGATACTTAGAAATTACAGTAGGAATGTTTGGATACATGTTTCACTGGGGAGCTGGGAAGTATTATTTATGGAGTTCTAAGGAGTGCAGTTTGTCAAAAAAGTTTAGTACGATCAGTTGACATTTATTTTTCAGTGTACCAAGAGCGGTTCTTACTTAAAAAAAAAAAAATGGGAAAAACAGATAGTTATAGTCATATTGGTAAATGGAAGAGTGGCAATGTCTTACAGAAGTAAGCTGCATGACTGCCATGTATTTTTTAACTTTTTAAGTTATGTTTTTATTCCATAAAAGAAACACTTCCAGAATAGCCTGTCCAATTGTTACTATATGGTACAATTGGATTTCTCTCGCAGTGCCTGTCATGAAATCGCTAGACTTTCAGATTTCTTGAGTTTTCCTAATGAATCCAGATCAAAATCAAATATTTCCTGCATGTACCTGTATCAAGGAGGGGTCTATCAACAAACGGAACTTACCCCAAAAGTTGCACCCTTGCTTTTCTCCATGGTGATTGGAGTCAAGAAGTTCACGATACTCTCCAAGGCGGCAGTCTGTTTGAAACATTATGGCAATAATGAAAAACTATTAGCTGTGAACGTTGCGGCTTTTCTAATGGGTAACAATCTCACCTTACATAAAAATTTTACAGCTCATGTGAATGCACCATTGTTCAATAATTCAGATCTATGTTTACAGTAGGCCTACTTACTTGTTTATATTAAACACAAATTCTCTTTTAACTTTTAAAATGAAAAAAAAAAAAAAGGAGTGTTTAGATAATACACAGAATGTCAAAGAAAACAACTGATTTACCACAAAAACACAAAACAGGAGAGAGATTCTTGAATAGGCATCAACAGAGGTATAGTTCGAGTATATGTTCAATCCCGACGCTAAGCACACCACTCCACAGGCACGGATCAAGAAAAAATGGACGTCTCCAATAGAGCCGGAAATCTGAAAGATAGTGAAAACGGAATTAAGCCAGGGCATTCCTCTATGCTACATCGAAAGACAATCCATGGGGTAATTTTAAACTAGAAAACAAAATGCAGTTTTACAAAACTGAGTGAACATGCTCATGAGTAGATACAAGTCAGTCAGGCCCACTAGCTGTAGGCCTGACAGTAACACAAAGGAAAAAGAAAAGAACATGATGGATATACAGTGTGAAAAAAACACATTAGATTTCTTAAAGCTTACAGCTCACATTTTTTTACTTGATATTGAACACAAGATAGGCTGAACGTAGAATCTTGGTGAAACATGTTGACATTTCTTTTCTTAGGAACATATTGAGCATGCATAAGAAATAGAGAACGAAGCTTAAAAAGCATGAATAATTTCACTGAAGCAGCTCTTATGCTAAAGACTGCATGTGGATGGATGACTTTGGATATATGTTTGAGTGGATGTATCTAGGAATTATTTTAAGTGTACATGTGCATGGAGGGACGATGGCGGTGCCAGAACAGATACCGGTACTTGTGGCGGGGAGAAGTACCGGTATTTGGTTCTCACACGTACCGGACAACCCTATTCCCCCTATTTCCACCCTACAGTATTTCCCATATGGATCCTCTTCTTCCCATATGGGTTATATATTCCCACATCGGAATCTTGGAGTCCCTCTCGGAGGACAGTATTTCTTTTGCTGCCTGTATGGGATTTAATACAATAGGCCCAATGATGAGACTTCCAAGTACTCACTCAATTTTCACCGGGTACTAATATAATTCCACAATTACTGTAACTGTGATGAGATCACTTTCAACTTACCAACAGACACATGTAAAATTATTGACGGTTACCTTACTGCATTTCATTGTGAGTAGTATGTAATATTTTCCGAGGTGATGATGGCCAAAAAGAAAAAATGTTCTCATACCAGAATTGTTTTTAAATAGAAAGTAGAGAAAACCTTTAACTAGGGTTTATTTTTCAAAATAAACATACAAGTGCAATTATCTTTAATTGACATAAATTAAAAGTATTTTCTTAAAAATTAATTTGCAGAAGTTCATGAGAGATTCACTTATATTCTGCATTAAAAAGAATTTATATTCTTTCAAGAGATTAAATTAACATGAAACTCCTTTTTAAGTACATACATTTTTATAAATGAAAATCACATACTCTTAGTAATAAAATTTATATACTTTCAAATAATAATAGTCTGCTTAGGGGGTGTGAACTTTAGGTAGCACGTAAATTACTGGTGTGTGAGTTTTGTTATTGTATGGGTACTCCAAAGTGCTTTTATCAATCTCATTTTAAGAGAACATGTCTAGCATGCCTTTTCCACCAAGTTGAGCAAGAATTTGAACAAGATATATTATCAGGGGTATGCAAAGAATTTATTGGAAAGGTTTCACTAATAATGTACTCTTACATGCAGATTTCCCATATCTGGAAACTTTCCTACTATCCCATACAGGAATTATTTCCCATACAGAAAGTATTTCCCATATAGGGAAAACTTTTCCACCAGTTTCCCATACAGTAGATTCCCATATGGACGGAGTCTCTCATTTCCCACACTGTGCCCAAATACCCACATCTTGTGAAACAAGGACTTTAGAGTTTGACCCCTGTTGACCCCAGATGACCTTTGACCCCACCAAAAACAATGGAGTACTTCCTCTTGATATGGAGAATTGATGTACAAAGTTTGAAAACTGTCAGAGTTTCCCTGAAGATTTGGGGTATGGTTTTAATGAGCAAAGTGTCACAAACACACACCCACACAATGCCATCATGAATGCATAGGTTTCTCAACTACCATCAAAACCAAAATGTTGATGTAATGTTATTTAAAACTCAGGGTCTAGGCCTTTTCATACCACCATGCAGGATGTGATGTGTTACGATACAACATGACATTTGTCATTATAAAATGGAGTTGACAAAGTTTTTATCCCTTATCACTGAGACATTTTTCTCATACAATTGTTGTTATCAGTAAAATCACAGATTTGAACAAAATCGCTGAGCAAATGAAAAAGTCACCTGTAGACTCATAGTGTATGTGAATTAAGCAAAGCTATTGCTGCACAACATGTTTTTTTTTAATCATATGGCGTGTAGTCTGCAAGGGAATTGTCCTAGGAATATTATCAGGCCTAGCTAGGGCCTAGGTCTGTTGCCTTGACTGGTTAAACTTGTGTGACTAGGCCTATGTTTGTGATGATGACTTTACCTGAGGAAGTATCCAATTTTCATTAGAATATGGGCCAACTAGGCTAAGCGAAGCAAGACATGACTAATTTTTCGGACATTTTCATCGGATACTGATATGAGCACATCATTAAATTTCGAAATTATGATTAACTAATTAGAGTTACCATAAGTAATGGTGGTCCAGCAACTTGAGGAAGAGCCACAAGGAGCGAGCCCAGTATGGTGAAGGCCACCATCGACACCTGGAGCCAATTCTTCTGAGAAATACGAGAAATGAAAACCAAAAGGACGGGTAGTACGATACAAAATGCGACAAACCCTCCAAAATCATCCATTCTGAACAAGGATTCTTTGGTGAAACTAGGAAACTCAAATTAGCTACAGTCTTACACTTACAGAGCCTCACTTTGAAAAGATATGTGGGCTAATTACGCGAAATACATAAAAAATATGTTTGTCCACCACATGCACACAGTCTGACAGTGGCATACGAAATTCACAGGCACGTGCGGTCGAGTGACGTCTGCTAACGTTCATTGACCTGCAGCTGTGCTGCGGCCGGGCACGGTTGGGATTATGTACGGAAACATGTAAGATGTAAGAAGTAACAAGAAAGAACATGGGGTATTGAGTAACAATCAAGACAAAATTGGAAAAAAAGGCAGTTTGCAAAACCAAAGCAATATACATATTACTTCTATTTTAATCATGTTGTATGAACTACCATTATAGATAAAAGGAGTATTAGCATACACCAGAAAAAATTACATATGACCATTTAACGGTTCCGTTAATGATGCAGAAGGGGCGTGGCTTCACAGGTCAAGTCTATTTGAAGAATAATAAATCCCCTATGAACCCACGCCACGCTACATCTGGCTTTTTCAAACTCACACAAGCCACAACAACAACCGCTGGCTATACGAGCTAACGACGGGAAACACTTGCGCGAAAATTGCTCAAAACTCCTCAGACGGGTGGAAATTTTCTGGCGAAATCGATCACTGGGGATCCAAGTAGTAATATCTTCTTAGCCATGGATGCCATGCAAGAACTGATCCTTTTCGTACTTATTATGGTGGGAGTTTTGCTGCTGGTTTCCCAAATGAAACAGCAGCAAGTGTTGCAGATACTCGCGGTTGTTTTGCTGCTCGATGGCGTTATTTGTATGATCATCCCGTCCTTTGGAAACCTACCGATTTTGATGGTAATATAAATAATTTAACCTAGGCTACTAGTAATAGTTTGAGTATAATTTCTCATACGATCTGTGATATGCTGCTAAAGACTCGAAGTTTGAGTGTTTAATTGACTGATTGACAAGTTGAAGTAACTTAGTAAGCAATACTAGGCGGTAGTAAAGTAGGGCTAGCCAGTATAAGTTAGCAGCATACTCCAGTATTAGTAGTTTCGGTTTTTGAGCGCAGTTGTTATTGTCAATGTCAGTAGCCTTAGGTAGTATTGTGACCACTGTACTAAGTACTGTGCCTTACAGTTACACTGCAGATCGGAGTGTGCCAGATTTGTACATGTATGATGTATTTAGAGGAGTAAGTGCAGAATACCACGATCAGTTTTGGAAGAATACTTTCTTAAAATTGTGGAGTCGCAGTGGAATGATCTTGTATGTTGCTGTGCATATTTTAAAGATCAATACTGTGTTCCTATTATGATAGATCACATTGGCAGAACTTTGATCTTTCAGTGTGAGCTTGATGAGGAAGACCGTGTCCCAAGCAGAGGCATGGTCACGGTGCTACGGTGAGGAAAGTCACATGATTATGACAATATGTTGATCGTACTGTATGTACTTAAAAGGGCTATTTGAGAATGATTCAGCTGCAACGGTCACTTCCACATCTGTTATTATGATAACATGCCTTAAGAGGAGGCACCGCGACTGTGCCTCCAGTTCCATGGTGGAAACAGTTTGGGCCATTGTATTCTGCAGTTGTAACTTGTACCTATTTGGACGGTAGCCTATGTTTAGAACAATTCAACCTGGACAACTCAAAGCAATGAAATAGTTGAAAAGAGAGTTGCACTTCCTGAGTTCAAGTACAGACAGTGTCAGAGTTTCATCATAGATCCTAGGTGATGATCGTAGATGATGATCATAGATGATGATCCTGGACTAGATCATGATCTTAGATTCAGGTCCACTTACTAGATGTTAGTAAGTTCAGCACAAGCATGTTATCACACCTCAGGTGAGATGCAACCGTCTTTACAGTTGGGATGGTTGGAAAAATGCCAAAGGTCACTGTATGTGTTACATAACATCCACTCCACATCCAGAAGAAATTTTTTTTTATCAAAAGGGCACTGACTGCATCCAGAACATCTACCCCATTCCAGTGGCTCCAGCTCTGCTGATTCCTCCTTGAATGAGCACAGTACATCTCTAACACCATGGCTTGTAGGCCTACAGTAAGAACATGTCTGATTGAAATCCTTCAGTGTGTAACTGGAAGAAGACTTTGCATTATTTTTCGCTAGTTTTGTTTAGGGTCTCAAATCATTGCCTCCATGAGAAAAAGAAGGAAACAGATGTCATCGTGAATAAACTGTGCAGTATTCCAGAAGATGAGCTGTTTGATGTGAATTGGGTTTCTTGTCAGAGTATCATGCTCTGACAGACCTACAGTATTTTTATCGTCTTGAAAGTCTTGATTTCAAAACCTGTGGATGGTTTTCTGCAATTAATTGTTTTTCTCATGTTGCATCTTTTTTCTTTCCAATGAATGTAGATGAAGGGTGAACTCACTGACTTGCACATCTTTCTACTTCAATTCTTGAGTATCTGTTGCTTAAGCCTCGGAGCAACCATCTATTTGAACCATAAATCTCCTGATGCCTACACCAGAGTTTCCCTCTTCTTTGGTGCTTTCTTGGTAAGTTTCCTGTTTTGCATGCATTCAGCAGCTTCAGTACATAGCAGGAGAGGAATAGCAGATGGTACAGTCCTATTGATTCATACCAGTACAGTCTTTCATATTGTCAGTTAAAAGATTACATAAACAATGAAATATCACTTCTAAAGCCTTGTAGTTAGGGAACCCCTGAACCAGCATTTTAAAGGCATCACTCATCAACCCAAGCTACATTTTTCTTGGGTAGGGGTCAGCAAAACTCTCCATTGGTTCTGATCTTTCATTGACAGCAAATTTAAAAGATGCAGTGTAGCACATATTACACAGAATACACAGATCTAGAGGTACATTATTTTGGTCACACATGTGGAGGGAGTTTTGAACAGGCTGTGGGAGGGGCTAGAAGTAAGTAGTTGGGAGTAACTAACTGGAACTGTCTGATGTGATGAGTCCCCGTCTGTTACTGCGTACATTAAGCCCAAGTCTGTGTCAGTTTCATTGCACAGATAACAGCGAATGGGAATGGTTGAAAATTCATTTAGTCCTGAATACAATGTCAATGAGAGCACACATATACATGTGATACAAAATAACTTCAAAGGGAAACAGTTTTTTTTTCTCTAATGGGTATTAGTAATTATATGATCACTCTACATCAGGGTGGTTGTTTGCACTTGCATAGACACCATCTTAGAAGCTGTTGTGGAACGTTGCATCGACATAGTTTGTGTACGCTTAAACTACAGTACAGTGCAATTAACCCTAAGTTGCTGCCAGAGCCTTGTACCGGGCAGTGCCTTGCAAAAATTTTGGTCAGATACAGCAAAGTTTATATAAATACTATTCACAGTCATGGAATCAAAACAGGACTAATGGAACTTGAAGTAATTGCATTTGTATGGAAAAAGCAGAAGGATAAACTTGTTTGATCTTATGTTTGTCTTTATTTTTAAATTCATGCAAAATTGCTCGTGGTCATTCATATATATCACTCAGTGAGCGAGAATGACAGTAACAACCTGAACTTTGAAAAGCAGTGGAATTGGCATAAAATTAGCAAAAAAAGAGAACTTGTGTAAATCTGAAAAGGAATGGTTCTTATAAGTAGACAGTGCTATTATTATGAATGCCACACCACAGGTCTCATTTTTGCATCAAAAACATACTCAAGTTGAAGCTCCTTGATATCGGTATCAGAGATTGTAAAATAATTGAAGTATCAGAGGGTACTGTGTGCATATACCCTACTACAAGTTACTGTGCACAACAGTATGTACTGTACTGTAGGCCTCTCTTTGGGATTAACACTGTACAGCACATCTTTACGGGAGCATGCCAGTGATATGTGTATGGTTGCATTCTGATATTTGTATACAGAGTGCTGTAAGTACTGTATTAATCTCCAACAAAGCTTTTATTGTATTTTCTTTCTTTAAAGTGGGTTCCCTGATTTTCTTTTTGTGTGTGTGTGTAATTTTGTTTGTAAATGTTTATATCTGTATCAACTTTTGTTTTGATAGCTCTCTGTCCTGTGCTTTTTCATCCACTTACTACGTGAACCCTCCCAAAAAGCCGAAGACTCTAAGGCAGTTACCTTCAACGATGGGGTAAGCAAAATTAGAAATATGGTTTACTGGACTGTTGTGAAGAAAGCAAAACTTGTATAATTTTTGAGGTTCAACTTACTCGGTTCAATGAGGTTCACTGAGGTTTAATGGTTCAATGAGGTTCAATTTACTCGGTTCAGTGAGGCTCAACAGTACTCGGTATCACTTTTATCCATGTACATTATTGCAGGTTGTTGTCGATTGATATTTGTTAGGCTATTTAGAAACATGATTAAATCCCTATTATGTTGGGAAACTTTTACATTAAAACATTAAAAGTTCCTTATTGTGGGAAGGGGGGGGGGGCAAGGATGTATAAAACATATGAGTTATGCTGTTGTGATGAAAGGTGGAAAATTATGCTGGTTAAGGTAAGTCACAAAAAATGAATTCTGTTACTGTATGAGTAATTGAAAAATCTCGAAGTATTTATTTAGGCAACATATCATAGGCCTAGTTCTATGGCACACGGCTTATTTAGATGTTTGTCGTGAACAGTGCTGGGAAAACTGTTCTTTCATGGGAGGGGAGTCTAAATTTTCCACAGTTTCTGATAATACTGTTAAAAGAAAAAGGGTAATTTTCCTTCAAGTGTCAAAATTTCCCTCCAGATACACAAATTTCCCTCTGAATACGCAAATTTCCTAGGCGCTCCCTGGCTTCCCATCTCTTTCACCCATAGTTATGAATGAAGTGCATTCAACCGACTCAAGCTATTATATGATAAGATCCTCCTTGACCACTGGGCATGGTCCTAAGAACACCTGGCAGATGTTGATTACATCACATGTGTGTAAATATTTCAACAACATTTACCAAAATTTACTGCAAGATATGAAAGCAGAGGTTGCAATGCCTGCAGTTGCCCTTTATCAGAGTGGAGAACAAATCTCCATATATCAGAGACTCTGGCAGTTGTGGAGGCCAGACAGTGACCATATATATATATGTGTGTACAGTGTGACTTTGGGTCTATATGACTTTGGCTCCATCCTGTACCACCTGAGATAAGTCTAAGATATGGAGATTTGTTCACCATTGATAAAGGGCAACAGGGCAACTGCAGGCATGACCTTTGCTTTCATATCTTGCTGTAAGTTTGGAAAGTCAGTGAAATAACTCAGGAGAGGTCTTATTGTATCCTCCTGTGGGCTATTGATTTGGTCACCATTGCATGCACTATTGCTAAATTGATCATTGGACAATGCCCTGACCCAAATCTCAGTCATTGTGGTTTAAAGTGCAGGGTAAGATCAAATGCCCTAGATCTGAAATTTGACAATTGTATACTGCAATGTTAATCTCATTGTGTCTTTTAGCAGTCAGTATTGTAGAACAATACCCGCAGATGACACCGTGCATAAATAAACACTGTTTTGTATTTATCTTAATGTTCGTCCTTGAACAGCCGTTATCTGTGTCAAGGAAACATGATACAAAGCTGTGTGGGTTAGCTAATCAATAATCTCAATTATTGGCGTCGCACACCACCATCTTACATTGTTCATTGACAGCCTTGCAGAATTGCTTGATGTAGGAAATTGAGCTTTCTATTGTTACTCACACAACTTTTCTTTTGGATTTTGGGTGTCATCCCTTTGTATTAAGGAACAGTATACATGTCACTGAAGATGCATCACCCCTCAAGACAAAAGTGGAGCATTTATTAGCAGATCATATTACACTGTAAATGTAAGGCAGTCAAGAGAAATTTAGGGAAAAACTTCAAATGGCTATTGTCACTTCGAAGAAGTACCATGTATCAGTCTACCATATTGCAGTGTGTCACGTACAGTAAATGGGTATTTTTATGGCCAAAGTCACCCTCCATGAAAGATAAATATCTGCACAAGGTTACCGAGATGGATCTTCAATCTGAATGTATTAACATGGACATTGTAACATGTATGTCATGGTTTTCCACACTCAAGGTCAATGTTTGAAAATGTTTTAAAGATACTTTATCCCAGAGAAGAGGAAGGAAAATGTTAGCAAAATTATCAATTATTTCATTAATGAATTTGATGTATCTTTTGGATGTGCAACTTAGTTGCACACAAATTGGGGACATTTAAAATATCACACTCACTAAAAGATATGCAAGTCCATGATTCTTGAATGCATCATCTCTGCACTGTGGTCAGTGAAAGTCTTGTCCTTAAGTAACATTTTGATCATTTTTCACTGTAGTTAATGTGTGACACAAACATTAGGCCCACTGTGGGTATTGTTTGCACTTCATGTATAAAGTCCTACAACAGCTAGCTCTGATTTTGATACCTGAAAAGGGGTTGCCTCATCGAGGAAAGTTTGGGAACATGATGTAGATATTCATCTTGTTAGATCTGTACTTTTGATGCTCAAACTGATGCTTCTTCCACCTACTGTTCTTCTATACTCAGTCCATTCTGAAGCTCGGAGGGCTCGGATTCGCCATCGCCTGTGCTTTCTGCATTTTGATGGCGAGGGATTTCTTCGGGCATTCTCAGCTCCACAGTCGGCTGAATATGCACCTGAAGGCTGACTTTGTCATGAGCCTGGTCTTTGGTGTGATACTGTTTGGGTACCCGAAGCTCTTGCTAGGTCATCTGGTGAGTACTTGTTATCACCATAGCAACCTCTGCTGTTTACACCAGGGTAGCCGGCACCACGGATGTGTGTTTCTCATGTGTCCGCTCTGACTGCATTTGTAATGCCAACCTCCGCAAACTGTCGTTTAGATTCCGACTCAGTGTGCATACAGATTGTAAGCTATTAAAATTTATGTATGCTGACATAATCAATTACACTCAGTAGCACTCAATACTTCTCCTTTAGACCCTGTTGGACCGGAACACCTACATCGCTTACACAGAAGGTGCCTCGTACATGCTGATTCACGCACCACAGTTTCCCTGACCCTGGAAGAAGCATTAATGTATTCACACTTGTTCAAAGTACAACATTGGATTTTCCTATGGCATTATTAGCAAAAAAAATAACCATTGACAATGAGCCTTTCAGTTGGAAGTGGAATTGACAGTGGCGTTGCCAGAATATCAGACTTGGGGGGCAAACTGAGGGCAGAGGAAAATGTTGGGGGGGGCAAAGATTTTCACGCTGCGCGAAACCGAGCGCGAAGCACGAGGCCTTGTGGGTGGGGTCCAGGGGCCGCGTTAGGGTCCCTGGTGGGTTCCAGGGCAAAGCCCCGGTGGGGGTCCAGGGGGCGAAGCCCCCGGAAGCTCTGAGGTTTTAGCATATTTGTGGGTGGAAAATTAAGCCCCAAGAGAGGTATATTATTTATTTTTATATTATTTATTTTTTCGATTGACCATACTCCAAGGTTCCCACCTTTTTTCTTTGGGAGTACCATTTCACATTTACGCGGTACCACAGAGTACACACACACACATAGGCTACATACACTTCCATTCCATTCCTATATTTAGGAAAACAACGACATTCCTATATTTAGGAAAACCACCTACCCGCCCTTCCCTTATGCTGGACGGTAAACGTTCCAGAGAAAATTGGTCTGACCAGGCTGTCTCACTGTTGAAGTGGCTACGGGCATGATATGAAAACTGGCAGCCTGTGTAATATAAATTAGGCATTTATCAATCATGGTTCCCCGGAAGCTGTTCTTATTCAGTCCAATGCCAATACATAGTTTTGTGATTAAATTAATTTTGGATGAGTAAAAGATCTGATTGGGAAGGGTGAGGGCAACTGGGGGGCAAGGAAACAATCTGGAGGGGCAAATGCCCCCATGCCCCCCCCCCCCGGGGGGACCGTAGCACCGCCACTGGGAACTGACCAAATTGGGGGTGGATGTATGATAGAATAGAAAAAAGGTTAAGCGTAGAGGAGGAGCATTAGGCGGGGACCTGTATGTCGGTCGGATGGACGATTAGAGATATTATAAAGGAGAGAAGAGCTGGTGAAGTAAAGGGTGTAACTGCATGCAGTGGGCTTACATGGCTGAATTGCCCTCAGCAAAGGCTACTTTCCCTTAGGCTTTAAATGTTCATGCTCTTTTGAGACAATCATCTGACATTAAAAAGGACTTTTAGATATAGAGACCTTGGATCTTAGATGAGGCAAATCTAATTGTTCACAGGTGTTTCGGTATGTCTTTCGTTTATAAAAACGGTTCATACCAACACCTGCTGGGAAGGTCAACGTCAGGGAGAATGCAGAGTTGCAGCAGGTGAAGCATTTTGCTACGGCGGATGGCATTCTCTATATACGGGAGCTGATGCCACAGCAAAGCTGGTCCCACTTTAAGCTTATTTTGCACAAATTTGTGATTAGATAGATGTACCAGTTTTATTTGTACGTAGTCATGTTGCAAGCCATGAATTTGCTTCCAAATAAGGACACTTTCAATTTTCTTTGACGTTACTTGCTTGCCGTCTGTATCTCTTAAAGGAATTTTCACAAATAGAGGGTGAAAACCACCACCCCAGTGAGTGGTACTGTATGTGTTTTGATAAATGACTAAATTAGGTCCTTAACACACAATTTACATGTTGAGATGTATGTCATGCAGCATATTATTATGTTTGGAACAATTGGTGGTTTTTTCCTTTCAGACGGTCTATTTATTGTGGTAGTGTTGTTAACATATTCCTTCTCAGCTTTGCTGAAGAGCTCTGTGAACATTTACTTCTGCACTGTATACTTAAAAGCAGTCTCACTTAGACATTTAAACTTTGCTGTAACGGAAAGTTTAGCATCACGGATAAACGGAGACACTAATTTATGCTCAATCCTTTCGATTGCCCCCTTTTGCAGTCAAATTCAAAGAGCTTTGACGAGGTGCAGGTCACTCTCACCCAGGTCTACGGTGCATACTGTATCAGCTCAGGAACATTGAGTCTGCTCTATGTCAGCGTTCTATTCACCATCAACAAGAGAAACCTCATGATGTGCAAAGTTCTGGTGAGTTCTTTGTTCTATTTTATTTCATTCATTCATTTGTTGTATGTCTGTCTTCATGTCTGCACAGAGCAGGAAAGCAGGTAAAAGTCTGGAAACGACGTGGGACTGCAACAATACACCGTAGAGGTTTTGTCACCTGACGTCACTCCTATTGTTAGTTTCGTCACCATATTGGATGGGAAAATAAAAAATGACTCCAGAAGCAACTACATCAACGTAGGTTATGCATATGGGGAGTTGTTTTGTCTTCTATCCAGTGAGATGGATGATTGGGTCTCCATGGGCAACGTGTCGTCACCGCAAAACCTCTATACTCTAGTGATGAAAGTCTGTTATCATGATATCAAAATCATCGTACATTTTGCAGCTGTTTTCTCACCTTTTCAGATGAAAAATAGCCTTCATGGGGGTATTTCTCAATGTCCTGTTTCACTAATTAATAAGTGCCGTGGGTGCAAGTCAATTTTTAGGTTGCTGAACATTAGCATTAAATATTGCCAATCTGATGTGGTATTGATAGTGGTGCACATCGGCCCGATCCAATGCACTGCTTCTCAGAAAAAGTTTGAACCAAATTTCTTGACTGTATATGTATGATTTGTGGTGTATAAGATCTATCAAAAGGTTTTATGATGTAAATTGAAACAAAGAAGTGACTGGTTCTGACTGTCTTAAAAGAAGGCCCCAAATTCTGATTTTTGCCTTTTGAGCTTCCAAGTAGCGTTCAAACGATAATCGTAATGGGTAAATATTATGTGCAATACCAGTCATGTATACCGATTATCTAAACACTATAAGAGAGGATGAAACTTACAGTAATTTTTGTAAGTTTTTGCCTGTACTGCAAAAAATGAATTAAAGATACCATCTGCATGTCTTGCACAATGTTTTCCCTTCAAATTATGGTCCTAAATTTGTGTATTTTTCATCCCTTGTGGGCATGATTTCATTGTTTACAGCTAGGCAATACCACTTTCATGAATTTATGCCGTAACTGTTTTACATGCCGATATAACGTTCGCTACTTCTGCCAGTAACGTTGTTGCTTAGTAGCACCAATGAGTAATGTGATACCCGTATGTACTGTAGCATTGACAGCATTTTCATGTTCATTTTCAATTGCAAGTGCACAACTGTTGTTAACACATCGCTTTCATATGTGGATACTTCAGGCTACATTAGACTACCCGCTATACCTAGACGCATTAAGATATGATTACTTTAAACTTTAAGAAGATTCTATGTGGTCTTTGCTACTTCTTTTAAACGGCACTTTTGTACATTATAACTCGAAAAATGCATGCAATATAAATCCCTTTACATGACATGTGAAACATTTTATGAGTTTGAAGCAATATCAGTAATTTTTTTTGTCATCGCACTTTCATATCTTGAAAGTTTTCTATCGTTGTTGCACTGTGATTGATGACTGTTCTAACGAGGGGGATTGAAAAGCAGCTGGAGTTGAGAAAACACCTGTCTGCCCTTTTCATGGCTTGTGGGCTGTTACTAAAGACCTTCAAACATGCTACGGCATTTTACCGAAATCGGATTGCGTGGAAAAAAGTTCAAAAGATGAATGTTGCTTCTTTTTGAAGCAGAAAGTCAGAGGCTTTGAATGATGTGATATACACGAGAATACATGGGGGGAAAAAATATTCATGAATACGTCATTGTCAATGTTGCACCTGTTTTTTCTCTTTACCAAGTAATTGGTCCAATTGTGAAAAAAAATAATCGGTAATTGGTATTTTCCATTATGACATCATTTGTACACTACTTCCAAGCAGCATTTAAGGTCAGGCCAGGTCTTTTCAATTTTGCCCTCTTGTTCTATCTGCTTTAATCAAATTGTATCACTGTCACTAGTTTTGTGTCAGCTTTTTTTTTTTTTAATGATCATGGAAGTTTCACAGTATATATGTGCATTTAATACATTAAAACAAGGTATAAATCAATTATTTTCTTCTTGGCTTCTTCCATTGTTGAAATTTTAGTAATTTTCATCTACAGTAGCAGTCAAACAGACAACTAACAATTAAAATTTGGTCATCATTTTTAACATCAATTTGTCCAGCCAAAAATTGTACATGTAATGACATAACTCCAAGTTTGCTGTCCTAGTTGCGAGCCTTGCAACAATATTTGCTTGCCTTGTAGATATGCCAGACTACTTCCAAACTTGGTTGTTTCTTTTTGTATAAACACAAATGCCTTATTCAATTGCAAAAGCAATAACTCATTAAGAGGATATTCTCACAGAACTGTTACTTTGTGATGTAAGTTAATCCCTTACGGGTGCACAAAGAAGGGGGGGGGGGGAATGTCCGTGTCCATACCTCATTGCTTCTAAGTTTATGAGAAATGTGTGTATACCAGCTACTAAAGCAACCACACTTGTTATTTCTCCTCTGCAGAATGTACTAGCATGTTTGTCAAATTCTTTTGTCTTTGCAGGAAACTCTTGGACTAGCAGTTCTACTTTTGGCCACCAACTTTGTTAACAATGCCGTGGGGGGTTGTGTCCAGACCACGCTCTTGTTGTTGGGTCTGCTCTCCTTCAACGCCCTCCTCGGGTACTACTCCCCCCACGAGACGGCGGGCTACGTCTCCAAGGATGATTGATGGCCTCTGATAAGCCACATGCAAACTTCTTACTCTTCGGAGATTGTTCAGGAAAGATTTACTTCAAGGGAAATAAGGCATTTAGAATACACCAACATGACATCCCACCCCCCCCAAAAAAAAATAGCTTTAATCATTCTTAAACCATTCCATCTCATCAGTAAACATCTACCAAAGCTTCATCTTCTCAAAACATTATGCATGTGGTGAGTAATGGAAGATGCATGATTTGAATTTGGAAAAGTTTGGGAGAACAAATTAGTGTTGAGCAACAAATAACTGAATTTCTATCTGCAGAGAAAGTTATTTCTTGAAAAAAGGCTACTGCCCTTCCTTATTTTGAATAATCTATCATTCTGTGTACACAAACATTGGCTGTAAAAATATGGATGTTTTCTCTTAAACAAACACCCTATTTCCCTTTAAAATTTGTCAGAAATGGTTATAAGTTGATATCTTTCAATTATTGACTCTTCACCAAAAATGATGGGCACCTTATGTAAACACCGTACAACTAGATGTGGAGAACTCTGACAGTTTTTAGGATAGTCACTATACACTATAGCATTGTCAACACTGTAAGTAAATCACTTGAACACATTTTACGTGCTTCTATTTAGATTTTTGTAGTATCTTCGAACATTGGCATTACACCTTGGCTTATTTCAAGAATCTTGCATTCTACACAGTTTGCTGGTTATTGCATGTAGCTTCGCCTTGAAGCCTAGGCCTACATGTAGATTGAAAGAGAACAAAAGTTACTGTATGCAAGATGGTCATAAATAGAAAGTGGTCGCTAAAGCAGGAAAATGCCATTGTGCACTGTTGCACTGAAAATCATCTGTCATGGGAATTCGGGTGATGGGGGTTAATATAGTTAGAGGTCGACCAGTTCAGAATGAGTTACGTCATCCTTACATCTTGGTTTCCACTCATGACCCACCAGGTAGTTAACAATAATCCACGTAGCTGTAGATAGATGTTTCAGTTATTATAAGATGGTTTTAATGCCCAACATAAGATACTACGTTCATTTGCTTGTCTCTTGTGGGGAATTCTTCAGTTGTACAGCATTTTCGCTGAGGATGAGTCACTAGCATTGGAAAGATGAATGTTGCTTCTTCGTGCTTGCCATTACTGTATTTCTATCGACCCCAAGTTTGACATGGTGAAAGGTATCATAGTCATCTTTTCTTTTTTTTTTTTGATCATACAGTACTTTATATGCCTAAGACAGTCTGTCCCCCAAATAAAAGGAAGGGGGCTGAAAACCAGGTCAGTTCCAAATACACAAGGCTGTATCATGCAGTAATATCTCATTCCCAGCATTGCAGCATTTTTAAGTAGCTACACACATTTCATACCCATCCTGTCATAATAGATGGCATAAAATGATACATGATACCCAGCCTAGATAGCTTACTTCAAATCTTGCACATTTTTTTTTTCAGTCTCTACTAGTAATGTTTTTTGTTCAATGATAGAATCACACAATGACTTCCTGTGGTGTGTTTTTCATTTGTGTCTAGCGAGAGCTGCATGAACAGATGAGGCTGAACTCTGCATTTCCCTCTGTGTGCTGTTTTCGTCATCATTAGGTAACCATCCTTGTAAAAGATTCATAGAAACCTGTTATTTCCCTTTGCAAAAAAGAAAAAAAAACAGCTTTTGCTTTCAATTAAATTTAATGATTGAATTGACCACTTGATTCCATTGAAATGTAAACATAACGGCAAGGCATTCCGGTCGGTGCTGGTAAGCAAACAAAACACTCTATGTTTGTGTGTTGAGCAATTGACAACTATGATAGTGTTTCACCAGTGATTACTAATAGCTTGACAGAGGGGAAAGGTATATCTTTAGACAACCATGTAGATTATTGAGATGGTCTGGTGATTAAATCTTTTAAAGCGTTGATCATCTCATGACTGTGGCCCTCATAATTTGATTGCTGGTTTGTTTTTTTCTTTCAAATAAAGGTCATTGTGTAAATCAGTGACTTAAAAAATTGATTTAAAATCAAATAACTACTGTACATTTAAATCAGTTTTTTTTTTTTCAGTTATAACTTATGACTGTATTGTTGATTTTAATCAGCTTGATTTAAGTCAGACAACCAACCCTGATTTGCAAAATTTGAAAAATTCTTCCAAGTTCTTTATCAGGGAAGGTAAATATCAGGGATATTTCTTTTTGTCGTGACTTGGCAATGTTACGGTTGACATGATTGTTGAAAACTCTTTCCTGGTGTGGATAGCACGGACCGCAGCTGATCCATCTCTCCCCCCAGGTGCACCCCCCCTTCTCCACAAAAGTTTCAAAGTTGATCAGTTGCGCCTTGACTCTTATATTGCAGTCGTGTCACTGCTGCTCCTCCTCGTCAGTTTTGGTGTGGAAGCCTGGATAAAGCCACCATAATGAGAGCAATATTTTTATGTAAATCCCACAAATGGAAGACTCTCCCACAATGTGTGAATTCATCCCCAAACAAAAATGTCCCAGTATGTAGAATTGTGAGCTTAAAGGGTCACTGTTGAATTGTGAAATTTCACTAGTTTTCAAAACCGGTCAAGTTACCGTGATGTGCTGATGACAAACTGTCAAACTAATAGGATCCCCATTTTTCCCTTACATTTGAGCATTAATGAGTGTGTTATTAGCGATTCAGTGTGGTTTTTAAGAATTCGTTATTAGACACTTTTTCTTCGGTACTTATTCATATGCACGCAGCCAGTAAAAGCCAAAAACAGAGAGTTTTCATAACTATTGGATGCGAAACTTGGCAACTAATGCTAATTATACAAGCATTGTCGTGTGGTTTGAACCCTTCGAAGTCCTCACAAGTTTATCGATATGAACTTGATGTGCTTGCCCTAAAATCTTTCTTATTAAGTATGATGAAAAGAATTTTGAAATTCTGGATTCATATGTATAGTATGAAACCAGGGGGACACACACACAGTTTGAAATTGGTAACGACACTGCTAACTTTCAGTACCTAAATGTCTTTACCAACTGATGGGCAATCATGTCCCCAAAGTCGCTATTTTTGGTGCTTTTCTCAGTTCGATCATGATCGTTCTGCCACCTTTCTGCTAATTCTATGTCTGCAAAGACATCTCTGCAAAGACATGTCTGCAAAGACACGTTTTAAAGGTGCTTCCAAACACAGTATATTTCGAACCGGTGTCAATCATGCAGAATTGCTGTGATTTTGAGATTTGCCGTGTCCCCCCTCTTTTTTAATGCAGCACATTTATATAATATGCAATTTGGAATCATGTTCCATGCTTGATTTTTAAATGTTTTTTCTTTACTACTTTTTCTTATTTTGTGTTCTTATTTTAAGGCCATGTAAACCAAATGCTCAGTGGTTACCCAACATTTGTAAAGCTTGTTGTTAAGTCTTCACAAAGCTGGCAAATTACCACAATGGATAGTCGACCATTCAATCTCTTTCTTTTAAGGAAGCATAAAAGGGACATGCAAGAGAAAAAAGAATCGTCCAGGCAATATGACATTTTTTGTTTAATTGACCTTTGGATGACTTACGTAAAGTCTTCAAAGTGACAAAAATCGTGAATTTGGTGATTTGATCAACTTAACATCACAATTCAAAAAATTGTCATCTTGCCAAGTTACAACATCTTTTCAAAATTAAAAAAAAATTGTATTTTGGCGAGTTAGATTATCTTGTCAAAATGGCAAAATTAGAAAAAATTGCCATGTTGCTGAGTCAGGACATCTCGTCAAAATGGCAAAATTTACCATTTGCCAAAAGTTTACCATTTTGACAAGTTGTTTTATTTCGTCAATTTGACAATCTTTCCAATTTTTACCATTTTGGTAAGATGTAACTGGACAAAATGACAACTTTCCTTAATTTTGCCTTGTCGATTTGATGTCCAAACTTGGCAAAATGGCAATTTTTCAAATTTTGCCATTATAATGAAATGTCGGAACTCTGCAAAACGGCAGTTTTCAGAATTTTGCCACTTTGGTGAGATGTTATCACTCGGTAAAATCACAAATTTTTTAATTTTGCCATTTGGACAAGTTGATTTATCTCTACAAAGTGGCAATTTGTCGAATTTTGACGTTTTGAGAAATCCATATACCTCATCAATTTTCCGTAATTGTGTCCTTCTTAAAAAGATGCTGAATAATGTCGATAGGTCAAATTTCAGATTGTCATTTTGAGGAGTTTATTTGGTCGTCAAAATGTCAATTTTACGAAAACTGTCATTTTGCCGAGATGGTTCTTTTTTCTTTTGCATGTCCCTTCTACACTTCCGTAGTGTTTGGATTTCTGTCATTTTGTGTTCCCTTACAAAGGGGGAACTTAAAAGTACACAATTAACATTGTTTTATATGTCAGTCTTAGCACAGGTATATTTTGTACTCACTTGTAGTGCTTCCCTTCAGATTTAATACAAGTTAAAAACAGAACAAATCTCTTTTTGTTTCTCTATGTGATCCATTCAGTGGCATCTGCAAGATTTTGGAAAGTGGGGGGGGGGCACAACCTGTAATTCCCCAGAGGCGCACTCGAGAGCGAAGCACGATTTCGGATACGTGGGGTCCGGGGCCCGTGCTAGGGTCCCTGATGGGGACAGTCCAGGAGCAGAGCCCCTGTAGGGGTCCAGGGGCAAAGTTCCCAGAAGCTCATGCAATATAAGATGATTGCCTGATGACAGCAGTAAATTGGCCCTCCAGAGCCTCTTTTGATCACATTTTCGAGTAACAGATTTTATGAAATACTTATTCAATGACAGAGAGTTCAGGTCTCTTGGAAGCCAGCTAATGAACTTTCCAAATGCACCTGTTAACGAACAAGTCTTGCTACTTTGTCCAATTTAGGGTAATTTACATCAATATTAAACTTCATGTTCATGACTATGCATGGTGTTAGATACAAACTTGACAAAGCAAAATTTTGTATCGTGAATTCGCATCGAACTCGTAGCCGACTGAATGAGGAAAGCGGGGATCTTGGTTTGACCCTGGCACAAACGCTGATAACCAGACATGCTGCAAGGGTTTGGGAATGCCCTCGCAAGAAAAAGAAAAATGTGTGATATCATGTAGGGACTGACTGATGGTCTCCGGCTCATCTGGAGGAACAACCAGTGCACAAGGTGAAGTTATGTCTGGTCATGGTTGGGATTCAACAAAAAAGCAAAACCATGGAAACGTTTCCCGTAACCATGGGAAGCAAACCAACTGAAACGTTCAAGCAGGATGTGTTGTCTGAAGATGAGCATTTATTGTTAACTTTTTCATTTCATACGAACCAGGAAAACCACATCTGTACAGTATGCCATTTTCTTTCTGAAGAAATTTCACTAATTAGAGTGCTAAGTAAGGCAGAAAGAATGTTTAGTTTTTTTGGCTAAAAATTAGCAGAAATGGATCTGGTGGTAAATACACTGGACTTCAGAGCCATCACAACAAAAGTCTCATGAAGAAGCATTTCCTTCGCAAATTTAGTAATTATTGGTCAAATGCACCACAGTAGGGTAGTTTGATAGCTTGTTACAACTGTAAGATGCATAGCCAGTCATTTGGTCCCATTTGGCAAGCACAGGAGTAACAGCACATCCTGCTTTAACAGAAATTTCATTCATGAAATACTGTAGTCAGGAACAGATAGATGATATTGACTCACAATTTAAAATTTAAAAAAAAATCTTTTGTTTTTACAATTTAAGGTGGACAAGAGTAAAGTGAACAGTTTAACAGATCTCACACTGATGATAGATTATGACTCCTTTTTTTTTACATCAGGTAAAAATCACAGAAAGGTATGGTAAGGTAGATTTTAGTAGCATTTATGTGCAATAAAATGATTGGATGAATTCTGTTGTTCAGCAGTGTTTTGTGGGTTGGTATGTATTTCACATTGCAAGTTTGACTTAATGACATTTCATGCATACATACAACCTCATACAAGCCACTAGAATACCACAGCAGTGACTAAAAATCACAAGGCGTATCTTCAGATGTAGACTTTGACTAATACATAGCAAACATTTGAAGGACTTTGAATGGACTCCTTGCACTGACGTCACATAACGACAAAGGAGGGTACCCAACGAACAGTACATTATGTTTATGCTAAGTGTGTGTGTATGGAATGGCAGAGACACCGCACATGCAGACATGCCCTTGCTAAATTTAGCAGCTTATCCTCCAGGAGGGTGCTTCACTGTATCACTGTGACGTCACATGCGAGGGGTCTATATACAATAATCCATCACATGGGTAACGACACTAACAGACAGTAAAATACTGACACTTGCAAATTAGTGTCGATACAATTTTCTGAGCCTGCTGCTCATTTTGCATACCTTCAAGTTTATTTCTTTCATTCAACAAAATTTTGCTTCTCCAATATTGAAAAAAAAAAAAAACAGGTGTAGGTGACAAAACTCATTTCTGACAACCAAATCCTGTACAAATCCCCTTTTCTCTAAATCCCATTTCCACCCTCTCGTTTGCCACCTATCTTTATTCACAGACAACCAAGTCCTCAAACCAAACTTGAATGCAGACTTGGATATTAGTCTTGCTATCAACTTCATAAACTTTGATAAAATCTCAAAAACAAGAAAAAAGTTATTTACATTAATTGTTACAATTAGTATTACTATACATTACAAGTTGTACAGGGACTGTACACAATGACAAAAATTCTATAATTCTAAAAGGAAGATTAAACTTTACAACGATGCAGGGTGTAAATGCTAATGTGATTTATTACGTACTAGTCTTATAGTATTTTGTAGTTAGGACAAAATTGGTAAAATATTCATTAAAAACTTTGAAAAATGTTTTAAAGTGGATAAACAACGGTGTTACATGTCAATCACATGCTAAACATACCGTGGACCTAAAAATGGTGAAAACAAAAACTTTTTATGCCTTTATATGGATATCAAATCTTCCTGATGGTACATTTATTTTGTGAAAATGCACTTTTGTCAATATTAGTTGGCAAGGAATAAAACATTTTGTTAGGTTACCACACATATACTGGGTCTTTCCATGTCAAATCACCCAATTTTGAAGAAAGTTGTTGCTCAATCCAAATCCAAAAAGGTGTTTCAATTAGTGACCACTTCAATTGGGGACAGTTACATGGTACCTCAATACCCCCAGCACTGCAAAATGTTTCAATCAATGACCATTTCAACAAGGGACAGATTTCGTCCTTCATATTACTGCAAACTGCAGAAACATTGAACTTGTGCTTTCCCTTTAAATTGTGGCGCTGTTTTGGCGCTGTTTGGGGCTGTTTGCTGAAGACTTCATGAATTTGACCGGATAGGACCACGGTGCGGCTTTTATTTTCTTCACTACCGTTAGAATACGGTTTGAGGTCCCTGGCACAAAAATTGCTCTTCTAAATTCAGCATGAAACCGGTGAGGTTGGAATGCAGAGCCACCATCCAATATGGCAAAAATGAAAACGTGGGTGGTTGTAGAGGATTGACAAGATCAGTTGAGGTTCAGTAATGCCAAAATTCAACTAAATTGAAAAGGATCCAATTGTTGGAGTCAAACCCACTGTTGAATATACACTGTCAGAGAGAACCAGTTGAGCAATACCTCGCTGACAATGAACCAGGCATCGAAGGGTGGCATCCCCAGCTTAAATCTGGGATAGGAGAATCTGTTAATGAGAAGATGAAGACAGGTATCTCGTACAGTATGTTATCTGGTAACATCCACTATATCTTGATAATAAAAAAACATTGTTTCATATGAACTTATCTTCAAATAGTTCTCTCGGTTCCGATGCAGCTACTGCAACTTAAGTAAAAGTAGGGCTTTTTAGTCCATTTCAGTCATGGCAAATGTCATTCAATAGGCAAATGCAAAGGAATGCATATTTGCAGTAACAGCCCAAAAGAGTGTTCAAAAAATTTCCAGAACACTGTAGGAATCGAGCCAATTATTGCATGCAGTAACCAGTTTATAGTACGGAAACTGAATTGGTAAAAATTACGTGCAATATCAGTTATCTCATACCAATTATTCAAAACATATGGAATAATTATTATGTGTTATCTTCTTAATTTGTTCTGGTACTATTGCTTATACAGATACCAATCTGTATCTCAGTACAGTATGTGTTTGCTTTGCATTACTGCGCCAGGTTTGCAATGGCATGTTTTTCCTGTACCAAATAATCAGAATTTCTGAACTGACCCAATTATGGGAGAAATAATCGGTAATAGATATTTTCCATCGTAGCATATATAATCATTTGAACACCGGCAACAAGTTTCAGTGTGCATTCAAGTTTTGCCATTTATTGCAAATGCCTTGGAGAGAATTAATAATCACCAACTTGGAAACACTGACTTTTATCTTTTTCTTCGAGTTAATTCTTTGTTTAGAAACAACCAGAGACCATAACCTATTGCATCTTCTAATGCTGTACAATGTGAAGCAATTGTACATGCTGCAAAGACAGGCAAGCTTTATACACTAATCTTAGTGATTTATTCTCTGAATCTGAACAATGTCAGCCCAAAATGAAATAAACAGGACAATAAAGAGAACCTGTGGAACTGATCAGGATGTGTGGCATAATAACTGGAACACTGCATGTTTCTCTTCAAAGTGGTTTAGTGACACAAGTTATTCTCAGTTGGCGCAGTGGTATGCAGAATACGTTCAGGCAGCAGAGCCAACATGGTAAAAGGAATGTGATTTTAAAATTCTCTGAGGATGTTTACTTGCAGATGTTTTTTTCCCCGGAGTTCTTTACTTGAACAAAAAATATCCTTAGCTTTCCATGATTGCTAGAGCATAATGACACCCAAATTATATGCCCCCCCCTAAAAATGAATGAATGAACATAAATGAAAAGGTTGCAAACAGCAGCTACCTTAAAAACAAGGCATGCATGGTCGTGCTGATAACAATATAAACATCTTAAATTATAAAAAACAAAACAGAAAGAATGTAAAAAAAAAACGCAACACACAATTACAACATTGAGTTTCATTACAAAATTATGCGCATTTGTAAAGAGGAAATGAAGACATCAGAGGCAGCAGAAATTCCTATCCCTCAGCAAAATAAATCAATAAATAAATAATTCAGTCCAGAATTCGTGCATATATGAATCGCATCTTTGGGACTAAATGTATGAATCATCCATCTCTGTCAAATTTCATGAGTCACTCAACTTATTTTCCGTTGGACATCTCAATATGCTGTTTCGTGTGGTGCAGTAAGGTTGGAGAACTTCAGAAGTGGAAGGACGAGACTGGTAGCTAGACCATGTAGTCACTAACTCACTGCACTGTACAATCATACATCAAAAATGAGACCTTTTTTCGCAGGTTGCTGCTATGCATACCGCTGGCACTTAAATAGTTCAATGAAATCAAGTAAAACAAAAAAATGCCACCTGAGTCCACACACTGCATGCCATGGGCAAACTTAAACAAAAACATGCCACCAAAGTCCCGCATTCTGAACGCTGCGGGCAAGCTAAGCATACCATAAGAGTCTCAACAAAAACACCTCCTTCTTGAGTGATAATTTAAAGTCAGTACTCACAGATGCTTTTTGAGCTAAGCTACACCATCTTCTACTCCTCGTATCCTCCTGCTCAGTTGGATGTCCTTCGGAAATATCGTCACCCTCTTGGCATGCAGAGCGCAGAGGTTTGCGTCTTCAAAGAGGTGGACCAAAAATGCCTCTGCTGCCTAAAAGTTGATAAAATTACAACTTCATTTTAAATTAATACTGAAATGTCTACCAAGTCAGCTAAGTTTGCTACAAATGTGACTGCTACGTTTTGGTACGTAAGTCCATGTTCAAACTCTGATGTTCTCAAAACAACTTTTCACTGCCTCAGAATACAAAGCAGAAAGTCAAAGGACTTTGACGATGTCCCTTTTTTTCATACAGAGCCCACACAATCACTCACAAACAAAAGGAACCGGAGGAGAAGGGAACTGCACGATATCAAAGTGAAAAACTAAAATGCAAGAATGACAACCACACTCTGTATCTTTTATGGGTGTGATGTACCAAGTGCTGATATGAATAAGTTATGTCTATCACTCAGCAATTGTTGACAATTGTGGTCAAGAATATCTCTTTAGGGAGTTACTAGATAGATCACAGTCTATCTAGCAACAATCTCTGCTATTAAACATAGATCTACATTTTGGTAAGTTTTCTAGGAAAGAATTATGCATTATTTTCTTAACATGAATGATATTTACCTCTTCATATGTTCACATTCAGGACGTGAAAAACTCTCCGGTATCATGCTGAGCTTTAGAACCCAGCACAAATCTTTGGAATGATAGAACTTATTATATTCATTTCATGTCACATTACAGTGATGACAAGTCTCCCATGGGGCAATTCAAATGACAAACATAATCTGCCCATCAAGTGCTAACAATACTGACACTTTGAAGTTCTAGCTAAATTCAGATGTTGAGATATCTTTCTTAATAGGTTTTCATACTCTAAGCTCTGGAGACCTTAAATGACCTTTGACCTCCATGAAAACCAATAGGGATCATGTACTCACACTTGACTACCAGTGCACCACCTTTGAAGTTCAAGTGCCTTTCCCTTCTTGAGATACTGTGTTTACAAGGTTGTCATACTATGTCCTCTGTTGACCTCATATGACCTTTGACCTCCATAAAAAATGACAGACATCATCGACTTCATTATGTTCTACCAATGATAATGACAAGAGTTTGAATTTCCAGCAACATTTAGTTGCTGAGATACCTCCCTTAACAGGTTTTCTTACTTTATGACCTGGTGACCTCTAATGACCTCTGATCTCCATGAAAAACAATAGGGATCATCTGCTCACAATGGACTACCATCACACCACATTTGAAGTTCAAGCACCTTTCCCTTCTTGAGATACCATGCTTATAAGGTTTTCAAACAATATCCTCTATTGACCTCACATGACCTTTGACCTCCATAAAAATGGCAGAAATCTTCTTGTCAGTTGTTGATGGAGGTTGAAGTTTCAACAATTTGTTGCTGAGATATCTCCCTTGATAGGTTTTTGAACTTCAACCTCAAATGACCTTTGAACTATATGAAAAACAATAGCAATCATTTACTAACTAATGGACTACCAACACACCAACTTTGAAGTTTGAGCACCATTTCCTTCTTGAGATATCCTGTTTACAAGCCAAGGCATCACATACACACACACACGCTCACACATACGCATGCCATCATCATTGCATAGATTCCTTGCCTGCCTCCCGCAAGGATCTCAAAAAGGAACACCTTGACCGACGGAAGATTGAGTAAATAATTAACCAGGGTTGAAATCCATGTTGCTTTGGATTTGGAACAAGCATGAATGCACATGCAGTGTCACCCACTCACACCAGCCATACCAGGGATTCTGCCAGAAACTCATCAAAGAGGGGGGGAATGATTTATTACTCACTAATAAACCATGATTTCTAAATTGATGCTATCCTTGGCGAGAGTTTACAAGCAAGTTCAGAGGGACAAAAGTTTGCTTCAAGCTCAATATAAGGTCCAATTTGAAGGGCTTCAAAGGCCGTTTACTGACTTCAAACATTGCTGCAAAGTGTCCTCTTCTTAAGTGACAAGGAGGAAGTCCCCCCCCCCCCCGCCTTCTGAGTGACTCGATGCACACAAGAATACATCCTAGTACTTGTGTAGAGACCTTCTGACATACTGTCTTATCTCCAAATTCCAAATTTGATAGCCTAGACATTACGAAATGTGCAGCTCATGTACTTCCAGAGTACAAACTTGTCCATTGCTATATAACCCTTTAATACAGCAGAAGGATGCCACTTACTGTGTTCAACTTCATGAGTGTGTGAATAGCTAGCTTTTAGTTTACCTATTTCAATGTTATGTTGAAGCACTGTAATTTGCAAGGATATTACTATTTTTTTCAATATTGTGCACCTAACCAAATTAATTCTAGACTGTTTGGGCAAAAAAATATTTGTTGGACACATACCAGGGATCTTTGTGATACATGTAACATTACCAGGTAAAGGATTTTGGATTTTATAGAGCCTGAGGTATACACTTTATCCTGTAGACCGATGTTTACATTGAGTCTTGTAGTTTCATCTGCCTAATGTCAAGATTTTTGTAGGTGATGTTATTTGTGGTAGGCTCAGAGAATGGTTGTAGACTACAACAAAACAACGATGTCTTTTAGGATTTTTTAGTACATGATGGCGGCATCATATTTTTAGACAATTTTGAGATAGAAATGTTAAAACGAACAGCACATTTCAAGGACAATTTTGGTTAATCTTTTGAAAATGGTAACGGTTCCGAAAAATTAAGTCAGTACCGGACAGATTTGTAAAGGTACCGGTAATAGTAATTGAAAACTTTAAAGTGGGTACCAAGTAGAACCCATTCCAGTAAAACCAGTACCAACTTGAGTACCAGAATACCACCCAATCCTAATTAGTTTCTATGATTCCTATCATGAAATATTGTGCCAACAAGATTTTCAGTGTTTGACTTCTGGTGACCTCAGATGACCTTTGACCTGCACCAAAAACTACAGGGTTCTTCATGTCAATATGGGGCATTTACGTACCAAGTTTGAGAACTGTCAGAGTTTCAATTCTTGAGATATCGTGATAACCAGCAAAGAATCACAAACACACGCGCACACATACCTACTGTACACGCAATCATGACCGCAAAGACTCTCTTTTCATCAAAACAAAAAAAATGAAATGAACTGTAGGTTATTGCTTACCTCTTGAAGAGCCATTATTCGCTACTGCTTGCCATCTCAGTTCGTTGATTGAAAATGTTTGAGTGACTTCTCTGATCTTCAGCCAAAAAAGAAAAGCAAAACCTAGTTCAGTTTGGTAACAGTACATATTGCAGCACTGATTACATTAATTCATAATTCTTACAAATTTAAATTTCTTTTAATGTTATTGAAATTCAATGGTTTGGTTACCAACTTACCAGTTGAAAGTTTGTTCCTTCAGCAATACTGAAATGAATTCAATGAATGTATCATGACATAGAATTCAACTACTGTACAGAAGCCAGTTTCAGAAACTAAACCAATAATAATGGTTTTAATCAGCTACATTAAGCAACCAGCGACTGTACACCATACCCATCTGGACTTGTACAGTACATTAGACCAAAACAGTTTTGGTAAAATTATAGCAGAAAAGGAAGAAATTTATACATCTTGTGTTTCAGTGACAAGGTTCACTGCAACCAACACTGCAACATTAAAAACAATTACATAACTACATTCTAACCGGTCAGAAGCACTTATTTTCAGGTCACTTTGTTATGTCCATGTACAGTAGTTTGTGCGCATGTGCGGCAACTCTTTTCAGATTCCACCAACTTATTCTGAGTTTTTTATCTCTGATTTTCTGAGCAACACTAAAAAACAGATGCAGACAGGTGTCTTGCACATAACATTGATATAACCCACATCTATACATAGCCCACTTATGTCATACTCTACAAGTAAAACAACAGAACAACCTGGAATTCATCGCCACTTTGCACAGGAAAGTAGCTAACTGTGAATGTAACTTGGAAAGTTGTGAATTTCTTGACATATATTTCATAATTTCAACTGTAGAATTGGCACAATAAGCTAGAGTGTGATGCTCGTCGCAGTCGAGTCTGCTGAAGCAGCATTTTAAAGTCACTACAGTTTGTAAAGTGCTACTGTGCAACCAAGGCCTCCCCACAGACTTGGAGAGATGATTTTCTCAGTCAGAACGAAGACATTTTCTGTAAATATTCTACTTTCAGATAGTGCAAAAAAATCCAGGAGGCAGGAAAAATGTGTTTTGGGTAGGAAACAAGGAACTACTTTTTCTTTTTTGTGGTCGGGGGGGGGGGGTTTAAAGGATTTATTCAAGTGAAGGATTAATTCTCACCACTCTTGCAAATGGTAGCTTCCTCAACAATAAATTGGTAGACTTCTGATACTTTCTTATTTCCATCAGTGCACGGGTTCCAGGTCTAAATTTGTATGAACCTGCGAATGAAAATGGATTTAAAGCAAAAACTGAAGCACTACACATGAATACACCAAACCTTCTGGAATTAATTTTACTAAATTACAGATTGCAGTATCATCTGCAGCACTCCAAAGAAAAAAAAATTACATCTCACATGTATACCAGGTACTTAAATTACATTTAGGCAAGGCCTATGCAAATTAGCCGAAAATGTTGGTGCCAATATTATTGACACTGACGGTGTTCAGTTACAGACCAAGTCTTGGTACTACAACTGCAGAATAGAATATCCCTGCAACACTTACCACTGGGACTGTGGAGCTGCAGCCACTATGACTGTGCCGACACTATCAGAATATAACAGTACTTGATCATTGATGTACGCCACTTCACTGCTACTATAACTGCACGGCCTCCATTCTCAGAGCAACTGATCTTTGAACTCATAAGTTACAGTACCTTGATACATGGCATATTCGTTCACTGTGTAGTACGATGGCAGGATGGCCAAGATGGCACCTCAAGTCATCCATCATACTCGAGAAGTCTTTCTCAAAATATCTGCACCCCCCTGTGACTGCTGCTATACTCGAGATTCAAGGCTCAGAAAACTTAGGGCAATACTTTTTCCAAAAATATACACAGAACATATGCTCAGTTGTTCTCAAAATAACTGCACCTCCATGCAACCATGACTATGGCCACAGAAACTGTGTACTCTGACTTTCAAGAGGGGTGCTATCAGTATCACTATCAGGGCATTGTATTCTGCAGACTTCACAGTTAACCTTCAATCTACTGGAAAGCATACAGGCAATAACGTTACTAATGTTAGTTCAAAATAGACCTAGGCCAGGCCTTACTGCACTGTAGCATTGCATTTGTAGGTAGACCTAGGCCCTAATGTCATTGTTACTAAATAACTCTAAGACAACAATCTGGGATATGGCATGTAGCATGGTTCAATTGGTTGCACCTATATTGACAATGAAGTTGGTAAAAATCAGAAACACTCATTTTGATGGGGTTATACTACAAGCAGTACTGTACCCTTTCACATGTAATGATATGAAGGTTTCCTGTGATGTCTCTTCTCATTCTAAAATCAAGCACAACACATTTCTGCTGTTAGAAGTATTTTCTAGGCTAACATAACATTTACTCATTTGCAACTGAGTTAGGCTAGCCTATCTAACTTAACTAGCTATAGGCCTAGCCTTGTTTTGCGCTTATTGCTGAACCTGAATATTGTAACGATAAGTTAGAGAAAGAACAATTTAGACACTGTACCACGTCTATTCTGGGTATTTGATAGCCCTGGTGTACCTCGCTGTTGTGATGTGACTTTAGGACTTGAAGCTGGATCGGAGGACTGGTTAGCCTGAGGCTGATTACGTACCCTTTTCTGCGGAATATTCTTCCTCTTCGTCGTACTCGCACCCTTATTAGGAGTGCGCACCGCGTCCTGACGTCTCACCATTTTCTCCTAAATGCAGGTTCCTTCTGCATCCAAAACTTAGCAGCAATGCTATAACACTAAACGAAGTCTCGTCAAGTACCGTAGTTGGATGTTATCTGGTTATCGGTATTGCCTTAGCTAAAGTAAGATGTTGTTGTGTGCTAAGTTTACGAGAGACCTGGTCGTACTTCCCGCCTATGCTAGTGGTATGGTAAGTGGTGCATTAGTGCATTGTGTATGATATTTACAATGCCGTGACACTGCAAGTCCGGTGTTGTGTTTACTGTACCTGCATCCTGGATCTGTAGGGTTGACTTGTTCAAACCAAGCCTACCGCCACTTAGTCATGTGACCCATATGCTGCAACCAGAACTCACCGCTGGAATGTATGTCAAGTTTGCCAAACGTTACAGCTATGGCAAGCCTACTGTGCAATAATTCGAAAAAGGGTAAAAAGTGAAAAAGCCTGCACAAAAGAAGGTCAGTCATGAATCACTTGAAAAGCTGTTTCTTCTCCATATGTGTATGTGAGTGAGTGCTCAGAATAGCACAGCACTACTGTGGTCTGTGTTTCCAGAGGAGACAGAGAGGGAGCGTTGCAGCTGAAGAGGAATCCGGCTAGGATTCGGAAAGCTTTCTTTTTTCCCCAAGTAAGTCCTCTTAAGCGTTAGAAGTGGTCATTATGAATCCATCTAAATCGAAAAAGTGAATTTTCCAACTACAAAACTTAACGAACGAGATGATGGCCCTTTGACGAACTTTTGATTTTTTTAAAGTAACATTTTTTTCATTTTGCTTTGCACTGCAGATGAAATATTCTTCTGTAGATCTTATCTGAGTATGCCTATTCCAGATTCTAATTTCTTCATGCCTGTAGATTACTTAAGACTAAACTTTAATGAAGTTGAACTAGCTAGTATACATGTTGACGCTTGTAACCGAAGACGTCTTCCGTGACCTACAAGTATAGTTTTTGGAGATAATTCGCTTTCTACTTTAAGTCACAGAAAGTGCCTGTCAGTGTTAGCTGTAGATAGTTCCATGGTTGTGTAATCCCACTCACTATAGGTCCCACTGCAGTGCGCTGCTCTGCTCTGCACTACACTGATCATAAAAACACCAGCGCATTCGCTTTCGGCCTACTGTTATAGCGAGCGGCCATGCATGACTCACGCATGCTTCATGCATGACGGTCATGTGACACACAGACACACAAAATATGGGGAAATATGTTGCTAACATATAAATTATGAATGTAAATGTCTCACAGTTTCTAATCCTAGTACAAAGTTTAAGAAATGGTAAAAGGAAATATTATTGCCCCAAATTTCTCTTAATATTTTCCCGGTAGGGCAACTTGCCCCCCCCCCCCCACCGTCATTTTACTACGCCACTGGATCCAGGATTTTTTCTCTAGGGATTTCAACCATGAGAACCATGAAAGGGTGTCTTCCATCTGAAGGATTTACGTAAAAACTATATAGCGCTTTCAATGTTGATAATTGTTAAGATATATTAATATGTTAAATGTATTACCGTTTGGCCAGAATGGCTTTCGTACAATATGTTGTGCGAGTTTTTTTTTCTTTAAAAATAGTGAAGAGCTAGAGGAGCCTACTAAACAGTTAGATGTCTGTGATGTAATATTTCTTTACACAATTGACTTATTTTGGAAATTGGGGCGGGGGGTTCACTCGGGGTGAAAATGGAGTATACTGAATTGTGACCGTCCGTCAGCTACATAGATTCACGAAGAAAATGTACGGTATCCTGGTCGTTTTTACTTTTTTGGCACCGCTTACAGCAGTTCGTGAATGTAGATATTCCCCAAACTATTAGTACGTCATGACTGGTCTAAGTGCAACTTCGAAACCAAAGCGAGCGTCAGTTCGGTGAAATGCATTTACTGTCTACTCAATGCTTACAAAAATTACAGTTGAAAAGTGTATACAGGAAATTATCGACCAGTAAAATAAATACAGTAAGCAGCTGGCGAAGTTCACTGGTAGTCCTGGCGTCCGAAGGGCCCAAATTCTCTACAGGACAACCACAAGTTGGTACATGGTTATCCTTCAGACAGCCAAATTAGGAGAGTACTAGAATCAAATTAAGAGTTTATTTGCAATATCTTCAACATTATGAGATGAAATACGGTGATGAATTGTTGGCAGTGCAGTGCATGAGTGTTACTGGTACATCAACCTGGAAATATACAATAGGCCATGACATGATTTTGGGAGGACAATTAAATTTGAAAAGCACAATCACATTTTACACACGTATTCTTTAGTCTACTGAAGATGAGAATGTTGAAACAACGCTGGTAACGCAATGTATTGCGCAATGCTAAGTAAACAAGAGTTTAGTGATAGTTGATGATACATACAGGACTGCGTATGAAATAGGAAGCCCCACCTACTCATACCTTGAAAAGGCGATAGTACTGAATATTCATATTTGATTTGATGAATATGGATGTTACAGACTTTCGGAGTTCTTCACCGATTTGTTGAGAATTTGGACTCGCGTCTCGAAATTGTCCACATTCTTTGAGATAATCTTGATCATATTTGTTAGTTATAACTCATTGTACGATACCGGTGGGAAATTGTAGTGAAATAAATTGTGAAACTAAACCCTGATTTCCCTTTTAATAGGGACGCCGCCATAATAATGATTGAGGGTTACATACCACCATTCCTTTAAAGAGAACACATACTATTTAAACGGAGCATCATTATCAGTTGGATAGTAACGGAAAGTGTCAGCCGAAAATACCCCTGAGATCAACATTTGGCATTTCCAAACCGATTTACCCCGGTACCACTACAATGTAACTTAAATACGTATTATCTACATTTTCTTAAATTCATTTTTGGAGTGAAACACGAATTGGAGGCACGCACCCCATGTCCCCCGCCCCCACCTTCATGGAGGTTGAGGGCTTAGCATGACAGAGCAAAACATATTCCACTTACAGACTGCACGGGTGGGGGGGGGGGGGGGGACTTAGACCCAACGTGTGCCCAAACTAAGATTTAGTGCACACAAAATATAGATCTCTTGAAATCAATGAATTCAGAAGTCATCCAACTTACTTCTAGTTTGAGGCCTGAGCTTAATCAATTGAATTGCTTGTAACAGATGACTTTGATCCATCACAAATACTGTAACATTTAAGAGCTACTGGGAGTCCCCCCCCCCTAGGGACTTTGAACCTGGACTTGAAGTTATCCTGCAACTTCGGTTTAAAACCTGTGTTTAGTCATACTTGTCATATTTATCCACCCTTGATTTTAGACCTGTGTTTAGTCTATGAAAATACCCTGCAAACGAAGACTTACATACTTCCATTCCAAATACTATAAAAACCCAGTCGTGATAGGGGATTCGCCCTTTGGTCTCCCAAAAGGGGCGTTATACCCCTAGATTTGAATTAATGCAGTTTGGGTTTTAGACCTGTGTTCATCTTGGATAATCTAGGACTTTCCTATCAGTAAACTAGGATTATTGGCGAAAATTTAAGTTTATCAACGATAAACCTGGATTTTTGATCGAAAAACTTAAATTTCTAACCGATAATTGGTTTTACGCTCGATAGACCATATTTTTGAGGCCATGACATGTACATTCAAACTCCATGGAAACTGGTTTTTTTTCTAAATATTTTGACAAATTGATATCCAAAAGTACCTTTGGTGTCCTTGCGACGTCTTTCAATGTTATGCAATCAAAGTTTTAAGTTTCATAGTTTTCACAGTTGGTAGCTCTTTCTTGGAAAACTTTTTTTTGTTACAAGGCAGCTTCTGATGTTATGGAACCCGTCAAGCAAGCCCTATCAATCCACAATAATTCAAAATGCATCTACGTGCATATGCCTGGATTTTTTTTATGGATTTGCTTCAAACTTACACATAATCCTCTTGGGGTCTGGGCCATTTGGATTGTCCTTGAAGTTTTGGTCCAAGGTCCCATGTAGCCCATAACCCATTTTACGAAATTCTGAAAATGCTTGTCCTCGTACTTCAGATTGCCACCCACAATCTTCATGGTTTGTCATCAAGATACGTTGTTAGTGATCACTTCAGTGTGTTCATGGATATTTGGTGTTGATGCTTTCTCATACTGATTTTCAGGTGGCACCTTTACGGTGTTCAGAGAATTTTGCCCCAAATCTCAAGGTGGGCCCTAAAGTGGATCTTGGGAAATATTGCAAAATACTGACCTCTAGTTAATCAGAGTTGACAGCATCGTATAGACGGTCATCTTAACAATTTTTCGTAATGTTTCTTCGTTAGGGATCTGTATGTGGTGTTAAAGAAGTTTTGGTCCCTGGTTCAGTATGGACCCTTTGATCCATTTTACGAAATTCAGCAAAATACTTCTCCTCCTACAGATTGTCATACGTGCGTAGTGGATGCAATATATCGATGGTTTGTCACTATGATACTTTGTTAGTGGCACCTTAAGCATGTACATGAATTTTGGGTTTAAGGCTGGGCTTTGTACGCAGTATTTCTAAACACCATAAAGGTGTCACTAGCAGAGTACCATTTTGTCAAATCATTCACATTGTATCAGAGAATGTGTGGGGGAACAGCTTCTTGCAGGAGTACATAAAATAGGCCACAGGCCTATGACCTTGGATGAAAATGCTTTAACACCGTGAAGGTACTACTAACAACGCATCATCGTGACCAACCAATTAGATTGGGGATGAAAATCTGTAGGAGAATGACCATTTTGCACAATTTCATAAAGTGGGCCATAGGGCCCACATAGAACCTTGGACCAAAAATTCTGAATACCTCTTATGGCCCACCACCTAAGAAACATTGTTTGTAAGTTTCAGACAAATTCATGAAAGTATATGCAAGTAAAAGCATTTGATATTATTGTGGAGAGATTGCTCATGCATGAACCTGCCCCTAATATGGCATCATACGACGTCATACAGAATCAAAGATTTTTCAAAGGGGAGCTTCCAACTGCGAAACTTAAACCTTTGATTCCATAACATGTAATGATGTCATAAGGTCACCCAAACCAGTTTGGGATATAAAATTGTCCAAATATTTCGAAAAAAATAGGTTTAACGGCATTTAAGTCTACATGTCATGACCTCTTTTTGTTTGAAATTTAAAGTTTATTAACGAGTTTTATTTGTAACGAGTTTCACAGATTTTCTTTCTTTTATGGTATACTTTCTGTCTCTTTCATACTTGTAGAAGCCTAGAAGGCCTCGGATAAGATCAGGCATGGCTAACGGAGCTACTCTCTTGAAATAAGTTTGAAATAAATAATAATAATATCATAATAATAATAATTTTCAGTCAACATGTAATCCAGCTTTTTCAACTTTTGAGAATTTGGCTTGTCGTCATGCAGCTCCTTTGTGCAGTAGTGCAACAATTAGTACAATTAGCGTTTATTCAACTGAAAATGTACCCAACATGTAGATTGGTGCCCAGAAGTCATGGAATGTGAGTGCTGCGCCTGGACGCATTACTACATTTTTCTTTTTATGTGCCTGTATGTTCTTCAGTGAGAAGAGGCCGCGGACAACAAAATCCATAACTGCAAGAAAGCTTGGGTGATTCGGTATTGATAGGCGTTACAGGTATTGCATTAGATAAACGTTTTCCCTTATACATTCACGGCTGTCATGTTTTTGGAGTTGGTTTTGGATTCACCCATAGGCCTACTGTGTGACTCAATGTATAAGATGAAGTTGCTGCCATTGGTATTTTTATGATACATAAGATGCACTCATGGAAATAAACAAGAATTATCCGTGTACTTTGTCAGTTGAATAAAGTCGTTATATGGGCCATGGGCTACTGTCCGGACCAATGTAGAGGGTACAATTGCCATCAGTAGTATTTCTATGATCCCCACAAGATGCACTCTTTGAAATGCAAAAGAATTACCCATGTAGCTTTGCCGGCAGCCGGCTGTTTAAAGTCGTTATTGGCCATGGGTCTTTTTGTTGCTTCTTTCTAGGTCCAGGCAAAGGATAAAGTTGCTGTCTTTGCTAGTATTTGTGTTCCCTAACATGTACTCTTTCATATGCAAAAGAATTATTTATGTAACTTCTCAGCTAAATAACATCAAATTTCAGAGCCATTACAAGCTTCTATCTGGGGTCTTGTACAAGCTAAAATTGATGCCACCCTAATTTTGACTATTAGTGAGTCCTAGTGGATATTTCCTAATTAAATATATCAATGTAACTTTTCAGCTGAATAAATGCATTTTTGTCCCCCCCCCCCTCCCGTTTTGGGCCTGGGATACAGGATGCGTCCCCGGCAGCAAGTCCACCCCTTGACTTCTGGGCCCCCACCTACATGATGGGATCATCAAACCTTTTGCACCTTTTCAGACTGATGAAATAAATGTTTTTTGCTCCGACTCCCGGACTAAGCATTGCCAACTTCCGTGCACATTCAGCTCAACACTCAAACTTTAATTATTGGGAATTCCCTACTTACGTCATAATCTAGAATGTTCTATTTTAAACGCAAGAGTTCCAGTAAATACAGACTACAGTATCAGTGCTTGTGCACAGTAATTACACGAACACATGTGCTTTGTGCATGTTGGGTTTTATTTTAGTGCCAGACATTGATCTACTACTTTGACCGACTAGGAAGTTTCCTCCAACATTGACCACTTACGTTTCACCTCATTCGCATCAACCAGTATGTCGACAGAAGATGTAAGCGGCTTAATTCTTTCACTTTCTTTTGTCTTTGACAAGACAAAAACTCAACGTTTGACTTTGGGGTCCCCACGATGGATCAGTATCGTGAGCATGGTGCCTAGGCTTCATAGGCCTAGGACTAAGTCAGTAGCAATAATTTAGCTTAGGCGTAGGCGCTAGACTTTCTGTATTCACTCCTAGTCCCACTAATACTATTAATTACTCAGTTTTGCTGGTGCAACTGTACAATACCCCGCGACTTGAGAGATGTATTGTAGAATTCGGATGCTGTAGATTCGATGTCGTCACATTGCATCCCCAAATGGGCTCCCAAAATATTTGCCAGCTCAAAAAAAAAAAATTCAACAATTTTTAGTGTGACTAAGAATATTTTGGGTGTCAGGATCTAACATAGCAACCTAACATCCAGTGGTATGGTCATAAAATCGTATCTGCTTCCACTCAAATTTGGAACGTTTCTGGGTGGAGGGGTATTCTATAGTTACTCTGACTAGCCTAGGCCTATAGTCTAGTATTGTATGGGTATTAAATTACCTGCATGACCTCTTGGCGGATAGGAAGCAGAGGCTGTTGGTGATTGGTTGTGTGGTGGCTAAGAATGGGGTTTGAATCAGACTTGTACTGTAGTATTGAAGTCCGTACTCATACTCGAGTACATTTTTCTGTACTCGTACTTGTACTTACGGATTTGGACCTGTACCATACTCAGAAGATTTGAAAATCAAGTACTCGTACTTGGACCCTTGCACTCATACTCCGGCGCAACTTTAGAATCCGTACCATATGAACGTGCTCGCTAGCTTCAATTCGATTGTTCGATTCGGTCCACTGCCATCCTTGACTAGTGAATGGATTGCGTCGGTAAACAGGGCTTGGGTATCGGGTCAGGGGATCAGGTTAGGCGTCATGATTTAGGGTTAAGGAATGGGGTTAGGGAATAGGGTTAGGGAATAGGGTTAGGGGATAGGGTTAGGGGATAAGGTTAGGGGACAGGGTTAGGGGATAGGATTAGGGGATTGATACTTATTTATAGTATATGAATATATATATACTGTTATATGACTACATTGGATTACGTGTTTGTGAATTGTATGCATTTTCGAACACTCAACCACCACAACCGCTCTCGCAGCGTAGTGGGTTGAGCGTAAGACTTATGATGCATCAGTTATCATGATATTCTAGGTTCGTATCCTCCTCTAACCTATACTTCTCTTTCAGCAATAATCTACCACTCTTTCCACAGGTGTCAATACATGTTGATCATTACACAAAAAATCGGTGATTTCGGATGTCTAAAAAAGATAAAAAAAAAACTAGCGTAAGTAAAAAAAAGGTAAATAACACATAGACGCTATGCAAACTCTTTTAGTTATCTGATACCTTGTCCGATTGGTACGGATTCTAAATTAGTACCCATACTCCAATTTTGTCCTCAAAATTTATTCTTGTAAATGTACTCATGAATACGAAATTTCAGCCCAGTATGTTAATATTAGTAATCTTCAGTGATCTTTCTAATTTAATAGAACTTGAAATTATTTAAATTGTACTGTGTGCTGATGAACACAATCTATCTCAACAAAGCAAACTGTACTGTTACAAGGAGCAGTAAGGTTTGTAGCAAAGGTTTAGAACGAACTATCTTTGAACAATTTAAAGAAATGACTTCAGTATTACTATTAGTCACTTTGGGCTAATAAATACTGGTTAAGAGTATCATCGTCTCATGCATTTAAGGATTTCAGCCCCATCTTTAAAAATAGAACATCATGCCTGGGTGTAGTCGAGAATGGCAGTGTTTGAAACTACCTTGGATCACTGTAACTACATCCTTTCAAATCTTTGAAACTCAGACGATGTTACTTTTAAGAGTTGTAGGTACAGTAAGTGGGCACTTCCAATAACAAAGACTTGGTACTGGCTGACATGTTTGCATTTGGTGAGTATGTCTTACTGTACAGTACATTTTAGCAGTTGAACTTACGTAAACAGAAGAACGTGTGTGTGAATATGGAAAGCAGAAAATTTTCCTATCTCTGTGTGCAAGCTAATGGAATTCATTGTTAGAGGAATAGCATTGAATTTTACGAAGTGTCGTGCACAAAGTCAGTAGCCAGATTATTCCAATGGCTCCAAAGACTGCATCCTATCATCGTACGACTGAACAGCCTAATAAACTGAAGATGCTGGTGGTGAAGATTTAAAGGGAATTTATCATCTCAAATTCACATCAGATATTTCTCGCTGTTAGGCTCTGAGAATCTTCAAAGGTTCCAGATTTCACTCTGCTGGTTTTTTTGGATACCAAGATCTTATCAATACCTTGACAGAAAATCACAAAGGGGAAAAGATCCATGCACATAAACCCAGCACCCCCAACTATTCTGCAGCTCTTGGCCTGAATGTCACATTTGATCTTTTTCAAGTACAGTAGTTTCTGATTCTTACAGAAGGGCCCCAAATCCAAATGATTTACTCATTAATCAAGATTTTAAACTATTGATCGAAGAGTCTTTTGACAGGCTTTGCATAAGGATCTACAAAATGCACATTCAGCGGCAGTTAAAGGTTTAATTGGTTTAGGTGCACAATAGAATATTTCAAAGAAAACAAATATTTTGAAGCACTGTATAAGGTAACAAAGAAAACTAATTGTTATATTGAATAGAAATTTTCACTAAAAGGTATGTAAATCAATAAAAAATGTAATTGAATGCTGTACGTCTTACTTCTTAAAGAGGGAAATGAAAATAAAATTAGATGCAACCATTTTATAGTAATTTACAAGCGTTTTAAGATCTCTAGGCTTTTAGTGTGATTCCCAAGTTTACTTGTGTATGGTACAGCACTGTGTAACCTGTATATACAATGTGTACATTAACTGCGCCCAAAGTTCTAACTGGTTTTCTGTATTGTCTGTTTAGCTCCACTTGGACCTCCAGGAACTGCAACGGCTCCTTGAATTCACGAACAGACCTAGTGTGCAGGGTATCCTCGCGAAACAAATAGATGAACTGGAGGCAAAGATTGCTCTTCTTAAAAGTTCTGAAGCTGACAAAGAAAATGCAGGTGGAGAGGGAATCAAGAACGGAACAACAAAGTCGTCGAATGTTGGTCTTCCTGTTTCAAAAATTAGGACATACGGTATTGAAATTTTTAACTTTTGACATTGCTAAATACAGTGCCTCAGTCATCCAATGTTTGCAAGTTTAATTCAGACTTTTAAAAGCTGATTTAGCTGTCCTCAATACACATTCCGTTCATACTCATCCTCTAAAAGAATGGTTCAGCCAACAACTTAAATTTGATTTGTTTAAGAGTAAGTCAATGTAACCATTTTGGCCAAACTTCCATTAAGTTCTCATGCATGGTTTTTGAGATATTATCAGTTGAAGTTACCCCTTTTCACTACCAACTGTGAACTTGAAGCAAGCCGGAGTGACATCATCTCCTCGCATTGATGAACAGTCTTTTGATTCTTTGTTATTGGCTTTGTTATTTTGACCTTGAAGTCAATAGGTGATCAGCGTAAGTACTAGTTATGTCAAGGTTTGCAAGAATGTTATAACCCTCATATACATTCACATTATGATAGCACTAGATATTGAAGTATTAAATTTGGTGTAAAGTTTAAAGAAAAAATTGGAATGCCCTATCAGTGTAGGGAGATGAATCACTCCAGCTTGCTTCAAGTTGTCTTGCGGTAACAAATGTGGCAACTTCAACTGTTCATATCTCAGGAACCAAGCATGGAAATCAAATGGAAGTTTCTCTACAATGGTCAGATTCACTAACTTTTCAACATGTCACAGCTATATTTGTAGCTGGACCATCCATTTAAAGGTGTGGTATCTCAGGACCAGCGAGTAAAAGTCTTGGCAGTCTACACAGACTGTTTTGGGGGATCATTGCTTTTGTTTAAAAAGCTTAAAATGTTTGTTGAAATTTTTAAGAGTTTAAAATGTTTGTTGAAATTTTATGAATGAAATGAGAGTGTTTATGATCAGTGCTTGTGCTTGACTGTATGTGAAAATAGTAATTATATGTAAACATAATGTTGCAGAAGTATGTAAATCGCAATCACTGACTCGCAAGAAGACGATAAATTGTAATTGAAGAACAGCCTCTTTACTTTTAGCATGATCACAGGTCACCTCCATTGCGAACAATATTCCAAGAATGCTAAATGCTCCACGTGATACTTATGATGTCGTTTAAACCACTGCCAAGTAGAAGTCGCAAGTAGTTGCAACTACTCCAGCTGCGAGTTATCTAAGCCTGTTGTGCTAACTGCTGTAAATTTATGCAAAGAGGCAGAACCCTGCCCAGACATTGGCACTGACTCTGCCTACCTAGAGATTGCCTATGGCATTGGTAAACTGATGAAAACTTTTAAGCCCAGCATTTTGCATCATGCAGAATTTCCTGAGGTATCATGGATTTTGAAAAAGAAAACACTTTCTCATAAAATAATTTGAAAAAAAAAAAAAAATGAAAAAGACAGAAAAATGCCTGGAAATTCTCACAAAAAATAGAAAAGAAGCAAAATCAGTGGACATAATTAGCAGTCATTAATTGATCAACACCAAAAGGAAACTAATGAATGGTGATAAACCACTTCCATATCAACCTTCAAAAATATTTTCAGATATTTGTCCCTGTGAAATGAGAAGTAATTCATTCAATTGCAAAACTGAAGTAAGTTAAAATTTTACAATTAAAAAGCAGGAAATTCTGGACTTTGAATATAGCAAAGATTTTGGTTTAAAACTAGGACTACAGTATGAGCATTTTTGTACCTCAGTTGTAATGGACCTTCCAACATATTTGTGCAATATTTCTTTTCCAGGCTGGGATCAATCAGAAAAATTTGTGAAGCTCTACATAACGTTAAAAGACGTCCATACGTTACCAAAGGAAAACATAGTTGTAGAATTTTCTGACACGTGAGTACTACAGGGGAGGGAGAAATATTTTATATTTGATTTATTGCACGGGAAACATGGATAAGTGTGCATGTTTGAATTACATATTTGTTATTTTGTGATCGTACAATTCTCCCCTCGTACAATTCCGCTCCCCCCTCGGACAATTCCGCCTGGAGGATTACAGATTGGACAACCTCACCTGGGCAATTCCTAACCCTAAGAATTCCACCTTGGACAAATTTCCGTGAAAAAACTCCTTCAGGGAGAGGGTTAAGTTTAGGGCAATGGGAATTGTCCAAAGGGAAATTATCCCAGTTGGAATATCCGGGTGAGAAAAGTCCGAATCCAAATTTGTCTGGGTTGGAATTTGCCAGGAGGACGTTGTTCGCATGTTAGTTGTCTCTTGGAAGTTTCCTGGGGGAACCTGTCTGGCTGAAATTGTCTGACAATCCTCTTATTACCATGAAGTCTTCCATGGTACTAAATTTGCTGGTGTGTCTGAAGAGGTCCTACATGTGTGAAACATATGGCAGTGTATGCTAAAACAAGATACATGGATCAGATCATGTGCCTGTAGAAATCTGGTCTCAAGTAGCAAGTGAGCAAAAGAAAGGAAAAGTATCAAACATACTGCGACCACAGATTGCAAGCTATATACAGTATGTCAGTTCATTGCTTTTTTGCATTGGCATCTTTTATTTATTGCTTTGTTTCTTGCCAAAGGCAGAAAATGGATCGGATAGTGAAGGCATGTGTTAATGTGCACATATGCTCATATTTGTATATAATCTGTGAATCAGGGTTCCCAAGGTCATGGAAAAATTGGAAAAGTCATGGAAATTTTGAAAATTATTTCAAGACCTCAAAAAGTTGTGAAATTCAGGGAAATTGTTCGAAAATCCTGGAAATTTTCCCATAGTGACATTGTTGTTATCTCACTTGTAATATTAAATTGTATTCTCACCCGCAATAAGATGTAATAAAAATGTATTGTTACATTCACCTCTTATTGCATTTACCTTTGCATATAGTTGAAAAGTCTGTGTAAGATGTCACCCATTAAGGTCATGGAAATTCTTCAATTTGTCTTGAGGAAGTTATGGCAAAGACATGAAAATTGATTCCTCGGGGAAGTGCAAGAACCCCAGTAAATTGCAAAGTAAAATTGCAAGGTTAAATTTAAATTCAAACTTGGCATGTAGCTTCCTTCTAGGAAGATGATAGCTGGGTTAGTTTTGGTAGTGGTTAAATATCACTCCAGGTCAACCCAGGTCAATTTCTGGGAAGATTGTAACTTTTAGAGCATATCCCTGCAACAATTGCAAGTATAAATGATTGCCTTAGGGAGCCTCACAAATTTAACCTAAAATCATCTAAGGTTTACAAAGCTTTACACTGCTGTTCATTATGCAGACTGCATATCTCACATGCTTGAGTGCACACAGTCTGTTGATGGGCTCTGGTCGGACAGGAGATAGGTGCACTGGAGCAGGGCTCATTACTCTCTGGTTGTTATCCTTATTACAATGGGTAGCAACAGCTTGCTATGAGATGATCTTGGGTTAGATTTGTGACGCTTCCCTTAACATAAAACTTCATATTAACAGTGATTGGTAAGCAGATAATTTGGTGTGATGCCATTGTTGTCAATGGGGATATGATGTCAACTGTAGTGAAAGTTTTAAAACTTTGCAAAGACTTTATCTCATTATATGGAAGTTGCCCATACTTCAAATTAAGGATATTGGAGCCTGCAGATCATAGATGCATATCACAGGAAGTAAGTCAAATATGAAACATTGTAAACAAGGTATCTCATTAGGTAATTTAGTTGTCTGACTTTCACCCTTGTTACATAAAGTAGATAACCCTTAGTAAGTTGATGGCCTTCACCGAAGTTGAAGAAATGTTTTATCTGATAGTCACCGTATTTAAATGTTGGACGAAGGATGATTAACTTCATAAGTAGACAGACATCCATGTATTGGTGATTACAGAAAATGATTTCTATTGATTACCATAAATGCAAATCTGAATATTTTAATCTTGATAGATGGGGGAACTCTCCATATGTTGATTACTGAACAAGTCGTGGGTGAAGTTTACACAATGATCGATTCATTCTGCGAGACTGCTCTCCATCTGGTCAGCAAGTCTTGTTTCTTCGCACAGCAAGAAATCAGAAAGTCCTTTGACTTACCACTGGGGTTTGTCTTCCGTTGTTGCTTACTTAAGTTACATGAGACAGTTTTAGCAGTACACCACCTGTCGCCAATTTTCAAACGTAGAATACATTTGATGTCTCAGTGCTGCGTCAATCACCCGCTTCATGAACCAGTGTAATTGATCATCCTCTTCAGGTCGTTCAAGCTGTTTCGTCCGGAATCTAGGGAACAAGAATGTGGAGCTCATGATTAACAACTTGGCCGACACCATCAATGCCAGCAGCAGTTCACACAAGGTAAATTTTTTTAATGAAACCTGAGAGGTATCGTGTCATTTCCTGTCACAGAATTTTGGCGCTGCTTTTGTCCACGTATACCTTGTGCTCGTTAGCAGTATAAGACTCCAAAAACGACGCTGGACTTCCATAATGACGTTTTAATTTGGCTCTTGTTGGATGATTCATGTCTTCCTTGTGGTATATGAAAAGACAAACAAGCTGTATAGTTAGGCAGGTCTCGACTGAAAACTCGCATTTTGCCCAGAATTTTTAAATTAAAACAAGATTTGACATGTCTTCTAAAATTGGACTTGAGGAAAGACGTCACAGAGGCAACGTGACCAAACAGCAGGATGCTGATGGGGCTGTCTCTTGTTCCTGCAATCGCTCCTCGTGGGACCTCCTGGCTTTCAATTAAATTATAAGTCCCGCGTTGTTTGTATTTGTTAGAAGTTTATGAGAATATGAAAAACTGTGACAAAGTCTCATGACAGATGTACATGCACGGTGCGAGAGATGACACAAATTTCAGGTGTATAAAGTTTAAAAGGGACAAATGGTGTCATCGTTTTTGACGAGTGGAGCGCCTTAGACTTTGTTATGTCACTTCGACAGTTTAGCTTACCTTATCGTTCGCTGCGAATCGACGGGATTTGTCGCTAGCATTTGACTTACAAGTACAAGCAAATAACGTTAACTCGGTAAGTGGGGCTACACACTGCACCTGGTCAGGCGTTGGAGCGATTCATGAGACACTAGCTTTAACTTTTCCTCTCAAATATTCGATGTTGATGGTATTAAGTCAGTGAAAGTGTATTTGATTGTTTATCTCAATTACATTACATGTGTAGAGATATTGCCAGGCTTTCTGGATATTCTGGTATTCTCTTAAAGTGGTGTCATGGTCTGGATCCATTGTCGGTGTGTATCAAACTTCTCCTCAGTGCTTCTTCGCATGCAAGCAAAAGATGGTACTAGTTTGAGGTGTGATCAAAATATGTATGATTCATCTTTTTGCAACTTATTGACCCAAAAAAGAAACATGGAAGTGGTAGAGATCTTCTCCCATAGTTTTACACACAGTATTTGCATAAATTATTGATGTTTTGATCCTTTGTTTGGATTGGTGGGCCCTGGGCAGTTGTTTTTTTTTTATTTATTTGATGCTCCTCCATTGATTTGCTGTGATTGAAGTACAGTATGTAGTAGTGAAGAATAGAGTACAAGTGTTGAGGTCTTAACTCAATTGTGTGTATTCTTATCTTCAACAAAAAGCACTAAAGATGAAAGTCAGATGCCAGGTGTGTGTTTTATTTTTGATTAATTTCTGCTAATACTTTTGTGTGATTAATTGTATGTTTGTTTATGTGATTAATTACTGCTAATACTTTTAAGACCCACCAAACTGAGCTGTTCGATTAGCTCAAAGGTATTTCAATCCTTTATTAGGGGACCCCAGTTCAATATCATTCACTCAGGTACATCAAGTCATTTAACTCTGAAACAATTCACTCGCTCAGAATAATGCTTTTTGTCTTAGGTGTTTAGCCGCCCACGTTGTCACGGAAGGTGGCACAAAACTCAGAACAACTGGTTAATTGACATGAATGAATATAGGTACCTCATGACATTGTTGCCAGGGGATATCATGCAAATGAAATGAAGCGGCTGAATTCTAGTATTCAAAATTCTCTTTTTTTCACTGTTAATCTCTTCAATCACAATAGTGATGTTTGTAACATTTTCAGAACATCCTTACAAAGGGAACAATAAACAACTGGCAGTATTGAGATTCAGCAGCATCGCTGCTCTAGTAGGGAGCTTTCGATTGATACGTCCACTAGTCCACTGCTACGAATGTTACGTCATTTTTGAGCCTATGCGCATGCGTCACGTCGTCTCCCTCGTCGACTCTCCAGATTCGAGGACGTCAAAACCACTGTTTACGCGTTCTTGATTTTTGTCACTTGTTTTCAAAAATGACATTACATTCGTAGCAGTCGACTAGTGGACGTATCAATCGAAAACTCCCTAGTATCAAGTTTAGTCTTAGTAGCAGAGGTAGATCCAGGTTCAGTCATAAATGTCTCCAAAATAGAACGTACAAATAACAAACGGAACTGGTTGAAGCTTCTTGAGGCCTAAATCACGGATTTGGTTACATACACTCCTCGATGTATACCAGTACAAAGATTGGTCTGGACTGTATATGCTTTTGAAGCAAAGTATTTACTTCCCTCTAGCCAAGACAAGGTTTCGAAGACAACTGTTTGATTTTTTTTTTCCTTCCCCTATCTCTGCCTTTGTCTCCATTGTTTTCTAGGTAAAACCTAATGAAATAGTTCTCTTACTAAGAAAAGCCAACCAAGGTAATTGGTCAGGCTTGACCAAGGAAAAACCAAAAGCCGAAGACGAGTGAGTAAATTTTCTCTCTCCTGTTTTTATTTGTGTGTAAGGATTTTTTCTTTCTGTGCTTTCAAATATCTCTGTCTGTCTGAAAAAGAAGGAAATATTAAATGTTAACTGAAATGGAATTCTGTCACTTATTTTCCATGACAGTTTGGTATGTGCTTGTTTTACTAAGCACATACAGGAACATTTGTGACCAATTACAGATTTATCTCAGTCTAAGGTCAAAGGTCTCTGCACTTAGGAGTCTTATTTCACATATTTCACATAAAACATGCATATTTATATCTTAAGAAAAATTTACGTATGGAGTGGTACTAAGTGTAATTGATTACGTTGGAATACATGAATTTTAATACCAATACAATCTGTAGGCAAATGGAGTCAAAATTAAAGTGGTAGTTCGTGGACGTTGGAATTACAAAATGAATGCAGTCAGCTGGTGAATGAGCAATACACATCCGTTGTGTGGACTGAGGTTCTTGTATGGACTGTGTGGTACTCAGCAGTGTTTGCGTGTTAATGATAAAACTTATGTAAATATTAAGATTAGGATTTCTTTTGGCCAGAATATGAATAATGTCTGGGAGTTCAAACTTTGAATTGTAAATTACAAGAATGAAAATAAAGAAAACAGAAAGTTTGCACTAACATAATGCTATCGATGTCATGATCTGATTATATTTATTCGAATTTCCAAAAATGTCGGCATAAATATCAACAGAGTAATGCACTGTCATAGGTTGACTTGAATTTATTAGGCCATAGACCAGAAAGACAAAAAAAAAAACCCCAAAAAACACGGAAGTTCTGGCGTGAAACTGCAAACCTTGACTCAGAGATACTGTCCATTTTGTCTGCTTTTTGCCCATTTTTGGCATGTACTGAGTGAGATCCCCCAACCAGATGAGCATTTTTTGAGGTATTTATCCATTTCCTTTGATTTCCCCATCCTCCTTCCCGCAGGACCCCGAAGTTCGATGCCAACGAGGACCCGTCCACAGGGATTATGAACATGATGAGGAAGATGTATGAAGAGGGCGACGATGACATGAAGAGGACCATCGCCAAAGCTTGGACGGAAGGGAGGGAGAAGAGCGCCGCCGGTGGAGGGATGGATTTCTGAACGAGACAAGCTAGGATGATACCTATGCTCGAAACCCAACTTTCGAGAGGCAGACCATGATTTTGGCTGATCATGGTGACTTGATTTTATCTGAGCACAGGGAAGTTAGATCTATCGCAGACGTGTTCAGCCAGGGAGGTTACCTTGTAAATGGATCTTCAGAATAAACTGATTAGTTTTGCTTTATACAACACTGATGAACCAGCAAAGGGCCTTTCTTCATGATTCCCACAGCCTTGTAAAGTCATTACATTTTATTTTCACTTTCCAGGCCTGGACAAGTCATGAACATCGGTTAAAATGGTGGAAGTCATAAAAAAGTCATGAAATTTAGAAGAGTCTACTAAATTTTTACAAATCGAAAAAGATTACTTCCAATCACAATTGTTAGGCCATTATTCATAGATCAAATTTAGTCATGATAGGATCATGTAAAGGTCATTAATTGGTCATGCAAAATCATGGATTTTTTCTTCCTTGAAGTGCAGAAGCCCTTTTATTCCACTCTTGACAGTAAATACTTCATTCTCTTGTACCAAGTTGTTTTTTTTTTTTCCCAAGAGATTTTGTCTCCTGCAGGAAGTAAGTGTGTTTAGGAATGGTTCCATCCACTTATAAAGTTTGGTTCAGTGTAAGCTGTTACAGGAGGAATGGTTCCACTGTGATTCCAATGCAGGGGTAGGAGGGGGTTATGGGAGGATGGATGAGATTGTGTTGGTAGTACTTGGTGGTGTTTTTGTTTTCATTGTTAGTGTAAGCATGTTTTTATACATATATGTAAGAGACACTTCATACATGTGATGAACGCCAAGCTCTTTTCGTAAGTCGCGTTCAGCAGTTTGTTCACATCGGCCAACATCAGTGTGTCAAACTTGTTGTGTTACAAAGTCCTCAGTCAACTCTGCAAGATAAACTGCAGTCGTGGGGAAGTTCGAAAGTTTTGTTCGTCAGTGTTTATTAATCATTTTGGCTCTTATGTTTATTGGCTTTAATAGTAGTTGAATTCTACTGAGATACTTACAGGGAATTACCCATTTCACTGCCTTCGTTGTAACTTCAAAAGGTAGTCGAGACCAATTGGCAAGGAGGTCTTCATATTGCCAATTTTTTGCACATGGACTTTCGCTACTGAAATTAAACCTTGAGGTGCCAGTCAACAGTGGACTCAGCATTCTGTTAAAACTCAAGCATATACCATTTTTAGTCCTTGAGATCATCTCTTCCTCTTGCTCTACCTAAGCATACTTTAAAGCTTAAAGCTCACTAAATTTGGTGGGTCTGTTAATCAGGCCAGTTAGAAGAGCTGTTGAAAGAAAAGCTAATAAGCAGTTTCACGTAATAATAAGCAGTCCTGTCACTTTTCAGTTTCCTTACAACCTAGTATGTGTAAGTTTGCCTTATATCTGGAAGTGACTTTTTACTTTGTATGTCCCTCCAAGAATGGTTGCAGTATGCTACCATCTGTTTTGATTTACAGAGTTTTCTATCTTTTCAAAAGATTTCCCAACAAAATAAATGTATTCTCTATCTTCATAAAGTGATTTTGTCAAGTACTTACCATCTGGCCTACCTCTTGTGTAATTGTTATGTTATTACCATACCGATTGTCAGTAAACATCTCATTTATTAAAGGAAAGTGTTAAAGTGAATAAATAAACATGGAAAACATTTTGTCTGAAATATGTCTGAAACATGTCTGAAATCTCAGGTATTTATTTTTTTTTCTCTCTAGAGGAATTCTGAGCTTGCAAATTGCTGTCAGTCTGTGCTTTTCTATCAACAAACGTTTTGCAAACTTGTGACCAATTGATAGCTTTTTAAGTGTGAAAAAATATTGTTCATTACATCAATGATGCAAATAAATAAAATGCAGAAAAACTCATATTGAAGTAGGGGCACTATTTCAACACAACACCTGGCCGGTAGGGAATGGTAATGCACACGGCCTTCTTCTCCCCACCTCTTGGAAAAAATCTTGTTTGCTCAGGATTCACCGAATTGGGTGTTCGGTCATTTGGAGGCAAGCTTCCCAATGCGATGGTGGAAGGGAGGGTGGAAGAGAGGGTGGGTGGGGTGGGAGGGAGAAGGGTGTGCTTTGCATAATATCAGTACCTACACATCGTACACTGTTATGCTGTAAGTGCTCCTAAAACTTGCACAGATGTGGCAAAATGATTACCCAAGGGTTTCTTCACACCGTAGGGAAATATTACCATATATCGCCAAAAAAAAAAAAACGAGTTTCAGTCACTGTACACAGAGTATCAGGTTTGATCAATTGCACCTCCCTGGTTTGATAACGCACAATATGTGGCAGTAGCTTTCACAATCGGAGATATACCACGTGGGAAAAGTGATGGGGAATGGGGGGGGGGGGGGAGGGGAGTTGAGAATGGATCAAGGAATGCAATATTTTCAAGAGGAAGTAACGGGAGACAATATGGATCTTATCATGGCGCGAACTTGATCCATGGTTTTCCTCGAATCTTAAGTTATTCGCAGATGCTGTACTGCAGTGAACCGTGATCACAATCCCAGACCTCAAAAACCAGATGAAGAAAATTAGGGTGCCCCCTAATGCACTCTCACTCAATCCCCACTGATTCTAACTTGTAACCACGAAAAGGGAGTCAATTTAGCAACGGTTAATCCGATACAGTCAGTAGTGTAAAATACATATTGGAGAGAGCTGAGCGCCGGTAGAACTAAGCTGAGCGCCACTATCGGTGGTCAGTGCTGCGCGTACTTTGACTTCAATTTTCAAACCCTGCAGACGGCCGGAAACGACATCTTCCCGGGTGTTCCAAGCTGCATGTTCACAGCGTTGTAATAAGGACCCCCTGCCTGCAACTTCTCAATTATGATGAGATAAAGAGCAAATGTAAGAAAATGGTAGATAGGTCTACATATCAGATGGGTTGAGATGATACAAGAACGATAATGAATTATGCACCCAGTTTCATTGATCTTCGGAAGCGTTGGCGAATATTGGGGGGACTGAACATAACTTATCCCCCACTTTTTATTGGTTGATTATGACCCATGATTTTAGGCTTGGAAATTAAATTAGAAAATTGGAGAGAAGGCGGTTGAACATCTAACGCAACTAAGTGACTCAGAACCCGACTGGAATGTTTTGTGGGGAAACTCCAGGGAAAAACATATGCACCCGCAGTGAAATATATTCAACTTTTTATGCAAAAATGACGTACTTTGTAAGTAGTATAATTGACGTACTTTTCAATAGTTATATAACAGAATGTTGGTTGTTATTGGCAATAACCTCAGTTTGGCATTGACAAGCAGTACTTTTTGGGGATTATTTTTTTTTTAATTCACCTTTAAGGTTTGAAAAAATAGATGGACAATGTTTTCAAAATCAATGACTTTACTACTATCCAAGGTTTTGATTGACTGTTCGATAAGGCCAATTGCCAATGCGTGAAATAAAAATGTCGACCGTCGAAAAAATGGATGGAGGGTCAGCTGAGTTGTAAGGGTGTCTCTCATGCAATCACTAACTCCCCGGATAAAATCCGTGGAACCCCTTGAAAATTTTCTGGAGATTCCAATTACAGTATTAAAAGCTGTTTGATGCTGAGGGGGACTATATAATTGGGTTCCTGTTGTCCGATACAGGTCTAGTCAGCTTCAGGTTGTTCGGACGACACAGACTGGGCTGCTGAGCTGGTCAGGTGCTCCACCCCTTCCAGCCTTGAGAAAGTGGTTAAAGACTTTATCGGGGACGCATGCACTCTCGTCCATCCGATGGGGGCGATAAATGACGGTCCCGGAAGCAGGTTTGGGTTTGTCTGGGATTGCTGGTTCACCCCTGCTTTAAGCCTAACTTTTCCCTCTGAACACTTATCAACAAGAGCAAAAGAATTCCGCCTATGTTCATCCACGATGTTCATCCACGATGTTCATCCACGATCAATAAGGTATATGATCCTCGATGAATCTGATTCGTCAGACTTCCTGATCCTCGAAAATTAAATTTCAAACTCCCTACAAGTGTCTGTTTGTATATCGTGTGAGACTTTTCAAGTTTGCAAATGCGCATGCCCATACAAGAACGACACTTCGATTAGAGTGCACCAACATGGCATGCAGAGAAAAGGCAAACCTTTCAGCTATTGTTAAACCATTCAAAATCACCGGTAAGCATCTATAAAAGACTCGTGTCCCAAGAAAACGTTACGCATAAGATGAGTTACACAAGATACGTCTTTTGAAAGTTTGCGTGAACAATTTATCCTTGAGCAACAAATAAACTCAATTCCGATCTGAAAGAAAGTATTTTTTGAAAAAAAAAAATGGCCACCGACCGTTCATATTTGAAAAATATGATTCTTTTCTGTGAATCGTCTTATTTCCCTTCATTCTATTCACTCGTTAGTCTATCATTAACCTCAATCTATGAAAAGGAAAAAAATCCCAGTGCTATTAGCGGGCTTTTATACGATCTCTAACCATATTTTATTATCATGAAATTTCACTGTCCGCCACCGTGTCCGCAGCCTTTTAAAGTTTTCGAGAAACTGTACAATTCTACGGAGCAACGATGCAGCCATCGCAACGATGAATTCCATTCACACTGCTGGGAAAGAGCACTCCTTGAATTTTCCACAGCCACGTCACTAACAACTTAAACAATTTGTTTTTCCTTGATTGTAAGCACTTCTACTATTGCCGTTAAAGATTCAATCACTACAGCATGCGTTGTTAACTTATGCTCATTGACAAAAGTATCCAACAAACATTTACTTTTACTGAATAAATTTCATAAATTAATCATGTGGTGCTTTTGTGACAGAAAAATGTTTACCAAAGGTAAGTTGCACTTTGTTGTTCTAACATGCTGGTATGCCCCCCCCCCCTGCACCTTTACAGCACATGGCCGACTTTTGGTTTGAAAACTCACTTTAAAATTATGTCTTTCATTAGCTTTACCATTAAAGAAAAAATGCTTTGATTGATGTTGTCAACCAATCTTTGATAAATTTCTGCTGTTTTCTTAAGTATGATAAAGCATTACATTGAGATGAGTAACGTTCTACTTGATCAAAGGATGGGAACCAGGAAGACTGACTGGGAGGGGCGGGGGTGTTGAAATGAGGAAATATTGGTGAGGTCATGGTACTAGCTGCGATTAGGTCCAAGTGGATATGTTATCTACCATATGTTACTACCTTGGTATACTGCCAAACAACATCTTCAAAAAAAAATAATAATAATTTACTTGGAACATCGCGAAACCAGGAGTATTGTGTGCATCAAAAGATACAATAATGCTTTTCTTATCTTTGTGCAGTGGCTGTTCTCATCTATTGTCATTACTGTTGGTTAATGAAGCACTCAGTGCCAAAAAAGGAGAAACAGCTAATATCTTCTGAGTCATGACCGGAAAACTCCCCCCCCCCCCCGGACAATTTCAATCTGACATTTTTTTTTTCCCACGAACTGTTTCTCTTTGATGTGTTCCGGAAAATTCCCACCAGGGAAATACCAAACAAGAAGAATTCCTCCTTGGACAAGTTCCCCCCCCAATGATTTCCTTCGAGAAAGGGTTAGGGGGTAAGCTAAGGGCAGGGGCATTGTCCGGGAGAAGTTGTGCATTAGAGATTATCCACCGGAGTTTGTCCTGGGAAGGGTCGGCGGTGAGTTGTCTGGGAACCATTCTGAGCAAATGAATATGATAGAAGACTACAGAGAGGTGAAGATTGAACAAATTTATTGCAATGTACCTTTAGCTTTCAGGGTAAATCAATTACAGTGTATTGTACCAGTTTATAACCAGTTTCGATTCTCTTTATTTCAATGAAGGAAAGTCAGAAAAAAACAATATTGTTAAATCAAAGATAATCGTTACATGTCGAAAATAATAATAACAATATGGGAAGTGGTCCTGCAAATATTGTGGAAATATTAGTTACAGTTAAAAAGAAACAACCTGACTGAAAAAGCTGGCAACTGTGTCTGAGATTTTACTAGCGCCCTCAGTATATCAGGCGTACCACTTTTTTGGTGAGGAGAAATGGCTGTGATCTAACTACGCTAGCAGGGGTAGGAATATACGGGCTGTCTTGTGTTTTTGAAACACAGTAAAAGTCTTATGTACCTGCACACTCAAGTCTCATTGTCTGTTCGCACATATGTAAACTGCAGCCACTTGGGTTGATTGCACAAAACATTTGGTTTAAAATGTAAATTGTAATTTTGCTTCCTAGAACAGAAGCTTCAGTGTTAGGATAAGAACAACTATGACAACTTCCTATGACCTCTTGTAGAGTTCCTTGGTTGCAATACATTACATGTTCACTTTTACAATGTACATGTTTGAAGCTATCACCAAATATGAACACTAACCATATTTTAATTGCTATCAGTGAAACAAGAATATATATACGTATAATATGTGAAAATCCACATATGCTCCATTTGATATAAATATAAATATGTTAACAAATATGACAATTTTGAAGCACAAAAAATTTAACAAGAAAAGGTGTATATTTCGGACACGCCTGTGTCCTTCTTCAGCACAAACTAATAGTAATATTGAAAACAATTTTCAAAAACAACAGACTGCACACGACCATGTGCAACGCGCGCTCTAACAACGCAACAATATACAATCAGTGTGTTACGCGCCCCAATTCAGTGTGTGTTACTTATCGTTATCACCCCGCCCCACCCCAAACAGAGGGAAAATCACTCAACAACCCAAGGTCTTTATTTAGACCATTAGAATGAGTGGATAATTTAATTATCCACTTACTCTCCGCTCTTAACCTTTTTGTCACCGAAGAGTAGCCGTAACCCAGCAAAATACATTTCAAGTTGGAGAGTGAATGATTATGTTCGCCGCAGTAATGCTTGGGTACAGGGTAGCCCAAAGACCCATCCTGTATTGTTTTTTTGTGATTATTAAATCTTAGTCTAAATTTATTGTCTGTCTGGCCAACATAGTTACCTTTATTACATATGTTGCAGCGTAATAAGTAGACTACATTAGGAGTATCACAATCAAGGGGAGGGGGCCGAATGTTATAGGTAGTGCCAGGAGGGGTGAAAGTTTCATCAGTGACAATTATCCACTCATTCCAATGGTCTAAATAAAGACCTTGGGTTGTTGAGTGATTTTCCCTCTGTTTGGGGTAGGGGCGGGGTGATAACGATAAGTAACACACACTGAATTGGGGCGCCAACACACTGATTGTATATTGCTGCGTTGTTAGAGCGCGCGCTGCACATGGGCATGTGCAGTCTGTTGTTTTTGAAAATTGTTTTCAATATTACTATTAGTTTGTGCTGAAGAAGGACACAGGCATGTCCGAAATACACACCTTTTCTTGTTAAATTTTTTGTGCTTCAAAATTGTCATATTTGTTAACATATTTATATTTACATATACATATATGTATATATATATATATATATATATATATATATATGGGCATATTGTAGCGATCCACGTGTTGGTATTAGAATAAATGGTATAAACATAAACAAAACATACAGTGACGCCTGTTGTTGGTTCTACAACAGGCGTCACTGTATGTTTTATGTTTATACCATTTATATATATATATATACATATATATAGACACAATTATATAGTTAGAGTGTTACATATATAGTTACAATTACTATACTATCGCGTGTGTTGAATTCTGTTGCATTGCTGCAAGAGTGTTCACAACAAACTACGATAACCACAAAAGTTCCTTCAATCATGAACATAAAAGACACACAACTGAACTTTTTAGTAAGTACATCTGGTCTCTTAAAGATCACATCAAATGCAATACAAAGTGGTAAATACTAAAACATGCAAAATCCTGCACTAAAATTACAAAATGATGCAACCTATGTTTACAAGAAAAATTCTCAGTCATGTACCGACCACAAGATTCATCTCTAGACAAGTGCTCTGAATTGATGTCCACCTGTACTCCTGTCGGCATTCAAAAAAACACAACCGCTACAAAACATCTGTTACAAAGCAAACACAAAAACCAAATGAATTGTACCTCCTTCAGTTGAAGAATAGCACCTGACAAGTGATGTTAAAAAAACACTACAAAACGTTGTAGTGCATAATGCCTACTTAGTCCCATTCAGTTCTAATTCTATAATGCTCATATATATATATATATATTGGAATACAAGGAAGATGTTTGAAACATTGTTAAACTCCATTCAGTCTCACCAATGAACATCAGCAACAGTTTCTTCATCTCCTAAAAACAGTGAGCATAAGGTGAGTTATACAAGATGCATCATTTGAATTTTTTAAGGTTGAGGTGAACACATTATTCTTAAGCCGAAAAAACAAAAAACAATTGGATTGCTCCCAGTGAGAGTCTTATCTCTTGAAGAGAGGGCTATAATCCTGTCTTCTTTGAATAGCCTATCCTTCTGTGTCCATAAATATTTGTTTTAATGATACGATTTTCCCTGTAAAACAAGCACATAATTTCCCTTTAATTGGGTTGATTCAATGTTGGTATTCTTTTAAAGCATATCTCTTCTTTCATATTAACCAGATATAATTCTCCACGTGAATGCTAAAACAAGTCCAAAGGCATAAAGAACCACCGCCTGCACATTTCAAAACATAACCACGATGCCAGATTATTGCAATGCATCAAAAAACACTGCCGAATCAGAGGGGGAAAAAAAAAGAAGAGAGAAATGCAAATGATAATATACTATGAAAATATTGCTGGTAAGGTAAATGCACTTTTGCAGAAAATTAAAAAAGTGAATAGCATTGACAGCAATAAGGGAGTATCGTCCACTGGCTCTGCGGAGAGCACTACCTATGAAACCAAACTAAGGAGTCCATCTTTTGATCATTAATATTTTCACAGTTTGAAAGACAAAAAGGGCATTACTTGTTGTGCGTGCTACCACAGCAGACAAAACTCCACATAAGGAGGGTCTCATTGACAATCAAACAATTAAAAGTTCCAATTTGATTGAGGTTTTTGTTTCTTCTTCTGTTTGCTTTTTTCTCTTTGTTACCTATGCATCCAGACATGGAATTGTCATTACTCATGGCCGAAATGTGCAGAAGTAGAAAAAAAAAAAAAAATTAGTCACTGAAATCAACCAAAAACATCTGTACAGTATCTCTGAAAGTTGTCTGAAAGATGGCAAGATAGTTGGAATGGCCACCGAAACCCCTGTGCTTCTTCACTCTACCAATCCCCCTGTCCCACCCCCACCCAGTGGTAACATAGATGCTGAGCCACTGTATCCCCTCCGGAGAGTCTAGAGTTATTTTTTCCTCTATTTGGACAGAAATGACACATCAATGATTTCACAGTGTTTCATAACTTGCAGCTGCACAAAACAAAGGCACTGATCAATACCGTGTGTAAACGATCAAATTTCGCATCAAACAGACAACCGCATTATGTTAAGCAGAAAACAAAATAATGATCAACTAATCTTTGCACATGTCCTGTTGAAAGGATTTTAACAAAATGTCATGCTAAGAAAAAGAACAGGTATATTTACTTTTAACAAATGAATAAAACATTTACTTCTAAAATAAGTGTTACCATGGAAAATCGGGGTCAACAACAGACTGATATGTTAGACTGTTAGTCCACACCAGTGATCTTCGATGCCATTAATAAATGATGATTCAGGCTCTGGAGAACTTTTGAAGGAATGACACGAGTGCGGAGGAAACCCGTGGCTTTTACACCACAGCTTCACATCGAGTGACTATAGACTTGAGAATTCTAGATCGAATTTGGTATCTTTCCTTCAGAAGGTCAGTTTGGAAGGAAAGACCTAAAAATTACTCCTGGATGAAACAGCGACCTGACCAGGAACCGAACTGTGGGCCTCCCAGTTGTTAAACTTCAATGCTTCAAATGCCACCACCTTTGTGCATTAGGCCACCACACCAGTAGCAGAAGGAATGGGATAGCAACAGGATCAGTCCTGCACACAGCCTTTCAAAATAATGCTCACAGATCAACTTGTCAACGGCTGAAATGTGTTAGAAGTAGTTAATCAGACCAAGAGGCAAACTTAAATGGCGGTTGCTTTGACTCCAGCAGCATGCAGTATGATGCTGCAGTAAGTTAAAAAAAGAAAGGAAACCAGTCCCGAGAATGCACAGAACACTGAACTCATTCTTCCATTATTTTGCAAATTTGTGATCTGGGTGACATCGATTGTTTAACATTAGTTGCAAAAAATGATGAAGTGTCTCTGTTGTTTGTAAAATGGTGACTTCCTTCTCCAGCAGTGGCAAAAGAAAGCGAAATAAATACCTAGAACTTTGTCACCACATGTCAGCCCTCTATGAACCAATGTTAAGGTGTGTTAACCTCCTCACACCCTACTGTATGTCTGGGGCTTTTCCAAAGTGGTGTCTCCACTCTGGCAACAGATATTACGCTTCCTGCAAATGCATGTTGCTATAGCCATCCTCATAGTAACATTAATATAGATCTGGTGTATTACCCTCACACCCAAGTCTGGGATTTCCCAAACTGAGTTACTACTTGGGCAGAATCTACGATACCTCGAGCTACCTGATGCTAATTTTTACCGATTAAAAGATCAGCAGTTGGTGTGATTACCTCACACGTATTCTGAACCTCGAAAAAGATAAATTTTTCACTTTTGGCACTAGCTATATTTCCAACTACTGCATGTTCAATATACCAAACTAGGTACATAAAAACAATGTACTTACATGAATGTAAAAAACTTCATCTCATAACAAAAGAAAAGTCTCTGTTTCAGCTGTACTTCATTCATTTGCATACTAAGTGAATTACCGGCCTAATGTTACATCCTTCGTCAAAAGTCGGGCACCCATCCGCAGCGTGTGCAAAGCTTCTCACATTGCGGATGTCCATCTTTCTTTGGACAGTTTTTCTGTCTCTCCTCCACCTCCATGGGGAGGTTGACGTGAGTCCCGTCGCAGAACGGAGGAGACTTGGTGTGGCAGCATTGACATATCTGGTAAACGCTCTGCGGTTTCTCCGGTACGTGCCACTTGAAGGAGCGGAAACCGGTCCTCTTGTGAGAACCTGAAAAGAAGAAGATGTCCCGTCTATGAAACTTGTAAGAATTTCGAGGATGGGCTTCATGTTGCTGAGTGATATAAATTTGGATTGTTTTTACCACTGTCTATGCTGGTGAAGAAAAGTTGGTAAATGAATTATCCTGCAAAGAACCAAGAAAAGGTCTCACTTTTCTCCATTCATGAGGGGGTTTGGGTAGGGAAAGTGAAATTTGCCACCATGAAATAGAGACTGAACCCTAATTCCTCGCCCCCTACAAAAGATCCGCTCAGGGAAAAAAAAAACAGTTGACCAAAGGCTACTGTCATTTCAAATGGAATGAGAAATCATTTTAAGTGGCATCCTTTAGCATCTACATTATTAAAAGTTTCTGGAGATTAGGGCAACCCTCTCGACTCAAAATCCCTTTCCCATTGGCTGCTTCACAATCTGGCTGCTTCACAATCGCAGATACACCTCCTGCAGTGGCTGCCAGCTTCTTTGAAAATCTGTGGAGAACACTGTCCTCCATATGTGAACAAATAAACTATTGCTGATCCTAACCACTCACGCCATTTAACTGTTAGTTCTCAAACATTAGTTCTCATCTTGCCATGTATTTTCAGTGATTCTTTATCACACACCAGGAGTCCAGGGTTGACCAAAATGCAGCCCATGGGCCAAATGCAGCAGGCAGAGAATTATCATGTGGCCCTGAAACTCCCTTTAAAGCAGAAACAAAAACTAAAGATAATAAGAAAAATAAACAGATGAAAGGGAGGGGGGTGAAAGCAGTGAAGATGTCATTAATACAGAAGTTTGTAATAACTAATATGGTAACAACCATTTGTTTCTTCTGTACACATGATGGTAGATTAGAGAGCTAAAGAGAAAGATAAAAGAAGGAGAATTTGTGACCTGTGCAGTCCTGCCACAAAGTTCAAAGGTGGCAATGATTCAAAACATTGGCCACCCCTAATGAAGTTATTGTGTGAACAAGATGAACTAACTAATTGATAACCGTGGTTGGGTTACTGTAAGTTGAGGTTTTCATTTCCAATTGTAGAACTTGAAACAAGGGCCCAAAGGCACTTTAGTTCCTTGCGTTATGATGCTTTAACTTCCAAGGGAAATAGGTCGTTTAGAATATGTCAACATAGCATACAAAGAAATTAACTTTAATCTTTGTATAACCATTCACTCTCATCGATAAACATCTGCAAAAGCTCCATCCCCTCAAAACTTTCTGCATGTGATGAGAAATGGAAGATGCATTATTTGACTTTGGAAAAGTATGGGAGAACAAGTTATTCTTGAGCAATAAATAACTAATTTATATCTCTGAGAAACTTCTTTCTTGGAAAAGAAGGCTAGTTCTTCCTTATTTTGAATTACCTATCCTTCTTTGTCCATAAACATTGGTTTTAAAAATATGGTTGTTTTCTGTAAAACAAACACCGTTACATCCCTTTAAACCCAGCCTGAGATAAGGAGGTCAGAAATTGCAGGGCAGTGGTAAAATCAAGATCACTTAGCAGACATCCTATAATAAATTAAAGTTTGCTGATACTGTCAAGTATTTTTTTATTTATTTTTGGGGGGGGGGGCAATGATCAATTGAGATTAACCTAGGCCCTGATAATGTGGATGGCAATTCTCATTTACTAGAAGTACAGTGCAGTAGTATTGTGTGTGACCTTACAGGCAGAAACAATGTAACAACAACTTGCATACCTATTCATATACACTGAGTCTGTATTCAGCACAACCTGTGCTACTACACTTACTTTTCATGTGTTTTCACTAAAATGCCAATAACTTGACTTAGGAGCATCATTGGAGGGTAGTATAACTGGATTTTAACAAGACCTATCCACACATCACAGAAAACGTCTCAAACGTCAAAAGGTCAAATGAGGTCAAGTGGGGTCAACTGAGGTCATCATATGCACTTCACATGGATGAACAAAATTTTCCACTACACCACCCACTTAAAATGTTTTAATGGAGAGATATCAATAAAACATCACTTTCCAACCTTTTGACCCTTTCATATTAACTGTGATTAATGTTACTACATTTCTCTCCACCTACCAATCTATCTATTCCTGAAATTGTGTCACCATTTGAAAAATAGGTCACCAAGTTAAAGCAACTCAAAGAAATTCACTTTTTTGACTCTGGTGATCCCAAATGACCTTTGACCTCCAACAAAAACAGTAGGGCACATCTACTCAATATTATACACGTACACACCAACTTTGAAAAACATTCTTCACTCGGTTATTGAGTTATCGCGTAACATACCATGCATTCTTATCTGTCACACACACGCATACATACACACACCACAGTGACTGCCAAGGTTCCTTTGCTAATGCAAGGAACCAAACAAGAAAGCCAAAAGGCTTAGTGATTCCTTGCCACTAATACATGCACCTCCATTAATTTTTTTCAAGTTGCTATTTACTGCAGTAACCACAGGCTACCAGATGAAGCCAGAAATACTGTTCATCATTTTCCAATACCTACTGACTGCAAGTTGTAATGTAAGATAACACTGGAGGCCAAGAATTCTCCAGCCTGCACAGTGGTAGCCTAGGTACAGTACAAATTTTCCAGGGACAAGAGATATACTCATATGACAGTTGAAATGATTGCCAATTATATAAACTACATAAATTCCCCCATCTACCCCATCATATGACCAAGTAATAACTTATTTATCTCTTCTGTACGATACGACTTTTCCCTAAAAGAAATCTTCGATGTACAACTATCTCCACTTCAGAAAACAAATCTATTCCACATTGTTTTATGACAGAAGGGGAGCTGTATCTCAGATATTGATTCCCCTGGGAAAGATAGGTAGGTCAACCTTTTCTCACCATTTTCAACAGAGGTCACTGGTCAATCACAATTTTCAGACAAAAAAAAAGAATAAGCCAATTATGGCTTTGGAAACTAAGTGAGCACTTTTAACTGTCAAAACAAGAATAATAAAAGAAGCATGATACCAAATACTGTACTGCTGAATTGGGGACTAAATAGAAACTCAGAGGTGTATTGTACTGTACCTGCTGAAAGTAATCAACCAAATTGGACTTTTAGACACTTTACAGATGCTTTCAGACATATTTCATCAGAAACCAGCATAATGCCAGCTGAAGATGCATAGATGAAGTTTCATCAATTTTAAGTCAAAGACTGAAATTAGTACAGTAACTACACTTTAAATCCTAACTGACAGGCAAAAATTTACAAATTGGAACTTTCTAAAGTGCAAGCATTGCCAGTCTTTGCTTGGAAAGGAGCTCAAATACCTTCTACCCATAGGAAAAGACAGAAAGTGAAACAGCACCAGCAAAGGTCTTAACATTTTGTACTCAAGGACCTCAGATGACCTTTGGCCCACATCAAAACCAAAACCAATATTTATATACTCCATCTAAGAAAACAACTTTAAAGTGTGAAATTTTCTCCCCTTTGTAAATAGTGAAATTATCTCCCCTTTGTAAATAGTGTGTTTACAAGTTTTTTTCATGTTATGACCTCTGATGACCTCACATGACCTCTGATCTCTAGAAACATCCTCATCTTATTTACTTAGAAAGTCCTACATACCCTCGAAGGTCAAAGTTTGTGCAATGTGCAGTTCCTGAGGTACTGCAAACATGTTTTGTCTATAGTCTGTCTGCAGATGACCTCTGGTGACCTTTGGCATCCACCAAAATCAATCCCAGTCAAGATCTTTAAATGTCCTACCCACACACTGACTTAGGACTGTCTTGCACATTCCCTTCAAAAGTAGAGTGTTCTCAAGCTTTTCACATTATGACTTGTGATGACCCCAGATGACCTTTGACCTACTGTACAAGAATACCCTCACAATCTCAGTTACTTGAAGGGCAGTACATACCACCCAAGTTTGACTATGATGCAACTTGTTGTTTCTGAGATACTGCAAACACAGTTTGTACACATTCTGCCTGATGGTGACCTCAGATGACCTTTGACCTTCACCGAAAACAATCCCAGCCGAGATCTTCATATGTTCTATCAACACACCAATCTTTGACCCACATTGCACTTTCCCTTCAAAAAGCTAGAGCGTTCACGAGATTTTGTCTCACACACATACATACACACACACACATACGGACGCATATACACCGAATCACCTTCGCAAAGATTCCTTGCCCGCCTTCAGCAAGGAATCAAAAATGAACAAGAATATGCAAAACTTTTACCATCACCACAGATGAAAAAAAAAAGGTGTCACGTATAGCCAGATGTATTGCAGTAAACTGCTACAACAAACAGATAAGATAGTACTGTTAGTTTTTTCCTTTCCGACCAATCACAGAGCTACGTACAGTAATTAGTAAACAGACCCAGCGTGTCGGGTGGAGATGCAAAATATGCTGGTGGGAGGTCATTGCTAAGTGAATGCCTACAGTGCAGTGCAAAGTGGCCCTCTTCTTTACTCAGCTTTATGAAATGAACTTCACAAAAAAACTCACAACTGACATTAATCAAAACCAGTCTTCCTGCTGCCGGTAAATATTCATTGAAACAAGGAGACACGGGAAGCATCTACGTTTTGGGGGACTAAATTCTGTGCTGTGGTATATTTTGAAAATCGTCTGTATTTTTGCATTCGAATGGTGAGCGGTAATTGTTGTTGTAGGATGACAGTGGGTTCTACAGTATCCTGAAGCATACAAAACTAACAAGTGCGTGTCTGTAAACTATGCTGCAGATTTCTGTCAGGGTACACTGACTGAGGGATGAAACAAGTGGAACTTTCACGTTTTGGAGCTTGAAAAATTTCCTCGAATGGTCCCATGACAAACTAGCTCAGTGACACATGCTATGTACTGCCTTCCATAGTATCAACCAACAAACAGCATCTAATTATCCTTTGTCGTCCTACATACAAATGTAATCATCATCTGAGACTAAGCAGTGCCTCCAAAGTCACAGAAACACACTGCTTAATTTGTATAGCATATCTGTACTAGAACAAAAAGTGTCTCGCCAAGCAGTCTACTTGGCAGGTCAAAGGTTACTTTCCAAACATACCAGATGGTCTACAGTATGTAGTTATAGAAAACAAGCCTAGCTTCTGTAAAACATGCTCTTTTCTTGACCAGTATTGTGACTTTACACAAATATGCTGCTGCTTTGTCTGAAGACACAGGTAGGTTCCCTCTGAATTACCACTTCACTCTCTCTACAGTACATACAGTATGTATGTTATGAAACTCTTTGGATATCACATAAGCAGGCAATTTTCTGTAACAATATATCCCTCTTTTGTGTGCATGCCATTTAGCATCAATACACAGCGGCAGTATTAGATCAGTTAAGTTGCCAATGACAGTTAGGAGTGCACTACTTGTATTGTGGTTAACCTAATCCTGATAATTACAGAGTGCCAAAGTGTAATAATGAAAGGTTAATCAACACTGGACAGTGCATTAACTTAAGGACGCACAGTCAGGGTTAACGTAAGCACTGATTTTACTCTTTAATCGACCCACCATGTTTTATCTGTGCAATAATGCACGGTCACCTGACTGTTATGGTCCAATACGAACTGAGGATGAACAATGTACAAAAAAGAATGATCATAGTGAATTAGCAATTTTTGCTGATCATCACTCCTTGAATTGGGCAGCAGTCAATCCATTTTGATTAGCAGATGCTACTGTACACAAGCACTGTGGAAACAAAAATTGCAAAGTGAGTAAAAGGAAAACTTAACTCACTCAAGCATGTGCCATCAAAGCAAAGATTTGGCTCTGACTCCCAAAAATTGGAAAGAAAATTGAAGTTTTTGTGGTCTGTTGCAAAATATACTGTACATAAAACTGAAATACAACTGGGCTTTCATGGGTCATAAATTCAAGTTGTGATGCCAACTTGGTAACTTTGTCCCTTGAATAAAAAAATCTATATCCCTCACCATCACACCATGGCATCTTCTTTGAAAGCCCACAGGCACACCACTTCATCTTCTTTCCCGGTTTCAGGTCTCTCACATTGGACGGGCCATACTGAAAAGAAACAGATTCATGAAAATTCTTATTAGACCAGTTGAAATAACCCCTGACCTATGCATGTCAATCTCATCACAACATGTGTGCATGTTAACTTCAGTAATTCTGATGGTCGGCGGCTTCACCGTACACTCTAGTTTGATGTAATGACAAAACAGTGGCACTGGTGGGCATGATAACACAATTTTGTTGGTTAATTACAGTGCATCATCATTTACGATGATACTGACTCATCATAAAATGTTCTGACTCTTGTAGTTGTCCCGTCACAATTTTGGAACGATAAATTTCTTTAAGTGCACATTCGACAGTAACCCCACCATACTGCAGTTCAAAGACAAAATGGATGCAAATCCATCAGTTTTTGCATGCTGGAAGTGAGCTGCAATTTGCCATTTAAGCACTGCTATTGTACATGACAATGCTATGGGATGCTTTTCTTAAAGCAAATGATGCACATGTGTAGGTCGGGAGTTTGTCGTCTGTCAATGATGTAGAGTAGATTTTACGAGACAAGCAGACCTGCCTTCTTACACAGGCCTGTTGGAAACCTGCTAACATCTGTTCCAATCACCTGTTCAGCAGGTACCTGTTAAAAACCAGTTTCACTGGTACTGAACTAGAATTTTTGGCTGGATTTGCATGGACAGGTTGATAGTGAGTGACTTTTCAAAAGCCACTAGACTTAAACATTACAAATTTTTGTAACTGTGTTCTGTGTATGTACTATACAACAAAAATGACTTTTTATGCTCTATCTTTTGGTATTAGTGTATGCTTGGAGTGCACTCCACGCAAATACCTGCAGAAGGCTTCAGATACCATCTACCAAAATTTTCTTTAAATATCACACAGGAGGCCTGTGTACATTACTTAAGTTGTTTGGAAGTTGGAGTTGTTTGGTATGGACTCATTTTTTATGCGAGCCCAGCCATTAATTCAGTATTCTTCTCATGATATATGTCAAGTGAAATTTCATAAAGAAATTTCACAGTGGCAAAGTTCAATATGACTTGATGATACTTGCAAAGAGGTACCAACTTACCAAGACTGGAGAAAACAACAAAATTGTTTTTATTGTAGGCATGCCACATATTTATTGTAGGCATACCACATACCACTTGGGTGAAAAAAGTTGGGAAGACAGTAGGGTCCTTCCCAGGGAATCTGTGTATTTGGAGGGGAGTTTTGGCACTTGGAGAAAATTTTCCTTTCCTTTGCATATACAAGAAATTGTGGAAAATGCAGACTTCCTTCCTACAGTAGTACACAATACTAACCCAGTAAAATCATGGCAGGCCAATTGGCAGTTCTAGAAGGATAAGTTGTAGAGCAAAGTTGTTGATAACTGATCTCAGTCACTGAGAGTTATTGATCACAATATCAGTTCCAACAATATAGTAACCTAGACCTATCACCTAAGGCCAAGAGAATTTAAATACTTGTGTCTGGAAAAAAATGAAAACACACGCCGTTTTTCTTTTTCATTGTTCAGTACTTATCATTCATTTTTATTCAATGCATCTGAACTGAGAACTGACATATAATGAACAAGAATGCAATTGCTGGATCTGATGATGTTACATACATACAGTAACATGATGATGGCCAGAATGTTATGTTATATTGGAGTGTTCATTTAAAGGGGAAATCAGGGTGTATTTTCACAATTTATTTCACTAGAATTCCCCACTGGTGTCGTACAGTGAGTTATTTCAAAACATGTGGACAATTTTGAGAAACAAGTCAAATTCGCAAAACTCGGTGAAGAACTCCGAAAGTCTGTAACATCCATGTTCATCAAATCAAATATGAATATTTAATACCATCGCCTTTTCAAGGTATGAGGAGGTATGGCTGAACATTTTCATACGTAGCGCCTACCTGTGCTGTATCATCAACTATCACTAAACTCTTGTTTACTTAGCATTGCACAATGCACGAACAGCGTCAGCATGGAAACCGTAAACATTTGGTTATGTTCATTCGTATACCGTCACCTCAGTCTTACACTGTGATTGGTCATCGTATAGAGGAGGCTGTCTTGTCTTGCACATGAACGTTTATTTTTTGTACCCAACAAATATTAAGAGTTCTCATTCAACAGTAATTAACGCAATAATTCCCATTTCTTCTACCTTCAAACACCTCCCCAACGTCTCTATATTTCGGTGAACAATCAGTTTAGAAAGAAAAATCAACTAAAGGTGAATTTTCTCAGTCAAACCCTGATTTCCCCTTTAAAATAGTGCTCAGCCAAGCACATGACTTTGAAACATGTATTTGGTGCATCATCCTTTTCCAATTAAATATTGTAATATTTGAGAAATCATGAAAAGTTTCTGCAGCAGCTTTTGCGACTTAGGAGCCGCATGTGGGCTGTGGATTAAAAATCTATGAGTATGCCTTTCATTCCCATGGCTTAACATTACTAAAACTATAACTACATGCAGGTACTGCTGTTGTCAAAGGCTCAAAACAACTACATCTAATCCCAAGACATTAGCCCTACTGTAGTACCTGAGAGTCATGTGACTACAACACTGATGGCCACCCAAATTCACTCTGTTCTACCGCTCCGAACTTACACTCTATAGTGAAAGCCAAACTATTACTGTACTGTATGCAATGTACGCAGACCATGTATTGTTATTTTATTCGCGGTACTGGTAGGCTATAGAACAGTACGTTATGTACCAATGCTGTGAAGTAATTAGAACTATGCATGTGCACGAGTCATTATCAAAACATCGCGGCACAAAAAAAGTATCGTTCTCCTTTTACCATGCTGACAGCAGGCCACATTTTCGTTTCCTCCTCTTCTTCTGTAGTATCTTCCTTCACGTTCTGCTTTGCGATCTTTTCATCCCCGAGATCACCTACGTTTGTGGACGAAGTTTCTTGACCTTCGGCCATTTCCCGTCGTCTTGGAAGCTGCAAACTGTGTAACAAAATTCAGTATTTCAGGGTGCACAGAGATACAACTGTTTAACCTAAAGTTGTTGTTCCAGAGCCACAACAAATGCGTGAAAAGATCATACGAATAGGAAAATTCACAACTGGAAGAGCAAATTCTCTGTAAAAAGGAACAAATCAGCTAAATGTAATTGCTCCCGGGTACGAATTTACACGTTTCCCCCCAGGAAAACAATGCAGAAAATCATGCACCATGGAATAAAATAAGCACTACCGGCAATTGGTATAATTTTGCTGAGTCATATTGTTTCTACACCAAATTAGTACAACACACCATACGGTCTGTTAACTGCAGGTCATTTCACATATTGTATCATGTACACTATCACGTGCAGATACAAAAATGTTATATTTGGCTTTGAATTCATACATGTGTTTAGTTGTGGGATGCGGGTTACCTCTTTTTTTCAGCGTATCTACAATGTCGATTTGCTCAAGATGGCTCGCTAGAACTATTCCAAATGAATTTTCGGAGACTGTCATCGTGTTCGTGTTGGCAAGCAATAATCTTTTCGGCCACCATTTTTACTGAATTTAGGCCTATTTACTGAAATACTATTTTAGGGTAACACATGGAAGGTCTGTTGCACAAGCTTTTTAATTAATTCCATTGTTATACTGCTAATACCTACAGCAAATCTCCTATCGGGGAAAAACCCGTCTCTACGACTGGGAATGATTGATTCAGTAGTTTAATCCGCCACTATCCGAGGTTCAGTATATTACAGGTCCGACGCAAACGTCGTACAGGCTGGGGGGTGGAGCAAATTTACACACCAAGCCGGGGGGGGGGGGTATGCTGGCATAGGCCTATACAAGGCTAAATATTTAAGATACCATAAATTGCTTTTCAGTGATGTAACACAAAGATGGAAGTTACCCCAAAACATGGCATGTGACATTTCAACACAACTTGAACCACGTACATTGAATAAGTTGTTATATAAATCTGGGGTAAGTTGTTACAATGACAAATTAACTGCATGATTTCGGGGCCGGTATTCTGAATACTGTAACATCTAGTCCCGTATGGTGTTTTTCACTACTAACTACGACTAGCCTAAATCTCTTGCGTTTCGTAAATGTTCATAATTGATAAAAATTAAGTTATATATTGTTCAATAATAATTTGTTCATCCAAACTTTTCAAACTTTAAATGATACATCCTCCGTTAGTACTCATCATCATCACCTGCATGATGTTTTGAGGAGATGAAGCTTTTGTCGATGTCAATTGATGAGACTGAATTGTTTAACAATGATTGAAGCTACTTTCATGGCATGCCATGTTGGTATATTATAAACGCCTTATTTCCCTTCTACTTTCCCTTCCACTGTATCAACTTGTCCCAGTAACAACTAGCCCGCTCTCCCCTACTCCAAACGCGATCAGATTGCTAAAATGTGGTACTTATGACAGTAAAGCAATCCTTGGACATGGATTTGGCCTTGTAAAGTTGATTTTTTTTTCGTCGATTTTCAAAAATGGTCTGAAAATCACTGGCGATACCAGCAGAAAATAGGCAACACGAAGAATAAAATATCTAATAAGACACCATTCTCACTGAGAAGTCCACCCCCGGAATTTTCAGTTTTTGGAAGTCATGTTATATACGTAACCCGCCAAATATACTTTTCACCTGTTCTCAGCGGAGTCGACTAAATATTCAAGATCCCCACAATAGTCTATTGTTAAATATCAATAACACGTCGTCACATCCGGTGTGGGGTATCGTAAAAACGGCATGCATCCCTTTTTGAGGGTGGAATTGTCCAAGGAGTGATTTATAGGGCGACATTTTCATCCGTCGGGCAAGTTGATATGAGTGTCGCTATAGATCATCATATCTTTTCCTCGATCCACCCAGAAAAATAGTGAAAATGATGATCGTGGTAATAATAATAATTATAATAATAGTAACATCGATAATCATCGATTATAAATAATTAAGATAGATTAACACATACGTAATCCAACAGCTATCGAGGTCACTATTTGTCAGTCTGTAGTTTCCAATATTATAATAGTCACTTTTTAATTCGTTTTAGTGGAACCGACTAAGAAAATGAAAACAAGGGAGGTAGGAAGAAACAGTAGAGATGAAGCGCGGGGGGGGGGGGGGGATTGGGGGAGGGTTATCGATTATGAATAAAGGAAACAATGCTCCATTTCCAGCCTCTGTAACGACAAAACAAGGAGCAGTGTATTTTCCAGATGTGATTTACATAGTCGGATAAAATTTAAAAAAAAAAAAACGAAAGAGAAGTAAAATATTACACACATAAATATTTTTCTCTCGATAAAACATGTTTGTTTTTGGTCGAATGTATTCAAACTTTTCACTCTGTAGAACCAAGTCATTCAATATTGCATATAAGGTGCGTGAAATAGCCTCTTCATATGTACAACGTAACTCTCTTGTCTTCTTTGTCGTAACCATATGCCGTATCGTTTTGGCGCCAATTATTTTACCATGGTTTAGGCAAGGAAATTCAAAGTTAACTGATTGCGCAAGCGACGAATGGACGGGGGTGGTAAAGTGACCCCAGCCAGGTTATTCAAATTAGCTAAATAGAGTTCATGCTTTATTCCTTAAGGGCTGGCAGGTATAAGCTTCGAATTCGAGCGAATATGGCCCGTTACCATTTTTTTCTTTTTTCATTTCACTATTTTATAGGGTGAGCAGAAACAGACATAGTCTATGCAACATGCAGGGCATCTACCTTAGGCATACGCTCAGATATTCTTGCGTATCAATTTCAAAATTTCAACAAGATAATCTAGATTTAGTGAAGCACGTCATTGTGTCGAACTCTTCTCCATGATTTCTTTTCTTATAGTGAAAACAAATTCATTTCTGTTGGTCAGTCACGTAACTTATAGCATCTGACGTTGTTTTAACGCTTTCGGAAAGCGAAATTTGTTGACCATTATGAAGGCCGCGTTAGAAACCACGTTTTCATTGGTCTATATAGATACAATCATTTGAAAATCGCTCATGATAGTGTGGCAGCGTAACATTGTGACCTTATACAACATATGTTCATGTAAAAGAGGTCAGCCCAGAAGAGGATATAGGCCTATGGCCTTTCCCACAATGTACGTTCTCATTTAAAAATCAACTTATCAATTAAGCACTTCCTTCTGACTGACCCGGTCACAAAAAAACGACTGAAACGAAAAGGAAAAACATAAAAAACAAAAACAAAAAAAAAAACAGGCCAAGATATTTGCCATAAGTTCTTGTAATTTGAAAAGATCAGATAACATCGTGTGAGATAGCGCGTGATGGTTCAACACCTCATGAAACAACATGTGTATGTGGTTAATCCTAAGAAGTATACTACACCAAGACCTCATACGGTGCATAACGTATTATATGACGTCAGAATTTCACATATATCGTATAATTTATACACGAAACCTATCCGGTCGCAAACAATGGTATTGCTGGTGTGATTTCGTATACTCTCAAATTTCAAAGAACGAACTCAGTCAGACGGTGTATAGCCTAGTGACTGCAATCCAGCCAGAAGAAGTTTTGAATCTGATTGAGGAGTGACGTCATCATAACAAGTATACTAGCGAGTATATCACTATTTAAGAGCGATAAAAAAAATTAAACCCATTCATTTCTTCGACAAAGCAAAATCTTAATCTTAAGCTTTTAATAATTTTTAAAAACAAGGAACTACAAAAAAAAGAGTGATTATTGTGATCATTAGTGTTATGGAATACTTCAGTGATTTTATTAACGATAGAAAAAAAAACAAAGAAACAAGTATATGGGTTGAGATAGGAGGTATATTTGAGAATTTAGAACAGAAACCTACTGCTACCCAGTGAAGAGTGACCAAAATTAGGAACAACAACCTTTTGTGTGCTTCTGTGTGTGAGACTGCCTTTCTCGTCCGACAATAAGTATGTCCATTAGACGTTATATTCTTAATGTGTAAAATTGTTAGGAGTTGGAGAGAGAGAGAGAAAGAAAAAGCTGTTTAATCACAAAGCTTTGAATAATGTTTAAAATTAAACTTTACCAGCTATTTTCTCTGTTTGTATGTTTTAATAGCACACTTACTGCTTCATCAATGTCCTTAAAAGTATCAAAACAAAACAAGAAAATATAAAATAAAAAGATTGCACAATAAAACGAGAAAGAGAAATCATACTTTGAGTGTTCAAATAAGTTCACTCCCAGTCTCAAGAAGAACAAGGTATGTATTTTTAAGAAATTTCGAATCATTTTAGTAATTTGAAATAACAGAAGAAGACAATCAATCCTCCGCCTCATTGATTCTAATCATGGCAAGATGTGACTATATTGTAACATTTCTTACGTAACATGGCCTGCTATTGTCTATTAGACTACAAACCGGTCTACAAATCAACTTGCACTTCAGCCCCAATACGTGAACATCTCTCCTATCGAAAAGATTGCTGATTGTGCAAGAGACTATGCAGGCTTCGAGTGAAATGTTGCTTAATTAATTCATTAATGTGTCAATATAGAACAATTGTACAAATCGGTGACACACAGGAGATAAAATTTTGGGAAGTGTGGTGTTTTTTGGGGTGACCATATTGCAAAAAAAAATAAAGGATTAAAAAACAAAAGAGTAGGAAAATAGCACAGTCACGGTCCTTAAATGCCAGTAAGAGAATAAAAGTAAATAATTGGAACTGAAGATAAAAGATTTTTTTTCAAATTCTGGTATTTAGAGGACATTAAGGTTTAAAAAAAAATAACAAACATCATGACGTCACTTACAGAGAGGTTAATATATATCTCCTGCTAGTGCAACACAATCAAAAGTATTAATCACCAGAAGAGAAAAAAACGACGTCAAAATGTGGTTTTTGCACATTGTTGTACTTTTTGAAGTATTTATTACACTTGCCCCTTTCTTCTTCTTGGTATAAATTATATAAAAAGCGAATGTAAAGTGCTATGCGAATAATTTCAATCACTGGTAGGCTATTTGCATTAGTTCATTAGTTCTTTATTCAGTCATACCACATCAACTGTCACCCCATTGTTCCATATCTTCGGATTACGAGATGGTTTTATGCAAAATATATATTAATTCATGTTGGCAAGTTTTGGCATTGAGAACTTCCACCAAAAATAACTATGTACGTTTGGCTCATTCAGAGAGGCAAGAAGTAGGCCATAATTTTTTTCTTCTTGCTGGACCTTTTCAAATCTTGCTGGACCTTTTCAAAATTGTTCAGACTCCATAAATTGGTGCTCCTCTAAACAAAGACCAAAAAGAAAAAAAAACGTACTTAAAAAAAAAAACATCATTTTTCAAGCTGACATTACATTTCTTAATTTCTTTGATTGATTTTTGTGTTGTTTTCTTTTCTCTGTTTAATCGTATGAAAATATAAAAAAAACTTTATTGAAATTAATATCTATAATGTTAACGGAGCGAGAACTGATCAATAAAGATCGAGCGAGGAATGTGCGGGGAGGCTCATTGCACAATCGATGAAGAATGTGAAACATGAAATGATTAAATGGAAACATAAAATTAAAGAATAGATTACGTAATATATCGGTATACTGTACACAGATGAGTGAAGACCCTCTTCAGCCGCCCACCCCCATATAGTTTCCCGTTACGGACAAACAGATCAATAAAACTGGGAAGTGAGCAATAATTGAAAATAGATATCTAAAAAGATACGATTACAAGAGTTGAATCTATCTATTTTTATTCTCGTTTCCTTTGCAAAAAGAAAGTATTAAACTGTACGTCGAAATTAATTACAACACAAACAAGTTTAGTAAAAACCAAAGCTAACCGAAGCCTACACCCTTCACTTGGAAATGGATAGTTAAGCTTATCGATACGAGATTATAACTTTTATGATAATGATGAAAATAATGAGTATATTATGAGGACGGGTATTAATATATTATTAATTATCATTATTTGATTGCACGAACGCAAATAAATCACATACATCGATACTTACTCGTAACTTCAAAGAATGAAAATTTACGCTGCATCAGAATGATCAACACTGTAGTGTTCTGAGTTCTGAGTGACTTTAGCTTCAATTAAAGAGTGACTTAAATACAAGTTAGCAGGGGCCGTTCCCCTCCAACCCTGGTCTAAGGTGGGGGTACATTATGCCATTCGTAATTGATAGGACATATCGAGCGCCTGTCCATGGTTTTCAGCAGAGGGTGAGGGGGTCCGGCCTGAGGGAGAAGTCCTTTTGCGCACACCTCATGGGAAAAACTATCTATAAGGAGATTCACCATTCAATTGTGTGGTGATAACTGGAAAATTTTTTGGTCAAAACACCTTCCATGCATTTCAGAAAACAGTTTTGCCTGTTTATCTTACGTTTCACCCCATTTAAAACAAATGAGCCTTAACCTTAGCCTTAACCATTTAAAGATGTCACTCTTGGATGAAGTAAGAAAATGACTCTTCGAAAAGAGTAATATTTCTACAAGCTCTAATTAAATTTTCACTTTTTGAACCTCTCCAAGGTAGTTGCGAAGGTCACCTACAACAGTGTGCCTTTTTAAAATCTCCGCTTTTCCCCGTCCTATATTTATTGGTAAGTAGTTTAATTCTACAAATTCAAATTAACTTTTAAAGGAAAGGTGGACTTATTGCTTTAACTTTTCCATGGGAGGGGGGGGGGGGGACAAACAAATTATTATACTGGATGTGTGACTCCATGTCAGATGTGAAATTACCTCCGTTCTACCGTCCCTATAAATTATTGATCAAAAGAGAAAGATGGCAGATATAAATGGTCAAATATCTGTCTTTCTTGTTTGTTTTTTTCTTATATTTTTTATTGTTTAATACTTCTTTGATAGGCCGTAGTTCTCAATTCGATGTACTTGACAATGGAAAACAAACGAAAACAGAAAAGAAAACGAGTTAGTGAACATTTTAAAGACAGGTAAATTTTCATTTTGTTCAGTCTTCATAAATAAGTTATTGTAGAAACTTGCTTCTCTGTAAACACGTTTTTTCTGTTGTGACTTCATTTTGTTGTAAAAGGTCTTCTGTACAATGGACTATCAAAACTGATTTGTAAGCAGCCGTGTGATGAAATTGATTTTTTTTAAGAGAGAGAGAGAAAGAAAGACAGATAAGGGGTTGAAGGGTTGGCGGAGATTTTGGTAATATTTTTAAAATGAATACCGTGTTGAAGGGGAATATTTTCACAACACATTGAGCATGAACCAAGTCACGATGTCCCAGTTCACCTTGAAGGGGGTTAAGATGGACTTGATATGAGTAAGGTGTTGTTTCATGTCAGTTTGCAGCTCATCACTGTACCGTGAATCCACATAAACTTAGTGATGGTGCTGCATGTAGCTTTATGATTGGTCTGCCGATGGTGTATGGAACTGAGTATCAATTTATTGACGTTGACGAATTGAAGTGATTGAAGTAGATGTGAAGTTAAAATTACAAAAGGAGAAGAAAGAAACCTGGAGGCTCTGTATCACCAAAAATCCTTGACCTTTGTGGGTTACATATGATTTTCTTATGGCTATCTGCTCCCTTCCCACGATTATAAAAGAAGAGAAAATCTCTTCCTGCTTCTTACTTTTACATGTATGACGTCGTTTATATAGTCATGACGTCATGGCATACTGTACAGAAATGTTCCTCTGTGCTATTTACATGGGGGGGGGGGGGAGTATCATTCATTCATTCATTCGTACCTACGTTCATTCATTCGTTCGTTCATTCATTCATTCATTTGTCCGTTCGTTAGTTTCTTCCTTCCTTCATTCATTTATTCATTCATTCATTTGTTCTTTCATTCATTCATCCATTCGTTCGTTCGTTCATTCATTCAACTATTCCTTCGATCATTCATTCGTTCGTTCTCTCTGTCTCTGGTATCTTTTGAAATATTGCACGTTCGTTGTGTAACAAACTTTTTTGAAGCGACGCTGTTTACAGGTAGGCGACCGTTTCAAGGTGGTTTCTATTGAATGATGTCATTATGACCTCCGACCCGCCTTCCGATCCTCAACAAGGATGAAAGTGTGGATTGGTGAAGCCCGGATGGTGATGGTGGTGGTGGTAGTCTTCGTAACCTTGTACGTGGTGCAACGTCATCATCTCGTGGCCCGCAGAGACTACGGCCCGCATGGCCTCGCCGAGTCCCTCGCTTGCCGGGGAAACCACGCCGGGCATCCCAGCTGCTTCACCAAATGGTATGTTTGGCACGCTGACACCATGATGGCCGACCGGGAGTGTAGGTGAAGGGTTCATGGGAAACCCGTTGGTGGGAAGATGGTGCGGTGTTGGCGTCGGGATGCAAGGTTCACAGTGGGCCAGATACGCGCTGGTGGAGACACTTGGAGGGCTCATGCTGTTCCTTGTATTCTCGTTCGGTTGGTACGAAATGCCTCGTTCAGTGACTATGTTCGGTGAATCTGCAAGGGAATTGAAAATTTCAGTTACACTTAGTTTTCATCCACACCATTCTGAACGATTCAAGTAAACATAAAGGATTAAATATACAGTAAATGATAAACAATGACTTTGAAACACATCCTGAATTCGCAATCAGTATTATTGACATTTTAATTTATTGAATGTTCAAACCGTTGTAAATGGAACTGATGAGCTCACTGATGTTTGAACCCACCATTCTTCCCGTCTCCTCACTAACCGTCCCTCCTCTCCCCTCCCCCATCATTTTGATCCACCATAGGCCTCAGTCGTCCCCGTCTCCTCCCTTTCTATGCTCGAAGGAAAGGTGGAATGGTATCAAGCAGTGAACAGGGCGCGTATATGTTAATGTGGTTCGTCTTATGTTTTTTCAAGTTGTCAGGATAGGGTACGGAAAAATGAAGAGGAGTGGTTGAGGGGCGTAATAAGTTGACTTTGTCCTCCAGCACCTGGAATACTCAGAGTAAACCGAGTCACATGTTTCAGTACATGTTGAACACAGTAAATTGTTGGAGTTCTATCGTAAATCTTTGATAAATTTCTAATTGTCCTCGATTTATTGTTCACAAATGTGTCATGTAACAAACGCGTTCTCATTTAATTTGTTTTCGCTACCACTATTCGTGTCTTTTTGAATACCAGAACTGTGCCATAATCCATACAGACCACAGGTACACTTGATGAACAAAAACCCATAAAGGAAATAAATAAAATACATAATATAACAGCCATTTTGATTGACACTTTCACAAAGAATTTACCTACAGGCCTACACATGAGGGTATAGCGCACACCGAAATATCACAGTGGGTGTGTTATTAAATCTTGATATCATTTTCAAATTAATTAAGCTCCATTGGGGGTCGAGGCATGAAATTGCTGCTTGTGATGCATCTAAATCAGACTGGCCAATGTTATTCCTTGATTTGTGCTTGAGTTTGTTTTTTTTTCTTGCTGCTCACACAGTTCGAAAACCACGAATCTCACGATCCATTATAAATCATTGGAAAAGTATCTCGTCACGTTACAAAGCTGGTAACGTTGCAAATTTAGTCGGAAAGAACCTGCCACGAAACTCGTGACGGAGTCGAAAAAAAATGGGCAGAAATATTGAAACACACTCAAGTAATTTGGAAACTTGTTTGTGTTTTAACAGGGTCATATATTAGTCGACCAAACTTATAAAAATATTCATAAGACGGCCAAGGACATAAATAGTGGATTCCACTGTTTGCACATCTCTTTGGTCGGGTTTCCTTTCCGTTGCAGATTGCATTACATGACATGCAGAAAAACTGGACATGGTGTAATCTCCAATGAAACATAGAAAAGATCAGATTGAACAGAAAACTGAAGTAGAAAAATCGCTGCCTGTTTCTGATCCCTACCTTCTCCAAAATCGCCATTGTTGTTTTCCCCTGTTTCGACTTTGATAGGCCCCGACGCCATGGAATCTTGTCCTCCAGGACTGTCGCTGTCGGTAACTCTCTTGATATTTCTGAAATACTGCCCCCACCTTTGGCGGCTGGCGTCTTTCTTCAGCCTCTTTTCCTTGGCGCGACGGTTTTGGAACCATACCTTTATTGAGATGATAAAAACGAAACGAAAACTTATAAAGATACCAATCAGGATAAATTTTCAAACTTTTTCCTCCACTTCCTTTCAGTCTTTTTACTTTCGTTTACTAGAAAATAGTAAATAATATTTTGGTTCTCTTGTTTATATAACTAGTCGTCAACAGACCTTTTACTTTGTGAAGTATATAAAAGAAAAATGTCTTACGACCAATAAAAAATATCAACATAAGTAAAAAAAAATCTTCAATTCTGGATATATGACTTATTGTATAGCAAAAATGTTTCTATTGAAGTTATCATATTGTTTTACTGGGACAAAAAACTTAAATTTGAAAGAAATATTGTCGGTTGTTTGTTTACGATTGTCTAATTACAATTACAAAAATAACACTTCATGATTATCAGCAGATATATAAGGGTGTTTATGAATATTTCCCTAACCGAAGAACAACTCTTCCTTATCGAGAAAAAATAATTACCTCTTCATAAAAAAACAAGAAAAAAATCTGCATTTGTTCACAATAATTTCCGAAGTAAAGCTACATTCCAGAATTATTACAAATAAACAACTAGCATACTATACAGGATGTTTCAGAAAAGAGAACTATTAAATTCATTTTTTTTTGTATAGAAATGCAAATCTCGCTTTATAGCAGAAATAGGCAGCCGGAAATGTGTCTTTTTTAATTCTTTTAAAAGCTGGCAACATGAATTAGTTTAACTATGGCGTGACATCACTTATAACTGTCACTGTCACATTCGGAAACGTAATTTCCCCAGAGGTTGACGAAAAGTTACAAACAAATCAAATGGCATTATTCGAACAGTTTTGCTCTGTAGATATATTGAAATTTATCTACAGAGCAAAATATTTTTTTTCGGATGGTTTGAGAATTGTGGGAACTGACTTAAGAAGGGCAGAGAGGTCGATATCACAGACGAAAACAATATAAAGACAAAACTATAACTTTCTACCAGAAATGATGAAGACTCTCGATTTATTGTTGTTGTTGTTGTTGCATTATGACATTACAGATGAAAAAGGAAAAATCACAAAACACAGAAACTATACCGAGTCCATCTTACCTGTGATTGAAGGTAAATTTTACACATTCGACTTTCAGTGTATGAGATATTATCATATAACCTTGACAGAAAACAGTCAAATACTGTAAAGAACAAGTGGTTGGGGACGTTTACCATTGGGGGCTTTAAAGCGGGATGTGCTCTTTGAAAAGAAAAAAGAAGAAAATCTATCATTCTCTTCCATTTGATACCAATTTGGAAGATAGCATCTACGCCAAGTTTGTTTTCCTTTTCTTTTTTGGAGAACATTCATTTATTAGAGTGTTAATTACGGCAGAAAAGAAGACTGATTCAATTTTGCCTGCTAAAAATTAGCGGAACTGGGGAATGTGGTAAATATATGACAATTCCGTGCAAATATTACCATAAGGAAACTCCTATCCAAAAGCATTTCTGTGGGAAATCAGGCTACATTTGGCCCACAAAGCAGGTTACGGTATACCTTTATTAGTTTTACAACTGTAATAAGTATAACCAGTCCTTGTGGGTACTTTTTGAAAACGAAGGGATAACAGCTTATCTTACTTTATAAAACTGAGCACAAATGTGACGTTTTTACTTGTCGAGATAGAAAAATGTCCGGGATGGGTCACCACTCAGCCGAGGTCTATGTATGCAGGCTGCCATGTCGAAAATTCAAAGAACAAACTCGCAAGTTAAACTTCGATCGAAATGTCGAGATAATGGAGATAGGAATTAGGTTTTGAGTCTCCAGTTTTTATGATGGATTTATTTCTTTTGGTGGGGTTATCTATACATACGAACCAGGACTTGCAAACATTGTGCTATCTGATGTGAATCAACATTATACTGGGATAAGTCATTCAAAAAAAAAAACAACAACAAAAGACAAACCCCCCCAAAAAACAAAAATAAAACAAAAGGGAAAAAGCAATAGACGATTATGTAAGTTGGGATGAATGGCCAAGCTGGCGTCTTAAAATGAAATATACACTATGGAAAAGTTTTTCTTTCGCTTTCTGCTTGTTTACTCTCTAAATCGAAGTCTTACATTAGCGGACGAAAATAACCACCATTTATTTGAAGGAAAGCGGGTAACTACGGTATTTCATAAGTTAATGGTGTTGTTACCCTAGAGCATCCTATGCGTTCCATTATACCTCTTTATCTCGTACACGGCTATGAGACCGTGAATAGTTGTTAATAAATGAGGAACTCCAGCGCCTGTAAAAAAAGCTGACGGTTTGCTGTGGTAACAGACAAGCAATTAATGTGTCGATGTTTTGCAAACTAGCTATAGCTTTTTTTACCTTAACGACGGGTAGATAACGTAAGTCCAGCTACTTGGTATGTCTGTTGCATTCAGTATACATTTGGAAAGCGGAGAGGGTATTTACCCCTATAAGTTTATTACAAGCTCTATGTATGAGCTCTCCCATAAGCTTATTGATTATTTATGTCGATAATCGTTACTGCAAATTTGGCTCACACACTGAAAATGTCACATGGCTTTTTCATTTTGCGTCGTCACTTCAAACGCAGCTGCTAATGTACGTTATTTATGTTCGTTCAGCGTTCCGTCCATTTGCTTTCAAATATGAGGAATTAGGGAATAGAAGCGAGGGGGTGGAGGTGGTGGTGGTGGACAGGTTACATCTAAAATTAGCTATAACGTGATCTGTTTCGATCAGTGACACCACGTGAAATAAGCAAGAGCGTTAAAATGTAGTGTGCTCATTCTTTCTCCAACAGTTTTCTTGTTTCATACATCAACCAGTAAAACGCAAATCAGCGTTTCTCTACAACTTGAGAATCGCTAGGCCAAAAAACAATATAACTGCTGTAAAGATATTTGACACTCACCCTTCTCACACAACCCCCCTCCCAACCTCCCCCCCCCCCTCAAAAAACATAAAACTAACATACGTGATTTATTGGAAATAGCTCCATCTGTTTGTTGGTTTGAGCAACCGGCATTACGGTGTACTAGTTCTCATAATCCTGGTTGATTGTCAACCTTTGTCCGATGTACAGGGGGAGCGCTCTGTTGTTTTCCTTTAACTTGAATATCTTTGTACGCCATTCAGTCAAGTAGTTGGAGAAAGGTATTTGTTGTAAAGTGACAACAATGGTTTAAATTGCAGATGATAAGGTGAATAGAGACTGGCCAACTCAAGTCTGATTTCTTTGGTTGCATTGCTTCCTTAAAACAAAATTGCTCAACCAATCGAAAGCGGGTGCCCCCATGAACCACGTGACTTTATTTTGGCGTTACATGCTTCGACATAAGAAAATGGAAGGAGTGGCATAGCTTTCCTAAAGAAAATTCCCTTTGATTAGCATCACATGTTACAGATAAGTTTAAGACAGATGCACACAATCGTTTGGAGGTATTCGCACAAAAACTGACGTATAAAACCTGCTGTACGCACGTAACTCACTCCTAACTGTAGACGTAACAATGATCACTGCCGCTGATTGAATATGCTCTAGTTCGTGCAAATAGTTAGGTTCTGTTCGCACTAACATGTTCGGGGCGAATAAACACTCTGGAAAAAAAATTAACCATTTTGCTGAACCATACTGCCAAATGGTTACACAGTCTGGTTCCCCGAGAAAAGAAAATGTTTGAGAAAAAACTTGCTCAGAGACTGCTTAGATCGACATTATAGCCTTTTCAATACGATTTAAGTGTGCCGTAGCAGTATATGGAGACTTTTCAATAGTAAATTAACATTGAATCGAATGACAAAATCGCAATTTCACCTTTTGACAAAAATCGGGTGATATTTTAACGGACGTCAAATAACTATTTTTGCTCAAAAAAATCCATAGATAACTCACTTGGACTACCCTCATATCCAGTCCGGTCTCTTGTGCTAATTGCTCCCGTACGTGTCTGGCAGGTTTGGGGCTATTGTTGTACGCATTCTTCAGTGTCTCCAATTGTTTAGCGGTTATTGTAGTACGCGGTCTCTTGTTACTGTTGTCCATCTCAATTTCTGTAGTGAAAACATACAAAAAATGGAAGAAGAGAAAAGAATGGTAAAAACAGTGAAAAAAAAGTAAAGAAGGAAAAAAGAAAGAAAACAAAGAAACTTACCTTATGGTATACCAAATCAGGGATAATAGAAACTTATGCGAGGAACAAAATGATAACTAGAGATCTTGTATTGTAAATATATGTGTAGCAGGGGAAATATTTAACTTTGCTCTAACAAAATTGAAGACGTTATTGTTGGTCTAAAACTAATTTGATAGTCGATAACCCAGGTATGACTTCAATTTCATTCACTGAGCCAAGACTTACTTACACTGAAGGTAGTTTGCGACCTCCTAAATATCACAGTTTTTTTTTCATTTTCTCTGTAAAATAACCATTTGTCACATATTGTTCTCTCAGTGCCGATGCATGCACACCGCCCTCATATAGCAAAGGGAAAAAAAGGCAACCGATATAAGAATCACAAAATCACTTATTCGTTTTTATGCTTGAATTTTTTTTAAGAATATTGTTTTCCATCCATCACTTGAACACTTCAATCTTTCAATTGTTTTGTTTTGCAAAACATATGCAGTATTTTCCAACTAACGGTACTAACGGTACTAATTTTCTATATGGCAATTCGCTGAGTAATACACTACCGAAGCATTGTCTTTGTGTACATAGTTGCGTGTGTGTGTGTGTTAATTAACTCAATCCAGTTAATGTATTTACTGTTCCGCCTTCATAAGTTGTACATATATTACTTATTTTATCTTATCTATCCCGACCAGAGATCGACATAAAACTATTCATCCAAAGAGTGCAGGCTGGTCTAACAAAATAACACTAAATTTACAATCTGATATCATTCTGTGGAGGGCTATCATTTTCTTCTCAAGGAACATCTATAAGATTTGTGACCCTTGACTTGCTGGGTGCGTGCAGAAATTCACTCACAGTCCGCACGCAAAGATCTTTACCACATGCAACATGTACAGTACATACCATGCATATAGTTGTAAACACACATGCATGGTCATGGACAGTGACCACTAATTCAAAACAGTGCATGTAATGGGACGTAGGTTTGTAATCAATGCATGTATGATACTTATCGAATGTGCATAGGTATAGTGTGACTGTCATGAATATGCATTTGCGTTATCCCACACATTCTCTCTTCAAATAATGTGATTTAATATGCATTTAGCGCTACGGTCGTGAATATATAGTCTGACTTGACGTCAAAATTTCTGACCGATAAAATTCCTTAATTTGAATTCATAGAAAAAAAAATAATAATCCTTAAATTTGATTTGTTTTTCTAGCTAGCGAGAATGGCGCTATTAGAAAATATGAAATTTACACTGTTATTTCTTTCCTGTTAAACTGAAAGAAGGTTCTACACTGCATTCGGTGACTTATTCGTAGCTGCTATCGTACTCAATGTATTTGCAATATTGCACGGAAGTGACTGTAACTTCAATTCAAGGTAGACCGCTTAAACAACAAGGAAATTATTTCAGTCCTTCTGACATATAATATGTGTACGTCATAAGAAAAACCAAAAACAATACATGGAAGCCAATCAATCATTAGTTGAACTCAAATCTGTTATTAAAATTGTGATGAGATAGCATTCTTACTATTTTGTTAAGAATCATTTTTCATTCTTTTCAAGAAAATATTTTTTTATTGACATTTTATTTTTAAGTACTTCATACTATTGCCTTGTCTCATTTTTATTTCTTTCTGTTTGATAAATGGGTCTCTGAAATATTTTTAACATAGGCTACCAGCGATATTTGGAACGCAAGCAGCAATCCCCAAGGAGACGTTATCTGAAGGAATTTCCGTTAGATTTAGTGTTTATATCTGATTCTACGAAAGTTAGTTTTTAACGATAACTTTTTATGCGTTTATAAACAAAAGAAATTAAAAGTAATTACGCAAGTACGATGAAAACAATATATCCAAGGGTGGGAAAAGGTGACCAGTGTTTACAATAAACTGTACATGTTTCTCTAAATTGTCCTTTTAATTTGGTAAAATCAATTCAAAATAAGTCAAAATGAATTAATTGGTGATTTATTACAAATTTTGTATCAACATATAAAAAAAAACAAGCAAAAATCGAGATTTTGGTCAAAATGCTTTTACAATGCTTGTTTGCGTAAAATGCCGTTTCTTGTACCAATGATCAAACCTATACAGGCCTATATCCCGGCATATTTTTATCACATATCCGTATAAGGAATTTCCTAATAAAGTTCATTGATTCATATCATAACGTTGTAAAAAAGAACTACTCTTTACGAAAAAAAAATGCCATTGACCAGTATAACTTGACGGTAAATAAATCAATACTACTTCTCTTGATATTTTGGGTGTATACTTTGACATACCATAGTTGTTTTTTATAATTTGCATAAACGTTATTTTGTAACGCCATGGATTCATCGAATAGGACAAGAAATGTTGATTATATCATGAGGTGTTCTTTTTTATTTATTTTATTTATTCTCTTTGACTTATTTATTGTCGAGATCCGAAAAACAGAGAAAGTTTATGTTTCGAAGTGGGAAGTAAAGTCTCTTATATATGCTGTCGATATGTGCTGCAGATACACACAATCGCAAAAATATACGCAGTTTTATGACTACATTAAAGAAAAATCGATCTGTTCTTGTACAATATCAAAAGGAAACAACACTTAGTGAAAACATAGCGTCCCTACAGCGGATTTTATGTAAATTTCTCTTTTTCTTTTTTTTCCCTCTGCTATTACAAAGTTTGCCCACCTTCAAATATACACCCAGAAGAAATATTCATTAGGTTCTTATTTACAGATACGCGCAATGCTTTACATCTTCAGTCACACGAACACGCAGTGACAAGACTTAACTAGTCGGGATATTTATATTTTCGTTCACTGTCCATCAAACACTCCAAATTCTGTTCTTTAATTTCAAATAAACGTATTTCGCTTATATTAGTCGTAACAAGATTGACACTGATTAGACGCAGATTTCAAAGCCGGCGAGATCCCGAGAGTTTCGTGATTTGTTTGCCTATTGTCAGACATGACAAGCGTAAAGCTCATATACCAAAGACCGTCCAACTAACCTACCATCTACGCCCCCCATAACTCATTAAACCCTACCATCACCCTATCCCCCTTGGGAAGAGGTTAAACATAAAAACATTTGATTGTAAAAATATGCAAATATCTATCTACTTGATTGATAAAGAGGAGATTCGCCAAAGCAGATTTTCTATCGTTGACTTATGATTTATAGTTTCGATATCGAGCGAAATGGTCAATTTTGTTTACTTCAAGTGACATGTGACGAAACCAGAGAATTCGAAAACTAGTAAGTTCCCACAGCTAAGTTAACGAATGTGTAACGATATTTTTCTTTTAAATGACTAACTAAAACTAAAATGAAGCCTGGAACTATACAGTTGTCAAATTGGGCTACGAAGTCATACGTATGCTGTACTCAATACACAAGGGATATATCTCTACGTATTCAACTTTGATCGGAAACAAACTACAAAGGTTTTCACCACAATTAATATGAAATCACCAACAAGCAAAAAAAAAATGATCTAACTAAATAAACGTTGTTACTTTTTTAACTCCAAAAGAGCTTAAGACCACCATTCTTACATGACTTTATTAATTACCTTATAATGTGTACTTTACGATTGGTTCAAATATGAAAACATAACCAACCAGTAATTTTTAATATGAAAGAAACAAGTTTTTAATATCTGATTATGCGTTGCCTTTGAAATCATTTATTGCTGATGAATCATTTATTACATTCTTACAATGTTTCGCGGTTATCTGTTATGAAAATATTTCTTATTTTCCGATGAAGAACTGTTCTAAATATGAATACAAGCTTTGGTGCATCTTTCGTTTTCAAACAATTTTTTTTTTCTGTCCTCTGTCTTTCGCTGAATAACAATATTCTCATCAAACTTTCAAAACTGATTTTTCTCTTTAACGTAACAACAAAATTACATGGAAATAACAATTTAAGAATACAATATTTGAAAAAAAAATAATACAGGGTGTTCATTGCGAATAATATGCTTACTTTTCTGTCAGACGAAATATAAAAAAGGATAAAACTGATCAACTTGAATATTCTCATGAATTAGACAAGTAAAGAATAAAAAGAATCGAATAGATTGAACAGAGATACATCAAATTTATCTTACGTTGACTACAAAAAAAAAAAGCCATTGCGATCCATTATTTTTGTATCACTGTGCGAGAGGCGTTTCTATCTGTAGCGTATAGGTAAACTTACCCCGGTCTGTTCTACTTTACGAAAATCTCTTTTCATTTCATGTTCCACTTCACGTACCTACACGGATCTTTAAAAAAAGCACCCCATGTTTCGTTCTATAACTTTGCCACTACCTGCAAATAATCGGTCACCATCGATCTGCGCCCCTTCTCTTGGAAAAATCTAAAATGACACTTCCCTAGCCCCATGCATATCCAGATTGTCAGCAGATAAACAACGGACTCAGATATAATGGCTCGAATTTTAATTTCAATTCGAAACGGTTTTTTTTTAACTTATTCTGTTGTTTTATGCTCATGTTGATATTTTTTAGAGGTGGGCTCGAAGAAGACTTTCTCTCCGGTTACCCCCCAATTCCCCCCATGGTAGACACTTCTGTCATGGAAGTATACCCTCCTCGGCATCTTCATCGAATTCGGCTATAGAATATTTATCGTCCAGACATTTTCGGTGTGTAAACTGCACTGAAATCAAATCACCCACAGGCATAAACTGGAAGGCAGTGAATTCTACAACGAAAACGGCGATCATGGACCTAGTTCACGTCAACGAAGTCTGGGCCAAGAGAACTCCGAAAGATACGGTTGTGACGGAAAATGGACTGGAAAACTTTGCCGGAGAACCACTTTCCCATATTTGTGATTCAACAAAGATTTACAGAGTAAACCGCCGACGTTGTTTTTGACTTTTTTTTTATAGTGTTCCAGTGAGGATAACGGCTTTTTAGTCTTCGTGCGTTTTATCCACACAACATTGGGAAGCTGGCTGTAATACTTAATCAAAATGTGTATTGCGGGATTACGGGAATAACTTTACTCTATGAAATTTGGATGAATTTGCAATAAAAATAAATAAACAAAAATAAAATTAAAAGAAAGCTGCAAAATGACAAAGAAGCGCAAAGTTACGGTGTGTCGAGGTGCTAAGTGAGCTACGTCGGTCCGTGAGAAGACGTTGCAGGTAATTCGTGATTCGTTGTCGAAACTGATTACATAAATTTGCTCGCGGAAACTTCCCCCTCCCCCCCCCCCCGTCATCCCTTTCCTCCAAGAGGTAAGTATACAAAAGTGACACAAGCGATGTTCACATGAGATCACTTAATGCTCGACTTGGTTTCCTTTTTGACTTTGATTCATTTAACCACGAGTTGAAGTAAATCGAAGAGAAGAACAGCAGAATTTGAAAAAAAAAATAGAGCCAGATATAATCGGAACAATCTCTATATGTGTAATTGCAACAAAGAAATGGTACTCTATCGCTAAATATATACCTCTGCGTAATATAATAATTTTCTCCCAAATTAAATTTAATTTAGAAAGCTCATTATTGCTTATTAAAGCGCGTTAATCAGCCACATTTTCTCATTTTCATTAATGAAAATCAACCGTGAAAAGGGAAAAGATTTAACCAGGAGTGACGGCATGTAATGAATTCGATATCACCATCTTCTTGGAAATAATTAAAATGTTATTAATGTTACCTAAGGAAGCGAAAGCGCTGAAACAGCAGATAATTAATTAGTCCTGCAGACAACTCATTGGTCTTACCTTGTGGTCCGTTACCACTCCCTTTTTGTTATTCTGATGCGTTTCTTACGCGTGCTGATGGACCTCTGGGAGTAAAATAGCTTCCGATCACAGAAAAATGCGCGCGAAAACTGAAGTAAGAGTATCGTTGGTTCTGCGTGTCGAAAAAAGGACTCGGCAAAGGGGCGAAACAAGAAGAAGAAGAAAAGAACATTCGAGCGGTTTTAGAGACTTGGTTGGCAGACTGCCGTGTGATCTTCCTGTCGAGTCGGTTTCTAAAACCGTTAAATTAATTAGTTTAGGGATACAGCACTGGACTGGGCCGACCCGCAGAAAAAAATGTTGTTTTGCGCGGACACACGCTGGTAGAATCTTTCACACGAAGAACTGAATATTTACGAGTTGCTATGCAATGAAAATAGTTGCCGAGAAAAAAACAAACCGTAATTAGTATGGGCACAAACTCTCCCTACATATGCTGCACTCAGATAACGATATAGGCCGATCGAGGCGTGATTCTCTGCCTTGTTAACCGTGACAATAAAAGTACAGTAAAACTTGAACAAACGTGAACTACAGACTCGTGGTGACGACGTTATCTTATCATACCTAGAGCAACCGTTTATTAAAGAACGTTAACGAATAACCCTTTGAGTTACAGCTTTCATAAAATAAAAAATAAAAATAAAATAGTAATGAAAAAAATATATGTAAAATAAAAATGCAAGGACGTGCCAGTTAAATTAAAACCATCCGAGCTTTTTCTCTTTTCTTCCACACCAACAAACGTGGAATTATACTTATTTATCGTGCTTAATGTAAAAGCAAACCAAAAAAAGAGATAAAAACAAAACAAACAAACAACTTGTTGGACTACCTTTTTTCTGTTAGGCGTATAATGCGTTACGAGATGTGAATATTAAGTCCAAAAAGACAAAAGGAGCATAGTTTTTGTTTCTTGATCTGCAATTGATCTACTTTTTGGTTGAAAGTTAGAATTCGTGAAAAAGTTAAAGTAAATTCGAGATATCAGACTAAAGAGGAAAACGTCCCAAAGCTTCCAAAAATGTCTTTCCTCCCAATAAATCAGATAACAGAAGCACATCGATCGTTATTAAAGTCTGCTATTACAACTTCTGAAAATTTCCAGACAACGAATCCACCGGAATTGGGGATAATTTTATTTTCATTCTCTGCACATATTGTTTTGATTTAATTTTCTAAGATCACTCTAACATTCTAAGTCTTTCTAAAATCCTCCAAAAAAAAAAAATCAATTTGTATTTGGTCAAATACATGCACGATTTATTCTTTTTTTTTTCATATTATTTTTCTGGTACATCATGACATTTATCGTGTGTGAGTGTGTGCATGTATCACCTTTAAACGATGTCTTACAAAATATTGTTCTGAGCGTCCTGGGCATTCCAGACTATGAACGTTGATAACGTAATTAAGGGAACACAAAACCGCTATTTCTACTGCTTCTGCTTTTGTGGACAGTTGTCTCTACTTTTCATCGTCTGACAATACCCACAATATCGTTTTCTTTATATTATTCTTTTATTCTTTTTTCCCGGTTTTACTCCATTAATGTAATTTGCTTATTCGTCATCTTATCGAATACAACACTGCTTCCCCGCAAGCTACATCATCCGACGGAATTTTTTGTTTTGTTTTTTTCCGAAACCGTAAAGTCCATGCGACTGACAAATTTAAATTGGGTCGTTGTTCGACCGTTTCAGGAGGGAAGAAAAATATGTAAAAAAAAGGGTCCATGAACTTAGCACAAAAGAGTACGCTGATTATCGACTTTTAAATAAATTAAATTAAAATTGACCCAGAGCAGGTCATTTTGAAGGAAACTCAAGAAAAACAGCAGGAGGTGACAAAAATTGTACATTCATTGGTCAAAGATGATTATGTTTTTCTAACTTGTTCGCAGTTTGAAACGTGTGAACGAATAACATATGGGTATGTATTCACTGAAAACATATTGTTGGTTACCACATCATGAAAACAGTATTTCGAACAATTCTCGATGTCCAGAAGATTGTTCCTTAGAAATCACATCTTTCTCTTTTTGGTAACATTTTGATGATGATAAAAAAATACATATTTTTGTTTCATTTTTAAATGATATCAGTTTGCCGGTTGAAGTCAATTTTATTTTTCTTCAATAGACAATTTTTCTGTTTTAGTACGAGGTGCGAGATTTGTTGCTACAAATTTAAAACTTTTCCTTGGCTATCTTTGATAACATAAAAAAATGAAACAAAAATGTTTCCCTTGCATATCGTAAAAGGATTTAGATTAACTACCATGCAGGATAAGTTGCAATAGAACGAGAAAAAAAAGAAATAAAGTCAAAATTACTTCTAAGATAAATTCAAATTAAAGTATTTTCCCCAAAAGCTGCAGTAGAAAACGAAAGTAAGTTACCATAAAAGTGACAGTTTCTTTCTTCTCAGACCAATTTTAGAAAGGGCCGGGAATGGTCATCAAACAGCAACAACTGACTACTTTCATTTTATCCAACGATCCTATGGAGTAAATGCCTCAACATTCTTTTGACGTTCCCAAAGTTAAGTTGCATTCTTTACAAACGAATGTATCAAAACTTAGAACAATAGATAAGACCTGTACTTTGCTCTCTTTATTTTTGTTCCATTTTAAGTTTTGTGTTTATTTCTTTTTTTTAGATACAGGGGCCTACTTTTTTTTTTGCACCTTTCTTATGATTTCATCTCTATTTTTTCTAAAGTAGGGACATAAAGTCATACAGGGCATCTCCGGCATGTATGAATACCACATTTCCCTTCTCTCTTCAAGTAGTTCATATTTCCTTTGGTTTAAGCAAGATCACGAAATTCACACGACTACGTACAGGTTCAGTATTGATATAGGACCGTCTGCATTTTTATGTGAAAGCCATTGTGTGTAAGTGCTCCTATACGTTAAAATTATTTAGCATACCTCTGGTTTTAGCTGCTTCGTAGTCGCTCTTACAGACGAGTTTGTTATCCGACAGTAGGAAGAATTCATCTCCAGTAGCTAGCTGCCTGCTACACATTACACAACAGAAACAATGCAGATGATACACGTGGTCCTGCGCCCTCCTTACGATCTCTGTCGGGGCTATTCCCTTCTCGCAAGAAGAACATTTGGTGCCAAATCTCCTGGAAAAAAATGAAGAAGAGGAGAGAAGGATGTGAGAAAACAGACGGACAGACAAACATACCTGAACACGAGAATACCAGATGGTAATGTAGATAAATGAGAAAAATAATCAAAATGTTGACAAACTAAAAGACTGATTATTTCCTTAGAGATGTACCGTGAATACAATGATTGTTGCTTTATCTACCAAAAGGTATTGTTGTGTAGAGAAGGGAACTGTTTTACCTTTTTTTTGAGAGTAGATTTTTAAGAAAAATAAATGAAAATAGCTGTTTTTGACTGTCTTCGAGTTCTTAGTTTTGTATCGTCTGGTCAAATGAGGACATGACGTAGTAATATGACGGAATCAGCTATCTTTTGAAAAATAAAAAAAAAGAAGTACAAAATACAGTCAGCTAGTAGAAATTGTAACACTAGAAAAACAGAGTAAACGAGATAGACGGAAAAAAATTACCACATGAAAACTTATGTAATGATGACGTCAAACATTGTTGACATTACAGTCAGTGGTTTTTTTTTTTTTCAGTATTTATTTTTTTTAACCCACTCTGTTATTCCGTGTCACGTCTTTTCCTGTTTTTCTCTTTTCCATGTTTCGCTCCCATGGAAACTAATAAATTTACGGTAATTTTGTTTGCCACAGATCATATTCTCTCGTGACGTATCCTGCAGATGCGATGCTATGATTCACTGACAACAGCGGCTTGGAATTAAGACACATAGATCAGAAGTCGAAAAGGTGTGAATGTTTCTTCCTTTGTTTTAAGATTTTGTGATCAGTAACCCTGCATGGGTATGAGATCGATGGAAGTTAAACCACAGTTAAGTTGAAAACTACACACTGAGTCTAATGAATACAACATACCCTGATGAGCAACTTAACAAATCAAACAAGTCTCATACAAGAAAAGCTAGATGTGAGATACGAAAAACATAAATTTCCATATTACGTTTCAGAGGAATCCTGAATCCTGAGCTTGTTTCTCGACCGATTTTTTCCTACTCACTTGAAGAAATCCTCCTTACAGAACACCTGTCCATTCCTCGAGAAGCACCTGTCGTTTAGCTGCAAGTGGCAGTCGGTACATTGGAGACATTTGGCGTGCCAAGAACGGTCCAGCACCTTCAGGATGAACCTGTCGAGGATAGGATCCTGGCATCCAGCGCACCTCGGTATGGCCTCGGCTACGTGGGCGGAAAGAATTACATCAAGATAGAGAGAGAGAGGGACAGAGAAAGATATGATTACACCAAATATTGATCGTCCGAAAAGTTATGTAATACGGCTAAGCAATGTAGGTGTTAGTGATCGGGTGGAAGATTACTGTAGTGAAAGGGGTGGGGGGTATGTCGTTATTAGATTAAGAAATACAACAAATTCGCCTTTGGCCTTTGTCACCCTCCAAGATGCACGAAGAAGAAAAAAAAATGACAATGAAATAAAAAAAAATCGTTTCTGTAGTAATGTGAATTAAATATGAAGACATTCATCGCATTTTTCCCCATCCTTCGGTTGTTCTCATCAGACTAACGGCATAAATATATACAGACATTTTGTTTTTTGTTTTTTTGTTTTTTTGTAAACCCAGTAATTAAGAAATTAAGAGATAATGCATATAGGCTTAACAAAAGTAATACTGACAGTGCGCAACACTCCACATCATTTGTTTTGCATTTTCATCCAAATTTGCAAAGCCATATCTCAAAAACGCAAATATAAACATGAAAACACTCTGCCGACGGGTTTTCGTTCAGGATTTCACTCGGCAACTTCTGAATGAACCCAACTGTTTTCTAAGATGCATGTCAAATTAATCACTCATACATCGCCTATGTCCGGTTTACAGTAGCAAGTGAATCGTGTTCACTCGTGCGTCTCTCGACAGCCTCCAGTGAAAACCCCGGATCGATGGTGCTGGCTGCTCTTGGAATTAACGTTTTGCCCCCTTCTCTTCCCGGTGATGCCACAAGCCCCTTCAAAATATGTAGGTGACATCTTACTCCGTCGTACAAAGATGGAGAAATGAAATCACTCGCAGATTAAAAACTTATATACCTTATGTTTACATTCCGTGAGAGACATAGCCTAAAGAAATACACAGATCAAATACCTCAAGCAGGTTTCTGATTTCAATTCCAGATTTTTTTTTATTTTTTGAATTTTTTTTTTTTTAAGAACAGCTTTAAGCCAGTATTTTCTGTTTCCTTTTATTTTCCGTTGTTGCTGCTGATAAACGAAAAACGGTTACAAGCGTGGCTTTTGTGTGTTATTTACTGTGGTACATCTTTTTCGCATGAATGTAAATATTTCTTTTAAATAACATCTTTTTGTCTTTTAATGCTTACATTTCTTGTAATTTTGCAAAATTTAATCGCAAATCGTAAGACCGACAAAATATGAAATTTATGAAACAAATGATGTCACAGGATGTCGTACCCATGACCTAATATTCTGAAAATTGATGTCTGCGATCTCATTTTTATTTATAAGACACACGGAACCTTGATAGGTGTATCATCTACGGTATCACCCATGCATGTTAACCGCTGCAGTTGGCAGCCGTTGCCCTCTCTAACCTCGTGTTGGCGCTAGTCCAGCAAAATCGTGTTAAAAGCCTATTACGCGCTGGCGGTGCGTGCTCACTTCGATACAAATTGGGGTTGTGTAAAGTTATCATTAAAATTTATATTTTGCTGGGTTTAAAAGTTGAAGACGTCCCTATCACACGGCAGCTTCGACCCCACTCTGTCATATCTTCCATTATCGTACATAAATATTAAAAAGCATATATTTTGACACTGTATTATTTTTGTTTTGCAAATACAGAGAGAGAGAGAGTTCGGTAGATATAAGTTCGGTATTTATGTTACATAAGAGAAGATAGGGAGAAGAAAATGATACATATAGAAACAAAGGGAAAAAAAACAAAACAAATAAGGTCAAAACAATAAAGACTTGGTGTACGTGTAGAATGAATCACGGACTATACTCGTTGTTAGCGGGTGGGAGTTGGCAAGCAACAAAACCCGGTTCTGGTCTGTTGGATTGCACCATGATCGACAGTCCCGTACGTACAGTGTGTGCATTTTGTTATCGAAATTGCGTCGAACAGAGAGATTTATTATACGAACGTTCTTTGTGCTAATGTCGGTAAACATTATGAAATCACTTAGCAAGCAACAATTGCTTAATTGACTTGAGATAAGAATCACATTAGATGAAAATTCATACAGCCTAGGTAGAAATAAAAGGTGGGCAGACTGTGTCTTTTCCCGTTAGGTCTTTTATTCTTTCCTACCTATATCTCGAAAGTTTTAAAGCTAATCGCTTTTACGTATAATGTTACGTATAATTAAGTTCAAATTTAAAGAACGGGAAAATTTGTAGGTAATATTTCTGTAAACACAGAAAATTGTGTGATATTTCATTTCTAAAAAGCAAGACGAAATGGAACAAATGCCCTGATTTGGAACAATCGTTCATACAGGTTAGACAAACCAAGGCGAACGTCCGACTTAAGGAAACTGTTTGTACTACCGTTAACGACAAAATAATCTGAAATAAAAGAACAGTGTGCAATGTTTGACCGACATCGTACAATCTAGCGAGCCATTTTTATTTCATTTTTTTTACTGTCGACTTTTTCCTTATTTTATCTTTTTTTTTTCTTACATGCCAAATTTTAAGGAATGAAAATTGCCATACATCTTTGTCGTAGCCCGTTAAAGGAAACATCGACAAAATCCGTGTTACTTTAGAGAAATTTTTACTCATTATAAGCTGAAATAAATAGAGACGAGAAGCCAGAGTGACAGGAGAGATACACGGCTTTGGAAATGTTTACCTTTTTTCGGGGTGTATTTAAGGACAATTGTCGATGTGTGCTGTGTAAACACAAAACAGTCGATAGACAGGTAGAATTAAAAGCTCTACCAGGATCTGTGTAGCTTGAAATATAAACAACAGTAACCACACACACACACACACACATACGCAAACAAGTATCGTAAAATGAAACAAGAATAGGTAAGGGGAAAGTCTGTTGAGATCTGCACAGATGTCGATATATACATACGTATGTATATTTCGTATTCTGTATATTTCGGACACCCCTGTGTCCTTCTTCGGCACTAACGATTGAATGTTGAAAAGTATTTTCAAAAACAACAGATCTGAAAGGCCATGAGCACCCTCATGTGCACTGCGCGCTTGGAAACCGCAACGACGAACAAATAGTGTGATATGTACCTGAATTCAGCCCGCGTTAATTATTACAGTCACCCCGTCCCACCCCAAACAGAGGGGAACTCACTCAACAATCCAAGGTCTTTGTTTAAACCCTGGGAATGAACCTTCTTCCAGGGGAAACGAAATTCCGAATAAATTTTTGTATTTTTGTAAAATTTGTATTTTTTTATTCCTTAAATCATCCACAAATGCTATTTTCTGCATTCTTTCTTGTTATCTATTTTAACCTTAGAGTATACGTGGCACTTAAGCTTTTGTATTATATACGACACACTTTGCGCGGTACATTAGGGCAACAGTGTCCCTTTAGTCGACATTTTACTGTCGACCTAATGTTTTGGGTACCATTTCTAGACGAAATGTCTTCTTTTACCACTACCCTATCTTTCATTCATTTCATCATTCCTTGCCTCATTTTACATCTTGGGATTCTTTTTGATACCGTATTTCTTGGTTATTGACATCCCGTGTTTTTCATAGTTGTCTCACGTAATAGTCTAGCTATGATCAGCCTGTTCTTGCACGCGGTATTATCAAAGTGAATATATCAATCCCTGTCATTGTTCACAAACCCTGTTTGTCGTACCTGATCATTTTAAGACAATGCATGCACAAAAGAAAACCACGAAAAACGGAATACACACACCTCTGTCACATCCGCACATTAATGAAGCTTTAACCCAACCTGCTACATGCTACATGCTTTTTCACTTGCTTGCGATTACTCCCTGTCCAATGCAAGGCTCCTCCCATACCTGTAACTACAGTCACTGATATCTTAGTGCTTTAGCTGTTCTTATTATTCGAGTTCGTTCCTCTTTTAACTGGTAATTCAATTAACTCAATCAATCCTTTGTGCCATCAGATTATAAGTATTCTAATCGACCGTTACAGTAAACCATTACATATATGGGTCCCCGACCGTTCCTCTTTCATTAACACTGGAATCAGCTTTATTATCCGATACTTTCACATAATTCTCTTTAACCATCACGTTACAACCACTCTTAGGCAGTACACTCCTACCAATGCTCCCTTACTCCATGATAGTAACATTCTAGCCTACATTTCCTTTCTACAATATATCACCTTTACAATTCTATGTCCTTGCCTAGTCACCGCCAATTCGATTCAATAACAAAGTTATGACTTTCATGTTCGGGACGCGGTAATCAACTTTACCAATCGTCACACTAACGTTAATCAAAATAAAGACGAATGAATGATCTCAGAAAACTGCTTAGATTCACTAACAGTACATGCCGATGAAGATAAAAAAGAAAATTAAGTGGGGCTTGCTGTCTGATCCACACAAGAACTTTTTGACTGAAAGGCAAGCGGTTATCCCTATGAAATGCTGTTAAGATGGAAACTTTTAACTCAGGTATATATACTTTAGTACGGTGCATAAGCTACAGCGTAATTACAATAATGGCAACCTCCGAATGCACATGTATAAGCAAACTCTTCGCTGGCGCTTAAAGCTGTAATATGAGTTGAATATTTGTGAGAGAAAGTCAAATTCCACGGATTCATATGTCATATCTACCAACAGAAAATGAAAACATTGCTTAAGCCCCATTTTTGTATGAATGAATGTTCATATCCATTCTCATTGGTCTGTGTGATTTCAAGTAATGGTGATTTGATGACTGCTATGCTTTCTTGTGCACCCTGTATTTTGTAGGGCCAACAAAAATGTTGAGATAATTTTCATATTAAAATATCTAGAGAAGATGAGTGTATAGTTCTCTTTAAGATTTTGTGACAGTTGATCTTTTGCCCTACTTTATCTTCCCTGAAACACTGACAAATGTAGATAACCAGGAGATTGCCAGTATACCTCACATTTCAGCTTTAACTGAACAAAGTTTTTATTCTCATATTAGCACTGTTCTTCAGTGAACGGCGCGATTCTAATTGAATTCATGTCAACAATGTCATAATGGCCTCATTACAAGACGCACATAGATGATACCGTACTCCATTTACATTTCTTTTCACTCCACCACATGATTCTTGTTAAAGAATATATCAACGACAGCAAAACCAAGGTTCCCATGGAAAGACGTGCAGTTTCTACTCTCTGTTTTACTAAACACTTTCTCAAGCGGCATATTTGTTGCTGGAACAAGGATACCACTGATTATCCTCGTTTAAAGAGTTTCTGATACTGATGTCGCTAAAGACTCTATTACCTATGTATGTGGCGAAGATGGGGGGGGGGGTGCTCCTTGCAAGAAGGTGCAGTTTTCCCATTTCCAAATCTTCACCTTTACCCTTTTCTGTTCGAGAGCAAAAAATGCCTCTTCTTGTTATTTTCCTCACAAAGGTTGCCTCTGCCCCTTTTGTTTTCCTTAATAATCATAAGCATGTATATATATACATACAATATATATATATATATATATATACATTTTCAGGCACTTAGGGTAATTACGAGTGACTACGTTTAAAGTAATTAGGCTGCTGTACGAATGTCAAATGCACACACATTTCGCCCGAGATGGAGCGGGTTTTATTTTTTCTCATTTTTTCCCCCTTCTATTAAAGGTTAGTGTGCAGTTGATTCGGCCTTGCTGCTATTCTCTTTCTCGCGACTAATCTTTAATTGACAAAAAAGCTTTGGCGATTTTCTTGTCTTTCCTTTTGACCATTGATCGGAAAACCGTAAACATTAGGAACTGGGGAATTTTCTTCCATTTTGAAACGCGTTCTTTTTATGCTTTCTGCTTCTTGTTTTTTTTTTCTTCTTCCTTATTTTTTTTATCTGGATGTTGCTTCCTTCTTCTTTTAAAGTCGCCAAAGGATACATATCTATTTCTCTGACATTTTTCTTTAAACTTTGATATCGAATACCTTTGTTTCGTGAGCCCAGACGTCACCCCTAGATCTGGCAGTAAATTGGATTTATCTTACCTTCATTAGGTACAAATCAAATTACTTACTTACGCAGGAAAAACCAAATTTGAAAAAGCTTATAACCGTAAGCCCAAGCAATGCGAGTTGCGGTGTGCGAAAAGATGGAAAAGAAGAAAAAACGAAACTACGAAGAGAAGAAGAAAACAGAAGTTAAGGAAACGGAAGAGAGAAAAAAAAAGATGCAGAAAAAATGAGAAAAGAAGAAAAAATGGTTTAGGTGTGAAAGAATGCCGTAGGTCTTTTTGTCGTTGATCAGGGCATCGACTTTTGGGTATACTTATGTGCATAGACGACAGTGTACAGAACGTATGTCATGAATAATCAAAATGAAAGAAAAACAAGGGAAAAATATAAGTAAATAAATTAGAAAAAAATGTTGTAAAGAAAGACAAACGAACAAAAGGGATGACGTAATAGTATACGTGACATAATCTTAAATTTTGAAGGAAAAAGATATCTTATAAATCAAACAGTCTATCTGTTTGTGTGTGTTTGTGTGTATATGTGTATTTGCATACAGTCCTTAACATCCTTAATAACCATTCTCGTGGGTTGATAGAATGAATTCCTTGTAGCCTACATAGAGGAGTTTATTGCGCATTGTTGCACACTAACTTCATTCTCGACGCTTGTTCTTAATTCTAACACTATTAACAACTTTCATTCATGTATAAATTTTTAAGTTATCTCTACATTAAATCGAGCAGTAATTCAAATGGATAAAAAGCTAAATTTTAATACTTCCTCAATCTCTCCGTGACTATACTTTGTATGAATTTCATACAATTCATCTTTTTGTTTTGGTTCCAATTGTTGTGTATATTTTCAAAATTGTCGTTATTATTCTGTACGTCATAATCAAGAATCTCAGTTTTTGAAACAAATATAAAAAACGCCAATCTTCGGAAAAAAAATTAAACTACCATAATACAAAAAAAAAACAAGTTCAAGATAAAAGTGATAAATTAGTTAATTGTGTACTCATTTATTTTTCTTTTTTATACTTCTAATTTAAAAAAAAAACACTTTTTCTAAATATTTATAGACAGCTATTTGGTGTTCATCCTACATCAGGTCAAGTCATTAGTTTCAAATAAATGACTGATTTATGACTGTTGCTTAGAGTTTACCAAGCATTGTATACGTTCATTTAAAAAGGAGATACGGAGAAAGTATACATATTTATATAATTTGAAAATTATCAACATAATAAAGAGAGAGATGTGATCTTCTTTCTTTTTTACTTTTCTTTTGTTCTAACGGTAATCTTATCAATAGTTTTGGTCACGAATATGACTCTAGTATCACAGTTCGATATTTTTTTTTCTAAACAACAAACTGTATACCGGTTTATTTGTTTTAGCTGATAGATATTTGTTTTAGCTTTGATGTTTCTTGATTCATACTTTGTAATTGTCGTACAAAGAGTATAATGTCAAACTATGATTGAGAAAAGTAAAACATTTACTGCATCAGAGATCAATTTAATAGACTAGCCTTTCTATTTGTTTAAATTTAAATCCATCATATAGTCGACCATTTCTATTGTCCAACAAACGTCTTGGACTAGTTTCAGTTATTGTAATGCTCGAAAACTAATCGTTACAGTTTGTTTTTTTCTTCTTTGTCTTTTGTTGTTTATTAATTCAGCTTTACGTATCATTTGCGGTTGTTACTATATTTTGATCGCAAAAAGGTAACAATACAATTCTTCATTTTGTATCAGAATTTTGAAATATAATTGTACCTATGAATGCATATGCATTACCTCGTTCAAGCAAAACATTTACCATCAAGTTTGTTTTGTATTTATGAATGTGAGGATATGAAATCACGCAATGTTCAATGTTTTCACGTGTGTTAGCTTTGTTTTAACTTAATTAATTTACTCCAACAATCGCCATAATTAATTAAACCCAGGATAACTCCTATAAGAAAACTGATCCTTTTTGAAATGACAGCAAACTGTACACGTTGAAATTCGTTGCGATTGCATTCTACTATGCTATTTAGCTATTAGTCATAAAGTATGTACATAGCAATCACGGCATAGGCCTATATGTTGTGTATATAACGTGAAATTGATAATCATTTGCTATTGATGCTATTAATATTGTTAATTGCATTTTGCTATAACTTGATGATAACAGAAGGAAACATGGATATATTCTTGTGACAACGCATGGTCCTTTCCAATTACAATACATAAATAAATTTATTGTTACTATTCCTGCTATCTAAAATGAAGGATTTATGCTCTAGATTGGTTGACACGACCGGCTACTAAATGATGGTTATCACAATTAGCCTGTGGTTATGCATTGGCACCACACAGATGCACACACACATACACACGCATACACACACACACACACAGATTGGTTCCCTTCGGGACTACGTTATAGACATTAACAAGTTATCACTAATATCGACGCTGTATTCATCTCATAGAGACGTAATTTTCACTCTCCTGTGGAAAGTAATAAAGATATTGATTGAGGAAAAGCTTCGATTTGACATTTCGTCCATGTAGGGTATGTTGCACTTTTGTAGAAAGAGAACCTTCTCAGGACGGAAGCAAAAAAAGATGCATAAAAGAATAAGCGAACTATATCTGCAGGGCAGGACTCCTCAAATACGGCTCGTAACTCACAGCAGTTTATAAAGCCACCAAACCCCCTTTACGAGTACCCCAACGGAGTGTATCTATAGCGTCTCGCTTTTACTCTCTGGGCTAAGAAAAGAAAATGAGTAAAAACATAAAGAAAGAGGGAAGGCAAGGAAAAAAAAAGATAAACGCCTTATCCGTCGCTGTGACTTTTCTCCCTTCATCTTGCAATGGAAGATGGAAAAAAAGAAAAAAAAGAAAATGCTACCTGTAAAAAAGTCTCACATGCTTCGAGCGCCATCTTTCCCTGAACACATGTTCACATTTAAACAACTGTCGAGGCTCCTTAACCACTAAGCTCATCTTGAAGTTTTTAATCACACTAACTGCCAACGGGAGGCCTGATTCTCCTAAGAATTACAACAAACTAAAAAAAAAGAAACCAAAGAGAAAGGAAACTCTTGATTAAAGGTTTGCTGCATTTTTGGCCACAAATTACGGAGAATGATTCACGGAATCTGATCCAGCGATCGTTTTTCATCGGCTGTCGACGGGTACTGTATCGCAAGGCGGCCATTCACCACTAGCTAATATCGTAACGCGTCTTTCAGCTTCGATACCGTGAAATAAATATTGAAAGGTGACGAAGAGGCGGTTATCTCTTTATCTGCCAGTCCAATTTCATCACAATAACATGCAGCCTCCATTCGAGAGACGAAAGTTGAAGATAAAATGGATTCGTTGCAAGGAGTGGAAGTGACATATACTACATATTTGCCAAAACATCAACGAGAAGGCTCCGACCATTTTGCAGGGCTAAACAAAATATGAAAGAAATCATATGCATGTATTAAGTGAGAGCTTCTCACTCCTGCTTTGGTGATTTCTGGGTGCGCCTGATTTACTTTAGAACTTAACAATTTTTTTTTCTCTCTTCTTGGTGAGAGGGATCTGAGCTACTCCCAAAATTATATTAACTGAACATATATATTACCATCACGTAAAACAAAAAAAAAAAAAAAAACAGTAATAACATGTTGACATTTTTTGTAGTATTTAGTATTCACAACAAGACTTGTTTTCTTTCGACATTTTGTTTTGTTTCATCTACATTTTGTGAGCAAAACAGAAATTTCTTCCAATTTTGGTTTCCATATTTTTCACCTATAGGCCTAATTTGATATTGTTTCGTTTCAACTACGATGTCATGCGAATGTAATTTCACGACCACAGCTGGGCCTACTTCGCTCACGTAGCATTCCCCGCCTCTGATATGTTTTGCAACTGGCATTTACACTCTACGGTAATCCCGTAAAACCACCAGGCGCTGCCTATGACAGGGCGTTGAAATGTCACCGAGAAAGATTATCTCGCCGAAATTGATATCTTGGGAAAATTAATCAAGAAAGTCGGTTTGTTTTAGCATCGTTATGTCTGAAGCGCTAGTCACGGAGTGTATGCACCCTCCCTTTGCCCGTTATTTATATTTGTCAGTAAATATTTCTGAGGAATTGTCAGGGATTTTTTTTTATTATTTTCTTTTTGCAAACCGTAAATGGTTCTAATGTAAACACGCACAACGATAAAGGTGACAACGTGCGTTAATTAAATAACTCATCAAAGAACGTATACGGATATATAAATGAATAACAATATACTTCAAAAGATTCAACGTTTTTTTTTACTTTTTCTTTTTTCTTTTGTTTGCACAGATAACCTGAAATGAAAATTATTGGTTAAGAAATTTTTACTTTCTACAGAAACCTGATCGACAATAACATCGTTTGTGAAACTTCGCAAATGAGACGTTTTTGTAGGGAACCTAGGATAAATTTCAAAGAAATCCTATGTCTTTTTTGGGGGGTCTTCTCTTTTCTCTTTTTTTTTTCAAAAACGTAAAAGGCTGCTCATTCGTCTAGTTTCCTACCAATGTTTTCGTTCATTTCTTTTGCATTAATTTTGATATTGTTTTTGCTGCATTGTCTCTTTGTTAAAGGAATGATGACCAACAACGAGATTCGACCGGTGGGCGCGAAATAGCAAAACTATCGTTTGTGGTCAAATTTGGTCTGATCTAGGCAACAAATAAACCACATCCAATATTAGCCAAAAAAAAAAAGAGAGAAGAAAAAAATGAAAGCCACTCAAAACAGTTCTATCGAGGATGTATCTAGAAGACATAAACTGATTGAGGAAGATTTTTCAAAGATTTTTAAAATTCAATGAATGGGGATTAATAATTTAAGTTCTTTTCATATGGTTACTTTGTTTTTTTTTTTGGGGGGGGGGGCAATTTAATCGTAACAAATGTAGAGTCATCTTTCTTCAATCAGCTTGATGAAAACAAAAACTAAACAGCTACAAGCAAAATATTGCATAATATATAGCATAACATATTTGCTACATTTGCTTTTACTGAAGTAATTTCATTTCCTTCAATAAAATTTTTTATAAATAGTACTTTTCCAGATATTTTTCAGCAAAAAAAAGGAAAAAGAAAGAATATAGACTTAAATGATCTCTCTTCTTCGTTGACATGAATGAAACGTTAACTTTCATGCAAATTAGTGTCGGGGGCTAAAGACAAAAACAAGAAAACAGTTCGAGATTAAATATTATACGGAATCGAGTGACTAGAAAGATTTGATGTTGTTGTATACACTAGTAGAGCCTAGAATAAACGAGCTAGTCCAAATTATTATCTAATGATGCACGTAAACGTTGTATGTAGGCCCTATATGAACATGCATAAATTTAAATTTCATTAAATTTCTAGACCTCATGTAGCATACTCGATAAAATTGCTTCTATAAAGCAGTAATTGATTTTTTTATTTTTTTTTGCCATTGAAATGCTAATGGGTCATGACATTACATTACATTATCTTACATAACATTATAAGTTTATGTCCCATGTGTGGCACATTACCCAATTGCAATAAAATACACTGATAATCTTTCACGCAAAAAAAGGGGGGAAGCAAAAAATATCGTACCTCCTCCATCACGTACAATTTTTAACACGAATCAGTTCTGCGACAAGCTTCGATGGTCAAATGTTATGCTAGCTTAGTTTTGGTCTAACAGGCTAATTCTCTCAAAAGAGAATGAATTTTGTCTGGAGTAACTATGGATACATTTTGCTATGTCATGACAAGCCAAATGGCGACATCTACCGTCATAATTTTGGCAGAATCTAGTAATTTTCATATTTCAATCTCTGATCACTGCTTTCATGAGATTCGATAAAATATTTCAATTCTTCAAATTTCTATTATCGGGGTGACGAAAACCGACCATTGTTTGTTTGTAGAAATTCGAAGAATGTGACAAAAAAAAAAATTGTGTAAATATTGATTACTTAATACTTTGCTTTAGGTTTCTTGTATTTTTTCGTTTTGCTTGCCCTATACGATTTTTTCGTAGATTTTTCTTCGTAGATATATAAGCAATAGGCCTATCGGAGCTATACCGTTGCAGCTCGCTATGCAACTCAGATCCTAGACGTAATTTTACGAATATTTCTTAACGATACAAACACTCGCTAAAAAAAATTAAATTTCATTTTGGCGTTTACTTGATTTCAGTATATACACATTGCTTATATTCATTCATGGTTCGGTGCCAAAATGAAAGCAAAATATATATGAAATACGTTTTTCGCATCGAAACAGAATGGAAACTAAAGCAAAACAAATTGGCTACTTTTCGGGGGTTCTTGGAAAAATATTTTCAATTTGAAATGAAATATTTCACCCATCTTAAATATATCTACTTTGAGCTAATTAATTTTGTATCCTAAGTTAGCGTAAGAAAACCTTTTTCATGGTTTGCAGTTACGTATGTGTTTTTTTATCGAGTTTGATAGATAAAGGAACTTACGTTAGATAAGTGAAAAAATAAATAAAAACAACAGAAAGATAGCCTACGACATTAAACAAAAACAAATGCTTTGCATTTCTACTTTATACTTTGAATATTTGAGGTAGTCACTCTTATACTTCTCAACGGTTATTATTTTTTCTCAGTCTAACATCAACAAATGTAGTGACCTTGTTAATGATATATGTGGTAAGACTTAAATTCTGTCAAATTTAGTTCTTTTTTTCTTTCTTTGTCATTTTTATCTCGAAATTTTATCATCGTTAAAATGGAACAGACAAGAAAACAAAAGGCTACAAAAACTGATTAATGGAAATTGCGACTTGATGTAATTACGATAAAGCTATGATATATAGCAAAAGATATATTCGCTATTTAGTACAATGGACAAGTGATTTCAATTTCTACAAGTAAACAATTATGCCGCAATTATCTCCCCGCAAATTTTTCAATTTTCTCTCAGCTCATTATTTCGCTAATTTAGTATTAAAGCAATAAATAAAAAAAAAATGATCAATAAATGAAAGGCACTTCTGATCGCTGACAGGTTTTCCTTCACTGACAGAGAAACAATTTCAGATAAATTTATATCCTTTCAAGCAAATTATATACAAATATGAGTTTGTGTACACAGACAAATCTCTTGAAACTATCCTACCGTACCTACCTATTTCTCTCAGTCTTTCTAATAAAAAAAATTAGCATAACAAAAAAAGAATAAGAAGCAAAAAAAAAAAGACCAGGCCACTAAAATCGACTTTGATTATCGTAAAAACCTCTCTCAGGGAACACAATGACACCAACAGTAGCTTTCAAAGGATGTTTTAATTTGTAGAGTCGCAAAGCCGGACATATGCCACACGTGTCCGTCATATTATTCCATTTATGTATATATCTACCGGTTTTCCCTTTCTTTTTGCCTTTAAACACTCCAGTCCGTCTACTGTGTACGAGACACAACCTCGAAGAGGGACAAAAAATTAATCAAGCTTCTCGATGTAAGCACTCCGTAATGACACCTCGTACAAACGGCCTTAATGGAACCGACTCTAAATATCTCTTTTATCTCTTTTTTTTTTTCCCCTCTTCCTCTCTTTTTTTTCCCTCTTCTGTTTTTCGTTCTCTTTATCCTTACCTTTGTTGTTTCCTTTTCTTTCTTTTTATACTTTTTTTTTCTTTTTCATTCTTGTTCTGTTACCTTCTTTAAACAACCTGTTTCGTTTTGGTTGGAAATTGAGCAGGAAATAACGAAAACACCTTCCAACAAGGAAATGAAAAGAAAAAAAAAAGAGGAAGGAAGGAAGGAAGGGATGAGACGAAGGGAAGCGATGAGGGGGGGGGGTGGGGGATACTGAAGAGAAAACGCTCTATTATACTAATCACATGAGCCGCATGGGTTTGATTAAGAGTCTATAACAGAGAACGCACGAGGTGTGTAGTTCAGTCCTGCTGCCCGTTTACCGGTGGCTTTCTTTTCTTTTTTTCCCCGGTATTTCTTCTTTCTTTTTTTTTTTGGCGTGTCGTGACTCTGAAAAAAAAACTGCGACGGCCAGCCACCCGAACGTGGGAATTTCGCCAGTCTGTTGGGGCAGCGTAATGCAAAACGTATGCAAATTTTATGACAATTTAGGTACGATTGACAGGGGGAAAAAATCGGTTTGGAATGCCTGGAAAAGAAATTAGGAATAATAAAAGAAAGGATGGAAAGAAGGGACCGATGTCGATTATTACAAACAAAGACAAAACAGAAAAAAAAAAAAAACGAAAGAAAAGGGGAACCAAAAACGATTACGATAATGTAGGTCACGAAGAATAGGAAAATATTAATTGCTTCGTTAATCATAATGGGGAAGAATATTCATGTTGTCCGTAAGTTGTATAAGTATGTTTCAAACGACAATAAAATTCGTTTATACATTTTATCATGTATCAGAGTTTGTCATGGGAACAGAGGATACAAATATGGTCTCTATTGTCTGTATCAGAGGAAATTAATCTGTCTGAGAAGAAATGATGAAGATGCACGACAAAAGAGAGATTGACAAATCCAACAAATAATCGTATCACTTGTTTACAATTTAGAGGGTTACAAATAAGTCATAGATACACACATAGCCTATTTATTGGACAAAAATTAGTAAAAGTATTGTAAACGGATTACTCTCCGAGGAAAGAAAAATGATATCTGTTGTTTCTGATATACATATATACACCAAAATGATATAGATGTTCGCTGAGGTAATGTCATGAATTTGAACATGATGCAATGAGCTATGGAAGTAATTGGTTTATTTTGAGTAAGCAACGTGTTTGAAATTGGAAATGATGTATGTATGTATGTATGTATGCATATATGTATGTATGTATGTATGTAGGTATGTACAGCAATGGCTACTCCTTCGTCGCATGCAAAATTCATCCTTGTATATGTTTTACTGGCTAGTTCTCATGCCGACATTGCACGTGAGTAACACATCGCACCAATTTGCTACGATGACATAAGGACTAGTTTGGGACAAACCCCTTGACATATTTTTGAATTACCAACCGCCGTATAGTGAACACCCAGCGGAACGGTTTTGGCATTTTTCGAGAACAAAATAAAGAACGAAAAAGAGCTAACTAGCCATGCTCTATTCAGTGTCCTCTTCCCGGTGTATCGGGCCATCACCTCCCTCATTCTTTCTCTCCCTCCACCTCCCTCTTTCTCTCATCTTCAATGCATCCTCCTTATATTCACCGTCTCTCTGCATTAATAATCAACCATATCCGTGATTAGTTTTCAAATTCGTATCAATATTGGCTACCGCTATTAAACCTACATACAATCATCGTTTTCTGGTCTTTGTCGAGTGGGAAATATACAGAAAAGAAAAAGAAAAACAGTAAGAAGGGCGCGAAAAAAAAAAAAACAGATTTGTAATAAACATAGGGAGCAACTATAAAAGTTGATGGCGGGCTCCCGCTAGAGGTGTATACTGGGATAACAAGATGGCGGGGAAAAAAGTCCCCCGATTCTAAAGAAGACGTTGACCAAATGGTAGGATAAAATCACAGCACGCGTGGGATCCCTCTCAGAATGATATCATGAAAACCGTCTTTTAATGAAGACAAATTTTCGGAAAGATGAATGAAAAGTAAGAAAAAAAAAAGAAAACACAAGTTACACCACCATTTAAGGTGGATGTCCGGTGTACACTCATAAATCACACGATACATATGTACACATATATCATTCATATTTTTATCGTTGTATGAAACAAGTGATATACGGTGGTCATTTACTTTAGATGGAATAGTCATTATAAAGTCATAACCTAGTGAGAGTTGTGAAAATATTGCACTTTTTATGAAACACTTTGTTTTGTTCTGTACAGTGTGTCGTCGTGTTTGTGCGCGTCAGAATTACGCAAGCTTACAACGAAGGGATAAATAAGACTTCTTTTTTTTTTTATTTTAGACAAAAGCCAAAACGTAAAGCTGGAACCAAGTTGAGAGGGACGGATACTTCAAAAGATAATACAACATTAATGAGTTCATGGTAGCCCTATGAAAGCGGAATGAATGAAGAACATCGAATTGTCATGACGTAACGGACTGTAATATTAAAGAACAAACAAAACTAGTTAAGAAAAATACGAGGTTTGTTTGGGTTGACCTTGATTGATGTTGAAATGATAGAATGAAACGCTTTAAGGGAAGAGCTTCAAATGTTCAAGAGACAAGTCCAATGGAAAAATTCGATTTGCCCTCGAAATAATGAGCAATTTTGAGAATTTATGGGTGTCTGGTTTTTCTTTAAGATTTATTGCATTTGGAAATTGGATTATCGTTGCGAAACAGGATGTTTTAAGGTTAATGACACGCATGCGCACTATCATTGTTTGATTAATATGATTAACGTATTACCTCGAAAATTTCTACAGGTGACATGAATCACCGTCGGTGAGGTTGACAATATACTTACTATATTCAGCCTATCTTTAGAAATGGAATGAGAAATGAAATTACTCGACTATTGATATATCGCTTGCAAAATGATTGATTAAATTAAAAATGGTTAATCGGAGTAATCACTCGCAGAGACATCAAGCAATGACTACCGAATTCATGTCTTGTATCCAAAGTCTTTGAGGCCGACAAACGTAGTCACTCTTAACTTTACCAATGGATACTCAAATACGGGTACTAAACATTCGTTAAATCGTCTTCAGTGTATAAAGATTGAATGAAGTGTATCGACTGATAAATTTGAGGTGTAAAACAAAAAAGAAATGAGGTCAAAATTTTTCCTCGCGAAGAAAACGATGTAATCCTACGAATGTTGCATGACAATTCGAATGTTGCAACGCTACAATGCGCTTCTGATCTTTTGAAGAAATAAAAAAAGGTAAACACCTAAATTTATCTCATGCAAAACTCGGTCTATATGTCGTTCTTAATGATTAACATAAATGTATGAGGTGTCTATTTTTCCCAATATTCAATGTCATGTACTCTCGATAAAAGCGTAGAAATCAAAATGCCATCTGGTAGATAAATAAAGCCTTTAGAAAATGTTACAATACAAATAAAGCCATTACAACATTTCTTTTACTTTGTCTGATGGCAAAGAAAATTCTATTAACCACTGCTATTTTATTTAGATATGAATATATCAGATGAATAAAGAGTGGAAGTAAAACCCACTTGTTCTCCGAAAGCAAGCAAAGTGGCACTTCTACACACACACACACACACATACACCCACCCTCACATACCCACACACACACACACACACACACACATATATATATATATATGTATATATATATATATATTCACATGCTCACTCCATGTAACCTTTATTACGTATTAAGCTGTTACTAAAACTGATAAAGGTAACTGAACATAAACTGAGATTGACATGTTACATTACTTTCTACTCAGTAGTATAAAAAAAATACAACATAGAATGCATCACGGCACCACACTTGACTTCGTGAGGTTTCGCCGCAATTAAGCTGTTTTGATAATTAATTTTAACCATCAACCCTCGCCGTCGTAATTATGTTACGCGTGAGAAAGAACCCCGCTCGTTGTCGTAATCGCCTACCAAACGAGAAATCCATTTTAATTTGATTGCATCTTAATAGCGACAGCAAGCTTCTCTCTCCTCTAAATCGTGCCTGATATAAATTTATAGTTTTTATCACATTAAAAGACCATCCCGTCATCATTCTACATCATCATGCGCAACTTATATGATTGCCCTTTGACCTGCAAAGATCTCGCCATCGAAATTTAAACATTCATGATGACGGAGGAAGAACGGGGAAAGTGATTCAAACTGACAAATGATCCAAGTTTCAAAAAAGCATGACCACAGTAAACTTTCGATTACGAAAGTTAAGTTGGGAGGATCAGGTCGATAAAGTTCGAACACGGTGATGATTCTACCTTTTGTTTTTATCTTTTCACAATGTCTACCTAGATTTTTCACCTGATTTAATGTTTACGGACATTTTGATTTATGACAGTAATGAGTAATAACACATTTCCTTTTTCAATCCTGAAAATAGAAGTCATTTTTTTCATTTGGCCAAATACTTTTTACCACCCATTTTCCTTTTGTTTTTAACGTACTAAGTATTGACTGATACACAGTCATGAACACTACTGCTATCTACTGTGGATGATTCAAAGTTTTCAGTGGGTATATTATCTCTTAAAACAGTAAAAGGATTATTTGTTGAAGAACAATGCATAATGATATCAAAAATTGAATTTAATGCAAAACACATGTTGTTCAAGTCCTATTACAGTCCTTAAATACGTTGTTTACTTTAGACATGTTTATATTTACAGATTTAAAGAATGCGCAACCGCTTGTTTCAGAATTATTTTCCCAGAAACTTGAAAAGAACGCTTTTAGTAAGAAGTGAGTGCTTCTGTGATAAATCTGTATCTTAAACCTTACAGCCGCTCTTATTTTGTAGGTTATACTGAACACAAATTTGTTCTTATTTTTAATTAATCTTTTCGTTAGTTTATGATTTAATGAAATGAAAAGTAATTAAGACTTTCCCCCAAAAATGGTGGTTGCAAGGAAGTTTCCTTCTTTGCTACAGTATAGCTAGAAAATTGAAAGCTTACCTGTTTTACATATCATATTGCAAAATATCGTACCTTTAGAACTTGAGGTACATTTACGAATTTTCGAATACATTTATTCAACGATAACAATCAAAATCTGTTTGAATATTAATGTTTGAATGTTGTCAATGAATGCATGAATACGTGGCAAAATAATTATACCATTTAAATTATAAACTTTGAAGAAAGCCTGTACACTGTAAATAACAATTAATAATAAGCTACTGGTGGCACTGACGGCATGTGTGTGAAGAGAGCATTAAAATGCGAAAAATATCTTGAAAGAGGAATGAAAAATGTGGCACAGTAAATAGAGGAAGCGTGGATGGCAAAGAAACTAAAAATGAGCAAGGAAGTAAAATTGTGGATGAAAAACACCTGGATGAAGACGTAAATGATAAAGCAGGACCTATATATCTCTAAAATGTAATATAGCTTTTAAAACGGATCATAAACTAATCACAGACAAGGGGAGTATTAGCATAAATTGTAAAGAATGAAAAGGATAAAACAAAGAGAGAATTCTGGGAACAGAGACGACCATGCATGTATTAAAATTGACATTTAGGAAAGTGTAGGATCTTACCCTAACACGTCGTTTTGTATACAAACCAATTAAATATTCATGCAAGGTGTGCATCTTGAACACTCCGAATTTGACATATCCAGTTTTTAGAATACCGAATGCCGATTAATACGATGACAACAACCACAAAGATAGATGTTCGAAAATAAAAATATGAAACTGTGTATACATTTTAAAAAAAAAACCTTTGTATGATCCTAAAAAAGATTGTCGGAAAAGAAATATGAAAATACTCCACAAATAAAGCCTGGAAGTGAAATGCTTCCATAAAGCAATGCTAAGTTCCAATATGAAGGAATTTTTCTTGTTATCAACCACCGTTGACAACAACAGAACTGAAGATATCGAGAGTATATAAGAGAAAGAAAAAAATGCAAGAGTTTTTTACCGAACTGAATAACTCCCCTTAAACTTGAAGAAAATTTCATCAAGGTAATTGATGAAGAGAAAAAGGCGCGCTAGCAATCACGCTAATGCGACCCTGGCGGTCCAATAGAGGATATTACGCTCACCGTCGCACCCCAAAACTAATTTACCATCCACAAATGGGGGTAATAGAACGATGATGAATTCAAAGCGGATAGACAGAACGAAAATTGGTAAGAAGATAAGGGCAGAAGAAAGAATATAGGGTTTTGGTTCTTTTTTTTACTATATGCACTAAAACCCAAGCAAAAGGAGAGCATAGATTTAAGAGAAAATTCTAGAGAATCAATGAAGACAATACCTGGAATATTCTTGTTCTGCTTCAGCAGATCAAACAACATATCTGGCTCAGAAGTGTGCGAATTTGTCATCTTCGGTAGTCCACAAAAATATCACCACTCCAAATAGATAATTTTTGGGGGGCTTTTTTATAAAATGTTGTTTTTGTTTTTGAAAAAAAAAAAAATCGCGAGAGGTCCTTTCCAGAGTAGATCGCAACTCCGAATGATTGCTCTTCCTTCCTACTTAGCACATCGCGGCTCTCTAAGCCGTTCACTGATTGGCTAAGAGTCACTACTCGGAGATCACGTCATCGCTCGGCGTTCGACGGTTTGTATTGTTTTGGCTTAGGGTCGCTCGTTTGCCGACACGCGTGTGGAATTTGTCCGTAACTATAAGAAGCCACGCTCCTCATGTATATTAACAAGGTTCGACTCTTTCTCTTCTCTGGTTCTTTCTCACCCCTTTTCCCCATTTGTTTCCCTTTTTACTCTGTCTTGGTTTCGGAATCAATCGCAAAAGGTCGAGGGAGATAGAAAGTGAAAGAGAGAGAGAGAGAGGGAGGGAGGTGGAAAACCGTGTAAAAGAAATAAAAAAGGAAGTTTAGGTGAAAAAACATAAGGGAAGACCTTCGTGTGGAATCATAGGGCAATATACGGTAATTGATAAGAAAGTCGTATGGGAGAAAACACAATCTGCATGGGAGAAATTTCGCTAAATATTTCAATAAGTGCCGTTTAATAGGTCAAGTCGAATCGTGCGAACATCAATAAAAAGGGAAGAAAGAAAGAAAACAGAAAGAAAAATATTTCTCGACACGGAAAGCGATTCATTATTAATGAAATGGTCATGCGACTTATATCATATTAACAGGTAATTCCTACACACTTGGAATCACGGGTAGGCTTGGTTTCTGCAAGGTCGCAAATTGGAAAATTAGTAGAAAGAAAAAATAAATAAAAATAAAAATTGAGAAAGAAAGCAACCAAGAAGAAAAACCGGTTAGAAATAGATCCGAAATAATCCAGGAAAAATAAACAGAAAAGAGTACACTTTCATGGCAACTTTTAGAAACATGTCACGGGTGATTTTTCCATTGCAATGTATGTTTATTTTTCGGACATTACTGGCTGGCTTCGAAATGTTGAAAAGAAAAACAAATGGAGAAAAAACAAGGATTTATGGAGAGTCGACCTCCACAAGGAGGATGTATAGACGACTACTGCAAACCGTACGTCATCCGATGGTAGTTCTTACATCAAATTTCCTCTTCCAGAGTCTGGTTCAGATAATTTCTGAAGTACAGACGTCCTCTTTCAAATTTAACTTTGATCCCTTGATCACTTGATTCTACTTCTTTTTTTCTAAACTACCGTACTTCCATCGTTTCGTCCTTCCAATCACCAGAGAGGCAACATACCTAAGCTGCCCCCCCCCCCACCCCTCCACTTCCCGCCTCAAACGTTCTATGAGCCAAACGTTTTAGTATCAATTTAGGTAATACGTTTGTACCTTTCATCTGTCCATCGGTGAGTGAATAATGATTAACGGAAAATTATCTAACAATTGTGATGTAATTAGTGATGTAATCAAAGAATCTGGCAGATTCTTTACATATACAGCAAAGAGACAAAGCACCAGACGTTTGCAAGCAAGTATCGTAAATGTGTCAGATGCAGTTACTGTGACGACAGCTCCAAGAACAATTCATGTAATAAACGAATGATGTCTTTTGCCTATGCAACATGCATGTAGTGTCCACCAGCACGGCAAATGTGCGTGTGTCAACAAAACGAGGGACACTTGACCGCAATTTGCTAGAATAATTCGCCCACCGAAAGTCTGTTCCCTAAACGTAGAAATAATGGTATTTCAAGGAAATAAAAAAAAAAGTTCCATGAAAGACGAAAAGAAAGGTTATTAAGAAATGATTTATGAAATAGGAGAAGGAATGATGCACAATATGGATCTTGTACGAATTTGTTTCAATATAAGACAAAAAAAAAACTTACTCTTTGTAAGCAATTCTGTTTCACTGAAGATTTATTTCATCATATTTTCTCCTATCGCAGTTTTTACCACCACAAAAAAAAAAGAAAAAAAAAAGAAAGGAGGAATGAATGTTTGTCCTGTTGTAACCTGCACTGTGATGTTTCTGATATGTATTTATGGCTGTCACATATGGCGTATTCTTGGAAAAAAAAATATCTAAATATCTTGATGCTCGTATTTACTTTGTTGTAATTATACTTTTGAAATGATGATAATTAAAAAAAATTTCACTCTTTGTCCTCTGGATGTTGGTTTAATTTCCGTCAAGTCTAACTTCATTTTTCACTTCTATTGAATGTGAGTGTTTGTATGTGCGTGTGTGTTTGCGAGAGTGTGTGTATCAATTTCTCTCTTTACTGATAGTTTATCAATACTGTGATTCACGGTGACATGTAAGTTTATTTCAAAGGTAAAAATGAAATTGTCGCCTAGACAAAAGTTTACAGTAACTTCATTACATGTTACTGCGTAAATAAGAGGACATCTTAGAAAAGGGGTAATTACCCCTAAACAAAAAAGGGGGGAGGGCGGATAGAGCGTAACAGAAAATAAAGGAAACGGAAAAGTGGACATCGAAGGCAAAAAACAAAAACGAGGAATAAAGAACAGGAACCTACCAAGCCTATGTCTTATTTCTTCTCTTAATTTGTCGACTCCCTGGTGTTGTATAATTTTTGGTTTTTTTTCAACTATTATGTACCAAACGTTATATTATCATAAAAATGTGATTACTTACCACTCGAGAGATGAATTGTAATAAAGGAGAAAAAAAAATTTCTTCTCACAAATGAAGCAGTTTTACAGCTGCAATGTCTCGCGTAACCTAGGAGAGATTCCAGTCGAATTAGATCTAAGTAGGTCATACTGTTTTGGTCGGATGTACGTTTAAGACGTGGAATATAAATATCATGCCATATAAATCAACAGAAAGTTGAAAATAGTGTTTTGCAAACTGAAGGACAACTACTATGAGATCACTTGTAAAAGAAGATTCCGGTTAAAAAAATAAAACCATAAAGTCTGATTTGTAGAAGATACAGTTTTGCACATAACATAAATCTAAATCATACATTTGCCAAATAATGAACTCAGTGTCTCGAAGGTAAGTGTAAAATAGTGTTGTAATGCATGTCTTGTATTGATCTGAGAGGTTTGGTCTTTTAATTTGGTGCCACCTTGTAATCATTTTAAGGATTCTTTTATTTTCTCGAAGCTGTTTCTGATTTCCTACCCTGATATCGACTGATTTCATTCACTTTATTTTCCTTTTATCGGTAGAACGGACTTTACGATAAAACAAACAGAGAAGCAGACGAACAAAATAATAAAAAAAGATCAGTCAATGGGATTATAGTTACGTTCCACTTCCCACAGTGACGACACGAAGTAAAATTGTTGATTAAGATTTTTGCAGAATTATTTCAACAATGCATACATGTAAAGCATACCTCACAATTCACCAAACTTTCACAGTTTATTGGCAACTCATCTATGTCACTGTTGGAAAGAGATTAAACTAGAAAAAGAAATGTGAACGATTTGCAATTTTGAAGTGGAATCGTTATACTAAACAGAGATATGGCTATACGGTACTACATGTCACTTCTTTGGCAAGGACGGGTTGGGGTGGGAGGAAGGGATGGGAAAGGTGGGGGAAGGTGGGGGAAGGGATGGAAAGGGTGTTTGCATGGTTGGGTATAAGTAGGTAGCAAATTTACTGTACATCGAGCCTAATAGAGGTATGGTAGAATCTTTTTAAATATGAATGATGATTCAGAGGGAATGTAAAATAAATCAACACTAAGTAATAATAAAAAAGGCACAAGTTATGGATGTTACAATGTTCATTCTCAAATTTTAAATTTTGTCTCCCTTCTAGGTTTGTGGATTTGTAAGAATAACGCGAAATGCTCTCATCGACATGTACGTGGATGTAGGATTTTAAAATCAGTCCCATTGTTAGTGTTTTTCACTTCTTTGTTCATCCAGTATAGGCTATCTACCTCCGCCCACAGTTGCGTCGGTTCATTACTTCTCTCACTCCACTCGCTTTGATAATCCTCCAGTGTGTTCTTTTGTTCAGAATTTCGCTGACCTCCCATCATCTTGTTAGATATCCAATCTTTTATATGGAAACTGTCAAGTTTGTTGATATCTTTTTTAAGTTCAATCAGTTTGTCTTTAGCATTGTTTTTTTTTTATTAATTACTTGCCTTGTTTTGTTTTAATTTGATTTGTTTTAGAACTGTAGCTACATACGATTCACTCATTTCTCAGCTCCCATTTACATGTTTCATTGTGTTTTCATGATTTTGTTCACTCACAGTTTTGATCTGCTTTGTTCACTTTGGGTGCCCTATTGTTTGATCGTTATGACCATTTATGATGAGTCAGAGCACCGTATTGCAGGTTTAATCATTTTCTTCAGTAACCCATACATTACAGGCTGTATTCCGAGTTTACACGGTATCATTATACGCAAAGAATTCCATATTTTTCCCACATTACGCAATAATTAATTTACTTACCTTATAATGTAATGCCCCGATGACAGAAATATTCTTTAACACTTCCCCTTCCCCTCCACTCCCCCTCCCCCTATTCTTTAACACCTCCCTTCCCACAAAAGAAAAAAATGATGCAATCTGCCTTTTATGTATGCATTGATGAGTATTTAGCTCAAAAATGAGGAAAATTTCAGCGTAATCTGATTAAGTGAACATAACGTTCTGCTGATGTCTATTTTTAGCATTTTTTGGGCATATTCCTGAAACTTGTTTAAGTGCATAGTAGTCTGTGATTATTTTGCGTATAAATCTGTGATTAGTTTGAATATTCATGCGCAGACTGTGACAAATAGCAAACGAGACGACAAACTTAAGTTGATGAAATAATTAAAACTGAAAAGGAGTAATCACATATCACGTAAACAATTAAAGACATTCAAAGGCTGTCGACTTAATGACAGTCGATGTCAATAAATGAAGAAAATAAAAAAAATACCGTTATTTATCAAAAGTTTCTGCCATATTCAACGAAACAATGTCCTTCACATAATGTCATTTCATTTTCTCGATGAGTTCCCACAAGGAGCAGTTTCGTCAGGATTTTTTATCCCTGGAGCTGTTTGTTATGACAAGTGAGATCAGTTGAGAGCACACTTAGCGGGTATGTTTGTGCTATTAACATCAAATCGTTTAATCACTGCCGATAAATCCATGACTTTGACGGCAGTGATTAAACGATTTTCGATTAAAACGATGTTCAATTTAACATTTTCTATGAATTCCTGAGATGGCTAAGACACTTGTAGGATCACAAAAGGAACAAGCTTTTTCTTGACTTAATGTTCCAAGTTACCGTCCTGTTTGTTTGTTGTCTTCTGCGTGTGTGTGTGTGTGCCTTTGTTTTCGGGTGGGATCGAGGACCGAAGCAATAGATTTTAGGTCCTCTGTAGAAAGTTCAATAGATTTCTCCGGTCCTCTCAAAATTAACAATAGAGAGTCTATTATTAAGGTTTGGGTTGAGGAAGAAAACACAAAAGAAAGCACAATGAGGTCCTCGCAAAGAGTGGAAAACAAAGCTATGTGTGAATGTGTGTGTCCTACACATGAAGACCCGAGGACAAACGAATGTGGTACATGGACTTGACTTTTTACAAATTTTTCACTGTTCAATCTTTCCCTTGTATTTTGTTATTCATCCGATGTCGAGGACATATAGGTTCCGTCGAAGTCCTGCCAACACATTAAATGTTAAATCATGGTTCCTTTTTTCTCTTTTATAAATGTCCATCCTCACTTTATTTTTGTGTGTGTTTTTTGCTTTTTTAGAAAAAGTCTTGCACAGAGATGGACTGCATACGACGTGTATTGTTCAAACCATGAGGTATCATCGTTTTCATTGAGGTTGTTGTTGCCAACTTTATTACATTATAACCTCCCAAAAAAGTTCAATAATTTACCTGCTTAAACTCTTGAGCTTGTAACCATAAAAATCCCCTGCTATGGCTGTAAAGGGAAATCGACCATTTTATGTTGTTTCCTTGAATGTTGAACCGCATAGGTCCCCCATTAAAAGCCTCTCGTTTAAACATTATATATCGCTCAGTTTAAAGCGATGTTGGCGTACTGTATTTGATTTGCATTCGGGTGGTAGGCGAACTAGATATATTCATAATGATGAATATAAAATGTGATGTTATCTGCAAAAATGATATGTGCTTTCTTTACCGTCATTTTCCTATGACAATTTAGACATTTAAAAAAAGAATACAATCAACGGAAGAGAAATTAGTACGGTACCACCTACGACGTAATGTTTGAACAGGGAGCTACAAGTTAGCGAGTAACACATCGCGCTGGTTAGAATTCATGCACGCGCTAAATGTGGCAAAGTTCAACTTGCTTCACAGTGCCAGTGCTGTATCCAAGGTTAGGGTGATACGTTAGTATGCTCTGGTCGTATCAATTAAAGATAAATTCTAAATTAATACCGAACCTGGTAAAGACACACTTTAATGAGAGAGGAGTCCAGTTGAACTTGTCATTTATCGGGAAAATTGTGTGAGCATCGTATGGTCCAAACCCAGAAGCAGGGTAAATGCATATAACCTCAAAAGTGATTCTTCAAACGTGCATGAGGCCCCGGTCACACTCTATTCAATACGCAATTCAACTTTCAACTAAATTAGTGCAGATTGAGTTGATCATAAAAGTTGTCCAGAATTTGTGTCCTAATTTCTCTTGAAAGAGAAGAATCGATTTCGTAGTTCATATTTTGTGTTCATTAACGTAGACGGCAATTCAAGTTGTACAAACGTAGTTATAACATTGAATCGCCCTTTGAATCGCGCTGTCGTGACCCGGGCTTAAGAGACACGCAACTATACAGACCTTACTGATAAGGTGATCATTGCGTGATTATGACGTATTAACAGCTGAACACTAATTGACCATTATAATAGAGATGCGACGTGCCAAAGATGGCCGCGGGCCCCGTAACAAAGATGTGCAGTGTCAGATGTCTAACAAAATACACCTTGATCGACTGGCTGATCAACAGCCAGTGAATGTCGCAGTGGTGTGACGCTTTAAAGTTAACACGATCGTGTAAATCCACATCCTTTATTCGACAAAACAGACCAAACAAGCTCTTGATTTGTAACAAATTCTATAAAAGCTAAATGACCCTATTTGAATTTCGAATGAGGTTTAAAAAAAGGTTCGAAGAAGTTTTCCTTCTTTACTTTGGACCTCTGATAGACCATTAGGCTTGACTGTAATGACCCATCATCATTTACGGCTGGAACCATTTCGAAAAGGTAAATAAAAGGTGACATAAAGACTCGATTAGGGCGTACTAACATGGTATATTTGGCGGCAGAAGGAACAGAAGTCAATTGCGTTGGGTAGGATTGAGGGGACTGAAGGGGGGGGGGGGCGAGGGGGTGTGATGCTATCCTAATTGCCTTCAACCAGTTGACGATAAGCAAAACATATGGAAAGAAAAATCGATTCCTGCAAACAAGAAAATTTGCTGGTTTGTATGTTCTTATCAATCACTTTGAAATCATTTGCTTTTTCCTTAGTTTTTTTTTTATGTTTACTTTTGACGGCTTCTGTGGCTTTGGAGGAACATAAATACACACACAACACATGTCACAAACAGACATATATAAACGTTTATAAGCGAAACGTTTAAAGCGATAATTCTTGGCAGTGACCTCTCGCTAATACAAACATGATTACGTGTGAGAATAAGTGAGAATAAAATTACACTCCATAAAATAAAAAATTGAATAACTTCTATCCTCTGTTTCTGGATTGTTTATTTAATTATCTAATTGCTTATTTATTGATCGATTCATTAGCTTATTTTTATTTTGGTAACTTTCGCTGGTAGCATGAAAGTTGTGGTAAAAGTTATGGTTTTCTTTCATTTTTCCTTCCTCATAAATTCCATGCTCGGTGTGATTCGGTTTATTGTATATAGCTTTCGTGTATTCGTTCTACCTGGTACACAGTAGGTGAATCACGTAGACCCAGTTACAACGATATATGTACTGGTCGACTGATTATGACGATAAAAATTTTAGCCAGTTAAAGAATATTTCAGAGCTTAATAAAACATTTCATTTCCAGTTAGCCGGTGTGAGTATATGTAAGGACGCACAAGAGGCCTAGCTTGTAAGATCTTTGCCATCCTCAGGAAGATTAAAAAAAAAAGCGTTTTGAAGATACTTACTGTTTGTCGTCAAAACAGGAAAAGATCAACCATGGACTAAAAGCAAGAGACTTTTGAGGTCTTTTTTTTTTTGGGGGGGGGGGCTGGTTTGTGTCTTGCTTTTCTCCCCCTTTGTCTTATTGCTTCGTTCTTGTTGTTCAGACTGGTGATGCCATTGTCCGTCTTTGCTTGTTTTTACAATTGTTATCATCGTTTCTATTGCTGTTCTTGTTGTTATCTGTCTTGTAGAACTTCTCTCGTAATTGGTTTTTGTACTCTTTGCAATATATTGCTGCTTCGTGAGTTCTTTTGTTGTTCTTGTTGTATTCTTGCATGTGGTCTTGTTACTTTTTGTGTCTTTACTTTTTGTTTTCATTGTTATTTTGCTTTTGTTTATTCATTGTTATTGATTTCTATTATTTTCTTGTTTTTTTTTCCCTTATTTCAGTGTGTTTTCTTATTCTTTGTTCTTTAAGTTAGACTTTTTCTCATCCTTGTTGCTTTTTGTCCTACATTACTACTTTTTTTTATTTCTCTTGGCTTTTCTCTGTCTCTGTCACTATATATATGTAGATGGACGTCTTTGTTCAAAATGTCATCCAACACAAAGATAAAAAGATCTCAATCAAAAGACTTCAAATTGTCCTTGTTTTTCTTTGCAAGGAGCAGTTTCTTCTTTTTTTTTCTTTCATTCTTTCAGTCAAACATTACAGAATAACGTGTGTGTGTGTGAGCGCTTCTGTTGATTTCTCTGTAGATCCCAAGCACATCACATCTCGACACCGTATCTACACAAGCTCCTGCCTCTCAAGGCTCCATCTACTGTTACCCACTAATGTAATAACGGACGGCAATCCAAACTCCATCCTCTGAGGTTAATGCTTTTAATTCGATTATCCCTCACACTCTGTCGAGAGATTGTGTGCCTCCTTGCTGAAAATTTCGAGCTTGCTTCTTCCACTTCACACGTTTTGAAACAAGATTTCCATAAAATGATCCTTTTTCGCTCTATGTATGTAGCTTCAGTGTTTGCACTGGTATTTTTTCTTTTTATAAGTATTATCTATTTCATTTTACTTTTTCCTCCACTTCTTTTTTTTCTGTTTTATGGACGAAGATATACGCATTCACGTGTCATCATCATCACCCCTATATTTAATGGAGAGACATTTTATACCTTTATCGTATAATCTGAAGCATAACGAAGTAGTCAGAGTGCAGGTCAGGTACAATAATACGTGCCCCCATCATATTTCTTCCTGTTTAGATTATATATATATATATATATATATATATATATAGTTTCATCTTCTTCAGTTTCAGCTTCATCTTCTAAAAAAGTTCTGTATGTGAAAAGTAACGAAAGATATATCATTTGAATTTTGGAAAGTTTGGGTGAAAAAATCATTTTTGAGCAACAAATAACTGAATTTCTTTCTGTGAGAAACCTATTTCTTGAGAAGAAAGCCACTGGCCTTATTTTGTTTTGTTTTTTCTTGATGATTTATCATTCTTTAAAGTGTTATTGTTTTCTGTGAAACAAACCCCTTATTGCCCTTTAATTCTGTGACATCGTTGTACACATGGGACTCTGTAAGGCTCTTTTTTCTTTGCAAAGTAAACAGATGTTATTTTGTTTGATATGTCAATCTAGAATAATAATACGTAAGCCAAAGCAAAATGCATGTTAAAGTGCAAAACAAAACGCTTAACAATCCAAATCTGAAATAAAATGAAGGGAGGTGAGGGGGTGAGTGAGAGAAAATGTTTTCATCTTAGACAATCATTTTGGCAAAACAAATTTGTAATCATCCGTTTACTTACGAAAGCAATCCATAAAATTGAAACATAGTTCATTGGGTAGCAGCTGTTTTACTGATTAATATGCTCATAAATGATAGTCTATTAACCCACATAAAAGACATAGTCGGCTCCGAATGTTAAAGTAACATGTGAAAGTGTTCCCAATGTCATATCGTTAGGTAATTAGCTATGTCTTTTCTTCTTATTTGGAGGGCTGACAAGTCTCACAAATTTTGGTTAATACAAGTCCAGTTTCCCTTTGTTTTCTCCAAACAACTGTTCCTTATTTTACCCTGTTTGATGAAGACACTATAATGGAAATTTTTCTATTTGAAACAAATTCGAGTTAAGTTGAAATTCACGAATTTAAATTGTATCGCACAGTATCAGCAGACAACCATAACTCAGAAACTAGAGAGAGGTCAATTACAATCACAAATGCTGACAAACGATGTTAAATAATAGCATTTCAATTGACAAATGAATTTCAAAGTCTCAATATATATTTTTTTCATAATGTTATCATCGCAGAACTTTCCGTCATGAGGGCTCGTTTTACATGATAGAACATGAACACAATAGCTGGTCGTATACTATCAGAGTCAGCTATTGATTTCTCGAAAGACATGAGCGTGTATGATATCAGCTTTTCACTTAAGTATTACTTCACATTATCCTTCAGACTAATGGGCATAATATTTAGGGGGCACATGAAAGACCAGAGCTTGCAATTCCACAAGGGAATGCACGTTACCACTGTTTATGTAAATCGTTTACCTTAGCATGTGAATATGCATATGTTTTATTTTTTAGAGCTAAATTTTTCTCTCTGGCCTTACAATGTTGAATGCCTTTTTAATGTCTACAAGTGCTGTTGCTTGTGTTCATCTTATATTTGTCCCCCCCCCCCCCATTCCTCTTTTGTAGAAAAATCCCTGGACAACAATCTTTGTTGACACAACTTTGCATGAGGCCGTTCATGAATATTCATGACACATCACAATTGTTGAATAATCTCCTGTTTGGGATAACAGAACATTCAGGTGACGATGACCATCTGAGCTCTTCTCCTGTCTGCACCAAACCAACGACGACAGTAATACATACTCAAAGAGATGACAGACCGCTGAATATCCTTTATATTACTTTCCATTAATCGATTAAACCAAAACTGAGTTACTAGAAATAAATCTATTACTCTAAATTAATCGGTCATTTTGACCATCATGCACATTTTTTTTACATACCACACCGAACACGGACATCATAGAGAGACTAACACCAAACGATTCCAGGTTGTTCTCATTCCCCTATAAGCGTACCAGCTTCACCCCCCCCCCCTCGCCCCTCAGTCCTCAATGTAAGCAAAAATTCCGACCTTATCTCAACACGTAGACGTGTTTTTTTTTCTTCCGCTCGATATACCTCTTTAAAGACTTACTTGGCATAATCATGGAAGAAGTTCCACCAATTTTGATTTCTTGCTGATTAAATAGGCAAGCGAAACCATGGCAAGGTGCCATTACGTCAAAATATTACCTTCCTTTTGTACTCAAACGGCACACCATGCGGAGTTAACTAATTAAAATGTTTCGGACACAGCTGTTTCGCGTCATCCCGAACGGGTTTTCCACAGAGAAAACACATTTATTGTCTCATGTAATGCCAGGCTACGATAAACAACTCTATAAACAGTTTCCCGTTTTTTTTTTTTCGTTTTCTTTATATGTATTTCTTTCCAATCTTTCCATGGCATTTTGCTTCTTCATCTTTTTTTTCTTTTTCTTTTTTTGTTTTTGCCTTTTTGTCTATAAAGCGAAAGAGATAAACTCCAACTAGTAAGGCTTCTCACCCAATTTTCGGATTAGAAATATAAACAACTTTTGAACGACATAACAGAAACGATAATTCTCGTCACCGAAAGAAACAACGAATGTAACATTTGATTTCTGTTCGTCTGTTTTGAGAATTGAGCTTAGAGACGAGTTGATCAAGAGGGACTTTTTTTCTTTTAGATCTTTTGTTTTTGTATGTTCGCAGGGAGGAAAAAATGGAGCTAGCTGACTGAAGGTTCGATGTTTCGAGATGTCTTTAATCAACGAGTCATGGTTCGTCTTCGTTAACCTGTGATAAACGAAGAATGTGAATGAAATTTAAAGAAGAGAGGAAAAAAAGGCAACGTGACGAAAGCAGGTTTTCATATATTGTATAAACTGTCTTAGGTTGTAATTATTTCCTGTCGTCTGTCTGTGAGCTTTACGTTTTGTTGAGTCTATATGAGGAGTCCATTTTGTCATAGCAGGCTGCAGTCATAACCAGAATACGATAAACGATATTGTTACAACACACTTTAAGTTACCCCTGTCCCTTACCGTGAGTCTGTTACTCTTACTGTTTGTCAGTTTGTCGTCTTAAGCACAACGTCACGACAGTCGTGAAGTCATTTACTAATCCATCTTCGTTAGACGAATGTGGGCACCATTTTGCGTTCTCACATGCAAGCAGTACGCCATTGCGGCTTTTATGTCTCAGTTGTTATGAGCCTCCACACTAGAAAGTGGAAGTTTCCCCTGGCTGGACGGTAGTCCGTCTCTTTCAACATTTCAGATTTTTCAGCCTTCTTTATATGTTTAATTGGGTTACTTATTCTTCAATAAAATATAAACAAACCTAATATACTGGTATATTTCATCTCCCTCTATCTCTCACTCTCCCTCTCTCGGATGTACTTTTAGAAAGTTCTTCCAGACCAGAAGGGGAAAAAAGATAAGGAGGAACAACTTTGGATTAAACCAAGAAAAAAATAAAGAAAAGAACTGTGACACCGACATATTAATTAAATCATTTTCCCTTTTTGATCCTCTGAAGAAAAGTTTCACACGGGATTTTGTTAAAAAGGTGTAAAAGTGAACAGGGTTTTCTTCTCTGAGAAAATGCCTAATTGAATAGATACGGACAAGCGATAAGGATTATCCGACATGCTTTAAACAAAATGGTGACGTCACATTCCATTAAATCCCCAGCTGCTGGTGCTAGTTAAGCCAATATTGAACATTTTGACTACGACTAAGAGAACGTGAAAGTCAGACATTATTAAATTTAGTAAATAAAGTTTTTAAGTCACGTGAAAAATTTCAAATATCTATCGGTATGGGTGTAAATCTGTCCTGTTTTTTGCAAATGTGTGTCATTTTTTTTTTGCCTTTTATAAATTGAAAGGGCAGGATGGGGGGGGGGATCGACTTTCGTTTCGGAATATTTAACAAAGCATTGGACAGCTAAACGAAAGAATGAATGAAGAAATGAAGAAAAAAAAAAGTACTTTATACATGACGCGACCTTCCGGAACCAAAAACATCACGGCCAAACTGCAATGAAAATCAAAACAAAGCAACGAAAACACACGCTATAAGCGAGACTCGGGCAAAAATTACATCCACAACCGGCGATTACATCCCCCGCACCCACAAGGACACCCACGGTCCCCTACCACGCCCAAAGCTATATAACAACGCTGATATGTTAGAATATTTCACGTGATTTACTATTGAAAATATTTCAAAAGGATGATGTTATCAACGACCTCACAATCATAATTTGCAGAGAAAACTTTATTGGGATGACTCCTTTGTCCGAATATAAATAAGTTTAGTCAAATGGACGGGTGGATGCTGATAGGATTAAAGTGCTACTCTTCTTTCAACCCTTTCCAATTAGCTATATTGTTCTTATTTACATATTAATGTTAACTTTTGTGTAGTCGTCGTTGTAATCAATGAGCTGTGATGTATAGCTAATATGTATAAATGAACATTGAACAACTAGTCACAAGTTAGATTACTTTACGCAGTTGCTAATCGCTTGGAAAATGCTTCTTCGTTAGTAAGAATAAACTTCAAAGCAAAAAACCTGATTCTCTTTGAAGCTTCTAGAATGTACCTTATTTTCTCTATCTTCCAATGACTCAACGAAATGGTGTAACGGTCTAAATGGTGCTGAGTTTTAAATAAATTGTAAATATTTGTGTAAGTTTGTGACCTTTTATGTAATCTGTTTTGTGGATGCAGCAAGGCGTTTAGAGAGCTCACACTGGTAAAAAGTCTGTGGGTATTGGATGGTTTTGCTTTTTTCTCTTCAAGAAACAAAGATTGATTTGAATATACATTTTTGTATACTACACAACGACTCAGTTTAACTTTCTACCTTTACTCCAGAATCCTGTAATTCGTTACGTACACCGTCTTGTCGTTAACCCATCCCCTCCCCCTCTTTTTAAATCTTCTCGTAGATTTGATCTCACGTATTTATCTGCTACAATTCGTCCCTGATTCTTGTATGCAAATTAGGGTGTGAAAATTCGCAAAAATTCGTTTTGTAGATTTAAATGATTGAGAGAAAGCACATGCGGAACAAACAAGAAGTAAAAAACGTCAATAACGCGTAATGACAACCAAGTAGACAACAACAAAAGCCAACCGCCTTTTCGTTGAATCTTTATTTGACAATTCTTCGTCGTTCCTTCGTCATTTGCTAAACTAAATTGGATTATCTTTTTTTTCTTCTCTTTGAGAAACTTTGGTGCAACCCGTCATGTATGCTCATGAACATTCATAGCTTTTCCAAAACATTCAGCGAATTACAAACCTTTTCAGCTTAGCTACATAGCTACCAAAGTGATACATGTCAAAGGCTACTAAGCCGATGGAGATGCGTTTCCTAGTCTTAACTCTGATGATGACGTCATTGTATATGTATTTCCTTGTGATTAGTAAGTATAAAAAAAAGTAATTTTTTGGTGAAAACCAATAATGAGAACATTTTCATGTTACAAAATGGCGATGACTATAAGTTGCTATAGTGTAATCCTAAAATAATCAACTTTATCTTAAACAAACACTACTTTTTTTATTTCTTTTTCGATTACAAAATGTTCAATACCTTTTGTTCTAGAGACCGGTTGGCAATGTAGAATATCTTAAGTTTGACGTTACTTAGTTTAAATACAATAAGAAGCAGAATAGTCAGGTATCTTCTTTTTGCCTTCTTTCATCCCCCCCCCCCCCTTTTAACTCACCAGGTCCCTCTATTTCTCTCATCCGCATGGATACCTTCTTTTATTTTTTTGAGAGAGACTTAAGTCGTTGTTTTTTACTGTGTTTCAATTAATTCGTTCAATTAGCCAAGAACAATCGCGCAATTGGGTCACGTTTCAAGAAGTCTATGGATGCACAGACCGTCCCCGGGGGAAGGCACATGAATAAGACATTAAACTGTAACTGTCCTTCTTGGCTTTGCTTGAAATATGCCTGTCCCGACGTCTGGTTTAAATACAGACAGTGTAATTTGACAATTACCCGTTAATTTTTTTCTTGTCTCCCTCTTTTCTTTAAACAGATAGAGGAGAAATAAACAGCAAGAGCAAAGACTCACACAGTAAAAAAAGGAAAAAAAAAATGAAGGAGCCTACTTAACCGTGGCCTATATAAACCCTGTTAACGTGACCAAAACTTGGTTAAAATTCCGTCTAACTAACTTGGACACTAACCAGACATCATCGCTGCCAATTGGAGGCAGAGATTCAATAAGGTTGCTTCAAAATTCGATCAGTGAAGCCGGGTAATCCTGCCTCAAGGACGCGACTTCTCGTCAGCGATTAGTTCAAGACGGGAGAGATTAGACTCTACTAGAGGGAACACCGCGGTAGGTTCATCGTCCAAAATGCCGTCTTAACGATTCCTAAAGGAGACGAGCTCGATGTATTTGCTTTAATCGGATTTCGTATTCCCCTCCCCCCCCCCCCCCCCGTACGTACACATGATATACGTACGATAAAGTAAAGTATAGTACGGTTAAATCGGGTATCGCATTTCCATTTAAAAAAAAAAAAGGTACCAATATCTAGCGAGCCTTCTCTACGTCGTCGAAGACCTTTGCACCAGTCATGGCCAGATATGTACTCGATTCGAAAATGTCTTCTCGATTTTTAGTATGATTTTTTAGAAATGTCTGCACTTTGAATGCTCCCTTCGAGACCGCCGGTCGACGATTTTCTTTTTATTTGTTTTATTTTTGTTTGCTTGCTAAATAGTGGCGAGTCATCAGAAATAAAACAATTTTTCCAATTTAATGAACCTGTCACACGGAAGGCCTGGTGAATATGGGAAAGTTACGACATGTAACCCCAACGTTCTTGGATCCATCACCTCTAATAACGTAGAAATATCGTCTGCTCCAAATGTTCTGTCAAAAGTTTATCAGTAAATGTAACAATTAAATTCAATTATATTTTTAGGTTTGATTCTTCTACAGTGGAGCCATTGCGGTCACGGTGTAGAACCATCACGGAGCATCATCTCCAAGGAAAGGTATTATTCAACGTCAAAGGGTTAGCTCTGACAATCTTCATATCGAGTCACCTCCAAGAAAAGTCTTAATAGCAGGTAATAAGGGTGTTATAAATGTATGCCTTGAACTGTATAATGTAAGACGTTTTTGCTCAGGGTTGATCACAATGTATAGACTACATTATCACATACCGGAGAAAAATCTCTATTCATCTGTGGACTTCTTCAATCAGCCGTTTCAATTGAATTTTAATTTCGTCAACTTTGAGCACAAGCAAACAGTTTCAATGTTGTTTCTCGTTTCTCTTGTACATTACGTCTCTACGTTAGATGGTAAGATACGATAAATGTGTCATCGTCAACCACGAATCAATGATCACTACCACCATCCAGTGCCACAGGCGTAGGTCATTAAAATACATTTGTTTTTTTAGTTTTAACGGAATCATTAAATTGGTAAACTCTACCATCATCCCTACGTGAGAGTGAGAGATACATACAACAAAGAAAGAAAGAAAAAGAGAAACCCCACAAATCTCTCTCTCTTTCAAAAAAAAAAAAAAAAAATAATAATGATAAAAGTAAAAAAATTACTTGTTTTCTGCACTTTACCTGTTTTTTCTTTTGCAATTTCTTCGCTATGTTTTATCAATTTTATTCTTAAAGATATATTTTTTCAACATACCGGGTTACATTAACCAGTTTCAATTACTACTTTCCTTCACTCCACAACGATTGATTTAATTCTCTAAATTTATGCTTGCGACAAACCGAGACGAAGTCCGTCTTCCACCAATACACACCTTCTACCACACCATACTTTACATAATACCCTACCATGCCATTCCATGGCCCACACAACACCATCCATATGATATATCGCTCACCACACCATACCATGCCATTCCATGGCACACAACACCACACCATGCATAAAATGCCATAAAATTTCATTCAATACCACGCAATACCGTAGCACCCGACATCATATACTTTCTTCAGTATACCATAGCACAATGTATCGTGTACCACATCACCCATTCAGAACAATAAAATTCCATAGTGACAGAAAAAAAGGCGATTGTTTGACAAAAACGTAATGAAATAAACAAAACAAAAACTAAATTCAAAATTTATAGCCACAGAATGAAATATAATTCAATATAACGATGGACGATGGCCTCCTTTTCAAGAAATAAGTTTCTTACTGTTTAGAAATGCAGTTTGTTACTCAAGAGTAATTGTTCACCCGAACTTTCAAAAATTCCAATGATGCATGTTCTAAAACTCATCTGATGCATACTTTCTTGGAGGAGATGGAATCTTTGTAGATGTTTATTGATGAGTCTGAACGGTTTAACAATGATATTAACAGCGTTCACTTTCGTATGCCATGTTGGTGAATCGTTAACTCCCTGTATGTCCTTTCAACGAACTACGCAAAGTCAATTCCCAAGGTTACATCAAGGCATTTGCTTTTCTTTCTGTTCTTATGTCGACGATAGCGTTTCATAATTATCATCAGGGTTTTGTCTTTGTTTTCCTATTTCTCCTCAGACAAGTATAACTTCCTTGTTCAATCACGTGAGGGTAATTATTCGACTTCACAACATCTGAACTAGTATGTGAAATAATGTGACCCCCCAGGTGACCTTGCATGCATGCCCCAACTGTAGTACCCATATCGAATTTGCCAGATTTTACTTTTTTTTTTTGAGGTGAGGTAGGGTGGACGGGGTGGGGTGATTTTCATGAAGACTATTCCATAACGTCTAGTTATCTATTGAAGAAATAATTCTTCTGCGATCAAATCTTCTGATTTGATCCAATCTTGTGCTCTGTTATGATAATCACGAAAAATATCTGATCGTGGATAAGGTTAGAATTATTGATCCATTACCTGAAATCTTTCGTTTTTTTCACTTGTTAGTTGAAATTTTTGAGAAAGCTTTTTTAGGATTTTTTTGCTTAACCTTCTTTTGCTGGCAGGACCTCATCCAGCTCTCTACGAAACAACTATCGGATGGGGGATGGAAAAATTATTGGGGTGGGTGGGGTTCGGGTTGATACCACACAACTTGTTGATGTCAAGCACTTAGTTGGCTTAAAATTTATTTACACTACTAACCACTTGTGGGAACACCAATCACTCTACTTTAAGAGATAACTGGAGAGTTCCAAAGTGACGTGATTTTGGGAGCATAGACCAATGAAAGTGAGGTTTCATGAAAAAAGTTTATACGGTAGGAAGTGTGATACGTTGATGTGAGCTTTTGAGGTTTTAATATTGAGCTTGAACTTGAGCCACGTTGAGTGAGGTATTGTATTGTTGGGCTTTTCGATTTTGTTTTTGTCCCAATGGGTGATAGTGGATAATATGAATCAACGACTCGTTGAATTAGAAGGGCTTAACACGTTGGCTTCCAACATTTTGGACTCTGGACATTTTGGACTACGAAAAAAATGACGAAAGAAAACATTGGTGTATTTTCATGAAGATATTGACGTCATGTTTACGTTTATCAATGTCGCGAACCCATTTCTTTTCAATCAAAAGCACTGTACAATGAGAAGACTGCTGCTGTTGGCAGAAAGTAATTTTATTGAACATTTTATTATTATATAGCACTATTTCTTCTTTTTAAATCTCAGAGGCTTCCACCCCCCCCCCCCCACCAGTACAAGTACCTCTGGTTGGGGACCAAGGCTTTAACAGAGACAGCCTGAACGTCAGAGAGTCACAATACCAATGTTTACTGTGAGACGACTTTTTTAATGACGTCATTTTCGTCGTGTTAAGATTGGACTATGATTTGAAAATTTGTCAGTCAAAGTCAAATTTCATGGAATATGTCATAGCCACTACAAAAAAAAGAAACATTGTTTAAAGCACCATATTTATTTGTAAAGATGAATATTCATATCCATTCCCATTGGTCTGTTTGATTTCAAGTAACGGTGGTTGATGAGGCTGTGCTTTCTTGTAGAATCTGAATATTGTAGGGCCATCGAAAATGTCAAGACAATTTTCATATTCAAAATATCTGGAAGATGCATAGTTCTCTTTCAGATTTTGTGACAGGTGATATTTTGCCCTACTTTATATTCGATGAAACACTGATAGAGAACAAATGTAAAATACCAGCAGGCGATTGACAGTACAACTGATATTCCAGCTTCAAAGTCAACATGTACCGAACTTACTCAAGGTAGCATACCCCTATTAATTTTCCCATTGACTTACACACTAAATCGCAAAAGTAACGTGGTCTCTAAAGCCTTGTAGAAGTTTTCAACAGATATAAGCTACCACTCGTTACAAAGCTGACACATTGGCCATTCATGGCTTTTCCAATTTTCCGTACCTTAGCTGATTAGATTTTCTGCTAGAGGCTGTCGACGTTTTCACACCTTGTCACTGGGACCAAATCACACATCGCCTCCAACGATGATGCTCCGCCACCTAAGATTCCATAACTTTTCTATAATTGTTTCAATTTCCTCCATTTTCATAACATGTATACTTTAACTCGCCTACTTCAACATTCAATCCACAAAAGGACCCATCTTAAAGGATAAAATACCAAAAAAGTTGCCCAAATATCCCTAATAGGGACTTTCACCGACGGCGAACAAAATGCGGAGGGATCTCCAACTTCTATATAGGGTATACTACCTTAAGCCCCAGAACGACCTACGGGTGGCATCAACTGCCACTGAGCTACACTAAAAACGCCGGAAAATGTGCAAAAAAACTTGAAAATGTTGGTTGATTTGTGCTTCACGTTACTTAAGTTTCTTCAATTTCCTTGTCACTAAATGTTCTTAATTACGTATTTGGTTTCACTAGCCAGTTTTTATTTCCAATCTCCCTTTAGTTTACATATTTTTTAAACCAAGCTTGCGACAAAAAAGTTAAGTTCTTATTCCATTAACACACAACGCACTCATCAACACATACTTTCACGTTTAGAGATTGTTAGCTAATCATGCAAGAAGGGCATTCGTTTTTATTAATATGCAATAATTCCCCCCCCCCCCAAGAAATATGAAACAAATCTCTTTAAACTTGATCAAAATAGTACTGAAAATGCCCTAATAATAAAGGAAAATAGTTCGATTTAAAACGATAAAATAAATATAATATTTCTCTATTTGCCAGTGGTTATAATTTTTTGATTAACTTCTACTTTGTTTGTGAAATTTTTCTCTATTGTTTATTTTCTACGGTAGTGCTAGAACATTTTGTTTTTAACAGCTTAAAGTTCAACTTCACACCTTTTTACCCTGGTGATTTTTTTTCTTTTATATTTTGAAGACTGATATATACGTATTTATCCTGGTACGTTGAATGTAATGTTAAGGAAACGTCTTCCCGTTGACAGCAAAACTGTATCTAAGTTCCGTCCCTCTTGACTGATATTTTATACGATTTCGAAGAAAAAAATAATGCCTCGACAAATTCTCCAATTGATGAAGAAATGGGAACTGGGAAACAAGAATACTACTTACAAAGAAGAGACGGCGAGATAGCTAAAACCAGACGGAATGGTTTAAAAAAAAAATCAAAGAAGTTTTAGGAGAACGTGGTTAAGTGCGCTCACAGATCTATATACACTGTTCGTAGTTGATGTGTGTACGTCTGTCAATGTGTAATGTGGAACTATGCGCTGGCTTTTTCCCACTCGCCGAGAACCGTGAACGCATTAAGTTGATTAGATTTTTTGTGGACCTTTCTTCGGGGCGCGCGGAGAGAGTGATTACCCCTAGCCCCCAAATATCATTAGGCTGATTAAAAACGCCACCGAGGTTTTTCCTTCTTATCCTAAGGAAATTGTGCAAGAGGGAGAAAAAAAAAAAACTAGGATGGGAAAGAAAAAAGCTCGGAGAGTTAAGGATGAAAGAGGGAAAAAATGAAGGAAAAAGACGTACATCTACCAGAAAATACCAAATGACTGCAACAAGAATGGAATGAGTAGTTAAAAAGAAAAAAAAAAGAAGGGAAAGAAAAACACGAGCATTTGTAGGTGCAGATATATATATATATATATATATATATATATATATATATATATATATATATATATATATATATATATATATATATATATATATATATATATATATATATATATATATAGGGGACGCAGAGTCAGCAATTGATGTAGAAAGGGAAGGGAGGGGATTGCTTTCTCTATTCTTAAGTAAACAGGGAAGATCTCCCATCTTTTTGGTTCTTTTTTTTTTTTTTGCCTCTTCTTTTTTTTAATTATCTTCTTAAACGGAATCACAGGTCTGTACTGTTTTAAGGAGGGAAAGTCTGTCCCGTCTCATTTCGTGCAGGTTGGTCGTCACGTCGTTTTTGATGTTGTTTTTTCCACGGTTAAAAAGCCCTTCTGGTGGGAACTAACACTCGAAAATGACCAGGCGGGCCTCTTAATCAACTGATTGCAGGTATGAGGGAAGAAGGAAAAAAAAGGTAAACTAGGGGGTTGTTACCGTCTCGGAAGGGAGATCAGTAAATCAGTAAAAGGGCAAGGGAAAAAACAACAACAGAAAAGTTCTTAAATGAAAGAAAAAACGACGTTTGTGTTTGTGATGGGGCAAGTTAGTTTTGCCTTCCATGAGAAAAGTCAATGTGTTTAATTACCTATAAGTATATATTAAAACATCGATTAAAAAAATGAAAAGCAACGAAATTAAAGCATAAAAAGATAGACCCAGAGAACGGTTGAATTGATGCCAGAACAAAGATAATAAAAGTTTTGAAAAAGTTTAATAAATGAGACAATTGAATTTCTCCTCCTCTTTAAGTTGATTTGTGGGACAAGACATTTCTTTACACCGGATGTTTTGAGGCAAAGTTTTGACAATGAGGTATTTGTCATTATTCTTTTTCTGTTAGTTTTTTTTTACGTGAAAAATAAGCAATTTGATATATCACTCGCACACGTTTTTAAGTTCACACTGCAATGGTTTGTTTATGTATGATACACAAAATATGCATATTCATGATTCAATGTGAGTAGGATTATGAAGCGCAAACAGAGGACAAGTTGTTATCGCTACTAGAGGACGTATTCGCTTTTCCAATGGGAAAGGGAAAACTTACTTCTAAGTCCTACTAACTCGGCAATAGATGAACTGTTTAAAAATTCTCACTTACATTCGGGGAATTGAGAGTTTGCAGATTGCTTCGAGTTCTCTTCTCGTCATATGTTTAAGTCTCAAAAGTTAAGTAGACTTTCCATTTTAACATTTTTTTCTTTTCAAAGGCCTTACAGGGGAAGCGTTTACAAATTACCATGTGTGTTCCAAAGTTGGATCAACCAAACAGCCGAAAAATCTTGATGGAAAACGTTGGCACCCTTGATGGATATTTCTGTATATGTCTTGTTCAACTTTTGAATGAAAAAGAACGGTGCAAACACGATATTTTCAGTGAAATAACTTGCAGTGACAAAATGATATAAGGAACTTACCCCACCCGGAGGGGGGGGGGAGGAGGAGGGGGAACTGGGTCTCTTGTTTCCTCCAGTCTCACTTCTATATACAACAGATTGGAAAACATGACTTCTCTCGTCCTCACTCTTATAATCTGGACATCCCCATACCTGTTGGCGACAATCACTCCCCTTAGACGTGCAACCATAACCTCCTCCCCCCCCCCCTCCTCATGTACAAAGAGATTTGAAAACGTGTGATGTTGATGCTACATGGCTTTCCGCTGATTTGACAGCATGGACCCCCACCGACCGTGCCTTTTCTCCTCGGTCCTTACTCCTCCCTAGCCTCCCTCGAAGAACCTACCATTTGCGAAGTTGCTCGCTGAAGTCATTTTTGGTTTGCAAATCATGAAAACTATAGTTGTCATTTTGTTTGTCCCTATGTCTTCGTGTTTCTTGTTTGATTCGCCTATTGTTTTTATGTATTAAGCCCAGAATGTAATTTGAAACAGCATCGGTGACCCGCCCTCTCCCCCTCCCCCTTCCTACCAAACACTCATGCACATGCGAGTGCCTTTCACTTCATCGTTCGCCTCCATTCTATGCTAGAGTCCATAGCAACGATGCAAATCAAGTCATGATTCACCAAGTGAACCATTGTGCAGGTACCGGTTTCACGAAGTACTTCGTCCCACTATCCCCCCATACTGTGATTCTTCAATGGTTACACGAAAATCTGTTGTTAGGTGTCAATGTCGCCTTGAGAAGATACACAAGCAATTTGTGGTCCTTGATTCTCGCTGATCTTCGTTTAAATTCGGCACCACAGGTCGTCACGATTGCCAAAGTTTTTAAGAAACTATTCTTGTTGTTGTCCTCTAGTAGTTCGGCAGCGCCGCAAAGGCTTTTTCAGTAGCTTGAGTTAAGTTTCCCTGTTAGATTTAAGTACTAAGAAAAGTTATGACATCTAATGATATACATTAAAGTCATCGTTTGAATGCAAGGCTGGTTCCAAATCGCGTGACGCCATGGCAGAATTAAACCCTTCAGAAGGCGGGGCAATTTTCCGATGACGGTTTTTCTATTTGAAATGTTCAACTTGATAAGATATCGTTTTATCAAATATCGAGATACTCATATCAGAGCTAAGTTAATCCTTAAGACTCTTAACTACGTCCCAGACATGTATTAAAATGGAAAAAAAGCTTAAAGTTAAAAGTCTTCTAAAGTTTATAATAATATATTTTGTGACTTGAGCTTTAACAAGAGATTTAAAAATGTCTAAAAGGAAAAAAATAACAACTTTAACCAACTGGAGGTACAATTTAACGATAAGTTTTTGGAGACTAGTCGCCGGTTTGATTTATACTCATGACTTTCCTTTTCTGTATTTTGTGCTGTTCCTACTGTTTCACCAAGCGCACGGATATCCAACCTGGATTCTCTTCCAGTTGTCCCCCCCCCCCTTTTATTTTATTTAATGCAACAACCGGTTCAAAAACCAGATATCTAAAGGAAACAGGTTCTACCCTACTTTCTCCTTGTAACCTTTATAGTGCACCACATAAAAGCATGTGGTGTACCAGTAACGAGATATTATCGGTACGCAGAACGTATGGGAGCCTCTTCATCGGCGTACATATACATGGAATAAGAGCGAGTCGAAAGCGCGGCTTTTAAAAGTGCATTAACATCCGAGCCCCGTCGAACGTGGCACCGTACTGCGTCGTGATACTAAGGCAAGAAACGAAATGCAGATTAGGAGAAAACGTAAAATCTTACGAGTCCAAAAATTATTCTCTTTACTTCATGCCTTAATACAATAGAGCAGGAGAGCCAGACCAGATTATTTTTTTTAATAACATAACAGCAACTTTGCCGTGACGTAACGGAGGGGGACACCCCGTCAAAAGCAGTCGACTTGGGCGAAACGCTGCGACCTGTCGCCCAAGCGCGCGACTCTCTCCCAGTGTTTGTTGTATTTTCCACTTCTCTGCACAAAATGCAATTTTTTTTTTGTCGTAATGAAAACATGTTGGGGGCCTTCGGTATCTTTGTCTGCTAAGAAATTGAATGTAAGCTCGATCTAAGGAGGTTGGCCGAGAACAAGATCGTATCACTTGGTAACTGTAGTTTTGGGCATCGCTTGCCGAGACAACGGACGCATGCGTCCGATCACATAGTCCGTCTCCCCACCTGCTCGAAACATCTGCCTACATTTGGCAAGGTAAAAGGAAAAGACAAAGGAACAGGAGTTTGAGCTGTATCAACTTATCGGGCGTCAGCAGTACGACTTTTTCTTCTCGGGTGTAAGCAACATTAGAGAAATGCCTCGACGGTTGGCGCACTGAGGAGGTGTGTAAGAGACGACTTCTCCGCGGCGTAACCCCCCATCGACCATCTGGTCCAAGGCTGTGAGGCGGGGATTGACCATTATTTGGGTTAGAGAACATGATTGCAAAACAAAAGGTAACCTGTTAAGAGCTGTAAAGAACGATAGATCGGAACATAGTCTCTTACACAGATCTCAGAGAGGGCTAATTGTGCACTGGGCGTCCACGTTTGTTTCGCATCGGCGGATGCATCGCATGCCCTTGGTCAAAATGTTGCCGGGCGTCGATGCCGTGTCTCGCTTTCCGTGCAATCGCTGGAATCAAGATGTTTCGTCATTTTGTAGTTTTATTTTTTGCCTTCTTTTAGCTTATTCTTTTCTTGTCTTTCTTTCCTTTTAACCAATCTTTTAAGTAAGCATATAATGTAAGTTTCTGGTTATACTAATGGATGATAAGATGGAGTGAAATATTTTTTTCTCTGTTTTTTTTTTTTTTTTTTGAGGGCCGGGGTATATGATTCAGTCAAAGTGTGTCTGTGTTTGTGTCAGAGGAAGAGAGAAAAAGAAAAAGAAAACAGAAGAGGAGGAGAAGAAGAGGATACAGAATGTATAAACTGGCAACAGCGTCACGGACGTGGTCGGCTTATGGTCCCTAATTGTAGCTTCGGATTGCTGATTTACCCAGCTAATAAACAAAATGACTAAATGTAGGCTAAAAGACCTGCCGAGGCGCTCGTTAAAATAAATTCACCCGGAGGTTTTAATGCTAACCGTCTTGTTTTTTCTCTACTTCTCTGCGAACTAGGTAGAGGAAGTGCGCCTGGCGACACCAATTGAATCCGTGTTGTAACTAGAGCCGCGCACTCTATAGATTCGGGTGTGCTTTGCCCTAATCACGACTATCCGAGCAATGGATGCCAGCTCGGTCCAGGATTGTTACTCACAAGAAATAATTGTGTCCCCGTCCAGCAGAAGATTCACTTCTTTGCAGATAATAATTATCAAGCAAAGGAGTGAGAACCCTCAATAACACCTAGTGGATGACGTGCGGCTTTTGTTTTAAAAAAAAAAATCAAATACGTCAGGCTAGTTTATGAAAACGAAAATAAAAAGTATTTTGGTTGCAACATCTCTACAGACACGTCGAGATCACAAACATTCTAGAACGCATCTCTTTCTAAACAAATCACCAACACCAAGGGGTTTTTTTACTTATCTTATTAAACGTGACGTATTTTTTTAAAACCGTATGATTTTAACATTCCCACCAGACGATCCCTTGTGTGTGGGTCTACTAACATACATACATACCTGCGTTGAAACGGCATAACCTCTTGGAGTGAATGTTGATATGAGAAAACTGAAACTGTTTACAAAATAACTGGAAAGCGCCCTCAATTTCATGATGTTGCCGTTTCTCTCGCGGTATGATAATGTTCAACGAATGTTACAGATCGTGTGAGAGTTGCATTTTAATTTCCATGGAGGTATGCGGACAATTGTTACTTCCTCTATCACATCTGAAGCATGGGATTAAACTACCAAATGGTAAATGAACTCGGCAAAAGGTTGATCATTAAACCTTGATAGGCGGGATACTTCTGATGTGAAATCCGTCTTGTCGTTGGTTGGGAGAACTTTGCGGGACAGATCCAGGCCAAATTAAACCGCACAGTTTTAAACGCAAGACTATGAGATTGAATATGGTTAGTAAACCAAACATTGTTATCCAATATTCTTTTTAAACCTGATGTCGCAATCTCTCTTACATCTTCATTTTTAATGAAGAGGTGTAAAAGGAACTTCCGGGAGGGGTTGGCCCAGATACCATGTTCGGTTATAATAAAATAATAATATAATAAAGTTCGGTAAAAGTTTCATTCAAGATGACATTGCCTCCGATAATTGAGTACTAAATAAAGGATCCCCTTTGTTCTTGCTATGTGAATCCCTTACAATTGTTACTTCGTCTCTGAGAGATTTTTTAAGCGATTCTCGTTTAAGATGACACAAATAATATTCTCACATACTTTCTGTCATCTTAGACAAAACGTATGCATTTTGTTTCAAATGTAAAACTATACTAAAAGATTAAAAGCGAACAATATAGCAGATGTTATGTAAGCTGTCCTTGTGTACCTACTACTTTGAAGTCTGCAGGCTACATTTAATCTTTTGGGTAAAATATTGACGGAAACAAAATAAGGAAAGGCTGCAAAAGTACCATGCTCCTCCTCCCCACCCAACTCCCCAAAATCAGGCGGCCCGACAGTCCCTTCCTTGTAATGTTCAGAGTAACAGGAAATATAAAGAGGGATAATTTACAGCAAATTTAAAGTTTAATGGGAAGTAATTCAGTATTAACAAGCTTTTCCTCTGAATGACTTTGATGTGAAATGACAAATACTTCATTCGTTACATATTATATATTTCATAAAAGCAATTGTAGGGTCATTTTTTCCCTTTTGTTTTCATAATGCTCGAGTACCGACAATATTAGCAACAATCTGTAGCGGTGTTAGTCATGCCTGCGTCGGCAGTGCAGGTAACGGGAACACACGTATGAAGTCATGACTTTCTCAATTGGAACAATAAAAACAAAATCATTTCGTAGTCCTAGCTTAAAGTACACAGTTAGCCAACACCGCCGTAGGAGCGAGGGGTTATGGGTAGAGGGGGGGGGGGTGGGGCTAAGTGTGCATTTCATGCCCGTATGAAGGCACAGAGCATATCCCTTCTATGTAACCGTTAGTCCCAAATTGTGTGAAAACTTAATCGCAAGTCACTAGCTCAATTAGTTATGTCTGACAGTATGTTTCTCAACCGTTACAGACATTCTCACGGATCGTTACAGATGTAACCAAGCAATTTTGGGAGGCCGGTGTTGGTAGCAAAAGAGACCGCTCCTCAAATCTCAGACGACGAAGTGAATGTCTTTATTCTTTTTATGGGAATACCGACGTATCGTTGAGATGACATTAGGTCCTGTACATTGTAGCAACTTCAAACACATTCCTGTATATACACTTACTCAGTTGTAGGCAGTGTAACCTCAGATTTGGTATGACGTATGCGTGACGTATTTACTTTGGGTCATCTTTTCTTTTTCCGGTGTAAGAAGCAAACCCTCTGACATGAGCTGTCTTCTCTCCCTCTGGTAACAAATCTGGTAACAAAGTCTGGCATCTTCATCAAAATTACGATACTTTGAAATAGGTAAGTTTTGTTCAAATCCCTTTCGACTTTTTTCATTTTTTCCTTGTATCATTTTCATGTTTACCGTTCATATGGTTCTAATTTTGGCATTTATTTACTGCCATTTTTCAGCCCTTTTTGACCGTCACGTTCTATAGGCCTACTCCAAGTTTATCAACGTTCTTCAGGGGAATCCTGACCGTAGCGAGGCAAACTACAGTGCCGCCACGAGACCCCAGCAGACTGGAAACTTTCCTCAACAAGGATAATAAAAATCACGTAACTTTGCAAGTGATTACATTGCGGTTTACTATGTTTGTTACTGAGTTTATGAAAAACAAAACAAAAACAGCAAATTTAACTCTGCTGTTCTTGTTTTATTTCATGAAACACCGACTCGCGGTCGGCGTTCCATACACATGTGATCAGAGCAGGCCGAATAACATAGTGACGTCATAGTGCGTAACGACGTGAAGGTCACCGTGAGGTTCACCACCGTAGCTTTCATTGAACAGAGCAAAAGCTGCACAGATCATCGCCCTGGTCTCCGTGCAAAAGTGTCAAACCGCTGCGTAGGCTTGTTCATGATACAACTGCAGTGCACCAAGTTCAGTCAATTCGTTTCATTGTTTGTTAACAAGCTTTTAAGATCACCAACTTATTGTTCAAGAGGGATAAAAATTTTAGGTATTCTCGTTAGGAATCTTTTCTGGTCGTATTGTAAAACATCATACAAAACAATGAAACAATGTCAGTTGTGGTTTACGATATCCTGTAATATCAAAGTGAAATTTACTTCATTTTTTGTACCTTGCTTTGCTTCGAGGGTAACCGATGGAGATTTCCTTGGCTGTTTTGGCAGACTTGCAGTCAACAGCCTTGTAAGATTCAATGCTCTTTATTCACCTGGTAGCCTTCAAACAGTAAACAATGATTCAAGAGAAAAGCTAAAAGTAAGTTCACAGAAATTTATGACCTCAAGCAGGACTATTTATGGTTCATGTGACGTCATCGCTTCCTAGCTAGTTATTTATACCAAACCAAGCTAGCATTACACACATTTATCTATCTTCGCTTCGAAAAGAAGAAGACTTTTGAATAAATTTCACTGTTCGGTCGTCATAATGTAGTGTTTTCCCCACACTGATTTCGCTCGTTATTTTTTAACCCGCCTCAAAGTCCGAAATAAAAGTTGAAAGACCAGGAAGTCAAAACGTCATTTTACAGCCGCATTAGATTTTATAATTTATAAATGCAACTAAAGATTAAACAATGGAAACGTAGACTGCAAAAAGCAAAAGATGCATTGTCAGAACTTGGTTATCATGTTGAAGAAAATTCCAAGACATATTTAAACAAAGAAAGAAAAAAAATGGGGAAAATGGGGAAAAAAAGAGAGAAAGTGAGACAGACATGTTGTATTCGTTCACCAATGATCGGCACTTGTCTGTAATTGTGCCTGTTAGAAAGATTATCAGTTAAACAATACCTGTCATGTTTAAAACGTGTTAGGCTATGTAGCCTAAACCTGCAGTATGGTGCAATTGTCTTGTTCGTATAGTGGGACATCCAGCAAGAGGATTCTATGTACTCTTAGCCTCAGTCGCTGGAATATTCCATAAGTCACATCAACATTCACTGCCGATCTCAACCAAACACTAGCATCAGTGTCCTAACAAGTAATTGCAAGACTTGTGTATAGGATACTGGTATAGTTAAATTTGCGCATCAGTATCATATCACCGTGTCGCAAGGATGAATGACAGCATATTATACCGTAATTTTAATTTAAGTTGATTTCGTGCATAGGCCAAAAAAAAATAAAAAATAAGAATACAAAATTAAGTATGCCTTTTAATCGCTCTTTGTATTTTTTGGGGAAAATAAATAGGTTTCATGTGATAAATTCTACCATATGATTTCAAATTCTTCTAACGCAACGAAAAAAAGTGTAAACTATGACACGTAGTGGTTGACAGTTTTCATTCAACGTAACCGTGAGCTTTTTTGAACAAAAAACCTATGATCAAGTATATACTAGTAATGAATATTCAGTTAGTCGCAGACTCGCCACAGCTGATCACTGACGTAATAATGACGTTATCAGTTTGTAGGTTAGTTGTAAAAACAGTGCCTCGTTTCACTAAATGCTTCCTCTCCCCGATACGACTTGAGTAATATGTTTTTTATCAACCAGTGAGACCTGCACTGTTGCATATTCATCACAAACAGAACCATTAATCTTCCAACATGATTTCTGTTTTTCTTTAATTGTTTTTAAGTCCGTTTTCGTAGCTTTTCCAAGTGGTTACTGTCATTTCGTTCACTAAATGACGTTTTTCGACCACAAACAACCTCGCGTGTACGTTTAAAGTAAATAAAAACTTAATATCAAACATAATCTTATCTTTTGAGGTTTTCCATACGCGCGAAATCCCTTTAAAAGGAGTGAGCACTTACCCCAAATTTATATTGAAGCATCATGCTAAATCTCGCACGCCTCCTCTTTAATTCCTTACACGTATGTTGCAGGATATTTCGAATTATTGTACATGCAAAGTAAGCAAATAACTTGCAAGAATTAAGCAATCTAGAAACAAAAATATTGTCACATGATTCAAAAGCGTCATCGACGGCTAGACAAATAGAAATTGGAATGACTGCATTTTCCCTTTAAGCATACATTGTCTTACAACTGCTGATCAGCAGTGTAGTGGTCTGAATTGGGATGGGACGAGACCAGTGAAGGGGGGGGGGGGGTGAGAGGTTTTGAGCTAATTGTATGAAGTGAAAGTTGATGATATGAACTTACCAGACTGCTAATATTCACCTTTACGCCAAGTTACGGGTGCATTTTGTCATTCTGTACGCCTTTAATCATGTATTGATTTACACCGGACTCACAGAGAAGGTACCTGTGACCAAAACACGTGTACGTTGCTAATGTGATATAGCTCTCACTTTTATTTTGTGCTACACTGTCTTAGGAATTAACTGTTCTCAATGTACGCCCAGAAATCTTAAAGATATTTTATCTTCGTGTAGTGTTTGGAGATTTTTGCTTGATTTGTTGAGGCGGTAAAGATTCTAAGGTCGACTTTAAAGAGAGAATCGTAGAGAAGCAATCGATATAGCAATTCCTACGTTACCCAAAAAGGACCAATCAGAGCGTTCCTCGCGAATGGTGTCCGTTAACTGTCTATATATCCATTTTCGTTCTGCCATATTCTTTCTATTTGATAATTTTTTGTACAGTTTGATTTGTTCTACGTAGCTTTTTTTTCATATATAGCTTGCTTAAGCAGCTTTATTTTATATAGCTGTTTTTAGCTTTTACTTTGATCTAGCTTTGTTTTTTTTTTCTTTCTAGCGCTTGTTTCATTTATCTTGTTTTAGGTAACTTTATTTCTATAAGCTGTTTTATGTCACTTTTGTTTTTTATGTAACATTTATTTTCATGTACTCTTGTTCTTGTTCTTTATCCCTTCTGTGTTTTTAATCCTTCCATTGTTCTTGCATACTTTTTTGTTTCATCTGTGTTACACGAATTTCCTTCATGGGGCAATAAAGAGAATCCATCCATCCGTGGAATTTAGGAGATGTATAGTTTGTGGGACAGGATAGGAATGGTTTGAGAGAGGTTCCTCACCGAACATGAGTGGAAGCCTCCATTTCCAAGGAAGGCGGAGTCTTTTTAATTCATTTGGGAATCTTTGCCACATGCATCAGAAAGTAGATGACGCCTAAATTTATTTTACAATTTCAAAGAGATGTGTGATTGCGATGATGAAAAATAATTCTTTTTTACTAATTCACTCTAACTGGGTAACTTAGCTGGTTCCGAATTCCGATAATGGAGTGCATCCCCCCCCCCCCTTTCCTCACACACATACACACACATAGCCGCCTATGCATTACGCCAAAGTCTTTGTATATGCATTTACGTGACTTCCTTTAAATTGTATTTGCTTTTGTTAAGTTTTAGCTTTGGTACAACTTTTATGAACTTGTGGTAAACACCGCTACCAAGTTAATATAGCTGATGCCTGTACAGATTATCGATGTAAATATATAACTTTCGCCTAAGCCATGCACCCATACCTCCAGACACAAAGCCAGCGACGTCACAATGACGCAAGAAAGAATATATTTCAAGAAATTTTGAAGGGTACAATCACATGACAATGCTCATGATTAGCATCATTAGTCACGTTTTTCGTCCAATTTATTTTTTGGGGGAAATCTTTAAATTTTTGACCCTGACTTTGCACTTGCTCTGTGAATATGAATTAATACTAACAAGAAAATTGTCTGGTCACGGATTTTCAAAAAACCAAATTGAATCATTAATTACTGGCTCATTAATGTTCCTTTGTCTGCAACACATGAGGATCCTCTTACTTTGATCATTTGTCATTAGCATGTGAAGGAAACCTTGACAGGTCTAGGAAAATTTAGTGAGTTTCATGAAACATCTCAATGGCCCCCTTTAAGTATACTCATAAAGCTTAACAGAGTTAGCAAATAAAATAACTACTCAACCCCACACGAGTTTTTTTTTTTTTTTTTTCTGAAACTTTTCTTCCGCCTTAATTAAAAGTGGGACACATAGACATATGGATAAAAGGAAATTCTTTTGTTAAGATTATAATAACATATTTATTGAACTTTTATTCCATCCTTTCTTTTCTTAATTGTAGAAATTTATGCTTGAAAACCAATAAACAAAGGAAACAACCCAAAAAGAAAAAAGAAGTAGGCCACATACAACAAATTGCAAATTAAAATTGTCTTTGTTATAAAATGAGAGTAAGTTTTGCAAAGTTTCCAAGTGTTCAACAGGCTCCGCTCCCAATCAGTGCAAGAAGAAATCTTTCATATTTCTCTCAACTGCTTGTTTTCATTGAAACTGCCAACATTTTGAACTTAAGGTATATGAAATATCATCAATTTAGCAACGTTTTTTTTTTTTTGTTTGTCTTTTATTGAACCCCCAGATACCTGTCAGTTAACCTATTAAAAATCTTTCGAAAAATGTCAAATATTTCACAAGAACAATCCAAAACAAATACTACAAAAACGTGGGGTTACTTTCATTCAATAGCCACTACCACAAAGAAAACCACGTTGAACGTTATGTTTGATAAACAGCGGTAGTTATCACCCCACCCTGGTCTTTTAATGTTCTAAAAATAGACCTTTTCTTTACATTTTCTCTATTCCTCCAGATTTTTCTTTTTGTATTTTCGCTCCATTAACCCTCTCCAAACATGTCATTTGCTAAATCGTTAAACATGTTGTCTTAATTAATGTCAAGAAAAAACTACATCTTTTTTTTTCTTTCCCTTTAAGGAAGAGGGGAACCCGTTTTTTAAAGAAAAATGAAACCAAAGAAGAAAAAAATCAAAAATTAAAAAAAAAGGAAGAAACTCGATGACAAATGAAAAAAACAGAAATTAGATTGAAACGAAAAAGATCAAAGTGAACCGACCTAAATGAATTATATTGTGTAAGTGACTCCTATATGGGCTTCTCAATACCCCTATCACTGGTCGGGCAAGCAACACCCTTTTGTACAACCCGCTTTAATCCCTGTGGCCACCTGTCCACGAAAACGTGTTAGAAATAAGGGGAAAAATGATGGAAAAGTAAAAAAATGGGTCATTTCACCCCATGACAAAACTCACGATTATTGTGTGTGCAATATATAAAGATATATATTATTTTGACTATATCAATTGCATTACAAGGCATTGCTGAAATTGGTAGAAAAACTGTTTACGAACAATTATCGGCCTAAGTATGTAGGGTTTTTCTTCTTTCTTCTTTTTCACTCTTCTATCGTGAGGTGGGTATGGTGTTTGCCCGAGGCAGGCAGCCAGAAAAAAAAATCAAAGGCAATTTAATCAAAAATATATGTGGGAACAAAACATCTCCGATATGGATTACACGCTCAGTGAATTAATTTTTTATTTCTATTTTCTCTACCAAACATAATAAAAAAAACTTGTTTTTCTGTCTCTTTTTTGTCTTTTCCCCTATTTTTCATTTTCAGAAGGGAGAAGGGGGGGGGGGGGTCGTAATATCACACTATCATCCTTTGGTGAACCTTTGTTGCTGTCCTTCTTGTTTTAATTCAACGTTGAGAGAGTTATTACTAACATGTAACTGAGACTTAAAATTCGGACAGTCGACAACCGTATTCAAAAGATATTTAAGAAAAAAAAAAGAAAAACGGAAATGACCCTAAAGCAAACATGAAAACATTCTGCACATGTGGAAGGTTCCGAGAGAATTCAGAACTCAGAAGGTTAATCAAAGGACATATGTTAATTTCAGGAATCAATGAAAAAAAAGAATCAATGATGAAATAGAGACTTTTTAAAAGTAGGTTACAGAGAGTCGGTTTCACGTCAATTACATGAAAGAAGAATAATAACAACAACAAAAGAAATGACCAACTTGTGTCAGATTTACCTGCGTTTTCTTACAGCAGGGGTATCTAGATATAGGGTAAAAGCGAAAACAGTCTATTGTTGATGCGCATGTATGACCTATTTACTTTATTTGTCTATACTATACTGGTACCGGGTGCGCAACCAACGTTGTTAGGACCTAGTTCTGTTGTTGGGACCCGGTTCTGATATTGCGACCAGCATTCAAAGTTTTATTAACGTAGATAGTAAGTGTAGCAGAAAAAAATATGTTACTTTTTCCTTTATAAGTCTTCTTTGTAGGATGCATGCTCTATTTTGGACTCACAGAGACGTCGTGGCCTAATGGAAGTTAGGCCTGACGTAAGTTAAATCTTCGGATACCCGGTTACCATAGTCGGAATCCCGAGATCCATAGTGGGGTACCCGACTATGGATCTTGGGTACCCGATTCCGATTTTTGGACTGAATGGAAATACTACTATTTGTCCAACAGTTTCGTGTATTTGGATTTCTAGATCCCGATGTAAAGAATAGCGCGTTATCTAACCCAACTGGTATTTGCCTAGTTTGCAGGGTTCAAAGTGATCTTCGGAAAAAGCTAAATAAAGACCAAATAAACACGGATACTACATGAAATTAATAAAACTAAATATAAGTAAATAACCCCAAGGATATTTGACATATTGTTTCACTTCGTCTTTTTTTTTCTTTGTTGTTTTTGTTTTTTCTTTTTGCTAGGTCACAATTTAAAATGTATATTGCATAATAATAATACACATGAATTAATAAGGAATGAAAGAAAAAAACAATTTAAAAACTAGAGTAATAACATTTCTTTTGTTTCACTTCACCGGCAGTAGAATTACGTAGTGACCGAATAGTCTGTTTCTCGTGAAAAATTGGTGCACGCACGCTTAGCTGTAAGTAAATAAAGAAAGGTGTGAATGACGTAGGTAATATCGGTGTTGCGTTGCATCATTCATTGGCCTATACCTATAGTCCACTCTATGAATTCTCATCCTCATGGCTGAAAATGATTGAAAGTAGTCACTGTTTCTCGAGAAAAAAAATAATAGGTTTGACTTTTAAGTCGATGTATATGTAAAGTTCTGCATGTGAATTGATCCTCTAAAGAGCTTGATGCATGTCGGCACCTCCCTGGTATACAGAATTAGGTGTAATTGACAAGCTGTAACATGATACCACAATCCTCTGAAACAGCATTTCGGATTGGAAGGACACTCTGAACAAAAAGGGACAAAAAGGGGGAAAGAGTTATAAAAAAAAAGTGAATTTGTAGTTTTAAAATTTAGCGTTCAGTGACTGATATAGTTTAACGAAATATATGTGATATTCTATATTCTGACTTCAGTTGACACGGAGCAACCAAATGAAGAAATATTCACCGAAATAGAGCCTGTAAATGAGAGCGTTCTTGTTTTATTTTGTAACTGTTTGCTTTGTGACTTTTGCACAATTTAAAGGTACAAATGCATCTTTCAACTTGATGAATTACGTTTGAAGTAATGCAAAGCACAATAAAAGATTGGACTCAGAAAACTAAAGAAAGAACGTGCACGGAACAGTGATAGCACTCTGAAAATCAGTCGGGCAAGCTTTTACCAAGATCGGTTACCTACCCTTCGCTAAAAACTTTTGAGTAAGAAAAAATAAACCCAAGTTGGTCCAAAAAAACTACCCTTCTTGCATTAAACGTTACCCAACAAAGGGTGCTTTTTAACCAACTTGGGTTTATTTTTTTTTTATAGTGTGAGAAAAGAGATGTTTGGGCAGGGAGCTGCCACTCTAACAACGTTTACCGAATATGGTTATGTAACATTCTACCCACTGGCACAGGTTAACTTGTTCATTACAACAAACGACTGGCTAACTAATTCTGAGTTATAGATCACCAGGTCACTGCGAGGTCACTGTGCGGCATGTGGTATACGGTCATCGAATCTTTTTCACAAACCTATATAAAACCAGGGGGTCTTGTTTGGTACTGAGGCCTAACAGGGTTATATTACGCCCTGCGTGATTGATAAGCACTGGAGTTTAATTTGTCAGACAATGGAGAGACCCATGAAATTGCTTTTCCCACATTGATTGATGGGGTAAAAACAAAATAGAGGTACAAGTTAGGGGGAATAGAAGGGGGTTTATCGAGTTCATGTTCCTTTAAAACCTCAGGAACCTCGTAACGCAATCAACATCGACCTACATAAAGAGGGAATTAAATCGTTTCCTTCTTTTTGCCTACCGTTTAGAAACATTACAACTCAACTCTTTAATTACTGGACCTGTTTTATGACTCCATTATGTAAAACATTGCAAACAAAAAACAATGGTTTATAATACAAAAAATACATTACAAAGACGTGTCATCACATTCAGCTGACTAAAGGTAATAATTGTGTCAAAAATTTAAAATTTAGACCCAACTTTTTGATTGCTTGTTTCGTTAATAGTATGTCATCACTATGCTGTTCATAAAAAATTGTGTCCATTGATTGATTTTAGCGATAGCGACTGAGGGGGTAGAGAACGGAGAGGGAAATGAAAGGAGGGAGAAGAGAAGGATGAAAGGGATGAAGGGAGGGGAAGGGAGTGAGAGGAGGGGGACCAAGGGAGGGAGGAAGGGAAGGATAAAAGGGATGATAGAGGGAGGGGAAGAGAGTGAGAGGAGGGGGACCAAGGGAGGGAGGTAGGGAGATATTGAGGAAGGGAGGAAGGGAGAGAAAACGTTCAAGGCTCACCATATCCTTTCGTCAGCCCCACCCAAGCCCAATAATACGCCAACCATCCCTTCTGTATCCGGATTTGTTTTACGATCAATGAGCTATTGTGATTTTTGATGAAAATGATGACGCATATATCGTGCGTCACACAAAATACATGTCAAAGGTCGAAATGATAGTTGACTGTTAGAGAAACTACGTACGTGGGAAATATTTGACTATATAGCACCCCCCCCCAAAAAATACAAATAAGAAAAGAAATCCTCATCAGACGCTCTCCTCATGTAGGAAATAACGTTGATGCAGCATGGACCTGTAGCAATATACAAAATGACATGACACAATACATGCCAATATGTGGGAATCGAAACTCAACAAATAGGTTGCTACATAGTATCAAGTACAAAATATCTTGCTTTGAGAGAATACATACTTCGAAGTTTGCCCCCCCCCCCCCCGCCCTCTCCGTACACACATTCGATTTCTGACTCCGGGTAAATTACTGTGACTTTACCTGTGAAATTAATGCCCCCTTCTTCTCCTCCCCCCCCCCCCTCTCTCTCTCTTCGTTTAAGATCATTAACAAGTCTCTTTTCCCAAAATGGGTACCGTATTTACCGACCATAATGGCGGAGGGTAAAGAGAGATTCGTTTCGTAGACTTCGAACCACTTATCAAAGAACGATTGTCGGGGTAAACCTAGACAGGCTTTAAACCTTTGTGGTAGCCGTAAGTCTCGTTTTTTAGCGATTTGGCTGAAATAGCCGGGGTCTGATTCTTCAGTTACAGCCGCTGGAGGAGACTATAGACAAAAACGAAAATATATTGCACACAAAAGAAAACTGAAGACATTTGAGATTCCAACTCACTCTTGTCCGAGTTACCTCTCCTTTGCCTCTCAATCCTTTGCACCTTCCCATGCCTGCAGTATAAATTTAGTGGTATATACCGCCGTGTTCCCTTGTATAACCTGGCTTGGCGCGGGGGTGCGCAAGGGCTATATGCGCGGCTAGTAACACAGCACAATGGAGCGCCATTAAATTTTGTGATAGTATATGTGTGTGCCGTTGCGAAGTGGTTCGAAAGAAACATGACGGTCACAAACCTTTATACCTCTCGAAATATTGAGCCTTCATTGGTTAAGGCACGTGGTAGGGAAAGCTCAGCCTAAGCTTAAATTCTTTTGTTATATGTCACACAAGGATAGTATATACATATATATATTGTATTTGCATGTGTGAAAGATGTAGCGGTCAAGTTTAAAACCTTTAATATTTCATCTCGAGGGTTTCGTTTTGAACATTTAACAGCTTGAGGTTTCATTAACGTTGCGTCATACCACATAACCAAACCCCGACGGTGTGTAAGATTATCCAAGACAATGCATTATAAAATGCGACCGAGGCAAAATGATTTTTATAAGTATTGTACGATTATTAACAATTTCCATTAACTCTCTTTTTTTTTTCTTTAATATGACATGTCCCCGGTTGAGATCAAAGTTTTTTTTTTTTCCTTAAACAAGCCACACAAAATACTATTTTTTTTTCTTCTTTTTTTCTCTATTTTTCATCAATTCCCATGCCGGGAACACAGACTTCACACTTGTTCCACTGTGAAGGAAGGTATTAATTTTTAGAAATGCGGTAAACTTTAATAGCGGAGAATTGTCGCTAGCATCCGTTTACGACTACGCACGGGAAACGATTTGATGACGATATTTCGCCAAAAGAGAAGACAAAAAAAAAAGAAGAAGAAGAAAAAGGAATATTTAAACAAAAATGAAATAGCATTAAAGGGACAGAGAACAAAATGACATTTTCGTCATTATTGTAACAAAATTTTTCGTCTGTCTCTGAACAACGAGATAAAACTCACACAACAAAAGGATCGAAGGGATTACTTCTTACACAGTATGTACTTACAGTACAAAATCATTAAATCTTACGACGGTGTATATAAATTTGACCTTTTATTTAAGCCAACATAAACAAACTATTTTTTGTGTTAGTGAAGGGGGGGGGTGTGAAGTGGTGGTCGCACGTTAACCGGTGTCTTCTTATTTTATATTTTGCTTTATTAACTTTTGTATGGCCCGTTCTGTAGCTTTAAAGCCAACGAACCTTGTCCAAATACCCAGGAATTAACACGAGATGTGTCAAAGGCTCTAAAGACTTCATAACAAATGCCCGTAATTGGCGGAGGTCCCCGATCCCCGACTGGAGAAAAGTTTCGATTAAAAAAATTGGAAGGGCGAAGCGGCCTTTTTTCCCTCGTGAGATCAACACCGTATCGCTCAATTATTTGCGCGGGAAAAACGATTTATTTGCTATCAGAAAAGATCGACGGAGAAAAGAGGGTATAGGGAGAAAAAAAAATCCCCATCTGAACCCTGGCAAACCATCGGAAGGCTAATTAGAGAAAATTGGTTAGTGGTCGCAGCACACACCGAATCGACACACAAACAAAACGACGTACATAAACAGTAGAAATATGATTGTTTTATAAGAATTTGTATATATATATATATGTAAATGTATATATTATTATATATATATATATTTATATATATATATTTATATATATATCTTTATATATAGGAGACAAGACAGAGGGGGGTTTGAAATTCATGATGAATTAAATAAATCATATTACGCCATTGTTAATTATTAATTGTAAAAGTGCATCTTACATTGTCTCGGCGAATAGCAAGCAGACAGCACAAGTCAGTGTATTGCAATTAATAACTATGCAACTTATTAACTGCAATATGCAATACTAGCTATTAATACTGTTGTAGTTAGAGATGAAAACTCTCCATATTCTATTGAGGGTAGGTTGGATATCTTAAACAAGAAGAGATCCGATCATCTAACATCGATTCCCTTCACGGAGAACTTTTATCACCTACATTTGGAAGTTTATGGGAGGCCGTTTTACATCATTTCTATCATTGATGGAACTGAATTTCTAAAAGTGATAAGCATTTACATAAGGAACAGACAGACAGACAGACATATGATAGACAGACAGACCGATGATAGACAGACAAACAGACGGACAGATAGACAAATAGACAGATAGACAAATAGACAGATAGGTAGATAGACAAATAGACAGATAGACAGACATGCAGTTAGATAGCATTGATTTACCATAATCTTCAGCATAAGTCGTAATTACAGAGGTTAACTACCCATTTACCTCCACACACCCCTTGTGCTCAATGTATATTGTTATCTATGTATTGCTCACAACTTTTCAAACGCCATTCCATTCGCCTCTCCCACGCGCCTGCGCACAGAAATAGTTGCATACACACACTCACACACACCGCAGTAAATTATGGTTATTCGGGAAGACGGAGGATCTTCACAGTTTTTTCAACCGTTTGGCGGGGAATAAAAAAAAACAGATCGGTGTCGTCTTAACCACTTTGTAAAATTAAAATACCAGTTCTAGGTGATGACGTGTTGCATTGCCATTTAAATACTACAACGGTTTGCCCTAGTCTTTATATCGCTCCACCGACAGCCCCTTAACGGTGTGTGTGTTTTTTTTTTCTTTCAGAAAGAGTTCTTTTCTTCGCCTGCATCTCTTTTTGTGATTCTTTATAGCAGGCTTTTTTTAATCAAAACTAAACGTATCTCATATTTCATCGAGACATTGTCATTTTTCCTGTTTATTTAGAGATGGAACTCTGAGTAATTACTCTGGGAGACTGAAAAAAAAAAAGAGCAGAAAAATAAAATGGGGAGAAAGAGTGCCGTTGAAAAACAAGAGGCATCATTTTACGGGAAGGGCTTGTTAAAATCTCTCTTTGCAGTGTGTACGCGGCTGGTAAAATGGATTGGTTTTCTCTTTGGTATTGTTTTAAGCCCGCGTTCTTGGAAACAACGTTTTAGAGAGTGTTGTCTACTCGATGGAATCAAGGAGGTGAAACGTGGGTATAGTTTCTTCGCATGTTCCTCTCACGTCAAATTCGGGGTGGTATGGTATGGTATGGTACATGGCGAGGACATCGAGACATTCCACTGTGACAATGGCAAGAATAGCCTACCATTTGATTGCCATTCTATAAGCGGCGGGGGGGGGGGGGTGGGGGTAAAGAGAGAAGGACGAGGCTCAAGCCTTCACTTCAGCTGCAGTCAAATCAACCAAATTAGCACCCTTAACCGGGTGGTAAGATTTTGTCGATGGTATAAGCTGTGACACCCTAAAACGATATAAAAACCAGTTCATAATTCAGAAACACACACGCTCAGAAGGAAAGAAACGAGTTGAGGGTACTAACGAGACAATGATTGCTTATTGAGTTACAGTCATTTTCACATAAAATCCTCAGAATTCGTTGAAAAACTAAACCATTTCCTTTCATTCTTTGTTTTAGATTATTTTTCTCTGCGTGGAGCTAATATCTGTGATAATGATTCATGTTGGCAGAATAAAGAGTAAATTTCCCTCGGAGAGATAGTTACGATGTGATACGATATATGATATATGATATATATATATATATATATATGTATATACATATATATATATAGAGAGAGCGATGCAACGTGTATGGGAGATACAGTATGGTCTATATAAATAAAGAAAGAAAAGAAAAATAGCTTTGTATTCGAGAAGTACACTGGTTGGCGAGTAAAGGAGCGAAGTAATATAAGCTCTCTCTCTCTCTCTCTCTATATATATATATGCATAGAGATGTATACCACCAATAAAGCGGGGGGCTACCTTTGCACTCAATTAGTAACAACAGGTGTTCTGTTGCTTAATGCCTAATCCCAAAGGCACCTCTCCTGCGCATTTGAAGAGATTAGTGATAAATTCAACGAGTTTCACACCACGTGTCATGCTGAAAGCTTTACACGGGGTCATGATAACGTCACATATTTTGTATGAGACAAGGCGTCATATACAGTGGCTCCTTCTTCCTTTTTTTTTTTTATTTTTCTCTCTGAAATTGTGAAACAGAAGAAAAGATAATGTTTATCCCAAATATTAGATCGACAAAGATTACCAAAGGTTGCGAGGAAGGTAAAGTATTAAGTAATTACATTAATAAATAATTAGGCCTACGGATATGTATTTATGTATATATATATGTGTGTGTGTTTCGGTATAGTTACACTAATGAAAAGAATGAGACACCAAAGAAATTACCTGTGGGACTGAAATGAGGATTCAGTGGTATAAAAATATGTAGAAACAATTTAAGAAGTCAATTCAACATGTTTGTGAAAATTTGTGGACATTCTTAGTCGAGTTTCGATGAAGACCAAATATGAATGCATTAAAATTTATGTCGAGCGAGAGTAAGAAAAGGAAAAATTGTTTAATAGTTTGAAATATGGTATACACACATAAGTCGATAAAAATGTACACATAACCAAAGTAATAGGAAGCTAGACTAGTAAATAACCTTCCCTAGTGTTGTCACACAATCACAATCGCTCTTTCGGAATATATAACCAGGGAGGTGTCACCCTTTGATGTCAACACTCCCTGTTATAGTCTCGTTGGGTTTTTTTCACGTCTCGTAAACTTTTTATCTTAAAAAAGTCTCTGACTGGTGTTTCACCAACGTGTTCCATCGAAATTACACACCTGTTTATTTAAATATTGTCTTTGTTTCTAATGTTTGATTCTGCAGTCTGAGGTGTAAACTGACTCTCTGCATTGTATAACCTGAGCCACGTTAGCAGGCAAAACGGAAAAGTTTGTTGAAAAAAGAGGGCGCGCTCTTATAATCGTTTATTTCTGTCTAGGAAGTAGCGTACTGTACAACCTAATCGAACTTACTGTTGCAGGTTATGAAACTATGAACCCCACAGAAATTTTGACAAATTTTGTCAAATTTTATATTACAGTTTAGAGCCTGTTGACATGAAATCTGATGTTCCATTAATTAAACGTTAGCCTATGGTGTGAGGGATTTGTGGATTGGAAGGTTTGAAGAGACAATGTTATTTTTTTTTTTTTTTGGGGGGGGGGGGGTTTCTGTAGGTTAACCGCTCACACGTATGTAGACTCCCTCAGACGAAAATTTTAACCACGCAGTATGTGTACATTCTCCCTAACTCTGAAAGAGTGGCAAGTCACTCTTCGAAAGTGACAACTAATGTCGTGAACTGATTGTTTACTCGATTCCAGAGTGAATTTTGTGAGAGTGACCGCAATTATTTCAATCAACGGTAAACCAGTAGTGACGTCACGCAAACGAGTGTAAACGTCCTTTCTCGGCTGAGTTGTCACTCTATTGGGAAAAAAAAATGAGAGAAAATTGAGAGAGTATTGTATTCACTCAAAATAATTGAACATCTATAAATTGACACTACAGAACGCACAGGCACGGTTGAGTCTATATCTTATGTGGGGGGGGGGGGGCAGGGATAATTTTTGCCCGGAGTTAGAATTTTGGACCAAGGTGCCTGAGTTTAAAGCTCAGCTTTGAAAGTTCTGGCACCAGTGTCGGCACAAGGGTTGTTGTTCACGGGTGGTCAAATGACGTTGACGTGCGCCCAACGGCGCAGCTAGAACTTTGTTTTTATGGGGTCTGAAATATGAATGAGGGGGGGGGGGGCCTTAAATAGAAGTCTTCAATTATTTGAAACAAAGATACAATGTGATACGGAAATGTAGTACGTCACCAGCACTGGAACACCTGGAATTTTGAACAAGGACAGGGAGAGAGCGAACGGGGCGGGGGCTGAGAATTGTAAAAAAAAACTGATTAAGTGGAACGACGCTGAGAGTTAAGCCGGAGTGTACCAGAACATTTATGGATCAAAATTATCTCCTCGATGGGTGGATATCACCCCTCAATCGCTCTCCTGCAAGTACGTCATCACCGGCAAAGAACACAATATTATTTTCTTAGCTGCCTCATTTGCTCGCATGGATAAAATATTTTTGCCCTGTTGGGAGGCCATATGCCTCAACCCCCCCCCCCCGGCCCCTACGCTTATGACAGGACCCCGGTCCTCACACCGCTTGTGTCATGACGCATCTCTATCCACTGTCACCCCGGGGAACCACCCTCCCACTAAGTCACACAAAGAAACATTGAACAGGCTACAACAATATACATATACACAAAACAAACATATGAGATGGGGAGGTTCGGGGAGGACGTGGTCTGCGTGTAAGTACTTGTGAAGCGTACACCCACCGCTCTTCACTCACTGCAAATAATGTAATTTCTATCATTCGTCCAAAATTACAAACATTTAAATAAATGTTATTGCCCCTAAACATTGACGTACATTAGGGAAAAAAATGCCACTAGGATCTAACTGTCGTTTCCGACCCACACGAACCAAAGAGCTCTTCGTGACCCAAACAGAAAACAACTGCCAATATCCACAGTAAGGTCGTGGCCCAACATTTGAAACTGATGTTATAAAGTCTTTCGGTTTAAGATGGAACCTTAAAATGATCTTCATCATATCATATATGTTTGTTTTTTTTTCTTTTTGTTTAACTCCAGACAGTCATCCAACTATCAGATTTCATAAAGCCAGTCATATGTGATTCGTGGTGCAAGACTGAAATATGTTTTTATCATGTCCCTCTGACTGTCATTAATTGAACTGTAATATTGGACTGTAGGAATTCACAAAAAAAAAAGAATAACTAAACACATCTTAGTTATTCGAATTGTATTTTCAGCGCTCAAGATTACCTCTACTCTCTACAAGGAAGCATTTACACATCTGCCTGTAGGGTGGGCAGGGCGACCGAGTATTGAATTTTGCTTCTTCGCTATATACGAATATCCAGACGTATACAGATAGATTTTATAGATGTAACAGATTCTTTAATTACTCCATTCTGCATTCATTGCAGCAAACTGAGTAAAATAAATATGCCTTACGAACAACAAACGAAGGCGGATTAATTTTGAGTGCTTTTATCTGTCCCTTAGGTCATTGTTTACACTCTAGACATTAATAAACTTGTTAGTTATCTATTTTCCGTTGAATGTTTCTTCCAACTTACATTGCCAATAAATGTGAGGCCAAACATTTGATTCTGTCAGAGAGAAAATAACATAAAAAACAAAAGAACAAGAGACAACAATTCGAAAGAAATAAAACCAGTTCCATTTCCAATGAAAGGAACAGATACTCGGTAACTAGCAGTAATTACAACACCCCCAAAAAAGTGTATGCTAAACTAGTGTAGGATCATACAGGCAGGGAGCAAACTATTTTTACTTAATCAAAAATCGTTTTTCACCGAGAAATTGATATGACCGAGACAGGTAAAACATTTCTTCGGCCAAGATCAGCCGTTTTTAATAAACGTGTTAAAACTCTGTCTTTATCAGCGAGTATAACCAACCGTTCTTCTTGATCTTGTATCGTCATCTGTATTATTTTTCCTTTACATATCTACCTCGGAGATGATTTCCCAGAGGTACAAGAGATGGCTAAAACACTTTGGATTAATTTTTCCGCTTGCGTTTCCAATTTTATTAAAGAGTCAGCGATGATGCTTTTCTTCAAAGTCGTTGGCAGTCTTGCTACCGTTGTAGAGATACACTCCGCCATGCATAGATATTTTGTATTTTTTTTTTTGGCGTTATTTATTGTTCTCTGGTTATATAATATAAACTGCATAAATTGCTATGGCGTCGGTCATATATCATGAACGACAAAGGGTAACGTTAATTGTTCATGTTTGGAAGAGTTTGATCAAGTATAATTTAACTTAAGTTGCTACTTCTCGGCATATATATATATATATATATATATATATATATATATATATATATATATATATATATATATATATATATATATATATATATATATATATATATACTAAGTTCAATAAATATTAAAACATCTGTGTTTTTCATGTAAGAAGCTAACATAAAGTCGGTATTGTGTTTAGTGTTTAACGTTTAACTGATTGTTTAGAGAGAACTCACTGTTTTTTTTTTTGTTTTTTTGTAAACAGCGTCCAGCCTATCTACCTTCTATACAGCTATAAGCGTGATAAATATGGCGTTTTGTTATTATGCCACATGTTTCATTAAGACGTTTGTTTCCTTTTGTCGAGAGGAGATTATACCTTGTAATGTAATTAAGCAATCGTTTCTTGCTTACAAATAATTGTTTTGGAGTCAATTGTAACATTAAATAATAAAAAAACAGACACACGGTAAGTATCAATACGCAAGGACGATTGGATAACGCAGCACAGGCAGTCTGCAGGGATAACACGTTTCATGAACGGAGTTTCACAAGGACGCTACAGATGGTTGATTTGAAACTGTCCAAAGTCTCTCAGATTTGCTTATTGGGCGTGAAATTATCTTTAACCAAAGCGTTTTGAAAATGATGTTGATAGGCTAACTATATACCCTGAATGAATGGAGGAGGTATTTATTGTGCGTGCATTATGTTGTATTCTATGTGCTTTTTAATACAATTGTTTGTAGTCATTAATGAATGCCCGACTGAGCAGACGGTAACACTTTCGACAAGAAAACCATGACGTCACTGATCGATGGTAATGAATTGTAATAACTTAAACTCTTCAGTCTCTGTCTTTTGTTCTTTCAAAAAAGTCGATTAACAGCGACCTCAACATGGAGCCGAGGAGTCCGATGAACATGGGGTCCGATGCCCGAGGACCTTCGACTAAACTAAGCTGGTCAGTGAGGTGCTGCGATCTCGACGGCAGTGACCGGAAAGGTCAACGGTGAGAAGTCAAAGGTCAAAGGCACTGATGGTTTACCCACGATGCCGATATTGGCAATAAAGAAAATGTAGAAACTTTTCGCAAACAACGGACGAATTACGAGCGAGTATTCTCCGTTTTTCTCATGAACCTAACCCTTAACCCTGAACATAACAATTACAACGATCTTAAGGGTATGAAGCAATATCTGAAGATGGAAATCACGATATTATGGAACGACGAGGAAAAAGTTTTGAAAACTCCATGGGCTGCCCACTTTTATAAATTTTTATTTGATCATTTTTTGTAATTAACGTTCCTGTGACTATGATAACTTAACAACTATATATAATGTGCGTATATAATGACGGATGACTACGCAGTTGGATGTAAAGCAGTTAATGTTTTTTTTTATATTTATTCCATCGACGAGAATCTATATATACCCACATGTGACGAATATCCTGAAAAAAAAAGCTTTCATTTTGGCAACACGCCGATGTGCGATGTACACAGTATTCACTGAGGGTATTATAGCCCAAAGTTCTGCATGTGGCATGCCCAGAATTAACCAATTTTCATTAAAGAATAGTAATAGTTTACAGAACTGACAAGGCACTGTCAGGACGGTACTGATTCGGAGAAGCATGAAAATAAAAAAATGGGAAAGACTGGGAAGAGGTTGCGTAGAAAATTTCAAAAGAAATGAAATCTTAACAATACATTTCCGCCTAACCTGTCTAAAAGTATAAATGAAAGACGGTATCACCGAAAAGAATATTTTGTATCTTGCACACACCGAATGAAATACAATTTTTCATCTTTAAAATTCTCTTCCATTTTATCATTATTTCATATATTTTATTTTCTTGGGGGGGGGGGGAGCATGACAGTAGTAGATAAAGGAAAAGATAAAGAAAGGAAGAAGAAGGGTTTCAGAAGACAAGCAAAGGGATAAGAAATGATTATTAAAAATCAGCCGGAGGATCGTAATTAGAAGAAACAAGCCGTACAAGATCAGACTGGACTGAATCGCGACATGATTTCCCAGGAGAGTCATCGGCGTAAGGATACTAGTATGCAATCGCGACTTTTTGCCTCCCGTCAGGAAACGAGAAGAAGAAAAAAAAAGACGAAGAAAAAAAAAACGAAGAAAGGCGAATAAAGAGGGGCGAATCGGATGCCAAGTATAGCTCCATCCTCAACACTACGGAAGCTTAGAAATCTGTCCCTCCACATACACGAAGAAATTCCACGAAATTATATGTTATTCCACGAAATATATGTATAATTATATATATATATATATATATATATATATATATATATATATATATATATATATATATATATATATGCTCCTGGAATTCACACGTCTCTGTCTCCATTATGTAATGTTTGTTAACAAAGAATGAACTACTGCTTTTGCCAAGTTTGTGCACAAATGTCGTTTGTTAGATTCACTACATCGCGTCATTTACATTTCTTTTTTCAATATTTTTTTGTTCGTTTGTGGTTGGTGTTGTTGCCAGTGGGCCTATAGGTTTTTCAAATCTTTTCCTTTCGATAAATTTTGTTGTAATTACTGGCAGGTCGGGAATTCGTTATCAAACAAAATAGCACAAACATTTTAACCGGTGGATTTCGTCACCTAATCAAAGTTCGAAAGCAATAGAGTTAATTTAACTACCGTACCATACCACAGCGGTTTCTGCGTTGCGTGTAAGCTGGTGTGTCGCGATAAGCCACGTTATTCTGATACTTTGTTGCTGCCTCACCCCGTTGATAAGCTACGAAAGAAAACGGGTGCGCGTGATACGCTCTGCTACCCGTTGCCAAGATAAGAACGTGCAACGCTTGACTAGCCAATAAACTCAAGCCGATACATATCGAGAGAAGAATCAGCCTTCCAAAAACAAAAAAAAAAAAAAGATAGCAAATCAAAAGAACGTGGTAAAAATACGTTAATATCCGCATACATGTGATTCTGATAAGCGACAATGACGCAAAGACCCACCAAATTGGAGCACGGATGTAACTGCATGAGATGAAAAGCTAATAAGAAAAAAAAGATGGCGTGTAGGTGTAAGGGGGGTGGGGTTTAAGTTTCATTTGATTTCGGACTTGACGTAATGGCAGACAAATTTCATGGTTACGAAAGTTGAGGTAAAGGACAACTTAAACATCTGATTCAAACAGGAAAAATAATTTTCCCTTTTTTTTTCCCGAAAGTGATGTAAAGTATTCTTCATTTGGAAGACAAAAGCACCAAAAACTCTAAAACCTCATTGGCCCGTTCAAGGGTATCCACTACATAACCGTTATAACATGCATGTACCATCCCATTTAGCGGTGAGTGAAATTTTAAAGCACTGGTCTTGTGATCCTATCCTTTTCGTAATAATGAAAGTTGTAGGTTTGGGCGTACATAATCGCAAAGGACGATTATTCTAGTTCTCACCCACCCTTCCCTTTCCGCCCTACAGTTGACCCCCCCCCCCCCCTGCGTACAAAACACACCAGTGTGACGTCATGCAGTCAGTCGTCATAATATCGCTGATCGAATCAGTCCTTTTGATTGACATGACAATGAAGAAAATAACAGGCTATTCAATCTACCTCAGCTTCTACAGCGTAAGAAAACAAACTGACAAGCAATGAAATTACCCCGCCATAATTGCTGGTTTTTTTTTCCTTCCGTGGGAAGGGGAGGGGTCACTTAAATGGATTACAAAAGTCGAAACAAAAAGAAAAACAATAGACAAGGAAAACCCTGCGCAATAACCAACGAACGAAAGGACAAACGAACCAGCGAACCAACGAACGAGGGAACCAGAAACTTTAAAAGGAGACCATCGACGAACCTAGATAACATTCTAAAATCTCCATAACAATCTATGAAGTGGCAAATTGACACACACGCCACGGGCGCTCGTCTTAAAATTAACGCCAATGAATCAAAACAGCTCTTGCAGATACCATATACTCTATATCGGGTAACTCAGAATATGGTCAATTGAGGCTTCCGTAGTCTACAGGGAACAGTTTTTCGAGTCTTCACTTTTAGATTGCCTAAATATGTTCTTTATTCAATGTTAGATCTTCATTTGGGTCTCACGACCTCACTCCTTTATTCTTTTCTCCTTGAGTCTCGCATGCTCAAAGTAGCGTATTCAAATTAAAGATTGTAAAACATCTGCAATAACAGGAATCTGTCAAACTTAAGCAACGGAAAAGTTTAAAAGTATAAAAAAATACGATATATTTTCTACTGTTTTTTTTTTCATTCCTGTATACTGTTGTGATTGAACAAGAAAACTAAAAAAGTTTCAAATCACTTTTCTCCTTTTTGTTTGGCCAAAGAAAGTTTGTAAAGATTGAACAATCGCGTCCTTGACGTCATCAAGACCGCGGGGGGGGGGGGGGGTAACCAGAAAAGTGCAAAGGTTACATTTACATGTTACAGTCACTAAAGTAGACTCTGTCAGACCATGCATAGTCACACCAATTGGCATACCTTGGAATTCTTAATCTCATCGCCATGTCGATACAGTGACTTTAAGTTATTGAGCCTATAACTACCAGTAATTTTCCACGTTTCGTGTTTCATCGTTTTACTTACATTATAGTATTTAAAGTACAAATAAATACCTATAAGTAATAGCAATATCTTTGGTCATGGGGGGGGGGGGGTAATGTAAGCTTTTTTGGGGAGGGGATCTAGCCGATAAAGGAATTCTCAACCACTGGCTTCTATTCCTCTCGTCGAATATTCGTCGTAATTTTTTTACGATGTTGTTGAATACATGAACAGCGCTGCTCGACATGAAGTTGAATGAAGTTCGATGAAATAATTTTGTTTTCCTGATTTTAAACATCAACGAACATTCATTCTTCGGGGCAAGTGATGACAACTTCCCGTTTTTTTTTTCATAGACGATATCGTGACGTCACCAAGTGCAAAACCACGTGTCCATTGACATCTCCAGTGAAACCAATATTCTTTTTTTTCTTTTCTTTTTTGTTCATCATTTTAAAAAATAAATGGACTCTAACAATTTAGCCCTCGTGATCTCCCCCTTACAACAATAACTGTCAAACTGTAACCTGTTACCATTAACAACAACAAAAAAAAACACCGCGAAGATGGATACCAAAACATTAACAAACATGGGGGGGGGAGAGAAAATGTTTTAAATTAGTTAATCGATATAGCGACCACTTGTTTTTTGTTTTTGGATAATTTTGAAAAGGGCACAGTGTCTGAGAAGATCCTGTGACCTTTATTCCAATACAGGTATCAGTGATTCTTAATTATTCAAATGAAAAAACGTGCCCAGCTGTCCCTCAAAATTTTCAGCACGGTCAGACAATGATGGAAACTTTTCAAGTACTACATATTTCCAGTTTCTCGGTGGCCTCGACCGACTGAAAAACGTACACGAGACATCTTGCCAATGACACCAATCTATTTCCAATTCGATTAAGTTTTTTTTTTTAATTCCCTTAAAATCTCTTGTGTTGTTGTGGCGGTCGTTAAGAGTGGTGTTTTGAATTTTTTGGTTTTTTTTTTGGGGGGGGGGGGAGGGCGGGGTAATTCATCAAGAATCCTTAATTGGAAATCGCGTAGTTCACAAACATAAATATGGAACAGGAAAATGATGAATTTTTCCCCACCGCAATCTTTAATATTTTGTTCACTATTTTCCGAGCATTTTCTTCGTAAGTATCACGAACAGAGAAAAGAAGTCTTATTGAGAGGAATATCAGTTAACAGACTGAGGCAGAATGAAGATTTTACGGGCAGAGTCCCAGCAAATATGAAAAGAAGAAATGAAAAAAAAAGTTAAAACAATACCTGTGAAGTTCTCCTATCTGAAATCATTTGATTTGAAATGTCCATATTTCATCACACGAACAACACTTTAAACCGTAGTTAAATTTATGCACCTGACCTCTTACACTGTATATGATGAAATATTCGCCCATGCACGAAGATGCATTGGCCTCCCAAGGTGTTTACATTGCATCTATCTTTAAGCGAGGGGCAAGTTGTTTTATAGAGTAACCTATGTGATTTTTGCAACTATGAAGGATTGATTGCGTAATCAAGAGTCTGTCTTTGGCATAGTAGGTTGACGCTGCAGCGAAAGGTTAAGCACGTACCCAGCCATACACGTGACATCATTGACAAAGTGACGGTGAAGCTTTACAAATTGTTGTCCGATTTAGGTCTTGTCCGCTTCAGGTTGCTTGGTACGGCTGATTGGCTGCTGAGTTGGGCAGGTTCCCCACCCCCTCCGACTTTGAAAAAGTAGCTTGGGAATTGGACACACTCTAGTCCGTAGGATGGGGACGTTAAATGGACGTCCCTGAATGGAGCAGGCTTGGGTTTGGCATTGGTTTGCATTGGCGATTGTCTAGTTTCACCCCTGCTTCGTTATCCTCTGGATTCTTATCGAAAAGAGTGGGCGAATTTCGGGGGTGTTCATCCACGATCAACATGGTGTAGGGCCCTTGATGAGTCAATATGGGGGTTCCTGGACCTCTCCTTTCAAATTCAAAAATATTTTTAAAGTGACCATAACTTCACCACAAAAGGTCGGATCTCACTGGTGCGCCATTCAATTTTCATGGCATACTCGACACTTGAAATATATATTTTTTGGGTGTCTTCTGTGTGGTTATGAAAAAAATAAAATAATGGTCGCCTGAACACCAACAGGGAAAGTTGTTAGTTGCTACATTTTGAACCAAGTTGCTGAATTTTGGTCATTGTCATAAAATGTGTGGTAACAAGGCGATCACAGATGTAAAGAATGCGATAGTGGGTAAAGAATTACATATTTCATGAAGATTAACACAATCACCCAGTAATTTAATGCCCCCACCCTAGAAGGGGCATTACGTTGAAATCACTAATTGTTTTCGGTTGAATAGTAATAGCCAAATACACACACACACACACACAAGTGAAACTTTGGATGGTACAATTTGCTTTAAAATTCAATAGTTCTCCAATCTAGCAAAGTTGATTTGAGTCGTGAGGTGAATTTTAAACGTAATACTCTCCCTTAAAGTAAATGAAAATTGACAAACGTGCGAGGAACACTGAAAAGAAGCACCCACTACCTATTAGAAGACAAGGAGAGGATGCATGAGACAGGTGGAGAGAGAGAGAGAGAGAGGAGAAAGAGAAAGCGAGATGAGAGGGGGGGGGGGTGGCGAGATGAGGGGGTGGAGTATCAATTAATTCAGGAGCGTGCGTCTATAGGTTTCTGTTCCACAAAACAAAACTGTATTAATGTTTAGTTGTAAGTTCATAAACTGATCTCAAATCCGTTCATGGTGCATAACTTAGTGGATGCATACCTTACTACTATCATGCAGACACTTTAATTTGATACCGTTGGCGAGCGCGCAGGCACGAAGGTCCGCTGTGTATCAACTTTTTTCGCGGTAGGCACTCTCGAAAAATTTACGTCAATTTCCGAGACCTTTCTTTTTCCTCTTAGAGCACCGTTATTTTGTTTTACTTACCCCCCCCCCCCTTCGTCCCTCTCTCTCTCTCCACCGCTCTCTCTCTCCCTCTGTACTTATCTACTCATGGTACATTCGAGTAGTTTTCATCCAATTTATACACATTGCAAACGTCCCACGTCCATACATTTTTGCTCGTAATATTATATTGTCTTTCGCCTGTTTTATACCAGGGAGATAAATTACCCTTTGATAGTCAATAAAAGTTGATCTAACTATTGATAAAATGGCATACAGTCAGGCTGTGCGCTGTATGCAGTGTGTGTATATATAAACTCAAGACCTTAGTCACACTTACCTGGTAATAACACTTATATACAAGGACAGTAACTAATGTCTGACAGTAACTAGTGTAGGTTAAACCTGTAGAATATAACTTACAGCTAACACGTATACAGATATTACCAGAGATATTCGAAAAGAAAAAAAAATAAAATAAGAAGAAGTGAGCCGAACGTGTGTGTACCCGCAACACTACGTCACAACTCTGTACTTATTCATGTGAGTTACGGGGGTCACGTGCGACAAAGATGCCTATGATTTCTCTTTCAAATTTCATGATTTACAACGCCTAAGCTGTTGCTGTATATATACATTCAGAACGTTGCTTCTTGTGCTCATGTGTCTAGTCCTCCCGTGTTTCTATTTATCTTATATTCTTCTGTTTTTTTTTCTTTCGCTTTTCCTTCATAAACCATCTTAAGTAGAATTGACTTTAACAGTCCCAGTAACATCTGCTTATAGTATACCCCCTGCAGACTCATAATCATGCTTAAAAAATTATCGCTTGAAAGGCAATAGATTTTTATACATGACGTATGGCGAGACACACACATAAGTGAACTCACATACCTAACTATACTATTACAAACAGTATGCATATACACTCACTGTCACGTTAAAAATAAAAATAACAAAATAACAGACCAAATCAAACCAAAAAAAAAAAAAAAAAAGACAAGAGAAGACAAGACAAATAATAAAAAATAAAATAAAACAAGACAAGACAAAACCAAACAAAATAAAACAAAACAAAACAAGACAAGACAAAACAAAACGAAAAAAAAAATACGATGATATGAGATCAGCCTTAAAGGTTGTGTGGCATGAAGAAGGCATTTAGAGTACTGGGTGTATTGATCATTAAATGTTGAAAATAGCCTCAAATTCCATCAAAACACATCACATATTGACAATTTTAAAGGCAAATTCCTGTCTCACATCTGCATCATGAATAAATATGCTATTTATGCAAATTTGTGAAGTCAAGAGATGGACTTATTTGATGTGTTTTATGTTCAGCTTTTGTTCACTTAACCTTTACTTTAAGGACAATTGAGCATTTTTTATGTCCAAAGGTTTTTATTTTTGATGTGTTTTCTTTTTTAAATATCGATATCACCTACCAATTTGAAACGCAGTAATTATGAGGCAATGAATGTATAGGCCTAACGAAAGAAATATTGACATTGTGCAACACTCCCCTTCATCTTCTTTGCATTTTCATGAAAATTTAAAAAGTCAAAAATTCAAAAAAGGTACCGGTAATAGACCAAGAAGGTAATACACAAAATTCCAACGGATTTTCATTCAGGGTTTCATCATCTGAATGAAACCAACTCTTTTCTAGATGCATGTTACAAGACCTTTACAGGTGAATTTTTTAAGTTTTCAAGTTGTGAGTTAATGTCAGAGTGGCGATGGTTTCTTTTGGCGTGGCAAATTGTAGTTGTTTATTATCACATTTAGCAACGAAACAATGGCGTAACCATTTACCTCACCGCTGGCGTCACCTAATTTTTAGGTGAGGAGGATAATTCCTTAGAAAAGTTATGGAGCAACACGTGACGTCACTCCCTAGAAATGGATTTGAAAGTAACATAAAGAGGCTAATTGTGGTATACAAATTTTTACTAGTGACTTAAGGGGTAATGTGTTGTCAATAAGATCGATTATTCCTTTTATTATTATAATAACTATTATTATTCTGAACATTATAATTATCGCTATATTGTAACTATTATTATTATCATTATTATCATCATCATCATCATTACGTCGGGTTTTTTTTATGCACGTAGTATTTGTCCTCTCTGAATACACATAGCTCAGTCTGTAAGATGACGTCACACGGTGCACTAATGGTAACAGCCAGATGTTACTGCAAATGAAAGTTACCACATGTTGGAATGTTTTGTATTTGTTGAAATCCTTCTTAAAAATTGAAATTTGAGTTTTCTTCTCTTCACCATTGAATTTGTCTTTCAATCACAATGGTAATCACAGAAGGACCATTGTAAAACGAACAGTTGCATAACATACTAGTAGTAGAAAGTAATAAATTGATCAAATGAATCGTGAGTGGCTCATTACATATTCAAATAAAAGGTTTTCGCTTACTACTCTGCAGGTACAGGTAACGACATGTGACTAGCCTTACGTAAGTATATATCACCCATAGAAATTCTATGAGTACCGTACTTCACGCTAGGGCCTGCATGTGGACGAACTCATGTCATCAGTTACACTGAACGCTGTAAAGGACAAATGTCATAGTCTGTTCCTCGGTTCATTTGTCAAAGGAAAACATATAATATTGTCAAGGCATGGCTACAACTTTGAATTAGTACAAAGTAATAAAATCGACGATGTGGACGTTTGAAATCAAGAAGGGCGCTCGAAATTCTATATTATCACCATTCATTTGCAGATTTAGGTTCCATCATTTTGAAAAAGTTAGGGGGGGGGGGACATTCTGGAGAAGGCAACCCATAATCCACGCCCATCTGATGCATCAAAGCAACGATGGGATCCAGTGACTTAAAAAATTATTTTATAATAAATAATAAAACGATTTATCAGCTCAAGTTTTATTTTTCTGTTGTGCGTTTCTGTATCTTTGCAGCACATGGAATCTATACAAACCCTCTACCCTCGTTTTGGCCTTGTTTATAGCTGCTCTATCCCCCCCCCCCCCCCCACCTCCTTCTCTCTTACTTTGTTAAGTAACGTCAGTTCTTTGTTCTATATATGTGAACAACTTTATCTCTCGCAAGCTTTTAAAAATCTAAAAAAAGAAAATGGAAAACAGAAGTCACCACATATATAAATATAAAAATTATAAGTAAATAAAGAATTGTAATATTTTATCTAGCAGCTGGTTAACCGTCCAGGCAGAATCTCTTATCACTAAAAGATCATCTTTCATTTCATTTCTTCTTTCTTTTTCATAGTTTTATTTTCTTACTGGTGGACATCTTTGCTGCCGGGCAGGGTACCTTAAACTAAATCCAGTATACGGCTTATGAAAATATAGAGACTATAACCCCCCCCCTCTTCTATTGATAAGTCACAGACAGATATATAGAACCTGTTTAAATTATTTGCATACCGATTATTACGTTTTGCATTATCTGATGAGCGCCCATGGCCATGAATAAATTAAAGCGAAAGACAGACGCCTCCCAAGTTCCTTCTCAAAAATAACCCCAACTAAATCCATATCTTCTAGAGGAGAAACAAAAAAAAGCAATAAGGAACAAGTCGACCTTTAAATATCAACACAAAACTCAAAACTTTCACCTAGAAAACTTTTAAACTAAAACTTTTACAAACAATCACCCTTTCCTTAAGTCGTGATTTTTTTGTCAGATAAAAAAAAAGAGCATGAAAGGAAATTACTTACATGACTTTTTCGAATTTTAATTTTCAAAAACAGAATGACAGAAAAAAAGAAGAAACCGCTTTGGGCTGTAGATAGTATCGGTTAATGTTTCTTATATGTTTTAGAGAAGCCATGGCATAAATAAACAAAAACCGGCAAAACATTGAAGAAAAATGAGAAATTGAAGGAGTAAGAATGGTATATTTTACTTCATATTTTTACATCAGCTGTACATATCGTTTGCTTTTCTTTTCCTTTTCTTTTTAATTATCTTCTTTGACATTGCAGGCATTTCAAATCTCCCAATCGATCCGTCTTAATTTTAGACCTTCTAGCTCATGAATTATTCACGACTATTATTCGCCACGTGGCTTGCCAGTTAGAAAGCGCCAGATGCCGTCCATCCGCGGAACGAAAATGGGGCCAATCTCCCGGAGTAATAGCACGGTCGCGGCTTCCTGAGAGTGAGGTGTCAAAATTTGCAAAGAACGGACCGATATTTAAAAAACCATTAAGACGCAGATACGGAAATGGCGAATTTATTTGTTAATTTGTAAAAATGAAAAGAAAGAAGAGAGAGAAGGGGGAAAAAAGGAGAAAGAAGTGAGCACATAAAAGGTAAACAGGTATATATAGGGTTTAAAATGCAACTGCAGCCTGTGGCAAGCTGGTGTCTGTCGCTAATGTGTTTTTGAATTTGACATTCTTGGGAGAAAGGAGACCGCAACACACACACATACACACACGCACACGCACGCACACAATCACACACGGATATGTTATGTCATGATGTCCAATAGCGAAGGCTGACGTGCACTGTGTGTGTGTTGGTATAACTGATGTGTCATATACCTGGTTACCTGTAAATTTTTACCCCCAAACAAGCCATAAAAGGAATATGCAACGAAAGTAAAGAAATGTACCCTACAGGCTCAGATCGATAAATGTATGTGGATGTTTTAAAAAAAAAATCTAAGCCTTTACTGGAATTTTTATTTTTCGAACAAAAGGTAAGTAAAAGGTAAGTAATACATACAGAAACAGCTTCTATTTGATTTGCTCTCAAAATGTTAGTCCATATGTCGTTTTCCAAACTCAAGGCGTTACATTTTTAAGTAATACGGGAGAAGCATGAGCACGTGAGGTGGACAGGGGACACATATCGATCCGATTAGTTCACCCTCTCCCCAGGTCTTTAAGTTGTGTTATATCATACCCCCTCTCTGTTAACTTTCCTACCAACAAATGTCTAATGTCTCAGAATTCAGTCTGCCCCCCCCCCCCCCTTTTCTCGAGGTTAGTTTTCAATTGAATTGCGGTTAACTATGAAGGCAAATATCCTTTTTTTTTCGTCTTTTTTTCATCTCGTTTCAATTTCGTTTTGTATGTGTGAACAAGGTTAATCAACCTTGGACGTGTGTCTTTGACTGTAAGATAATGAACTCTCGGGAAGGGGGGGGGGGCGGGTCTGAAGGCGGCCATGACATGTCAATATTTCTATAACTAGTCTCCTCAGTCTTGCATCTATTCCTACAGTTACACTGAAAATGGTTGAAATTGTGGTTGCATGTGGTTTATTCTCCTCACGATTAAAATCGTCTGGTCATAAATTTGCAACAAGTCATTTTGATTGTTCATTTATCTATCGTTTTTGGTTCAATTGTGTTTTCAGGTGTTTAGAATTTCATTGTCTCACCGTTCAACGTCAACAAAGGAAGAATGCTCGACAGGTGTTACAAAATATAATGAATTTTGTAAACCAACTCAATGAGCCCCATTTTAGGCTTTGTTTCTTTCTTTTTTTTTTCTCGCCGGTGTTACTTTGGAACGCCCTTTGAAGACTTTCTAGAAAATACTGATACTGTGTTATGGTCACCGCGTTAGACCTTGTCGATGTGACTGAACAATGCTAGCTTTACATTAAAGGAGAATGCATAATGAATAAAAAAATGGCTGAAAATTGATTTATAGTGGAGACATCTGTACTTTTAATCTCTCTTATTCAGAGCATTAATTTCACTCGGTTTTACTTAAGGTCACGTGACATGAAAAAAGCAGTTTTGAGTATTTGATGTATTAATCATCAAAACATGATGAATTATATCCGCCGACAAATTCCATCAAATATTGACCATTTTACAACTGGAGTCTTACATTTGAATTGTAAATCGACATTGGCTAAACATGGAAATTTGTGACGTTTCTTCACAACAAGTTATCCCTACCACCAATGACTACCATCAAGAGTCACGCGGAATACTCAAGGACTGGTGTATAAAGACACACCCCCCAAAAAAAAGAAAATAAAAAGACCAAGTACTGCAAAAAAATCACCCTACGAATGTTACAAAGAAGGGCTTGTGGAATAAAATGTGGCAGAATACAAAAACAAAAAACAAAAATGGCTGATGTTCGGCTCTTATTCTTTTGATAGGTTGCCTTAGAAATATTGATATCTTTTATTGGACGGAACTTTTTCATCCGACGGAGGAAGGAGAATCCAACACAAACTTGAAGTGATTAAAAAAAGAAAAAAAAAACAAAAGGAACATACTACTTAATTAAAAGGCATGTGGTTTGAATCTCAGAGAGAAACAGCTGTTTCCGGTAATGAAATCGTTTTTCAAAGATAATGTGTTTATAAGTCGCGACTTGAGGGTATGTGGTACAGCTGTTACCAGCCGTGAGCTGTTCGGCATAGATGGGATGGCTGGACTTCAAGTTTTATAAATGATATGGGAGAGACTGTGTATAGGAGCATCACGAGACTCCCGCATAGGAGTGACTTTAACGCTTTATTTTATTCTCCGTAGTTTATTAATTAATTAAACAAAAACTTCTTTATATGATACGTCCGTATCTGATTTGTATTAGCTAACTGTTTACAATATCGGGATTCAAGTGCATTGCAAACATGAGGACCTTACGGTAGCAGGGTAAAACATCACGCCAGTTATATGTGGATCACAGTACCATAGTAATCCCTATGGCCAATGGTGATACATTAACGTTAGGGTTTATTTATTCCATTTATGAATTTATTGTAACAGTTTGTGTTGCTGCTTTTTTCTATCAATATAATAACTAACGAATAAAGCAGACATGAATACATGAAAATTTGGCACTTTGCTCATGTGTAAACATATTTTTTTTCATGGGCAATAAGAAAATCAATCGGAGTGTTTTCTGTCACTGATCTAACCAAAATGGCCTGTTTCATAATCTAAGGAGATTTTCGCTATGATCATGGATCGTTGCCTGTACTTGAGGTCAAAAAATGTTTTGCACTTTGACCTTGAAAGAAGAAAGAATACATAGTTTCTTTACTTGATTTACAAACTGAGCACGATGGGGATTATACTAATCCTTGAACAATCTTTACTGATACTCATCATCTAAGGAGACAAAGAAAATGTTAGGCAGGTTGGACTTTTTCAGCTTGAAACTTGTGGCCACTTTGCTCTTAAATTGCAAAACAGAAGGAACGATATTTTTCTTGAGATTTTAGGAAGCAATTTGCAGTGAAAATTCAACATCGACGCATACGAAAAGGACTGATTTGAGAGGAAACGACGGGAAAATAATCTCACGTATAACCGGTAACATCCCTTGTCCCAATGTCACACAAAATATGCAAACCTTCGAGCCCATTTTATTGAGTATTATATTACGTGAAAAGTCTCCAAGCTGAACAAGAAATCGATTGAAACCGATGCAATTTCTGAAAGTTCTCTGAAACCGAAGCTATCATTTATTTCGCGGACGTGACAAGGAGAACCGAGAGATCAAAAGCTAGACGACAGGGTAGAATCCTTTTGGGGGACCCCTTCTCGGGGGATGGGGATTTTGGGGCGAGGGGAGATATTTCACAATGAGCAAAGCTTTAGCAAACCGTGAGCATTGACCGTGCAAACCGCAAATTACATTTGCTGTCCAGTGTTTTAGTTTTGCATCGCGACTGTGTTCACGTATTCACGTGTAAAAAATGTCTGCATATTCACAGAAAATAAAACAAAGAAATAAGTAAGAATTACAGTAATTGTCTCGAAAATAATTGCCAACACATTTCTGTATTCCTGTCGTATTTCTTTATTTTATTTTTTTGAATTTTATATTTTACAATTTCTATTTTTAGAAGTGTAGCTTTCTTTAAACGTAGGCCTGTATGAGACCAAATGTCTTAAAGGGGCTCATCGAGTTCAGTTAATATCGTTCATTTTCAGTGGCGGCGCCAGAATGTCAGACTGGGGGGGGGGGGGGCAAACTGAGGGCAGAGGAAAATGTTGGGGGGCAAAGATTTTCGCGCTCAGCGCGAGGCCTTGCGGGTGGGGTCCAGGTGCCCGCCTTAGGGCTCAGAGCTTCAGAGCTTCAGAGCTTCCGGGGGCTTCGCCGGGAGCTCTGAGGTTGAAGCATATCTCTGAGTGGAAAATTAAGTCACAAGAGAGGTATATTATTTATTTTTATATTATTCATTTTTTCTGTTGACCGTACTCCAAGGTTCCCAACTTTTTTCTTTGGGGGTACTATTTCACATTCACGCGGTGCCACCGAGTGCATACACACACCCACCCACCCACACACACACACACATAGGCTACATACACTTCCATTCCATTCCTATATTTAGGAAAACAACCACCTACCCGCCCTTCCCTTATGCTGGACGGTAAACATTCCAGAGAAAATTGGGCTGACCAGGCTGGCCTACTGTTGAAGTGGCTATGGGCATGATATAAAACTGGCAGCCTGTGCAACATAAATTAGTCATTTATCAATCATGGTTCCCCGGAAGCTGTTCTTATTCAGTCCAATGGCAATACATAGTTTTGTGATTAAATTAATTTTGGATGAGTACAAGATCTGATTAGGAAAGGTGAGAGCAACTGGGGGGCAACTGGGGGGGGCAAGGAAAAAATCTGGAGGGGCAAATGCCCCCTCATGCCCCCCCCCCGTAGCGCCGCCACTGTTCATTTTGTTACCTTTTTGAAGCGAACACATCAGCCATGCCAATATATAGTGCTAGCCTCATGCGCCAAGCGTCTATTCCCTACAGCTACTGAAAATGTAAGAAACTGTAGATTTTGCTAAAAAACATGGGTTGCCAATGGTTGATACTTTATAGTAAAAAGTATCTGGTCACAGATTTTCAGTACAGTGATTTTGATCGCTAATAACGCCAGCATTGTCGCTTCAGTTTTGTGTCAGATGTTAAGAATCTCTTAGTTTGACCATTTCACCATCAACACAACGTGAGTAATACCCAACAAGAAGGGACAAAATATTTTGAATTTTGTGAACCAACTCAGCGAGTTCCTTTTAAAAAGATAAGGCATTCCAATTAAGACGTAGGGTGCATTAGGATTTATCATGTACGATCTAAGTTTAGTATAATTTCATTAGTTCCGATCATCACTCACTTTTGATCATATGTTAAAGGTAGTCTTTCGACTATGAGAGGGCCTCAAGTCCCACACCTGTTTGAGGACGAAATAAATCTCGGTGTACAATAATTATATTCATATACTTAAATGTGTATATACAGACTAAATTACCTAATAACATTTTTGAAAAGTAGATATACACTTGTTGCTTTGATATTGAAAGCAAAAGTACCGAGTTTTTCTCTCTGTGTGAGTGTGTTGCATCCCAAATGAAAGTTTCAAAAGCGATAGTTCTATGTGAATAACTGAACATATTGTTTTTATTCCAGATAAACAGAATTACTTAATTTGTCTCTTAAAGAAATATTTTATATTGAAAAAAAAACTGAGAAAATAGTCCGCATTTACTTGGTTTCGTTCGAAGCCGCTAGTAGATTTTCCAACCAGTCTTTTGAAAACACGAAATGATATGAAATTAGACGGATTTTTTTACAATACTATGAAATGTCGAATACTTAAGGTAGATCTGAAAGTTACGAGCAATTCAAAACATATATCTGAATAATCGAGATCTCCTTTTCATAGCCCTGTCACGTATCTTTGCTTCAACACATTTCAATTATTAAAAACTCAAAAAAAAAAAAAAAAATGATCTTCCCGCGATAGCGGTGAACGGTTTACCTTTGTCATAACTGATGTTCCTACGTCATACCTAATTACGCAAATAATACACAGCCAAAGGTCTGACCTCTTTGACCTCAAGTTGCGCACAAACTGTATAAAAGTAGAGGTTTTTTGCCCGATTGTCACCAATTAAGACATGATTTGCAACTGTACCATACTCACTTTTTGGTCGTAACGCCTCACAATCTCATTCAAGACTGAGGCTACACACAGCCATCCCTTGACGGTGGCTACATAAAATGATCATGATTTTAGTCTGAGCATCGCTGAAGTAATTTATTTGAATCTTGTTTCTGTACAAATCACAGTACATTCCAAAGCTGTGTGTATTAAATATACAATTTTCACACCTTTTACCCATTGAGAAGTATACCTCTCAACTTAAAACTCATTGCACAGTGATATTAAATAACATTTTTCGCATGTTACATAAAAAAAATCTTAACAAAATTAAAATTCAACTACTTAAAATTCATTTTCCTTAAAACCTCAATTTCTTGATAAAACATATGATATTACTTCATTAAGTCTTATATCTAGCATTTTTGTTACCAATGAGACACAATAAATACGTCACTTTGGTCACTGATATGTTCGTTTAGGATTTGTTTCATCGATGACTATTAATTTGCTTTCTGAACAGCATTCGTTATTTACATTAATATTGTTTTCCCTTGCCTCCTTTTTTTTCGTTGTCAATTTGGATTATTTTCTTAAGCTATTTCTCTCTTTCGTTTGGCATCAAGAAAGTCGCTCACCATATTGCCAGCAAAACGATGAAACCCACCGTGTGTACCTGCCAGATATTGAAAAAACACGTCCCTGGTATACATATAAATGCCAGGGAAACGACAGAGGAATCAAAAAGTCAACTGTTTAATCCCTTCCATGAGGTTGTACCAGCGCTTGAGGGAGGGTATTACGACTGCGGGCGAAGGTGACGATATAAAATGCCGTTTAAGTATTGGTGGATGTTTCGTGTGTGTTTTTAAGAGAGAACGTGCACTTTCATGGAGGAATTAAGAGAAAGAAAAGGAGGGAGAAAGAGAGGTGTGGGTGGAGAAAGACAAAAAAAAAATAAAATAAAGAAAAAAGAATGGCGTGCCGTTTACGCCTCAACACCTCAAGAGAAAGGCCAACGGGACGTGGGATTAGTCCTGCTAATGGGAGGGGCGGGTTATACAAAACTGTGGTCATTTGTATAAAACAAACGGCCGTTTGGGGGATCTTACCAAATTGTAGTTTAAATACATGTATATGTAAAAAAAAAGAAAAATAATAAAAAAAGTCCGATGAGTGGCAATGCGGAAAAAATGGAAAGGTTAAACAATACTTACCGTTTTCCCCATTTCTAAAAGTCTATTAAGAACCAACTATGTATTCTTGTCCATTCTTTATTAACAAAGTGTCGGTGAAACAAATGGTTAATCGCCACACAGAACAAATAATTCAATATGTTCCCATTTACACCGGGTGGTTATGACAATACAATTCTCATTAATTTACCATGAAGGTGACAGGAATAGGGCGGGGGAATAAAAACTCTGGTGCTAGAAGAAAAATACAAAACGATTGGCCCTGGGGTTTACGGGGATGACTTTGAAGAAGTTGATCCAGACGTAACATATGTTTGCTTGTCTCACTTATACTTTCTGGGGGGCTCTTTTCTTTTCCTCTTTTATTTTAAAAGAAAACAAAAAAGAAGATTACAGGCAAAAAATGAAAAAAAAAAAGGAAAGAAGAGGAAAAGCAAAAGAAAAAGAAAGAAGAAAAAGAAGATAAAAAAAGGAGACATGTCTGTCCCTCAACTAGGGACATGCTGAGCTAGACTGACAGAAATTGCGATGGGACACCGGTTACGCAAAAGGATGATTTAAAGATTTGGTACTTTTCAGTTTCAAAGGGTTGGTCTTTTGGTGTGAGTGTGGGGCGGGGGTTGGGAGGGGTGCAACGAACAACGGTAGGATTATCCATGCAACGAATTTTATTTGAGAAATTAACATGATTAGAGTGAGACAAGCAAAACAAGTTAGAGATGTCTCAGCAAGACCTTGGAGAAGGAAATTACATGTGAAAAGTGTACAGGTTACCGGTTATACGTGAGATTATTTTCCCGTCGTTTCCTCTCAAATCAGTCCTTTTCGTATGCGTCGATGCTGTGTAAAGGGCACAATTTTCCTTATTGTTTTCACCAGAAGACATGAAGAAAGGACGTCGTGATTTGGTTTAATGACAAAAACTTATGAGAGAACAATTGTGTATATGCAAACATGCAACCTGTCCACCTGGTTTACTAAAAAATGGAATCTCGAACAATTTTGAACAAAAAGAGCAAGCACTCTCAAGAATGAAAGATAGAAAACTTTATACTTTTTTCAGTTACCCTCATCGAGAAAGTTTAGCATTTAAAAAAACGCCCTCTTTTTATCGGGTTTGCAACTATTACGGTTTGGTAGCTTTAATAAAAGGTTCAAAGGGGGGCTTTGTGGGTCACATGGACACATGTTCCTTCGTTAATCTCCCTCATAGCAATTTGTCCCGTCGAAAGGTCCACCGTCATCATGCAGAGAATGTTTTATGTGTGATATGAGTCTACCACATGCACAAGAGCGCCCTCACGATGATCCAACGACATTCACGAGACGTGTGCATCAACCCCACCCCCCCCCCCCCACCCACCCACCAACCCACAACATGCATTTTGTTAGGTTCATTCTGGCACAATAGTTCGGAGGATGATCATAACCGCATAGCCTAGTAATATATGCTATAGGTAATATGGGATTATCTTTCATATAATTTTTAATAGGTCCAAGTTCACATGTCAGAAGTCAGCAATTGTGATACGTATCAGGTCCTCTAAAAATCACGTATTTAGTTGATACAGGAAAGTGATAAAAAATAAAATTAATAATATTAAAAAATAGAAAAAATTAAACAGCAAAAAAAAAAAAAAAAATAGAAAGAGGGCACGAAAAAGACAGTTGAAAAACGATTACACCACCGAACATGATGGACGTTTTAAGACTTTCTTTCCCCATGAACTTGCTTCTCCGGTTTCGTATGAGTAACCCCTCTTTTTTGACACAAAAAAAGAGCGAAGTATTGTTATTGCTCTTCTAACCTCCAGTCGCCGCTTTTCTCTGTTGGTTTCAATAAAACCCCCTCAAAATATTCCTTCCTTCACGCCGTAACCATCTTAAAAAGGCAAAAAAAAAAAGAGAGAAGAAATTAATAGAGGAAGACTGGTACCAAGTTGTATTCCTGTGGATTTCTTAACCTAGGCATTGTACCCCCGACGCGCCTCGTGTCGCCTGGTGTTAAGCCCCGCAAGGCTCAACGTCAAATGATAACCCCATGGCTTTTTGGTAGTGATCGTTGGTCAGGTACAATCTGTTAACTTCATGGCCCCTTCATCTCAACTAAATTCGTATTCTCCTTTAACAGAGAATCTGTTGAAAAGGTTGATTAACAGATTAAAAGAAAAAAAGAAGAAGAAATCACGGACTGACAGAACCAAAGCAAAAAGGAAAAAAAAAAGAAAGTGAGAAACAGAACAAACGAAAAACATAAAAAAAAAACCGAAGTTAAAATATCAGAAAAAAAAAGAAAGGTTAAAAAATTCTTTCCACTGTTGATGACGGCGTGGAAGTCCGCAATACCAATGCATTAAGGTCACAAGCTATATCTATACGTGTGATTATTTTATACTTTTTCTTAACCTTTCTTATAAGGATTACTAGTTATGAATACTAAGCAAACAAATGAGATTCCCAACTTCCCTGCCGACAATACCGAGGCGCGTGACCTTTTGTGGGCCACCCGTGGATCAAGTATTGTTTCCCAACCATGGCGCGCCATTCAGCGCCAGAGATTATTGGATGCCAACGATTTCTTAAGTGGAGGACGAAAATGTAGAAGAAAAAAAAAGAGATTGCGTTCATCGTAAGTAAATTGTCACACAAGTGTATGTCATAGGTCTTCGACGCGCTGGCCAAATGTCATTCGTTTCCCCCAAGAAACTAAGGGTGTAGGGAAAGAAAAAATAAGGCAAAAAAAAAAAAAAATTGTTTAATCTTTCATTTACCTTGCTTGATCAAGCAAGCGACATACACCATAGTTTAAAAAGAAACCGCCAAAAATAAAGAAGGAGAAATGGATAAAAATCGCTGTCATTCATCTTGAGTCTTGTTAAAAAAAAAGAAAAAAAAAGCAAGGCGTCGTTAGCATCTACGGATCGATTTCAACCGGTATTTGCACTCACAAGTTTGTTATGTAGTCCCTAGTCACGTGATTGGATCGAGAGTAGTATTTTCTGTGTTTTTTTTTTTTTTTGTCTCTCTTCGTTTTAAATTTGGGTTATTTTTCCGCCTTTTGTTTTCTTTTATACTTTTTTTATAGACGACGTGATATCGGTAATCCTTTTATGAAAGGACTCCAATATGTCAGCGTATCTCGGGGGGGGGGGGGGGGGTGTCGCGTATGGTTTTAAACTATGAAGAAAGATTTATGTGCATTGAGTAATGATTACCTCATTAAAAAAGAGAAGTTAACATGATTTTCCACCTTCAAAATATAAGTAAAGGGACAGGGCAAAAAAAAAAAAAAAGAGAGAGGGAGGTGGAGCGAGAGGGGTGGAGAGCGTAAAGAAGTCGAGAGAGAAAACTGCGTTTATTTGAGGGCGCTATATGTAATGGCGCTGTTTGCAATGCACAGCCTCTTCTGTTTATCAACTGCGATCTAGTGATGAAAAAAGTAAGAAATAACTGCTTCAGTGAAATCTGGAAAAGGATAAGACTCATTTGACGGACACTACCCCCATCTTCCCGGTCGAAACAAAACTTCCCTTAGGCTACAGGTTCGTTGTGACGTCATTTGCTTTGCATGTTGTCATGGCGCCAAGTAGCTTACCGGCATGACAATGCCGTGCCGTTCCTAGTTGGACAGGTATGTTGTATTCGTCACACCTACAATGTAAACCTACGTTACTGAATTTTTGGAATCAAATTACAGAACCGGCTTCTGATATCGGTTACTCATTGCAAAAACTACTTGGAAAGCAGTTCAATTGTATTCATTAATTAATAGATTGTTATAATCTTTTGTTTTCTCGTTGATTGTTTTTTTTTTCTTCCATGTACCTTTCCCCTCCGTTTTACCTAATTTGTTGTTGCAGTACGTTCCATTTGTTTAGGGGTGATTACCTCTACATGAACTTTTCGAAAGCTTCTTGTAATCCCTCCTCGGTCTTCTTATCTAATTGAATGACTGGAAAACTGTCTTTCATGGTGTTGTTTTTTTTAATTGACGAGAAAGACTAAAATAAACTGAAACAAACCACAAGATTTGATTGACGACTATTTTATAGACTATTTAATGGCTGTTGCACTGTGTTCGACTGCAGTTCAGTTACGCGACAATAGCAGCTGCTCATTGGAGTTGGTTCGCAAAATTGATAACATTTTGTGAACACATGTTAAGTGTTACTTCTGTGTTGATGGTAAATCCTCCGAACCAAAAGATTCTAAACTCACAGCTGAAGCAACAATGACCTCTTCCCCTACCCTTGAAATGAATGATCAAAATCACTTGTTGCAAATCTGTGAACAGACACTTATTGTACCATAACGTGTTAACCATAGCTAGGCAACCTCTCTTCATGATAACCTACGTAGTCTCACCACATTTCAGTATAACTGTAGGAATCCATAAACGAGTAATGAGGCTACTTAAAACTATCGTCATGTAATGTTTTCCTTCAAACTCGTGTCATAAAATAAAATATATCAACTCAATGAGTCCCCCCCCCTCCCCGTAAAGCTTCTGAATTCGACGTTTTTTAACATCAGCTGCACATGTGGTTTAGACAGTAATACAAAACCATGTGTCAATAATACAGCCCTCTAGTATCCAAAAAGCATCGTTTGGTTCATGGGACGTTAATAATCAAGGAGCTGGAAAGTTTGCGTAATCCATGATGTTCCGAGGCATTTGTTGTACAAGAACGTCCTCTACATTAGGGGCTTTGATACATAAAAAATGGGACAGCATTTTATTGTGAATCGGTTTAGTTGCTCTGTGAGTACAATATATCTCTTTGAGTGTCCGTCTAACTCTGCCATTCTGCTTCCACTTTTTGTTTTTTAGAAAACCGCTTTTTTTTTTAGAAAACTTTAAATTAATAGAATACAAATGTCAAGGCTTCCTGCCTCTCGCAATTTGTCAGGCCCTCCCTGTAATTTTTATCTGAATCAACGTACGCGTTTCATTGGTGATGAATACGAGTTTGTTATTTAACAGGAGTTTTTCATTTATTACTGCGTCAACCACCCTTCCCAGGGCAATTAAAATTACGTTGGGGCGTTGGCATGTAATTGTGACCTGTCACTCGGCATTTTGCACAGAGAAACGACACAGGTGTATCTAAAAAAATGTTCCGTCATTACACTTGTCCTTAAGTGAGAATGTCATTATGGGAGTCTTTTGAACAAACATTCACGTTGGCGTGACCTTGGGTCCCGTTGGACGAATGGTATACGTAGGTCTGGTCCTTTTTTCTAAAAACAAAAAAAAAGGAATATTTTATCTTTTTATTGGTAAAATTCGTATCTCAATAACATGTTTAGTTCGGAAGTTATGAATTTTTAAAGAAAATAATGTTTATTTCAAAATAGTGTATTGCGTAATGGGGAACCTGTGATGTCACCCAGGCACAACTACATGCATATTCTCTGAAGGAAAGATTACAATAATTTGAGAGACGTGACCCTACTTTCCACAATATTTTAATGTAAATCTGCAGTGTACCAAATATACATTTTCACTAGTGTCAAATTTCAAGGTTAAATGAGGGTTCAAAAAAGAAAAAAAAGATTTCTTGCGACTATTCGCCTCTGTTACGTGACATTTGGGTTACCTTGAAACAACTGGAATTCTTTCTTGACCAGAGCATTCTATCTTCAAATAACAATATGAGTTTAAGAACACAATATTGGCATGGCTTTAGAAATGGCCGCAGTGGGACATTATTCTCTTTCATTTAAGAACCAAGTCAATTGTCAGTAATATGTGCCTTTGACTCCAACAGTAAACGTTTGTCTGGGTATCGACTAGATAATTATACATAGCGATATACTTTGGGATAATGTATAGGGTAATGTACTACCAGGGAGGGGGGTGGTCCCAAACGGCTTTGGCAATCTATTGGAGGGCGGCGCCCTCACTAAATAACCTCCCCCTCCCCCTCCCCCTAAGAATCTGTTGCTTGTTGGTTTGCTGGTAATGGCAGATAATTGGGACGTATCACTAGAAGCAAGGTGAAAATAACTTAACCTCCAAAAAAGAAAGAACAAAAGAATGTGTCTCTGATCTCTTCACAGATCAGCAATAACTATACAACTTCCTCTTCCGGTTTAAATACACATCGATAAAAAACCAAATGCAGGAATCCATATTTTTTTTTCCATTAAGTTTGTGACGGGAGGTTATACTGACCATATTTCTTGGTATCATGTCCTTCAGCTATCGCAGGGGAACATAAAGAATATAGAACAGTACCATGAATCGGTTAAAAGATAAATGTTACTATACTTATGGAATCTGAAAAAAATGTTGGTTAATGGGGCGTCTTGAAGATTATGGGAATTCCTATGTATGCTCGTTTCTCATCCGTTTTCCCAAGACCCATTCTTCCTTGCGAAAAGTGGGGAGGACTTTGAGGAGGTCAAGTTCAAAGCAAAGGGATCACTTTAGCCTTAAGAGGATGCCAATTTTCCTTTAAATGTATAAAAATTTTCTCTTCTACTTGTGTAGTCCGGTTTTTTTTTTCAAGTCGGCAGCACCTGAATGTTGCATCTTTCCATTCGGTTTCCATGTAATCTGTTGGACCATTGCTTAGTGTAGGACGTTAGGGCTATTACACGGATAGTACATTCATGATCGGTGGCTGAAACACCGCTTTAAATTGATCCGGGCAGTGTATCAGTACCCCGTCATTCCAATTAGCGTCTCAAACATTTTCTAAGACTATACCTTTTGGTTTGGGGGGTTGAAAATTGTCACCTTTTACGAAAGCCAACTCACTCTAAACCCCAACCCATTGAGGAAAGTGGGTCAAAAGAATGGTTGTTCTCTCTTGTGGAAGAAAAATATGACCAAAAAAAAAAAAAAACAGGGTAAGCTTAACTTTACGATAAAGGAAAATATCACTGCCAGAGAATGCAGAGGTGAATGGAATTAAGAAGAGGGCGTTCTAGCACGCAGTCTTTTCTGGAAAGCTCATGAGACCAGGGAGGTGCAATTGACACCTCCCTCTATCGCACCTCACTGATGAGACTTATAGTCCTGTTGGGAGAGTCTATTCGCCCGAAGTGTTCGTCCAAATAGAACGTTATTATCTGGGAGAGCAAGATTGTGGCCAATGAGCGATTGTGATTATTTTATTGTTAGGGTTAGTATTTAGGTTCGGGTGCGAATAACAGAGCGTACGCTACCGTTTTTCGTGGGAATATATCCAACCTCTCCCTTGAAGTCGATGTACTCCCTGTTCCCACAGAAATGTAACTTAAAAATCAATGAGTATGACGTTATGCAACCTTTTTTTTTGGAAACCTCACACATTGCTTTTGGTCTGAAAAGAGGCTGAGAGTGACAGTGCATGTAACACAACCTACCTCAAACGAACTATGTAACAACATTTTGCGGTTCTACGTCGGTTTAAATACTGTGTCTACGTCGGTCTGACGTTCGCTGCGTCGCGGTTTGCAAAGCCGTTTGCTTGGATCGACGTCGTCAACGAGAGCGATCTGACGGAGTTTGGACCAAAATCCCACCGTTCAATGTCCAATAAAGTCCATTTGACGTCGGCAATAAAGTCTCAAAAAAATTTTGACTTCCATCTGACGTCGTTTTCAGTCGCAAGAAGGATGTTCCTTAGAACGACGTCGGTCGGATGTCGAACTTACGTCTGATAAATACCCGGTGTCAATCAGAACAAGTGGACCAAAAACTACGTCCAACCGACGGTAAAATGTTTACAGGGTGGGCAGCAGTTCCAGATGTACTTTTTAGAAATCATGAAACAAACAAACTACCTCGAAACACTTTAATTGAATGTCAAAGTTGAAACAGATTGTCACTGGAACAGACACCCCTTGCAGGGGAAGCTTCCTCACATTTTTCCAAACTGGCTTGGCACTGCGGTACACCATATCAACATTCATCCTTACTTTTGTTTTCTATTGGTAATTCTCAAATTTGTGAGAAGACATCTACTCTGAAAGTTTGCCCTCAATTTTCGGAGGACCCCTGAATTGAAGAGAAAGCACAGCACACTTCAGTGCATCCCTTGCTATTGACTAATCCTATAGAGGGCGGCATACTACAAACACAAACAAAAAAAAAAGGAGAAGAAAAAAAAACGACCAACGTGTAAAGGAATCCTCCACCGTCTCATGTCTTTGAAAAAAATCAACATGTTTACGCAATTTGTCGTTTCAGGTTTGTTACTTTCAGGTAATATCTGGCAAATTCGGCAAATTAATTATTTTAGTAAATATAGCAACCACTTCTGGCCAAGTACGGACAAATTCGACTTGTTCATTGTGCGGTGATGACCTAGTACTTGATTTAATTTCGCAAACTAAACATATTTTAATGAATAGACGTATTTATGTTTTCATAATTTCTTAATGGAAGAGGTGTTGCGTGGTAAAAGCCCTTGCTGGAAAAGACGAAAAATGCAAAAAAAGGGAAAGCAATATTTTTCGGTCTTCGTCACACATTGCCACCGCTAATGGCTGACAATGGCAGTCAAACACCGAACTGGCCCTTATGTGAATTACAATTTCCAAACGCCTATTTAATCGAATGGAAGATCAACGAATTTGATAAACATTGATTAACCCGTAATCCATGAAATTCTACTACCACGGAAAAGTTCACGATGACAGCAAAACAGTAGTGAGCAGTATTTGACAGTACCCCATCGCTCAATTTTATTTGGCAAGATTAAAACCTGTAAATAATTTTGAGATGGCTTGTTTTCGAGTGCAAAGGGCATCCGTTTTGCATAATATTCAGTTAGAACATAAGTGAATTGATTTTAACTTATTAATACAATAACAAAGAGGGAATTTAATATTTGCAGACAAAAAAAAAATGAAATGATGAAACGTTACTTTCAAATGACCCTTGTAAAATGCAATAACCTCAGTTTTATAATACAGCTTGAGGTTTAAAAAAAGAGAAAAAAGATAGACATGGACAGTGTTTGCTTTCTTTGAGGAGGGGCAGGGAAGGGAGGCGGGACCCTGAGACTGATTTCAATCACGTGACCGGTATCCGACGTCTTGGGACAGGTCTGGCAGCTATAATTGGTTCATTTTTGTTATTATTTTTGCCCTCGGTATTCTGTTGTTAAATGTCCATCAGGTGTTAACGCCATCCTGCGGTCAAAAAAAAAGTAAATTACGTTTATTGTTTTGGACCCTGTGACAGGTTAAACTTGGCCTTGAACGCACGAAATCTGGCATCTATTAGTTTCCTGACAGATTTTTTTTCTTACCCAAAGGTTGTGGAGTTGACGTCATGGATACATTGCCAGTTATAGCTGACAAAATGTCATTTTACATGTGAACCCTGTTTGACATATATACGAGTAATTACAGTCGTTCAGTAACGGTCCTTAATGATGACTGGTTGTCTTACTAATACGTCATATGACGTCAGTCTTATCATGACAACTCTCTGCAAACGTCACTAATTTACGGTTACTTTTGCCGCCACTTTAACTAGTGACTTTGCAGAGAGTTGTCATGATAAGACTGACGTCATATGACGTATTAATAAGACGACCGATCACCTTTAAAGGTAATAGGCTGCAAGCAAAATTAACATTGATACTATTACAATGAAATACACTAAACTTAAATCCTTCTGACTTTCCACCACACGTCCTCTTGTTCCGGATACGTTGTTCTCCCAACATTTCAAGATGGCGTCTCTGGCCCCTGGCCACGAGTTCGGTCCAACGAGGCGGTAGGTGGCTGGTACACCGGGACTCAAAAACATGTGAAGGGCGAGTCTGGGATCAGACCAAAGTAAGTCCGTCGCTCTCGGAAAACACCCGACGTCGAGAGCTAGCATGTCCTCGTATGCCACAGATGGGATCTAAATGAAACAATTCGCAAACTTTCAACAAAAAAAAAACATTACTGTGAGTAAAACTTGGATTCTCCAATAATCCAAAATTATCGCCGGATGATCTTGGATCCTCTATCAAGAATCTTGAATCTCGACCGATAATTAAAGATGATCAAAAAAATAATCTTCGATAATACAAGATCATTGGTCAAGAATCCAAGAAGTTTGTTCTGTGGTTTGTGTTTTGATAGACATCTTTTATCGGTCAAGCTGACTGTGTATTAAACAGAAAATGAGAGATTATCGATTATCAAATCCAAGATTATTGATCGCTAATCCAAGATCATTGAATTAATTTGGTATATCAGTCGACGATCTTGGGTTATCCACATACTTAAGTATACTCCAATTGATAAACGTAGATTGTAAACTGATAATGAAAAGATTATAATCGATAATATTGGATTCTCGATCGATTATCTTGGATTTTCGACTAATAATCCACGATTTTTGACCGATAGTCTTGGGTTATCAATCAATAATCCAAGAATATCTGTCGAAACTCCAAGGTTATCGGTTGAGAATCTATATAGATTTTCAACTGAAGTACATTTGCATTTGTGGATAATCCAAGATTGTCTGCTGTTTATACCAAATTTATTCGATGATCTTGGATTATCGGTTGATGATCTTGGATTTTCTATTTATTGCACATTCAGCTTGCCATAGATAGTATGTGATTGTTCTGTTTGCAATTACGATCCCGCTATTTTTTTTTTTTTTTAATTGTAGTGCGGTTTTCGCTGTCAAATGCGCAAAGTCGCGCATTTGTCTAAACCTTATATATTGAACCCGAGATGTAGCAAGTATAAACATTATTCTTTCATACTTTTATTTTTACGGCCAAGACATAATAACTCACCCATATGATATGTCTATCGTATCTTTCGTAAATATTCTTCCTCATGGTTTCAATCTCAGCTAACATCACCTCCAGCGGAGGCAGGGTTATACCACCGGTGAAGACTCGAGCAGCCCATCTCGCCTGCATCTCGGCAGCGGGGGGTAGTGCTCCGTAAACGGCGATAAAACCAATGCAGGCTAACGTTTTGTGCTTGTGTCGGGCCGGTAATATGTACCTGTAGATCTCGCGGGTTGCGAAATCATCTGTGATGAAGAAACAAAAAAAAATTTAAAAAAAGTCAGGCTACTTGAAACTCTTACACTGATCCTGACTAAACCTGACTCACGATGGTATTTTATCAATCACATTACATGTATAGGGATGAGATATAATTAAATATTATATAATACTAAAATACGAAAATATGAGGTTATGAACAAAACGAAAAATGAAGTAAAAGAAATGTGTTTGATATTTTGCTTGAACACAGGAAACATGACAATTGCATATCTTTAACACAGCAAACTGTTGTAGGTTTACATTTTACGACATCTTTGTGCATTCTCTAAAATTTAGCAGAGATTAAAATTATACCGAGAAGTGAACATTGGACATCCTCACTGTTAAATGACAATGACAAAATAATTTTAAAAAATCCCTCTCTTCGCTCTCATATGCATTGCGTGCAAACGCAGTTCTTGTTGTGTATGTGGGAGCTTGAGACACTGAGAGGGCGTCGAGCACAATTGCAAAGACGACATGCCATGTAAATTAGGGCGTAAAGATGTGTTTGTTGAAAACCTTTACAATATCGAGATTAGTTCGCTAGAGATATTTCGGAAAATTATGAGATCAGTTCTTCAACCATTATCTATTTAAAATTTTGGGATTTTTGTCGTCGAATGAGCAAACATGGGATTCTTTAAACTGTTGATTGCTTCTACTCGGTAAAACACTCTTTTTTTTTAAGGCATAAAGTTTAGAACAATGCGTAACATTAGAAGATTTCAAACCTTCAAATAAACTACACGCTTTGTTTTTTCTCCAACGTGACAACCTAGAACACAAACAAAAACAAAGAGAAATAAAAAACACAAAAAACACACATAAAATAAAAATACAAAATGTAAAATAGATAAAGGGGTAATGTCCCAACTGTGTCTCCTCACCATTTTACTTGCCAAAATAATTACCAGTAGCTATATTTACCAGACAATAGACTTTTGTCGATGAATGGCGTTTTCATCGCGTAACCGGTACCATATACGATAGCATCTAGGTCTTCGATCTTCGTCCCGTCTACGAATTCGACACCGCGTTTGTGAAATCTCTTGATCGCTGGCCTGGTCCTGACCCTTCCGTGCATAATTTGGTTCACGATGAAATCGTTTGCGATCGCGCGGGAACAGAAAAGTTTTCGCTTCGTTCTCAGGCCGAGGGCGTCGTAGTTGACGTCACGTTCCATGAATCTCTGGACCAGGATTCTATTGAGCCATTCGGGGAGATGGGACCGCCATCGGGAGTTTGTGAGGATGTCGAGGGGCCATCCGCCCTCTCCCCTTTTGGGAAATACAAAACAACCTTCCCTCATACTCAAATATACCTGCGAAAGAAGTAATTAGAATATATCAGGAATACCGAACTCTTTTCACATAGAGTGTCTCATACAATCGCTGATGTATTACGTTATGCGTAGTGCGGTGAGTTTTAGGGACCATGAAGCCCGTGAAATTGACTCATCGAGGACCCTATACCACGCTGCCCGTGGGTATACACCTGCGGAATTCACCTGCTGTTATCGATTGGTGTTCAGAGGGTAATGTAACGGGATCATGGGTGAACCAATCAATTGAAACCAACTCAAACCGAAGCCTGCTCCAGAACCGCCATTTAACGTCCCCACCCGACAGATAAGAGCGCTTCCGTCTTCAGCCACTTTCCTAGAGGTAGGAAGGCTTTCAATACTTACGAAGGTCAGCAGCCTAAAGACTGTACCGAGCATCTGAAGGAAAGGAGATCTGAATCTGGCAACAGGAATCAGCAGTGAATCGTCAAATAACCCTTTCAGCACCAATGTAAACACATTTGTTGAACAAACAATTTGGAGTCTCCAGAAAATGTCCCATAGATTGAAAGACGGACAGATATCCACCACGCCGACCCTCAAATTTTAGACGGTCCAATGATGTCGTTTTCTTTTTTTTTCTTTTTTTTTTTGGTGCACAAACCTTCCAAACAAAATAAATTACGATATCTTTTACGATGCACTAGACCCCATCAGGTGTGGAGGAGGAGGGGTCTCATAAACATGTTTAAAATTTATGCAAACAGTTGTCCAGCATTGTGACTCATCCATCAGACTACGCACAACGTCGGCGCCTTCTCTGTGGAACGCGCGTAAGGGTAATGGGTCTGTCATTACTAAATATTCATAGTTAGGTAGACATCCATCTACGTAAAGAAATTGACCAGTTCTCCACAAAGAAGACGTTTCGTGCCACAAGCCCATCAAACAGAGATCTATATAGCGAAATTTAGTGACATGTTTCTAATTCACCCTTCCATTTTATGTGCATTTCCACAGCAATGTTACTGCTTTAATGTACGCTTGGAACAGTGCGAACAGTGGCTTGGTCCAAATATAAAACCATTTTTGTGCTATGTACAAAGCCGTAATGCACCTTGGCTATGAATAATAAAGTAAATACAACAGAGATACTGCCTACAGAGAGATAAAAACATTTCATCAAATTTAACGTCAATTCACAAATAGAAGAACGCCCTCATTTACCTTTTTTAATTTTCTTTCCATTACCTTTAAACTTCTGAAATAGTAAGGTATCATTGATGAAAATAGTTGTTTTAACAATTTTGTGTTGGAGTATTACTACAGACAAGGCTCCCCTCCAAACTTTCATGTAATTTTTTATGCATGAAATTATCTAACGGGATCCACTGGCACCGTAGGGTAAAATTGAATATGAATTCTGCTTTATCTCTATCTATCAACTGGATAATTTCTGGTCTAAAATTGTGGTCTATCAATTTGCTCAATTAATGTTCACGCTTCATACGGAGACGTATTCACAGGTCTGTGATACAGCATGTACGGTTTACTTCACATACGTTTGTGTAGATTTAATGTGCCAGTTTGTGCCGGTGGTAATCGCCACCATATTTCCGTCCTCAGCCGTACTACAGATTTACCAATTCTTATTTACCTGTTTACTGTGAAACCCCAACTCCACTGCTACGTCTCCTGCAGAGAAACTTTCACCTGCGTAAAGGAAAAAAGAAAGTTTTGAGAAGTTTCCCAAATGAAACGCAACGAAATGGACGAATAGTTTGTTTAAAATATTGTTTAGTGCATATGACAGAAACGAAAAGAAAAAAAATCACATTTTTGAACGTTTCTCCTTTTAAGGACATGGAAGTAGAACCTTCAAGGAGAATGAGAGTGGTGTCCCGTAATGTATGCACTTCTTCGTCCCAAATGGTCCGTGATGATAATATTGTTTCTTGTGAGCCAAAAATGTCAAACTGTAGCAAGAAGATGGCGTTTTGTTGGTAAAGCTGAAGATTGATGGAGTGAACAAATTATGTCATAACATAAAAGAAAAAAAACAATATGAACACTCTGGGTATGGGGATCGCTACACATCTTATCCCGCATTTTGTTGTGTAATGGGGGCTCCCTCTAGTCTACTCTCTTCGTTTTACTCTTTATATGCGATACAATACTCCTACTTAGCATTCTTCTGCATGTCCATATTTTGATTAGCAATTTTTTTTTGAACAATGTACATGAGTGTCATGTTCACCTTATATTTTTATGCTAATGTCATAGCAGTTCATGACAATGGGTTTATCCATCTATCTGCAGGGTTCAGTATAGGTCTACTGGCGTTTTCGAGTGCTGCCCTCTCTGTCCTTACCTACGACTAAAACTTTCTTATCGACGAATTGATCGGGAACTCTATACTGATTGGCGTGAATGATCAGTCCGTCAAATTCATCTTGCCCGGGATACGTCGGCATTTGGGCCTCGGAGAAGAAACACGTGCAGATCATGACGTAGTCAAAAGTTTCCTCCTTCTCCTCTGAACATCCGCCGTGCGTATAGGTGATTCGCCATTTACCACTGACGTCATAATCTGGCGATTGCTCTACTCTGGTGATCACGTGGTCAAAGTTCACATATTTCCGGAGCTTGAAGTGATCTGCGTAATCCTGGAATATCGAAAGAAAATAAGCAAAACGAAATGAACCAAAATAAAATGGTGAGATGTTAACAGTGAATGTATATACAACTAATGACGACAGTTAAGAGAGAAAAATTGTTAACATAGACAGACGCCATTGTTCTGAACCTTAAAGATCCACGTCTATAGCAGATGAGGAAAGCAACTCACTGGGGAAGCTGAATTCGCTATTGGCCAATTGGTGTCTCATAAAGCATGGATTAAGCTGACCAGTTGCGGAGATTTCTGGTAGATCTGGAGGGAGGGGAAGAGGCCTAAAGAGTTGTCAGTCTCAAATAGCCCCACGAGTAAGAAAAAACAGTTGTCAGACTCAAATAAACCCACGAGTATAGACGGTATATGATAATAATTTCAGCGACATGCTAGTTAACGAGGCAACGAACACAAAGTAAGCATGCCCCTTTCTTGGATCATGCTATACAAGATTGCGCTCTTACTTTCAAGGAATGAGAATTTACTCTTTGAAAGCGTATAGCATTGTCACTCTTAGTAACAGTGGCTTTTATTTTTGAGATACGGTCTGGCACAGTGGAAGAGCATCCGGAACTCAGCTGGAAGGCCCTGGATCAAATTCCCGCCGAGTCCGTCATACTTTGCGTGTGTCGTCTAAAATGTTTTAAATGTTGCATGGGTCCCTGAGAGCATATATTACTTTCCATACAAAGGTAAAATTGTCCCTCTTCATGATACTTTTGTCTGAAAGATTACAGGGATTGGTCACTGAAGGAAAATGATACTTCTTAAAAATAAGGATATTTTTTTCTCTCTTATTTTGTGAAAATCATATCTCAGTAGTGTGTTCTGTTTGGAATCTTTTAAATGGAACTTTCCATTTTGTCACATCTGTGAGGTCACACATGCACAACTACTAGGATATCCTTTGTACTAGAATATAGCCGGGTTTATTTCTGACTCCCCTACCCACCAATTACTTAATTACTTATCTTTTGTTTGAGTCGAATTCTTATTAACTTAAGTGTAATATATTTCTTTTTGTAACTCTGCTATCCTTTGATAACGGTAGACTGAATGAATTGAAAATTTGTCATTTCTCCATAACCATGACTGTCTCAAAAGAAAAGTTACTGCGATGTATGTGACCTTATCATTTACACAACATTTTGAGGTAAATCTACAGTAAACCCAATCTGATTTTTCGCAGGTGTCAATTTTCAGTATTGTAGGAGCTTCGATGTCGAAGAAAAAACAGACACTTCTTGCGATAATTTGTCACTGTTTCATGATATTTCTGTAACCTTAAAGGGAAATAGGGCGTTTAGAATACCCCAACATGACATACTAAAGAAACAGCGGTAATCATTGTTAAACCATTCAGTGTCATCAATAAACATCTACCAAAGCTTCATCTCCTCAAAACATTATGCATGTGATGAGTAACGGAAGATGTATCATTTGAATTTTGAAAAGTTTGGTTGAACAAATTAGTGTTGAGCAACAAATAACTGAATTTCTGTCTGTGAGGAGTTTATTTCTTGAAAAGAAGGTTACTGTCTTTCCTTCTTTTGAATAATCTATCATTCTGCATCCACAAACATTGGTTTCAAAAATATGGATGTCTTCTCTAAAAGAAACGCCCTATTTCCCTTTAAGTCAACTAGAAATAATCGTTCTTGCCCGGAGATTTCTTTCCTCAAACAGTAGTATTCTGGAACAAGATATTGGCATCGTCTTATTCCTGCAGTGAAAAACATATTCCTTTTCATTTAAGAACCTCTTTCCTTGCCCGTGGAATATTCCTTTAAAACAAGCGCAACATTGACAAACAGTACTCTGCAGGTGGGGAAGTCATGGGGCTTGATTTTGCGTCTTTTTTAAAAAATGCGTCACAGTTTCATGATTCAACAACCAACATGAAACCTTGTTATATTTCGTTTTAGAGCAGTGAAATACATATAGCACAGCAGCGTGTGAAGAATGTACACTCAGTTTAGCTAGGAACCTACATAACACTGTAGTAATGTAAAGTAATGTAAATGGCACGAAGTACGAGTCCGGTGCCAAATCTGTCCAAAGGTTGTTTTTTCGAAACCTCTCTCTCTTTACTCTTTGGAAAAGCCTTTTGAGTAACTAAGGCAAGTAAATTTGAACTTCAGAACTGAAACCACGTCTCTCTGCATGCAGTACACAAAAGGTACTATTTGTTGTTTACAGTGGAGCGTTCTGATAAGGCCCCAGGGGCACACTAGACAGTAATGTATAGAATAGTTATTCAGAGAGGAAATCAAAACAAACTACCTCAAGTCTGGTAGCAATAAAAGCCTACCTTATATATGGTTAATCATACAGAGTCTGGTACAGCCAAAGTCATTAATGTCAGTACATTCCACATACTTACATATATACTGTACAGCCTACGGGCAGAACAAACGACTTACCGCACACTATTCGCTCTAGGATCTAATAACACATGCAAGCAGCGAATAAACATGCTAAAAATTGGTCTTCGCATCTGAGTGGTGGCACCACGGCGGTAGGGGGGGGGGGGGGATAAGGCAATTTCCCTTCCTCTCATGAGTTGTCCCCCCAATCAGCTTATGTGAACTGAAAATGCATATGTCTGTACATGCATGTCTATTTCTATATTTATAATTTTGTGATTTACTTTTCTTTTTTTAAGAAATCCATTAGAATTTAATTTTTCGCCCAGAAATATGCTAAAACTTCAGAACTTCCGGGGTAGACACCCACCGGGGCCTTGTTGTCTTCTTGACACCGAACGTAGAGGGCAAACTGTCTTTCGTTTGCCCTTGAGCGTTTTGTTTTTCCGCGTAATGTGAATATGTTAATTACCATCTTTAAATTTCTTAATTGAAGAATAACAATAGACATAGATTTAAAAAAGAAACAAGGAGATTTGATAATTACATTCAAATATTTCAGATATTCTCGATGAGTGATGTAAGGAGACCAGTCGGCGGGCATTGGAAAGTCACTGAAATAGTGCATTTCTTTGCTGGTATTGGTGATCAGGGATTTGTAGACAGCCGGACCGGACGAGTCGGTCCATTCGAAGCCGTCATAGTTCCAAAGACCTCCTACGTAACATACACGGAAAGTAATCTGTTATAAGACACTCATGTTGGATATACTGGTATCCCATCCCGTCCCATCCTGCCCTCCCCCTTGCCCCTTCCCAAGACCAATCAAGGTTGGGTGAAATTTCTGTACTTCTGTATGCAGTGAATGCTTCCAACATATAGGCTTAGAGGTATGGTATTTATTATGGAGCCTAACGTACTTAAAGTATTCATACCATAACTTAAATCGTAAGTTATATGCTATTTAGTATTGGCGTCAAGTTGTGGGTGTACTGTTGAGGCGAAAACATGTGCACCCCATTTCCCCAAATCTCGTCCGGCAACATACGCACATCTAGCGTTGATACGGGAAAGACAATAAATACCGGTAATTGAAATGAGTGCTCTGTCACAAGACATAGCTTAGCTTAATTATATATCTCCTACCCTTCTACCCAAAACCTCGATCCATCCCAACCACTAAAATCGGAGTATATGGTTATATAGTATAGTACGTCTAGACAAGTACACTTCGTCAGGTAGGAAAAGAGGATCGATAAGTTAATTGGTGTGTTAGAAAACAGGCTGTATAATCAGTTGGGCTATTACAAACGTCGCAAAAATATTTGACAAAAGTATCGATATTGTAACGAATTAATGAAAGTAAACTGCCCTAAGATAACGTGGATATAAACTACTTTAATACAGACTTCGTTAACTAACTCGATAGTTTCTTCTTCCAACATTTCAGCGAGGTTAAAAACTAGGACTAATTACAAAAAGCAACATGTGTCCTACTAAACATGGCAGCTGTTATTTATTGCTAAATGTACTGTAACACACCAACTGCTCCACTAGCGCCACGAAAAAAAAAAAACTAACATTATTTTAATCCACGACTGTTTCCCCTGACCCACAGTAGCCAAACAAAGCGATGTTAAATTAGGCCCACGGGCCTTTCACTGCACTGGCTCACCGATTTCGGTTCTCTTTTCAAAAGCCACGGGTACTAATCCTTCCTCGAGGCAAGCTTTAATGGCTGCTAGTCCACTGACCCCTGCTCCTATCACGGCCACGGTCTTAGCGACCATCATGTCGGACTTACACTCTCCCACACTGAGGTCTCAACTTCAAAATGTCCTTTCAACAGGGACGTGGTGGCGTTGAGAGACAAGGCCTTCGTGAACTACGACATGGTTTTGGAGGCACTGAAATTATACGAGCAAACATATATAGGCCTATTTTTCGTTTAAATTTCTGAAGTTTTTTCCCCTCCTCTCTCGCTGTCTTTGCAATTTTTGCCCTCAGAATCCAGACTGGTCACGTAGATAAAGCCTAAGGTATCCTCAAACGGTTATTTTCGTTTGGTGGTAGAAATAACGAGTCGAAAATTTGATGAATTTTGATTACCACCCAATGGGCGCACCACAGATATTATAGCTCATGTTTATGCGTCTACACACTCGTGGTTCGTCAACCTCTATCACATTATATGGTACACATACACTAAACAGATATACACTAAAAACGACTCCACACGAACACGCACCAACGGGGGTTGAAAGTCAAGCTTTCCAATATTGTCACAATAAACTGAGGGACCGGAATGCTTTTCTCATTAGTCAAAATCCTCGTCTCTCCCTTCGTCATCTTCATCACCTGTTGACGTCATTCATAACTTAAACTTCCATCTGATCTTTCTCTTCACTGGTCATGAATGTAAATATCTATACTGCCCACAGAAATGGCAGCTGGAAATTAATTTGATGTGGGCCTATCTCCCATATGGTAAAGGACGGACGATACCGGGGGGGGGGGGGGAGGGCTTGCAGAGACATGGCCATTAGGACTTATCGACCATCCCCCCACCCTCATTTTTCATGTTCCCTTTTTTTTTCTAAATACCAGCGGATGCAACTTAAAGCAACATGAAGAGTCAAAGCACATCCAAAACCTGATAGAGGAGGTATCTTCAGAACGGTAATATTAGGGTTCCTGTAGAGAGGGTTACGACAACTGGTTATTTGACGTCAATTTTTAAATACATTTGTGAGAATTTTCAAGGGTTCAACCACACGAGAATGATAATAAGTAGCACAGTTAGTCAAGTTATTGCAATTCAACAGTACTCAAACCGTCAAAGGTTTTGATTATTTTTTTACCCTGGTATGTACTGGATATGTGTGCAGTATGAATTAGCACTAATGTGACAAATGTGGGGCGGGGGGTGGGGTATGGGTCTGGTCGCGAATTTCCAAAACGAAATCTAAGAGTTAATAACACACTCACAGATCACTTGGAAGTTACACATGGGGATCCTGTCATTCAGAACATTGTCATTAGTAGATTAAGGAAAGTTGACAGGTTTCGCAAAAAAATCACGAAACAACTCAAGGTGCCCCTTTAACTGAAGATTTGCCAAATTATGAATATTCATCCTGTTCCTATATTATCTTTACCGATGGTTCTTTGTGCAACTGAATGATCCCACTACAATCCATGTACTGCGATCATCTTTTTTTTTTTTTTTTTATATTTTTTTTTCAGTTCATGATCGACAGCTACCAGGCACTCATACATGACACCAAGTCCATGATGACAAAAGCATGGATCATGTGGTTAGAAAGGTATGCATGTTCTCTCTAAAATTTTGTGTGTGATGAAGGTTTTGGAGTGCTTTTTACCACCCTTCCAAGATCATCGGAGATTTTACAGGCTTTATCGAAAATGATCCCTGGTGAATGACAAAAGAGCCTCCCTGGACACATCCACTATGGCGTTTTGGCATCTTTTCAGATGGGGAAAAAGCCAGCCACCTTGTGGCATTTTTAACCCTTCGTACCCTGGTTCTCGGATATATACGTCCCAGGTACAAACATATTTTCAGGTCGATGATCACCGCCAAACACCCGCAAATGGAATTTACTAATTTCGTGTGTTCTATATGTTTTACCGATATAGTGGCAAACGGCTGGTGAAATTTTGCAAATTGTCGAGTTTACCGACTTACGCTAACTGGGCATCTCGTAAAATTGTCACAAATTGTCGATAAAGTCTTATAAATAACTCGCTCATAAGTAACTTGCTATGTCGACACATTGCAATTTTTTTCCAATAGGACGAGCCGTGACTTGGTAAATTCGACAATCTGTAAACTTTTGGTCGCGATGACAAGTTATTTGTAACTTGGAATCCAGACACTTGTCACAATTTTCATCCGAGATGTCGAGTTACCATAAGTCGGCCACTCGACAAGTTGGCGCTAGTGAGCAAGCTGAATGCCGGCAGGGCTAAGCCAAGCGCTGCCATGCATCATTTGGTGCCGACCCTTCCCCCCCTTTTTTTTGGCTCTGCATATCCCCAGGTTGCCCCCCCCCCCCCAAAAAAAACCCGGCATTTCCCTGGTATATTAAGCCGCATATACCCAGCCTAGGACATGGGCGTCTGCATGCAGGCAAAAAAAAAAAAAAATCAACTGGAGGCAAAACATTTTTGATAAGGTGAGAGGAATTTTGTTGACCCAAGTAAGAGCTTTGTTGCTGTGAGATGACCAGCGCTCTCAAGCCTGGGAGACGGCTCATTGGAACATAGTATTATAGGGGGGGGGGGGACAATAATCACACTAACCGAAGAGCGGCTACCATGGGTTGGGGTACACTGAGAAAATTTTAGATAATAATGCCACTCAGACTACAGAATGATGGCATTTCTCTGTCTCTCTGCTGACTTTTTCTTCGTTACGGAAATAAAAACTAGCTTTGGGCAGCTGTGAAGGGGAGGGGGGGGGGGGTCGGCAGCCTCAGATGCGCTGTGGCCGCGCATCAGATTGGAAATGTCACTTCTCAGTCTCTCCGGCCTTGAATAATCGTTTTTATTATCTCTCAGAACACAGGTTTGGCAATTTACACATTCGCTAAGAGTGTTGTGTCGTTTCTTTTTTGGTTTTTTTTTTTATTTCAGGTTTTAAAAAAATGCCGGAGAGAGTGGAATGACAAATGTGTTAATGTCCTCTCCTCTCAAAAATGCATGGTCCTCAAAGATGGATGCATCACGGACAGGAGAAAGGCAATCTCATCAAGCAGAGGAGTAGCTAATGGGAGTTAGAGCCAATAATTATCAACAATAGTCTATACAATAGACATGTGTAGGATATATATATATTTCTGCACAACGAGCCAAAGGAAGGTATGGTGTCAACACACAAGCTTTAAAATGGTGAATGTATTTCCTTTATAGTAACGAATCACTGCTTTCAAATAGTTTAAAAGTGTAAATTGACATGTTGTTAATACTGTTACGTTTACTCTATACATAGCATCATGCCATGGGCATATTAAACATCTATTGTACAGTACTGGATACCCCGAATTACTGCATTAGCTGATTTAAATATTAAAGAGAGAAAAAAAATCATAACTTAAAAAAATTGAATTCCTGTGTTTTTGCGTATTGGTGGGTGGGTGTGTGAGTGTATATATATTCTGGAGTTTCTGCTGTTTGGAGGAATAAATGTTAGAGCATTCTCTTAATTCGAGAAATACATTTTAAGCAACTTGCTATTTCGAGAACGTATTTTGGAACTTACAACATTATTTTCTAGAAAAAAAACCAAAAAAACAAAAACTCCAAAATACATTTTTATTTTTTGAAAAAAAGAAAGCTGCGGAATATATCGACTGGCTATAATGGGCTACCGTAGCACACATACCTGTTTTTGTACGAAAGCAATTAGCCAAGGGAATGCACAATTATGAAAAACTATATGGAAATAATCATTAAATAAATTAGAACGTATGTAACATAGGTTGCTTGATATTTTGTTCTCAGTTGATAGTTAATCACATCAAGTTTGTAAGTTATAAAAAGCAACATTTATGGATTCAATGGGCATTCTTAGGTGCACTGAGGACAGGACAACAAACTTTGCGATTACGTAATATGTTATCGGCTGCGAATGCGATACCTGGTACGGTTCGCTCGTCACGATTATTGCTGAGTGATAGCACTCTCAGCTGGTACTAACAAAGTCCACTCGAGGCGTAGGAGATCCAGTAAGTTTTAGCTACATGGTGTTTACTAAGTCTCTCCAGGCCTGTCGGCTCGAGTTGTCCTGTGAAGTCTGAAGAGTTACAAAATATATAAGATATTTCACCAGATCTGCATTCTTCACCATAATGGGGACCACGACGAGCTCCATCTTGACAAAGAGTGCCTTCTGGGATGTGGGAATTCAGCTGGGGATGTGGGCGATTAGCTCTTTACTCCAAACCGAGCGTTTCTTTGATGCTACTGGTTTGTATTAGTGTAGAAATCACTTCATATTTAATACTAGTGCTGTGGGCCAGTCATCGCACCTTGAGCACTTGACTTAGCCTAAGTTAGACCTAACAGAATAACAATAGCAATTTACCTAGGCTATACTGCTGTACGTCATTGCTCGACCATTAAAAAGGCAAATTATAATACAGTAATTAACAACAGTTTTGAAGCCATTTTAGGCTGATGTTGAAATTCTTTGCCAGTAGAAATCATGGTTAACAGTTAGGCCTATGTCGTAGCCTAACTTAGGATTGTGTTGAACCTGCTTTAACAAACAAATTCAAACCTTGAAAAGTACTGTAATGCCAGATCGATGCATAAGCTTAAGGCCTTCGGTACTGTACATTGGTACAGTAGGCATAGCTAAGTTATGCAGGACTGGCCCTAGCACTGCAGAACAACTGAGTAACTAAGACTTATTTCTGGGACATGACTGTTGTCATGCAGTCATGTATCATGTATAGATCTGTATATAAGCTATATATATGTTCCATGAGTTCTAACAAGAACAAAACAGTGCTGTCTGCAGATCAAGTTTATGTACAGTAGGTTCCCCAACATGGTAGTGCTACGGTATGACCTTGTTAGTTGAGCACTCTGTAATTTCAAGATGGTACGTTGCTTGTGTAGTCTTAGCTATTTTAGCTAAGACATAAGACAATTGCATTATGCATCGCACACTCTTTTGACTTGGTGCACTCTGGTATTCACAAGCAATGTAACAAGAAAGGCAGGATTTATGCAAGTTATGCTTGTATCAGTCCTGTCATTCTGTCTCAAAACCAACTCTGAGCTGCACTATGAGTTCTAACAAGAACGAAACAGTGTATATATAAGCAGTAGTGGTATATCGATATTACCGGTATTAGGCGGTATTCCCACAACACCCATATCGTCGATATGCGTTTTCAACAATATCGATATATAGTTAAAGGGAAGTAGGGCGTTTAGGATGTACCCACATGGTATACAAAGAAAATAGCTTTAATCATTGTTAAACCATTTACTCTAACCAAGAGACACCTGAAAAAGCTTCATCTCCTCACATTGTTATGCATGTGATGAGTAACGGAAGGTGCATCTTTTGAATTTTGAAAAGTTTGGGTGAACAAATTGTTGTTGAGTATCAAATAACTGAATTTCTGCCTGTGAGAAACTTATTTCTTGAAAAGAAGGCTACTGTCCTTCCTTATTTGGAATAATCTATCATTCTATGTTCACAAACATTGGTGTTAAAAATATGGTTGTTTTCTCTAAAACAATTGCCTTATTTCCCTTTAAGTTGATGTATGAAAGAAATGTCTAAAGTAACGTTGTTATTAGTCCTCTTCCGTTTTTGTGTAAAAGTTGAAGATGTCGTACATAAACAGTAGCCCCATGGTTTTAAGAGAGCACGTACATGAAATCTTTTTAATTGAGATTTAGTCTGATTTGTTATGATTTTCTAATGCATGTGCAACAGTGTAACCTGTGAAAAGTATTGGGTGCTGAATATAAATACAAACGTTCCAAAAGAAAATAGATGGCATGGTTGAACTAATACAATCCAGTCTGTGTTCTTTAAAACCTATGTTAATCACTCCGTCCACAATATAATGTATCTGCTCACGTCTTATAATGTGAAATATCGTCTGTGTAAATTTCACAAATTTCGTTTGTGTTTTATGTTGGATCTGTTTGATGAGCTCTACGAAGGCTGTTCTATAGTTAAAGTCTCGTTTTGATTTATTGTCTGTGTTTAGCCTTCTGTCTTTGGGTGGTCTCTCTTGCTGATGTTTGGTGATTATTGTAAATCTACTGAGTCACGCGGGACACAAAGATTTGTTCAACGCAGATGTCTCTTGATCGGGATCATTTATTCGTTAAGTAGTCTTATAATCACACGATCTGATTATCTGGTGACTGGAACAAATAAAACAAAGAAAATCAAATGAAAGAAGTGACTGTCGGACGGAAGATAATAAACAACGATTAACATTAAAATCATTAAAAATCATACTAACACAAAATCTAAGATCTCCGAGACTACAACACGTAACACTGACTGCCAACTTGCAAGTGACAGAATTCCGACGAAAACAACTTTAAAACAATCAGAACTCACGCGCACATATTTGCACTCACACATACACGCACGCACACACACAAGAACGCACGCGAAGACCAATAAATAAAGGAAACGCTATGAGCACTTTACAATTGTCACTGGGGCTTTGCTTTTGTCAGAAAGGAAAAAGCCAAAGTACGTACAGTATAGGCCACTGCAGGCCTATACAGTAGTTTGCAAGACAGTATTGCGAGTTTCTTTTAGCCTAGCACCTTTACCTGCATTTTAACTTCAAGACCATTTGAAAGTGTGGGTAAATATCAAAACACGATTACCTTTAATATTTGATGGAACAAATCGAGGAATCCAATTAGCTCCACAAGCTCCCGTATTATGTAGGGACATTACACAAAATTTACTGAATGTCAAGATAGCAGTTTAGTTACAGTCAACACAAATGTGTGATTTGCAAAATTGTTCAATTCAATTATTCAGCTCCTGAGCTGCAGTGATGAGTGTTGGATTGTTGTAGTACATCCCATCTGATTGTTTAATCGATTTGATTCTTTTTCAGGTCCCAGATATGTTTGGATAATTCGGTCTCCTGTAATTTCTGCTACGGAAAGATTTTGTGTGGTTACAATATCTGGCTTTGAAGGGGCCCCCGGCTATTCCGATATATGACCTGGTGTCTCCATGCTCACCGGAGATGACTGTGGCGCTGTACGTTACCGCGCTTACCACGCATTCCCTTCGGAGGGGACATGTTGATTTTTTGTTGCAGTTGCAGGGTTTCCCAGGATTTTCATGGTTACCTTCCCTCTTTAGTTTGGAGCTATGGGATTTTAATATGGAGTTCATGTTTTTCAGGCAACTGTAGCTCACTTTTACTGTGTTTCTGTTGAAGATTTTTCCAGGTTGCTTTCCTGCAGGAAATGCTTGTCGATAAGCTTTAGGAAATGCGAGGCCATGTTGGTTTGCTGTAGGGCGGGTTGGAAGCATGTGATCGTCCTGGATTGGTTTTTTCTCTGTTTTTTGGTCGGTGTTGCTGTTCCCATTTCTTTGCTCCTATTGAATGCAGTGTTTTTGGTGTAGCCGCTGTTCTTCAAGGCTGTGTTGTAGTTGTACTCTGGTGCTACTCTTTTGAAGGCATCTTCGTGTGATGGCAGCTCTGTGATCCTCTTGCCTAGATTGCTGTAGGGATGCGTTTGATTATTTTAGGTGGGTGATTTGATTGTGGATGTACGTAAAGTGGTTTGTTGTTTGCCTTCCTGTATGTCTTGAAGCTTCCAGCTTCCCGTTTCCAGGTTGGGGTTCATGTCCAGGAAGTTGGTCGACTTAAGGTTGGTCTGGGTGGTGATGCTGAGACCATAAGATTTGAGTATCTTTGTTAGATTTTCTCTGCTGCAGTCGGTTTCACTTCCGGAATTGCTGCGCATGATGGGCAGTCTGTCGATAAAGCCTGATGCTGTCCACCCCCAGGTTTGTTTCAAGTTCGTTAAGGATGAAGAGGCCCACCAGCTCGCATCCTTTGGCGCCAAAGAATGCTCATCCAGCAATTGTTTTATCCCCTTTTGTTATCAAAATGCACTTCTAAGGACATAAAAACCGTCAGCACTTGGCAATTTGTCCTCACTCTGCAGGTGGCACAAATTTCTCAGTATACAGTACATCCTGCCTGCAGCTGTGAGGTAACCTCACTGCCTGCATGGTCTTCACCTGTACATTGAAAGCTCCTGTCAGATCTGCTTGAATCGTGTAACACCGACCGACTTCTCAACTGACCAGAGGAACGCAGAATCTCAATAAGCAGTCAAAGAGTTGTTTTGCAGGTCTAAAAAACTTTGTTTAGAAAATCTCTCCCCAGTTCTAATATAGTTGAAATCATTGAATTTGATTGCAACTGTCAGACCATCACCAACTTCATCTTAAACAGTTTTAGGTGGAATGTTACCAACAACTTAAATGTGCATGTATGCTGACATACATCTCTGCCTTTTTAATGCGATAGTTAAAAAGCTACCGTTGTCTAAAGTTTGCATTATTTTTTTGATTTATCAATAGGAAGTGCCACCTACATCTTACTGGCATGTCAATCTTACCGATGGGGTCAGGTACAAAAGACAAGGCAGAAGGTCCAAACATCACTGGTGGTCATCTGGGCCGTGAGGTACGTAAATATAGTCGGACTGTCCATCTGTCAGTGAAGTTACAGTAGAAATACTGAAAAATGGGAACAGGAATCACTGTATACTCAAGGGAAGGCATGATGTGGTCGAATGGTAAAGATACCAAGGTATCTGATTGTCGTCTTTCACTGATTTGCGTCAAGTTGCCTCTCTCCAGTGCTGAATCTCAAACAGTTTTGAACACTTGCACTGCATACACACTATTGCACAGCTGTAGGAGGCACTATAATATACACTTGTATATACCACTTTCTTTGTCTTTGAGAACTTGACTGTGGGGGGGGGGGTTTATCTCCCATATTTCTAGGCCAGCTTAATGATGAAAAAAAAAAAAATACTGTAAGTACATAGAGATCAAAAGATGACCAGATTGAATCTGGGCATTGTGTCTTTATAGAACTGGAAGGTCTGAAAGTTTCTGCACATTGTGTACTATTTGTCAGAGGTTAACGGCTATCATTAGTGACATGTACTGCACTCAATCTCAGAAATTTACTGAAAGTTATTGTAATCACATCTTTTTCACCTTTTTCCGATTGTCATCATATGGTCATTTTGTAAATTGGGCAGCAGAAATGAAGAATTTTCCTTGTTAATTTTTATTTGCTTTCATTTGTCTGTAAAATGTTGTCCTTCTAGAATTTGCAGAACGTTGTTAAATTTCTAGAAGGTGCAGTAAGGTCATTAACAGGCTTGCACCTCCACCTCTCGTGGGGTCCGGGGCAACCCACCCTGTCGAGACACAGGTAGCAGCTATCCAGAACACACTATGTCTTGTAGCAGTGATGTGTAAGGGAATGTACTCCCAAAATCTTCAAATGGTAGCTGTAAAGAGTGCTTTTCCTGTCATAGTTACAACATTTTGTGAAGATTGTGGCAGTCGAAAACTGATCGTGAATGCCAGTTATTACCTTTCCTGGACGGTGCCACCGACTGTAGCTACAATCCTGGTCATTGACGACATCAAACTGTTTGTGTCAATATGTTGTCTAGGGTTGATCACGTGATCTTTATTCCATTCTGCGTATTGCCTTTGTTAGTAGCAAATGGGTAATTCTTTTTATGGAGGGGGCTAATATGCGATGAGCATTTTTCGTGCACATTATCTCTTGGGGGGTAGCTGCATAGGTACAACACAGTAGTCTGGCTCTTTCCAGGCACTGCATCAACATCCTAGTGAGCAATTACCTTGAAGTTGAAGGAACCAATGATAAGCCACTAAAATCTTGTCAGTTTTGTACTTCAGCGTAACTGTACGAGGAGGAGGAAAATACATAATGTTGATCTCAGAGAGAGCATGTTCAGCATTTAGTTTAGAGTGCTATAGTTGATAGGGGTGATATTGGATCTCGAGGGGTATCATATTCAAAGATGCCCGTTGCTCCAGTTTTTCTTGCAGATATTTTTCTAATTTTACCGATGTTGGAGATTGTAAATGGTAATCGTGTTAATCGTAACTAATAGCACACACATACACACCTTTCTGAACAGGCTTGGACTGTTCCTGTTGACCAGGATCCACGGTGACGGGGGCGTCGATAGAAGATTCAACAATGTTAGAGATAACCCAAAGGTCTTTCTCATATATTGGGTGTTTCAAGGTAATGGTAACTTTAACAAGGCTCATGAGAACAGTCATTTACATGCAGGAATCAAGTGTTTGCTCAGTGCCTTGGTTTCTTCTTTTGGTTAGCTGTCTGTACAGTACCTGACTTCAGTGGACCAATGGCAAGCTGTGTGTGTTTCAAAGCAATAAAGCCATGTACGCAGTTGTCAAACTTTACAGTGTCTTAGCTTCAAGGACACGTTATTGGCTGCTGGTTTAAGAGCTCTATGACTCTGGATGTTGATAGCGTCAAGGACCTTTGACCCGTGCTTGGGGGTCACATGACATGCCTTGTTTGCCGCAAACACTTGATCTACTGGTGGATGTAATCTTTGTTAGGATCTGAACCCCTTCTCACCTTCCATGGAGAAAACTAACCAAGTTGCTTGTGTTCATTTGACAAGATTGAACAAAACACTAGGTTCTAAAAATGTTCACTTTGTGTACAATGTAGTTTCTGGAGTGCTTTTGTTTGGATTCCAAAATCATTGCAAATATATTGGGAATTAGGAAAAGAACTCTCGTGAATGATAAATGAGCACCACAGCCATTCACGTTTTTGATTTTTGGTTCCTTGTGTTAACAAAGGAACCTATGCTCTCAGGTTGGCATATGTTTGTGTGTGTGTGTGTGTGTGTGTGATGCATAAGAATGTGCGGTAGGTTGCACGATAACTCAAGAACCAATTGTTCGATTTTTCTCGGTGCTTATGTGTATGACATTAAGTAGATGAGCCCTATTGTTTTGTTGGAGGTCAAAGATGATTTGGGATCACCAGAGGCAAAAAATGAAATTCTTTGGTCGCTATAATTTGGTGTCCATTATTGAAACAAGTGACATAATTTTAGGATAAGATGGATTAGTTGGAGGAGAAAATGTAGTAACATTAATCTCATTAATGTGAAAGTGTCAGAAAGTCAGAAAGTGATGTTTCATTGATATCTCTCCAATAAAACATTTTAAGGGGATTGTATAATGCAAAGATTGGATTGTCTATGTGGAATGCATGTGATGACCTTATTTGACCCCACTTGACCTCATTTAACCTTTTGACCTGTGTGACTTTTTTGTGATGCATAGACAAGTCTCTTTAAGACAAACCAAAATTCAATAATACCACCCTCCTATGATGCTCCTAAGTCGAGTAATTGACATTTTAGTGAAAACGTACCATTTACATGGAAGTAAGTGTGGCAGGTTGTGCTGAATACAGATTCAGTGTATGCATATATGCACAGGTGTGCAAGTTGTTGTGTCATTGCTTCTGCACAGAAGGTGCACACACACAAAACTACTGCACTGTACTTTTCAATGTAGTAAATGGGAATGAGTAATTACTTCATCCTTATCATCAGAAACTGGTTCATTTAAATTTATTGTTGTCTCCCCCTACCCCCCCAAAAAAGAAAACAAAACTTTATGGTATGAGCAAATTTTGATATGTCAGAGGAAAACTGCTAAATGATCTTGATTTGAACTACTGCCATGCAATTTCAGACCTCCAAGCTGAGGGTGGTTCTAAAGATTAAAGCATCTTCACACAAGGAACCTTAATAGTGTCATTGGGCTCTTGTTACCTTTTTAGATGGAAAGTAGCACTGGTGGGGCATTTCGTAATTTGTACCCTGGTTCAAAGATCAACACACCTGGATGCAAATACATTGTCAGGTTGCTGAACTTTCCCAAACATTGGCAAATGTAATTTGCTAAAATTCTAACGATCTGATGTTTCACCAATGTGGTCAACGTCGGCCTGATCCAATGTCCAATCCAATTACCTGTTGATCCTTGCTGAATGATTTTGTAATGAAGAAATTAGGTGCACTTAGATGCAATTTCTAAGCATCTGTGAAGCATGTTTTCCATCTCTATTTGCTCATTTTGGTTAAAAAAAAATTGTTAGTCATCAAAAAAAAAGGTGGGGTGCCCCTGGTGCACCCCCACCTTGATCTGCACCCGATAGCGATTATTCATCCTCCACTGTATTGCCAGAGGACTGTTTCTCTGTGGGCCGATTGGACTGTCATGTTGGGTTGAGAAATTCTAGTTCCAATACCCCAAGATTTTTGAAGAAGAGAGATGTCAATTGTTTCTGTGTGGATTTCTTTATTCTTGTTAAAGTCAAGAGAATGAAAGTCATAGAAAAGCACCCGCAAAATAATGAAAACACATGCTGTTTTTTTTTTGTATTCATCGTTTTTCTTTGGTCATTATTTGTGTATGTTTACGCTTGTAGTCTGGTCAATGGGGGTACATGTGAAACAGCATACTTCATGCACCGTAGCTAGATTAACAAGATATCAGACTGTGAATGTTTGCACTTGGAATTTTGTCTTTATATTCAGTACATGGTGTAGTAAATCTGATGGATGTATGCTTTTGGAAAGCAACACCTGTAAATGGTGAACTGAAATATAATTGAACAAGTTAGGAGTGTTGAATTCAGAGGATGTTGCCCACATAACAGGATGATGGAGTATTACTGCATAGCCTTACTGTAGGTACAATTTTTTTTTTGGGGGGGGGGAGTTAATATTGTACAACACTGTTTAACCATTGAATTGAATGATTTCAAAATTAGATTCATTTGGTGCATTACACATTTTGGAACAGATAATGAAATTTTTGAGAAAAAAAAAAACGAAAATTTTGTGTGGCAGCTTCTGAAGCATGAATTTTGTTATACTTGCATTTGACAAATTTTAGCATTACCCTAGCTTTTCCGTAGCTACGTATAAAATTTGTCCTGAATTGTGTTCACGCATTGATTGTCTTTCAGCATTGTGGATTTTTCTGACAATCCTCCCTACAATAATTGTGAACTCTGAAAAGAAGGAAGTACCGTTGGGGACAAGAGACTACCTCGGCTGGGGCCTTTGGGGGCTCGGCATGTTCTTGGAAGTCATTGCAGACCGTCAAAAGACGGCTTTCAAAGCTGATCCCAGCAACAAAGTGAGTAGATTGGAATTTTTCTGAAAAGTAATTGAAAAAAAAACCAAATTTAGGTTTTCACTTCGTCTTAATCATGATTCCCACATACCACTATGGATGTTAACTACCCCGACCCCATTACCAACGTGTCTCACTGTTTGACCAATGGAAGGCCTTTCCGGCATGGAAGATAACATAATCGATGAAATATCTCATCATTACAGACCAGTTGGGTTATCACTCGCAGACATTCGAGCATGCCCTGAGCGGGCAGTTTCATCGAGAACGGTTTCACACATGGGTGCATTGTCGTGATTTTGAAATTAAAGCCGGACTTGACTTTCATTATTATCCCAAGTAGCATTTAGTGACTTGGCAACCTTCATCCCTGGGATGTTTGCACATGGCAGCATCATGTGTGAAATGAGCAAAGAGAAAGTTGGTGACTTGTCCATCTGCGGGATGTTTTGTTCCTTGGACTTAGAGATCAAGTTTATTTTGTTTTGCACGTGTGATGTACAGTTGACTTGAACTGGTGGTGACGGACATGTTAGGTGCTTGTTTTTGTAGTGCATGGCTTTTTGCAACCGGCGTCTAAATGCAAAGTGTACCGGCTACTTTTCTTGAGATCCATGTCAGGGGTGTGAATTTTATCGTGAAGTTCATCTTAGGAAACTCTGTTAACCTGTGGTCCACTATTCAGAAGGTAAGGTTGGGGTGGTGGCAGGGCTAAGGATATCTGTTTCGTGAGGAATTAGATAAGTTTCCGTGTATACGAGCAATATGGGATGGGGGTTCCACTACAGTTGATAAGGAAAATGACTGGGTGCCGGATCACATGCATTTGCCTCATTTATACCCCGTTCTCTTCTGACTGGAGGGCGGATTGTCCCATAGTTTCTGTGTTCATCAAAATCATCTCTCCATTTGAGAAATGGTTGCATGTAATTTTTTTTAACAAATGACGTCCACGAGATCAGGGGGAACTGATTCCCGAGTCTAGTTAAACATAGCTCATTATCACCAGTTCGTTACTTCATCCCCTGATGTGAGTGACTCTTGATGTATGCAAGCTGATCCCAGACTGACACTCACAGATATATTAAAACTGGAATATAAATTGTACTGGCAATTGTCTGGTCATCTACATCATCTTCGTTCTTTGTCAGTGTTTCAGGGAATAGAAAATATGGAGAAGCTCACCTGTCACAAATCTGATGGAGGACTATGCATTCATCTTCCAGATATTTGAATATGAAAATTTGTCTCGACATTTAAGTTGGCCCCACAAAATTCAGACTCTCCAAGAAAGCTTAGCCGTTAGACACTGTTACTTGAAATTAAACAGACCAATGGGAATGAATATGAATATTCTTGTTTGCAAATATGGGGCTTGCACAAAGTTTTTTTTGTAGTGGCTATAACATATTTTACTTTCAGTGTTAAAATATGACAATTGTTCAGTCCATGTTCCAACTTTAAGGTGTAACAATAGTTTTAACATATTTTGTTTTCTTACCTCAGGGAAAGTTCATCAATTCTGGATTGTGGAGCATCAGTCGTCATCCAAACTACCTCGGTGAGATCATCCTCTGGTCCGGCCTCTACCTCTCTGCATCTTCGGTTTTCTCTGGTTGGCAGCACATCGGCGTTGTCTCTCCTCTCTTCGTCTACTTCCTCCTGACGAGAGTCAGTGGTATCCCGATGCTGGAGAAACTGGGCATGAAGAAGTGGGGGACAAATCCAGATTACCTGGAGTACGTCAAGAAGGTGCCCGTGTTGTTCCCCTCCCTGTGGTAAATACACACCAGAGGTTTCATTTGAAAAGATGGAGAAGTGTGGCGTGTGAGATGTCAAAAATGCACAAAATCAAGGAAAGAATATGGTATGATTAGAAGAGGTTTAACAGCTATTTTCAAATTGATCAATTGTTATGTACGCTTTCTAGAAAAAAGACAATAGAGGCTGCAAACAATTTCAGATTTTCAATTCCAAATTGATTGATGCGTCAACGTGATGGCAGGACGTTTTTATGTCTTTTGTCTGGTATCACTATGTTGTTCTGATGAATTCCACCTGATATAAAATGCTACAATCATGAACAGACTCTGGCCCAGCAAGTTGTTGATTTGAAGTTAAGATTTATCCCCCCAATTTTAATATGTTTTAATATCGTACATCTTGGTCTATGGTGGCATACCCCATCGATTGTTCCATTGACTTGCGCACTATATCGCAAAAGTAATGTGGTCTTTAAAGCCTCGCAGAAGTTTTCAACAGATATAAGCTACCACTCACTGGAAATTTGACACATTGACTAGTCATGGCACTTCCAATCTTCCATACCTTATGGATCACATTTTTAGCTAGAGGCTGTTGAATTTAGCGTTCCTTGTTGAGTGGGACGAAACACATCCGCTAAGCAAATAATGCTCTGCAAGCTAAAAGTCCATAACTTTTCCATAAGTGCTTCAATTGACTCCATTTGCACACCACATTTACTTCAACTCACATGCTTCCACATTCATTCTATTAAAGAATCCAGCCTGCATAGGATAACATTCCGAAAAAGTTCCCCAAATGTTTATTACAGGAATTTTCAGTGATGTTGAGCAAATGTGGAGAAATTCCGACCTTTATCCGGGGTATACTACCTTAAACATAAAATGTCACCCACGGACACGATGCTTTCTGAAAGTGGTGTACCTGTATCTGTCTGTCCATAAACCCACAATCACCAAAAAGAAAGGTTGTTGCGTACGTAAGGGTCATGAACGGAGCAGGTCGCTATTTAAATTTCAAAATGGGCTTTGGCAGAGAGTGCCTTAACATCCAAACAGTTTAATTTTTCTTTGAAAGAATTGACATCAGGGGCATTGCGAGTGTCCAAATCAAGTAAATTCCATTCGGGAATTGTTCTCGGATAAAGAGAGTACCTGTAACAATCCTTATTAGTTCTGATGAAGTTATATTTTAAATTTCCAGTTTGCCTGGTGTGCGGGTGCATTCCAGAGCGAGGAGGTTGGAGAAAGCTCTTGATATTGCTAGGGATAAGACCGTGCGTTTTCTTGTAGATGGTAATAAGGCGTGATCTAGTCCTACGAACATGTAGACTTTCCCATTCAAGATCTGCGAGAATTTTAGTTATGCTCGAATCCCTACTGTAGTCCCCAACCGTAAATCTAGCAGCTCTGTTTTGAATTTTCTCTAATTTGTCCCTATCCAGTTTATGCTTGGGATCCCAAATAGCGGAACAGTATTCCAATTTCGGCCTTACCAATGGTTTATAGGCTATAGACCTGGTACTCTTGCTGCAGTAGTAGATATTCCTTTTCAGCAGCCCTAACATTTTGTTAGCCTTGGTGGTAATTTGGCTGATGTGGGTGGACCAGTTTAAATCATTGCTGAGTTCCACACCCAGGTAGGGATGATGTTTCACCTCTTCAAGGACAGTGTCGCCCATCGTGTAGTTGTTTGTGATTGGGACCTTTTTGTGAGTAACTCTCATAGTGAAACACTTTGAAGCATTGAAAGACATCTGCCAATCTTTTTCCCAGCTAAGTAAAGAGTCAAGGTCTTTTTGGAGCCGTTTGGAATCCTCAGTAGTGTTAATTTTACCATAAAGAATACAATCGTTTGCAAAGAGTCTTATTTTGGAATGGACTTTTGAATGTAGGTCGTTAATATAAGCTAAGAACAATAAAGGGCCTAAGACAGTTCCTTGGGGTACACCTGAGGAAACTTTAGCTCTAATGGAAGATATACCCTCGAGCACAACTTGTTGGTGGCGATTAGTTAAAAACGATTCAATCCAATTTAGAGTGTTACTTCTAATACCCAGATTATGAAGTTTTCCCAAGAGACGACGGTGAGGCACAGAGTCAAAAGCCTTGCTGAAATCCATGATGATCAGATCAGCTTGACCTTTATTATCCAAGATTTTTGCGAGGTCATCAGTAAGCGCAGATAGCTGAGTGTTGCAGGATTGACCCTTGCGAAAACCATATTGAACATCCACCAAAATCTTATTATTATCAAAATGTCCCATACATGTGTACAAACTAAATGCAAGCCAACTGTGAGGAAGCAGTGTATTATAATTTCCTTGAAATAAAAGATGTGAGAATTTTTTCCAAATATGCCACTGGGGTTCACATATGGATTCCTAAGCACACCATTGTTGCTCAAGCAAGGCAGTACAAGTGAGATAATAGTCAGAAGTCCGTTTTTTCAACAGTTTTCTAAGTGTCCAGTATTAAATTGAGACTGTGAAACCACTCAGTTTTGATTCGATGGAATGTTATTTCCTCTCCCTATGTGTCAGTTTTGCAAAGTAGGAATCAGTTCTTGCCCTATATACATATTTATGCTAGGCCTGTGGACATGACATGAACTGATGACTAGTTTGCAATCACGTGTGGGTGTGTGTATAGGCTATGTGCTTACATATGCAAAATGTACAGTAAAATCGCTACAATCTCTATGGATTGTAGGTGATTATGTTCAACTTCAAAATTTTTTTGTTTCAGGAAGCTGATGTTGTTATCTCCAAACAGCGATAGGAAAAATATCCAATTAAATCACTAAATAAGTCAGGTACGCACAAAAGACACCATTTGAGACTTTAGAAGTAACTGCTTCTATTTGATAGCATTTTTGTTTTTTTAAATATCCTCGATAATACCTAAAAAATCTTTAATTTCCAACGGGATGGAAGATCAAAGTGCCCTCTTATCTTACCATAATGGAAAAGAGGCAGCTATTTGTTGCATTATTTAAGCTAATAGTTAAGCATCACTTGTCATTCATAATTCTGCGAAATGTCATTCGTTGAGACCTCCCAGTGGTTGTGAATGCTAGAGGATGGGTCACTTGACCTGATTAGTTAACTAGTTTGTTACAAACAGACTGATCTCATGACATATGCAGTCTCTGAGATAAAGCAGTGCTACGTCATTCGACTTTACTGTCACCACATGTGCATATCTGGCTCTTACTTCACATCTAGTGACAAGGGTTTCTGCAGCCTCTAAAAGTCATGAAATTTTATTTTGCCTTCTCCAGGTCATGAAAACTCATGAAATTTTGGTAAAAATGTCAGAAGTGGATGGAAAATCATCGTAAATTCAAAATCAAGTTTGCTAATTTTGAATGAGTTACAAAAAAAAGGGGTACATTTTTACATTTTGCCGTTATTCGTCGATTAAAGTTTGGTATTTTTGGTCATGAAATGGCCATGTAGAATTGCCCTGAGAAAGTCATGAAATTTTACTTTCCTCAAGGCAAAAGGAACCCTGTTACAGTCATCTGTGCTGCAATGTACCTCTATCATATGTGAACCAGTCAGTGATGCTCATTACGGTCGGTTTTGTCCAAATACTAATCCGTGAGGCTCAAGTATGTGAAAATGTTGAGATGGTTTATGGCACTATTGGTCAGAGTCGGCATGCCATTCGTTTTCATATCCGACATGTTGAACGAGATAACTTAATATTTATGTCACTGCCAATGTGAGACACTGCCACTTTGAGTATAATCTTCGTGGAAGTATGACCTCAGTTTTGGATCTGTTGTTTATTACGGTAGAGAGGTGTTGTGAGATGGAAGTGTAGAAGTAATAAAAAAGAGCTTTATATTTAGATCATTTTCAGAATTTTTGGAAGAAACATAACACTGGTTTATTGGAAATAAATTTTTACACATACAACTGAAACCTTGTTGTCTGAATAAATAATCTACTTTTTTCTTCTTTGGGTGGGGGGTGGAGGTGTTGGGGAAGGTAGGAACTATCTCTGAATTTAGATAGTTCATTTGTGTGGGTGATAACTGTAACCTTCTTAATCATGATGTCATGTGTATGTGTATGTCTGTGTGTTTGTGATGCTTACCTTGTACACACAATATTTCAAGAAGGGAAGCTTGGATGAACCTCATCTTTGGTATGTAGACAGGAGTGGGTGGCAGGGTGTATGCCAGCTTCATGCCCTCCCCCCTTGCCACATTAACAACAAATATAGAAAAATTTGCCTCATAATAGTAGTTTAGGATAAAATTGGATGGGCTTTACCTGACCCGCCCTTCCTTTCCTCTCCATTCAAATACCAAATACATGGCTTTACCTGACCCGCCCTTCCTTTCCTCTCCATTCAAATACCAAATACATGGACGCCGGACGTCGTGTGATATTCAGTCCGGGTCAATATCGAGGGGCTTTGCCTCCTGCTCTCATCAAACCAATTTGTAATAATAAGCCAGTTCACAGTTGCAATTGATTAATCATAATAATATTCTACTGGTATGTCAATGGGGTAGAAACAGTAATATGCACGATTGCAACAGCCTGTGCAAGCATCTTCTTTTTTTTTTTTAAAGTGCCATCCCGGCAAGAAAGCAGGCAAGCTATCCTGCAAAAGTAAGCTTCAGAGTTCACTTCACATGTAACAATAATCTCATCGAAGAATGAAGCGAATTGGTTGAATTTTCAATAAGTTTTTAACAGTGGCGGAACAAAGGGGGTACCCTCCTACAGGGTTCGCAAAATTAATTTGTATAAAAAAGAACAAAAAAAAACCAGGAGTAAGGTGAAAAAAAAAAACGAAAGAGAAGGTGAAGAAACCTCAAAGTTATGTATAGTACTTTAAGCGCCCTTCACCTCTACGTGAATGATGATGGTGCCACCCATATTCATAATTCAAATCAGTAGCCCCAGGGTCCCCCTTTTTTTTCTTAAACAGTAAAATCTGCAAATTTTATCAGACTTGGAAGAGAAAAATTTTCCTTAATGTGAAGGAGAACTTGGGGGGGGGGGTTCCATTGAAGAAAACACCGAGATAATTATTTCCTGGAACTTCCCGCTGAGCCTGTGAAAATTATTCTGGTGCTCTCGCGCCGCAGCTCGTGTTTGCACAAATTCTGAGCCGCCGCCCCTCATACAAGGACCTAGTAATGTAGTATCACACACACTGTGCGTCTCTTGTACAAAGTTGACTGCGGCCTCTGCTTATCCCTCGCCGATTTCTACTTTATATAGAAAAGATCCTAGGCGGAGCTCAAAGTTGGTCGCAAAGATCATCACAATGTTCATTCGTCAATAACACGAACATAACTTTAAAGAATTGTACACAAAATAATGTGATAGGAACATTGTCATTCTGCCAATGTTTTTTATTTTTTGTTTAATTGCGAATGATGTTCATTCCCATTGTTCTCTTAACTTAGAAATCACTAAATTGCTTGAATGCATTATAAGTTCAATAACCAATACAGTCATTAAACCTTAGGTAAAGAAATGCAGGAAAGAAACAAGCAATTTAAATGATTCACTTACAAACAAAAACAACCATTATAGCAATGACTCGTACACGACACTGTAGAAAAAGCAATGTAGCGAAAACGTCGGGAATACAGCGGAAGGGAGAAATATATTTCAATTAGTGAACCTAATGTTATATGCTGCCGTACAGGGCAATGTGGAAGAGCCTAACATGGAAAACTAATGTAATTTTTCAAATTGATTTTCTCCTTGATGTCGTAAGGAAAAACATCAGAGAGTTTTCACTCATCAGCTATGACATCCATAAGGTAGTTTCCTATATATTTTGTGTACTGATATGATTGAGAATTGCATAGAAATAATCCTAAAATATCGGCATAAATGCGGTAATTACGGAGGCCCATAACTGTCACGAGAAAAGGCGAAGTGTGGGTAATTTTTAGCTGAATAGCCTATAGGGGTAGAGGAGCATATTACAAATTTCCCTACGGTGTTATGTTCTTCACGGTAATTAATCCACAAAGTTTTGTGGCTGCAGGAGGGCTTAAAGAAAATGTACATATGTGGAAAGACTGAAGCTGACCTTCCACCTGATCTTTTATGAGTAAAGATTTGGAGGAAAAATTCGTTTAGGCTATCATGTGCAGATTTAGAATCTTCCTGGGGTAAAACAGAGTTCAAAATTGGTTTACACGGATCATCTCATCAACACCCACTCGTCGAAAACATGTAGATAAAATTCAAGAATTGGACAACGAAATCATCACATGAAAACATTTTCATGCTGGATATACTTCTTAAAAATCGTTGTTTAGAAAGTGATAGTGATTCTATTTCTTCCTCTTAACTTAGCAATCACTAGACATATGCTTGTATTGTTAGTTCAATGACCCTTGTAATACTCAATAGAAAAGAAAGTAATGGGAATAAGCGAGGATCTTAACTTCACATTAAAAGAAGACAAAAGTAGGCCTACTAGTATAACAATGACCCCCACACGACAACGTATGGAATATAATTGGGGAAAGCATTTTAAGACATTTAAATTTTACTAAAATTTTTACTAGGCTAAAGTCTTTCACATAATCTGTACAGTAACATGTATTATACGTGTATTGTTTGTAATGTCATTCTTAAACTTACTGCCTTTTACAAGTTTGATTCTATTTTAATCTGTTTCTCTTGTTATTTGATTGTTACTATTTTGTTATTTTTATGCTATTTAAAGTTACTCTTTCAAGGTCTTAACTTTTTCAATATTTTATTTTACAGTGTTTGTTTATTCGTGTGTGCTGTTTGTGCTGAGCTTTTGTGTTGTTACTTTTGTACCTGTACTTGTCCTTGTACTCTACTTTTTGCCTTTCTGCATGTCCTTTGTTATTTTCGTAAGGTCATAGGGAAAGATAGCTTGTGACTACACGAGGCGTGACCCCCTACCAAATAATTTAAAGTTTGAAGGAATAGATTATTAAGCTCGATTCCGTGTTCGGCTCACTGACCTGTTTGACATAGACCAATGGTTCGGCTAATTAACCACCTTTACACCGTTATTTTACAGAAGTACACATAGCCCTACAGGATCTCCATAATTATTCCGACTAGTACTCAAAGCAATCACGTACCTACGTATTCATGAAATCCACAATACTGTCGGTTGCCGAGTTGTTTCTATAAGATTTAAACATTTCTGTCTCCTATCCTAATGGAAACCACCGTAAGCTCGATCTTGGTAAGAAGTGCCGTATGGAGTATCGGGATTCAGTTGGTGATGTGGGCTATAAGCTCTTTGCTTAGAACGGAAGTTTTATATGACGCCGTAGGTAATTTACATATATTTACTGTATTACTGGTTGACCTTAGGAAAACACACCGGAACTTATTTGTAACAGTCTTGCTATACTTTATATTAAGTTGAAATTTCTACAAGTAGCAGACATGATGTTAATATCGTTAAGTCCCTAGATGGTCTAACTCGCGAGATGCCGCTGAACTAACAAACAAGCTTTGAACCAAATGACTATCGGAAGTCAGTACACGATAGTGTGGGTAGACAATGACACATAGGGCTGTCAACATTGAAAGTGAGACAGAGAGATATTTTACGAGAACTTAAAGCGTAAAAGCACAAGGGTTGGGGGGGGGGGGCGAGCGAAGCGACAGAGGGGTTGGTGTTGAAGGGGCTGTTCCCCTGCCAAAATGTTGAGCGTTTTTTTTTCCAAGATAAAATTGTGTGATTTGGTCCATTTTGGCATTTCAACGTAGACCTATATAGGCCTTCCTAAAAGCAGTATTGTTTTGTGTTTAATTAAATATTGGATACTGATTGATTAATTGTATTTTTCTGAGTGGGAGGTCAACATCTACAAAATCAATTTCATGTCCTTTTAATTGAGAAAAATTCGGAACGATTTTAAACGGATGAAGACATCTTCTATTGGACCTTATATGGCAACATATTCATCTAAACCTAAATCTCAAGTTTGTATGGAATGTAATCAAATATATGCCTATGCATATCCCTGCTCTTATTAACGCAACAACTTTAAACTCAACATTTGTTTTAAATTAATTCTGCAATTAATAGGAACGGGAACCTTCATCTTTTTGGCTTGTCAATCTTACCGATGGGGTGAGATACAAAAGACGAGGCAGACGGTGCAAACGTCATTGGTGATCATCTGGGCACTGAGGTAAAGAGTTGGAGATTCCCTCATGTAATTACTACATTTGTGGTATTCTTTATATGGCAGGACAGGTAAAGTGTCAAGGCAGATATGATTCAACAAGCCAATTCGTAACAAGCCAGCAGCTTATTAGGCCTATAGCTTACACAAGTGTTACCATTACTACACTGGGTACTAAGCTGCTGGATATGCATTTCCTAACCCTATGATGATGACCTCATAGGAGATCTATCCCAGCCAACAGAATATCCAGGACCCCTCTGGGCTTCAACTGGGCACGACGGATGGTGTCCACATGTACCACATGGGACCGAGATGAGTGTCATGTGGGTTGTATGGCCTACGTTCGCACCATTTTACTCAAGTGGGACTTAGGTGGGCTTCATTTGGACTAAGTGGGCAAATTAATTTCAGCTGTGCTACATTTAAGTTCGGTTATTTTTGCCACTCCATGCATGGCCTACCATAACACTGGTACAAATTCTGCATTGGGCTCAACCTGTTGAGAAAGCTGCTTTACACAGTGTAAAATCAGTGCATAAAACTGCATCATTAATTCCCATTAGTATTCGTATTTGTCACTTCTTCCCGATTTATAGGATTAAATGTAATTATTCCTAAATTAAAGGGTAATTGAAAGGCTTAGTTAATTGTATGTATTGTGGGAGTTTATTACGACTGACATGTGTGCATAGATTTCATTCAAATATAGTGGTTGTTGGTTAATAATTCAATGGGTTGTGATCCACATAAATTGTATTGCAATAATTTTGCATATACACCCATTGAGTCCAACTTACTCATTTACCTTTTCAATCTTCTACGAAAACAAGCATGTTTTCAATGGATTCTTTGGGCACAGGGCAACCTTTTGTTTTACTTTTCCTTTGTAAAATGCAATAAAAAAATACTACACAAACACTGTTTAGATAAATAAATGGATTATTTAGAATAATAGAACTGCAGAGACTGCCCATATATAACCTATGTAGACCTAACCTGCATTGCCCAGATGGGTTCCGAAAGCTGGGTCCCATATGGACAATCTGGGTTCCAGGTATTCATCTAGGCTCCAAGTGGGTTACCTATCTGGGTCTCATATCTGAGCCCAGTTATACCCATCTGGGTCCCAGATAATATTTTTTTTTTTTATTGCTGGAATGTTATTTCCTAGTGGTCAGTTCGGTCTAAAAGTAGCTGTCACGTAAGCAGTAATCCATTGTTATCGTAAATACAAAAATTTTGTTGTTGTTGTTGTTGCTTCTTTTAGCGTTTGTTACTCTGCATCCTTTTTTGCCCTTTTTTTTGCAGAATTCAAAGCAGAGTTGTTAGTAACCCACCCTGCTATGCACTATGTAACGCTTACAATACTTTCTGTATACACAAGGCTCTGTTGTAGGTCTATTATTCTTTGGAATAGATTTTGTGTGTATGAGGATTGTTTTCTTGTCTCGATGTAAGAATATAACTTAAAGTTCAGATTCTTTTTTTAACGTTAATGCATGTGCTCCTGTTTCTGTTTGCACATAGTTAGTGGATCCTAGAACGACTCTTTGAAGTTCATGAAAATACACTGGCTGTATACAAAGGAGTGATTTTGAAGACTAAACATACGCACCGCAAATTCGGAAAAGAAAAACAGTTTGTTTTTAATTTGCAAAAAGAACAGTCATAAAATGTGGCCTCTGAATGGGTAATTTGCTTAAGAAACAGAACTGTTCATAGATTCAATAACGGCAAAAAACGTCCCCTTTCGGACTTATTTCTTGAATGTATGTATGCATAGGCAATTCATTACGGTAATGTATGGTTACATACACTTAAATTTACAGATGTTGAATATTGTTTGTTGATGTATCAATAGTAGTGATATACACTTAAATTCACTCATGTTGAATATTGTTTGTTGATGTATCAATAGTTGTATACACTTAAATTCACTGATATTGAATATTGTTTGCTGATGTATCAATAGTGAATATATACACTCAATTCACTGATAATGAATATTGTTTGCTGGTGTATCAATAGTGATTATACACACTTAAATTCACTGATGTTGAATATTGTTTGTTGATGTATCAGTAGTGATCATATACACTTAATTTCACTGATGTTGAATATTGTTTGTTGTGGTATCAATAGTGATTGCATACACTTTTTCACCAGACTTGGACTATTCCTGTTGACAAGATTCTATCGTGAGGGGGGCGTCGACAAAAGATTCAACAAAGCTAGAAACAACCCAAAAGTCTTTCTAATATTTTGGGCAGTTCAAGGTAGGCCTACTTAAAGTCCCTTTGTAGAACTCCAAGTTCTCTGTGAAGGAACTATATACCGGTAACTTTTACACAAAAGCTTATAATCGTGAACCAGATGTGCCATTAATAAACCAAGCGATCGCTTGGTCACTTTTCCTGGGTAGCCATCTGTACCTGACTGCAATGAATCCATCAAAAGGTAAACTTTGCAATTTATTGCATCTAAAAAATCAGATGCAGTGATCAGATTATCGGTTTTCGATCTTCCTCAACTCATTGTTAGCCGTCTCAGTTCATAAGGGGTTCAGAGTCATGAGCCTGGGTTTTGATAGTGTAAAGAACACGTGATCCCGAACACGTGACCCCACCGGAAATTCCAGTTGCGATGGCCCAATTGTTCAGGGAACAAGATATGTGAATTGCTTTTGTAGTGGATCATTTTGTTCTTGTTATTCTATACCAAGTAATAATTTGCAATTGACATGTGATACTATTTTCGTAGCTACACGTTCTGGAAATCGTTAGATCTGAAATAGATCTCTTGCATTTGACGTCATAGTTACCCAGTGAAGCACCCTCCTTCAGGATAAACTAAAAATAAATTCAACACCCTGTGTCTCTCTGTCATTCGACCTATACACGTGTCTAACATAACATAACAATACACTGTTCGCTTGTTAACCTCAAGGATGGCGCCCTTGTTTGTTGTTATGTGACTTTAATGCAAGGGGAGGGGGGGGGGGGCGGGCTGGGCTGTCTGCCTATTGTCTTCACCCTTTGATTGTCTTGCAGCATTGTGGGTTTTTCTGACAATCCTCCCTACAATAATCGTAAACTCTGAAAAGAAGGAAGTACCGATTGGGGCGAGAGACTACCTCGGCTGGGGCCTTTGGGGGCTCGGCATGTTCTTGGAAGTTGTTGCCGACCGTCAAAAGACTGTTTTCAACACGGATCCCAGCAACAAAGTGAGTAGCCATGAATTGTTCTGAAAGTGAGTAAAAACACAAACTTTAGTAAATTAATGCCAATCATCAAGGTGACCACTATGGGACCCAATGATGGGCGTTCCATTATGAAACATTTCATCTTTATAGAGCCTACATATTTGTTAGCTTGGCGTATTACTTTTCCAGACGTGTGGGTGTGCAGGAGTGGTAAGGACATTATTATTTTTTTTTTTTGGGGGGGGGGGGGTAATTCACGTTTTACCACCTGAGCGCCACCATCAGTTAGCGCGTAGTGTACCAAGCCTACCAGATTCCAAAAAAGCCTACCAGATTCCAGGGAATGGCACTTCTCGGGCCTCGTTAAAAACATTCTTTGTTTTGAAATTCGTGTTTCAAAAGTTTACTCTTTCAAAAAATAAATAAAAGCGATGAGATTCTATACAAATCATTTGCACATTTTTTTAGAGAGGTAGTAGCACCACCGAGAACCATTTCACATATGGTTGGTTTCTAGTGCTTTTGAAATTAAAACCCCATATTTCTTTATAGTCATTAAGTAGTATTCAAAAAATGTATTACGTATTTCCTTGGTCAGAGGGATACTTGCATGCATTGTATACCCCCCCCCCCCCCATTCATGGCAAAATTGTGTGACAAAAAAGTTCAAAAAGGTAAAACGTAGTGCTTGTCTATTTAAAGTCAAGTGGCAAGTTTTTCCTGTAGCGGAAAAAAAGACAAGGGATAAGAAAGAAACACTGAAGTTTACGGAAACATGTTTTTCCTTGAGATAAATAAGAATAAAGTGAAAACTAAAACCCGACTAAAAATAAGTAAAGAAAATTTGTCTTCAATGATACCAAACAATCGAAAACAATGGTTTTGTTAAAGGGCGTATGGAGCTCCAAGATAGGCTAAAGGAGGCATAGGCTGTATAGGATACACTCATTCAATGTTGACTTTGTGAAATGCGATTTGTTATCACGGAATGTGATCACCAAATTGAAATTACATTCCGGGATGCCACGTGATTTCATGTTTACAACCATTAGCGAAAAATCACTGAAATCGGTCTTTAAAAGAACGGAAAAATCGTCGTAATCTTAGTTCTGCAGGCGTATGTATAGGTTATGTTGTGGCCTATTGCCTTCTTCTTTGCTGTATAGGCCTAGTTAAGTTACTGCTGACTTGAAGTGGTTGTGGGGCACCAGGTTAGGTGAAGGTGGAAAGAGAGGGAAGCACAGCTATGGCTGAAGGAAAATATATTAGTGTCTGTGAAAATTTACTTAAAGCTGGGTATCAGTTGAAAAATTGTCATATTTTTGTCAAATATGTTATGTAGCCACTACAAAAGACATTGTTTAAGCTCCATTTTGCATACGTTGCTATTCATATTCATTCCCCTTGGTCTGTGTTTTTTTTTTTCAAGTTACAGTGAATGACGACTAGGCTTTCTCGTATAGTCTGGATTATGTAGGACCAACAAAAATGTCGTCGAGACAATTTTCATTTTCAAATATCTGGAAGAAAAATGTATAGTTTTCTTTCATATTTTGTGACAGGTGATCTTTCTCCTACTCTCTCTTCCCTGAAACACTGACGAAGAACAAAGACATATCACTATAGCCGATTGCCAGTAAAACTCATATTCCAACTTTAAGCAATATTGTTTGGTGGTTAGTAGCCTGCAACAATTTAAAGGGAAATAGGGCGTTTGTTTTAGAGAAAACATCCATATTTTTAAAAACATTGTTGGAGGACGTAATATGATAGATTATTCAAAATAAGGAAGGACAGTAGCCTTCTTTTCAAGAAATAAGCTTCTCACAGACAGAAATTCAGTTATTTGGTGCTCAACACTAATTTGTTCACTCAAACTTTTCAAAATTCAAATGATGAATCTTCCATTACTCATCACATGCATCATGTTTTGAGGAGATGAAGCTTTGGTAGATGTTTATTGATGCGACGGAATAGTTTACCAATGATTAAAGCTATTTTCTTTTGTATGTTATGTTGGTGTATTCTAAACGCCCTATTTCCCTTTTAAGTCGATAAGGATGTGGAGTCGGGGTGATGGGTCACATGCGTGCAGTGCGCCTTAGCTATATGCCATTCTGGTATTAACGGGGGCTCGAGTTTCACACTTTCGGTGATCACGACTAGTGCAAGTCAAAATCAAGTTCCCACTAAAATTTGAGGAATGGTTTCATGTAAACATTGCTCAAATGACATCCAATTATATAACCTATCTAACATGGTTTTTTGAGGTCAAAGGTTACTAATTGTCGAACATAGTCAACCGTAGCTCGAATAGTAGAACCTGATCCCCTCCCCCTCCCCCCCCCCCCCTTCGAATGAATCTAATATGCAACTGCATCCCAACTTGAAACGGACACTCGCAAATCGGATGAGGTGCCACAATAGTTTCATTTGACATGTACTCCTTTCTGTTTCAGGGAAAGTTCATCAATTCTGGATTGTGGAGCATCAGTCGTCACCCAAACTACCTCGGTGAGATCATCCTCTGGTCCGGCCTCTACCTCTCGGCAACTTCGGTTTTCTCTGGTTGGCAGCACATCGGCGTTGTCTCTCCTCTCTTCGTCTTCTTCCTCCTGACGAGGGTCAGTGGTGTCCCGGCGATGGAGAAGCTCGGCATGAAGAAGTGGGGGACGAATCCAGATTACCTGGAGTACCTTAAGAATGTGCCAGCTTTGTTCCCCTCCCTGTGGTAAAAAACACCGTCTCAATATATCAAGTTGTGTGGAGGGACCGACGGAGAAGTGTGAAATGTAAGGCATTAGAAATTTATAAACACTAGATGAAGGAAAGAAAACAGTATGACTGCAGGGGAGCAGGAAAAAGGTTTAAGATAATCGCATTGCTTAAATCGTTGCAAAAAAGACAGTAGAAGCTGGCAATATCTTATTTTCAAATCGATTGTTGTTGTTTTTTTTTTTTTTTTGTAACATCATAATTGTGCAGATATGCATGAATGGTAAAAGGAAGTTTGCATTTTGCCTGCATTCGGCCTAAATGGTAGCAAATGGCTTTATTTTTCTCAACAGCGTCTGTATCAGCGACTATAGTCACCGATTTGAAATAAATCATGTTTCACCAACTATCACTTGCTCATTATATCCTCTTGGTTGATAATACTAATATCTTCTTCACTGGTCATGATATTTACACACTGAAAGACACAATTTGTGATGAACTTTAACAATTCTGAAGCCTAGGTCTATCTGGTTTTCATCCATTTTTTTTTCTTACTTAATGTGCATGAGACTAAGTAATAAATTAGTTTTCAAATGAAGCCGTGGGTACCAGTAACAATGTGCCATTTCATTTATCAATTGATGGAAGCGTACTCAAGAGGGTAGACTATGCAGTGGTTTAAGGAAGTATTGTTGACTGTATATTAATCACGTTAATTTAGTGTCTTTAAAGATAGCCCGAAGTTAAGATGTAGGGATTATATCTAACTTAACACATTGAAGACGACTTTTTCGTTGGTTTTCTTTACTCTAATTTACCCACGTATTACTTACTGCGTAACAGGACGGTGAATTAAGCCCATGACTTCCTCAAATGTTAAGAAACTTGTCAAACAAGAAGGCAATTCGCCATATTTTGTTTGCTTCGGTCAGCTTGGCCCAATAGTTTCACAGGTGAAATAATGGAAGGAGAAAAAAAATCAGGGCCACTCAGAAAATAAAGGACAAGAGAATGAAAATGACCACGATAATCTATTGCGAAAGATTAAATAATGTGTTACTTTTTTTTTTCAAAGGAGGGTGTCTCTACGAAAGCACGTTAGGACCAAAGGAAAATTTCTTTTTAATTCGTCGGTGATTAAATAATTCGACGAATGATATGTTTTGACAGATTATGTAATCTTATTACTTAATCTGGTACAAACAGATTACTAGAAATAAGGTTGCCACCATAGAAATACCTACATATTAAAAGGAATGACGCATGGGAATAATAAGTAAAGCCCAACCTCTGTTATAGGCAAAAGACGCTCTCATGAAAAAGCGTATTACAAATCCATCGGAAATTTTAGGGATGACAGCAAACAGCTTAACGTTTGAGTGCAGGTGTCCCTGAATATTATCAGATTATCTACAAAAAACAATCAATCGTATTTCTGTTTTCCCCCAAGATGTAGTTAAATATCGAATGAAAAAATTCTCGGGCGGTAAGTGCATTGTAGATGACAAAATGTTGAAGGCACAGCTGCTTTGTCAAGGGTCCCTGAATAGACTTTGCGTAGGCTTCTTATGACAGGAACCTAATTTTGCAAGAGTATGGACGTCGCCTTCTTCATTTTCTTTTTGTTCCATCTTGCTTGGTGAATTAAAATAGACTTTCTCTTTGGTGACAAATTATCGATCATTTCGCTATGCAAAAATGGGATATAATTAAAAAATATTTATATTATGAAATATGTTGATCAAAAGCCTCAATAGTATTTGAGAGTTTGATGATAAGTTTCCAACGTAGAATAAAACATGATTTTGTACATCCAAAATGTAGGATTCTCCCCCTCCATCCAAATTTTAGTTCCAAAGGTGGCGCACTCTAAAAAGACGGCTCAGAGAGGTATGCAGAGTGTGGCTCTGTCAAAGAACTTCTATTAGGACGTTGCTACAGATATTACCTGCAGTGCATGTTTGAAATCGAAACACATCTTCCGTTACATTCCTCTCTTCAGGCAAGTCTAATTTTTTTTTTTGGGGGGGGGGGGGTGGGGCACATATACACACAAGATTAACTAAATGGTTAACAAACACATTTGGAAATGAACGAATCACCAAAATTTACCATGTCGGCGACGGGAATATCATAGCATTTGGTCGCCTATAACGAAGCACATCAGGTCGGATTGCTAGGCTTTCATCCATAGAAATAACGTGGAGTCGGAGAAGACCATTTCCTGTGATCAAGGGGGGGGGGGGGGGTAAGTTCCTATTCCTCAAAAATGTGGTACGCTCCACGCCAAACACTGGTAGCCCGCCGCTTAGTTTACACACAATTCTACTAGCTATACTGTAGCTACATACGTGAAGACGCCACACTTGAGCCTCACCTCCACGAATGCCGGACTCCATGCAAACTCCATGAAAATGAGGACTCGGCCTTGATGAACGACCAAGGCCCAATGAAAAAAATTGGGACTGAAGACCAAACAAAAGAATATGCATAACTTACTGAGGATTCTCACAGGCCTATCATCCTTATCAATCTTATATGTATCACTTTTTTTTTTCATAGATCCTTTTTTTTCACTGAGAAACTCCATGCATGATAGGCCATCTCTTTTTCAAGGCTGGTTACATGCATCTAAATACGCTCAGAAATTACCGTTTCCGGCGATCTGGAAGGCTTGTAAGGCCAAAATTTCTCTTGCACGATATACGCGTCAACTAATAGAGACACTTCGTTTAGATAAGATTACAGTAGTTACCCCCTCCTGGACCCCGACCCCTCTTAAAAAAGGCTTGATCATAGATCCGCCCCTGCAGGCTAATCCTAATCCTCCCTTAGTCAGTGACAGAGAGAATCAGTGTTTACTGTTTTTGTCACATGAAGTCACACTGACTGTAAGGAACATCACTGGTTGATCAGATGAGAAGCGGAGTGGAGTACATTGGAACTAATATAAACACATTCAAGTCCTTGTTCCTTCTAGTAGGTTGTGTTAGGCTGACAAGCTGGTAAGATAGATGCTGGCACGGCCATGGCTATAGGTTCATCTTTTGCATTCAACGTATTGCTCAGGCTCACCTATTGTCCTAACCAATTAATAAATAATCTTCACTTCTTGGGGGATGCTGAGGGGGGTTGCTTTGAATTTAAGTGGTCCATTTTGAGATCCGGCAGAACAGTCAATCACTTTCACGTGGAAAACAGGCAAAACTATTTAGATACGTTTTCTTTTTATTGTAACAGATGACCGTAATTTGCATCCATCTCTGTCGCAAGCAGCAACATCACATCGTAGCGTGCGAGAGCCCATAAAACGAGCTGTTTGATGCAATCCTTTCAAGCATACAGAAGAAATACTTTTACATCATTGCAAGGTATAAGTAACTCAACAAATCCTACACAGATCTGGCAATAACAAAGAATGATACAAAAGAGTTCTTTTCCAAGTTCTTTCGCACTTTAATGTTGATTCGGTTCAAGGAAATGGGAATAAAAGCAAATGATTGTATATAATGTAATAGAATATCAAGTACTGGAAAGAATTAAAGATTTATATCAAATTATAAAGTTATACAAATTTATGAGTTTCTAGCAATTGCTTCTTCTCCAATCTAAAAGCAAGCCCACATTCTTAGCAGAATGAACAACAAAAACAAAATGTTAGCGATGAAACATGTTGAGCAAAGTTCTTGATTTTCTGCACTCCCCTCTGAATAAGAGAAGTTTAAGATATTTGGCTTAGTAAAGTGCAAAACCATCTTTTTTTTTTTTGGTGTTTCAAATGAATTACTTCACCAGATTTTTAGCCACATGAAAAACAAAAACGGAGTTGTGGATAAAACATTGTGAGCAACAGGGGCATAACCAGGCTGTTTTTTGCAAGGGGACAAAATCAACTCATCCTCCTTATTGACTGCCGTCCTGGGAGAGAGCTTAAGGCAGAATTTCAAAGCAGTCAGTCCATAGATACATGGCATGAAGAGAGGTCTAAGGGGATGGAGCATCCCCTCCAATTTGCCTAAAAAGGATCATTTTTCCCATTCTCTGTTGGCCAAGCACGCTGCACTTTTTTGACACCGGCACCCATGTTGGGAGGGGCAATGAGTGTTGGCAGGACTAAGCCGAGCGCGACCATTGGTTTGCGTGGAGCGGACAAGAAAATTTTCGACTTTTCAGACCCTCCAGATGACCAGGAGTGGGGAAAGTGCTGGCAGGACTAAGTGGAATACCACCATCGGTTGATGCTGCACATACAAGAAAATTGTTTGGCTTTTCAAACCCTCCAGATGGTCGGAAATGGCACTTACTGGGTGTTTCAAGCTGCTTGTACCCTGCCTTGAATTAGGGATCCCATTCCATGTCATTTCTCAATTAATGAGGCAGGCAGTTGAACATTAACTAACACTACAAAGCAACACAGGGTTTTTTTTTAGGGGAAACGTCAAGGTAAAATATCACTTGTTGCATGCACCCTTAGTGAAACATTTTAAACGTCATTGAAAAATGAAAATAACACACTTTTAAATAGTAATGTGAAAGAATATTAGTTATTCTTGGAAAAAGCCTTAGTTGGCATTGACGAGAAATACTTTTTGGGGACATTCTTTTTCAATTCAGTCTTAGGGTTGGAAAACAAAAGAAGAAAGTTGTTTTCATAATTTGTGACATTATTAATATCCAAGGTTTTGATTGACTGTTTGGGGAGGCATAAGAGCAATGTCTCGTGCGTGAAATAAATATGACGCATGTTCTGCTGAGGATTTCATCCCCTAGCCGCATACTAGTGTACTTAGTATGAGCAGCAGGCTCATTTATGGCCAGTCGCAACCTCAAATCAATGATTTCACACCTTATGAACACCTTGTTTCAACTGTTGTTATTAATCAGACTGCCTTAGTTTCTAACATCACAACAAGATCACACTTGTGAAGCCAGTTTCCAAGTCCCCTGCCATGGTCACATGAGTCAACCTCTTCCTCCCCTCCTCTTGGTGCTTTTATTTTCGCCCTCCTCTATCTTTTCGACATCCATCGTGTCCCAAAAATTTCTGTGGGGGAGCACTGTGCCCCCCCTGCCTCCCCGCTGGCTACGCCTCTGGTGAGTATGGTTAATGTCCTGCAAACTACCCCTGTGAATAAGCCCGTAATTTAAGATTATCTGATTTGGTAAAGTCCAACACTTTCTTGAAACATCTAAATCAAATTGGGCTCTAACTTATGCAACAAAATTGATTTTCTTTTTACCTTCCATACATTCAAAGGAGGATTGGTAGTTTTATAGCAAACTTGCCATGTTTTTCTGCCAAACAATCCATCAGTCAAGAAAACACGTTCCATGAATATGAGTTACCTTAAAGATTGGAATGGACTAATAGGGAACATTTTTACACTGCATTACCGTCACTTTCACAAGACCTTTAACAAGAAAAGTAAGTCACTTAATCACTCCTTCCACGACTGGATTACACCTAACACTTAAACCATCCAAAACACAATGGTAATGTTTGAAAAAAACAACACTTATTGTAAAGGGAAATGGGAGGTTAGTTTTATGGAAAACAACCATCTTTATAAAGCCAATGATTGTGGACATACAACGATAGACTATTTAAAATAAGAATAGACAGTAACCTTCTTTTCGAGAAATGAGTTTCTCACAAATAGAAAGTCAGTTATTTGTTGCTCACTAATACTTTGTTCACCCATACTTCTCAAAATTCAAATGATGCACGTTCCATTACTCATCACACGAATAATGTTTTGAGGAGATGGAACGTTGGTAGATGCTTATCGATGAGACTGAATCGCTTCACAATGATTAAAGATATTTTTTCTTTGCATGTCATGTTGGTGTATTCTAAATGCCCTCTTTCCCTTTAAAACAAAATACATGTACACATACCAGAAAAAAAAAGAGCTAAAGGGAAATTTTTGTTCTTTGGTGTGACAAAATGAGATGTCATGAAATGTTGTTCAAGATACCCCTGTGGATTTGAAAAACTGGTTATGCAGACTACTAGATCCCATCACCTTCCCCTTCTGGCAAGGCCTCCTCTGCCTCTACCTCTACCACCTCTACTACCTCTACCACCCCTCTTCCTCCTCTTCCTCCCTCCTCTCGGCCGACGTCTCTGTGCGAGATATCCCTGCCTATCTGCGGCAATTCTCCCTGCTGGTGCCCCCTCTGGTGTTGGAGACCTGACTGGTTGTGAGCCCCCATGACCAAATTCATCGCCACTGGAGGGGTTATCTTCATAGCCATCACCCTCTTGAAACCATTCCTCTCCATCTGAAACCCAGTCATCTTCATGTTGTTCCCCAGAGGTCGATGGATGCAGGCCTTGCTCATGTCTGTCCCTCCTGTCACTGTCATCATGGCCGTACTCTCCTTCAACTCTATCATCAAAATCCCTTCTGCCAGCTAACTTGTTTTGCTCTGACCTCCCTCTCGCAGTATTTGCGTCATCCATGAAACCCAATCGTCTCACTTCTTCCATGATCCTCTGCTTGAGAACTTCTTCCTCCCTGTGCATGACCACTTTGATCTGGTCATCGGTGTACCCTTCCCTCTGGAGGAGTACTGCTTGCATCATGAGTTCTCCTTTACCTTTCTGATACAGCTCATCCATGACACGTTCCCTTTCTACATCGGGTGGTGGTGTTGAGCTTTGGTTCAGTTCTCTGCCTTCATTTGCCAGGAGAAAGTTATACTTTTGATCCAGCTCCTGTTGAAACAACTGCCTCTCATGTAGGACCTCTGCTTCGCTCACACCTTGTGAGATCAAATGGTTTTCTCTGCGAAGCCATTCTTGTATCTCCTGTTCTTTTCTGGCCTGCAATTCCTGTTTTCTCCTTACTTGCATCTCTCGCATTTCTTCATTTCTCCTAGCCTGCATCTCCTGTTCCTGTCTGACTCGCATCTCCTCCTCTCTTCTAGCCTGCAGCTCCTGTTCCTCCCTGGCTTGAATTTCTTGCTCTGCCCTGGAGTGCACATCCTGATCCACCCTTACCTGCATCTCTTGCGGTCTCCTTGTCTGCATCTCACGCTCCATTCTTGCCTGCATTTCATCTTCTCTCCTAGCTTGCATCTCCAATGTTCGGATCTCCTGCAATTCCAGTTGCCTCATTTGCTCCCTCTTCTCAAGTTCTAACATTTCTTTCTCCTTGCTTTCCATCCTTTGTCTGTCTGCCTCTCTCTCCTCTATTTCTCTCAGCTCTCTCTCCTTCATCTCTAATTCCAGTTGCTTCCTTGCTATTTCCTTATTTCTCTGACTGGAGGAGCTATCTCCCAGAGCTCCCTGGGAGGTCCCAGGAGTGGGATTAGACAGCTGCTCCTGACGCATACCTTCCAACTTCCTCAAATCCTGGTCCAGCTGGTCTCGGATCATCTTTTCCCTCATCTCTCGCTCTCTGAGGTCTTTTTCCACCCTGGCGGGGTTCATCACGCCCATGCTAAGCATTTGCTGTAACCGTAGCTTCTCATCCATCATTTCACGCTCTCTGATCTCCTGCTCTCTGATCCTCTTTTCCAGTTGAACCATCTCAAGCAGCTGGGCTTCACGATGCTTTTGCTCCTGTTCTTCCTTCATTCTTCGTTCGAGGTCCTCTCTGTGCTTTTTCTCTCTTGCTTCCTTCTCCTTCCTCTCTTTCTCTTTCCTTTCCATCTCCTCCCTTTCAAGTCGTTCCTTCAGTTCTTTCTCCCTCTGTTCAATCTCCCTCTTTTCCTGCTCAAGTTTGTTTTTCAGCTCAATCTGTTTCAGCAACTCTTCTCGCTCTCTCAGCTCCCTCTCCTTTCTCTCTCTCTCCTTTCTCTCTCTCTCCTCTTGTTGTTTCTTTGCTTGCTCTTTTAACCTCTCCTGCTTCTCTGCTTCTTCCTTCTCTCGCTTTTCCTGCTCTTTCTTCAGCTTCTCTCTCCGCTCCTTTTCCCTCTTTTCCCTCTTTTCTTCTTCCCTTTTCTCTCTCTCACGCTGCTCCCTGAGTATTTTCTCTCGTTTACGTGCCTCCCTCTTCTGGTATTCCTCCCTGATCTTGTCCTCCTGTTGTTGCTTCTCCATTTTCAGGACCTCTCTTTCACTTAGTTCCCCTTCCTCCAACTCTTCACTGTTCACTTTTTCTTCTGAGTCAACTCTACCACTCCTCTCTGACTTGTCCTTGGCAAGCTTACCATCTGTCGTTGATGTTTCTTCTTCATCAGAGTCCACCAGAAAAATCTCAGAGGTGTCTGACGGAGAGAAGTTTGAATCCTTCAGGTTAAGGAACATTAATTGCTGAGGTGTACAGACCCCCCCCCCCCCCCCACAATAAGTGGCACCTGCTACATAAATATTTGAGCAAGACTTACTTTATTCCATTTTCAGAAATGACTAAACATTGCAACTGGTAGTGACAGCAATCAAGCTTCCATGTACTAAACTGTCAAAGAATCAATGGTGGTTTGGAGATTAAACTCAAGACCCAATGCTGAAACATATCTTTCAGATTTTGCACATACAAATTGCCCTGTACAGACACACTCATCCTTCTTATTGCAAAGGGGTAAGAAGGGATGGGGCAAAGAGAAATTTGTCCCACTCTTACAATATGCCAGGAGATGGAACCCCTTCGCACTTGCATCTGAGCTGTGGCTTCGCATAACAGGTTTCATCATTCAATCACCTCTTCTTATGGCAAACAGAAAGAGGGCCAACAAAACTCAAATGGTCACATAGCCAGTAGATGATATATACATAGATTACATTCTATTAGTCTTCATTAAATGATTCCATTTCTGGTAAAGAATCCAGAGATTCAAATTATGTCAGGGTTACGATTTGTGAAAAGTTAATTATCTGAGGCCATCATGTATCAAAAATACTTGCCATCACACTGATGCTAATGTCCCGAACCCTTCTTTTATGTTAATCAGTTCTGGGAGAAACACTGCAGTAATGCACAGACTTGCCTTTACCTAATGTGATTTTCGCAGGCTGCCATCTGGACAGCCTTCTCTTATCGGTCTCCTTGACTGCTGCTTCAATTTCAGACTGTTTGACTTTCATGGAAACAGATTCCTTCTTTGTCAACTGTTCTCTATCCCACTCCTGAGAAAAGACATGAAGCAAAACAATTCCACACAAAGATGTGCAACAACCATTTCTCCTTTTCCGTTCCATCTTTTTCCAATCATTTCTAAAACATCACCAGACAAAAAAAAAAGAAGCAAAACAAACACGAAAACCAAGACATAGTGCTGATTCTTTACAATTTTATGCTTCCAAGTATCATCATGTTTTTCAGGTTTTCACATTACACAGAACTGCACATTACCCAGAACTGCTCATCCATTGTCCAATAGCTTGTTGACTGTGGTCTTGTTCAGACACTTCCGCAGACAAATCTTGTTTTATCTCATATTTTTTAGAACACTTTTGAAAGCTATGCAAAATGGTACCATCATTTCCTGCCAGATCCACAACGTTGCTTGATCCCCGTTGTCGCTTCTCACACTGTCTTGTTTGATCTCCCACCATGAGGCTACATTTTTGCCACGTTTCTTGACCCCCCATTTCATTTGCTCTCCCCCCCACATTTAACCCTAATGTTGTATGATCTCTCCAACATGTTTGATTGGTACTCATTTGTTCTTTAATTAATTACCAATGTTGTTTATTCTCCCATATTGATTCATCTACTGCCAATGGTGCTTGACCTCCATATTACTTGCTCTCCCCTCTCATCTTGTTTAATCCACAGTGTTACCACCCCTTGTTTGAGAATCCAATAATAATAAATACCCTTTGTTTGATATCCCATGTTGAAACACTTTTTCTTATGGGACCAATTGATAGCAGTCTGTTGGACGAAACCCCTCAACATGACAAAGTGGCATATCTCAGTCCAATTACACGTAAATTGAAAACCCAACTTTTGGAAAATTGTAGCAATCTACTGATGCAGCAAATTTAGAGTGGTTTTTTAAGAGTAGTTTTCTAACACATTTTTAAGTTTCAAATAGACTTGTGCTAGAAAACATATTGACGGCTGACACTGAAGGACACTCCACAGAAGGGCAAGACATCTAAATTTATCTTCACAACATCCTGTCATCCTTCAACTCAAATTGTTGACTATGAGAATTTAATCACCTTCACTTTATCGATGTGGCTGAGGGACCTACAGTGGACATCTTTGGCCGTGATTTCACTGTTGTAGAACTTTGAGCAGAGCTTGCAAAAGTAACCAGAAACTGGAAGTACAAAGGCAACTCCTGTGCAGGCAAAGAAGACAAAACACAGCATAGAAAAAAGATAAACCATAATTGGGGGAGACCAGGCAATGTGTGTTCCATGTGAAATTCAGTGAAATAACTCTCTTCTGGATTTGAACACAACTGAACCTAAATGACCTATACTTACAACTCCAACAAAGACTAGATGGTTCTTTTGTTACTGAAGCATAACAGATATAACAAATCTATGAATCTGTGACATCTTAATTTCCAGTGTTTTCCTAGTTTGACCCCCTACTGATACCGATGATCATTGACCTACGTTACACAAAACAGAGTCTTCGGTGTCCACTCCCCTTTTTAAGATACTTTCCTAAGGTTTTCAAAGTATGTGTGTTTGCTACTAATTATCCTCATCTTCAGCAGAAAATGATAGGGATTCTTGACACACCTACTGTGTACATACTGTACATACCAAAATCCAATGATTCTCTGACTTGTCATTCTAAGGTTTTCACCATTTGACCTAGGCTGAATCCAAATGGCATTTGACCTCCTCCAACACAATAGGTCTTTTTTCTGCTACTAATTTTGCTACACCAACATTCTACTTGTGACATCTCTCTTAACCTCCCTGCTTGGAGATACTCAGCGTGCAAGGTTTTCACGAGTTTGATCCACAGCGACCTCAAATGACCTTTGGTCTGCGACAGAATTGATTTGCTTCTCGCAGTTCATGTGATTCATTTAAATTGAGGGGGAATTGAGCCACTTCAACATCAGTAGTGAGAAGAGATCACTCACCCATTGGTTCAGCATTTCCTCTCTCAGTGGCCTTGGCCTGATTATACCAATGGTACTCCAACCATGAATTGCCATATCTCTGCTTCAGGAAAGTCTCCCTCTACGACAACAACAACAAAAAAATAATGTACTGACTACAGTTTATGTAATTACTCATAAAAAGTTTAACTGAACTTAAAAGCATTGAGTAATTTATCAAATGAAGATAAAGTACCAAACATGCCAACATAATTTATAAACCTGGAATTAAATGCAAATTTCTACGCCAATTTTAAGGATCAACCCTCCCTTTTTTCCCCAACTTTCTCATTCCTATTGCAAATTGAGCTGCACCATGAAATCAATGAAGTGGTTACCTTAAAATTATGATGGCAACCATCCATCTTTTATAAATTCATTGAAATGGGAGGACAGTCCCTGTGCAATTAAGCTCTGAATATCGACACTAAAGCTCTTGATATGTTTATAAGAATAGTAACACTAAAGTGGCAGCGCATCGGACTCAGATGTGTCAACTTCTGTCTGGGGATCTTTGAAACCATCTGTTAAAAATAAACCTTACTGTTCATCAGTTCATAAAATCCCAGACACAGCCCAGCAGCACCAACCACTACCCAGCATTCATCAAAAACCATTACCATTGCAATGCAGGACCTACTAACTCTGGAGAATGCTTGCATATCTCTCTGTCCTAGTATTGGTTGCTGTTAGATACCCACAATCCCATTTTGCTATGTAAAATAAGTATCAACAATGCATTAAGTGTAAATGGTGAAATACAAAGTAAAATTGCCACAGAAACAGTCAAAATCATCACAGCAACCCCTAGGTTTTTTATTTTTGCCTTTTCTTTTTAAAGCAGTGTCTGGTTCTGTAACTCATCCTCATCCCAAACACCTGCTATTGAGTGATGAAATATGTCCAGATATAATCCTGGGAATCTACATCTGAAACTGTATTTGTGACCTAATTCTGTGACAAAATCTTCCATACATGGACATACCAAGATAATTCCACGTGTATACTGACCTTTCTGTGACCCTCAGATTTCAGATGGTTCTGCAACCTGTCCTTCAGCAAAAAGAATCGCCCGCAAGGTTTACACTCCAGTAGACCTGCACTTCTTTTCTGAAAAATCAAAACACCGGCACAATTTTGACAGAAAACACACCCAGCAGTGTTGTATGGTTCTCATTCCATAAACACTTCCATGTGATCTCAATTGACCAACGGTTGAAAAGTTACTAATATTCAAGCTCAGTCTCTGGAATAATCTGTGCAAAGTAGGGTTACAGTACTGTACTATGCCACTGAAAATCAACTCTCATTTGTCTGCAAATATGTACAATTAGAACTATGAAGGAGCTCATTATATGTACAAAGTGTGAAATTAATGGTTTAATACAAATTTTATCCAGTGATGCCAGCAGTCCACTGGGCAATTCTAACATTTGCCTTTAACTAATCAGTACATGGGGATTTAGTCACATTAATCAACAAATAGGGAAAATAAAGAAACTAGACAGACGGAGGACAATTTCGTGAAAAGAAAGTCATAGAGATTCAAGAATGATTAAAGCAACATTATGATGTTTGAAACACTGATCAAAATATGACCAAATTCCACAGATCTGGGCAATTTAACTTAAGATTAAGAAAAGTGTTCCAAAAAAAATGATCACACTGATTTACCTTGATCCCATGGGTGGCAGCATCCGCAGTCTCCTCTCCTGATTTCTTGGATGAGTCTGAAGCACTCGAGATGGTGAATGAAATCCTGTGTTGGGGGAAGACAGATATTAAAAAAAATTCAATTGCAACTATTGTTTAAACCATGTATGCACATCACTGTAGTATGTTGAAATTGTGTCTACAGTTTCAAGATAAAAATAAGCCTGCATCATCTCTTTTAACATTTAAAGGGGAAACTACAGTCACCCAAAACTGAATTAGTATACCCCTATGCTAATTTATGAATGGTTCTTTTTCATTATGTGATATAATTGTTGTTGTTGAATTGCTTAATTTAGTGTAAAATAAACACATTGACGTATATGCAATTCAGTAAATCATGAAAAATATGAGAGAAACGAGACCAATTATTGAAAGATTTTCGTTTTCAAAATAAAGTGGGGACGACTGTCCATTCTCTTTCATATACCACACATGTGTCTCTGAGATTCAACTTACATTCCTTTTCATACAGATCACTAAATACAAATTCAGCTGGGCTGGATACTAATGAAACAAAAGTTCTTTTCAGCACGCCAAATTAGGAACATCTACAACACAATCTCGCAACAAGTAGCAATCTATGCCAACAAACCAAATTTGAAATACCATCAGTATACAAATTAAGCAGAGATACTTTTTGTAATACTGGGAAGATGATATTATCAGAGACATTTTCTTCATAGGAGATAGTAACCAGAATGTATAAATTAGATCAACAAATCTTCACACTACTTGTCATTATGCAGCCTGCATACCCCCACATGCTTGAGTGCACACAGCCTGTGCTTGGGCTCTGTGAGGCCAGGAGATATGTGCACTGGCAAATGACTTATTACTGTCTGGTTACTATCCTTATCACAATGGTTAGCAATGGCTTGCTCTAAGATGATCTAGGTTTAGATCTGTGAGGCTTCCCTTACTGTACTTCAAACTAGCCATGACAGAAGGTAGTCATCAAATCACACCACCCAATCAACAACTAAAAGATCTGCAATATCCACACTTAAGAAATCATCTCTCTCGCTCTCAACAAAATTTTGAAAAAAGATAAGCATCACCCAATCAACAGAGAGTCCACTACATATCTACAGTAACCTCTTCTATGGACAAGCAACATTCTCTCCCTTTGTAAATCCGGGGGGGGGGCATTTTTGATGACCAACGATCTTTTGACTGACAAATTGATCAAACAGATAAAGAAAATATGCTTCCCAGAGGCCGGAAAATCGCATCTAGGCGACCCCCAACCCCCCTTTTGTGGCGTTCTCTCTCTTCATACTCCATCCCACATATGTAGGGCCACAAAGTTATTTTACAATAAGAGAAATGTTGATTAAATCATTCGGGGTATTACTCAGGTAGAGCACACTGTAAGCACTAACAATACAGGAGATCGTTAGCAGGTTTTGAACAGCTGTGGGCGACCAAATACATAACACAGTGCACTACGTGACCGAGCGTGTGTAAAAACGCTTTACATAGATCTACCCGACATGCAGCTGAGTGCCGCTGTTTGCCTTTTTTCCTTTGACATTCACACATCCACGATAATTTATCCCTGCCGGCAGATACAAACTGACAATAAATGGAGAGGCGGCCCATGAGGATATATTCAACCATCTACTTTCAAAGCACCTGAGCAGCTGTCCACAAAAATAACACGTTAGGTACGGAATCACCACAGAAGCAGAACTGAATTTCAATTGATCAAACTTTAATGGTCTATTTGTGATTTTGCCTGTTTCCAACCTTTCAACACATATTGTGCAGATCTGTATAAGAAATAGTGACAATTTGAGATAATGGTATCTTTTTTGGACTTATATCCATTAGCGGTGTTCTGTAATAATACCAAAAGTAAATATGTTTGGATCAATACCAAAGGTAAATTTGGAGCCTTGGGTGATTCAAGTCTGACATAATGAACTCATTGGATAATATTGCTACGTGAAATTCAAACTTGACACACTTTACTACTACTTTACCATGACAACTCATAACACAATGTGAGCAAGGCTGTGCCTATTAAGTTAAGAAAATGTTAAAAATTCCTTTAAAAGCGGTCATCTACACAAATTTCATCTTTGTCAGTGATAAATCTAGTATCTTCACAAACTTACGGTACCTCACTTAAATAATGAGGGTTTGAAGTTAGTATGGTCATTTTTCTCTTTCAATCAATATTCAACTACTTACATTGAAATACAGTATCACTGTAATATCATTCCCGGCATATCAAAACAATCTCTGAAAACCTCCTACACATCGCCTACCTGCTTTTGAATCTATGCAGACTTTAGAGTCCTGTACAGTTGACACACGAGTGTCAGTACAGGTGGCCACTGGGTAAATGTTTTACTAGAAATTGAGGTAGCGAGGTCATCAAGGTCACAGAAGACATGTACCTCATCCAATGATGCCAATCAGTGGTCGAAGAGACAACATTCTGTGTCCTCCTTGGTTTTACTCCACATTGTCCTCATTGGACAAAACGACATATATAGTGTCACCAACGAAAAGCTGCAGCGAAGACCCTTGATGTTGATGAGGTCATTAACTGATCTCATGAAACTAATTCCACCGCAAAGGTTTTATGACAACTTTTGACAGGCCTCATAGCTACAATATGATTAACAGAGGCAGGTTAGTTGATACTACAATTGTAGATGGCATCAAAGCAGCTGCAGCCTTCTGTGGGAATTTTCATTCTCTGAACTGTTTAAATTTAGTACCTGTCAATCACCCTCTCAGGTGGGACTTCTTGCAAGAAATTCATCAATGCTTAAAAATAGTCCCTTTCAGGTGCCTATGTCATACTGCTTTTCCTGTTTTATCTGTTACCATCAACGCTATCAGATCCAAGGATCAAATAGGCTTCTTTGGATTCCAGGAATGATATATCCCATCAATCCTGCTTCCTGCACCATGCTTCAGCTGGTGAAGTCTCCATATGAGCACTACACACTACTTGGTACATGAATCTGTCCAATGCCCATGCAGGTGACATCCTCTCATAGTCATCGAGCAAGTAGTAGTGGCAGAGCAGACTGACCCTATGAGATTTCCTGCCAAAGTTAAACATCATCTGAATAACTTTTACCTCTGATCAAACTCTCAGCTTGTAAAGATTTCTGGTAGTTCTCTTCCAAAGTACAGGCTACTTGATCCATATCTCACCATGATCTTGTGGACATTCTTGCAGTCTCCTCACTTTAAAAATGAATGGCACTCACAGCAGAAAAGCCATCTACGCTTGGAGATTGTTGGCTCCCTGATGTGGTACAATACACTGGAGTCTCTCTGATGAAAGCCACTGAACAGTCAGTCACTGTGAGGCATTCTTCTCCCAAAGATGGGGAGCTACTTGCATCATCTATTTCGACAATCTCATGGGCATTGCTCAGCAACTTCTCTTGGAGCAAATGGCACACAGAGAGGTATATAATTCTTGAATGGCATCAGTCTCTCTGTTTGATAAAATAATTCAAATTTTTCTGTGTGGTCACCAGCCTTTCCCCTGATAAGTGCCACTGCCATCAGGAAGTATCTGGATGAAAGTGCCACGTTCAAACGGCTATTTAACTGCCCCATCAAAGACTGCCCCATCCAAACGTCCTTTTACCGGTCAATGAATGGCAACTGATACGTCAACTACTGAACCAGTGCCATATCATACACCAGAAGATCACCAAACAGGCCTGACACTGGAGCATCAAAATGCTTCAAATCTTGCGGATGTCGCTGGTAGCATTCCAACTCTATGTACATGAGGCACAATCTTCCGGCAGAGAGAGACATTGATGATCTCCAATGGTAAGTATCCACACATCAGCTTCCATAGGAGAAAATGCCAGTCGTAATGATAGACGACAACCTTTTGACTAGAATCAGCTCTTTGCTGTGTAAAAAGCACCGAATTCTTGTCTATCCAGTCATACACCTTTTTGACTAATGAATGCCACAAACAAACTTAGAGATGCTAAGTGCTTGTTGAAAGGGTCAGATAATTGCTCCATGTTGTGGAACAGGCTCCTGTTAAGGTACTGTTTATAAGCTATTGGATAGCTCTCTGACATAGCAGTGGTCCATCACTCTTGTGTGGGCATTTGCCTCATGAATGCAGATGCCTCCTCTCGATGGGAGCGAGATTGTTCGTGATTTTCCTCATTGTGACAGATGACTTTGACTCATCCATTCCAACAGTAGTCCCTCAAGTCCAGCCAGGTTGATCTAATAGTGTTATCCTATTCAGAGTCTCACATCCAGATATGAGCCCATGCCCTACAACATGGCAGCGTCCTAACTCCTAACCGCACAGGAATGTTAACTTCATCTTGTCTTTACTTGACCCATGTGATGGATAATCCTTTTTAAATAGAAAAAGACACCCAATACATAAATGGAGAAAACCGATCACTGCAAATTTTGCAAATTACCATTCTCTATATGAAGAGCACAGTAGCAAGAACTACTTGCTACAAGCACAGCTGGTTGTCAGACATCAGTTCATGCCTGCAAGAGATGATAATCTGTATGAAGTAATAGAACTATCATTCTAAAAGGTATGACATTCCTCTTTACAGATGGTCAGTAGGGGCTTCATCTTCCAGGTGCAAATTTCAGTGGGCACTTACTCCATTGCCTTTTAGCAGGCGGCATCCACAGCACCTGGGGTTCCACCAGGCTACACTGGTTACGGCAGTGCAATGCAATTGCAGTGAAAACGAATTAAGTAAAACTTAACCATACACTCCACAAGAACCCCTCCTCCATCTATTCTCTTCTGTCAACAAATGTAATTTGTCCCATCTTCTGGTCATTGGTAGATGTTTTATCCCTCCAAAATCATCAGTATTATGATTTTGTCTCTTCTGCGTACAATGTCATGACAGCAACTTTCACGGAAGGCAGCATTTATCATCAAAGGGGAGAGAAGTTCTTACAATGTTCTCTTGAAGAATTCGCATCTACGGAGGATTGAGTTTGAACCTCTTCAAAATCCTTACAGCCACTCAAAGAGGTCCATCGGGTGTTCTTTACAGCAGGGAGGTATCTTCTTCAGAACTGGGCACCATGCCTTCTGGTGTCCTTGTGGGCTGCTCCTACTACGAGGACCATCCGATCTCAATTCCGGTGCCTTTTTCTCGTCGTGTTCTCTGCCTAGCGTTTTGCAGATGTGCGACCAGTGAAGATTCATTCAACAGACACACAGCTGTTGAATTGTTCAACACAATGTGGCTGGGATTTGATGCTGATGTCCCTTATAGTAATAGCAATGGAGTGACCATCATGCCTTGGGGTTCCAAGTCATGCACGCTGGGTCACGACGCTACTAAAGCTGCACCCGATCATTTCCCTGGTAATAAACTGCACACAGCGAATGAGCATATCTAGCTGCTTGTTCTTGGAACGACATGAAGATGTCCAACATTGTTTCGCACAATCTTGCCTGGCCTTCCATGGAGTGCTGTTCAAGTAATAAACAGCATCAATATGACATTCTACTTTTTTGTCCAGAAAAGTTGACCCGTCCTTGCATTGCCAAAGTTGATAGGATGTGTGCTTCTCATGTAAGAAGAAGGGTATATGATCATCCTCCTTTTCAACAAACTGGTCTCTATGAAAGTGACCAACGTTGTGATCTCACAGCAGCATTGCAAGAGCACACTTTTATTTTCCCTTTTCATGAATAACTTTCTCATCCCTTCATTAACTCAGGCCAGGAGGATACGTTACTCTTGTCAACGATTCTTGAACCTAAAGTGATACCTCTAGAAATGAGGTCCTCACACTTGACAGAACAAGCAAAATATCCTCCTTCCAGAGTTACAGGCTCTCTGATCAATACCTCCAATTTGGGAATAACATTACCTTGAAGTTCTCATCATTACTCAAAACGAAGACTAAAGATTAGGTGATCAATCTGGTGCAATGCAGCTCGCTGTGAGCTACAAAATCTCATTGCCTGGCACAGACAACTTTTGCATGGTATCTTCAATCTTCTGAGTCCCTGATAATAACTAAGAGTCTATCATTAAGTACAAGAGAAATATGACATAGACTAAACTCTATTTTCTTTATCTTAAAAAAAATCAAAGTACAAACTAAAAGAGAGGAAAAGTCCAAACTGTGCCAAGTCTACCGATAAATGTCCAGTCCTGTCATAGAGTACAGTATTTATAAAACTCTCCTGTCACAACTGTGGTTGCTGACCTTTAGGTCTTTTATGGGGAACAAAATTTCAAAAAAATGAGGGGATCAAATGGAGTAAAGATTGTGTCTAACCGAGTGAACGGCAACTTCTTTAAGGAATTATGGACTCTGGCCCTGTCGTCCTTCCTCAGAGTGGTTCCCAGACTGATGGCTTGGGATTTGTGTTTAGTGGATTTGCAATGGTTCACATACTCCTAGAAAAAGTTGAATCAAGAGAGGAAATGCTGAAAAAAAAAACCTTCAAATTGGTTGTACATCAGGACATAACCTGAAATATCTGTTGTCCACTTATCTACAGTATGACAACAAAAAGATCATTTACAGAACATACAAAAGTTTTCTGCACATGACGAAATGCAAGGAAAACTAATCATTCTTCAGAATAGTATAAAAACAAAAATTATAAATCAAAGGGAGGCTGGAGTAGCTTGGAAAAACACATGAGAGTTTAAGGAAGTTACCATGTACTGTATGCATTGTACCATGGGTGGCCAACCATCTGGAAACCAAGGACTGTCTTCCATGGGTAATCCTCATGTTGATCTGAATATTTGTCTCTCTTTGATGACCAAGTCATCCAGGTTTACCAAAACTCAGCTACTCTAATGACTCTATTTAGAGGTTCATGACACAAGTTAACAACTTCCTTCTATGATTCCCACTGTCTCAACATTGAAAAGATATGAAGGGCTTCACAATCCCAGTGGGAAAGAATTTCATCTTGTGCATATCACCAGTAATACCTCTAAAAGGTTGTCAGATGATCTAAGGTTTTCAATGAGGTTTTACCTTTTACCTATATCAGCATTTGTCTTTTGGGCACAATTCTTCTCTCCCTTTTGACCTTTTCCATATCAGAAAGACAAAGTAACATGTGTTATGTTAGAGAAATCTGCAAATATAGTTCTAAAAAAGCACCATGTCAAAAAAGCAGGAGATATTGTAATTTCAGAGCGCATCCCAATGATGCTGAGTGACCTCAAAGAGGGAAACATTTCTCTAAAGAAGGATCTTACCATGTCAATCTTACCTGCCATGTATCATTTTTCACATCACAGAGGTAGCACGTCCAAGGGACCAAATCTCTGTTTTCAAATTTCTCGTTGATTCCAATCTTTTTGATGAGGTCAAGCTGCAGGATCATGTAGAAAATTGCATTGATCATAGGAACGATAAAATGTGACAGTCGATCCACCATTCTAAAATTTTACTCACTTGTAGACGAGGCAGTCACTGCATGTACATTGCACAGGCAGTGATGCAATGGGTGCCTTACGCAGATGTCCACAAGGTTGGTTTTTCAAATTTGAGCATTCTCACCTTGGGGTGAAGTAGGCGAGAAGCAATCCATACCCGGGCAATGACAAAAACCTCACATCTGTGATGATAAAAGCACCACCGCTTGGAAAAGGCATGATTTTAAAAGTCAAGAGAAGCAAATGTTTGTAGGGAAGACAAAAGTGACATCACATGGGAGGATGATGCATTGCCTCAAATAAAGGAGACTAAAAGGCAGCAACAGACCTGTCTAAGTCCAAATGCTGGCATAGAGAGGTGAACTGGGAAAGCTAATTTGCTCACATTTTGTAAAGCAAAAGTGATCCTTCCACGGGGAATAGTGTATATTGTTAAAAGTTGTATGCTGAGAGCATCAACAAAGTATCCAAACTGAAAACTTGGGCCTACATATTTCTTAGAAGGTGAAAAGTCACTCACTACATAGTCAACAATGCATCTACATACACACACACACAAATGTGATCTTGAAAACATCAACAGCCCAAACAGTCCAGAGTTGAATTTTTAGCATTTTCATCTGGTAGTCCAAAGGACAACTAACATGTGATACGTCCTTTTCAAAATTTTGTTAGCAGTTCGTCAACACATTCCATCTCATAATGTGTCAGACGACTGCAAATAAACTTCCAATTTGATTTGAGCACTGAAGGACAACCAAAATTTGGTTGTCCTGTAGAGAATATGGCATCTCGGGCCCCAGGACTACCACTACATTTCATCACTGTAGTCCATCGACTTGTCTGGGTTTAGCATGTCATCTTGCGAGGCAAGATCGGGCCTACTCCACCCTTGGTAGGGAGGTAGAGGCTATTCGCAGGGACACTGACCATATGTCTTTTGTCAGTTGATGGTAAGGAGATAGTGGAGGGATTACCAGTTGTCTGCCTGTTTTGTTTAAAACACCAAAGTCCACATACTGAAGATGTTAAATAGTGACTTGTAGCTGAATGATTGCTTGCGACAGAACCGTACCATATTGTGCCGTACAAAGTGTATGCTACCTAGCGGGGTGGTGCATGGATTTATGTGCAGGAGCATCTGCGATTGCTTGTGGAATGGGTCTCTCCTAGAACTGTACCAATTTAAAAAATTGTTTTTTGAAAATTTTTTGGCTTTTATGGGATAGTCTAGATGCAAAATGGTGCAAAATTTGAATGCTATTGTGCTTCTTTGATTTTATGTGCTTCTGAACATCATTCAGTCCACCATGGCCATTGTTGATATCTCCTGAACAAAGTCTCCAGTATTCTCCAAGTTTGGATGGAGAGAGCACAGAAAATTTTCAGTGTATTCTTTTCTGTACTTCTGAGATCGACGTTGCTTAGATGAATGGCTCATTTTCAATGTTTATTTAAAGACACAAATACAAGTTTCACACAATCCAGACTGTTAAAACCCGTACGGCGTTAAGTTGCATAGCCTAGGCTAGCGTATTCATTTGTGTTAGTGTAGTATCACACTGTTGCCTAACGTTACGCCTTCGTGTAAAACACTACTCACATACTGGAACAAATTATTCTGGAAGATGTATTCACGCAGTTAAATATGGCTGGCAATAATCCAAAATGATTCCACTAGTTAACAGTTTCATTTATTCCAAATTATGGAATTATGAAAGTTAAGGCGTGGAATAGACTACCCGTAGAGGAAGACGACTTAACTGTGAGCTTCGCAGTTTTCAAATGAGCAAACGTACATGCAAGCATCTAGTGTGTTAGCTATAGCATGCAGTGCATACATACCTACCGTACGCAACTGATCCTATGCAGTGTCTATCATCGATACGTACGGCACGCATGCGACTGGATGAGGGTGGTATTGCATAATGTTGGCAACGAGACAGCCCTCTGCTGCTGCTGTACGTACAGTACATGTATAGTATTGGCATACAGTATGGGCAGCTCCCTGATATGAGCAGTTGCGTGCATATCGTGGCAGTTCACAAAAAAATCGTAATTTGGGGGCTACAATTCGTAATTCGTAATCGGACTGAAAAATTCGGAAGAATTACGACAAAATCGTAATAGCTTGGCAGGTATGCATTGGTACAAGAGCTTTATGTCAAAGCCGTCACACATATACCTGATGTATTAAACGTGTGACCACAGCTCCATATGTGTACTGTGTACGATGTCTGTCCCATAGGATCAGATGATGAGTCAGTACCTCTACAGGGACCATCCAACAGATATCACAATCCAATATCTTACCTTAGCATCCATAATTTCTACATACAGTAAGAACTGGGGCATGTACTGTTCTTGGCAAAATTGTCTGTAATTATGGACAAGTGCAAATTTATCACATGTACGGTAATGCACACACTGTACATCTGATGTCTGGTGCATCCCAACTTTCAGTTTAAGACTAAACCCATGTTCAATGTGTACACTGTCCAGAAGGGACATAATGTAATTCACCCTGGTAACCGCCTCCCCTGTTCATAACACCCCATGAAATGCCACACACTTCTAAACCACAATCACCCAATTCTAAATTCCAGAGAGATGGGGTTTGAATCCGCTTTTGAACTGCAGAGATGAAACAAAACAACTGGGAACAAACTCAGGAGACAAACATTACACACGTATGACAGCATAATTTCTGTAAGTCTGTACTTGGGACATGTCTTTGAGATGTCAACCACCGACAGCCACAGAAAGTCAGTCACAGGTCTACGCAGACTTAACGAAAAGTCATCAACTAAATCCATAACGAGTCTTAACCTGTAGGGTCTTTCTTTGTCCAATTTACAGTACTGCAAATGAAGCGAATCTTGATCCTTCCATGGGCGCATGGTGTACACCTTGAGACACTCCATTGCCACAATACACCATAATGAATTGATTGCGGTGACTGCCTCCAATGAAAAGTGCATACCTGTGAAACACCTCAGTTTCCGTTATATGCAGTGATGGAACAGAATTCTTTTTCTGGAAAAGAATACAACCCAAGTGAAGCAGGCATTTCCATCACTCAGGGAATCCCTACTGTGCTGACAGTTCCATGAATGTGAGCCAATTCAGTGAGTCAGGTGGAGTACTTGTACTGTATTACGACAAGCTGTGAGATATCTCTGTCGATAACATGGCCGAACTACCCACAGTTGTTTACACATTAAAAGCTGCCACAGCTGACCTTGGTTGGGGTAGGAGGGTATGCACATGTGGGCAAGGGGGGGGGGAGAATGGAGAGAGAGCAAGGCAAGTAAAAAACTTAATGATGCAAAGTTAATGTCTATGAACTTCCGTGAGAAGAGCACCAAATAAAGGCAGAAATGGAAAACCTGTGCATCAATTCTCATGACAACTGAGAATGAAATGTTAGCTCTCCTTCAGATGCAGTATTATCAAACTGCATGGATGGGCGAGGCAGGTATTGTAAGTTCACAGGATTCGACCTCCATTCCACAACACCTACAGAGATACAGATACATCTGTTTATGGATGGTGGACATTGGCCCCTTGCAGAAGTTACCATGACATCGTCACACAGCTCACCATTTGCTCTTCGGATTTGGAATCATGATTTCAGACTGTAACTGTAGGCTCATGTTGCCACAGTCCAGCGCATCAGCCAAACTCACCATAGAAATAAACCTTCTCATTCAGCACATTGCAAGTGGTGCAACATCAAGGTTCTACAAACATGGCCCTATCTGAGACTGGATGACAACACTGTGATATTTCATAACTGTTATACAGTACCTGTGGCTAGCTTGTAGGTGACATAAAGTGAGGTGGTGTGTTTTCTTCAATTTCTTACCTGTAATACACACTAAGGGCTGAAATGCTTTCCAATGAGAACAAATAAACATCAAACACAATCTCTGTGTGGGAAGAAATGCATAAGTTTGCTCAATACAAAAAGCTAGCGCAAGAAAAATTCTTCATAATGAGAACTGCTTAATAATGGCCATGAAGACGCAGTGGTCAGTGTGCTCCCATAAACAGAGCACACAGGACCCGTGCGGATCGCCTCTAGGGGGCCTGCAGTCAGGCGAATGTGATGTACCGTAGAAAGGTTGGGCACAGCTAGCCAGACGGCTTCAGCTACAAATCTCATTTTCTGAATGTAAGAACTACAAACATGACGTTACAAGTTACACAAGCCACATTTGTTGATTAATGTCAAAAGGGTAAAAACAAGAATGAAAACGCAGGAAAAGTAAGAGAGTACACCTTGCTACTTACTAGCAGAGAAGAAAAAGAATACAAACTGCTGTTGTGACGCTACTAGTCATTTCATTTCACCAAATGGCCGTTTGACGTGATTTGATGTCCCACAGACATTTTGCTATCCTTTGTACAGTTACTGTAGTTGCAATCATGAAGCAAAGTTAAGGCAGCCCCTTCCCTGCTGTCTTCCCTTTGTCTTGACAATAATATGTATACACATATATTCTGACAGATCCTGTAGTGTTTAGATGTTATTGAATTACAACCAACTGGTATTATGAACTCATATGGATAACGTTTGCAACAATGCAAAATGTGCCGGAATTTAAAATGCACCTGACATTACATACAGTTTCAAGATCACAGGTGTGAACAGCAAAGGTACTGTAAGTTAATACTGTACAGCACACACAGTTTGTATGAAATGGTAACTGTGTTCACTGTGCATATTGTAAAGTACACAATTATCATCTCATCCAGTTGAAAATCTAAAGCACGATCACATCTCTCGAAGAAAATTCATCTTGAGCTCTTTTGCTCTCTAGCTCTGTCACAACAAAAGGGACTAGACTTAAAAAGATGAAAAAAAGAGTAAAGATGGTTTTTGGGGTAGAGAAATGTGTCTCTCACTGTAACACAATCTCCTGGACTAAAAGTTCATAGTGTTAAACAAATGTTTTACACTAATAGCAGGCCAGGTGTGCATTAATTAATGAAATCTTATTCATGAAATTATAGATAATTCACGAAATCTATGGACTATGACTTTTAGCAGTTATTCATAAGAGTTATCCATACAACTTCCCAACTGAAGCAAGGATAAAACTCATGACAAATGCTCCTGAGCACCATCAAACATGAGCTTATACGATGTTACAAACATCTACTGTACCACATCACATTATTTTAAGGATATGACTTTAACATTGTCTCTCCCTGTTTGAAGGAATATCTTGGCATTGTCACACCAAAGAGCAAAACCTGTGGCAACTTCTTTTCCTTCATTATTTTTTCTTCAACTCTGATCAAGGTGATACAATATTTTGCTTTTTCTTCACACAAAACTCTGACTTTCACCATGAGGAATGAAACGAGCACAGTTGCAAACATATTAAGAGTACAGTATTTACAAGGAAAAAAATATTTATTCCTCATCCAAGCATCTCTTCTGAAGGAGCTGAACAAAAGGGTGATCAGTCTTACCTGATGGGGTTTACTTCCTTGGGCTATTTGGTCCATTATCTTCAAGCTTTCTGCATCGTATTCCAGAACAGGGGGAGACTGAAAAATGAAAAACGAACCCTCTCATCAATTTATTCTGCTGTGCTGATGAACAAACTCCCATAAAAAACCAAACATGATAAATGGCTCAAAATGAAAATGTTGACACACACTAGCAAGGCCACAACAATCCCAAAATGATTTAAAATCTTTTAAATGTGAAGTGAGAGTGCACACTTGCAAGAGGAGGACTGTTATTTCACGATATCAACCCTTTAGGTTACCTTTAAACTCTCCTACAAATGCATCAAATAAACCTTGCTAAACTTTCCACTCATAACCATGCAAAAAGCTAATCATGAGCAATAAGCAATTGATGCAACTCCTTCAGAAGATTTCTAACACCTTTCATTATCACACTAATTCAGGAAACACCGCCTTTCAAATATGAGTGACTTTCATAGCTATTTTTGCCCATTCTTGGCTCAATTAACAGCTTTGCAATGCACCATAAAAAGAAAGAGATAAAAGCAAGCCAAATAGTCCACCCGTTCTGCCAATGGACTAAACTGCTTGCAGTTCTCACCTGACATTCTTTACATGTACAAAACGCTGAAGAGCACTACAGTACTGCACCTCCTTCTAAATAGGACCTGACAGGCTTCGAAAGCTACAATCAGCAGTTCAGACACAATTGGTAGTGAACTTGTTCACAGGAACAACTTGAGAGGGACGTTAATCGTCACAAACTGAAGGGCTTACTGGTGGGGTGAGGTCAGTTTTGAAACCTCAACGATCACCTGAACATGACGGTCTTAGTCAAACTTTTCTATTTAGCTATTAAGTGCTAAATTAGGGGATAACATGGGAAAGTTTCAAAGGAAAATAATTGTGAAGAGACACCAAATGAGCCATATGCATTATTTGTAAATATTAGCAGAAGAAACTTAAGACGTGGTGGACATTACAAGGAAAAAACAGTGAAGTTTAAGTTTTGGAAATTGTTTGACTCAGTTGATAAAGAATGCAAACATGCTGACCTGTCAAAAGTTACTTCAGATCCAAAATTGTACTGCACACTGTGCTGGCAAGTTTGCTAGCTCTTTTCCTTGTTCTATCTGTTATTTAATCCACCAACAGTATGCAACTTTGAAGACAGACTTGTGACAAGTTTAGCATGCTGAAAAGGTCAGGCTGGATAAAATATAAATAGTGAAACCTTCCAAGGAGGGCCTCTACACTTTTACCTTTTTGTCCTCTGTTTTTGACTCTGTTTTGTTTTGAGTACCAGATTCAGAACTGCTTCTTTTTCTTTGCTTTGCAAAATTCTCCTGTTTACTGGCAGCTTTTCTCTTTCCAGGATGCATGTGACGCTCTTGTTTAGGGTCCATAGGTCCAAGTGGCTCCACTGGAACAGGAAACCTAGGATGTACCATTCGTGGACCATCGTAAAATGGCCTTGGAGACATCCCCACAGGAAACGGTGATGGACCTGCACCCATGTTCATATCCATCTGCATTCTTTCTGGGCTGCCAAAAAAGCCTGGTCTTACACCAAAAGGTGGCACTTCAGGTGGGATGGAGGGACCCATTCTGGGCGGTCCATGCATTTCAATTTCTCTATCTTCATCTCTTCTGTGGGGGTTATTTGGATTGTTGGGCCTCACATTCCTATTCTCAAAGTTTCCATCTCTTCGTTCTGAGCCGACAGATCTGCCATGATCTCTGCTCTGCTGCTGCTGCTGTGAGGGTCTGCCATACTCTGCTTCTACACTCTCCTTATTTGAGGGTCCAGCACGATCCATTCCACCCCTTCCCTTTCCTGAGGGCCTGCCATGGTCCCTTCTGTCTGGATCTTTCTCTGCTGGTCTGCCACTGTCCCGTGACTGTGTCCTACCCTCTCCTTTAGCACCTTGGTTCAGTTTTTGGCGTACAGCATCAGGGTTCGGAATAGTTATCTCCATGAGTGGGGTAGGTCCGAAACTCATATCGCCTTGAGGCCCCTGGCGGAATGGTTTCTTTTCACCTGGAAATCTAATGGGCCCCCCACTGATGGGCCTACCGACGCTACTGTGGTTGTACTCGAATGACTCAAACTGACTCTGATTGGGCCCCATGCCTCTACGATCACCAGGGGTGCTCACTGAATCTTCCATCTTCTGAAACTTTTTCTTTATGTCTGCTTTGATAGCTTCAAAGTCGCCAGCTGGCACTGATCTTACGGGATTGACATCACCATCAACGTTGGATTGGAGGGGAGAACCAGACGGCCGAGTCATGACGCTCCAGAACGGCTGGTTTCCTCCTCTCATCTCCCTTCGCTTCAGTGACTCGGCATGTCTACTTGAAGGTGGCTCTTCAAAACTTCCTGCAAGAGAAGAGTATGGCACCTGACAGTGTTTCTTCTACTAAAGGGGGAATGGCAGAAGGGATATGCATATATGAGGGGAATTGCAAAGAGAGGACAATTTTCTACCTCATGCCCACAACTTGTACATATGCCTTTTGTTGTAAGTACAAGGTGGGGGGGGGGGGGCTGTTGGTGTGGAGAGTCAATTGCTACCTTTAAATCAAATCTCTGTGGGCCCACAGTAGCTTACTGTAGATTCATCTTGGGCCTTAGAGGATATACAGTAAAGTCTGCAAATTGAACTTATTGTGGGGTATTGTATAAATTTCTCTTCACTGGCACTAGAAACACTGGAAATGCCCACTCTACTTGCAGAAGGGTGAAAGCATTACACAGCGGCCTTGGGCAACTGCCATAAATGTGATCAAGATATTAGGGCCCTACTCCATAGTTTTGGAGGAAACCCAGGAGGACAAAGTTGGCTTCTAAATTTCACGACTATCATTTCACTGAATGAATGCAAGCATCATCACTGGGAGTCATAATATTACCAACTGTACTGTGACTGCTGCAGAAAATTAAAATATTTCAGAAACTTTCTTGAGTGGAATGATCAGCAGAGGCAGAAAAAGTCTGAAATAATGCTCTATAGTGGCAAATCTCATCCCAAGATGATATTTTCTGTAAGCTCAAGGTCATGCTGCAAATTCCATGGTATAACACTGCCATTCAATAAACTGTACAAACACTCACACTTTGAACACTATTGTATTTTGACAGCTTTTGCATACAGTGTTTTGGCCACTTCAGTGTGTTTACAGCATCAATTTGCAGAACTCACCCTACAGTATGGTCCCTTTTTGACATATATTTCATGGTGAAAGCAGATACAGCCCAAGGAGCTATTTTCTAATCTTACAATGCTAGAAATGATACTGCATGAATTTTGTTGACAATTGCATAATAGACTTCTATTTCTTGAGTCAAATATAAGCTTATTCGAAAACTCACAGGAGGATGAGGGGGGGGGGAACAAATATCTGAACAATGACTTTGCTGATCTCCTTCGTGATCCCTATGAGACGAATGACATGAACTTCTGTACTGTATGGGACTAAAATGGTAGTCCATACACTGTACTGTAAATAGCAGGTATAGTATCCAGTTACTGATGTTCACATTCCAGACTCTAAATTTCTGAAGACAAACTGAATTTTGATCACTACGAATGTTTTCGGTGAAGAGAACTCTTTGCAATTGCTGCAATTCACACAGTGCAGTACAGCACATTGTGTTTAACTACTGTGCATGATGGAGAGCTCCAGCGAGTTTGCAAAGACCTGAGGTCATCGGTAGATTTTATTCATAGGGACACTTACTTGGCATGTTGCTACGTGCCGCTGGGAAAAGCGGTCTTCTGAAATCGCCATCGTCTGGTCTTTCACCACCTGACATGGTGCTAACAAAGACCTGTTGAAAGGTGCAAAATGACAATTAACACAGAGAACATCACAGCTACCAGAATTGACCCAAATGCTAATATACTGTGGCAGATATACACACTGTTCAGTATTTTTGCATTGCAACTTCTTCAAAATGATGTCCAATCTTTGAATACTTTATGGATGGACCTGCCGTTTTGGGGTTGCTAGTGCTTTAACAGTAAAAGTGAGGCAATTTCTGAATGTCAACAACAAATAAAAATAAAAAATCAAGAATTCATGTAGGTTTCCAAGTACAGTAAAACCCCGTTTATCCGAACACGTCGGGACCAGACGTTGTTCGGATAACGGAAAAGTTCGGATAAACGGGGTTTCATGTTTATCGTTAATATGCTACCCCAAGTGAAGCATGCGCTTATCAATAAAGTGAAATTAACCATTGTTAGGTTGTCTCTGTGTTATTTCTTTGGTTTCGTATTAAAAAATAAACATTTGTTAAAAATTCAAAGTGTTTCGTGTGTTCTTCTTAGATTGAACTTCCAAGGAGGATAAACTGAATGAGGACAATGGATGTCCGTCTGGGTTGCGATACTTTGCTCGGCGGCAGGATAACACATAGCCTACACACGGAATCCTAACATTATAAACCAAAAGCAACAGTAGCCTACATTTTCAAAAAATGCGCTAAAATAACGAACATGCATATAAATTTTACCTCTACAAACGGTATAAACACTTGCCGACATGGAAAAGGAAGATGTCAAGTGAAAAGCATGCCACTTAAAAACCCAGACAGTCTAACCGCTATTGCGGCTACTTCGGGCGGGCGCTAGCTACAACATTGACAGTAACATTAGCAGTAACAGCGCGGTTATTTGCCTGCTACTGTTTGAAAGCTAGGCCTATCGAAATGCCGGAGTCTTGGTAGTAGAAAAATAACGTGCTCTGCTTAATTTTTTAAATAATGATTGGAATCAAACATGGCAAGGGATAATTCGCCCATATGTCTTGAGTAGGCCTACGGCTCATTTTATTTGTTTGAATCGTTTGTTGTATCGCCTTAATTGGATATTCAGGAGATTTGAAAAGTTTGATCGACTTTATCAAAATGGCTTAATCGTTTCCGAAGTTTAACAAGGTTTAAGAAGCTTGCTATCTTTTACAAGCTCGTTAGGCCTAAGTGTTAATGGGGCTATCGGTTCCCCTGCCACAATGCATGAATGAATTCAAAGATATTGCCAAAAGATTTTCGAAGACGGTGTTTATTTGTTTTGAATTTCAAGCTTTAAAGCTTGTTAACTTTCTCATCTGGGGCCATCAGTTCACTTTATTCTCACCTATTGCACTCAGATTTAAGTCTGATTGACATTCTTCCAAACGCGTATTAATTCCAATCACTGTATTGTTAGGTAGTAAAAAGAACAACTGTTGGGCAGCGCTAACGCTAGCGCCGCGCTTTGCATGAAAAGCCTAAGTTTCGTACACTTTGATAGGCTAGTTGTCAGTTTGGACTTAGTGACGCTATTGTGATTCTACGCCGACAACGAAGAAAGAAAACACATGGAGAATTAGCCGGGTATTTCTGAATCATGTATTCATCCTCCGGCTTGGCGGTTTAAGTTGGTAGTAGAGATAAACATTAACAATAGCTGGTTTAACTACAATAAAGATCTTCGAGGATCAAAAAAAGTTAAACAGAGAGGTAAAATGTTGTCAAATCTAGGCTGAAAGTTTACATTGCTTGTGTACAATGCCAGTTTTGCGAAACCGAACGGCCAGTTTGGATAAATGGGGTCTCGGATAAACGGGGTTCGGATAAGCGGGATTTTACTGTACATACATGTACTGTATAAATAATATACTATGCAACAAATGTTGGTAAGTAAATTTTAGATGTTTTGCTACTGTGCAACTACTGCAATTATTGGCTGAACAGGGTACTGCTGAGTGAATCACACTGTAAGACAATGCAGTAATTACAGTAAAAGAGTTGAGTATCAGAATGAATTAAGTACAAAACAAGTGCAATTCTACTGCATCATGAATGGAGAATATGGACTACAACAAAAATTATTTTCATGCTAAACCCTCACAACATTGCTGCTTCTCTCACAAACTTAGAACTTTCACAAAAGATATCAATGCATGTACACAATTGCTGAAAATTTCATAAAACAATGCATTCCATTCATGAATGAATCTCCTTTTTTTCATGACTGTCTAATGATGTCAATATCATATGCACAATACTGATTTTGCTTACAGTACCTCCAGTTCTGATGAAATTCATACAACAGAAAGTCCACCAATTTAGCAAATTTTGTAGTATGAATTTAAATAAAATCCAAATTAATAGCAAGCAATCAGACTTTCTTTCCACTTTTACGTTGTTCCATTTGAACGGTTGCAACGGTAAACAACAATCTGATTTTAATGCACAATTCGTTTATATAGCCTATGGCCAATTACTTAAATAATGTGCCTTGTGCTCACTGTTTTTAGTGTTTGTTTTTTTTTTTTTTTTTTATATGTCTCCTGAATGTTTTTTTTTTTGGATATGTCTCGAAAGGACTTCAATTCCGGGACTCGGGGGATGAGAATAGGAAACCGGGAGGGCGGGAGATCTAGACAAGAACCGGAGTCTCATGGTAAAAGTAAAACAGTTGACAGGTCTGCTAAATGTGAACAACGTTGGGCCTAATGCTAGGTTAGTGGGTCACACTTATAGGCTAGGCCTTATTTCTACTAAGTAGGCCTACTACTTACTACATTACTGAGTACTGTCATTTCGTTGACATAGGCCTAACGTTAGTCTAGGCTTATTCGACTTCAGTAATTCAGTAATTCGAGTTCAGTAATTTGTTGTCAGGTTTTTACAACCATACTGAAACGACCAAAGTTGGTAAAAACTGAACAAAAGTCCCACCTTACGACAAAATCAGGCGCGTTGTTACACAGTTTACAATTTTGACTGAATTTTCAAACACTGGGAAGGAGGCAATGACATACACAAGGCTACAGTGGTAAACAGCTGTGTCCCACCTACGAGAGTCCACAAGTGCCATGGAAAAATATTGATCTGTAAATTTTGATTAATAATCTGTCACAACAGACCAGTAATCTGGGATAACGAATTAATAATCTTTAATTGAAGATAGATAATCTGCAGTAAGAATTTAAAAATTTGTAATCAGATGTTAACAATTTCGCCAGTATTGATTGTTTTAATGATAGCACTAGCGGGACCTAGATCTACACCAGTTAGTCTTTTCAAGGTTACCCTCATCAACGTTTCCGCAAATATGTCAACAGTTTTGTTCCGAAAAGAAGTGTCGAAATTATTCATTGTATTCCCCAAATAAATTAACTTAATTCACAATATACACAATTATTTCCAGAAATGTCTTTTCATATATATTTTGCAATTGGGAGAAATTAACCGTTTTTTCGGGAAATTTCATTGTAAGTGGAAACCATTAGGTGCATACAAATTACAGTACAATATGTTAAAGAGGGAGCTACTTCTGTTTCCCATGGGTTCTCTACATAGGAACCCTATTTTCCTATATGGGAACCGTATATGCTCCCACCCGGGGCACCCAGGATTTTACAAGGGGGGTTCGATTTGGTTGGATGCCAAACGTTTCTAGCCTGGCCGGGATACATACACGTTGGGTATACTGGGGAAAATTTTCAATATGGTGGGGCTGGTACGAAACAATTAACTTGAGAGGTGGGGGTCGAGGCGAAATACATTCTGAAACTTCGTGTCTCACAATAATGGGGCTGCATCTGTACTGTGAACGAATCACTCCGGGAAAAAATATCAAATTTGTCTATTTCGTCTTTGTTAGCCTAATGCATTCTTTGAGATGGATTAGGAAGCGTAGTTACTTAGGATAACACCTTTGATACTTTTAGAGTCGGTGGCGTGCTGACTTTTACAGAGGAACAAACTTAATTATTTTTACATACCGCATCCCTGTGGGCTATATGGACTACGTGCATTCGAACCATTTTACCCACAGCTTTTGGGATCCCGACAGATGGACTTTATCTTAAGTGAGTGCAATTTAATTCCAGTCCTACACTTAAGTCTGTTTCATTTTCCACTCCATACATGGCCTATCATTACAATGGAGCAAATTCTGCACTGGACTTAGTTGATCAACCCATTGAGACTAGTAGGTTGCACTCTTTACACTGTGTGAATCAGGGTATAAAAACCGCACCCGTTCATTTAGAATGATAATTTAATTAGTGCAAGTACGCTACTGAATATATTGAAAGACAGGAGCACTGTTACCATATGAGAGGAGCGCTACCATCATTAGTTGGCCCGAAGCGTTCCTAAAACGTTGAGCCAAAAAAACCTCCCTGATTGCAGGAACTTGCACTTCTTGGGACTCGTTGAAGGCATCCGGCCTTTCTTTTCTTTTTTTTTTTTTGAGACCTCCTGTTTCAAAAGCTTACTCTTACTAGGAGTTGTAGCCAATTACTTGGGACTAACTTTAGTCCCGTGGTTTCCCATAGAACCCCACCTGTTCTTAGACCTATACATTCGTTTATAACTTGCTATTTCCTCATCTCTGTCACCTCTGTTGCACAAAAAATGGTGCCCCCCAACAATTTCAACAGATCGCCCCATGTCTGGGCAAACCAGCAAATAATACGACTGAAAAATATTTGCAAGCTTGAAAATACGACGTGATATTCGGTGAATGACTACAGGTGCACTATTTGTGCCAAAACTTCATTTTCTTTTTTCTTATCAAGGCTCTCGAATTTGAGGTTCAGCTTTTATTCCGACTCCAGTTGCGTCAGAATGGTTGTTTTTATTTCAGGACTGGGGGATGGGAAGGGATCACTGTAATACGGAAATAGGGTACTCCTCTACTACAGTGGGACACTCAGAATTTTGGACCAGCGACTGAGAATTGTGGAAGACTAAGCGGAGCGCCACCATGATCGTTGTTGTCGAGTGCTTAAAAAAAATAAGTTGGGAAAAGTATTTTCTACCCCCCCCCCCCGAAATCGCACTTCAAGGCTCCGCAAGGGTAACATGATCCGACGATTTTTCGAATTTTGTCACTTTGAAGAGATAGTGTAACTCGACAAAAAGACAATTTTCAGAATTTTAACGTTTGACAAGTTAATTAAAGACAAAAACTCATCACCCCAGACAATTTCAATTCTCCCAACCACCTACCTCTAGTCCCTCCCTCAGCCTGTCTGAAATTCCTCCACATGTGTAATCAAAACAATGGATCCCTGTGTACGCTGTGTAATACGAGCTGCTCTGCATCTTTCGAATTTGCTGTCAATCTAAGAGTACTGTTACTTAGAACCAGTTGAGAATTTTGCTTTCCGGGAGGTAAAAATACAGCTTAGGGTGATGCAATACAGCCTTTCAATCAAACTTCCAATTTTTGTCATTTGGGGGACTTCATTTAAGTCGTCAAAATGTCAATTCTACAACAAAAATTGTCATTTTGCTGAGGTGGTTCTTTTTTCTTTTGCATGTCCCTTCTACGCTTGCATAGTTCCCTGATAAGCAAGCTCCGTATCATGGTATTGTCAGATGCCAGTGTTTCGTATATATTGCGAGCATCTGTACTGTCTCTGCGGAGGAGGGACTGCGACCATGTACTGAGGTATGTGATACACCATCACCATTGTCACGCTTGTATGTGCAGTATACCGTTGGGAGGTTGACTTATTCAAGTCTTAAATTGAGAAACAACAAAATACAAAATTGACAAAATAAAAACCGGTCTCATCAAGCCATATACCAACCAAAATTTACAAAGAAGTTTACAAAGAAGTTCCCATCCACGTGATCCGCTCAACCTAAGGAGCTCAGTTGTAGAGCAAACCACTGAATGAAGATCAATAAATATTCAATGAAAGAACTGTCTCTCGAAAGTGAGAAGTGTGCCTAGGTACTGTCCATGACGTCATGGACAGTACAATAAAAACCGTGGAAAGGGTTTGAAGGTTTTAAACCCACCTGCTGGCGATTAATTATCTTCTTTTATTTAAGAAGGACAAATATTTTCCGCAGTAAGGGTAAACTACGGAAGCATACAAAGGACATGCTTTTTTGCTAGATTTAAGTGTCACCAATTCACAATATAGCAAGTTGGCTAAATGAATTTTGCTAGATTCAGCAGTAACCATCGATGAGTTTACTATTTTGCCAACCATTTTCTGATAGATTTAAGTGTAACCGATTCACAACGTGATAAAGCGGCTATGTATATTCTGCCGAAACTTTTGTTAACCATTTGACAAGTGAATTATTTTGCTACGTATTTTGTGCTAAATTTTAGTGTGTTCATTTCACAGTACAGTGAACTGCCTAGATGCTGCTAGCTTTTAGGGCAGCCAATTTGCAACTTGAAATATAGATATAAATTGCGAGATAATAATGTGAACTTCTCAGATATAATTAAATTAGTATATAGCTTTTGGCTACATTTTACAGTACAGGTCAATTATTTTGCTAGACATTTTGCTAGACCTTTGTCAATCATTTTTAGGATCACATATTTTTCTGAATAGAATTTTTTTAGATTTCAGTGAGACCAAGTTACAATACGATAGGTCTAATAAACTGGCTCAATGTTTTCTGTTACAATTTATAGAACGCAATTAATAGGCCAAATATTTTGCTAGATATATTTTTCTCCTTGCTATGATAACCATTGAAGAGGCACTGTGATATCTCGCTAAATACTCCTTGTTACTTAAATTTATATTAACTATTTTACAGATCAAATGTTTGACTAGAACTATAACTACAAAATGATTACTTCGTTTTCTGTTGAAAATGTAAGGTAATGGCTTCACAGCTAGGAGAGACCATTGACTACATCATTCTCATTATAAGTAATCTGACAAAGATCTTCCAATATTTTACCTCTTAAATCGAAAGGCTAACCAATAATTAATCAAATCATAAAAGACACATACATACACAACATTTTGAGCTGCTCTATAGGCATCGAACTTAGTAATAAAGCTTTCTAGACCGGTAAAAGCATACATATGGCACTGAAACTCACCTTCCATTATATTCCGTCCATAAAATATCTGATAACATATATGTCCTCTTGCATAAAAATCAAAGCCTTTGAAATCTTTCTCTTTCTCATTCATCCCACAAATCGCATAGAAGTAAGCAATCAATTTTCGTTCAAACTGACAAACTCGTTTCTCCTTGTCAGCAAAATAAAGAAGACTGATGTTCCTGGCAGCAATTGCCTAGTATAGTTCCTCAGTTCGGAAAGTATCAAGCTATTGTGTTCCTCTCTTTAAAATATTTGAACCACTGTTCTCTGTTCATATCATTCATGTAATTCTTTCTTTTTGTGCCTTAGAAACTCGTTGTTAAAAGCTAGCGTAGTCAAAAAAATGGTAAGTTGATTCACTTGAAAATGCAAGTTTGGCATAGCATTACCAGCTGAGATGTTGTAGTCAAACGCTACCCCCACACTTGTTACAAGAAAGAGTGAAATTCATGGCAACTATATCCCTCATTGAGAATCTAGCTTTGCTTTCATGGGAGGAGTAGATGTAGAGCAACGGCGTTAAAGTTCTTTTCCTTGTTAATTCTTGAAGAAAAGCTGACTGTTGAACTTCCCGCCTTATTATATGTTGATATAGGCGGCAAAGTTCGGTGCCTTTATGATTCCTCAGCCGTTTATCTCATCTCTACACAGGGAGAAGATATTGTACTCACTTGAGGGGTTTAAAGTTGCCCAAAATGACACTTAAATGGTAGCCCATTTTACACTCTTTGTAGTATTCAACCAGGACTTGGTGGGTCAGTAGTCCTTATTTGGGGGTGCCTCAAGGTATACAAATGACATGGATCAGGATTACCCACTGGGATTAGGGGTTAGAATGTGTCCAAATGTGTGTTTGTGTGTGGGCGTCCTTGTGGTTGTACAACGTAAAGTGTGTCACGATCTCCTCCTGTACGGTAAGTTGGATGACCCTCAAACTTGCTGGGTAGGTGCCCGGGTATAAGGTGTATTGTTCACCCAATCGATGACGTCATAAGGCAAACGTCAAAGGTCACAGGTCATGAAAGCAAAAACACATCTTAAGCGTTATCTCAATACGTGAATATCCTTGAGTTATAAAATTATCATACATGTAAAGTATTCAACACGGGAATATTTTTAAAAATATTGATGGCGTCACCAGATTAAAGGTCACGTCATTAAAGGTCAAATCGGCAAAAAATGCTCTAAAAATTATGTCACAATCCCTCGAAGACGGTAAGTCGGTTAACTTTAAACTTGGTGGGTAGGGAGGTGCCTGGGTATCATGTGTGTCCGCTCGACCTGTGATGTCATAAGTCAAGGTCACGGTTTCTATAGCGCATAAAACAGTGTGTTAGGAGATGGTAGTGCATGGTGCCAACATGACTTATACATCTTTGCCTTTTTTATGAATGCGGCACGTCACTTAACACAACCTACGCAACCATGTTTTGGGCTGAGTGATTATATCTGGTACGTAGCAGTGTCATTTTCCATAAGCATATTTTCAGAGTAGCGTATATGCCTACTACACAGTTGCACTGGAACTCGAGTTGCTAACGCACTGTGAAGATAATACTGAAGCACGCTCAACGCGCTTTTCAGGGCGTTCAAAACATCCAGAGTAACGGCACCCACGGATCTGAGGAATACTTTGACGAGCACATATTTCCTAAGAATTATTTTGACGCAAACTCGAATTCTGCGCACATTATTGAATACGCATGTAGGTATTTGTGCCGTTCGACGCATGCGTTGTACTTCAGTATCACTAGATCACTAACCTAAGTAACTTGAATATCCAGCACTTCTATCTATTTGCCTATATATTCTCTAGTAGATTAACTTTAACAGGATAATTAACTTGCTTGATATTCTGAAATGTAAGGTAACGGTTTTACAGAACAACATATTGGCTGCATATATTTTGTTGGATTTGATGAAATAAAAATTCTCAGGGTAAGTTATTTGACAGTATTCAAGGCCAATAATTCACTTGGTGTGGTTTAAATTGCAGAAGATTAATGGGCGAATCTTATTTCTACGGGAAAGATTAGCTCTATTGGAAACTTCAGTTTGTTTCCATGTTTGCTAGTTCATGAGTTTACTCATGTAGGATATGACTAGAGAAAAGTGCACAAGCATGTCAAATAACTTGAACATATGTGCCCAAGGGAGGGTGTCTATCTTGTTGGAGTGCTATTAAGCACATTTGTTCTTGTCTTGCCAGAATAATAAAGAAGAAATAATGTTTGTGGCGACAATTGCTTTTGGATCCTCATTTTCTCATTCCTTAATTTACTAGCACTACCCCCCCCCCCCCTCAAATTGACGCAAACGCCGTCTCCACTGAACTCTGACTATATATATCTCCGTGTCAAGACAATTTCAATGCTACGACAAGTAGCTCGTAAAAAATACTGTAATATCGCTCTTTCTTACTCATTCTGCAGGCCAAGTCCCAAGAGATGACATCACAGACAAGGCCGTCACGACCAAGAGTATGTGGGGGTGTCTCATCACCCCCCCCCCCCCTCACACAAGCCCTAAAATGTCAGAGCGAGGATAGTCAGAAAATTTGCACCTTGGTAGTGTCTAAGGTTACATGATGGGCCTCAATTTCTCAATAAATCTGAAATTTTATTTGTCTTGCTCATATTTCAGTCTAGGAGCGACAATGGTTGGAGAATCTGAAATGCAATTGGAATTATTCATGTGTCACACCTTTCCATGTCTAGCGCATTTTATTACTTTAAAAGACGCCGAATATCTGCACTAAATTGTATCAAAGGTTACCTAGTAAGTGATAAATTTCTCAAAATAAAAAAAAAAATTAATGGGGACATCTCCTGACTTTCAACTAGGGATGCACCGGATATCCGGTCCGGCCAGACTATCCGCACGGATAGTGAAATACAATCGGTCCCGGTTCCGGGAGGATTTTTGTCAAAGTCCGGTCGGATTTTTCCTGCGTTTTGTAGCAATTTTCAGATGTAATTGGTATGAAATGTAAAAGCATAGATCTCTCAAAGAATTAAAACACAGAATATGAACCACAAGCAACAACAATAATGTAGAACACAATTTAACATTCTGACCATTTAAGTGATTTGCTATAGTGATGAAATGAATTGATTTAGAAGTTCGTACAACTGTAAAATATAGGGGTTTTAGGGGTTCACAGTCGTGGAATGACTGCCCCAGTGACGGATGTTAGACCCAACGAGAGAGAAGTCAGAACCAAGAAGGATTTTTTTTAGTGATTAAAGTTCCATTTATTGCTGATTCGACTGGCACGTAGATTAATTAAGCAAGAATCAAGATGAGGATGATGAAAGAGAGAGAGAAACCGACGGAGAGATAAGATGACGGAGACCTACATAGTGTACAGAGAGACAGACGATGAAGTTTATGGTTTGATGTCCAGAGAGCCAGTGTCAGCGGCGTGGCGAGGTCGATGGATCAACCCACGCCGAACTGCTAAGGATCACGGGATAGATTGCTGACACTGACCAGTCACAGGTCAAATGGTTGACCTACGTAATTGAATGAGGCGGTTGCCATCCGTGATCTACCAATCACGAAAGGATTGCGCAACCTTTCTGAGAACAGGGTCTAAGATTACTATTTCTAATGTGTTCTATTGTCTAATCTGACTATCTGAGGGAAATAAAGAAAAAGTTAAATAAATCTGGGGTAAACACCGGAAGACTGAACTTTGTACGACCTTTTGCGTAAGGTGGGGTAGAATGACCATCTCTATACAACACAACTATAGCTTTTTTTTTCTTGTCGTATGTGTGTACATTTCCCTTTTAGGCTTTAATGTAACATCATTTTTAAGCACAGTATCCCAAATTAATCCTGTAAGATGAAGAGTAATTCTGTTATCTCCCATAATGCATAGGCTACTTAAATGAATGTGATTCATCCCATAAGATATTAAAATAAAGATAGCTATACAAAGTGAAGTCTTTACATTTCATAGCATAGCAAACATTTCTCTTGTTGAACTTGGATGAAGTCAAAACTAAGTCCACTGTTTGAAGGGACTTGCAGCTAGGATTTTTTTCAGAGGGAATGGGCACAGGGGGTAGTACAGTTTTCAGTAGGTTAGGGTTACAACTTTTGATGAGGAGAGTACAGAGAGCTCAAAAGTCTCATTTTGATAGAAACAGTGGGCAGTGATTTCAAAGACAGTTGCGGTTGCCACTTGCCATAGTACCATAGTCCATTTGTCCTGAGCATTAAAATATGTTGCATTTCGAAACATAGAAACTGTGTACAATTCTAATTTTCAAAAGCATTGTAAAAATCCGGTCCGGCCAGATTTCAACTAAGATCCGGCCAAATCCGTTCCTGCCGGATCTTAAAATTGAAATCCGTTGCATCCCTACTTACAACCCTCTTCCAGGTCAACCATAACTCATCCCATGGTTTTCCCTTCCTATCAAAACTATTGTATGACAAGTTTTTTTTTTTTTCTAATCTAGATGGCTTTCATTTCTTAAAGTTATCAATAAAGGAACTATAGCTCTACTTTGTGACGCAATCAACGACGGTTGTAGTGGTCTAATTAAAAACCTGGCATTTACAGAAAGCAAAAACTCTCCTAGAACTTCAGTTTCTGATAAAAGCAAATGTGACTGCAAAATATTGCACCAGATTTTGTCTAAGGTTACCTGGTAGTTTAAAAACTCTCAAAGAGAATAAAAAAGTAGAGCAATTAAAAACTGTTGATTTTGTTTTCGAAATTACCATTTTTTGCGACTTCAAAAGACGCTGAAAGAGCAAGAGGATTTAATAGGTGGAAATATTCTAGATACCATGACATAAAGTCCCTATTCCAAGTGTGACATTTCCGGCCACCTTAGACCTGAAACCAAACTTTCCTGGAACTCTCTGCGACAGTTGATACATGACGCCAGCGAGCACTTAGAAAATATATTATGCCGAAGCCGACCGTAAGACTTCTCCCTCCCGCCGACTCTATTTTTCTTAAAGGTAACTTAATTGCCGCCGTCGAACTTACTGAAGCCCTATTTAGTTGGCAAAAATATTCTAGATAAGAGCAACCCAAACTATTACTATTTTTCCACAGAACAATGTTCTGCTCATTGATCGAGAATTTGAGAGTTTGCTTGGGAAAAAATCAGGGATTACAGGGGACTACTGTTTGGGCTGTGGTTTTGGGCTAGATAAAAATTTCTCTGAAGGACACGTCTGCCTAATGATTGATGCCACCTACAACTCCTTTTAAAAGGATTTGACATTACTCTCAACTGAATATTGGCAAGAGAGAAATCTCACTTTCACATGACATCTAATTTGACCACCAGGTAGTTTTCTGTAGCTGATTGTGGGAATGACTGAAGCTGAAGTATTTGTTTATTTATTCCACTTCTTTTATGTTGTTTCCAATAATTTACATGATTTTCGTACAAGTTTAGTATTAATAGGTGATATAGCGTGTGACATGTTTCCATATTCTGGTACAGCTCAACTTGTATTTAGAGTCTACAATGAATCATGTACCCAGATATGTCACTGTATGACCGTAGGTCTTTATGATCGCTGGTAAGACGAGGGCCCTTTGCTGACTTCAATCAATCACCGAAGGAGAATGGTCACATTAGCAAAATTAGCATGGGAGAATATGCCTACATCAATGTCGGCGTACACATTTATACAAGTTTACTGATTGACACGCTTTTAGTTGCATAACATTCAATTCTCCCGGTCCCAGGTTATCAGTTATGACCACCTCGTTGTCCCCGAAAAAAACAACAACAAAGAAAAACATAACATTCCTTTAACGTTAATGCAAAGGTTGCTCCTTAGCGTAGGACAATACTATATAGCTCATTAATTCTCCATTAGAGCTACTGCGTGACTAGATGATGATATATTCCGTATATATTTTTGGATGCCGCTTTCATTCAACAGTGCAGGATTTAGCTAGTGAGCTTAGTGCTAGTGCTAGCAACGCTAACCGCCCGCTTTATTACGCCACATAGGCCTAGATCATACTGTGTGACTGTCAGCTAGTGGAAATATGCCTTTCCACTCATTCTTGGTATATCGTATAACGAATTAATAGTCATATCATATATAAAATACACCATTTTAGAATTGCAAATTCTTCTTAAAACAAAAGTGCCTGTTCGGACGGGAAATCCGTCTCCACTCTCCATAGTAAACAATGTACACCATTTCCTGTTACACGGGAGGCTGGCGCAGTTACCCTGTCTAGTCTCGTTGTACACATCGCAATTACTTTCAGCATATCAACTGAGTTTGCGGTGGTAACGATTGAAACACAACATACACTCATGGAGGTTAAAATGTTAGGCGGAAATCTTTTGCTACCTTTTTCTTCATTTCCCATCCCCAATTAGTCTGGACAATATATTACATTAGAAAATGGAGTAGCGCTCCCTGACACAGATAAGTATTTGTTCTTTTGATAACGAGACTGAAATAAAATTACATGAAAACGAAAAAAGAAACGAAAATTTAGGACACAATTTACTGTGACCTAAAAGATTGTAGAAAGTGTCTGTAATGTTATGTTAGGGATTTTGTTTGAACGACTGACGTTTTTGCCGTTTTGCGGCTGACGTCCTGACTATTAACGGTACCACAAAGTTCCCATTATAGTAAGCATCAGTACACTAATGAATTGTCTTAGGGCCTACAGCAAGAGATGAGAGACGACTTAAGAGAGATAGATTTTGATTCAATGATCAGAGTTTCATTTTCTTTGTTATTCGACTCACACATAGAAAATAAGTTCAAATTTGTTAACCTGTATGATTACAGAGGAAGAATCACACAAAAGAGAGAGTTAAATTTTTATAACATGAAAACCATGACGGCCAAGAAGAACGGAGCGCTTCTCTTCTTACAAAGATCAGACTACGATCGAGTGGCCAAAGCTTGTCGAGGCTTCAAGGGCACGTTGAAAGTTGAGGGTCAGGGGTCACTATAGCTAATGTGAACCAGTCAAAAGTATGGAAACCCGAATGCAAATCTATTGTCACCTGCCATTAACCAATCCAAGTTTTTGTCTGAAATACCTGCCAGATGGAATAAAGAAAATGTTAATAAGTAGGATAAACAGCGAAGGAATTTTGCCCTTCTTGTACTTAAGAGATACTGAAACTTGTAATGAACTTACTATAGGCAAGAGTAGGACGTATATTTCAATCGGGACAGAAGTTCCCAGGGACAGACACTATATATTTCCTGCCACACCGAAGTGTCTGTGTATTTTCTTTTTCGTGATAAATTATGCCATTATCCGTAAGCATTGGCGTTCCATAGTCCTTTTGCTTGTCACACCTCATTTGTCGTGCATGTGAGTGAATACTTGTATATAATTATGACAAATTATGTATCGACCTTGTCAATTTTGAAGCAGTTTATCTCGTTTTTAAGTGAAAAGGGTCCCCTCCTTGTTATGGTGTCATGGAAGTTAAATTTTATTGCCAATTAAGACTGGTTTTCTATGTGTAGTTGAAATTACTATACCACACAAACTGGAGCAACATAGCCTACACACTACTCTGTATTAGCCTTACAATTGAACCACGTACAACCTACACAGGCCTATCCAGTGTAACAACAGCACGCACGTTGCACTACTACTATGAATGGTTTAATGATTAAAACCACTTTTTTGCATGTCATGTTGACGCATTGTAAATGCCCTCCCGTAGTTCCTCTTGTAGAGTTGGTGGCTCTAATTTAGAATCAGTGCCCGAAAGTGACGGATACCGTCACTTGCTAGGCCTAGGCCTATATCGTACATATTCAATGGAGTGGAACAGCCTCACCTATGTTGAATGGGCTTCGTACTGTTAAAATAGACTGAATGTTGAATGGTTTGCTTAGCGTTTGTGAACAGGGTTAGGGGATCGGGCTTAGCCTAGGTGTCATGATTAAGGGATGGGGAAGGGGATAGATATTTATAGTACATGAATAGCCTATATTATACTGTGTTAGTTTTGTTACATGATTAGGCTAAGTGGGATTATGTGTATTGTATGCATTTTCAAACGCCTACCCACCAAATCCACTCTTGTAGTGTAGTGGGTTATGCTTAAGACTTATGATGCAACTGTTATCTTGACATCCTAGGTTTGAATCCTCCTCTTACCTCTTTCCCTTTCAGGAATAAACTTCTTTCACAGGTTTCACTGAACATGTTCATTTCACAGAAAATCCACAACTTTTAAAGGATGAGGAGGAAAAAATCTAACAAAAAAAAATAAGAAAAGATAGGGTATAGGCCTAGACGCTTTTTTAACTCTTTTAGTTGTCTGATACCTTGTTGACGTCACTTCTGGGCACTGATTCTAAATTCGTACAGAATTGGTTCCAGCTAAATGAGCCTCCTAGCTTCCACTTACTTTTCATACACTTTAGCCTACTTTTGGCACATCGTTTTATCCAAGGTTATGTTTAGCCTGCTCACAATTGTCTTGGATTTTTACAATATTACTGATTCAGTATTTCAATTTTACTTTAATGCTATAATCAAACTGAATAGAGATTGGTTATTGATGGGTGGCCAGTCTGCATTTCGCGCAGCCAGAACTGAAGATCTTCAGCGTGGAGCTGGCATTTTCTTTATGTTTTCTATTGTTTTTTGGGAAAAAACTTTGGCGTGGGCCTGACATGGAATGCACTTTGGATGGGTGGTATAATTGGTTTACAGTGAAAGCTTATATATACATCATGTTTTTGGGGTTATACAACATTTTACAAGAACATTCTCTAGTATTTCATGTCAGAATAAAATCTAGGCCCATGGTCACCAAACTGTGGGATGCATCCCACAAATTCAGATGCCTGAAAATTTTGGTGGGAAGCATAGCTTTTCAATCAAACAATAAAGATGAAATAAAAATGAAAAAGTGTTCAGTTCTGCTGAGACACAATTGAAATTTGTGACAAGTACTCACCATTTTTAGATTTCAGAAAAAGAAACTCTCAACACAGGAACAATGTAATTTGCAGGAATCAGCATAAATTGTACAGGTGGGATGCTTCAGATAACCGGCATTTTAGTGGGACACCAGGGAAAGAATTTGGAGACTGCTGGCCTACAGTATCTAGAGCGTTCATTCACTTGGTGTTATTGGATTTGTTATGTAGTAGCTGGGATGCAATAACTGTGATTCATGTAGGTACATACTGTCTGTATTTTGCAGGTCAAGATGGCATCAGTATCAGCAGATGTACAATGGAATATCATAAAGGGGCACAGTTGCTTCCTTCGCAAGTTTGGAAATACAACCTTCACATTGGTATGTTGAAGTTTTTTTTTTTCCCCCTACTCCCTAGGCTACTGGAACCATTTGGTTGATCGAACTGTAATTAATTTAGACAACAGTAATGTAGTTTGTGAGATGGTATCGGCTTACCTGTTACACCAGCGAGAACATTGAAAGCATATTGCACAGTGTCTTTGAAATTGTTCATAGTGTCATGGATGTGCACAAAGAAGGATATAACCTAGAGGGTGGGCTCCCTAGAACAGCTGTGATTGTGATTGTCATGGGAGCTATATCCTGACATAGCACAGCTAGATCGATTAGCGTAACTGATCCCGGCAACTGGCTGTTACGTGTTTGCCAGGATTATAGTGCTTTCCATGGGATCACACAGGCTATTTTGCAGTTGCAGTCACAAGTCCATGGTCTGGTCCTTATATCTATGTGGATGTATGACTTCAACAAGCTTGTTGATTGATATGCTCAATTTTGTGATTCCAAGAGCAGAGGTCACTTGGGGATATTATTAAAGTTAGTGATTTTGATTGCATGGGATAGCTGCAAGTTAAATTTGTTGCTGCAAGGAGGGTCACACCTAAGGTACAGTATTCTTTTATTGGTTTTGATGATAATTGAACCATTGTAATCATGCATATGTGTGTGTACGTATGTGTGCATATGTGTGTGTGTATACAAGACGCCCTACCTTGTAAACACAATATCTAAAGAAGGAATCATGACCAGATCTCATATTTAGTATGTAGGTGTACCACATTGAGTAGAAGAACCCTAGTATTTTTGTTGGAGGTCAGAGTTCATTTGGGGTCAACAGAGGTCAAGTTGTGAAAACCTTGTGAACATGATATCTCAAGAAGGGAAGCTTGGCCATATCTCATATTTGTTTGTAGGTGTGCCTGATTGAGTTCAAGAAGCCTTTTCTTTTGGTGGAGGTCAAAGGTCATTTGGGGTCAACATATCTTCACCTTGTGCAATATGCCAGATTCAAAGTGCTCATAACTGAATCATCAAAACCATAATGCCTTTTGGCTTCTGGTTGATTCCTTGCTGAAGGCCAAAGGAATCTATGCAATGGTGATTTCATGTGCATGTGCGTGTGTATGTACTGTATGTATGTTGTATGTATGTATGTATGTATGTATGTATGTATGTATGTATGTATGTATGTATGTATGTATGTATGTATGTATGTATGTATGTATGTATGTATGTATGTATGCATGTGTGTATGTATGTATGTAGGTAGGTAGGTATGTATGTAGGTATGTATGTGTGTGTATGTATGTGTGTGCATGTGTGTGTATGTATGTATGTATGTGTGTATGTGACGCCTTGCTTGTAAACACGATATGTCAAGAAGGGTAAGCGTGACTGACCATGTTTGGCTCAGTGCCAGCTGGCAGTGGATGCTATAGTTTAGCAACATGTAAGTATAGGTTTCACATAAAAAATTTCAGGAAGATTCTCAGCAGTTGATTTTTTTCTTTCCTACAAATACAGTTAAGGGTATGTGATCCAGAGCACTGTATGTGATCCAAGGGTTAGTTGAGCGTGTGAGCGTCAAATCACAGTTGTGATTCCGAGGTGTGTGTCTCCCATCGGTGGTGTGAGACTTTTATGTATTAAAATGACACAGAAAGATGCAGGTTGTAAATGTATACCAAATAAACCCTTTGTATAGTTGTGCTGCACAAGTTGTCACACTGTGTGGCCATAATTGAAAGTCATCAGCATTTGCCACTTATACATATTTCATGAGCTATAATTTAAGGACAGCCAATCCTCACATGGTATCATACACATTTATGCCCTCTCAAGATACCCTAACCATTGTGGTATATTTGGATATCACATCATGTTCTATCTTGCTTAAAAGTCTTCTTGAGACATGATTCCAGCACATTATGTGTATTTTGTCAGGATTAGGTGTTTTAGGAGAACCGCGCAGTTAAGTTCAATTTAAGTCTAGAATTCAATGATTTCTTGAGGACTTAGCATTGCATGTGATTGTTAACCTTAGATTAGCAGATGATGACCAACTCAAACTAAGCACTTTACTATTGGCTAATCGATTATGCAACAAAATCCAGGCTGTTTTATTGACTTTGATGAGTTGTACTCTGAAATTGCATAACGTCATTGCTAAAAGAATGAAAAATTTGTGTTGGAATATGAGAACACTGCGAAAACTGGCATCATAAACTCACAAGAAAAGAAGTATGTAACTGGTGTTGATTGTTATTATTTTTATGTCAACAGGAGCCAAACAATCTGAAGAATAGGCCCACCTACAGAGGCAATGGACTCATCCACAGGAAGACTGTCGGCGTCATCCCTGCCTCTGATAACAAAGGTGTCATGCTGGTGATGAAGAAACGAAGGCGCCAGAACAAGCCCGCCAAGATGTACAACAAGGTGACTTTCAAGAAGGACTGGAGGTCCAACTTGAAGGGAATCGCCAACTCTCTTCGTCACTACAGAGGCGATCTTAAGATGGTGAGTGGTCAGTGTAGGCACAACTAAACATCTTCAGCTTGTGTGTCACCCCCTCCTTGTACTAATAGTTAAAACCAAATTCTTCACCAATTCATCAGAGAGGCAGGCACTTTGATGAAAGATGCTTATATATTTATTTGAGTGTGTGGGGCAAACCTGGCTCTGGCTCACCACAAGGAAATTTCTTAGTTTCTTACAAGAGTTTTCAAGGAAGGAATGTCGTATCATCTCATGCTTTGATTGGTAGATGTGCCTCTTTGAATGCAACATTGGAAAGGAGTAAGAACATTTATAACACCAAATAAAAGAGCAAATCAACACAAAAATGTTTTTAAATCCATTGTTGTCACAAACGTTTTCAAAGAATCACCTCCGCATCAGGTGCAGAAATATATATGAAGTTTGAAAATTCTTTGTCCATAGGTAGAAAGGTGCAATACCATGCAAAATAAATCAAAATACAGAAGGCGATAGCAAGATACATGGAGGTATAATTGTGTGTTAGATGGAGGTTTGTTCTTCTTTATGAACAGAGCTTCTTTAACTGTTATTTCAAAATCTGAGTGCCAGTTGCTAGTATGGACAAGCATCTATCTGGCAAATCAGCTGTCCATGACCACACGCTTAAGTGTGAAGAACACAGGGCCTCTGACAGTAGTAACTTTTCCATACTAGCATACATTTCAGCACCAGATGAGGGAGAAGTGATTCTTCAAAAACATTTGTGACAACAAGGGATTTAAAGAACATTTCTGTGTTGATTTGCTCTTTTATTTGGTTTTGTGAATGTACAACTCTTCCAAAACTGACATGCAAATAGCTGAAGTGGTACAACTGATGCCATATTGGACTCCTCCTTCAAACCAATTAAAAGTTTCACTAGGAACCAGAACTTATCTTTTAAAAGTCATTAATCAAGCAAATGTTAATTTAGGGTTTTTTTTTGCTCGTTTCTGTTCATCCTGTCTGCAGGCTGCCCTGAGACGTGCCAGTGCCATCCACATGAGCCAGAAGAGGTCCACTTTTGTCAAGAAGAAGAGGACCCCAAGAACCAAAACCACATGAGAATGTTGAGGTGTAATTTTGATGCAGTGAAGGACTACTATCCTTTATGACAAATAAATGAAGTAAACAAGAACAATATCATTTTCTCTGTCATTTCTCGGAGTTTACTCATGTCTCAACTCTCCCATTTCTACATAGTGCATTGCCCCTAGAGGGCAAAGCTAAGCATCTTTTACATGCCAAAATTTATTTGTTGCCTAGATGATGATACTTTATCAAGCTGTTATTTGAAGAATCAGTTTGTCTATTTGAACACTAAACAGGCTTTAACGTTAATAAACTTTGCTTAGTCAACTGTGTTTAAAAGCAAGATTCACGCAAAGTGCACACAACATTCTGGTGAAATTTTCAAAAATCTTCGTAAAGAGAAAACTTGAAACACTCCCCCCCCTCCCCATTGCATAGACAATTTGCACCACAATTTTAAAACAGTTACAACAAGTGAACAATAACTAGGCAGATGTCTCTTTCTCGTATAACGCTCTTTCCTGTATTGTCGGAAGATGCTGTCAGTATCAATGTGAGCCTGCCCTTGAGGCTCTGACATCCTTCCGTTTGATGTGCTCTGTTACCAAGCCAACACCTGCTGTTATTCACTATGTGAATTTGCTCATATACTGTGAATTGGCCGAAATTATGGGGAAACAATGTTTCACTGCTAAAGACGTAATTGAAATAAAACCTACCAGCACTAAAAATGTTGATTTGGTTTTGGGACCATTACAGTCTATCTTGAAGTTGAATTTTCTCTGATATTGAGTCACTCTAGCCTGTTTAAACCAATGCAAAATGTGGGTTTAAAACAGTTCTATTTTTGTCCGCTTATACCCATATTTGCATCTGGTCACTGGAAAAAAAATCGACAAGCTGCAATGTAGAAAGAAGATCACATTAAAAAAAGAAACACCAAAGTCCTACTATTTGATACTCTTTGCTCGCTGAAACTGCAACAGGAGATGCTGACTGTCAATTTGCACAGTGCCTGAGATGACTGACAAAACATAAGAATGAAAACCAGGGACACAGTGCCACACACTGACAAGTACACTAACACAGACACACAATAAACATATCTTGAGTGCATTTACAAGTATGTGCCCTGGACCTCCAATATTCTCTCACATGGGTCCCACTTTAAAGGGCATGTCAGGAGCTAGAGTCACATAAAATGCACAAACTTTGCCTGGATTTGCAAAAGGCTGGGCATACCCCTTTGGTGGGGTTTCCTTCAAGATGAGACTTGACTTTTTTATTCACTCGATGTAACAGTTTTTGAAGAGTCCAGAAAACTATGTTCATCACAATTTCTGCAGGATGCAACACTTACACGCACTAATTAGGAACCACACTTGGTTGAAGAATGCATTACACTGAATTCTTCAAACCAATAATCTTAACTACTTCATTGCTACGATGGATCATGAAAACCTGTCTGGTTGCCCTAAATTTCTTACTGCAGATAAATATTCCAGTGACAAATTAAAGGATATTAGAAAGCACTTTTTTTTCACAGCAGACACTCCCACCTGTAACTGACATCTCGTTTCTAACTCAAAATACAGTATTGCTGTTTGAGGGAAGACTGCCCTGGCCAAAACATTTTTCATTTGCCTCAAAGTTACACAGGGAAATAACTGCACAAGCAGGTTTGTCGTTCTTCGAAATTCAAGTGTGTATTTCTCCTTCACATACAAAAAGTGATTGGCATTTTAGTACTTTTAGTATGTTGAGAAAGTAAATGGTCGCAACTTAAAAAATTTATCAAAAGATTTCTTTCAGCCACTTGAGATTGGAAAGAGAGTCAAAGAACATTTATTAGTTTGGTTTATTTATATGACATCACAGTTTTCCCACAATGCAATGCACCACTGCAAAATTGATATTTAGATACCAACAACTTCCAGACAAAACGTGCAATTGAGATATGGTTTTCACCAATACAGAGGAAAAAAATTTTCCTCTTTGCATGAGATTTCATTCTTTTTCACTAGTAAATGCCCTTAACTTTGCCTTCCCACAAATTAACATCCTGTTTGATAACATGTAAATTATCCATTCACTTTATTTGGTCAGAAGTACAATCATGAAAGTATTCATGAAACATTACAGAATATGTCGCTACTAACAATTAAACAATATTTATGACAGCGAGGCACATGCAAAAGCATTTTTTTTTTTGCAGCACCATTAATTGTTTGGTTGACTGGAGGAAGGAGCTGTGCATGCAGTTGGGAAAATATTTTCAAGAACGGTTCTTTAATGTAGGACTTCCATGTGCTTTTGTAGCACTTGTATTGTCAGTATGATCCGCACCGAGTCCTCACAAAATACACATAATGTGCTAAAATCATGTCTCGGGAAGACCTTTCTGCATGACGGAACATGACTTGCTATCCAGTTATACCATAATGGGGTATTATTATTATTAGGGTACGTTCCTCTTGAGAAGGCAGAAACATGTATGCTATCAGGTGAGGATTGGCTGTGAACAGTGTGAATAACATGTTTTTCCCTGTCTTTTCTGCCTGTTAGGAGGTTAGGAACTAATTTTTAGTGCTAGTGCTTTGAAGCATGTTATGAGAGGGGAATATAGGGGTTAAATAGTGGGGGAGGGGGTGCAAGCAGAGGTTAAATAGTGGGGGAGGGGTGCAAGGGGAGAATTTTGCTATGACTAAATGTCTCAAATGTGATTACTGCAGTAAGCCAAAAGTCTAAACATTTTGTTTTCTTAGGTATCTTTCTATAAAGCAATTTTTGGCTAACATTTTGATGGGCCCTGTCCCCCATTCCCCCACCCATAAATCCTGTGATTCTGGTTAGAAGTTTAAGCTGTCAAGTCGGGTCCAACTCATCATCTTTGCATGATATGTATTTTTGCTTCATGAGAAGTCATCAGTCTTAAAATTTAACAAAATAAAAAGCATGATGAACTCGAAAATGTAAACAGCTGGAAAGTCCAAGTTGAATTATGTAGAGTGAAATGAGGACTGTTGCCAGTTTTTGCAATCACTAATCAGTGTCTAAGAGACCCCACGTCAAACAATTGTACCCTATAACCACTACTCTGATTGCTTGCAGTCAACCAGCAGCACTCTCTGAACCATCCCGAAAAGGATGTGTGCTGCCGTTTCTGACCCTTGCTTCCCTGAGGATCACTGGACGCCAAAGAAGGCACATGTAACAAACTATCGTTGCTTGTCGTTTGCAGCAACCTATTTTCAAATCTTCAATTGTACTTGCGACTTCTTTCATCGGTGCTTGGTAACACTTATAAGACTGTGTAGCAAACATTAACAATCTTGGTCAAAATCATTCACCACTGGAAGGTGTAATTCTCATTGGACAACATATCACTGCAACACAAATCAAGGTGTTTGTGACGAAGGAACAATGATCACATGGGGCAATGGAATGATCTCTGCCAAAATGCTTGTCGTCTTCAAACCATTGATTAATACCACTGTGACCCATTACAATCACAGGTTTTATCCATCATCATGAACAGCATTTTTCCCAAAAGTAATTTAGGGGAAACAAAAGCAATCAAGTCTCCTTTTGACAGAGGTTCCGTATTCCACAATTTCAGCATGTGCATGAACTAACAATCTAACGGGTCACCGTGTGAAAAATAACTGCAAAATATATGCTGCTGTTTCAATGAATTATTTTGTCACTCTTCCTGGGCGATAACGTCAAAAACATTGTCATCCACAAATTTTTGAGAGAGTAATCTGTCTTTCCGCAATTCCAAAGGCAGCAAATTGTATGTTGACATCAAGGGCTTTGAAATCTGCAGAGCATCTAAAATTGGATTCAAACGCCAGTCCTTTCTCAAAAGACTATTTTCCAAGGAGAACGGACCTTCCTGAATTTTTCGCACCTTGATCGCCACTGCATTGGTCTTCAGAAACAGGCCGGTATCGTTAATCACTTTTCGCAGATACTGGGCACTCTCTCCGACGCATTGTACTTCTGTAGGTGAGAATGGAGAATATGTTAAATAGAGATTTGTTGCACTGCCTCAAATGCTACAATCATTACACGAGTGCAAGCGATTAAAAAACTTTAGACCACTGTTACAGTAAAATTTACATTCGTTTAAACAAAGGAATGCACAGCATCACATTTGAATGTTCTTGAGTGACCCTCCTTGTGGAAAACACTACATAAATGCAAAGTTGGAATGTGGTTTGCAGAGACAATCTGAGGCAGTAGAAAAATCACATGCGGAATATTGAGTAACCTGACACAGTGCAGGACTCTCCATCAGTCATTCAGTAACATGGTTCAAAAGTTCTTAGAAGTTTGGCTGATATACTGCATTATTCTTAATAAAAATTGCGTGTTGGACTTATCTGCCATTTTTCTTCACTAGTAGTGACATCAAAGTTCCAAATTGCTTGCAGTTTTTTTTTTTGCATCAATTAAGAAAGTACCCACACTACACTGTCAAAGTCTATCTCTCTACAAGTCACCTACATGAAATGCTCAAACCAAGAAAGATCACAGGACCTTCAGCTGGCAATGGCTACACAACATATCGTTTAACAGACTAAATGGTACCACAATGTGGTGGGACGGGGACGAAGTGGCGCACTACAGATCATTTCTGCCTTGGTATCGAGAATACCCAACAAATTGAGCCAGGACCCATTACTAAACTTGCAACCCTAATATAAATTTCTCACCTATGTTCATTATATGTTCGTCAAATTTCAGCGTGCGTGTCTAACTACGAACACTTCATCGTCGTGCACGTACATAAGATACATGGTGTTACATTAATGTGCAAAGCAAAACATTGGACCCAGTTAAAACACTGCTTCATACTCTCCTACCTCCAAAAAATTTCCTCCTGACCTTTCTGCTACCTGTATCTCCCCTTCCAAAAAACTCTGAACAGTTTGCTCAAACACACACAGCACTTTCACTTCTTCGCATTTTGTAGTAAGTCTTGATTTTTAACCTTCGTTTCATTCACTGCAAACCAGCAATACAGTCAATAAGTTTTACGTTTACTGTCATGATAGAAGTAAAATGACAAACGTCCATTAGGGCAAGATCCCACTGTTCAAAAGCCTCATTTTTTTATTATAGTAATAAAACTACAGAACACTACATTAGCATTTGCTCAGATGCTGGCAGGTATCACAGATTGAATTCCGGGCACCTGTTTGCAGATTTTCCAATTTAATTAGGATAAACGTTGACTGAAAGTATGAAGGAGAAGTTTTGATCAGAGTCTATTAACAGTTTATTGATTTCAGATAGAGACCTGTGTCTGTGCTAATTGGACAAACCACTTCATGTTCAGAGTCTTTCATTACAAGATATAAATTTGCATTAATTGCTGCCATCTCACCAATTTCTTACCAATTTCAAAGTCAGGAGGTTCAAACTTTGAGCACCTCATGTCCAACAGCAGACATGAAGCATCTTCCGACGGCTGGAGGAGGTTCCTGGATGCCAACTCGTAGGCCTCTTGACTTTGAATGTCTACTCCAGAGAGTCTTTATAGAGGAAGAGAAGCAATAAAGACACAAAGTCAAATACAAAGGAGAAATGTTCATGATAAAAGCACTGCAAAAAGAAAATAAAACATGCACTACAAGCTGATACATTCATTCAGGTTCAGTCCCCAAAAAATTGCATGTCAAGGGAGTCAACTCTATTCAATTTTGTAAATATTTGCTTGCAATTTATGAGCATTTCAATTCCTCAAACGTGATTTCAACTGCACAGTGTGCGCTTCCGCCATCTTTATCCTTCCAAATGTTTGTTTTTCGTTGTTCTTTTTGTCATTATTCAGAAACCAGGAGACTGAGATACAGCCAGCACAAAGCCAAGTGGGTGTTTTTTTTATTCTTTTGATGGGTGTAGAGCATCAATGGAAAAGTTGTATAGGTATGTTTTTTTTTGTCAAAGACACTGTTATGTGGCCAGCATTAGCAAGCAGTTTCCCTTCAAAACAGTTCAAAGTACTGATGAAGTAATTAAGAGTAGCAATACGTAGCTCCCCCGTTCATAGTCACTTCTTAAGATGTGATCTTTCTAAAGCAGACTACAGTCCTCCTGTTGCACTGTTTACCACATTCAGTCCAAAGAACAAGCTGACCCTTCAGCCGCCACCGAAAAACACTGGGACACCTAGGAAGGACCCTGTTCACCTGCTTGTCAGTCTATCTCTAACTGCACAAGTTTTACATCTCCACAGCTCATTCCCTGGGAATTTTGATTACACTTTTGCAGACAAGTCTCAGTACTTGTGTGACCGATACATAGAACACAAATTGATACTAGAAGTGGAAACAGTGCAAATGATGTCTGACCTGATAATCTCTTTCTGTGACATCCGTAAGAAACCATTAAGGACCTTCTCAAGTCTTGGCTTGGTCACATGATCTGTTGAGTAGAGTACATAATTTGATTTTCTTCAGCAATACGTCATAAAATATATTGTATTAAAGAGACAGAACTGGGACACTTACATATATGTCATTATGATCCACTTTGCAACGCCACTTATACTCTGTAACAAGGAACATTCTATAACTCAAACGTATACACCCTCCCTCAGTCGAAATTGTTAAAAAAAAACTAAAGAAAACAAGAAGATCTCTGAAAATGTCCGAGATGTTCCAAACTGTCCCGAAGTTGCATTCCGAAGCGCTCACATTTCCAAAGTACTTTGTGTCTTCAGGTGCAAAACACTGACCTAATGTATAGTCTTCTGTACACATGCATACTCATGTTGTTGTCACATAAAATATTTGTCATGCAGTGTGACGTTATAATTTAAAATGTCGCAGAGAAGGATCCATCTAAAAATGATATGGTGACAGCCAGGAAGGTTGCTTGTTGCTAAAATGTGAAGAAGATGCCCAACAGAGCAAGTGATATGTTCCATGAGGAGGAGTTACGGCCCAAGTAGGTGCAACGTTGCCTTTATCATTATGTGCGAAACCGGTACATGCCGGGAAGGGCCGGTTAAGAGTTTCACATCGCCCTCGATGCTCTGTACTACATTTATCGACATCAGAATGTTAAAGTTAGTTACTATCTACATAATAGTAAGACTGCAAATCCTCTCGCTTAGTGTAGGTATAAGTGCTTTTGTTAATGTAGGAAATTTTTCATGGTGAGCTGCCATCTTTTCAGACCTGTTTTCACTAGTCTAACTGAGCAAAACCGACACATCGTTTGCATTGACCTAACGTTCGGTACAGGCACACTGTACTTGTATTCACAGTTAACACATACATATCTCTGCCAAATTTTGGTTCAATAATACACAATTTTGTCATAATTTAACGTTCGACTATCCAATAAATTCACGGCTGTTTGAAATGACTCACTATCAGCAAAGTCCAAAGGCTTTGCTCACAATAGACCTTCTTACTAGTCACCTTTTCGCACGATAGTCAGAGTCTGAACAAATGACAGTTTCCAAAATGCCCCCCACACAAGACAAACTTTTCCAGTTTTACTTTGTCCTTGGAATTCAAGAACACCACCGCCATCTCCATTTTGCTACGATCATAAACAACACCTTGCTTTGGTTCTTTTTCACAAGAGACTGTTTTTATTTGGATGAAGTAGACCATAAAGTACACTCTTTGGCATAAGCTGGGTACACAACTAACGTTGCTCATTAAAGGCTTACGACAGTATAAGTACTGGCTGTAGCGCCGTAGCCATACGTAAGCCTGTACTGTAGGCGATGTAGCATAGAGCTGTGTGCTGTTCTCTGCAGTGCGAAGTGCGACATCGTAGGGCTGGTTTGTTAGTATCCACTCCTGACGTCACATTTCAGATCTCCAAAAGAGCACAACAAGTCGGCCTTAAGTGCCGAAAACGAAGTTTCACACAACTAGCTTCAAAAATCTGTTTTTATTACCAAGTCTGAAAAAATTAAAGTTGCACATGTTACAAAAATGATGTTTGTATTTCCTGAAAGCATATCTCGCATTGTGATACCACATCTTTAACCACAAGAATGTTCTGAGGCACAGTGATGTCTTCTACTGGAGAGATATTGAAAATGTGACTCTCAGCAAGATACATGGTTAAATATGTTGAGGGCAGAAGATAAAAGCAACATGTCAGAGTGTATTTCTGTGGTATGGCATATATGCAATACCACATACTGTACCACAGGTATATTGTACAAAAAATTGTATTAAATGTTTCAATTTAGTGGCTGGTTCGTGTGATCACAGATGTAAAAGTACAAAGGAATAAACTATTAACTACAACGATGTAATTCTTGTATTTCTTCTGTGAATGTCACATATCCAATGAAAGAAATAGCCAATCTACAGTATTCAGACAGCATGCACAATTAGCATGTGCCACACAATCCATTTTGCCAAAGGAAACTCACCGAATGTAGACTTTTCCACAATTCTGCCTTCGATATCGTGGGAGAATGTGGCAAAACCAAGCCGACCATGGACGGTGTACCGGCTGGGAAGTCTGGCCAGCTTATAAAAATCTATTTTCTCCACTCCTTCTTGCAGTGCTAATGCTAAAATTGATACGCAGAAAACACAGTACAAAGATCAATGTGAATGAAACTTATCTCCTCACCACTTGACTGCCTACACAATCCAAAATGAAACACTGTGAAACTGCATGCTGCCATTCTGCAATTTCAGGAGAATCTACTGTATGTTTATCTGAAATCAGCAAAACTATGAAACAGAGATGCACCAGGTCCCAAGTTTAAGATCCGGCCAGAAATGAATTTGGTCGGATCTTACCTGAAATCTGACTGGATAGAATCTGGACTGGATTTTTACAATCATTTTATAAAATAAGAATTGTAAAAGGTTTCTATGCTTCAAAATGCAACATCTTACGCAAAGGACCTAGGGACTTTTATGCTACATTTAACAATAACCTTTATTTTGAGTGCCATTAAATTTATAGAATCTTGTGAGAAAAAAATTGCTGTCTAGTTTGCAGTCATTCTATGAAATTACAAAGCAGGTTAGTTCAAAACTGTCTTTATTAGATGAAGTGAATCCCCTATATGTGTGGTTGCATTTCAGCTTTTACAGACATCTTTAAAAGGAAGGAAATAACAGTGGTGCAATATTTTTTGACATGGATGATGGTTTAGTCGAGTTTGTGTCTTGATGCAAACCCAGGGCATAGCTATGGAGCACCTGTCTGCTGTCAAACTACCTCCATCTTTCCACCAAAATGAAACAATTCAGTTCACTATACTCCCCTTTAATCCTCAAAAAACAAGTTAGGTAAACTGTCAAACTATTAGATCAATTCTGTTTTACACTGCTGTCATTCAACCCTTTCTTTCATGTCTTGTGTTTCACATTTTTGACAGATTCTCTTATATTTTATACCAACGGTCTCTGGTCACACAATTGTAAAACAATGTTGGACAAAATCAGACCACAAAACATCGGGTGGGTAAATACACTCTCTTGGTGTGCAATGGTCACAGTGGTGCCCTCTTAGACAAACCTACTTGCAAGAGCACTTCTGTTGTATGTAAAAACATTGTTACTACAATTGCCTGTACATGTCAATCATGTTTTGTACATCAATAACTTTCAATCTCACCCATCACCCCTGAAGATTTCAGGTCATGTCCTTCTGACAGGAGACGGAGCCGGAGGTTTTTGAACTTTTGGCCTCTCACCAGTGGATGGCCTGCAAGACTTGGGACTGTGACAGCAGTCAATGCATTGGGATTGTGGTCTAGTCTCGCTTCATCGGGGACGATTCTCACTACAGTCTCTGGGTGAGTTTCAGGTAGTTGGTTGAGGTCTGTTGGGACAACACAACACATGTACCAGAACATACAGCACTATTGCTCTAAAAATTGCCATAAAATTGTGTCAGAGGATGCTATTCTACTTACTGGTCACCATTTTCACCCATATCAGAGGACATACTGTACAATAATCCAAAAATGTATCAGATGTAGGGTAAATATGTCAAAAGGTTGTAGGGTTTGTGCTCAGTGACAAACCCAAAACATGACCTCTTGGTGAATTGAATAATAAGTATACATGTGCAAACAAGAAGATTCTAGAGTACACTTATTACAAATCCTGATGAAATTTGTTTGAAGTAATCAGTTTGAACTTTTTTGGAGATTGTTTTTTTTCTTCTTATCTCACAAAGCTGTAGTTACTGTACATGTTCTTGTGAAAGTCTGTGGAGAGAAACAACAGAAGTAAAGCTGCGAAAGGAATGAGGTTAGAAGAGGATTCGAACCCATATGGGTGAAGTAACAGTTGCATGACAGTCCTACCTCTAACCCACTGCGCTACGAGAGGAAATTCAGCTGATGGGTGTTCAAAGATATGTTTACGCAATACATCCCCGATCCCCTAGCCCTGTAATATATACTCATACAGTATACATATACCTTACCCTATAGTATGTATACGCTAATGGGAACATGGGCAATCAAACAAAACAGCACACCTAACAGTAAAGCACTCCTTAATTTCATGAGACTGAAGAGTGATTTGTAGCATTCCTGCAAAATCTAAAATTTAAGCTACTCTCACACAGTCAAGAATAGTCCCGTATTCGTCCCGTAGTACTATTCGGGGTACTTTCCGGGCGATTCTAGAGCTATTCTCACACAGTCAAGAATAGTCCCGTATTCGTCCCGTAATACTATTCGGGGTACTTTCTGGGCGAATTCTAGAGTGGTACCGGAATCTGCCTGGATCGGCCCGTTTAGTACCAAATTGTACCGTACTTGTCGCGTATCGCCCCGTATTGTCCCTGGATAGAGGCCATCTTCCGCCATCAATTAAAATCGTCATGGATGACCAGCTTAGATGCCACGGTCCAACATGCCATCATCTGTGGTACGCTGGGGTGTGCGGTGAGTTCTTCTTGCACTTGCGTTGATTGTCAGGTACGGGCCTACGAGGCATGTTGGCCAGGGGAAAGGTGGGCTGGGCCTAATGATGGACTGGATGGACTGGATTCTACTCATGAGCTTCTGTACTGCTGGGAGTAATATTGCATGGGCTTTGGGGCAATTCGGGAATAATATAGTTCCCGAATGGCCCCGATTTGTCCTGAATAGTCCTGAATGGTCCGGAGGAGTCTAAATACGGGACGGTTATTTTGGACATGTTCAAAAATTTTTGACCTTCCCGAATTTCACTTTGCTTGCTCCCGAATACCCCCGAACTGTCCTGAATCGTTCAGAACTGTCCCCAAATCGTCCCGAACTGTCCTGTGTGTACCATTCTGGACGAAATATGGGACTATTCTTGACTGTGTGAGAGTAGCTTTAAACTCAAGCCTGCCTGCCAGTAAACACTGTAACAGTAAGGGCCGGCATAGCCTAGTCACGCTTCACAATCACTTCACAATCACAGTAACAGGCTGTCCTAGAACGATATTATTTAAATTTATGAAATGAACGCATAACACTTACGACGATCTGTGGGCATGGCTAACCCACAGACCATCCTAGTGCTACACAAACGACTTAACATACACTGCCCAAGGCTCTACTTGAACAGAAAGATAGGGCCGACGTTTAGTGTACACTTAACGTTACTCGCTAGGTCGGCCTGTGGGGAGTGTGGGTTAGCCCCTGTCGGGCCATGACGCAAAAGCACATCAAACCTCGAAGTAAAGCCTTGCTTTACTCTAAAAGCAACTGTTCCTGGAAGAACATCGGCAGGTTTGTAAACTGCAAAGTGCCCATTTAATTTGTCGAGTGCCTCCCTTCGGATAAGATTGTTTGCTGATTTTCTCACGACAGCCATGTTGGTGGAAGGTGTTTCGCAAAATTGAGCCAACCTGAATCATGAATCCCAGGATTTCATCACAGGATTCATTTTAGTATTCGCCATATGGCAAGCCTATTGTGCAGTAATTCGGAAAATGGAGTTAATGGAGTTCCCGCACTATGGTGCAGGCCTACAAGCATACTTATCCATTTCACGATAAACATAGTTTTTGCTCGGACAACCGAGTTTATCTAAAATCAGAGTTGATGGAAAACTGAAACTCTGCTTCTTTCTTTCACTCAAGAAACAAGAGTTTTCGATAAACATGGTTTTTGGTCAAAATTGTCTACCTCTGGACAAATTCGACGATTCCTCACACAAACATAAGAAGTTCTTGCCTATAAACCACGTGATCGCATTAAATGGTATGGGAGAGTCAAATTTCTTCATATGCTATAGAACTTTGTCTAAAAATCTGTTTATCGGTCGAAAAACATATTTTTCGAAAAATTGAGTCACTTATCGACCAAAAAATTGAGTCAATCAAAACACACCGTTTTTCGCTCGATAAACTTCGCTTATCGAAAAAACAGACATTATCGCTCGAAGTAAACACGAGTTTATAAAGATTATAAGTTTATGTCGAAAAACTTTTTTCACTCGAAAAACAGATTTTTTGAAAACTGAGTTAATAGATACAAAAATGACTCCGACAAGCAGATTTAGGAAAAAACACCCTCACTTTCTTTATCGAAAAGGAGAGTTAATTGAAAAAACTTTATTACGAAAAAGACCTGTTTTCGGCAAATGAAGTTTTCAGACGTCAAATGAGTTTTCGTAACTATCATAATCTACTTGTGTGGGGAGTGCCCCACTCTGTTAAGCCATCCTGGCTTTATGAAACATTTCCCATCACAATTGTGTTAAATGTATACATTAACTCTTGTTTTTATGGTAGTATATTTATTGTGCAAGTTGTGATAAAAATAATAAATAAATGAAACGAAAACGAAACAATAATAAGAATAATGAACATTTAACCATTAAAAACTTCCCAGAATTTTATTACGCAAAGTGACAGATTCGAAGGAGTCTGGGGCTTAAAATAATCTACGATTGCACAGTTATTTTTACACGTTCATTCCTTTACTATCATGGGTGTGGGGAGGGGGTGACTGAGTCCCGACAGAATTATTACCCAGAGAGCCATCATCGGTTGGTGAGGGGTTGGGGATTTTTTTTTTTTTTCCTTTACAATTAAGCTCCCTCCGTTCCAGATAGCTGAAGCGGCGTTTCCCGAGTGTTCTACACTGCATGTAGGTCCTACCCAGTCTTGAAATGAGGGATCTCATATTTGTAATTTTTCATGCGAAAACAATTAAAAAGTAATGATGCAGATCAGGTGGATTGAGATGATATCCACGAATCAATGAATTATGCACTCCCTGTCATTGATTCTTTGACAAATATGAAGGTGGGGGCTGATCATCCTTATTTTTTCATTGGGACAAAGTCCACCCGAGAAAGCTGTGAGGAGGGACTAACAAAATTAAACCTCATATATGTTGCTAACGTAGGCCTACTATTGTAGGCTGAGCAGAACTCCAGATCTTGTGGGGGGTTCGTCCGAACACCCTGAACCCCCCCCCTCCCCTGGATGTGGGCCTGCAGTGAAGACGCGACTGATCTTAAGATGGGTTAAGAGAGTAGTTTCTAAGATGCGATTTGTTTAGAACGACTAAGTCTATTCAGCAATTAATGCACCCTTTTAATCCCCCCCCCCCCCACCAAAAAAATGTAGTGTCAATCGGTGTGCTTTAATTGTTGTGAACCGCTTATGCATAACGGTAGTTTTGAACAGAAATGCAAGTGCTCAGTCGTCCTCTGGCTGCATTACCTTTCACAAGTATGCAAGTAACATGTAGAAGTGAATGGATAAAAATATGAAACACATCAGTCACGTCAAAAACATGAAAGAAAACCACACTGATGTCCTTGAGAAATTTAGTCTCAGAAAATCAGAGACAACTCGGCTACAAAGATTCATCTACTACAGTGGCAGCTGTTCCAGAATTTTCCGAGTTCATATGTTTGGCCTTGATTAGTCGTCTAAGCAGCACTGCAAAAATGTCTCAATTGTGTTGTAGCAATGCAGACAATTAAAAGTTGAAAGATGAAACGAAAAACGTGCTGTTAGGTGTTGGAAACAAATTGACAGAACCTTTTTTCGTTTTCTTTGTGTCTTTTTAGTATTTTTTTAGATTTACGGAGACTTTTTACAGTGAAACATGCATATTTAAATCGAGACTTAATACAATCAGAGACAGAAATTGTGCTCGGATTTGGGATGTACTGTAAAAGTTTTATGGAAGTAAACAAAAATACTGATAAAATCAATAAATTTTAAGGTCAAAAGGAAAGTGTAATGTGTGATGATGTGTTGATTAGGCCTGTAGAAAGTAAATATTACATGAATTTACAAAAAAACAACTGAACCTATTTGTTTTACACTTGTGTTATACCCTTTAGTTTGGTTGTAGGGTGAATTAAGGGATTGCCAAAGAAAGGTCAAAACTTCGTTTTGAGTTTCTGACTTTCAGACTTTATTTCAGCAAACCACTAGAGTCTACTTAAAGGGAATACTGAAGCAGCCGTCCCTATTTTGAAAAAAAAAATAAAAATCTTGCAATTATCTTCCTCATTTATTTACCAGTGATGACGTAATTATGGAACATAAGTGGTTCGTATCATTCTCTTTGTAACTCCAGTAAAAGTTACATTTTTCCTGTTTCATTTAGTAGCGTTGACGATTTAGCTGAAGACTAAAAAGATTGCGTGTGTAAAAACCAGGAGGAGTAAGATTATGGTGGATAATATGCTTTTCCTTATTTTTCCGATGTGCACGCGATGTTGTTCGTGGACAGACGACGCCTTTCATTGACCGAAAATGACAGTGTAACTACTGTGAAAAGCAATGGGAACGTCATAGAAACAGTAAAAAAAAAAAGGGAAAGAAATTGAAAACAGTTTAAATTAACGGTTCTATTAGTATGCGCCTAGGCGATGGAATCAGCAACAGAACGGTCGGCATACTTATTTCACGTCGGACGCATTGACAATATGCCTCCCCGAACAGTCACCCAAAACCATTGTAACAGTGTCATTCATTCTGGAAACAATGTTCCTGTATTTTATTCAACCCTAACGATGAATTAAAAAGAAAAAAATCTAAAAAAAAAATGGTTGTCAATGCCAAATATCGCTATTGCCAATACGAATAAATATTCTATCATATTAGTATTTAAAAGTACATCAATTCTATTACGTAAAGGTACATCACTTTTATTTTGTAAAAAAAAATTTCATTAGGGGTCACTTGGTTACGTTAGATAGTGGTTAACCGGCTACCCGCATGGCAATTTTCATTTTTATTTTCAAGCTTAAAATGGGTCATTACCAATAAAAAAGGTGGGGGCTAAATGTATGTTTAGTCCCCCCCCCCCCCCCTCCACAATAATGCAAACTGTTCCAAGATATAAATGAAACAGGATGCATAATTCATTATGATTCTTGCATTATCTCAACCCATCTGATATCTATTACCATTTTTTATGTCAATTGATTTTTTCTCAATAATTTACAAACTTGCCGCAGGCATGAGATCCCCATTTCAGGGTTGGGTATATGCATCTTGGAAAACCTAGGATAGTACCGTTTCCAACCCTATGGAGGGTTTGGAAAAACAAAAACTTTCTTGCACACTCCACGCCAACCGATGGTGTCGCTTAGATAGTCTTGATCGCACTCAGTCCTCTCCAGTATACTTTCCTTATGTTTCCTTTTGAAATTAAAATGTTCATGTAACCTTGAAAAGTTTACTGTTTCCTTGCATGACATTGCTGTGTTAAAACAGTGTAGTCACATCACCCTATATCAGTGGGTCAGTCCTCACATTTCGCGACAAAATACAATCGCTAGCGAAAGGAAAATAAAAAAACGATGGTTTCAAGGATTACAATATGTTTCATCGTACAGATGAGATTCTGATACAGCTGATGGAGGCAAATTAATCGAAGGCTGCAGCTTCAGTTAATTGTTGGAATTACAAGGCTCGTGATTTGCGTGCTCTCATAATTTTTAGTTTACTACGCCTATTAGACCTACGTGAAACGGTAGGCTACCTGATGATACTGTAGCTCAAATTTGTCACAATGTTTAACCTTCCAATGACAGAAACCTTCAAATAATACCCCTTCTTAAAACACCCTTCTACTTGTACTTCGTGAACAGACTCGGGTCCATTTATTAGGTCTTAAGCATAACTTACCCTAACGTTAAGTTAGATAGCCAACCAGTGACTAAGTTTATCTACAGACTAGCCTATCTGATGTCGCAAAATGAGCCAATGGCAATTGTCGTGAACAGTATGAGGCCTAATGAAATTACCGACCGTCGCCTAGGTCTAAAGTAATTTTTTATTTAAATTTAATTTTTCTGTACCCACATTTTGGAATTATGTAACCCTGCAAGAGTACTGCTCAAGATACGACCAAATTACTGAAGACCTTACGCAACACGGTAATTTGTAGGATTACTACCCGTGTGTACGTCAAAGTATGGCGTATCTTACTCAATGCACAGAGTCTGTGTTACATATGCGTGCTCTACTGCATGTACTTGTAATGATCGACAAGGCGTTGTCGATTGTCTTTCAGAAGTAAGATCACATCACGTAAGTAGCTGTATGCATCCGCCGCACTCGTACGAAAAGTTCAAAATCGAACACCAGCATTTACTGATTTGTAAATATTTGCAATCCCTATATTGAACTTAATTTGGGAAACAAATTTCACGAGTTAATCAGAAATGATTAGTGACATCATTTGAGAAATAGATGGTCTATGTTTTCATGACGTACGAGGTAAGGGAGTGTTTAAAACTTAGTGCACTCAAAACAAAGACTTAACATAAGAAATTCGCAAAAGGAGAATATGGCTGCATTAGATTACGATATGCTATCGTAATCCAAAAACTAATTTGAGGAAGTACAAGAACGACATTCCGTAAGTTATTGTGCAATATACCATATACTAGGAATGAAGTGAGTAAACTTCAACACTATACATCTCAAATAATCATCGTCTAGCGAAGATGGGAATTGGACCATTTGAATTCAGATTTTAAGATTCGTGGCAAATACTTGCTATTTTTTTTTTACTTTTTGTGCACTTAAATATCAGAATTCATACCGTTAAGTCATTTTTCTGTATTAGTGCGTGTAAAAGAGAAAAGCCTCTTCCATAATCGTCTTAGACTTGAAAATACTGCCAAAGGTTTGTGACTTTTTTGTTTGTTGAAATCATATTCCAAAAGGATTATAATCCTAAGTAGCAACGGGGGGATGAAAGCAACTCACTGGGAAAATAATCGACCAGGCGGAATTTCCAAAACGTGTTCGTCGCGTTTAAAGCAGATTAAGAGCTGAGGATACTCCTCTCTTTCTTCTTTCTGTCAACTTTTTGTACATATTCCTAATACAGAGATCATGCAAACACAAGTTATCTTATTCTTTCAATGAATCATATATGTCAATAGAGAATTTTCACCGCCTATGGTTGCTAGAATGCAAATATGCAAGTATGGTTCCATAGAGTCACAGCAATTAAGAGCTTTAACAAAGTTTGCATCAAATAATTCAGATATTGAACAACATCGTGACTGTAAGCGGGGCACCGCGAAAAAGAGATTAGCAATACTTTTCTAAACGTTGTAGTAAAATGTACTTCGTGACATGAAATATGTACACTATACTCTTCCATTAAACTCGGTTTTCTCCTCCACCAAATTCATAATAAACCAAGTAAATATATGTAGGCCAGGTTATAAGAGACTTGACACAACAAGCCAAGCGCAGATCCAGAAGGGGGGGGGGGGGGGACTGCACACTCGTCGCTCCCCCTTTTTGATGGAAAGGAATTTAATTTCTTAAAATGAGCAAATAGATATCGAGAGTATGCTTCAGATGAAGGAAATCTCATCTAAGCACATGCAGAATTCATTTGGGGGGGGGGGGGATGGAGGGGGACTTCTAAATCCCTCGCTGTCGACTCTATACCTTTGGTCGACGGTGCGTGATCCCCCTTTTTCTTTCGAAATCCTGGATCTGCCCCTGCAGACAGCCTATAATTGGGCAAACGTTTGCTGGATCCTAAGTAGTGAAGTTACCGATAATACACCAGTTGAAGCCTTCATAATTCTGAGACACTGTTCATACTATAAAATTCAGGTGAGGGTTTTTTTTATATATATGTTGTGATTAAATCCGTAAGTGTGTCACTTCAGTACAGAATTCACCATACACGACTTCGTAGGGGTTTCGCGAATGTAATATGTATTTTGGAGTACCAATCGCTGTATGGGAGTACTCATAACTTCATAACCATTTCTATCAAGACAACACAATATCACAGGAAAACAATAAATTGGTCAACGTGGTATAATTCTTTGGCCTTCCTTGGCTCCATCACAGAAGTTCATACAGTGGTACAAACACGCATATACTAAGAATACTAAGGGATAAAACAATAATTTTAGCTGTACTTTCTTTCTTGCAGTGTGCAAGTTTACAGAACTCAAGATGAAAATGATGAATCCATTTTCAGTAAACCTGTTTTGCCAATTATTTCTTTAACTTTCACAAATAGCTATGTGCACTTAAAAATGTATAATCATTAATGCGTTCACTATCTCTTCAATTAAAGGTATTAAAAAATCAATTACTGTTTAAACACACCGTCGTAAAATCAGCTTTAGCGTTAGCACCCCCTCCCTCCCCTCCCCCGCAAAAACAGTTTCTCGATTCAATCACATGACCGATTATGGATGCCTGGGGGCTTGTTTTTTATTAAGGAATAAAAACTCCCCCCCCCCCACGTAGTATCGCTTCCATGTGCATTTTGTTTTTGAATTAAAATTTGATCCTCGACGTCCTCTTTGACGGGTTTTCTGTAAATGTATCGCCTCACATTACTCCGACCAAATCTCACAATCAAGAACACTCGGGATATGGTATATAGTATCAAATAGAGCCCAGAAAGAATACACTGAAGATTGATTCGCAACAAAAAGCACCTGACGACGGTATTATTCAGAAGTCATGAAAGTGATCAGCCAAATCAAATATTTCTTTTAATGAATTCTTATAACTGCCAAAAATAAATATTTAAGGTAGGCCCCGTTTTTAATTTTTTTTTTAACATTCATGGAGATTTATTTTCTATATATGTTGGATGTGACAGAAGGAAAGCTTTCCATCGATCAATGTATTTTAAATGTTCTAGAATCAATCCTTCGTGAGACTCATGACAACGTATATACATTAAAGGTGGACGTTTTCAGGTTAATTCCTCCAGGATAGAGTCACAACTTTCTACAAGTGACTTAAATGTAACATTTAACACCTCCTAAATGTAAGGAGTTCACTGTATGTGTGCGTGTGTTTGTTTTGATGGGGAGGGGGGGGGGGACAGGGACAAACGAAGCACATTCAACACTGTTTGTACCAGAGCCGCATTTTTTATGGCAATTGATGGCACAAAGAAACATTTTTCTCCTTTTTTTTTGCAATAAAGGTGGTCTGTTTTTTTTTTCTCATCTCATGCAAGTCCCTTGTATTTAAATCGTCTCTGATAAATGTCAAAAGCATTGATTCAGAATCATAACTTCACAGTTATATGAACCATGATCCAACCCCATCCCCTATAAACGCACATTACACATTTTTCATCGAGGCTTCCCTTTGTAATTATGGGAATCGCGTTTACGCTATTATTTCTTTGGGGAGTGGCATGATCTTCACATTTTCTAAGAAATTGGAAATTTAGTAGAACACACAAAAAATTGACCGAAGCACGCGCTGCTCATTTTTCTTTTCTTTGTGCTCTCTTCAAATATGCAGCAACTTCCCGACTGATGGTAAGGAGGGTGGGGGAGGGAGGAGATTTTGCCCGCGTTATGTGTAATTCTGACGAAATAATAGTTTCCCCACCGAAAAACCCAAAAGTGTCATCGAGCTCAAGTTTGAGTTCTTATAGTTTCCAGGGAAACAAGGAAAAAATCATTTTAAAAAAAGAAAACAAAAAACAAATTTTCCCCGCCCTGTTTGTTCATACATTTACCGAGTTTACCGAGTTGTTACATAAATGCTAACGACAGTTTTTTTTTGCTGCTGCTGCCTAGGCGACAATTTTATTTGATCACTAACGTGCACCCACCCTTCTCCCGCACCCTCCTTGCGGTGGCGCTGCTCTTATCTGTGACTCATATTATCGTCAACCTTATGTATTCCCGTACATTGCTCACCTAAGTGAGCAATGTACAGCAACTGACCAATTTTGAAAGGTTCTGTGTTAAAGTTTGTTTGTTTTTTTTGCAAATGGTGTTGTTCTGCTAATGAGTTCATGTGATAAATCCCATTAAGTTACACCATGTAACGTAAAATAACCAGCGGAAACGACGTATCCTTTAATTTTAATCCTTTAGAGCTTATCAGTAGCAAGATCATACTGAACTTCATTTCGCTGAATATATGCGTCATGTTACTATTTCTTTGAAATCACGCTTCATCACCAAATAATTGACATGTACATTTATTCATATTCATAAAATGTCAGATAAAATGTTAATATGTTTAGGACCGTACATCAGACTATATTTTATACTTGCTTAAACTTTACTTGAAAAAGATGTCTGAGATACGGCTATACGTTTTAGTCTGGTAGATTTGACGTTGAGTAAATATATGTTTTTATTTGATTGTTGCATGCGTTCCTCAAAACACCAGGATGCGAATTTCGTCTGTATGACTGATGCACCCATAAGTTCAAGCTGAATTTAGAGAACGCAGCTTTTGTGTATAGTTTGAAACTATTACCAGTGATCACGCATAGTAGACTAAAACGTATCAGGATCCACTAGGTAAGTTCGACGTACAAGTGTATTGGTTAGTATTAGGCCTATATACTTAGGCCACTATGATTGTCATCAAATCATGCATATTGCACCTGTTCAAGTATGTAGTGTTCCGGTGCCTCCTCGAACACAACGTATGCTGTGTTATTAGCGGTTAATACTGTACATGCATGCTGGGAGAATTGGCTGGTCTGACAGAGAACCTGGCTGTGTTACAAATTACTAACTCAGAGTAGTTTTTACTGTGTAATGATGTTAATTTATGAGCGTTTACTAGTGTACATGCTAGGAGAATTGGTTGACATATGATCGAGAACATCTCCAATAGTTTCCCAACTCTTGTTTGTTTATAAGTCTCACACAGAAATAAGCACGTGAAACAAGGAAAGAAAGAAAGAATGAAAAAGTAGAATATTTCAATAAATCACTGCGTTGTGGTACGATGTTAAGCCTTTACATAATTAGTCAACCTTCAAAGCATGTTATCCAGAACAGTGAGTCTCAGCGCGTCATCACTTTTTCTCAAGGGATTTGTCATCGCCCAATTCTCCTTCACAGAGTGGCATGTCCGCAGTAGTTTGAACGCGTATCTTTCGACGATAAATTACGACTGCTGCGACCAACACTAAAACTGTGAATACAACCCCTCCGATGATCAAATATGAAATGTTAAGACCCCATAACTGTGACTGCATCATCTCTTTTTCTCTTGCTCTTTCTTCCTCTTCTGCTTTCTCTCTCGCTTCCTTCTCTCTCAAGCAAATGTGCTCGAAGTCGACATCGGTTATATTCTGCCCTTGGTACGCTTTTGGTTCTTGGCATTGTGCATCATTTTCTGTACGAGTTTCAGTGAACCAGTCCTGCAAAGATTTCATTTCGCAATTACAGTACAACGTATTTTCCGTCAAAATGATATCGAATGAGAACTTCCCTCTCAGAAGGTTCTTGGGGAGAACGGAGAGGCGGTTCCCTCTCAAATCCACTTCCTGGATAAAATTCAATCCATTAAGAGAGGCTGCATGAACACTGGTGATGGCGTTGTGATCCAGGAGAAGCCATTTCAGCTTGGTGTTTTTGATGAACGCTTTGCTCGGCAGAGTAGTGATTTGATTGAAAGAGAGTGACAAGTGCGAAAGCTTTGTCAGTCGGGAAAGTAAAGCAACCGGAACATCGGTCAATTTATTTCGGGATAGATGAAGGGTTTCAAGACCATGGTTGCCAGGTCCAAAGAGTTGGTCTTCGATGGTAGCAATCGAGTTGTTTTCGGCATTGAAGATGAGCAAGTTGCCGAACCCAGCCAACGACGATTTGGTCAGTGTTTCGATTTTGTTACTGTCAAGTAAGAGCTCCTCGCAGGCAAACGTCACAGAGGTATTCTGTGTCAGGGAAGGTATTTGTCGAAGTCCGTTCCCGGAGAGGACAATCGTTTCGATGTCGTCATGGAAATCATCCCAATGTCCCAAGAATGGTCCCACGAGGTTATTGTGAGAGAGGTTCAAGTTTACCAACTCGGTCAACCCCGTGAACGCATGCTCCCCTAAGGTTCCAATGTCGTTGAAACTTAGGAGAACAATCTTGAAGACATTGTCGAACCGTAAAGTATACGAAGGGATGGTTGTAATCAGATTGTGGTCCAGGTCGATGTAACTTACTGCGGGTGCTGATTTTAATAAGACGGTAGGGATGACGGTCAGTTTGTTATGACTGAGAATCACACTCGTGAGACGTGTGTAATCCACCACGAACAGCTGCTCCGTCAAGGTGGTTATACCGTTAAACGATAGATCCAAGACTTGCATGTTAGGTAGATAAGGTAATACGATGGTCCCACTTTGCAATTCGGGTATGTTGGTGTATTTTGCTTCGAATTTGTAAACCCAGGTGAGAGACTGGGTGAAGTTGAAATCCGTGATGTTCTCACCACTGCACTCAATTACTGGCCAACATTCGTGACACTTGCATTGTTGAGGGCAATCCCTCGGAACGGCACGGCAACCTAACCCTGCGGTAATAAAGCTGGAGAAGACAACGTAAGTAGCTATCCACTGCATCGTCGATGGTCCACGGAGCAGACCTCCTGCAGAGTTAGACGTCTTGCAATACTAATAAAGAAAGAAAAGGAAACGTTTTACAGTCTTTTTTTTTTCAAAGTCAACTCTATCGCATTTAACTTGATAACAAAATTTAAGAGACACGATTCTTGTATGGTCCTAGTTCGTGAAGTACTGTAATACACTGCAGGTACGGTAACATCAACCGATTTGTCGTTCAACGTTCAATTCATTACTTGTGGTACATTTACAACTAAGCACACTTTCAGTGTTATCATTTACAAGATTTACAAGAACGAATTCAAAATTTTAAGGATCGAGGCTGAGTGTTTTATCAATTTCAGCGAATATGAATAGCAAAAGAAAGGAGTTTTGTCACGTTTCCCAAAGAAAAAAAAAAGAAACGGGACCAGCACAATGACTTTTAGGAGGGGGGGGGGGGGAGTACAAACGTAGGCGAAAAGTCAATTTCTGAAATAAATGACATGATTGTACATGCAACGGCTGTACTCATTATTTATGGCATTTTCAATTTTATTTTGTCAAATGGAATTCGATATTCCATAGAAAGAAAACATATCTAAGTGGGTTATAAGCTCGTATCTGTCCTCAGGTTCACCATTCCTAGTTTTGCACGATCTTTAGTTTGAGGGTTAAGTTTTTCTTTGTAAGCCTTCGACGGACGTTTGATGCCATTGTCGGGTCAAGTATACCGTGATAACTTTGCTACACTTAATTCAGGAGTTACTTTTTGCCAAAACAATAAGTCACTTTCAACTCATGATACCTGAACATGATCGGACGAGAAAACTGTTTGGCCATGGGTCACTGAAATGACAAATCTTTGTCAAGGATTTTAATTTACATATGACGTAACCGTCCAGGATATGGAGGAGGTTCCTTCCATTTTAGAAAGTTGGAGATGGACGATATTTCATTGATGATGTGTGTGTTTGGGGGTTAACGTTGAGACGTCAATAGTCCAAAGTTCATACTCTCAGTATTATGAAAACTTGTAATTGCCATTACATCCCAGATCGTTAGCTGTCATATGTCTTTTGATGTATTTTTCTTATTCAGTGACACACTGGGAAATCGTTTGACATCTTTTGATCTTGTGAAAACACTGGTTGAAAAATAAAGAACGAATATTAAACTGAAATTGCCATCACTACAGGGTTTGCTAGCAAAAGTACGGTCCTCTGTGTAAGTATAGTCGATGCTAATTCTGGTGACGTCATGTTTAAACGAAGTGAATAGGTAGACTTGATTTATCTTTGATATTCTGTATCACCTCATTCATATAAACTGTCAACAAACTATAGATACATAACATGATTATTTTATTCGTGTTAACACATGCTGCAGGATCCTGAGATAGCGAAAGTATGATATACCTCATCAGCTATGCATGTCGGGTGTTCCTTTTTATATATCGCTACGGTAAAAGAAAAAACAAAACCTTCATGAAATTATATATTACATTAAAGGCTTGAATCACCTACCTTTACGATGGTTCTAGACGCGTGGATTGTTTCTTGGTTTATCAAAAAACCATGCCGACGGTAACTATCACTGTTTAGCTCAGTTTTTCACAGACAAAAATGTTCCCACATTCACAGAGAGAATTCTGGGGAGGGATTTTCCAAAATTCTTGTTCACAAGATATTAACCAAGCTCATAAAACATCTGCAAAGGAGATTCAATTTTTTCTTTTCACAGTTTTGTCATGAGTACCCTCCCAATGCGAATGCATCCGATGCTGCCAAAAGCAGAATAGGTGTAAGTATGAGAAAACTTCGCTATGATATACCATTGCCCAGTTTGATGAGGATGTATGACGCCCTTACCTGTTTCGATCGCGCACTGCTCGTTATTGTAGAAAATAAGACAACCATACATCTTTGTTACTTCAAGCTCTTCTCTTATTGGTTACTTCTCGTCTGACATTTTCTCTTCTCCTGCCAATGCGATGACTTGGACGAGTTTTTTTTTTTAATTATTTTTAAGAAGCAGCTCCTTCTCCTTATACGGATATTCGGGATTATAATTGGCCTTTAAAAAGCAAGATATCACCCATTAATTCAGTGTAACGGTGGTACAGTCGAGTCATTATTTATTATTTACATATATATGTTTTTTTTTTCATAAAGAAAAAATATTCATCTTTGACTTTAGAAATACTCTGCGGAGGGCGTCTTCAGTTAATGTAAGGTGTACTTCCTTCAGATCTCCAATAAAAACGTGACACAGCAAATATGCAGCAACTTGTCAGCCTATATTATCATTTTATATACATAGAACGATATTTCGCATTCATAGCGCGATAGTTAATGATAGGACTGTGAATATATTTTCTCGATCTGTTGTTATATTTGCAATGAAAAGTCACAAAACAACCCCCCCCCCTTCTTTTTTTCTTTCGCTACTTAATAGTCAAAGTCTATTAGAAAATGTAAACAAAGACGGTTGAGAATGGGGGGGGGGGGGAGGACGGGAGGTGTGGGGGGGGGGACGGTTAAGAGCGATGTATGAAAAGAGAATGGAAGAGGAATTTTACATACATTGCGTGCAAAATAATGGCGTGAGGATTGATAAAGACAAACGAGCTACTTTACATTTACAACGTCAACTAATGTTTGACGTTTTTTTAGGCCGTGATACATCGACAGAAGACTACTGTATTGTTTTTGTTACACGTATAGTCGAGGGATTGGTTCTCTACTTAAGTCGATTCTTCGGAATAATTGTTCCAGTTGTGTACTTCAAATTTAGGATGCGCTCACAAAGCAAAGCAAAGGGTGATGCCAGGGAGTGGTGCGCAGCTGCATCAAGAAAGCCAAATCTGAATTAGGTCTAAGAGGGCACAAGGCAGTGAATGTATAAGCTCATACCAGGCCTACCTTACAGATGTATAGCCAAGTTTGGGAGGCTCAGCTATGGGTCGGCCTACAGTTTTCAAATTCATTAATATTTTCCATGATAAATGAATCACATTTTACGTTTTGTAATGATGGAGACTCAGAGAACGTTCATTTTGGCAAGTAATTCTCAAATGCTTAATCGTCGTGAAAATTCAAGTGTTTGCATCCGTCAAGCAGCTCCCTTTAGAGGGCACCAATCGTTGCAGTAGTTACGGTGCATTCATTCTTTGCTCACTTTAAAATTGACACTCGCTTCTCTGATTGGCTGTATCGACTTCGATCGCTGGTTGGTCCGAAAACGTTTTGGGACAAATTATCGCAAATATTCGCACGAACATGTTTGGGCGAATAGCCAGAAACTAAACCAAGATGTTAAATGCAAAATCATGGGAGAGTGAAGGTTGGAAGAAGAACGTTCTCGACACAAATTGATATTAACCGATTTAGTGCTAGATAATTATCTTGAAAAACCTCGGACTCTAACATTGTATGTTGCTACAAATTCATGCCATTTCACCCTGAACAGTCGAGGTGCAGAGTTATGTTTATGGACGCCGCCACCGCGGCAGTGGGGTGTCTCCCCCTCCCTCCTCGTAGTCGCAAAATCTAAAATACCAGTTGCAATATTTCATATCTCAGTCTAGCATTTTTTTTTTCACATAAAAATACCAAACATTGTACCAGATTGTGCCAAAGGATGCTCGGTAATTGGAAATTTTCTCACTAAATCTGAAACACCATTATCTGAATTTCTCAAATTTCACTCTAGGAAAGACAACAGTCGGAAAATCTGCAAGATCAGTTGGAATTTTTCATATCTTATTACAGCACATTTTGTGACTTCAAAAGACGCCAAATATTGCACTATAGATTGCATCTCAGGCCATACCTAGTAAGTGGAAAAATTTCTAAAAAGCGGGATGGGGACACCTCCATTACAACCTCTCCGAGGCCAGCCATCACTCACCTCATAGATTTCCCCATCTATCAAAGTACCAGTTTATATAGGACACTTTTTTTCTCATCAAGGTGACATTGATTTACAAATTTATGTGTCCTTGAGATTAAGTTGAGCAACTGACTAGCATCTCCTTAATCATCGACGGTTGTTGCAAACTAAGGAAAGATTCAGTGTAATCACCAGAGAGCAAAAAAAAAAGTTGGAATAAATTGTCCGGAACTAGAATTTCTCTGGAAAAATTGACTGAAATAAATGCAAAATATTGCATCAGATGTTGTTTAAAGTTACCTGGTAGTTGAAAATTTCTCGATTAAAACTGTGATCATTACAAACTAAGAACCGTTGAATCCACATTTTCTGGAAATTGAGTTCATAGCAAAAGTTTTATTAAAAAAAAAAAACTACATTATTTCCATAGAATGGCGTTTTTATCATTAAATTGAGAAATTGTAGACACGATCATCTCGAAATCAAGGCTGGTTACATGTAACCCATTACATCCGGGAAATGCCGTTTCCGGTCATCTGTGCATGGGTTTTGTTAAGCTCAAAATTTTGCCGGCAGCCAGTCGAGATTTTGACCTCCACCCCCCCCCCTCCCCTCGAGGATATGACCCTAACTGTACGGCCCTGGTCATGATCAATGATATCCAGAAACGGGTACTGAAGCAACACGTTTGGTCCAACAGTGGACGTGTTCGCAAAGCTCACAGTGTCCTACATTTATCAGGTCAAACTTTTGGAAATAGTGGTGTTGCCAACAGCTCTCAATGTTTCGGTCAAACTTACCGAACTTACCAAATGTATATTAACTATTGACAGGAGTTTCACCTACATGGCAGTTCAGTAATTGAAAGTATATGTACAAATTAAACGGCAACCTTAAATTCTTTTTCAAGTCTTTTAAATTTTGTGAAAGTTTTAAGTCACATGTGATCACGCATACCGTATTTGCGGTACAAGAGAAGCGCCTTTCCGTTTTCGTAGCTCTCACGTAGCGTATGTGGAAGGCAATCGTGGTGATAAACAGACGTTAAATTAACTCAAATGGTACGACACAGTGGGTCATTCCCATTTCTGAGACTACAGTTTTCCTTTGTCAATTGAGGGCGTCCCAAGCTCCCAAATTTTGGAGTCTCATGTTGGACTCAACCGTGTTTCAAAGGTATGGGTAGTTAAAGCTCCGCAGATAGGTATCGTATGCGGTTCTGTTGCAAAAGAGTGTCAGATGGGGAAATGCCGACGGAATTGCAGCATTACCGTCGGCAAGATACCGAGTATAAGTAAACACACACAGAGCCTTATTAACTCTCCACAAACATTTACAAAGTTTATTCTGTAAATTTGTATCGTGTTCTCGGGTGTCTCGGAAAGTTGTTTCTTCTTTTTTTTTTATTTCCCTTTTTGTTTACTTTTTTTGGGGAGGTAAAATTGTTCAGTATAATTATTATACGGAATTCATTTTTCAGAAAGAATTGCCATGGAAACTAAGTGGTACTAAAAACAAAATGTGTGTGGTCTCTCTCGTAACTAACCCGTTCCCATTGAACTGGGTGAGCAAGGGGAAAATAGGATACGTCCTCCAATTGGGGCCAAAAAAGTGAATCCATTGGGGAAAATGATGGCCAAGAAACTTAATTATGCCCTTTTGGGTGCCTTGACAACTCCCTGTTATCTCGTTTATCTGTGAAAGAATCCATTTTTTTTTTTGTGAAAATACGATCATCAGTAAGTAAAACATCTCTCTTGTTTGATTACCTAATGTTTAGCCCGTGTAACGGTTTGTGACAACCGGTGTCAAATTGGGGGCGAATCGGTCCCAAATTCTGGATTCAGGAAGAGAAATAGCCTATTAGTTACCCCCTACCGTCCTTAGAAATATTGACCCCGTGCACTCAAGGTATGCACCTGCCACTACATATGATAACAATATAAATCCCTGATCATCATGTGGTGATACTTGCAAGGCAGGAAAGAAAGGTTTCACCTGAAACACTATCATTCTCTGAAGTCATTACAACCAAATTAAAATCACTGTTCACTAAACTCACTTTTAACTACCGGTGGACGGTGTAGCCCTGTGAGAAACTTCCACGATCTGACGATATACGCTGGAACACTGCCAGTGCATGTGACCCTTATGATAAACTTAAGGAGTTACAGGAGAGCAGAAACTTTAGGCTCGGTTGCTTTCAAGTTAGTAACAATAAAGTGCTCATAACCCACATGTTCAGTCAAGTTCCAATCTTCGAAACCTGGCTAACCAGACCAGAGGCGTGGCTACGACTTCGATTTTAGGGGCCTTGTCCTGACACACGAATGAGGGGTCCTCAACAAAATGTCATGTGGAAGAAGGGGTGGATATGGGAGTTTAACATACCATGCATGGGTAATTAAACAGTGAGCGATTTGACAATATCTACGTGAAACGTCATATCCGGTTGGCTTGTATAGTGAAGCAATACCAGAGAATGTTTGACAAAAATGCATGCCAAATGGCATGGAATGGCACTTTGCAGACCTATTTTCGGTCATTTTCGGTCATTCAACAGGATTTTTAAGAGGGCAAAACTTTATTTTTCTTGATACCTAGGATTTATTGTCAGAAATCAAATACCGTAGGGGTTTTCTTTATATAAAGGGGTCATTTAGGGATAGGCCACAGTGAAAATGTTTCCTCTGATGCAGACATATGATAGGGGTATTAGGCAATTTAAGGGGACTGCTCGAGTACTTTACTGGTTATTATTTTCTAGAATTGGCCATTCCACATTCCCTCACTTTATGTTATCTATACTGACAACTATCTGGATATTGTAATGAATCATGTGTGATATTGGCAATCTATTGTCACAGGAGGAGTCGCCATGAATATGTTCAAGGGCAAAAAAAAAAAAAAAAAAACCAAACCTTACCTATAGGCTACCAGTAGTGAAGGCTAAGAGTTCCATTAGAAGTAAAAAACGGCTGGAATTGGTTGAAACATAGCAGTAAATTCCACCAATTACTAACGATTCTCGCACCATGCCTGTGATTCAAAACAAAACAAAATACGGCGCTATGCCACGCCTATGCGGTTCACACGGTGCACAAAATGCATGCTTCTTCGATGGTGTACATTGGTACATGCATGAAAATGAAAAAAAAAAATGAAAAATTGGGTTAGGTAGTTGGATACTTTCAAATGTAAGGCAGAGGATCTGCTAATTTTTTTCTGTCGGGATGGTGTTCCACCTAAGACTGTGTCCAAAGTCTCAATATTCTAGTAGTGCCAAAGGTATCATCATCTTAAATGAGTGTTGCCCCCCCCCCCCCACACACACACACACACTTTAAGATCCTCTTTAATGAACTTTGTTACGTTCAATTGAAAATGGGCCTGCAAAGTATTATTTTCAAATATTTTTGTCTTTTATTTTTGTCATTTTTTATTCTCCTACCCTACGTGCCAATAGATGGTTAGATAGTATCAAAGGTACTATTTTAAATAACCAAGCAGGCCTTTGCATGTTTTTTATCTTCTTGAGTGCAAAGGCGTCTCCCGGGGAATTGAACAAGTAACTAGAATGGAGACGCACCCCCCCCCCCCCCCCACACACACACCATCATATTTTGACCCAAAACATAAATACACTTCAAAATGTATGTAAGCTACATTTATTTTCAGGGGCCCAAAACGAAAAAGGGGAAATAACTCATCTACACTACTGAGAAAGTCCAGGAACGTTCAATCAAATTCTTCCAGAATCAGGGAAAACATTGCCAGTGTTAACCTTAAAACTGAAGCCCAGAGAAGTCACATCACCACAAAGTCAGGCAGGCCGTCCATTCACAGAGGAGCGGAACGTCCAGATACCATTTTTTTTAGAAAGGTTTGCTTTTTGCTATCACTCTGAACCCGTTCGAAAAATCTAAAAAAACCTTAAAAAAAAACCCCAATTTGTCTTGGAAGTAAACTTACAAAGAAATTTTGAAACTTTTAAAATGTTACTTACAGCATCTACTATGTGGCAGAGTTTGCCACTAGAGTACTTTGCACTCTGGTGCATGTGCGTCGATTTGATATTGAAAATGTGTGTGTGTGTGTGGGGGGGGGGGGGGGGAATCTGCTGGCCTAATTTTTTCCCTAAAAGTGCTGTAGGTCATGACGTAAGTTGGTGGAACGAAAAAGTATATGGGGGAGGGTAAGTGCTGGCATTACTACCTAAGCAGCGGAGAGTCACATCTGTTATTGCGGGGAGTTTAAGAAAATTTTGGGCTTTGCAACTCCCTCCGCCCTCCCAGATGGCGGGATACGGCATTTCCCGTGTGTTCTGAGCTGCATGTAGCCAGCCTTTTAATAGGGATCTTCACAATCATGAGGAAATTCTATCTATGAAAAAACTACATCAGATGGTTTGATATGATACGTCATATGAAAGTCATATAATTGAATTATGCATCCTCTTTTATGTTTTGAGCACTTGGAAAATGTTGCAGCTGAACTACCCCCACCCCTCCCGGCAGTGTTGGAAAACCGTTCTCAATTACCCACGAAGCACGATTGAAAATCTTATGGTTTCCTGCTAGCCTTTTTGTACCCTACGAGCACGCAAACTTGTGTGCCAGAAGGCCTACGTGGTGTCCGGGTTCGTCAATTAGGACTCCGGCTGGAGCCAGCTGTGGATCCTCATGTAGGGGTCCAAGTGCCAGTGGCGAAGCTCTGAAAGATTTGCGGTTCCTTGTATATCAAAATTGTAAAACACGTGCAGCTGCATAGGTGCAATAAGACTAAACCTGTCGTTTGTCCTAGATTTGCATTAGTCACAAAAATGAAAATATTTTTAAGTTTCGCATAGTATCCACAACTCCTAGCAGCGAACACCCTCGCCTATTTTGCTGACTGATAGCTATGACTGAGGGTCACTTTTAGTTTTATCGAAAAGAAAGCAGAAGTACGTAAGCTACTTGTATACTTTCTCTACATAGACTTGGGTAGCTTCCCCCCCCCCCCAAAAAAAAAAAAAGATAACAATACATACATCTCAGATTGCAGGAAATGGCACCTCTTTGTCTCTCTGGCCTTGTTAATTTCAGCTAGATTTGTTCATTTGTCAGAAATATCATAAATTAGAAAATTTACACTTCCACTAAGAATAATGCACACTTTCTGTTATTTTTTTATTATTTCAGTTTGCAAAAAGTGTGTGTGGGAGGGGGGACAAATGTGTAAGTGTCCCCTCCTTCAATAAAGTAGAGGAAAATTTACACTTCCACTAAGAATAATGCACACTTTCTGTTATTTTTTTATTATTTCAGTTAGCAAAAAGTGTGTGTGGGAGGGGGGCAAATGTGTAAGTGTCCCCTCCTTCAATAAAGTAGAGGTGGAGGGGACGCAAAATCCGTACTTTCAATGATGACTCTTTACGAAGTCTTGGTCTTATTCAAAATTTTCTCTACTATTTAACTCCGAATTTCATTTTTGGGGAAAGCGTGGAGACATTTGAGCCCCCCCCCCCCCCTCCTGCCGGTTACCTCTACTGCACTGAACCAAATTAATCTACAGGCCCTAGGTTTTACATGAGTTTTACAGTAATTGCTGGTTGTTGTGTATGCCACTTCCTGCTTTGAACGAAGTTGAACATTCCCTCAAACTGGTCGACCCCTCCTTCATAAATTGGTGGTTATTTGGAACGATGACAATAGCTTGTTCCGTGATTTCCCCGGTGAATCACTACATACGGTTCGTTGAATCATTGAGAATGACGTCATGTGAAGCGCAAGTTAGATATCTTATAATGTCTCATCTTACATCTTATTGCATAAAAGGAGCAATTTTCATAATTTTCCTTCAAATACTTTGCAAACACATTCCTTATATTTTATGTATTACTTTTGGGAAATACTTATACCTGTAATTTGTCACATTGCGCCGTTTGTCATTTTAGGGTATATGATTTACTTCTTGAAGAACCTCCCCCATTCAGTGTACGCAGAGTATTTACATACTAGAAACTGTATGTAGTCTAGTACGTAGTCTAGCTTGCTTAGTTGCACTTGTTAGGTAGATAATAACAATCAGTGTGCAATGCAAATACCATTTGCACAATTTGGCATAGGTCTATAGTATATATATGTACGGGCTGACACTGCAGGGACGGATACCGCTCGTACGATGGCGAAGTGAGACGTGATGACGTTCTCTTAATTTTATGATCATCTATTTTTCCGAATTTCAGACATTGTTTGCCGTTGTAGAAAATTTTCATTGTAGCATTTGAATTTCGAATACTGTTCAAGATGGGTAATCGTGGAATGGAAGATTTGATTCCCATTGTGAATAAGCTGCAAGATGCTTTTGCTACGATTGGACTGAGCCATTCCCTAGATCTTCCCCAGATCGCTGTCGTTGGTGGCCAGAGTGCCGGCAAAAGCAGTGTTTTAGAAAATTTTGTAGGACGGTGAGAAGATATCATGTTTGTAATTAACAGTAGTAATGTCATTGCATTGAAAAATAATCGAACTTCAGGTCTTAGCACCTTTATAACCTTAGGTCTCAGTCAGTTGTCTAGGGCTACAACAAGGCTAACTTAGGCTATACCTAACTTAAGTGAAAGCCTACTACTGTACTTTACTACTACTAGGCCAAGTAGGCTAAGGCCTAGGCTAGACCTAATGTTACTTGTTAGGCCCACACACCTTGTCCTAACCAGGAGTTGCAACTTCCAGCTCTGTAACACTAACAGTGCTTTGCTCTAACTCTTAACTTTTGTAAGTATTGCTCAAACATTAGGGCTACTGCTGCATAGGCCTAACGTTAAATAATATGGTGCAATGTTATGCAATCCTTCAATTATATATTAAGGGGGAATCTATATTATAGGCCATAAAAGGCTGCCTGCACCAGTTATATTACAATCCCATCGACGTTTACTGCCAGTTGGGTCTGGTGAGCTATTCGGTGAGTTATCAAGTCGTTGGGTAGGCTACTCATTTAGAATCTGTATCATCTAACTCAACTGAAATAATGCAGCAGCTCGTTGACCCCAGCGGCTAGCTTCTCCTACACCTAACCCAGAACATTCAGCGTATGACTGAGAGTCACTCATTTCTGCGCAATCGCATGTTCTTGTCTCACCATGAAGTGTCAGTTTCTCATGCAATGTCTCAATATTGTGTAAAAATTCCACTCTTAAAGCAAAGGATGTGTTGGTTGTCGTAAAATGCTAACTGCCTCACTTAAGTTTCATAAAATTCCAATTAATTGACAGGGAAATGGTATGGATCCGGGATGCCTATTTCCTGGGGCAATTTGGGAGCCAGAGCAGAATTAGGTCATGAATAATGTACACATAAATACAGAAGAATTTGGAATTCATGAGTCCAAACAACAATTTTTATTTTTCCATACTTTTTGATTGAACTGATAATTTTTGTCATTTATGTTACCTGTCAACCCTGTCGCACATTTGTAACACATACGGTAAAAAGTGAAAAAGATGGGTAGCTGGAGGATGGTTGTTTATTGGTACTTGGTGAATACAGACAGTTGTGGATTGAGCCATGGGTGTTAAATTGATAAATCCCACCTCACCCAAAGCTAGCAAAACACTGAAGTTAATGTCACTTAACTTAATGTTATGTAATGAATTTACACACTGGCATTTGAACCACTCCTCCTCCTCCCCCTCCTGCCATATATAAAATGTGGTATGCTTAAATGTTCTACTTCTATTTTATGTCGATCAGTCTTAGTGCTTGGAAACTGTTTTGATGGCCCAAAATAACTTAATCCATAGATGGCCCAGGTCTAATAGCATACAGTAGTACTCAAAGTTAGTGTGAGACAATGATGAGTTGATCAGTAGGCCTGTCAGAAATTCGATCGTAGTGTACTAGTTGAATGGCAATTTGATGTGAACAGTACTACAGTGTGCAAAGTAGGATCAATAGTCATCGTTACTTCTTTTCTCAGAGGGTAGTGAATGAGGGGAATGGGTTGCCTGAGGATGTAGTGATGGCAAGAAGTGTAATGGGTTTAAGAATGCACTGGACAAGTACTTTAGGCTCTGTGACCGGGTTTGATTTTTGTATGTATCTTTTTTTTTTTTCAGGGTCCTTGATGGGGACTTAATTGTCCCTCCTGATCCTTTCTTATACTATACTAAACTAAATAATTGTGATCAGCTTTTCTGTAGTTTCACATTTCATATTTCTCAAGTTTTCAGCTCAGTGTCAAACTTGTAAACATTTGTTTCCAGTTACAGTATTGTAGTGAACAACAAGGATAAGACCTTTAAATTGGTCAATGCTAGAGAGGGCATGAGGCATACTTTGCTCATTCTAGAGGTACACAGTTGAGACAAACTACAAATAACTGTACAGTAACTTTGAAAATACTGTACATGAAGTTTTCTTACAAGTACTGTACTGTTAACATTGTCACAACAGTGTGAAAGTTTACTATGCTCCTGACCTGCAAGATGCCTAAGCCAAGTTGAAGTGATTGCGTGCATTCACAAAAAGTAAAAAAAAACATGAAAATTTTATGTCCAAAAGTTTAGTGTATATATATCTTTAAATTGCATTATTTACTGTAGACAACATGGGGAATAAATAGGTTTTAGAGGATAAATTCTGACAAATAATCTCACAATATTCATAAGATACATTTGTATAAAATACTGTAGGATGATCTAGTGGCTGACAGTTTTCATTAAATCTAGCTATGTTCTTTTTTCAGAAAAGTCAGTGAGATGTTTGGAGTGTGTCATTTATTTGTAAATACAGTGTTTCATTCCCGAAATGCTACAATTTCTAATTGCAAATCAAGACGCTGAGGCCTGGGTAGTGTGTTTTTTGATACACCAGGAAGACCAGTGCCCATGCATAGTCATTATATACTGTAGGTGTGAGAACCTTTAATTTTTAAACATTAATTCTATTATTTTTACTGCTTTTTCTATTTTCATCACTTTTTAAAGTGGTTTCTGTTATTTTCATTCATGAATTGATCTACATATTCAGTCCATGACCAACTTTGTGTGTTTGTGGAAGAATAGAGGAAAACGTTACTGTAGGTCACATATGGTTTTTCTGTGCATACAATCACAGCATGCTTGTTACAACTTTGTCCTTCATGCAACCAAATCAGTTTAAGTTTTTTTTTAATCAACTTCAGGGTTTACTGAGAATACCTGAAACTATAGTATAATGATGAAATAAGGTGAAATTTGTGACTTTGCATCACAATACAGAGTGTAGCATATAAAATTAAGTTTGTCAGTTTGTATCAACATAAGTTTTCGTTGGACAGTCAATTTGAACGAAGTGCAAATACATTTCGCAGGATATGCCATGCTGTATGAAACTTTCCATGCCTTCATTTCAAGGACACTTCACACTCCAGTATTAAAGGTGCAGTTACTACAGTATATTTGAGTTGCAAAATTATTTAGGAACAAAGTTGTTATATTTAATCTAGAAGTTGGTTTTCAAAACCATCTTCTGTAGTAGATTAAATATAGCAGATTCACTGTTGATTGTAGGGTGCCTCATCATGTGAAACACTGGAACAAATTCTGTCCTTGACATTTTCTGTGACCAGCATCTTTTGAAAGTTGCTGGCACACAACTGCACACCAAATTGGCCATGTGTTGTCCTTTACAATTTTCGGAGTACTGTAAGTGTCGAAATATGACTTTAGTCGGTCAGCTGTCATTTTGTGATGGGATAATGGATGGCATGAGAGAGCTTACATGTATGTGACAGTGGATGCCTGATCATAGAAGGTTTTGAACGTTGCATGATACCAAAAGTTTTAGCAAAGCAGGGACAGTTCCTCTTTCTTTTGGCACTTGTCTTATTTTCACTTGGTAAAGTCTCTGAAATGTTTGTTAACTTCACATTACAACACTGCTTATTGCTTAACTGTAGGTTCCTTAATTTTTTTCCTTCAAAGATCTTAAAAACAAATATATACTGAAAAGTTGGATTTTACAGTAACAGGATGTGCTGTTTATCACAAGTACGGTACAGTAGAGTGCAGTCTTTGCTGGATTTCCAAAAGTGCAATCTCTTCAGAGTTCTGTCAAATGTAGCACAATGATACAAAGAACCCCTTTCTCTTCTGTATATATCTGTCAACAATTCCACTCAAAGTTTGGGCATTATTGCTTTCACAATCAGATGACATCACCATGAAAGGAATCTAGTACTCTCTGAAGTGGAACATCATGGCCTTTAGACTTCCCGCTTGGTTGTGAACCGGTAAATTTTGGAGGCTGTCATCTGTGGTGCAGTACTTTCAAAGTTGCAGCATGACTTGCAGACTGGTGATTTAGTTGTGCCAAATCTCTGTGAATTTGAGATTTGCCCCTAACTTTTGTACAAGTATAGTATATATACTGTGCATGTATCTTTGTTTGTGTTCCCCACAGATGGAATGAACCATAGACTGTTCTCTACCAGGAAGTGACTTGGTCTGCCACTTCCCTTCAGAACCCTCAAGCATGATTCGATTGATTGACAGGTCATTCAGTATCCCTTTCTTATGACCTTCATGTTTGGTTTCTGAAACAGGTCTATTGACTGAGTTGCCTATCTTGCACTCGGTAGTTGGGCTTATGTGTATCCAGGACTTCCACCAAAAATGCAAAACAAGCATTGTGTGAGGGAAGGGTAACAAAAGGGGGGGGGGGGTTTAATAAGGAGGGGCTTATTACTGCTTAACCAAGATTCCAAATGATGCTCTCTAGGAGGAAAGTTACAGTAAGAGTGGGTTCAACTGCACAAAATGTGGCTTCAGAGCCCTGTGAGGTGTAATTTGAAGGGTTTTAATTAGGCCATTTATTTTAAACATAGTAAGTTCAAACACTGAGCTGCAAAATTTCCTTTTCTTTTGTTCATTTTCCAAATGAAAAGAGGGCAGTGGGTGGGGAGGAAACAAATACTCCCTTTCTTCCCTTGGCAGCATCCGTGGTGGGAAAGGGAAGAGAGGAAGTAAATGTCAGAATCACAAGTATAAATTTGTGTAATTGTACATGGCAGTGTACATACTTTCACTTCTCATTGCAGTCCATTCAGGAGCCTACTGTATAGTCCCTGCAAGTAAACTTTTTATGCAAATGTAGGCCTATGTTAAGTGAAACCATATACTGATAAGCTATACTGTATTTCATTGACATGGGGACAACCTGATAGGATGAAACCTGAAGGAGGAAAAGTACTGCCCCCATAATAGTGACTTCATAATAGTGGCATCACAGTTATCAAAATTTCTGGAGGGGACAGTTGAGGTTGAACCCCTAAAGTCTTGTGTATGCTCTGCACTTGTGACTTAAAGGGAAATAGGGCGTTTGTTTTAGAGAAAACATCCATATTTTTAAAACCAATGTTTCAGGACGTAGGATGATAGATTATTCAAAATAAGGAAGGACAGTAGTCTTCTTTTCAAGAAATACGATTCCCACACATAGAAATTCAGTCATTTGTTGCTCAACACTAATTTGTTCACCTAAACTTTTCAAAATTCAAATGATGCATCTTCCATTACTCATGAGATGCATAATGTTTTGAGGAGATGAAGCTTTGGTAGATGTTTATTGATGAGACAGAATGGTTTAACAATGATTAAAGCTGTTTTCTTTTGTATGTCATGTTGGTGTATTCTAAACGCCCTATTTCCCTTTAAGCTTCCCTCTCTCTTGAATATCTGTTCAGAGTACTGCAGGGGTATTGTGGGATTTGTTTTTATTCTTTTCTTTTTATTTAGTTCTTCACCTCATGGCAATGAAGCAGTTGATCTAGTAGTAGTGCAGTGACATGTACGTTAGTGTTTTCACAGGTAAACCGGTTACCGGTACGATGTTAACCTACAGTATCTGAATCCAAAATAGGTACAATACCTGGTTTCTTCATACAGTGAAAAACTACACAAGCGCATTTAGAACACACTGTGCCAGGTTGTGAAATTTTGCCTCAGTACTGCACACACCAAATAGTTCACCTTTTGGTCTGGTAACTGGGTACCCCTTCAGGTAAAAAGAATAAATGCTGTAACCTGGTTCCAACTTTTAGAAATCAATGAAATCACAGATGTGTATTCATAGTTTTGCAGTTACTAAAATTCTTGTCCTTGAAAGTGGATGGGTTGATGAAAAAAAGCTAGGACAGGTGCTAAGCATTACTGTAGGTATTTGCATTTTCCCATCCTTCATTTACTGTACGTAGTCGTTAGGTCAAAGCACCGCTCAGTGGTGGAGAGGGGGGTGGGTAGGTGGCAGAGTGCCCCCCACAGAAATTTTGGGGACGTGATGGATGGTGTTGAAAAAGTAGAGGAGAGAAAAAAAAAGAGACAAAAAACGACGAGAGGAGGGAGGTATGGTAAGTTGACGGAGTTGGGGATGGGGGGGGGGTTGGACAGTAACAGGGAAACATGGCTTTACAAGTGTGATCCTTTTATGATATTGAAAACTAATACAGAAGAGTCAATCAAAACCGTGCTTATTAACGATGTCATAGATTCAGGAAACAGTGTTCCTGTGTTTTTTCCAACCCTCACGCTCAATTAAAAACAAAAAAACTATATCCCCAAACTGCAAAAAAGTATTGGTTGTCACTTCCAAATTTAAGACTTTTATATATGTAGACATATGCGAGGCCTATGGCTCTCCGTTGTCTTAGTATCTTCAGTAGACCGCTCTCAGTAAACAACCATGTTGCTTTCCTACAAATGTCAACATCTAATTTTCTTCACACTATGAAATGTGAAGTTGCCCGAAAAGTATTGAAGGGTGGGGTGGTAGTCGACGGTTAAGGGGTTCAGCAGGTGACCTAACATGACACAAGCTATTCTGGACTGTTGATGGCACTTAAGACTTTTTAATTGACAAAGTTAGATCACTTTCTCAGCAAGGTTGGAACTTTTTCCAGCAGCTGCAGCATGTTGAAATTAAAACAGAAAGACACAGATTGTTGCTTCGAAACGGAGCAAATTGTGCATGACCCCATAAAAGTGGTTGTAATTTTGATTTTTGCTTGAATGACTTTCTTTCTTGAAAGTCACATGTGAATTTGCCTGCTACAATTTTAAATAAACTATTTTGATACACAGATGTTAATATTTCGAAGCATTTATAGGATGATGTAGTTCAGGATTCTTCAAGTTCATAATGAACGGCCTTTAGAAGAGTTACATCTCTATGTTTTGACAGTGGTGTAGCTAGCTAGGGGGTTAGGTGGGCAGAAGAAGAGCTCCCCCACAGAATTTTGGGTAAGCGTTGACTGATGTTGCAAAAAAGGGGAGCAATAAAAAAAGGGACTAGAGGAGGCAGGGATAGTAAATTTAGAGAATGGGGAGTTACTGGAAATAAGTGTGATCTTTTTTATGAAACAGTATTGAAAACTATGACAAAACAGATAAACAACACAATTGAAACAATGTGTTCGTGAAGGTGAAATGGTTGCCGCGAGGTTTTGATTGGCTGTACATGTGCCTATTGCTTATATGCAGTAAAGGAGTGTACGGCTATACTGGATGGGATCCGCAGCAGATCGGACGGCATACAGTATTTATTTTATGCAGGATGCATTGGCAATATGCCTCCCCAAACAGTCAACCAAAACTTTGGATGTTAATGATGTCATAGATTCTGGAAACAATGTTTGTCTATTTTTTTCCACGCTAACCCTGAATTAAATGGAAATAATAAATCCCCCAAAAGTATTAGTTGTCAATGAGTGCGAGCTAAGGCTATTGGCTATACGCACCAATATTCTGTCATATTATTATCTTAAAGTACTTCATTTCTACTACCTGAAAATATATCAATTCTGCTACTTAAAAGTAGGTCATTTTCATTTAAAAGGTGGAACTGTTTCACTTGGGGTACATGCAACAAGCTCACTTTTTACCCAGGCGTTTCACGTAAAAGATTTCCAATCAGGGTTTGTGGCCCCTTTTACCCTTCCCCAGGAAGATGGCCAAAAATGGGGAGGATGAGTCGATTTTGCCCTCTGACAAAGAAAACCCGGCTACGCCCCTGGCACTGCTCCAAATCTGGCTTGCATATATCTGGCTTTAATACGGTAGTTTCTACTTTAGGTACTGTAAGTGCTCTTCATGTGTAACATTGGCAATATTGTATGGTTTGAACCATTATTCCCATGTTGCTTAAGTTGCCAAGGTCTCATGAATATGCAAAGCCCTGTCAGCTCAGACTGTCTGACTGCTTGGTTCTATTTAAACCCAGAAAATTGTGACCTAAGGAAAGCTACTTTCTAACCACGTGTTTCATTCTTCATCTCTGATCTGTCCTCTTGAAGAATCAGACACATTATCTTGGACTAGGCATTGACTTGCTTCTCCTCTCACATGTCCCCACCTTTAATGTAAAGGAATTCACTGAATGAAGGGGACTGAGACCTCATAAAATTGGGAAACTTTTTTTTCGCTTCATTGGTCAAATTGTAGCTCAATAACATTTTCTGTTTGGAAGTTATCGACTTAGTAAACAAGTTTCGTTTCCTTTTTTTCTTCTCTTTAGCAGTGCTGCATTGCATTGTGGGAAATCCATGATGTCACACAGGCAATAGGAACATTCTTTTCGCAATTCCTCTAAAATATTAAGTGCCTTGAAAGAAACGTGATGATACTTGAAAGTCGTGGCTTCCATTTTTACAACATTTTAGGCTCAAAGTAATCTGGTAATCTTTATTAGTAATCTTAATTACTGGTGTCAGATTCCAAGGTTAAGAATGTTCAATTTCAAGAACAGCAATTTAAGTTTTCTAGAGTAATTTTGTCAGTGCTGTATAACCTTTTATCTTCCTTGACCAGAGCATTTTCTCTAAGTAACTCAATCTTTATGGACAAGATGCAGTTATGTCGGTGTGGGATTTGAAGTGCCTGCTATGAGGAATCTAAATACTCTACCTGTATGAACGCAGCACTTGCCATGAGAATATTCCCATGGTTTAATGTTGATTCCGATCACACCCTATGTCCTCCTGCATACATCGGTATGTACAGTGCAGCACACAGCAGTACGTATCATTGAAGGAGACGAACTACGTACCACGAGGAACTTTGAAATCTCTTCATTTCAGGCTTGCAGGGCCCTGGTCTTTAGTGACATGCATGTACTGTATGTATTAAACAATTAAATATATGTTACACTATGACGTATAAATTTCACAATTAGTTTCTTGTTTTGCATCTTGTGACCCACACCTTGCAATACTCTCACTGATACAATTTTCAAGTTGATATATCTAATATGTAGAAGTGAGTCTGTACAGTGCCTTGGAAAAACCTCATCCAGAGTCTTATGAAATTGCTCCCTTTAAAATGTTGTATAATAATTGACATAATTTGCGAACTTTAATTCTCTACAGTGGGTTGCTGCTCTCACTTTTATCATGCGTTTTACCTTGCGAAGTCACTGTCAGGTTTAGTATTGTTCTTTTTTTAAAAAAAAAAAAAAAAAACAGCATTTGGCTTAAACTCTGATTGAAGTGGTTGCAGTTGAACAACAGTCTCACCACAGTATCTGCTCTTTTGTCTGTAGTCTCAATAACATGCCCCTCAGACCATATTATATATACCACTAAACTTATTGTGCTTTCAATAACACTGCAGATTTAAGTACACTGCACAGTCACTGCGCTGAGATGATTCGAAATTTTGATTGTGCAAAACATGCCCGCTTTTATTCTGATCGGGTGAATAACAATGCATGTTTTCCGGACACTTTATTACTGGGGTCTCCAACAGTAGCAAGGAAATCATCACAAACTCTGTAGATTGTCTGTACCTAAGTCTGTTCAAATTTTGATTCTGAAATACACAGTTCTGTATATCCTGTATCTACACCACCATCTGTGGGAGGGAGGTGAATATGCAGTACAATTTTGAAACAATTGAATAGTGGAACAAATATGCAATGTGCAGCACCTCACCCATAGGTTGTGGAGAGACAGCAATATGACAGCTTTGTGTTTGCAAAGGGTATCGTTATCATACAGTCCTCTACAGTATTCCCATCTTGACTGCACTCTAACCTATGGAGGTGAATGCAAAAATTCTCCGATGTTTGTCTTCGGTCAGAGGCTTTGTTTGTTATGTACAGTAAGGGCAGGCCACGTAGGCTACTGTACACCTAGGACTTGTATTATGTACGGATGAGGAGAGTAGACCATCAGTTTACTGTAACTCATGTAATCAGGGCACAATTATGATCAACAGGCTACAAGGAAAGAAGGTTTAAAGGAAAGGAAATTGCCAGGTGCACAGTTTGCAGTAATTTGGAATCTTTAATTTTAAGGTAAAACCTTGGCGACACAATTTCCACTGTCTTGTTGTTGGAGGTGCAGAATGAGATGAGACTCTATGAGGATACGAACATACTCCGAGGCAAACAAGTCTTGACCGAGGTGCTCGTTAGTGTTTGTTACTTCACCAAATCCACCCAAGTTTTGGACTCGAGATGGGAATCGGGTGTTGTTTTTTTTTACAGAAAAAACTTAAATATTTTCAACCAATATTTGTTGGCACAGAAAGGAACATTTTTCGAAACGAGGAAGTACGGTTGCCTTCTTTTCAAGAAATGCAATCCCTGGCAAATGGCAATCCAGTCATTTGTCGCTCAAGAAGAACAAGAACATGTCCACCCAGACTTTCAAAACTTACATCTAATCGTACGGACGATGTTTTTTAGGAGCTGAAGGTATTACATTTGTTGATGAGCCTGACACTGAGTGGTCACTACAATGAACTTTCCTCTGTGAGCGATGTACATAGTGAGACATGTAGGTGCATTGTAAACACCCTGTTTCCTTTCAGACCCACAGGCTGACTTTAATAGCACACAGTATGGTACAGACAGTACAGCATATAGCTGGACAGCATTGCAAACTGCCTTGTCAAAATTGAAACAGCCTGAGCTGTTAACTTTCATATTGTAGAATCAATCCATCCCCATGCTATTCAGAATTTACAAAAGTACTGGAACACGACACCCTCATTGATGCTATCTTTGTGTGATCTGAGGCCCTGCAAATATTGTCATACTGTAGAAAGAATTCTTACATGATAATACCCTGTACCAATCAGATACCCGCAAGTGTCCTAATTTGCTCTCACATAGGCCACCTTTGAGAGCAAAGTGGAATCTTAAAGGACAGCATCCTGGTATCTACAGTTCAAAGGGCAGGATTAAGCACTGTCCATTGTTGATTTATGGAACTATTTGCTCAATTTCCTCTAGCATTAGGGGAAAAAAAAACACCAAAATTGTAAAGGCACTCGGTGATTTTGAATATAGCTCAAAATGTCTTTTATGGGTGGATATTTCAGTTTACAATGTATGAATAACATTTCACTAGATCTGCAACATTTGATAACATACTGTAATTGTGCCATAAAGCTCTGCACAACGTTGTAGACTCTTGCAACTGGTTACAATAGACAAACAAGATTGACTGCACAGTCATGTAGAAGCTTATTAGAAACTTCCTGATGATATTTACAATTAGTGGTTTCTTTGAAATTCTCAGATACTATGTTGCATTACAAGGTACATGTACACAAAAATAACATTGTGAACTATGTATTTTTTCACAGTTATGTATCTAGTGGTGAAGTACATAAGTACAGTATGTACGTTCTGCACAATAGTTTGAGGTCACATGGATTCAATTTCCTGATTGTGCCGCTGTGGAAGCTCAAGAGAAAAGTAAAAAGTAGTTGAATAATGTAACAGCCACATCTCTGAAATCAGTGCACTATGATGCCATGTGCGGGAGGTATTTCAAGAACCACGTCTGCAATGCTCAAAACATGCACACATGCTGCACACATTGTACAAGTCAAAGCTCTCAGAAGGCCCCTCTGTTTTGTATGTGTGAAATACTCAACTTTTTGTAAGCCAGATCCAGTGGACCAAGTAGAGCACGTTGGTGTACATGGTGCTGAGTACACCTGTAGGGTACTGGAACTGTGCAAGGAGTCACCCGCAGTGCATTATAAACCCCAATCCATTGTACACAGTTTTCAAGATTTCACTTTCAGAAGGGAAAATAAAAACCTGGAAGACAGAATCGAAGGTGCAGGGTATGAACCCGGGTGATCCCGTAACCATGTTTCCCCATCAGTGTTGTGCTGTACATACACTGTTACACTAAAGCGTTACATTTTGTATTATAAGCACCTTATTTCCCTTTCAACTTTGCTAAGTTATACAAATATGCAAGCAACAATGCATGTGTTGTCTTACTGTCCCTTGTTATGGGTGCTGCAAATGTCAGTTAGATGTCAAGGCACATTTACGTCAATAAATTATGATTTATCTCTCAATGGCACTCATTAAACGGCCTGCAAGTATACATAGTAAACTAATGTTTGACCTTAGATACACTCGCAAAGTCCCAGCTTCCCCGTGACATGTTACAATGCCAATAATACTGCACAGTACTTAGTACAGAACAACAGCATAGTATGGTTGTCCTGAACATACTGTACTAGTACTGCATTTTCATGGGGTTCCCTGGTACCTGACAATGTCCAGACCGGATGCTGAAATTTGCTAAGCCTTGAATCCACTAATGCATGTGTGTCAAAATGACTTAAAAATAATACTTTTTCCCCTCAGACAGGTTGTTTCCATTTCTTTTTGTCAAGATTGATGCCGATACGAAAGATACACTGATATTATCATGCAGCAGAATGTCCTATGGTGACTTCACAATGAGATTTCAAAGTTTACTTGGAGTTAATTTCCGGGTATCTGACCAACTATGGACTGCGGTTACCTGGGTTCGAATTTTGGACCAGTAAAACACAGCAGTGTTCTCCACTAGCCATTTTGTCCAAGTGGTTACTGCCCAGACAAAATTTCAAGAGGACGTGCAAGCGCCCGGAATTACACTTACAGTATATCGCAAGCACAAATACAAAAGTTGCCAATCACAACTCGTGACATATTGTTCAGTGCAACTTTTGTTGGTAGAAATTTCCTCACATGCACTTCCATTAATAGACTTGCCCAACTCAGTTTGTGTTACGAGTTTGTGTCAACTTATTTCTTGAAAAGAAGGTCCACTGTCCTTGCTTATTTAGAATGATCTCTCAGTCTATGTCTACAAACAATGGTTTCAAAAGAAAAATGTTTCCTCTAAAACAAAGGCCTTATTGCCCTTTAAGGAACTCAGGTGGTCTATATTTAGTGGTATGCTGAAGTCTGTCTGAGGGTGCATTCAGACAAGTTCAAGAGTGTGAGGAGGATCAACACTTTGCTGAAAATTAGTGAATGACTAGAAGTTCTTCAATTTCTCAGCAGTGTTCATCTTTATGCTGAGGTCCAGACATTGTGAGGTCCTTGTGGAACCTGTGCTAGGGCCCAGGAATAATTTAGTTTTCATAATTTGCATAGCAGTGGTCAGGTTTCATGGGTATTTTTTTTTTTCAAAAATCTGTGAAAGCCCTTATGTTGCATGTACGAAAGTTGCTACACAATATTCCATATGTGTACCAATTTGACCATTTTGTGTAGCAAAATGAGATGCGATACGGGAGAAATTTTTCCCTGACTAGGGTGATCATAGTACATGTGCAGCCCAGCAAATCTTTGGTGTTTCAGACTTTTCTGGCACAACCCTCATTTCAGTCTGATCACAGTCTCGTTCTCTGGGTTTTTGAACGTGACCCTCCCACCCAGTACAGTATTAAAGTAGAAGTCTCCGACTCTTCGTTGTGGAGTAAAATGAAAGGTTCCTCCTCCCACGTGTCCACGCTTCTGAATGCATCAGTTTCATTTCTGAGCAAATACTGTAAAATAAAGCACTACCAAGTTTGTCAAAAGCTGCAGTATTTTTGTCCCAGTCTATTTCTTCCCCTTCCCTTTTTCTCTCCAGCCTGCACAAGGAGATTTTAACAGTCAATATGCTAATCAAGGCATACAGTGTTTCACACTGTACAAGTAGTAAGGAGAAAGTCGCAGTTAACTTAATACACATCCCACTATAAACTGCAGTTTCACAGATCTACTTGTTTAGTGTGCATATGGTTTTATAGTGTAACATGGGAATGTTGTCATGAGTTGCTGTTGTAGGCTGCGCCAAAAAATGGCCATATGGACTATTCAGTTTTGTTAGTGAACACTGCATTGTGTACCACAGTAGTGTGAAAGGATGTATACCAAACTTAGTGTGTATGTCCACACTTGCCTTTTGATGTATTGTAAAGCAGATAATGAAACCAGTCTGTTTAGACAGAATTAACGTACAACAATATCCAGGAACATGTACTGTAGTGTAACATTTTAAGTTTGTATTGAACTGTGTGTACAAGTGGATAGAACAGTTGCATGTCATTGCAGTACACAGTTTACTATGCTGTGTTTTACCGTGGCAGCTCCCTGGTTCTACTGTAGTCAGGACTGTGTATCGTCAATTAGCATACAGTTTGTAGAGATCCGAGTGTCAAGGAGGAACTATACCATGTGTTTCTCTTGAGAGCAGAAGCAGTACTTATGCTTCTATCATCTACTCTATAATGCATTTCTCTACCATACAGTGTCTGCATGTTTGTTTGGTCCTAATAATTTGACTGGGTCTAATCAAATTAGCAATGTCTTCAGACTGTTTATACTGCATTACAGTGTAAGTTGTGCTGAGCTTACGGTACTACTGCACCACACACCTCAGACTGTGGTCTCGGTACCGTTTACTTCCACGGTCTATTCCCCCGGTGGTGATTTCGGAGCAGGTTTTCCAAACACGGAGGAAGCGTATCAATTATGAAGGATGCCAACCCTCTATTAAACCAATCGTGAGATATCACTGCAACCAAAGAACCCTGTCTGTAATTTCATCCCTAAACGTGTACAGTGCGGTAATTACTAAAGTGCAGGACGGCTTGAACTCTAGGTTTAATTGTTTTAGAATTAAAGAAGAGAAAGTAATAGAAGAGAAACTTATGTACAGTAAGTCTGCTAGCTACTAAAGACTCTATAACACTTACAGTTTCACATAGCATCATTAAAGAAACTCTGGGAACTGTTGTATTTCGATAGCCTACCTGCCACATGCCAACACACATGTAATGTGATTTATGTATCCAGAACAGGCTGAAATTGGATTTTGAAAGTGCAAAATTTTGATTTCAACCAAATATAAACACCAACAGTGTCTGGAGCAAAGGGGAACTTACTTGTTCCATCCTGTTTTTAAAAAGTTTGAAACTGTCTTGCAAAAATAAGCATCTGCAGTTTAGATCCATGTCTTTTCTCACAAAACTGGTTTTACATACTTCCAACTCGGAAAGGTGCATCTCACCAACTCCCTCTGTTTCTCTGCCTTTGTATTTTAGTTCATTTGCACAATAAAATCTGCCTGTTGATCGAAGTCATGCTTGCAGTCACGTAAAATTAAAGGGGCTCGTTGAGTTGATATTAGTAAAGATTGCGGTGATTTTGAAGTATGCAAACACACGACAATACTCACAATTAACACGATCAATCAAGTTTCACATCCAATAGTTATATGAAAACTGTCAAATTTTTCGAATTTTTGACTGCTACTTGCTCTGATTGTGTGCATGTGAATGTACTAATGTGAAAATGTCTGGTCACAAAGTTTCAAAAACCAAATCTAATCGTTGGTTACTCACTCATTAATGTTCCAACGTATGTAAAACTTTGGGATCCTTGTAGTTTGACTGTTTGTCATTAGTATGTGAAGGAAACTTGACGGGTTTAGAAAAATTGAGTGACTTTCACAAAACAACTCAATGAGCCTCTTTAAAGTATGTGCACAATTGTAACTTCATATTCAGTCTATGAAATGCACCTACTAGTGCCATCAGTAAAAAATATCCCCATACAATTGCATAATTTTGTATGCATATTTACAGCATTTCTAATCCCAATATTGCTTCTGCTGTGCAGTACTTAATGATTCTTGTACTATTGCAATTATTACAATAACCATTTGCTTGTAAGATCAGAGTGTGTAATTACTTGAGATGTTTTTGGCAGTGGTCTTCCCCCTCCCTCTACTTCCTCGTCAAAAAACAGAAATGAAACTAGAAGAATTGAGGCATCTGTGGGCAGATTTCATTGCAAATTAAGTCAACAAGTTGCTGAATAAGATTCCTAAAGTCTTTCCTTCACTGATTTTGTAAATTGGATTTATTTTTACAGATGTTTACATATGAGAGTGCCCAATAGCAAAATTTTGCCAGTTAATCGTGATAATGCTGATTCCAACTATTCATTGCTCGAAGCCTTTTCCTTGGATTTCAAGCTGACAGAAGCCAAATCAGTCATGTTGTTACAAAATGACTGACATGCCAAATTCAAACGGAAACAGTTGATCAGCCAAAATGCGACAAGTCAGGATTTATTGACAGCTTAAAACGCAAAAAGCAGTTGATTAATCACAGCAAGTCACGAGAAAGGCTGAGGGAATAGTCAACTCTACAGAAGGTTCACTGTATCAGATAGACAGTACAGTACAGTGTACTGTACCTTCACTGTACAATAACAGTCACAAAAAATTTCTCTGCGACAATGCATGTGGTCTTTCAGCACCAATCAAGGTTTGTAATAACGGAGTACTCTTATGGCATCATGACTCTAACATTGTAGTGTCTGTAAAGTTGATAAATTGGTACAGTGCTGTTTGCTGTAAAGCTTACTCTGCAGAAGGATGAAATGGAACTGGCCAATTGAATAATTTGTTTTGTTGAGTCATAGCTGAATGTTGCTGTGAATATAACTTAATTCTTTGAAAAGTTCACAGGGAAAAAATGCATCTAATAGCCAACATGTGCTGGATCCTTTGCTTAAATTCTGCTGGAAGTGAGAAGGGTGGAGGAAGGGGGGGTAGGTTGAACTTTGATAAGGCAAGATTGTCCCTAAGGGTGACATAATGATACTAATCAAGATTTGATGATATACTTGAGGTAATTAAAAATGAAAGAATTTATCTCAGAACTACCTGTTGTACAAATTGGTGGCAGAGAGACTGATGTTTTAACTGCCACCATTGTATATACAATACAGCCAAAAATACGAAAGTTAATAAACTTGCAGGAAATTGTTTCCAAGTTTTTGTACTGTGTCTCAGGATATCCTGATTGTTTTAAAGACTCTGAAGTAACAGTATCGCCACAGATAAACAGCCTGGAGACACTGGGAGGAATATTCTGCCTAAATACTACATTTGAACATTTGGTAGTTAAGAAAACATTTCAGTGAAATCAATAACAATATCAAAATTTCCATCTCTTCCCTCAGAGACTTCTTACCTCGTGGATCTGGCATCGTCACAAGGAGGCCACTGATTTTACAACTTATTAATGCCAATACAGGTAAGCTTAACCCGCAAAGGGGTCATTACTGTACATAAACTGTGTAATGTATAATGTCATCATACGAGAGCACTGTAGACACTGGAGAGTGAGAGTCCTAAGGTTATGTGGAGACAGGTAAACTCATTGCTCATATATAGCATATATCCACCTGTAAGACTTAAAAAGTGATGCTTAACTGTAGTGTGCAATGTTGTTGTTTTCCATTGGTTCCACAGTTCATAGTGTCTGTGCGCAGTTCATGAATGCAGTAGGTGTGTACTGTATATACGCACAATGTGTATTGTGCAGTATGTCCCACTCGTTGATTCAGTCATTTTGCAACACTTTACCTTAACGCTGTATACTCTGTAGTGTGTAAGTATGCAGATACTGAAGGTCTACTGTCAGAAATCATGCATGAAGCGTACTGTACCACCCTTTGCAATACAATGTGCAGTGGAGCTGCATAATTTGTCTCAAGTACACTTTGTGTAGTCCTATTGCTCCTCACTGTGTTTTGACTTCCCATCATCCCCTTTACTTAACAGCAGATATGTACACTGTATAATTGATGAAAGCTCTTTGACTGTTGATACAGTACTTACAAACTAGGTTTTGGTTTTAGATACAGTAAGCCAGGAATATTCTGTATGAACATGCATGGTCTCTCTCTTTTGTACAGAATACATGATATTTTTACTTTCTTGTATGGAAGTACATGTAAAACATCAGTCACTAATATTGCAGGGTTTTACAGACTTTGATTGTTAAACTTGAGGGTGAACAATGCTGTAGGTTAACTGAGGTCCACCATGATTGTGCAACAAGCACTGTAACTTTATGTCGCAGTCAAAGTTATTCTACCTTCAGAAAGATTTGCCGTTCTCTCCAAATACGGGTAACATGGTGACTCCTCTGGAATATTGCCCCTTGTCGGGTAGAAAAACAAAGCCCTGAGAAACGTAGAACTAAAACACCAAATATGACATCCTTTAGCGTCTTTGTGAAGTTGCATTCCAAGGTCGTGGCGTGCATCACATGCTTCATTTTTGCAACTCTCACGCTGGTTGCTTTCGCAAGTCATTTGTACCCTCACTCTACTGCATCTAGTTACCCTTTCCTACACTTATAACCACTCAACTTGCAGCACTGTTCACCATCCCAGAAGTACAGTACTGTTTGTGCATGCATACTGTGCATCGGTAATTTTATGTTGTTACCATGTAGTTTATGTATATATTCCGTACATGTTTGGATCTTAGATCCTGTCCTCTCATTCCACAGTCATATGCATGGCACTGAGGGCATCCGCAGTCTGTCAAGAGGAAGCGGTTGTTTCTCTGACACGGTTGTCTATCGTTCAATCAAGGATTCGATTAGAAAGTGAAACTGGATGTATTGTTATGACAGCACAAATATGTAAACTAGTTACTGACTTGTCTTGTTGTAATGATCTGTAATTGGCAGTTCTAATTGAGAAGTTGAAAACGGTAGTTTGTCCACGCAGGGCGTCAGCATCATCAGTGAAATGTCACAGTATACCTCCAGGGAAGTCGGCGGTTTGAGCGGGTGGCAGGGCCTCCTCTCTGGTTAGGCTGTGCCTACAGTGCTCTGAAATAGTTAGGAACTATACGACAGCTGTTGATTTATAACACTGTGCGTAGTCCAAATGTGGGTCTTGTACTGTGAATATAGCAATCAATTTTGTGAACCTCTCTGTGCATCCCAACAGTCTCTTGTTTGAACTCTCAATCCAGTAACATTCATCTGAAATGAAGATGGAGGTTTGTTTTTTTTTGTTTTGTTTTTTTTTTTAACCAGATTTTCTGCACTCTAGGCTTGTGTCACATCAAACATTAAGTTGCTTTTAAAGCACAGCTCTGTCAGTTTCAGAAACGTGTCTTCAAAGTGACAGTGTGAAGTACAGATTTCTCACATCTGTATACTTGTTATTCGTCTTGATGCAAAATGTCCCAGATCATCATTTAAAGCAAAATTCAGAACAGTAGTGGCATTTTAAGTCTGAAAATGTGTAATGCATCGTGGGTTAATACCAGTGTTTACAACGTAACATAAACTATGTAATTAAAATAAAAAAAAGAACTTTTTAAAGCAGGTTCCATTTTGCAGTACAGGTAGGTTTGGTCTGTTTGTCATATAAGGGTGAAGGCTGCTATTTAATAGCTGTCTCTATCTTGGAACAAGTTCTAAATTTAAAGAGGTTTTTTTTATGTCAAAGATCATACAGTATGATAGAACTACAGTACAATTCTGCACTTCATACTATAGAGTATGTTACTGTTGTGCCATGTCAGACTACTGTAGTACTGGAACTGAACAATTACTGTAGAACCTGTTTCCAGTATGCCAGAAAATAATCCAATAAGTGCTTACAAGTGCAGATTGAAGTACCATTGTGGGAGGATGACAGGGCGCGGGATTTGTGAGATACTCTACGTATCGTCAGGTTGCAGACGACGTCTGTTCAACTGTTTGAAACATAGTCGACCGCATCTACTCTTGGCAGTGCCAGTTTTGGTGATCCAGAATCACTATAAAGTGCCTTTAAAGTGTCAGCGTTAGGCAGAACTGTACTACTATAATTTCTCCAGCATTCAACTGGTACTTATCCACACTCTACTCTGTAAATAAAATTGGGTCCTGTTGAGTTGTCAGTATCCGCACACTACACTGTGCCATAGTTTAATACCAAATCACTATGTACAATTACAATAGTCCAGACACCAAGTTAGTCACTGGAACCCAAGTCCGTATTGCCGATCGGTGCGTACCCCCCCCCAGCTCTCATCATTTACTCAAATGATCCTCCATCCTGTTTTGTTGGATTTGAATTTACAGTACCACATCATGGAATGAACAGTACTTTATATGTACACACAATCGTCACCGAGCGTAGAGCACAGTAGATCTATCGGTGGGAAACCAATATTGTTTGGGCTCTTTAACAAATTGACATGACTCAGTTTTTTTTTTTTTCCTTTGTGAATTATTGTAACTCTTCCTCAGTCTATTAATTGCCCCTGTTTCATGCATTTGTATCATCTTCGAGCAGATTTACAGCGGGTGCACGTACCTGTCATGAATTATACACGTGCCGATCTACTGTATTGGCTCCTGCATATACCTAGATGATTTGAATTATTAAAAGGTGGCAATACTGCATTTGAGCATGTAGGCCTATAGAGTGTGTTGGCATGCTTTGAGACAAAAATCAATACATGGCGTCTTTGTGTTGTAATTGTGCGAGCATCGGTACTGTATATCATTGGGACTGTTTATCACCATGGGTACATTCACGGTGTATCTTAACTTCTTAAGTAGTTTAATCTGCAGGTCAGTGTCAAGCACGGAGTGATGGCACTGGCTCAAAATTTCTCAGTGTGTTTGGTGATATCAGCATCTGTGTGTGTAGTAAGTGCTCCCAACACTAACTGTGCTGTACAGCACAACATTTTTTTTTTAACACTGTCCAGTGTTTATAGGTCTACTGTAGATGGCTACAGTGTTTGTCACCACAGTGTGTGTGTGTTTATCGTACTGGACTATTGAGGCAAAATGTTCAAAGTGTCACAAGTAGAAAGTACTGTTTTACATAATTATTCCATAGTGAATCTTGTCGTCTGATAAAAGCAAAATACAAGACACTTGAGAAATCTAATCGCCTGGAGGTATCAACTTGTTGAAAATTGACAGTTTTATGTGACAATTTTACCAAAAATAGACATGTGGTCGCCAATATCTAATGCACATACTTTATTTCCCCAATCAGTGGACCTCAGTGTATTTTTTGCCAGTGATGTCATGGCGAACTGGTGTAGAGGTCTAATATAGCACAGTACAATGTGTTGCAATGTTGGTGTTCTAAAATTGATCTACTTGTAGGGGCAATGTTGATGACTGTTTGGCTATTATGGACTGTCACTGCATGGTGTTGTTGTTGAGTGTATGATCCTATGTTGACCTTGAACAAATTTCCAAAAAGACTTTACTGCTTAGAACTGTTAAAGGTGCGCAGAACTTTACAAATTTGGTTAAGTTTTGTTTGCAAACTTCTGGGAAAATAGTTCCTGCATTTAAAAGACAATTTACTTGTCATGTATATATGTACATCTGTATTCATTTACCATTACCTAGCAGTTAGTAGTAATTTCCTGGTTGGGTTAATGTCCGATGTTTAAAGACTCTTTGCACTGAGTGTGTTTGCTGTATGTCTTAGTGCATTAAAGCTACAGGACAGAGACAAAATTTACCTACACTATACAGTACAAGAGTTACATGTTCCTCTGACCTTTTTCATACATGCTCTCAGTAATTGATTGAAATTTACCTTAATAAGAGCTTGCTTTACCTGTTAGCGTCATATAGTCATTCCAACTTAGCATTGAATTAATACATGATACAGTAAGATTCCCTAGTTATACAGGTACCTGTAAACGATAGCATAGCCGGTATGTTTAGTCTCAACTCCTTTGGAATTTTTAAACCTATTATATCCGTTCATGAAGATGATTTTTTTTTGTGTGTGTGCTTTACAGTACTTGTGAAGGAACATTCTTTTTCCAGTGTAGTATAAAATTGCTATATACTGTAACCTACAGTAGTACAGTAGTATGTGTGCTTCTGTTATTTCTTCTTTCCCAATTCCTGTAGTCTACTGTATATGTCTGACAACTTAGGTTATTAGTGAGAAGCCCACTAGCCCAGTTCTTAACTACTAGTCAGTTTGATGCCTTGCATTGTCTAGATACAATAATTCCTGCTCAAAATGTAATGTGTAACTGTACAATAGGTGGCAGTTTCTGTATGATGTCCCTGAAACCAATACCAAGTTGGGAGTAAGCTTCATAGTCACAACTCTCCATACTGTCAGTGCTCAACTCCAGAAAAACATATCTATCTGAGTTGTCCAGGCATACAGTATCATCAGCCTGACACATTATTCGTTCTTGTTTCAGTGTCCGTACGGTACAGGCTTTGTGACTCTCTTCTCATATTGTTGTGTGAACATTTCAGTAACATCTCTGTGGCATATTTCTTACTGTTTGCATGAGCTGCTATCATCTTTCTGTGGGGTTTCCACTATGCCTGCCATTTTATCAGTACATGTATCCCTTTTTCTTTTTTTTTTATATCAAACTAGTTTACACGGTCAGCAGTATGCCGTTAGCATACATGGACCCATGAATGGTGTTATGTGTCTTGATGATGTGCACATGCACAACACTGCAGAGCAAGGTGTTGGGTCATATCATTTTGTTGCTCTATAATTACTTAACCTTGTCAAACATTTATTGTACTATTTACAGCACCATACAATACCATATGTGTGACTGCTTGATCCAGAGTTCCTAAAAACTGTATGACTCATGATCATGTACTTTTTTGGAAGCCCTTAAAGCAAAGTGTTCCATGCCCATAATGTCACTGCACTGTCCTGTGTACATGCCCCTTTGGAACCAAGTTCATGAAGATCAATTTATAAGTGCTACTTTACAGTAGTACCACCATGCCTCTTCCTCAACTCAACATATATACAGCAGCCCACAGACTTGCTGCAGTACTACTGTATAATTGAATATAATGCCTATTGGCTTCAATCCTAAGTTGTTGTTTTTTTTTTTTAATAACTTTCATGTATCAATCACAACCACACAGGGTCTGCTGAGGTCTCAGTGCCCTTCATCAAACACTGCACTGGGAAGTCGTTTCCTGGATGTGGAAGGTTATATTAGAAGTTGTGATTGTAAAAGTCAATATTTGATGCCCGCATGGAATACAACCATGATAGTAATTTGATAGTACTCCACAGTATATATGCAATAAGAATAGTGTATATCCCAATTTATTCTCAGTTTCAGTTCATGTCACAATACACTTTACCGCAAAAATCCCAGATAAATACTCTTGAGAGGTAGTAATCAACATGCTGGACTGCTAATTGTGCAAAGTTAAGTAATAAAAACTTAGGCCATAATATATTGTCCTTTGTTATCCTACCATAATTACTGCATACTGTAACCACAGTAAACCAGCATGGTTTCACTGTAAGGAGTCACTAGTCAGGTTTTATGAGGAATGGCCTTTAGGCAGTCTCTAAATGTTGCAAGCACTCTTGACTTGATGGTGCTGTAGGTAGGTGGGATGCAGAAGTTGTGCTGAGACAGGGAAGTAAGTCCCTTGGAAATATGCAGGATGTGCTGTTTGATGAAAAGGAAAAACTTGTCTGTACTGCTAATCCACCATCTTTCTCTTCCATGTGATACCAACCTGGGCCATGTGTCTTTCATGAGAATTTCACTAACTGGAGTCCTAATTATGGGAGGAGGAAGAAGATTAAGCTCTTCGGCTAAACTCTTTTGCAACTTGGACCTAACATGGTTGTTTGCACTGAAGTTCCGTACATTTACCACAGGACCTGGTTCTGCTAAAATTATGGTTTGCCTTAAAATTGGAAATTTTTATTTTCAGACAAATATAGTAGACCATGGTAGGGTACAGTACAGTTTTTATAGCTTTTTTACTGTAGAGCTGTAAGAAGTAGAGCCAGTTCTTTGGTGTACTTTAAAGAATGCAGTTCTGAATAACAGCATATATCCTGCTTAAAACTGGTTTAAGTTTGGTAAAAAACCAGGAAGTGACTAACCTTGTAAATATTTCAACACAGCAGGATGCTTCAGGGACAAGATTTAGGGCAGCCTGTACTGTGTTGCAGGAGTACATTCTGAAGTTTTCTTCTGTTTTTTAAACTTTGAGAATGAAAACAATTAGTCACCTCGTTAGTGCCATCAGACATGTCAGTAGAAGTACAATACTGATCAATACTTAGAGTGCATGTAAAATAACAACAAAGATTCAAGTTCGCCCCTCATGTTTATAAATGTCTTCACACGTCATTTGCACCTGAATTTCCTAAAGTCACTGTAATAACAACACAGACAAAAAATAATATCATGGTACATTCGCTTGCTGCTATTCTGGTGACACTGCAATTTGTTCGTGTGTATATTTATGTATCGGTATTTAGACTGTTTGAAGTGTCGTGGTGGATTACTAGATCAAAAGTTACCTTTCTTGAAGATTTGCCATAGTTTTATTGCACTTACCTTTGTTTAGGGATCCCTGTTAGTACAGTATGCAATTATTCCTCCTTGAATCCATGATCTCCGCCTCTCCTGCACTGAACAAACTTGTCCTCACTTGAGAACGGAAATTGTTGGACACTGAACTTTCACTGCACCCTACCTAGATCTGGCCCTCTGTGACCCCACATGCCCATCATACAGTATACATGCAAGGGGTAAGTGCTGTATGGACACTTTTGAATACCCATACCAGTGAGTGATGGGGATCACTGTACCTGTAAGGTCATCACCCACTTCGTTCTCTGAATCTGTTCTACCATTCAGCTGTCACTGTAAATGGAAAAGTTACTACATGCATTCAGTGAACCCAATAGTATGCTTTGCCTCCTTGCTGGCCTTTAAAATGTATTGTACATGCTTAAAGATAAATCCATGTTATGGCATTTTCTTGCACAGTTCATGTAAGCATTGCAAGTCACATCTTCAGCTTGCAACTTTCACTCAGTCTCACTCTACAGAATGGCACTAAGTACAGGGTTCGTACAAAGCCTTGAAAAACTTGCAAGTACTTGAATTTAAAACTTAAAAGGCTTGAATTTTGTTTTTGCATATAAATTCTTGAAAACTAGTAAAATTTATGTGATTTGAAATATCACTAGATGCATTTTTACATTATCTGCAACAAATGTTTGGACCAGATTATGTCATAAAATTTGGATGAAATCAATGAATTCGCCAAAATCCTGTCATCCTTAAATGTCCTTGAAAAACAAAAGTTCTGTTCTTAGTCTCTGACTACAAACCCCCCCCCCTCGTAGTGTGCTTGATTATCCTCAGAGAGGTGTGCATACCCCATGAACTGGAGTCACACTGATGCGGTTGCACATTTAGGTTATTGCAAGTGTTTCTAGAATTGATTGTGCATTAAGATGTTGACTTAAATTACTTTCTTGAGATCTCTTCCTATTGATGGGCTCCACTTCCAACAGTTTTGATGAAATTCTAATAAAACATACGACTTTGCTGTTGTGCTGCGTGCCCACAAGGCATCTCCTGTCAGTTCTATGAATTCATAATGTAATGTGTTCAGCTCTGCACATGTTTTTACAAATCTGTCATGGTGCTACACAGATCTGCATCAATTGGCACACTGTGGTTGTCTTGTGCTGTTATGCGGTACTCACAGTACCACTACTTAAGACTACCCACGCATTTCTCTCTCCATGGATGCAAATTGCTATGTACAAAGTGCAAACCTGTATCTGGGGAGGCCTTCGTGCAGGTCGTTCACGAAGACAGCCATGCTCAGGGTACCTCAAGAATCTTGAGAATGAACTTGATATTGGAGAGAATCCACTCAGGATGGAGTGCATCAGATTGTCAAGTACTTTAGATAACAGATCAAATGAGACCCAATTCACTTCGAACATAAATAACAAACTAATATCACTGTAGTAGAAGATATATGGTATGTTCCCTAATTAAGACTATTTGCTGACTCTACTTGAAGTGTATTCTACATTTTACTTGTGTACTGTGGTGGGCTACTGTATGTATACCAGACTACACACTGTATGTATTATATACAGTACTTGAGCAGGACAGTAGTATAAACTGCACTGTGTCGTTGTGTATTGTACCAGTACATTGAGCTGGACATTACATACTGTGCTCATGTAACGTATTATCACTCTTTCTACTGTGTTTTGCTATTCATTAGCTTCAGAAAGTTCACATGCTGTCTGCTGAGTACTCTTTTCGCAAACTCTGTCATCTGTTTCATGTGCTCCAAATTTCCGGTATACATGTAATGTCTCTGGATGGAAGAACAAAGGAATTTAAAAATAATTAACTCACGCTTAAATGGAGTGCCGCTTTTTCTGTGCAGTTTTTGTTACAATTGAGTTAGGTATGTCAGGTCCTATTTCTGCATTTACAGTATCTCTCGTAATTTACAGTGCATGGTTTGGGCGAAAAAAAAAATTATCAAGATATATATAGTAAAGTAATCCCTCAAGTATCATGCAGTTTGGTGATTTTATAACACAGCACACAGGTAGAAATCCAATTTGGGATGGGAGGGAAGGGGAGGTGAGAGAGATCTGGCCTAAAACTTCTGTCCTATCATGATCAGTGGCATAGCCAGAAAATTCATCTGAGAAGGGGAAGGGCAATTGTTGAATTGTTAGGGTAAACATCAAAAGGATGGTCCAGCCGCAAAGTAAGCTTTGATATGCTTTAGACTAAGTTTGTAATCTACCCATTCTGGTGAAACTTCCTTTCAGTTCCCATTGGTGGTTCTTAAGATATTGTCAGTTGCCCCCTTTGCTTCAAACTGTGAACTTCGAGCAAGCGGGAGTGACATCCTCTGCTCACATTGGTGAACAGTCTTTTGTTTTCTTCATAATAGAATTTATTATTTTGACCTTTAGCACTGGTTATGTGGATGTCACAAAACTCTCATACCCCCTTAAATTCATATTATAATAGCACTAGATATTGAAATATTAAATTTGATGTAAAGTTTAAAGTAAAATATGAAATGCTTTACTAATTTGGGAAGATGACATCACTCCTGCTTGCTTCAAGTTAACTTTTGGTAACATGTGGCAATTTCAAACAGCCCATACCTCGGGAAGCTTGTATTGGAATTGAATGGAAGTTTCGCTATAGTGGTCAGGTTTACTTAACTGTACTATTCAACATATTAAAGCCTAGTCACTGGACTTTGCTACTCTATTAAAGTGACTCCACAAAAGCAAAAGTTTGTCATTGGTTGGCATGTAAGCATACAGAGAATTTTTTCATTCAAGTGTCTCTCAGATTGCAGTCCTCTTCCTTAGTTCCAAGTCTCCCTTGACATGTGAAGAGTGTTTTTATCTTTGGCAAACTGTTGGCAGAAACATGTCCGCATGTTTTGGACTGCTTGCTTTTGCCCCAGGCCACCTTCCTCCTCCACCCAACTTCCCTCTTCCTTATGCCCTTGTTGACATAGCAAATAGCACAAACGTGTTCATGGTTTAGCGAGCTATCTGGTAAACCCTGTGCACTTACCCCTTACTCGCACTAATACTGTATGTGTATCCTTGCACAAAGTGCTCTCACTGTAATATTAGCAAGACAATTAAATGTGCAATTTGCATGTCAGAAGTCATATTCTGACAAGTAACGACCACATGAAGTTGACAAAAGTTCAGCACTGCTTAATTGCTGCAGTATAATATTACTGCATTTACTGCTGGTACTGATATCCCTATAATATGATCACTCTCTAGTGACATACAGTAACTGCTACTCGACTATGTTAATTTGTAGAGTACCCTCAGAAGTTGGATCTAATTAAAGTTTTGTTCAATTGAGAGATCTTTCGATCCCACTTTGTACAGACACATTTACCTTTCACTTGTAGAGGGAACATTGCAGAGTCCTGGGAGAGGAGGGGGGGGGGACTAGTCACTGGATGCTGCCAAGCATCTGTGTGTAGTGCCGGTGGTGATTCTTGATGTTCATTTCTGTGAGGATGTTGAATACTTCTGGCAGAGCTTACTACTTCATTCCTCAAGAATCTAGTAGGGGGCACTCATTCCTTTGTTGAAAAGTTCAGGCGTTATTTGGGAGAGAGGAGTTTGGGGGGGGCATGGAGTGAAGATAGAGGAAGTGAATTGATTGGGGAATACAGTGGGAAAGAATGGTTAGGTTTGAGAAAAGAGTTGTTTCATGTACTTAGTAAGTACATGTATATATACAGTACACACACACACAAAAAAGGTTCTAATATTACAGTAACATTTGCCTTTGATGGAGCAAAAGTTTAGGGGACATAAAGTGGATGAGAATGGAAATAGTAGCACTGGCTCTGTTTGTTAAATATGTATGTTGTGTAAATTATTTTGTGGTTCCTAGAAATTTCCATGTACCATGTTTTGTGTTTGTGAATCTATGGAAGAGAGGAATTGGAATATCAGCATTGCAACTAATGATAACATCGAAACTGTAATAATTATCAAAATTCATCTCAGTGATGTCAAATCAAATGTCTGTGGTTCACTGTACATTCCTCTCTCATCTCACTTCATCTTACTCTCTGTCAATACCATGAGCCAGGTTCTACTGTTTATTCCATCCTGTCAGGTGGGGGCATTTTTGTTTGGAGACGCTTGTCGTCGCAGTTGACGTCTCCACTCGTCATTCGGTGTGAAGGGGTCCGTCATTCGTGTGGTGTTTTCTCATCTCTTTGCCTCTCTTTCTTTCGTCAGAACATGGCGAGTTCTTACACTGCAAGGGGAAAAAGTTCACAGATTTCAACGAGATACGTCAAGAGATCGAAGCGGAGACGGATCGGATAACAGGATCCAATAAAGGCATTTCCAACATACCCATCAATCTCAGAGTGTACTCGCCGCATGGTTAGTGTACAGCCATACTGTAGTTAATATTGAAGCTGCATTAATACACTGTGTGAATATATCAAGATTTGTCAGTGTCCATAAATTTTTGTTCATGTACATTGCTATGGGTCATGAACCTACGTTCACTTGAACTGGGGTCTTTGTTACCAAGGATGAGTGCACATCCAAGTTCTGATTTCTAGACAGCTGTTTTGCTTTAGTTATCTCTGCATCCGCTAAGCATGGAACAAAATGATGAAACTGCCTTACATTTCAGTGTGGGGTTTTGATTTCATTGAGGTGTGCAGTCAGTGACATGATTTTTTTGTTGTACAGTGTGTTCTCTTTGTCGGTTCATTCCTTTATCTTTGAGTTAGTGGGTGAGGTCTTAAGGATCTGCCAAAATTCAACAAAACGGTGTTCTTAAAATTTAGAGCGAAACACATTCGGGGGCCAAAACTTCTCAGACAGTAGTATCTAGCCATGGTTGTTCTGGTTTGCAGTATGTGTTCCTTGTTGAAACTGTGCAGTATGGTCAAAAACTTGATGTGAAAGCAGTTGGTATGAAGTTCGACACAGTCATCAAGTGGAGAAATGGTGTTGAGGAAATTTACAGTCCTGAAAAATGAAACATTGAGAGCATCACAAGGCATATACTCAGAATTTGTACCAACGTGTGAGATGACATGTTTGTACTTTGCTTCTTCAGTGCTCAACTTGACCCTGATCGACCTTCCTGGTATGACCAAGGTCCCTGTGGGAGACCAGCCACCCGACATCGAATTCCAGATCAGGTCCATGGTCTTCGAGTTCATAACGAAAGAAAACTGCCTCATCTTAGCTGTCTCCCCCGCAAACAGTGATTTGGCCAACTCGGATGCTTTAAAAGTTGCCAAGGAAGTCGACCCACAAGGTTTGTTCATTAAATTATCCCTGCATTTCTGTCTCCAACCACAGAGAAGTATAAGAGGGAAAAAGAGTGGAAAATGGGAGACAAGCAATTACATAGTTTGCCTGAATTAGAATTGAAAATAATTTGAGATCATAAACAGCAATATAAATGTGAAAGACCGAAGAGCATGTGTAGACACATTGTGGGGGGGGGTTGATGTTTGGGTAGCATGGGCCTTTGTGGCTGGTTGAAAAGGGCTTGGGATAGGAAGATTCTTTCATGAATTTCCTTCACTTGATCAGTTTGAATAGATACAAAGCCTTTGCTGAGAAAAGAAAACCAGAAAATCACTTTCATGGTTTATTTTGTACAGATTGATGCTTGAAAGGTTTCTTGTGAAATTTTCTTGATCATATTTTTTAAACCCATCATATCTTACTCTATTTGTCAGGTGTCAGAACAATCGGTGTAATAACAAAACTTGATCTCATGGACCAAGGAACCGATGCTAGGGCAATCCTGGAAAACAAACATCTACCGCTTCGAAGAGGTGAGGGAATAGTGTGACACTCTTTGTAAAGGTTGTAGTGGCATATGGTGGATACTGATGCAATTATTTTGTGTGAGATCCCAAATTTACATCGAAGACATAAACTTACCCATTGCTTACTTAATGCATTCAAACACACAAGAAAACTCAAGGATTTCAGTCCTTAGGTGCCTTCGCAAGAGGCAAGAAAAACGGTGGGCATAATGAAAACAGTTTGAGCAGAAAACAAACAAGGGTGATCTGAGACATAGAGAATTAATTAGAATTAATTAGAATTAATTTTGGGCATACTTTCAGCAAGGGTAAATGAGCTCATTATTAGGCAAGGGGTAAGTATAGTCACTTGTGAATACTCCATACTCCAGTGAGTTTTGGGGATCACAGCTTTTCAAATTTTACTTCCAGTGTGGATATTTCAAGAAGCTGGTATTGGTAAGGTACCATGTCTAAAGTTGGCGGGCAAGACCGGCTGCATCGTCTGGGTGTTGCCAGGGTGAACTCAGTAACAAAGAGTTTGTGGCTGCATTGGCTGCAGCCACTTTTCTAACACAAATGAGGGGGCTGGATATAAGGTGGTTGCAGCGGCCTTCCAGCCGTATTTTTTCAACAGGACATAACAATATTCAGTGGCACATCAGGCTGCCAAGGCCTCGTTGCTAAGGTTCTCTTTTGTTTCTAAACTCAACAACGGCTGCAGCGGCTGTGCCAACGGCGAGGAGGTCAACGTTTGATGTGGTGTCAAAGTAAATTTGACCCTGCAGCATTCACACTTAAAGGGAAGAAGGGCGTTTAGAATATACCAACATGGCATACAAAGAAAATAGGTTTAATCATCGTTAAACCATTTAGTCTCATCAATAAACATCTGCATGGGCTTCATCTCCTCAAACAATTATGCATGTGATGATTAACGGAAGATGCATCATTTGAATTTTAAAAAGTGTGGGTGAACAAATCGTTGATGAGTAACAAATAACTGAATTTCTATCTGTGACAAACTTATTTCTTGAAAAGAGAGCTACTTTCCTTCCTTATTTTGAATAATCTATCATTTTATGCCCACAAACATTGGTTTTAAAAGTATGGTTGTTTTCTGTAAAACAAACGCCTTATTTCCCTTTAAGTCAGGTATGCCTGCAATCTTCCACATTTTCATTTTTTCCTTCCCATCCCTCAGGATACATCGGTGTTGTCAACAGAAGCCAGAGGGACATTGATGGCAGGAAGGACATCAAAGCTGCGCTGGCTGCAGAGAGGAAATTCTTCTTGAGCCATGGTGAATACCGCCATCTTGCTGACAGAATGGGAACACCATTCCTACAGAAAACACTCAACCAGGTATTCCTCCTAGAGCCTTTGACAACAGTTTTGTTATCCTGATGGCCAATGAATATGCAGGCTGCTGAGTGCAGCCGATGTTTTTTGGGACACTTCTGATCTATTTCCTGATCAGATCTTTGTTGGAGCTCTTTCTTTCATGCTCTGTGACTCTGAACCCAGAACCCGTATCTGATCACTAACAATTGGGGGACATCCCAGAAGTCTTTGGACCAAGTCCTGACACAAGCCAGGGTTTGTTGGGTTTGTTGTGTTATTGTGTGGGGACACTTAGTCATCTTCATGTCCTTGGGGGCGGTTCATTGCTAACTTCCTTTTCTCTCAACTACCTGATGCTCTGATTTTGGCCAAAATATTGGGAATTAAATCTTCGCCCGAGCTTGTAACTTCAGACCCACATGCAGGGGCACAAATTTGTTCTCAAGTGACTGAGTGCAACTAAAATATCTTTGATGCCCTGTGGGCGCACAGATTTGTTCTAACAGAAGAAAGAGTGGTTCCGACAAGTGATTTAAACTGTGTTCACAATCACACGAGATTTGTTCAGATTAATCAGGTGTGCTTATGGAAGAACCTGGGGGGAGGGCATTGATTGTAGCAATTTATGGTCCCAAGTAACAGTTATATTTCCTGCAGTGAATTGCAAGAGAACCGTTCCTTCCATGGGCTTGTGTGATTATCATGAACAAGGTATGCAAACCTTCCGTGTGTGGAAAGAGACCTCAAGAAACAAACATAATACCACGTTTATGACAAAGATTACATATTTACATATTTAAATGAACAAACTGACCTAAAATTGTGAGGGGACAAAACAAGCACCTCTTGTGTTAAAGAAACTTGTTAAATTTGTCAGAAGAAGCCCTCCATATTTTCATTTAGAATTGGTCTATTTTGGGGACTTGTCTATTTACAGTTATTTAAAAGGGATTGAGATTGGTATCGCTTTCACTTGTAGATTAAGTGTAATATTCATAGGCCATTGGGACAATAGTCTTTGATGAATAACACTGAAAATATGCAAAAGCACATCTCTACCTACAGTGGCGAATAATGGAGAGGAACACTGTCGAAGACAAGACATATGCACACATACAGAGAGCATGTTAGAAGGAAATGAGACCAGTTTGTGGACCTGAAGAGGATATATGCTTAAAAGTTAAAACAATGTACAACTGAAGAAAACACTTTCAGGGGGTAAACGTACTCATCCATAAAGACCAGAAGGAATATAGCAGCCATTTTGGAATGAAATGTTGATGAGGAAAGTTGTGATGTTTTGCACGGAAACAAGGCAGATGATATGTTCACCTCGTAGATATATACTTACACCTTGCTTCACTAGTGCATTGAGACAAACTAGGGTGGGCCTAGACTAAGGGGGCATGGTGTCAGAATTGATGTCATATGCACTTTGAGCAAGGTTAAACTTTATGCATTAGTGAAGCAAGGGGTAAAGTATAGTCACTTGTGAATACCCACACCATTGAATTGTGTGGAAGTACTCAGTTCCTCTGCGGTATATACACCAGCTAAGGCAACTATTTGTGACTCTTAATCTGATCTAGATACTTTTTGAAAGTGTGGAGACAGGGTGGAAGAAGAGTGACCCTCAAATGGGACAAATTTTGTGATTCCATGTTACACTGTTTAACTTTAGTGCCAAGTGACTTCATTTCTCTTTTACCCCCACAGCAATTGACTAACCATATTCGAGATACAATGCCAGAGTTGAGAAACAAGCTTCAGTCACAACTGTTGGCACTAGAGGAAGAAGTGAAAGAGTTTAAAGACTTCAGTTACGACGATCCAGCTCGTAAAACAAAAGCCATGCTGCAGTAAGTGAGATTTTTTTAATTTGTAAATTAGGTTGTCCCACCTCATCTCTCTCAAGGAAATATTCTGCAGCCATTCTATTGTCCCTTAAACAAGTGACCCAAGAAGCATCCCTAAGCATGTCTCTTTCCTCAGCACAGTAAGAGGATAATTATTCCAGGACAGGCATCAAACGTTTGACATGAAGCATCTCTAGAGTAAGTGTTGGATGGCCTTCCCTGAACTGGTAGTGGTTGTTATAGTAGGTCATAGCCATTCTTTAAATAAAATTTTAGTGGACCTTAGGTTGTACCCTTAGAACCCAGTCCTCTAGTTTCAAGGGATCATGAACACATGGATCATCCCATGGATCATCACAAGTACAGTAGAGCATCACTTGTTGGCTCTGTTAATCATCCATTTTTCAGTAAGTTTGACTAGCTATTTAGTTCCTTTCTTGGCTTTACACAGGGTAAAATATTGAATGAATAGTGTCAATGGTACATCATGGATCTGCATCACCTCCCCTCTCCTTACCTGTCTCTACAGTACTACAGTACTACTGGATTCTCAATCTATCAGGACGTCATAGTCAGACACAATAGTCAGTAGTTATGCATACTGCTGCCTACTTAATCATTTGGCTAGGCCCTCCATGTGCCTCCATCTGTTGACGTTGAACCAAATTTGTTGATATGCAAGGTAGTTCGCTCCCAGCGGAAGTCACCGAGTCTTTCGAGAGGCTCGTTGTTGTGGTAGTGAGGGACCTATTTGACATTAGCAAACATTTTTAACTGCCCTCTAAGTAAACTCGAGAAAATTGTGAAATAAATAGAAGTGATGGTAGTACATCTGCATAAGCTCTAAAGTGAAATTTTAAGAGTTGTTGAAAGGGCAAAGAGTTTCTGGATCCATCCCTGGGAGACAACTTGTGGAAAATACTTTGTTTTGTCATTGTTCAGAGATCATGATAGGTCGTAAATTAAAAGACATTATGATAAATCTTCAAGTCGATGAACTTTCTGTAACCTATTTTGCTGTTAATACATCACTCCATGTATATATGTCAATACATCACTGTCCTCACAGGTTAGTGCAACAATTTGGTGTCGACTTTGAGAAGAAAATAGAGGGCTCTGGTGACCAGATCAACACCAGCGAGTTATCAGGCGGTGCAAAAATCAATCGTATATTTCACGAGCGGTACCCGTTCGAAGTGGTGAGAATGGAGTACGATGAAAAGGAACTAAGAAGAGAAATCAGTTATGCTATTAAGAATATCCATGGTGTCAGGTGGGTACTAGAATGGTGTTATGTTGTGCATGGTGTTGAGCCATGCAAAGAATTCTGCTATGAAACAATAACCGTGGTTGTTTTGCAGCCACTGTCACTGTTGCCTGAATGTGTAATATTAAGCACATGTCAATGAGAGAACAGTTTACCCATGGTGAAAGGAACAGATGAAATGTAACTCATATAACATGTGTGATGGTGTTATAGTACTGCATCAGTTAGGCTATAGGGTGTGTTGAGTAGTGAGACCAAGTACAACGTTGTACAATGCTTTTTGGTACTTCAGGGAGAATGCTTACTTGAATTAAAAATGTCCAGTGTGTCAGATGGCTTAATGAAATCACTAAATATCCATGTGGATTATGGTATCGTGGAATGTCAGGGAGAATGCTATTGGGCAAGTCCAAGCTATTCTACGTGTTTCATACGGGACTATCAAAAGAGATTTCAAAAACCCTGTAACTTTGGCTTGGGAGCTTTTTATTAAAGTTTTTATGAGCTAGTAAGGTGAGTATAATAACAAAGTCTATCATGGAAAAAATTCAATTCAATCAATTTAATTACGATGAGTGAGGGCTCATTAATGTGCCATGTTTTGTATGGGACTAGAGAAAATGCAGGTTTTTGACCCAAAGTAGTTCTTCTCAAATTTCTCTGAGAGTATTTGTCAGAATTTAGTTTGAGGAACACATGTAATAGATACAACAGTTGTGGACATGTATATAGAAGTTTCAAAAAAAAAAATTTGGGTGGTGGCAGTGAACCATGGATATTTGTGAAACATGAAGTATTTCGTATGGGACTGTTTCGTATGGGACATTTTGTCGCTAGTACAGTACAATATATGTAAGGATTTAATTGAATAACATTCCACCACCAGAAACACCAATGCCGTAAAATAACAATGAGCTGAAGTTCAAAATGGCATTGTTACATAAGATTTAATGCAAAAAAAAGCATTTTCAAAACCAATGATACATTTTGTACGCTAGTCGCTACAGCACGCATCAACGCACACTACAAACTAGTTCACAAACTTACTGAATTGCGACCCAGATCTGAAAGTTCAGTCTGTGTCTCTCACTGTCTTGTTCACAAAGTAAATCCAACTGCCAGGTATGTAATTATTTAATTGGTCAAAGTGACATACACAAATGCAATTTACATAGCAGACCATTATGGCAGCAATTTAGCAGATTTCAAAGAAAAAGATTAAAACCTGTTAATAACTTGGACATTTTCAATCACCAACTCCTCATAAAGATAGTAAACACAAACACAAAGATAAAGAATATGGTACTGCAACCGTTACAGTGTCAGTTTGACGACCATCACGGTTCAAATCCCTTCGTGCAGTATGGGGCATGGTGTCTAAACACGAGAACTTGCACATTACAGTATGCGCTGCATAAATTGGCATAGTATAACAAGGAATGTAATCAGTAGCCCCATCTATTCTGTTATCATGTATTCATCAGGAACTACATGAATATCTCTGTTATTGATGATAGGTGTTTCCAGTTTTTCAACTACAGCATTCATATCATAAGTTTTATATTTTGCTATTTGAGGGGACCTAAGCTTGGACTTGCCCTATCCTTAAGAAGAATTGTCCATGGTCTTAAAATGGCTTCATGCAATCATTAAATATAAACATGCATGATGGTGTTATAGCACTTCAGGGAGAATGATGTACTTAGTAGAATGTCCACGGTCTTAAGTGGGTTTGAGCCGAACCATGAGAAACATCATAGGCAAGGCAGCGTAGTTAATATAACACAGTCTCTATTTACAGTGCACGCTGTACGTGATTTAAAACGGTCACAAAGGTGACGGCAATATAGCTCACATGCTACGTAAAATATGAGCCAGGCCAAGCCCTGCCAATTGTTCTAAATTCATGAAATACAGGATCTTAAATCATAACAATAAGTTTCTGTAACTATTGTGATACCTTTTTTTTTTTTTACCCCATCCTCAAAAGAATTGTCAAATTTTTCATTTCATATTAACAGGTTTCATTTGTGTCTTAACTTGTGTAAAATAAAGAAATAAATAACTTGTGTCTTGAGCTTTTAGTCTGCTAATGTTTACAATATTGCCACAATTTATTCAGGGTCGGTCTTTTCACTCCTGACATGGCTTTTGAGGCAATCACCAAGAAGCAGATATCACGGCTGAAGGAGCCCTCTCTAAAATGTGTGGACATGGTCGTGAACGAACTCAACAACGTCGTCCGAGAGTGTGGCGAGAAGGTGAGGAAAGAGCTCCTCTTTGATCCATAGAAATATTCCATGGTTATACGAGATGATATCGGCTGGTGAAATCTCTATAATTTAAGCCGCACATGTGATAAAATAGGGATGTTGATGCAACTAGAAAATTTTGAGACAAGTATGCTGTTCCTTATCATTCAAGGAAAGTGTTGCAAGCATCTAGAGCAAAGTGAATCTGTGGTGCATCCTAACCATGAACAAAGTTAATCTGTGTGTATCCTAATCATGAACAAAGTTAATCTGTGTGCATCCTAACTGTAAAGCCCAACCTGTTACATATAAAGGTATGAAGATCCAGAGTAGTGAGACATAAACTTGGGTGGCAGTTAATTGAAAATTTGTTGTTTTTTTTCTTTGTTTTGGTGTTTTTGTTGGAGCAATTTGTGTGTTACACTGTTCTCACTTACGTAAGTCTTTCTACATTCAAATCAGAGAGTGAAAGCTAATTAGTTTCTTCCTCTAAGTGTGCTGAATCATGACAAATAAGTAAAGCAGTGCTGCTGTCATTTCACTCCAAAGTGTGAAGAAGCATTTCCTTCCAATCGAATTCATATTGATGATTTCAGATGGCCAGGTACCCGAGGTTACGAGACGAGACAGAGCGCATCATCTGCAATCACATACGAGAAAACGAGCAGAGAACAAAGGTGATGGTGTCATCTCTAATCGAAATACAGCTAGCCTACATGAACACGAATCATGAAGACTTCATCGGATTTGCTAAGTAAGTTGATTCTTTCTTGGAGAGAGATTTGGTTTTTGTTCTCTTCGACTTTTCTGTGGGGGTCACAAAATAGGAAAGAAGTCCCATCAGTGACAGAGGTGGCTACAACTGATAGCATCAGTGAAAGCGAGAATTATCCAAATATTTATCATCAAAGTCCTTCAAATTTCTCCTCTTAATCATCTCCCTGTGAGAGTGAAGTACCCTCCATGTGTGGACCTTCAAGGCTCATTTCTGACATTTATTCCAATGAGGGATTTCATTTATTAGGCCTCAAAGAAATCTTTTCATTTTGAATGTATGGCAAAATTTTCATTACGTTACACCTAAAGATCGACAAGTGTTCCCCACCAACCTGAGGGTGTCTCAAAGTACAAATTAATCATGGCTTACAGGTACATCTCTTGCAGTGGAAATGCTTTTACTTTTCGTTCTCATTTTCTGAATTTTTAACGTCCTCCCTTTCTCGATTTGCCAGTGCCCAAAATAAATCAGACCGTAACATTACCGTGGAGAAAAAGAAACTCGGCAACCAGGTAAATTGGTGTGGTGGGTTTATGCGATATGAAAGTGCTATTAACCCTGTCTGTCTGCAGTACTCATTGTTTCCTTATTTATGCCTGGCATGTTTCCTCCGTTTTTTTTTTCATCAAATATTAACGCACGGTCAACATACTTCCTCTGTTTGGGTTTTGTCCTTACTTAGCACGTCATGATTCCAACTAACAAAAACTTAAATGCCAAGCTTTTGATATCAGCGTATTTTCTAACATTTTTATCCTAAACTGCATTTGTTAACAAATGAAGTTGTCTCAGATATTTTGGAAAAGATGATTTGCGTCTGTGCTTCGAAGTGAAATTGTGCTCATTTTTGGTAAACAAGAGAAAACAAAAACAAAACAAACACTGCACTTATGAATTGCTGAAAAGTATTGCAAGCACAGGGGAAAAAAATCGATCCAAAGTAACAGAAGGACATCATTTCAGCCAGAAAATCCTGTTAAAAACTGGAAGAGCACCGGATGCGTTTGGAGTGATCGAAATATGGGTAGATCAACACCAAAAATGAGCTATGGTTTTAGTATAGCTTGGGTTTCATGGATTTTTTTTTTCTTTTGTGATGGGAAGTCTACTCTGGTTTGAATTGAACTCCTGTTGCATCTTGGTATTGCTAGCACCTTTGAATGGAATGTGTGATAGTCACATGTTTAACCTAACGTCTCTGTTCATGGGTGGTGGATTATACTGACTGGTCCTTCCTGAAATCTTTTATGTTAGTTGCTCTCTTTCTCTTACCTCATCCCCATTCCCACCGTCTCCCTTTCCAATCTATTAAGCAGTAAACACCAGTGACAAGTTTGGAACATCCCAAAATATCAACGCTGCTGCCTTTCATACTAGCTTGAGCCTCAAAGTCCTCGTATTACAGAGAGGAATAGTGAGATAAGAAATATTGCTGCTTTGCAAGAAGGATTATATCCAGAGGTGATAAAAAAAAAGTGCTTAAATTCTTTTGCCATGCTGGACTTATTGATTCCCAAAACCACAGCTGACACAAAGGAACCTAACTCTCCCTGCTTTATCTGCAAAGGAAACTTGACTGAAGCAATGATCAAATTGCTATTTTTTCATGGGATTTAGCCATTGGTCTGCTATTATGGGGAATATTTAAGTTGGAAGCTGGAAACCTAAGACCTGGTCGTAAAAAACACAGTGCCGTTCTGTGAAGGCCTATGAAGCTTTTTGTCTAGTTTACGTAAATACATTTGTTTAATGTAGGTTCCTTTTTTGAGACCAGTGCTTCCTCAGCCAGTAGTGTCACCCTCTTAGCTACATTGTATTACAAATAAATTTACAAACAAAAAGATAAAGAATGATATGTAGATTAATTTGACATGTCAAGTTAAAAAAAAATAAACTGTTGAGGGAATGAACCCTGAATTGTTCCAGGATTGACTCACACAGTCCTCACCAAAAAATTATCATCCATTATAGGTGTGCGAAATTCTTCCCTTACAATCAACCTAAACTATCCTCTGTTCCTCATGTTTCCTTGTGTCTATACCCAGTTGTTATCACCTTTACTAGTCTCTCATTTCCTCCTACCCACCCCTCCCCCCCCTTTTTTTCCTTCCTGTCTGATCCGTGTGTTATTCTCCTTGCGGTTCGTTTCGTGTAGTGCGACTGCCAGAGCAAATCGTCGAGGGCCAAACGTCCCCGGCGCCAAGCCGACTGCACGTGCTACTAACCAGGTAACACTTGTTTTCTGCATCGACGCTTGCCATGTTTCATGCATAATTTTACCACACTGGTGTATTCATTATGTTCAGCAACTTACCATTTAGTTCCACTCACTGCTCCTCTTTTCTGCTGGAAAGAAAAATGTCTCTTTCAGTCGCAAACTCATTCTTTTCATTTTTGGCTTTATTGGCTTTATGATCTGTGTATGCGTTTATAAAATCCCAAACTTATTTTGCTGCCTACTAACCCAGGTGTATCAGCTGTAATTGGGGTAGGCATTTTCAGTCAGGTCATGTTTGCCTAGTAAAATACAACTAAATTTTGGTGTTGCACAAGATCGAGGCTTCCCGACATGGACAATTTTCACCCTAGATAAATATTTCACAGTCACAAAATTCACCTAAAATCACAATGCGCAAAAGCTTTCTCAGGAAGGATTTCACAATTTGTCTACAGTGGGAAACCTTTAGCACTTTCTGAGCTTGCACTCGTGGATTTGATTATCCACACGTAGATCCATGGCAGGCCTCGAAAATGGTGAAAAACTCTGTAGAGTTGTGGGAACAATGTTTGAGAAGGGTGTCAGGGTTGTTGCGCCAGTCGTGGACAAGTGGATGGATTTGGAATAAAATTCAAAAGTGACCTCCCCTATACTTTCTTCGGTAGCATCTTTCCCCTCTTGTGTTTTTGTTTTCGTAAAATATGTGTTCAAAGGACAGTCATGTGTAAAATCACGTGTTCTTGTATTTTCGAAGGAAGTCAGTTTTAAAGCGGTGAGTCTCGTGTGCATGTGTCGTGTGTAGTGGCTACAATGCATGCACCCCATGTGTGCCTCATCGAGTAACCGCACTACCGCCCTCTTCCCTCCTTCAGACTGTTCCATCGTGATCACAACAAACCCATGCCATCTGCTGTAAATTTTTGACAGGATTTGCAGTGCTTGTCAAGTTTTTTGATGGAAGTTAATTTCATTGTCGTTGTTTGTATCCTTTTTCTAATCTTCCTATCATGTGACTCATTTCATTTAATACCAGATACTTTCTTCAGTAATTTCCAGATTTGAAACTTAACTCTGTGCAAGTGACAAACACTTTGCTCTTTAAAGCATACTGACTTCATACTTTAAGTAGTGGTGAATGTTTATGGTATTCTTTGATTTCTGCAATCTTGATGATTTTTGATACCTAAATGTTAGAAAGAAGATGTGCTGAGCTGGAGATTAAAGTGCTTAGGTGTCAGTAGCAGTTCCATACCATGTTGCTACACACAAACTCCAAAATACTGTTACTCTCCCTACATTGTTCTATGTCTTGTAGTTTGTAGAGATGTTACTAGCCTTACCACAAGTTCTTCATATCACCAGCATACCACACGATACTAAACAAAATGTGGTTGGGTGTCATTCCATGTATTGCAGTATGTAGGTGTCACTAGCATCACTAAAATATCATGAATCGGATGTAGTTACACACAGTGTTTTCAGTATATGTTGTAGTGTGTAGATGTCACTAGCATCACTAAAATATCATGAATCGGATGTTGCTAGACTCAGTGTTTTCACTATATGTTGTAGTGTGTAGATGTCACTAGCATCACTAAAATATCATGAATGGGATGTTGTTACACATATTGTTCTCAGTATATGTTGTAGTGTGTAGATGTCACTAGCATCACTAAAATATCATGAATTGGATGTTGTTACACATAGTGTTTTCAGTATATTTTGTAGTGTATAGATGTCACTAGCATCACTAAAATATCATGAATTGAATGTTGTTACACATAGTGTTCTCAGTGTATGTTGTAGTGTGTAGATATCACAAGCATCACTACAATATCATGAATTGGATGTTGTTAGACTCAGTGTTCTCAGTATACTGTATATTGTAGTGTGTTGATGTCACAAGCATTACCAAACTACTTTAGTTTGTCCATAGAATAGATGTATCAGTACTGTATACAAATCCTACATGCTTCATCAGTGTGGTGTATCATTGAATAGATTATAAGTGTGTAGATTTCACCAGCCTAACCCTAAATACAACACATGCAATATGTGTTGCTAGCAGCCTTACTGCTCTGTGCTATGCATCATAGTAGTTTTATTGTAGTAACAAGATTTCAACCCCAAAACAGCATGTTACACTATCGTCTCCCGGTGTGCATTACCATAGATAACTGTGGTTGGAGTTCACTAACACTTTCAGCATATTCTTGTGAGTGGTGTGCTGTTTATTGGTCATCGGTTTCCCAGTGTGGCGTGATGACCACTAGTCCATCGTCACATCCACAACCAGCCATGCAGTGATCACTACATCTTGTTTGTCGTGGTAGACCTCGGTGTGTTGTTCACAAACTCACTGTTTTAACATTGTTGTGTAAATCATGCCCTGCAAGACAATATTATATTTGCCAATTGCCAATTATAGTCATTTGCTAAGCCATTCATAATCCTACCTGCGGCAACTATGAGAAGTTTCATTTTGGTATGGTGTTGCTGTTCTCTACATTTTATTACTGATAGATTTATACGCATCACATAGCAACTGGTGTTTTGAGTTTTTGCAAGAAAGTTGTTTCGTAGAATAAAGTAATAACTGTCACATATCTCAAGTTTGATTTTTAGTCAGTGCAGGTGAGTAGAGAGTGTCACATGTCTCATGAAAAGGAGTTTTGTCACTTTTTCACGTTTTGCTGAAAGAGTTGAGGAAACAAAATCAAGAAGTAAAAGGATTCAGTCATCCCTCTCACGTAATTAAATCCACCATGGGATACAGATCATTTCACTCCAGCACTGAGGGTTGAGCTCACAAGCATTTGACACTCAATGTAGATCAAAACTGATCCATATTTAATTCAGATCAGGTCAGTTATATTTTTGTTAGTCACCCCTCATCCTGGCACGATACGTTGTTTTTCATCGATGTTCCTGTGCGCGTGGGATAATGGGTGGTGTGGTGTGTGTAGTACAGTATTTATAGATATGAATGCTCGATGCTATTTTGCAACCATTCAGTGTTGTGTTATGTTAACCTCCCGGTTTACTATAGTGAAGAATAAGCGGTTGGGGGTGGGGTAGGAGAAAACTGTCATTATCGCTGCCATGTCAGCTTGAAGACTTTCTGATCCATCGGTGAGCTGCGCATTCTTGTATCGCTTTGTTATCTCTCTCGAATATTGACCCAGCAGGTCGAAGACAATTGCTTCTTCTTGTGGTTGGATTGATAATATAACATCGCTCAGGCAACACTTCTACCATAGCAGAGAAAATGTATCTTTTTTTCAAGTAGGCTCCAATTGCGGGGAGATTGGGAGAATTGCACAAAGTGGACACCAAGGTTTGAGAGAATGACGTTTCTCATTGACTCGTCACATTAAGAGTTTTTCCCATTGTTGAATATTCATGCAATAAAGTAAGAAAAAAAGGTCTATGTTGAACAACAGTACCTTTTGTTGTTAATTATGTTGTTAATGATGAAAACCATTGACCTTTGAACTCCAGTACATAGTGCAATGATGATACTTGACAAATCTGTAGCTTTGATGAAGCAGTTCTCTTGGAAGCCTCTTGCATAGTTATCAAACCTTCTGATTTCTTTGTTCACAACAGGCCGTGACCCAAGTAAGTCCCTCCTCGAGCCCTCGGTAGTAACGATATAGGTTTGCCCATCACCCATTCGGATGCATGATTTTCATTTTGGTCATTTGACGTCTCTTGTCAGTCATTTGAAGCAACTGGTTGCATTTTTCGTTCTTCTAGAGTGAACTTGTATCGACAAAAGTAAATCTTAGCATGATATGGTTGAAATACCCCTGCATCACTGGAAAAAAGAAAAGCCTTTAGGCCTAAACGTATTACCATTCCATATCATGACATGGTATGAAAGAAAATTGTGCTGAGGTTTGTTCCAAACCATTTAATGCAAGGGGACCGTTTATAAACAACACTCAGAATTTGTTTTAGTTTTTACAGGTGACTTTTGAGATGAAGTGTTGTATTCCTGCATCTGGACTAGATTGTTGCCATAGCAGCAAAGATCAATGTAGTGCAAAGTATCAGCCGGAATATCAAAACAATCAGAATATCTAAGAACTGTTCATGATATTTTCCTCAGCTTTCTTTGTGAGTATCTCAATGAAATTGGGTTACAGTGTACACCACTATAGAATATTCAAATTGCCTCATCATTTTTGGCTCCAAAACATTTCTGTCAATAGACCTAGAAGTTTTTAAAAGTCGGAATATAAAGGAGAGTTCTGACCAGTGGGGTCATATGTGGAACTCAAGGAGAAACTTATCAGAATTTCCTCCAGAAATGCAACCTTCTGCTTTAACAATGTCCGTCTTTTTGTTGAACCTTTCTAGGGCCATGGTTAGAGCTGGGCATGTAAATGTGGCTCCATGGACATTCCTCATTTTAATCCATTACAGTGCCACGTACCACTTACTACCATAACTTTATTGTTTTTTATTTTTACATCACAACAGAGTAAAGTCCAAGTAAGTTTTTGTCCTTGTTTTCGTCCCCCTCGAGGGATTTTTACAGTTTTCATGAGGCCGGCGTCACTCGTCTCTGGTTTTATCTCCCAGACGGCACATAATGCATGCATATTTAACACCGTTTAGTCATTCTGTACCTTGAATTGTAACCAGGCTTACTGGATTCACCACCACAGGAAGCCGGAATTACACTAACATTATTAATGGGACTAACAGCAATCTAGAATTTGGAAGTTCATAGCTCGTTAAAATTTGTAAAACTTGATGATGTGTCTGATCGGTTATATGGCACGTACAATCACCCATGCCAGTCCAGTGGGTGGATCAGAAGACGTCAGAGGGAGCTACTCGACAAATGTATTCTTATACTACATAGTTTGTCATAAAGGCACATATTCGTTTGGTGAAAATACCCTACTTGAGATTTCAAGAATCAAAACTTGTAAAATGCTTAACTTCAAGAATGAAAGCTTGTGAAATGCTTAAAAGTCACAATACATTCGGAAAGTGGTACTAGGAGGTGCTTTAGCATTTGGCTTGTGTAACAAAGGGTTGTCTCACATTGTTATCTAGGTCGAAGGTTAGGAAAGGACTTGATGTGACTGTCTCACAGCTCCAGACTTTTCCTACAGCTTCCATTTGCTGTTTGCATCACCTTTGATTCAAATTTGGGTTCACGTTACCCTTCACCTCAGATTTTACTTTTCCAAGACAGAGCAATATATCAACCCAACATTAGCCACTCTACTACACTTTAAGCTCTCCAGTTTGAATTGACATCACTGTCGCTCTGTGTTTAAAGTTTCTGTCATTCACCGATCTCAATTCATTCAAAAGTTATTGTTCTCATTGTTCAAAAACATTTTGGTAGTATTTCATCATCTCATCGTTTGACACCTTTTTGACCGTATCGTCAAATCTTTGAGTCATCCGTCAACTTTTAACAATAATCTTTCTCATTGTGCGACATTACGGTCGACTGCATTTTCGTCTTGTTTTGGTTACCCATTTCAGCTGTCAAGAATGTGTCAAAGCTGTGATGCCCAAGGTCATTGTCACTTAGGTCGTTAAACACTACATAGTAGAAAAGACTTAGACACACAACACACACCTTATGCCTCTAATCACACCATCCAGCAGTTTCTGCTGCACTGGAAGTAAATTTTCAGCACTAAAAAAAAAACAAAATTGTTACCTTTAGCACATAGAGGATTTTCATTGGCCTGTGATCTTCAGACTTACCACAACCTTCAAAATTACCAATATAAGAGCAAGCTGGGCTGTCAAAGGGCTTACCTGAAAATTACCAAAATTTTGGCTGTTGGGACATCAGTTTATTTTCCGCAATTGCTTTTTTCGCAGATGCACAAAGTTGTAGGTAGCGTCAGAAGCGATGTTTTGCCCCCCTCGTCACAAAGTCGTTTACACAATACCAAGCGTAAAAAAGTTTTTCTCTGTGATCATATTTCGTTCATTTTCCGTGACTGTTTTAGATGATGAAAGGAACAATGGATGCCCCATACTATCTTTGTCTGCCGCTTCTTGTTGTTATGTGGTTCTTTTAATGCTTAGCTCTCTTTTATTAAAACCTTACTGAAAGTCGTATGAATCAGGTGTCTGTTTCCTGTTTTTTTTGTGTCATTTTTTTGTTTTTGTCTGCGTAATACTTCAACATGATGCAATATGTAATCTTGCAATGTATCACAGATTCATGATTTGTGACAAGAGACTAAAAAATCTTCAAAATGATGCAAAAATATCCAGCTGAACCTTTCTGCTGTGTCATACCTGGTTGCTTATTAGTATTTAGTATTTTGGTACCATATTTCCAGAAATGCTCAGCAACCAGATTTCATACTGGTTTCAGTATGATTTAAAATTTCCCTTTTTTCCTCATTTCCCTCATTCAGCAAGAATTAAGGTCTTGAAGTATTTATAGAGATGTCTAATTAAATAAATGACTAGATCTAATTTTCTTTTTAAAGAAGTTGTGCGTATGAAATTTGCTTGGTTTAAGGGTCATTTCAAGTTCGCTCTGTAGGTTGAGGACAGTGGGCCTTTACCCTCGCTGTAAATTGTGCCTGTCGTAGTCTGTATTGCCCAGTCATGGTTATGTAACTAGCGCAGGTTCTTTCGGTAGGATCGTTGTTTCCACGGTGAGCTGGATTTGTCTAAGAAGAGTGCTTACACAGGCCCAAAATCTCTGACATATTTCATCAAGAAAATGTTTATGGGGCCTGCATACATTTCCTTCCAAGAATAGCAGACAAGAAGTTGTTCTTCAGTTTCCTTCTTCATGGAGAGCTTGTCTATGTGTTTTGCTTTTGAAAAGAAGAAGCCATTTGATCTTTTGGCTGAGCCCTCTGTGTTCGTATTCTGTCGCAGAAAATGGTTCAACATATTCGCAAGGAAACTGTATCTATGTCCTGTTCAGTATCTGTTTTCATACATTTACCTATCATTTGGTTGTAGTTGAACACTAATTTTACTGTGCAATGCTACAAACCAACAGGACGATGTTCTAGTCAGTGGCGGCATGGCTGTATGGTTGGCGGGGGAGGGGGTACATTGCCCTTTCCCAGCAGTGGTTTTTTGGGGAGCACCACAAGATTGAACATTGTTCATGTGACCCATGGGAGCTGATTTCCAGAGATCTAGGGGGGTATTTTCATCCCAAAATTGTCCGGTACGCTTTGGGCCATCTGATTGGTATGGTACACATAGATAGTCTTCCCTCAATCCTAGCTAGCATGTAAGTAATGATGGGCATCCCGTGAGCCTCCCGTTTCCTGCCCCAGCAGGAAAAGATGGCACCCATGCTGCCACTGGTCCTAGTGAAAACATTTTGAACTTAAAAAGAAAATGTATTCAAGTGGTAGCAGAATGAATGGACAACTAACATGCAAACTGGGCTCACACACTTTACCAAACATCAGTCTTTTTTTCCTCTCGAGGACTATATTGATCATCATAAGTTGTAAAATGTAAATCTTCTCAGTCTGTATTATTTTTTACTTTCGCTTGCATGCACGTTTTTACAAAACGTTTCCATTGCCACATAATGTCATTTTATGCCAGGAAGTCGAAACAAAAAAGAAACGGTAAGTTTTTTTCTTTTTTTTTTCTGAAAGCTTCAAAGTCTTATTTTGACTCCCGGAGGAAAAAGGTCCTCAGAGAAAGCCATCTCCATCTCATCAGATAGGCATCTCGGGCTCTGGGGCAGTCATTACATTTTTTCTGTACTATGCTCATGTTATTAGCAGGTTGCTGTCAGGTTGACTTGCACCTTCAAAAGTCATGCAGTCCTTTGATATTTCTCTACCATCATGTCTTCACCACAGGTGATCCGTAAGGGATGGCTCAGCATGCATAACATCAGCTTCATGAGAGGGGGATCCAGGGATTTCTGGTTTGTCCTGACAGCTGAATCTCTGTCTTGGTTCAAAGATGAAGAGGTGAACTTTTCTTTAAATTCCATTTATGAAAGCCCATAGCAATATTCTTTACTCCTGCCAACTTTTTGTTTCTACCATCTCATTTCCCATTGTATTTCCTTTATGTTGTTTTTTTTGGGGGGGGGTGTGGGGGTTTGTAGTAACAAATTCATTTAACTAGAATCTTTATTATAGCTGAAAGTACTGACATATTTTTGCTTTTTGACAAAATTGACAAAAGAGATTTTACCTACTTTTTTTCCTGACATCATCAAGAAATGTTTTCTTTCATCCTTTGGCATACTTTCAGGAAAAAGAGAAGAAGTACATGCTACCTTTAGATGGACTGAGACTACGAGATGCAGAGTCTGGATTCATGTCCAGGAGAAGTGCGTTCGCTCTCTTCATCCCAGATCAAAGGTCTGTGGAGTCTCACTTTTGGAGACCAAATTTGTGAAGTTGACATGTCTTCTACGTTTTGTGAAGAATAATGTTATGCTCCTTACAGACAAAACCAACATGTTCGGTATTGAGGGAGGTTGCAGTGCTCTAAGCAGTCACAGCTTACACACACACACCTGTGACATTGTGGTGTATTCGCTGTCCCCCCCCCCCCCCCCCAGCTCATCAGAGCAGTTTCCATGTTAACTGACCCTAGGTCTGCCTATCTCTCTGGAGATCTGTCAGACCACCCGTAAAATTCCGAGAAATCCGTGGCAGGCAGAGAAGATGATTTTAGGTGGTCTAGTTTACTTTCTCCTTGAAATTGGAAAAAAATGAAGTAGACTGACCCAAAAAAATTATCGTCTAAAGTTTTAAAAAGGAAGCAGTAATTAATGTTTTCTCGCTGAGTCCACATAGATGATGACAGCAACTCAAAAATTGTTCACGAATGGATCACAGAAATGACGAGGAAATCTGCAATGGGATTGAAACATAGAGCTGTTACGATTGTAATTCCTGGTGAAATTCACAGCATCCTAAGTCCCTGGCAAATATCTTCACAGATTTGGGGAGAAAAAAAAAAAACCCCAAAAAATAAATCTACTTGACTTAGTGTGTAGTGGACACTCAACATCGAACATAAAAGTGTCCTGTCACTAAGTTAGCATGACTAGCAGAAATAGATTCTGTAAGGTTTGTACATGATATTAGAAATTTGCCCCATTTGGCACCTCTTCCTCCATTTTGCCCCTGTGTGTCTGTGTAGTACCATGTAACATCTCTAAAGAATCTGCAACTCTGGAGAGAATTATCATGAAGTTCTTCTTTTATCATTAATTTTGGGAGCAGCATTTTCGCCTCATTTCTTCCCACAGAAATGTTTACAAAGATCACAAACAGTTGGAACTGTCTTGTGAGACCATGGAAGAAATGGACAGTTGGAAGGCTTCGTTCCTCCGTGCCGGCGTGTATCCTGAGAGGACCAAGGAAGCCAGTGATGAAGCTGAGGTGATAAAGCATTAAGAACAGCAGACCCACCATCTGCCTCTTTCTGGGATCAGTCCTTCCCTCCCCTTCCCTCTTGCCCCCTTCCGTGTCACAAGGTGTAATACTTTTCATCTAGATTTGTTTTGGCAACTTCTTGCAACCAGGGGGTATAGCCTTAAAGACAATGAAGATGGTTGATTTAATTGTGCTTCTGCATTCTTAGGGTAAATGTTTCAAAATGGGAGTCCATAATTCTTGCACAGTCCATAGTCAAAAGCAATCAGAAGTTTCGTGTGGTCCGGAGGTCTCCTTTTTCCGTTTTTGAACAAATTTGAAAATTTGTGAATTTTTTTTCTTACACAATGAATTTGTAAACACCACAGAAGATGACACGGCATACACTCAGAGTTGATCAGTTGATTCCTAACAGTTCTCGTCTCTGAAGAAGTTGATAGGTAGTCCTGTCCAGACTTTGCAAGGGAAGAAACATGTTTGGTTACAACAACGAACATAACTTACGCAGTCAAGCTGTGGCGTGTGTGCTTATTGGTGTATCGTATCTTTGGTTTCAGTGATAATTGCACTCCATGCAGTCACGTTGATGTCCGTTTGTACGTTTCTTGCACAATCAGATTTTTTTTCCGTGCGATGTGCCCTTCATCCGATCTTGAAGCAAAATCAAGATTTTGTCAAGAATGTCTGAATCAATATAATGATAATTTGGCAAGGATATCGGCGCAACATACAGCAAGAAAACGACTGTGTTTATGATGCAGCACACCTGGAAAATGAGGTTCATTACATATTGTTAGTCAATTTAGTTTTTTTAAGGAGCATGGGGCATTGTAAAATACATCGTAGATGACGTTTTGCTCTTTCTTCCTCCATATCGAGTAGAAGTATACCTATTTAACAGATTTGTGGTAAAACATGATCTGCCAATGACAATTGTAAAAGGACATCGACAGTTTACGTGGTAGCTGGTTCTTGGTTTAAAGTTCCAATCCTGGCACTGTGCCAAAAATTCAGGAAAGAACAGTATACAATGTAGTCATTACATTGGTAAGCCTGGATTGTTCTGTAGTTTTCAAGTGTTCCACCTGCATCTTGTCAATCAAAGCGGCTCTTTGTCAGTTGTCAACGACAACTCTCATCGAGACAATTCAGACATAGGCAATGCCTTTCGTTTTGAAGTCTGCTATAGTGTGGGTGCGCTTTTATAAATTCACTGTTGATCTTTTACTTGGGTTTCATAAAGATATAGTTTCCTCCTCATCTTTAGCTTTCTCTTTGTCATTCAACTTCTGTGATGAGGTGAGATTTTAACCACAGAATAATGAATATTAATATTTGCTTTTATTCCGTATTTATATGTAACCACACTTAACGAGAAAAAAAAAAAAAAGTGAAAGACAATGTTAATCTTTTAACTGTAAGTTATGCTATGCCTGTCCTAGATCCAGTGCTTAAATAGGTCAAAAGAGTCTGTACTGCATTTATAATAATATTGGTCATGTGACCTAACCATTTTTGATGATTGTAGCTAGGTTTGATTGATAGAGCACATTGCATTGTCTCTGTCATTAGCTGCATGTCTAGGGGAGGTCATACTCCAGGAAGTGCAGTCCTTTGTAAGCCGACATGAAAACTTGAAAATCAATAATAATCCAAACAGAGAAAAGTCTCATTTTCAATAGGACAAAAGCAGCATTTGAAAAACTTCTAGATGAGTCGGTGTTAAAAGTTTTATTTTACCATCTCCAAACTTTGTTTAGCATGATAGATAAATTTGCACAGCTTCCCCCTCCCCCTCCAAAAAAAAATCCTGTAAAGTTACTGTGCAGAAAATGTCATAAGGAATGTAAAGAGAACAGTGAAATTGTTTCAGTGTGTTATTGAAAAGAGTTCAGAGAATTTTGACGGCAGGTGACGATGTTTAAAATTCTGACAGTGGCAGCAGATGGGTTGATGGTGGACGAGTGAGGTAGGGGATGAAATGGGAAGTGGGATCAAGCGAACTGAATCTTGCACCCTCCATTTAGTGTCAACTGTGAGGAAATTACATACAGTCTTAGATCATGATTTATTGCCACCTTTGACCTAAGGTCATGGAGTCCAAACATGTAAAGGAGTTTAAACACTTTTGAAATGTTCAATTGCAATGTGTCCATCCTTGCAGCATCTGTCAGGATATCATGTTCGTCTTTCGCTCCAAGTCTGCCCATCCCCACCTACCCTTTTATTCACTTCAGTCACCTTTCTTTATCTTTCGCAGACTCAGGAAGTCGGTTCGATGGATCCCCAGCTCGAACGCCAAGTGGAGACCATTCGCAACCTGGTAGATTCCTACATGGGTATCATCAGTAAACAAGTCAGAGATCTGGTACCCAAAGCACTGATGCATCTCATGATTAACAATGTAAGTTATATAATTACATAGTGAAATGAAGCTGCTGATAAAATCCTCTTTACATACCACACTAAGGCAAACAGTAAAGGTCATGCTTGCTTCTGATAGGTGACTAAGATTTGAAGTTAAATTTCAAAGTTATAGCTAGAAATGGCTTGCACCAAAAAATTTAACTCATCTCGTCGATTTACTTACTATTTAAAGTTTTGTGTATGGTAGATTTTTTTTTCTTATTTGAGCAGAGACTTGGTGCTGATTTTCATAGTTTTGTTCCATCTTGAAAGTTGTTTTCTGTCAGGATTTTGGATACGAACACTCGTGCATCGTGCACCTGACGACAGAATGTGTCATTGACTGATGATGAACCATTGAGATTGGTACTGGAGAACCAGGAAGGATTAAAGGGAATTGCATTATGAATAGGGAGGGGCCACCCTCATACCAGGAAGGATTAAAGTGAATTGTATTATGAATAATGAGGGGGTGGGGGTAGATGTTTAGATGCCTCTCAACCTCACTCTGGAGTGAAGAAGTTAGATACATGCTAATCATGTTCCTTTCTTTTCACTTCTTGTGTGTTTCACTTCAGTTTGAGGTGAGCTCACAGGATGGTATATCTTCGGGAGATGTTTGGAGATCCACTTACTTGACACTGCTGATGTTAAACATTTCAAAACAGGTGGCATGTAAATTGATGTCAATGTTTTTTTGTTTTTTTCTTTCTTTCTGAAGTGTCGGGATTTCATTCAAGGAGAGATGCTGGCTCATCTATACTCAGCAGGTAGCCAGGTAAGTCAGTCAGTCCATCAGTCATTATGTCAGTCAGTACGTCAGCCAATCAGTAGTCAGTGTATCAAATAACCCGGGTCTCTCAAATCGCCAAACAGGGTCGTGGTGGCCTCAAGCACCGTTTACACTTTCAAGGAAAGAATTGTAAAAAATCTTGAAACCTTGACAACTTGGGTTTCGGGGTAATCTAGGAATCACTTTGGAAATTGAAAGGTTTGAAGGTAATCTATGAATCGTTATAGAAATTTAAGAAGGAAAATACGAGACCACAATGGTTACTTCCAACCGTACCCCAGGGGCCCCACTCTGTTCCTCTTGATGACTCTGGTGAACCAACTAGTTATCAGTGTTGTTTTCCTGACACTGTTGGAACAGTGGTTGCAAGATGAAACAATTGCACGGAGCTCGATGTTTTCTCAGAGAAATTGACAATAGCAAACCAGTTGGGCAAAATATTTGTCAGTCAGGAGCAGTAAAACTGCTCCTGATTGACAAAACACAACAGTAACAGAGTAAGGAAAATAATGTTCAACTCTTGATCATCCTTAACGTTGTAACATGAGTTGCATTGGCAATCACCTGGTCATCTACCTTTGCTCTTCGTCAGTGTTTCAGGGAAGAGAAAGTGGGGGAAATGATCATGTGTTACAAAAATCATAAAGAGATCTATGCATGTATCTTCCAGATATCTGAATGTGAACATTGTCAGTGACATTTTTGTTGGGCCTACAAACTTCAGACTCTCCGAGAAAGTCTAGCTGCTGGCAATCACCGTTACTTAAAATCAAACAGACCAATTGGAATAACTATAAATATTCATGTATGCAAAAATGGGGCTTGACCAATGTTTTTTTCTTTGTAGAGGCTATAACATATTTGACTTCCAGTGTCAAAATATGACAAATTTTCAGCTCATATTCATGCTTTGAGAGCTTAGTACCAATAAATGTGAAGGGGATTACCCAGTTTCTTGTTCTCTGCTACCAGTTCCTTATTTCAGTGGGTCACCTTTTATCTTTTTGCACCAATTTTGTTGAGCCATGCATTTCTTGAAACCAACATAACAGTCCAATGGATTGTCTGACTGTTGCCTTCTTACTACTTCTTATTCCGGGTGACAGGATTCGTTGATGGAGGAGTCTGCCGATGAAGCGCAGAGGCGAGAGGACCTCCTGAAGATGTACGAGACCACCAAGCAGGCCCTCAAGATCATCGGAGAGGTCAACATGAACACCAAGTCCACCACCTTGCCCCCACCGGTGGATAACGACGACCTCATCAAGCCATTTTCCAATGGGTGAGTGTTTCCCGTATGAAATGGTATCCACCACCGAAAGACGTCGTTCTCGAATCGGTGGAAAGGGTTCTGGAGAAGTGCATCATACATAAGCAGTGATTGTGGGTACCACGTAATGCGGATGAGGATCTAAATTCCGGTTTTTAACCATGACATGGTGTTAAGGATCCTGTAAAGATTCGTAAATGTTGTTCCTTCTTAGCTTCACTGTTGAGCCAAACCGGAGACAGCATACCATTTGACCACACACTGGGATGTTTCGGTCTAATCTCTTTAATTTCCCACTAAAATGTTATTCTTTTTGATTCCTTGCCGAAGGCAGAGGAATCTATGCGATGGTGATGTCGTGTGTGTGTGTGTGTATGTATGTGCGTGTGTGACGCCTGCTTGTAAACACGATATCTCAAGAAGCGTAACTCTGAGTGATCTCATATTTGACATGTAGATTGCCCATATTGAGTAGATGATCCCTATTGTTTTTGGTGGAGGTCAAAGGTCATTTGGGGTCACTAGAGGTCAAAAGGTAAATACCTTGAAAATTGCTTGTAAACACGATATCTCCAGAAGAGTAACTCTGAGTGATCTCATACTTGGCATGAAGGTTGCCCTTATTGAGTAGATGATCCCTATTGTTTTTGGTGGAGGTCAAAGGTCATTTGGGGTCAACAGGGGTCAAATTGTGAAAACCTTGTAAACACGATATCTCAAGAAAGGAAGCTTGTAGAAATCTCATGTTTAGTATGTAGTTGCACCATGTTGAGTAAAGGAACCCTATCGTTTTCAGTGGAGGTCAAAGGTCATTTGGGGTCAACAGGGGTCAAATTGTGAAAACCATGTAAACAGGATATCTCAAGAAGAGAAGCTTGAGCAGATGTCATATGAAGTGGGTAGGTGTATCTTATTGAGTACAAGGGTCACCAGAGGTCAAAAGGTAAATACCTTGAAAATTGCTTGTAAACACGATATCTCCAGAACGGTAAATGTGAGAGATCTCATAGTTAGCGTGTGGATTGCCCATATCGAGTAGATGATCCTTATTTTTTTGGCAGAGGTGAAAGGCCATTTGGGGTCATGGGAGGTCAAAATGTGAAAAACGTGAATCTACAATATTTAAAGAACGGTCCTTCTAGTGAATTTTATACTTGTAATGCAGAATCCTCTTGTTGATTTGAGAACTTCTTTTAGGACATACCAACATAGTCTCTTCGATAACCATAAAGAAAAGATGAAGACAACATTAAATTTGGTATCAAAGATTATTATTTTGCAAAGCTTTTGCCACTATCCTCATAAGGACATGTGAGCATGCATGAATTGTAAATTGGAATTGATTAAATATACCACGGGTTATTAGCTTTATAAAAAGAACTAAATTACTGATCATTTGGATCAAATACCCTTGAGCGTGCATGAACTGTGATTGCTTAATTGAATGAATCAAATTGTAACTGACCCCCCTCTGTTCAAATTGGTCACTGTTATCTGACATAATTTATCACAGTTGACTGCCAGTAGAAACTACAATGTCCAGAATAAATCATACAGTCTGTTGAGCCAGGTGCTCAATGGACTTAACCATTTACTGTATAAACAGTGTCTCTGTTTAGCCCTTAAAGGGAAATAGGGCGTTTGTTTTACAGAAAACAACCATATTTTTAAAACCATTATTTGTGGACATAGAATGATAGATTATTCAAAGTAACGAATTACAGTAGCCTTATTTTCAAGGAATAAGATTCTCACAGATCAGAAATTTAGCTATTTGTCGCTCAACAATAATTTGTTCACCCAAACTTTTTAAAATTCTAATGATGCATCCGTTACTCATCACATGCATAATGTTTTGAGGAGATGAAGCTTTGACAGATATTTATTGATGAGACTGAATGGTTTAACAATGGTTAAGGCGAATTTCTTTGTATGCCATGTTGGTGTATTCTAAACGCCCTATTTCACTTTACAGTAGTTCAGGTAAGCTTTAAACAAATGACTACTGTGTATCAAACCAGGGAAACTTGTATTGTGTGTTGTGTCTTTAAGTAGACTAAAGGCAAAATTGCAAGTCATGCTAGACTCTTGTTTAATAGGAATATCAGTTTTTGCTAATTTTCAAGGACCTCATAGCCATTGGGAAGGGCATCATGCCAAAAAATCAAATATGAAAGAGCTGCCACCAATAGCAGTAACTCGACAAAATAAAGTGCTATAATTTTGATTAAATAAACATGTTTACCTTTTTATCAAGTTATTAGACACGACAAAATATAATTTGTTCCCCTGCAGCATCATATCCGTTTGGGAGTTTTCTCATGTTTGTGTAGGTCAAAGGTTATTTGGGATGACAAAAGGTCAAAACCTTGTATGCATGATATTTTAAGGGTGATAAATAAGAGGGATCTTATACTTAGTTTGTGAATTGTTCATATTTAGCATGTTGATGGCCATATAGGGTAGGTGATCCCTATTATTTTAAGTGGAGGTGAAAGGTCATTTTGGGTCACGAGATTTCAAAAGGTTTTGACCTTACTAAGATGGTATCTCAAGTAGGATAACTGTGTGGGAACTCATGCTTGTCATATGGGTGATTCATTTTTGTTACAATATATATCATGAGGCAAGGAATCACTAAGCCTTTTGGCTTTCTAGTTTCAGTATATACTGCCCATGCATCACATTGGGTTGCCTCAGCTATGTGCAAGCTGGTGAAATGTGCTTTAACATTCTTCATAAGAAGCTTCGAAATAACTTACCTTTTCAGAGTTAAGCAGGACCTAACACACCAAGATTCCATTGCAATGTTCCGTCTCTTTCTCTCTGCCACAGGCCCTCTGCTGCTCAAGTGTCACAGCAGAGGAGGCAGCCTGCACCATCGAGACCCGCCCCCAACCACACTGGTCCACCTCCTGTGGCCCCCCTGCGGCCTTCACCGGTACCTTCCATTCCATCTCGCCCAGATGTTCCTTCAAGACCGGCCCCTAGCGTTCCAAGGTTGGTTAAGTCGACTTATCCTGTACAGAGTTCAGACTTTAGGTTTGAATCAAAGTTTGGGATGCAAAAGTAAATTTTTCATGTAAGGATCTTTGTAAAGGTCCATACATGTTCAGGACCTTGTGCTTTTGAAAACATGACCAGGAGGGAAGTTGCTAATTCTCCAAAAAAAAAAAAAAAAACTCATTACTGTCATAGGTGACTTTCATGATACTGTTAGCAGGACACCAACATGCCTTGTCTGAGTTAATTAATCTGCATCATAAACTTTTGGACAATGTGTAGTCTCTTCATAGAGTGTGGACCCTTGAGGTGGACACTTGACGACAACCGAGGCAGATATTTTTTTTTTTTTTCAGTATATTTGTGATGTTTAAGAACCTCTGTCTTTTGAGAACCATTGGATCTTTTAACATATTTGAAAGTCCAGTTCTTTTCACAAGGACTGTTTGATGCTCTGAGGCTTTAGGTGGTGAAGACAGGTTGGGTGGGGGGGGGGGGGGAGCTGGAGGACAGTATGCTTCAAGTGTTCTTACAGCCCTCTTAATAATGGTTTGAAAACGTTCAACGGTCGTTTCTTCTAACCTGAGTTGACTTCTTTATCTTTCCCAATTTTTCAGACGGCCAGAATCAGGCAAACACCCCAGCGTTCCCAACCGACCACATATACCGGCCAGGCCCACTTGAATTGGATATTGGCGATTCGTCAGCCGGCTCGGTGTATATATGTTCGACCCATGGATATCCCAAATCGTTCTCTCCCCGTAGAAAGAGTGTAATGGTCTGATTGTGATAATTTAGTAATTTTTTTCTGAAAAATGTGACCACTCAGAAGACTTGACAGCTTTCTCGTTTCCCTGAAGATTTTGTCAGCAAAGAGAAGAGTAGTTTTCAAGTTTGTAATTTCAAATGCCCTGGCTCCCCCAAGGGGCTGAAAGATCAGACCAAAGTGGATTTTGAAAGTAAGTTCGCAGAATGGAGAGAGCTGTGCAAGTGATGTAGTAAGTCAATGGTGATCAGTGGAGAATAGTTTGTTCCACGAGAGAGAACACCGCAGGCATCGTCTCGTATATTGTGCATTCGGATCATGTGGATTGAAACACTTTTTCATAATTCGTCGGTAAAAATTTCCCTAAAAAAATGGTACTCTGAGTGCGTTCCACGAATATTTACAAGGAGGAAAAGGGCACGATGATGGTGCAGATGTTTCCCGGCTGCAAATTTTGAGTGGTGTCGAGCATGTCACCACTTAAAGTGAGTTATCCATCACTCTGTGAGTTGTTTGATAGCCTGGCAAATTGTCACGTATTCTACCTTTTACCGTATAACCCCATACGTGGAGCAGTTTGAATCACGGATTTAGTCAAATGTAGTTCTTGGTGACCAAAGCCTTGTACGGTTCACTTTCCAAGAGCAAACCCTTGGAGAGACAATAAAACCTGGTGGTCGTTTTGAAGGTTTCTGGAGATTAGCATTGCTATCCGTGGTAAATAATTAGCCCAGGTTGGCCAGGATTGTCTAAAGGTTGCAAAATTGAGGCAGGGGATCATGTGGAACAGACAAGGCAGTGGTGACGATATCTCGGAGTTCATATTTTCTTTTTTTTTTCTTTTTTTGTTCATTGCCCCAATTTCTCTACTAGGAGTGACCGTTAGGTAGAAAGTATTAAACCATGTGACGGCTATTAATGGCCAACATCAAGAGTATGAAAAACTTTCCAATCCAGGGAAGAAAAAAAATATTTAAAAAAGATACAACAAAAAATAGAACATTGCTCTTTCTTTTCCATTTTCTTTTCCTTTTGTTTTATTGTTGTTAAAATTGATATTAATAATTATTGGTATTATAAGACAAACTGCAGTTTGGTATCTGTACATATTAAAGTGAAGTAATTGGGTAAACTTTCTCTGTAAATTTTTAAGAGATATTCGTCGTTTGTTCTTGTCATTCAGCGGTGGACTGCCTGGCTCTTCAAACCTGCGGGAGGCTGTAGAGTGGCACCCACGTTGCACAAAAGTTAGAGATGTTTTGGTTTTGAGTGCTGATGAATAATTTTGTCTATTTGGGGGCCAATTTTTGTGAAATTTTGGTGTCCGCAGTTACTCTGAGACCAACTAGACTGACTGCCTTTAGTGCTTAGTTGTTGACTTGTTAATTTACAAATTTTTACATCTAGTGCAAAATATACACCGTTCTAAATTCATTTCTATCGTCTAATGAGGACAATGTAAGCAACGGAACCAAAAGCAGACAGACAAGTGATGATCGTAACTGAGGGCCCCAAAATGTCACAAGATTGGTGCCCTGGTAAAGAGGTTTGCCTAGATGCCATTTGCGATGGAGATATTCTGAAAAAGGGGAAAGAAGGGTTTCATGTCTGGTGAATGCAGCTCTCAGAAGTGAAGCTTGGAATTTCAAACTGTGAGCAGGTCTTTACTGCCCAAAGTAAAGAGTTCGCGGCCATGGAAACGGTCTGGCAATGAAAAGCATTCTGTGGGAAATTAATATTTTCCTTTTGTATGTATACATAGACAAGAGTTCTGTTTGATAATAAATAGGCACTTAATTAATGGAAAGAACTGTCATTCGCTAACCTTGATGGAATGATTTACTTCCAAAGCAACAGGTGGAGTTGAACGGTAGTGCTGTCTGAATGTAATGCAACAGTCAACCTAACCGTGGTGCATATCAGGGCTGTCAGGTTTTCTTTACGCCAAATCGGCCACCAAATGGACTGAAAAAACGCCAAATTCGAGAAATCCCTCGGTGTACAAATATGGTCCCACCAAACTTTCCAAAAAAAAACGCCAAATTTCCCTTTTTTGGCCGCAAAAAGCCAAACTGGCAACGCTTGTGCATATAGACAGTTGGTAATTCTACCCCAGATCAAGAATTCACCAAATCTACGTTCACTGCTTTTGACAAATTTCAGGCCATTCTCTCAGACATCTGTGCTCAGGTGCAGTTTAAAATGTTCAGTCGCATGGAATTACCTTCCCCAGTCTGAGTCCATGTCGGGTGGTCTTACCATGTTCTTACCTATCTTTTTCATCGAATGACTCTGTGCTGTTACAGATGCTCCACACTTTACACGCAGGATCAGTTCCACGTACGTCTTGACTTTCGTTTTCAATGAAAATAATGCGCAGAGAAGGTTCATGTCGTCGAGTCAAATTCTATTTTTTAAAGAGTTATCTTCTTCCAAAATATAAATTGGGACACTGCTCCAAAGCTTGAGAGATATTACATTATTTAGCAGAGCAGGTCTGCTTCATCTGGGTGTAAGTAACCTTATTGTTCATAGTGTAACTTTTTGAATACATATATGACACCCAAATGTGTTCGAACATGATTTATGTCCAGTAAAACGAAACATTTTCGTGTTCATTCTTCTTGACCTACTTGTTTCACATTTAGGGAAGTTTTTTTGTATATTTGTGTGTTAAAAGTTTCTAAAATGTGGAAAAAAATTGTCTTGGAAGTATTTGGTCAGTTTGGAAGGATTTTTTATTCCTCTGTAACTTGTAACATTGCCGTCAATTGGCGTTTTTAAACTGGCCCTTTGCAGCCTCAAATTTACCAGTCCTGCAGCTCTAAAATTCCTTTATCTGTGTGATCAAAACGCCATTGCTTGTAGTCAAAGGCCCTGGTCTCTTAGGCTCATAGTCAAGGGGGGGGAGACCAGTGGGGCATCACCCCTTAAAGAAAATTTTGTGTCTTCATTAGAGTTTAGTCACATACATACTTGTGGACCCAACCACCCCCCCCCCCCCTTCCCGAGGTGTGTGACCCAACTACAGGTCTGTAGTTTCCACAAATTAGCCTGCCTTAGCTTCCTCCCCGTATGCGCATCTGTCGTTTAAACATAGCTCCGGTTTCCCAGAGGCTCCGGAAAAGTCATGGAATTTATTTTCACCATCCAGGAATCCAGGCCTGGGGAAGTCACAAAAGTCTGTGTAAGTGACAGACGGTGCTGAGACTTTATTTTCCATAAGACGTAGGAGCCCTTAAGGGTGCACTGCATAAATAGAAAACTCTGCTGTGTCTTGAAATATGAAGCTACTCCGCTGGGCAACTCATCCAATGTTGCATGCTAAAAAGAGTATGGTCATAAACAGCTTGCAGAATCTTTTCTTCTAAGTTGGCAGAAAGAGGAAGTGAGTTACATTGAACTGGCTTTTGTGAAAGAAGTTACACATCTTTGTCATCATTTTATTTTTTTTCTCTTTGATCCGTGTCGCATCAGAATTCCAGTTACACCCAATAAGAAAAGCTTTTGTCCAAAATGTGGGTATACCCTTCCCTAACATTGGTCATGAAATGCCAAAATGTTTTTGTCATCAGACAACCTTGGCTGCAAAGTTTTTTTGAATCATGTACACACCTGAAAATCCTGAGCAAAACAAGGATTTTGTGGGTTTCATGTGGTTTTTTTTTTCCTTTTCCTCATTCTTGGAATCTGTTTATATTAACAGGATAAAGTTCCCAGTATAATGTGAGTTTTTCAAATTTTGGTCAGTCACTGGATGGCATGCGTACAGTTACAGCCAACGTTGGCTTGAAAGGCACACTCACTGCTGTGGGAATAGAGGGCACTGTTGTTAATTTGGAACTAAGTGGAAATGTGGGAACACTATGTGGAAATATGTGAAAATGGTAGTCAAAGCAAAAAGATTACAGAAGAAGATAAATTACTCTTTCCTTCCAAGTACATATGTATTGATCCATCGTTCATCCTGTACTTCTGCAACGTGTTCTGTTCGACATGGGATCACTCTCCAGATTATTAAGCAGTTCAAAGGGCCACCAATAGGTTACCTATTTCGGAGGCACTGACTAACTACCCTGCTGCATTTCCCAAAAAATGTTGTGCCCGTGGCCTCTGCTTCATCATCAGATACGTAGCTAGCCGACAGTTCCATTCCTCTTATCTACGTGTAGGGTTTGCTGTGCAAACAGATCCAGCTTCTAACAGCTCACTGGTTAACCCTTTACCTGCAGTAATTATTTACCCTTACAAGATACTGTAGTAGTATACCATTGTGGTTTATTAAATTCAGAGGTCAAATAGTATGCAAACTGCACAGGCAGTGCCATTTCACAAGGTGTTATTCAGGAACAGGTGTAAGTGAATGGATGTTGAGCATAATGCTAGAAACTGTAAAAACTAGTGAAGGAGCAAAAGAAACCCTTTTACAAAAAATATGTCTTTCATGTATTACATCAGAATACCTTCTGGGGGTGATGCATTTTGGATTAATAGTTATTAGCCAACTGCAGTAAGTAGGAAAGTGTCCTCAACTTTTCCTGATGCAAGTTTTGTTTGCTGGCCTCTTCTAATGTGGACTGGCCTCTTCTAATGTAGATGGACCTTTCCAGAGGTTTTAGTCCTACTTCTCAAGACCACCTCTCTTTGATAAGGTCGGGAAGATGACTTAGCAAAATTTCAATCATTCAATTGACAATTATTAATCAATGGCCGAATATGATTGACATACCATAGATACTGTAACGTTTCAGCAAAATTTGACTGTGTGTTGAAATTCGAGCGGCATGTCGTTGGGCACGCTTCAACTCGCGTACAACGGTGGGAGTGAGTAAAAACACAGTGGGATGTATCTGTGAATATAGGCAAAGGGAATCACACAAGCAAAGAAAACAATTGAAATGTTACCAGAGTAACTCGCCTAGAAGTATAAAAGTAGGGCCACACTATGGTGTGGTCTGAATGACGTAACTGGTGATGTTTGCAATTTTATCCTGCCACACCCACAACATTAACACAGCCACATTTTAATTCCTGCTGCATGACAGCTTCATTCCCATGACCACAATGATCCAATGAGGAATTATAAAAATTGTAAAAAATTCAAAAGAAAAACAGCCTAGTAATATGTAAATTTGATATGCTCTATGCATTTACTTTAATCATTGTGGCACATCAACAATGCATGCATTCATGGAACATATACCCAAATTGTGGTTTTCAGTTGACTGCTAACTTGGAAAACTGAGAGGACTGATAAAGATTTCCAGATAACACTGATTTGGACAGCATTTGCCACAGATGCTTGTATTCAGTACTGAAAGGACAAATTGCTTTCAGCTTATTGTTACATTTGTAGTTAAAAGTCACATTTCTGGCTCTGGTATATTTCAGATAAAGGAGAAGATAATACAGTATTTCAGTGGAAATTTTCAAGTACAAAGCTTAGTACTGTAAAAAAGTTCTTAATGCTTTGATTGTAGTACAAGATGGTGGAAACAAACTGTACAGAAAGACAGAAGTATGAATTGAATGCTGACTCTTCACCACAGTCAATTTTGCTTGCCCTTCGCCGGTGATTTTCTGTCACATTTTAGGTGTTGACGGAACCAGAGGACCGCTAGGCAGCCGATGGTCGGCGGGATGGAAATCGCAATACTCCCACCTAGTATCAGTTCACAATAGATCCCCAACAGCAGAATGATCAGCAGTTCCAACGTGGCCAGAATGCGGTAGGGATAACGGCCAAAGGCCATCAGAGATCCGGAGGACACGTCCATGATACCGATCACGGACCGTAGCATGGTAGGTGATAAATCCAGACCCACTACTTTCAAGGGAGAGACCGACGCTGCTCTTTTAAAGGCTACTTTCTGTTGGTGCAAAGGAGAGGGAAAAAAAGCAGAAATTGATTGAAGTTTTCTCTTTGTTTGAAGCCAAAAAAAGACAAAAGGGAATTCGAAGGAATGGGTGTCTTTCAGTATCACAAGAAGTTTATGTTCAATATAAAGCTAGCATCATACTGGACCAATAAAGGCTTCTGAGGAAGTCTACTGTTCTCACAGAATTTCCATAATGTGCTAATACCATGTCTCAAGAAGTCCTGTTCTACATGATACAACGTGACGTGATAGCTAGGTACACCATAATGGTTAGGGTACGTATTTCTCGAAAAGGGATAAACATGTCATGATGATATTATGTGAAAATTGGCTGGATACACAGTCCATGCCATGTTTACTAGTTTCTTAATGGAATTCACGAAAACAGAGTAAAAATCATAGCAATTTATGGCACATTATAATACAGGCCCATTGCCATGGAAGATCAGCTAGCCTCATGGTACTACAAATAATTTCAGCATTTGGATATATAACCCAACAAGTACAGCACATGCTTTTAGCCTGGAGTTGTTATTACAATGAAGTTAAAAACTGGGGACTACCAGTAGGAGTCAGTTGGCTATCGTCATCAAGGGCAAGTATAGACACATGTCAGCATGTATGGGATCATAGCAGCAAGGCTTGATTCATCTTTTAATGAAATATGTAGGCACAGAAAAATGGAAAACTATAGTCACATGTATACAAAGCTGGGGGGAGGGGAGGTAGGCCTATATGTCCCTAATTTTGTGGAAAAATCCATGCAACAATTAAAGACAGCCAAGAGAAAAAATTGTCATTTTTTAGGGGCAATTCTGGTGATCTAGGAGATATTCTTAGCCCAAACATTTTCTGGTAGGTTTGCTGGTAACTCATGGTATTACTCCCCAGTCTTCCACAATTCTCATCCACTCCAAGCCCTAGTCCAAAATTGTGCATGCCCCCCTGTAGTAGAGGGATAACATATTTGAGCATGTCCACAGTACTGGGGTACATTTGCATTACCTTACATTCAACTTTAAAGTAAAATTATTAACTTCTGCAATTTTGTGCATACTCATTGCAATGTTCTGTATTGCATATCATATAAAATAAAAAAATAGATGTACTGTTGAACCATGTTGATGCTAATTACCTAATGAAGGTACAGTAGCTGGCCTAAGTGTAAGTTCCAGGGACAGACAAGTCAGAAAAAATACAGGGTTGACTAGCTGCTTCCTTTCATGGCTAAATTTGTATTGGTTGTTCACTTTGTTGACAGAATGCTTATAATTTTGTCACTGATTACTTATTTTCTATGGAAGCGTATCGTTGCCATGAAAAAAATCAACTTTTCCATCGTTTGAAAATCTTTCAATTCGTACGTTTGAAAAAAAGTTTTCAAACGTTCTAGGGAAGAGAAAACTGGGGAAAAGATCGCCTGTCACAATATCTGAAAGCGAACTATGCACCCATTTTCCAGATATTTGAATATGAAAATTGTCTCAGTATTTTTGTTGGGCCTACAAAATTCAGACTCTCCAAGAATTGCATAGCAGTCATGCATTCACCATTACTTGAATTCAAACAGACCAATGGGAATGGATATGAATATTCATTTATGCACAGATGGGCTTAAAAAATGCTTTTTCTGGCCGTGACATATTCCGCGTAATTAAACTTTCACTCAGAAAATTTTTCAACTCATATTTCAGCTTTAAATGTAAAGTCTGATCGAACGGTTACGCATAGTTAACTTTGTGCTGACCATGTTGATTTTCAGCACGTGTACACTGTAACCTACGTCGCGACTGGCAAAACTGTACGTCTATAGCTCTATGAGTGTGACTGTTGTTAGGCCTAGGCCTGATAAACCCCAAGGAAATGAACTTAATTCGGACTTACACTCTCTTCATGTCCAAGGCCAGGTATTGGATTCACTGGTATGAGGTTGATAACCCCGACGTAAAGGAAGAATACCCCGATCGCAATCGCCAAATAATGAACGGCACTCATTTTGACAACTGTGATGCACAGCTGAAGCACACCAGAGAACCTCACTTCAACTTCAACAAGCTCGCCACGGCAATCAGTGTAGGCGCTACTGTGTAGTAATTTCTTTGATAAGCGCAGCGACCCAACTGACCCTGGGTGACACAGATCGAGAAACCTGGATTTGGTCAAAGCAGTAGCGTGTAAGTGTTTTTATGCACTTTTATTGTGTGTAATAAAGTCGCCTTGCAACGGCTTGAAGATGTTGTGCACGTTAAGGTCGAGGTTAAAGTCACACGGTTTTGTGTATCGAGTATTCATTCAATCATTTACACCGCGTACTTGTATTTATTTCGGTTTAAGTTTAATTTGACAGGTCGACTTAATTCTATTTATTTTTAACTCATGTCTACGGAAGACTAATGCGGCCCTACAGAAAAGATAAAAACCCGCAACTTATGCACTCAATAATAAAAGAAAATTAAAACGGTAAACAGTTGATTTTTTTTTACAGAAAAACAGTATGTAGACCTAAACAAAAAGTAAATTTCAACAATGTCTTTGTTGTTTTAAAAATTATTTCATCAAAACCACTTCACGAACAATACGTACTGTCCGTGATCACTTTGCGCTTTCCTCTCAAACTTTGGCGGTAAAATTGGCAAAATTGACTTCCATCTCATATCACAAACTTTCTTGAAAGTGGTTCTCCAATTTTATTATTTTACCCATTTGCGAAAAGGAGGAGCAAAGTGGAACTCTCTCGGTGAACACAGACTTAGTCTATTCTTCAAAAGAAATTTTGTCTCTTAACTTTTAAAACGAAAAGTATAAGTTTTGTCTTTAAAATTCTTGTTTATTAACTTTTAAAACATAGAATTTTTTGTGTTTGTGTTTTTAAATGATGGCCACTGTAATCTTTCGATTTTCGTTTTAAATTTTTTTATTATAGGTCTGAAACTACTATGTTAAAAGCAAATCATTGGATTCTAAAATTCTTTTTGGGGTGTAAATTTCTGTGCTTCTGTTTTTCTGTATGGACGCATTAGTCTTCTGTACATTTCCATTGAATCGCCAGCATGTGACACTTTGACCTTGTATATTTGTGTATTGTATAGGCCCTATGTGTAAACATATCATTTTGTACGGCGTCTTTCTTACATTAAAAAAAAAAACCCTATTACCGCCATTTAAATATAGACCTGCGTGCAGTGTTTTGTTCGCTCTTGATGAATAACTTGGACAGCTTAAGTGATTCACTATATAGTTGTGACAACTTCATAGTAATCATAGGTGGAGGTTGCATCACCTACGCGGTTACAGATTAATAAGCCTTCTTGCCCACAGGAAGGACAAGTTGATAGTTAACGAATTAAGTTACAATGCAATATAATTCAAATATTACGTAATAACCAAGTAACGAAGCTCAGCAAAGGTCGTGTCACCCATCTCTCTAGTAGGCCCAAATGTGGCTGCGTTTCGACTTATTGATCTCATTTTACATTCGAGACTTTTTGCAGAATTTGAGCCTATACGAGTTCGAAGGATAATATCGTTATGCGATTTATCCTAGCTTTTTACCTCTTGTGTGTATGATACCGAATTTGAGTTATGCACTGGCTGCCGGTCTCTCCACAAAAAAAAAAAGAAAAAAAAAAGAAAAATTGCCCAAATTAAGCACCCGGGGACTCCACGCGACGAGCGCCTGGATACCGTCTGGGTCTGTGCCAAATTAAAGCAAATGAAACTGGTTGCGCGAGACTTCAATTGTCTCTAATATATACACTGAGACAGAGAGAGAGAGGTGGAGCTATAACACACACGCACCAACGAACATATCATCTCATAATCTGCCAGCATATACAGCCTGGTAGATTCGCCGGAGCATATATGCAAATAGGCTATTTTCACGAGTAAGGTCTTCCTATATAGCCTACCGCCTCGTAAACAATTTTCTCGACAGTACTATAGGTAATAATTTTAATAATCTTAAAATTCACAATGATGTAACTCGTAATTCTAAGCCAAGAACTGTGACCTGGAAAGAAATGTATATATTACACTAAAGTTTATGGAATTTTTTGAAAACAGTATTAATGAAAGAAATAAACTGAAGGGAAATAATAATAGGCCTACGTTTAATATTTAAAATCTCAAATGATGCTTCACTAGAACATGACTAAAATTCATGTATCTATTATTAAAACTTTACCCATTTAAAATCACTATGTTCCCTTCCCCCGTCTTAATATTCTTCTTCCTTTTTCTTTTCTAACACGGTAGTCAGATTTCGTATAAGTATTTTTTTCTAGCTCTCCGTTCATGTCAGTGTAATGCTTTATGATTATTTCCTATGTTTGATTTGTCTAACTTTTTCCTATCCTTTGTATGGAATAAATTTGTACTGTTTCACACTGAGGTGATGGATAAATGAATGGGTGGATGGATGAATGAATGAAACAGAAGGGGCAAGAGCGTATATGAGAATATTTTCACAATAGGCCTATTTGCCAAAAAGATAAAAAACAGATCCTATCTGAAAAAAAAAAAAAAATAAGTCTTGTGATAAATGGGTAAGAAAAGTCTTCGAAACTCATCCGTGATATCAGTTTATCATTGTGCAAGGACACTAACACAGTTCGACATTCGATATGTATTTCGTAATACGCAAAGAATCAATTGCAAGCTTTTAAGTAGTTCGTTGATATCCGGTTGCTGAAATCTTCAACATGTCGCAATTTAAACGTCACCAACCTTTCCAGCAGGTGTTGGCAAGTACGCTTTTTAGACCGTTCATGCGCCTACTACGAATCCGGTGAGTGAGTAATACGCTATAAAAACTTTGCTGATGTCATATAAATTGATTTATGCGTTTTTTGTTTCTCTACCTTTTCAGACATTCCATGTACCTTTGTTTCAATTGACCTGTGCCTTTTCACGAAAACTAACGCAGGCTATAATTGTACGCATACTTTTAGACCGCAGAAAAGGCGTAGAAGACATGAGGGGGGGGGGGGGGGGGGACTGGAAATGCCTGCCGTTTTTCTTTTTATGTGTTTGTTTTGCCTTATTGGAACAAAAAGTAAACATAGTTTTTTTACCTGTAGTATCTGAATGTATAGGGTTATACATATTTATTGAACCATAATGATTGGTGGTGCCCACTGAAGGGCAATATTACCCTGTATGTGGGGATTACAGGTATTACATGAGACCGATAAACCAACTTGATAAAATACTAAATAAGTTAGGATACAAGGCAACACCGTCATTATTGTGTGGGGTATGGGGGGTCAACAAGTATATATAAATAAATGCAGAATTTCGCCATATTGTATCTCTGATTTCGTGGCAATTAAAATTTCTGTCACACTGCGAGAAAGAGCGTTTAAAAGGACTTAAAGATCGATTCGGCCGGTATATCATCCACCTGGTCATATCATTACAAAGTTTCCTTTATTTATTGCAGGACAATTCAACCAAAGTGAAAATTGTCTAAATTACAAAAACAAAGTCAAAAGACATTCTGCAATCGAGGAAAGTATTATTCACTGGTTATGATATCTTAATACTTTACTCGTATCACAGGTATCGTATACAAAAAGTGAATTAGTAATGTTTGGTAAGTACCAAATACGTCACTAGATTCCTACAATTGAATCACTTGAAAGGGGGTCAGTTTGAAGAAGAAAGTTCCCTAAGAGTGCTCGCCTCTGACAGTTTAACGTGTAATAAGGTGTTTACAATGCACCAACATGGAATACAAAGAAAAACAGCTCAAATCATTGTTAAAACATTGTCTACAAAATCTTCGTCAACTTAAAACATGATATGCATATGAAAGATATAGAGAATGAATCATTTCAATATTTTGAAAGTTTGTCTCAACAAATTATTTTAAAGCAACAACTGAATTTTTTTCTGTGAGAAACTTATTTCTTGAAGAAGAAATAAAGGTGGCCTTCTTTCAAGAAGGCCACCTTTCTTCTTTGTTTTGAATAATCTGTCACTCTGTGTCCACAAATATTTGTTTGAATAATGATGACTTTTGCCCAACAAAAACGTTTATTTCCCTTTAAGCAATATCGCATAAACTATAATCTTAAACTAAGACGGAAAAAATGGTTATAGGGGATGATAAGAATGGCGGTATAAATTTAAGGAAAATAAAGCCGATCTCAAGTACTGTACTTAAGGTGACCTGAACATTATGACTCTGTGGGCAATAGTTTAAAAAACAAACTCAGTAAAGCTGACACGAGAGGTGTAAAATTATCGTATAAGCATAAAACTTATCATCTCGACAAACTTTGTCCAGTTACGGACTTACGAATAACTTGTTATCTCGACAATTTTTTTGCAAATTGTGGAGATACGGTCTCACGAATAACTTCTTATCTCGAGAAAATTTTGCAAATTGTCGAGTAACCAACTTACTCGATAATTCGCAAATTTTGTACAGATAACGAGTTACTCCTACACGATAAACTTTACATCTCGCATGTACGCCCTAGCAAAGGTAACATTACTATGTTTGTAATGTGTATAGAACAATATATAACATATACAATGTCATGAGTGGAAAGTACCGGTGTACTTACAAAGGTATATGTATTGCTAGCCTATAGGTGAAAAAAAAACCATTAAGGTGTTTCACTAAACAAAAACAAGCAAATAAAAACTTTTAAGGCGCACAGAAAAAAAAAATGAAAATATAGCCTATGTAAGATAGTAGAGTGATCGACAATGAATCGCATATTATTTTGTAAATAAGAATAATTATACTTTTAAAGAACTCATTAAAGAACCTGGAACACGCAGCACTTTGCCTTAATTGCCGCCAATTCGCTATATGTTACTTCCCGAACACAAACTTTCGTCCTCCCCCCCCCCCCCCCCCCACCTCATTCCGATCTACCCAATCTCACATCCCATAGCTCTTTACATAAAGTACCTGAGATAATCCAGATCAACCCTTTCGTCTACAATGTACTGCAACAAGTTATTTCCGTTTTCTTTGTTTCTGTCCATGGCATCCCTTTTGTTAGTTGATACCACGAAAATACTTGCATGTAAGTTTCACTTCTCGAAATTTAATGAGAGGCCGTGTTTACGGAGAATAGAATCACGATATACTAGACAGAAGATCACAGAACCCAGTCAGACTTAATTAAACCACTGTAACCTAATCATATTCATCATATGAAGAAAAATATTTCATTTGTTTTTTTGTTTGTTTGTTTGGGGGGTTTTTTTGTCATGTTATTTTTTTATTCTTTTAGGGTTTACAATTGAGTTAAAGACTTACATTAATTGCGTTTCGTCTTTGTGGTCGGAGCATCTACCTCCAAACCTTTGCGAAACACAATAATTAAAATCGCTAGGATTTCACCTACAAACGACAGGATCAAACTTGGGAGTTCGTCTCCCAACGCGTAGAAGGTATACACCCCCAGGTTCATCAAACAGAAGGTGTCGATCGCACTCATGACTCGATACCGGTAGCGGCCGAATGCTAGAAGCGACCCGATCGTAACTTCGAAGACTCCGAGAAGGGAACAGTACATAACTGGTGACAAGTCGATCCCTACGGCCTTAAACGGGGACACAGACGCGAAACGTTTGCACTCTGCCCTCTGTAGAAACAAAAAACGAAACAAGAATTATTACTTTGACTTGTTGCTGTTACCGGTGGTTTTATTGTTGGTTTGTTTCACCAGATGTGTTGTCGTGGTTACCACCACCGTCGTATACTACTGCAGATGTTGGTGCTGTTTGTGGTGCTATCGAAAATGCTATTGTAGCGGTGTCGCGTTTTTTTTTCTTTAGGGTTTCATGGTCGTCTTGTCTCCATTGAAGTTCATGTTGCATTTTGCTTATGGCGACTTTGTCTCTTATGGCATCGTTGTGTAGTGTTACTGGTTTTGTGGTGCTGCTATTCTAAGTGTTGGTTGTATAGTGTTGTTGTTCCTGTTGGGCGTGCTGTTGGGGGTAGACTTCTGTGCTTGGTGTTGTTTGGGTATGTGAGATGTTGCGGTTGATGATGTTGTAGTTTAATGATTTGTTGTGATTTTGGTTTACTCATGGAGAATTTCTTCATCGATGATACTATTGTTGTTGTTGATGTCGAACGTGAATGTTGACTGAAGTTGACGGTAAATACAAAAGTAGCAGTGGTCGCAATGTAATTACAGTGTCATTAATTATTGCGGTTGCTACAGAAGTTGAGATAAAATCATTGGTAATAGTAACAGAAAGCGCCTATAGCAATTTGGGAGCAGCAACGATGATAGGCCTAATGGTGAACGTAGCCTAATGGTTGTTCTTTTTTAAGTATGCGTTCCCCTGTCCTCTCCCACGAAGGAAATAACTAAAATCTTTCTCACCATGTCGTCATACCCCTGTCCGACTCCGGGGTTGATAGGCACAACTTTTATCGCTCCTCTGTACAAAAAAAGAAGTCCAAGGCCAACAGCCAAGTAGTGTATGGCTCCCATGTTTTCCTTCGAAATGGTCTCGGATTTTGAAAACCTTACGTAATTTCCAGTACAAAGTGCTACGAAGAAAATTAGATGGAACTTGTCTAAGTAGTCGTTTAGCAGGGCTGTGTGAGATTATAATCCCGTATCAGTGTACAGCCAGGCAGCAAGGAAACCAGGGTTTGAAGGGTTTTGTGTTTATTGTAATATCACTCGTACCCTGCTCAGGCAAATAATTTAACGTTGATGGGAAGATATTTTTTCAAACACAGTAGCATATATCTGGAATCGAAGTCAAGGACAACCTACGACTTGAGTGCAATACACTAGTCGTGCTATTGGTAATATAAACACAGGAAAGGCCCAAACTAACAATGAACTTCGAACATTGAACGCATCTGGTAAACATGTGCTGACTGTCTTCTCCCTGATAGCAGTCCCTGTTGAAGTAAATAATTTCTTAACTTCTAGCCAGGCTAGCAACGATTTTTTCAATTTACAGTGTTCGATTATTATCCGTCGATTCAAGAACGATATCTCATCTTTTTTTTCAGTCCTCTCTAAAAGTTACAAATTACTCTTTTGAGAAGAACCCTTACCGTCTTATCTCAATTTTTGCCTCATCCTAAGAATAAGTATACAGATCAACGTAACCGGGATTGTATGGGCAATACTTTCTCCTAACACCAGTTCTGAATAGCCTCCCAGTAACAGTATGCAAAGTATCACCGACGTGCCGAGCACGCAGTAACGGTAGCGACCAAACGCGACGAGAAGACCACATGTGATCTCGGCTGGACCAGTCAACGACCGGTACATGGTGGGCGATAAGTCCACACCATAAGCCTTTAAAGGGAATACTGTTGCAGATCTTTCGATGGCTTCCTTCTGTTAAAATGAAAGGGGGGAAAATGGGAAGGAATTTTTTTCAGTATAACCGGGTGGGGGGGGGGGGGGACGGTTGGTATTGAGGGTAGGAAATTACTGCCTTTGTGGGTGAGGGTTGTTCCACAGGTTCTACAGGTCGTAGCCTATACCGTGTATGTAAGTCACGCATATACATGTGTGAACCTTATTCTTATTCATATCCATTCAACCCTACGCGGTTTCATTTTGTGAGTATTTTCTTTGCAAGGGTGCTGTTGTTATTATAACAGCGACTTTGAACTCTGAATTGCCTAGTTCAATAGCTAACGGCCTTTAAAAATGGCCTCCCGCTCATGGACCTTCAATGGCGCGCCTAGAGTGCAATAACTCTCGTAATTGACAAAGGTCGATTTAAAAGAATATTCAAGACCATCCAAAACTACATGTCACAAACGGAGAATATCCAATAATGACCATACAAACCATTTTCCCATAAGGGTAACACCCTCTTGTTCCACAAGGATATTGAAAGCACGAAAAGCATTTTACGGTGTATAATGTTCGAGACACCCTCATGAATAATTCATAATCACGACATGATGACGTAAAAGTCACTCACTAGTTTTTGTTGTCCCTTGTTTATGTTCGGCTTCTACGTCATAGGCTCGATCGGCCTATTTAAAAAATTTGGCGGTTTCAAATGATCCGTATCTTTACACGAAGACTCAGAGCAGATTGAAAGTTGTTGATATGTAGTTCCATATTATCATGGACTTTACGAGAATATTTTGAATATTGCCTGGCCTCTTCTTTTCATTTTAGCATACATCTGATGTGCTTAATCATCCAACACATTCACGAAAAAAAAAATGACCGACGCATGATTCAATTTGGCATATGCCAGGTTTATTCGAAATGTGACAGTTTCTTTCAATAGTCCACTACGGTCTTTTTTGTGAAACGTAAAATGTCCAGTGCACATATCATATTTGTTTCTTTGTTGTAGTATTTGAAGTTCTTAAAAAATATTGAATTGTCAGATTATGAACCGCCTACGAGGAACCTCATTAACTTATTTCAATCAGATATTTCTCTTCCACGTGAGAGTCTCAAAGATACAACGCACCTCAGATCTCGGAAACATTTTGCTTCGATTTGACATGATACATAAGAATGACACAAAACAATGCCTCGACCTGCATATAGTCTTCTTAAATGAAAATAGGGTGTTTATTTTACAGGAAACATTCATATTTTTAAAACCAATGTTTGTGGATCCAGAATGATAGAATGAAGTATTCAGATTAAGGAAGGATAGTAGCCTTCTTTTCAAGAAATTAGTTCCTCGCAGAAAGAAACTCAGTTATTTGTTGCTCAACAATAATTGGTTCACCCAAACTTTTCAAAATTCAAATGATGCATCTTCCGTTACCCATCACATGCATAATGTTTTGAGGAGATAAAGTTTTGGCAGATGTTTATTGATGAGACTCATGCTTTAATTATCAATTTATAGACTAAGCCTGGTAAGTCAGCACGTATTCAATGTTGCCCCAATACTGACACACGTTAAGGAAGTATTAATTAATTTTATGCATGGACACAAACAAGAGTGTTTTTGACTCCAATCAAACAAGATTGTTTAAACAATATAAGCAATTCGTAAATGCTTCATAAGCAAATGCATTGACTGCGATGGTACCGGCAAAAACATTCGCAAGATATGTTCCTATTAAATCAAATACAAGTATGGCATAAAATAAAGGTCTACCTAAAAGCTTATTCGACCTATTTTTTTTTTTTTCGGATTTCTCGCAGCAATCGCTTTTATCACAACCAAAGAAGGAAAACCAGAGATAGTTACAGATTTCTGATCAAGAGAGGTTTCTCAACAAGTGTATTTATCATCGGCAAGTTATCAATGTGACACTGACATTTTCGATGATAATGGAAGTTTCTTAATATACTCGTCAATAATTAAAAGTACGATATTCAAGGCTTATACATCTTTGAGCTTTACTGTGATGGAATGGAACAACGTACAACAGATAGTGCAGTAGTAATGTGAAGACGGGTAAGAAATAAAACTGGGTAGTATCAGTATATAAAGAAATAAGTCTCGAGATACACACGGCTGTACTACTTCCAACATGATATGAACCTTGAAGAAACAATACAATCATGGCAAACAGCCGAAGAATAACCTATGACATGGGCTTTGCGGTACAAGAGGCAATCGCGTGATCTTTTAGTGTTAGAGTAGGACACTGCGATGGAAAGGTTTACACAGCAAATCTCATGTAAATAAAGGTACCTTAGGTAATTAGAGCCAGATGGGCAGCTCTGAAGGTAAAATTTTGGACAAAACGCGGAAATCACGATGATGCAAAAAGAGGTAACCATTGATGACTTTTTACCAAACAGAGTTCAATGTTCAAAGCTATAGAAGAGGCATGCACACATAACATGGCTACAGATGAATATTATGTGTGCCAGGGGCGTCAACATAAGACAAAATCTGAAAAAAAAAATATTGCGATTTTTTTCTTTCTATTATGGCACTTTCTGACTGAAGTTACCAATTGAATATTACTTTTTTACCACAAATCTGCCGAGGAGATATGCTCATACCCGATTTGAAAGAAAAAATAAAGAAGAAAAACACATGTAAGAATCATGCCTGTTCTTTTTAGTTGCGTGTCATACTACCGTCAAGGAAGTAGTTACACAGAAGAAATGACACTGGCCATTTCAATGAGCTGGTTTTTGTAAAAAAATTTCTTTTCTCATACCAAATTATACGGATCTCGTTACTCTTGCCCACCCCTCCCCCTTCCCCTTCTCATTTCGCTGATTTCCTTCTCTGTTTCATACATGTAGACATCTCACCAAAAACAGAATGATGTCGCATACAACGAAGTCAATACCATCACTCGAGTGGTGTGACCTCTTTGACTTTTTAACCATTCTCACACCAGCCACCCGTTCCCATCTCATGTCTACACTCTATGCAGAAAGTATACATGGATAGGACATTCCAGACCAACCGCTTCATGTGCAATATGATGAGAAATTATCTCTCCTCTATTTTTTTTTCCATTGTAGTCCTTTTGTCAATAAGCTATTTATTTCGAAGACTACGTAAGTGGTATTATCAGTACTAGTTTCAATATGCTAATATTTACAAATGCGTTATTTATGAATAACAAAATCATATTCTAGCATGGACAAATCCAGCGCGAGTTTAACCAGTCACCTAACCTAATCACATTCCCGTAATTAAGAGAATTACATTTTCATAAGTTGTCCGTTTTCTATTTCTATCACTTATTATTAAATTGAATGATCGAATCAGTTGCCCTTCGTTTTTGTCGTTGGGGTATCTACTATCTCCAAACCGTCACGAAACACAATAATTAATATCGCGAGGATTTCATATACAAACAGCGAAATTAAACTTGTGAGACCGTCTCCCAGTACGTATAAAGTGTACATGGCTAGGTTCATTAAGCAGACGACATCGATAGCAGCGAGGACTCGATACTGGTAGCGGCCGAAGGCCAGAAGTGACCCGATTGTGACCTCGAAGACGCCAACAAGGGAACAGTACATATCTGGTGACAATTCGATCCCTATGGCCTTAAAGGGGGACACAGACGCGAAACGTTTGAATTCTGCTCTCTGGTGATAAAGCAAAAGGAAAATGAAAAACAAAGCAACATTAATATAATTACTGATGTTGTTAGTACGTTATCCTATAGTGGAAATGTTGTTGTCGTGGGTGTTGTTGTTGGAGTTGTCACCGGAAGTGTTGCAGTTGGTTTGTGTTATTGAATGTGCTACTTATGGTGTTTCTGTGACGTCACAGCGTTGTTGGTGTAGGTGTTGTTTGTCATTAGTGGATATGTATTTTGGTGTAGGTGTTGTTTGTCGTTACTGGATATGGATTTTGTTTTGGAACTGTTTTATTATTTCTTTTTTTTTGGAGGGGGGGGGGTTATTTATTGTTGTTGTAGTTGCTGTCGTTGTCATGGTTGGTTTTGCTCCTGATTGGTGAGATGTTTACGGTGACTTTATTTATGGGAATGGTTGTCATTGTTTTAGGTGTTAATGGTGAGAGTTGGGGGCCAACGTGATAACAGTATAGTCTAAGTGCCCGGCTATTGTGATACATCGTTAGCTTACGTATTTTGAAAATGTTCGCAATGGTCTTCTGTATATTTAAAACGTATGTCGGTATTGGCTAAAGTCTTTTTACTTAAAGCACTTTATTTTTTTTAAATTGGACCTCTTAAAAACCTGTTATTATATTGCAGACATCCCATTGTTGCAGGCTCTTCTCGTCATGGAAACTCTCACCGTACATCATATCGATAGCACCATTGCTATGTAAATCCTTCAGATAGAAGACACTCTCCTACAATACGTGAACCTAGTGCGGCCCTTGCCGAGACCTTCATCGTTTAAGGTAAATAGGGCGTTTGTTTTACAGAAAACATCCATATTTTTAAAACTAATGTTTGTGGATGCAGAATGATAGATTATTCAAAATAAGGAAGGACAGCAGTCTTTTTTTTCAAGAAATAAGTTTCTCACCGATAGAAGCTCAGTTATTTGTTGCTCAACACTAATTTGTTTACCCAAACTTTTCAAATGTCAAATGATGCATATTCCGTTACTCATCACATGCATAATGATTTGGGGAGATGAAGCTTTGGCAGACGTTCATTGATGATACTGAGTGGCTTAATAATGACTAAAGCTATTTCTTTAGTACGTCATGTTGGTGTATTCTAAACGCCCTATTTCCCATGGGGGGGGGGGGACAGTTCTTCATATATTTTATCATAGGCCTATTCCCAGCCTGTTGGTGCCCACTACTCTATATACAGGAGTACAGGACCCGCATCAGATTTTCACTTCGAACGGGCACTCTGTTATTGGTTATTCATATCAACAGTGTTGGCATTTGCCTAGCCTTTTTCTTTGATGTAGGCAACCAGTCTTTCCCACCCCCCCCCCCACACACACACACTCACTCACCCCACTCCAAAAAATAAAAGTAATAATAACAAATCTTTCTCACCATGTGATCATATCCCTCTGGATTGATAGGCACGAGTTTTATAGTTCCAATGTACAGGAAGAGAAGACCAAGTCCAATAGCCAGGTAATGTAATGCTCCCATACTTTTCTTTTCTAAACGAACTAGGAGCCGAGAGAGAGAGGAAAAGAGGCTAAATTTCAATGTAAAACCAACGTTAAAAGCCTAAAGCTCTGAAACGTGTCTTTAAGTCTCCTACTAATGGTATACTATGATCCTGTATCGGTGTAGCCTGGCCCGGCGCTGGCCGGGTTTCGTTTGTTTTTTTTCGTTTATTGTCGTGTGTCACGTACCGTACACAGGCAAATAAATTTGATATCAATAGGACGGTCTTTGGACAAACACAGCGGCGTGTATGAACTTGAAGTCGTAGGCGTTAGGAACAACCGCGTCGCAGGCCAATAGACTTGTGGTGCAAGTACCAGTGGTCACATCACGAAAGGCCAACGACAATGATCTTCGAACATTGACCACATCTAACAAGCAGTGCTCGCTATCTTCATTCCGATTGCAGCCCCTGTTGTTTGCGTCTACAGTAGTGAATAATTTCTTAATTTACCAGATGTTGGTATTCGAGTTTGCTGGTCTTAGAAAGACATCTCATCTTTTGCAGGTCCTACCTAACCAAGCTGCAAGTTGACTTTTTTTTGTTGTTGTCTTCTCTCAAATATCGAGAGATCCAAGAATCGAAGTAGGCCTTCAAATTAATATCACCGATATTACATACATGTCGATTTCTGACGAAACTTGCCATACGTCAATTTCAGGCTTTGAAGGACATTTCTTTCTTATGAAAGGAAAACAAAACTCTTATTATGGGAATTTTGAACCACGTTGCCTGAATTTCTGGCTCGGTTTTTATTCTAGCTCCAGCAATTGTTTTCGGGTGGTAGAAGAGGGGGGTGGGCAAGCAACAGTGTGAGACGGAAATACAGTACAGTGTCTCCACAACAGTGACGGAAACCATTGGGACATCATCATATTCCAATCGGCGGTTCTCCAAATTATAGGTTCCGTGATGGTTTCGCCCTTGTACTCTCTACTTAACTCTTTCCCCGTACGTGTAAAAGATTTAGCGTGGAACGGATTAAAAAAATTGTCGCGTTTCGGACACAAACACAAAAGAATGCATCCACATCAATCTCATCCTTTCTAAACTACGTTCGACCTCAGTGACGTTATTGTTTTGTTTTTTTGTCAGTCTTCCAGTGAACTCAACTGTTTCTTAATATACCAGAGTTTCTTTACATACCAATATGGGTCTGTGGTTCATCACAAAATAACTTACGAAGACGAGAAGATCATGAGGGAGGGGTTGAGTACCCGATGACGGTCCTCATCCTAGCGGAAAGCTTTTAAGTGGGCTTCTCTGGAACGGAATGTTACGTCCTCCATGATCCGTGGTTTTCCTTAGACTGTCACTTATTCACTGTTGCTCCTCCAAGTTATGGAACGTTTGGTAAGAGGCTAAGACGTATACCCTGAGTGTCGTCGTGCCCATTTGGGACCGCAAGTTTTACATTGTAACTGTGAGTTCCACAGTGGTTGATCATGACTTCATATGCTATATTTCTAGGGCTCACGCCATCGTGCTGTAAACATTAACGTATCGGCAGATCATTTTAAACAAAACTTCTGAACATTTGTCAATTTGTTTACTCATGGAGGTTGACAGGCAACGTATGTGACGAAGTAATGCACGCTTATAAAACTTTTTATTGTATTAATTTAAGAAAAAATGCACAATTTGTGAAATTGGAATATACCCTCCGATCCTTCTTGGTAAAACTAACCATATATATAACTATACGTCGTACTAGTTTCATTCTCGCATTTTTCAAAGACCCCCCGACCGTGAGACCACACCCCCCAAATCCGTCGGGGAGAATGGACACTCCGCAAATCTGCTACCCCCTATCTGTGCAAAATGCGCACGCGACTGTCCAGACACCACCTCCGCCCACGAGCGCTTCAGATATATTTTCGCACGACCCTGCCCGTGCTTACTTCCTGGCTCGTGGCTCGACCCAGCGTGGAATGTATCACCAACTAGCCAATCAGCCGACAGAAAAAGAATGTTTCCATGACAACAAACGGAATTTACAATATTAAATTTTCTAAAAGAAATGTATTGTTTTTAATGAATTACAATACAAATTTAGCAACATCTATTAATAACTTTATTATTACTGTTTGTAAAGCGAGTATCTACACCAGAACAATGAAGGTTTTCTTTCGGATTTCTTTTGTCCGACCAGGAGATGCCGTATTGGCATTATATTGGCTTACTCATACTTAGTTTATCCATGCGGCTGACACCGACCAACGTGAAAGCTCTAGAGTATTTTCTCCAATCAAGAAAAGTACTATTTACTGGCAGTGACATCTTAATGTCGTCATAGCACAGTGAGCAAAGTATAAAAAGAGTGCAGTAGAAAAGTCTAGATATAGGAAAGAACCATAAGATATATAAGCACGAGTATTTTCTTGCATTATGATAAAATAAGTGTCTACTTCCACAAGACTGAACTACTCCAAAACTATTTTGAAGAACAATTGCACGTCACAAGCAGTCGAACAGTGACAGTTTCTCGTGATCTTTTTATTCATTGCATTACGAAAGTGCTAAGGAAACGTTACACAGTAAACCTCAGAGAAATAAAGGTATCTTACTTTGAAAGGTGATAAAAGCAGTATGTATAGCTCTAATGGTTAAAGTTTTTGACAAACAGGGGACACGATGATGCAAAAAGAACAAGATGTACAATGAAGAGGAGACGGACGTCAACGGAAATGTGTTTAGAGGATGGCTGAAGGAACTGGAAGAGAGGTCGAGGAGGGGTGATCCCTCTTTGTCAGGGTTCACTTCTTGAGTGCACGTTAAGACGACAACTCTCGTTGAAGCCCTCGTCTTGTTGTAATGATAATTAACAATTACCATCAGCAGATAAGTGGAGTCACATGCAATTAATTAAAGTACATTCAACAAACTGCTGATGTTACTAGGCTATAGATATTAATCTGAAATCATACCGGGAGACGGAACTAAATGGAATGGTATAGCAATGATTGAAGCTAATTTATTTGAGTAACATATTGGCGCATTAGGAACGCCCTATTTCCCCTTTCACTGTTTAAACCGCTCATAACCCAGCTAAAAGCTTGATATTACATTAGTTATCTGGTATTTTATTTCTTGCACTTTAAAACAAAGGTCCCATTAATTGCTTTTCTTCTTTGAGGTTGGAGTATCCTTCTTCAAACCGTTACGAAATACAATTATTAAAATTCCAAGCATTTCACATATGAATGCTGGGATCCACGTCACGAGACCGTCTCCCAGGGCGTATAAAGTATACATGGCACCGTTCATTAGGAAGACTACATCGATGGCACTCAGGACCCGGTAGTGGTAGCGACCGAAGGCTAAGAGTGCGCCAACCAGGATCTCCCACACTCCAATAAGGGAACAGTACATATCTGGTGACAAGTCGATCCCAATGGCCTTAAGTGGGGACACCGTCGCGAAACGTTTGAATTCTGATCTCTGTAAAGAGAAAAAAAAAGAGAAAAAACAAAGCAAGATGAACAAAGTTACTGTTATTATTATATCGTCGTCATATATAAGAAGTGTTGCTGTTGTAGGTGTTGGTGTTGTTGTTGTTGTCGTCTGAAGCGTTGCCATTGGTTTGTGTTATTGGACGTGTGTTGTTGGTGTTTCAGTGTTTTTTATTGTTACATGTTGGTGTCGGTGTGGTTAAATTTGCAATCTTATTGGAGATGTATTTTGTGGTAGAAGTTTCTACTTAATTGTAGGTAAGTTGTTAGAGGTGTTGTGGTTAGTATCTTTTTCGTGGTGTTGTAGTTGTCTCTCTGTTATTGTTGTCGTGTTTGTGGAAGTGTCGCTGATGGAGGTGTTCGTGTTGGTGGGATGATTTCGTTACCTTTAGTACCCTGGTTGTCATTGCAAGTTTAGGCCGTGATGGGGGAGGTAATGGCCAAATTGATATTGATCGTTATAATGACATTAATCGTAGTGGTGGAAGTAGAAAGTATGAACAGTGGTATAGTTGTGGTTTGGACTGTTGCAGTAATAGATCATGGTAGCAATTCTGACGGGCTGGAAAGTGACAATAAAGGTAGAGTGATGGTCGTACTGTATAAATTAGGACTCAGTATCAGTGGTTGCCACAGCAACCAAGACCACAGGTAATTTGAAGTAAGACTGTAGTAGTGCGAAGTATTTTTATCGCGCGCTATATTGGCACTCACTATGGAAAGTTGCATATATACAACACGTACGCTAATTTTAAAGCAACAACTTTTTAAATTTGAAGTGTTCGAACGACATATTTTTCCTTTTCAATTGTTGAAGTTGCCATAGAAAAAATCAAGTATGTGGCAAGCAAATTTATAGAACTTGAGTCTGGACAGGGACGGTTCTACAATAGGGGCCTACGGGGACTTAAGCCCCAAAACAAAAAAAAAAAACATTGACTAGCCCCCTCCCCAGAAAAAAAAATGTCTGGATGCCTTTAACGAGGCACAATGAGTGCCATTTGCTGCATCCGGGAAGCTTTTTCTGGTCAAACATTTCTTGGTGCAATATACGCCAACTGATGACGGCGCTCTGCTTATATGTTGCCAATTAGCCCCAACCCCGCCCCTTAAAAAAATGTCACTAGAACCGCGTCTGGGCCTGTAGTCAATTCTCGACCATCGCTGGTAGTTTGCATAATCGAAACGTTTTCACAGTTAATTACAGTCATTTAGGCTATAGCATACAATGACACTCTACAATGTACGAAAACCGACGGAGATTTTAGCGACCTCGATTCAGTATGCCGCCTATCATTGTATACAAAGTAAAACTGTTGTGGGCGGAGTAGGTATCGTAGTACGTAGGCATCATCACTGCTTGCACTTTTAACAGTGTGTACAATTTGGACAACGCCGTAACTTTGTCCTGTACTTAAACACAGAGACTCATCGTCCCTAGAGAGTTCCAATTTTCTCATCCAGTTACTACCTAGTCCCTCCAACAAACTGTCTAAAACTCCTCAGGTGCAGTCAAGACAATGGGCTAGTGTGCGTGCTGTGTAACGTGAGCTACACTCTGCACAGTCTTTTGAATTTGCTGTCAATCAAAGAGCAGAACCTATTGAGAATTTTGCTTTCCCCCCCCCGGCCAAAAATAAAGCTTAGAGTGTGATGAGTGACTGCCTTTAACACGTCAACTACATCAAAAACATAGACTGCTAACAATAATACGGGACATTCATCCCATTGACACAATGAATGCCGACTAAGAGAAAGGGGAGGGGTAAAACACTTCTGCAATACTCGATTCGAAGCTGCTAATCAATCCGTTACCCTCATCAGAACTTGTGCCTCTTTGGACAACCGCTCTCATAGGCCTACTGAAGTGGTTTCTCATACAAAGAATATGTTCAAATGTCATTTTCTTGCTAGGATCACCCCCACTCCTTTCCTCCACCAAAAAAGTGACTCAGATCTTTCTCACCATGTGGTCATAGCCCTCTCCACCGGGGTTGATAGGCACAACTTTAATAGTTCCTGCGTACAGGAAGAGAAGTCCAAGGCCAATAGCTACATAATGTATGGCTCCCATAGTTTTCTCTTCGAATCTGTTTCGGAGATGAAAAATTTCTAGTGATTTTCAATAGGCATACAAAACCAAAGAAGAGGCTTAAAGCTATGAAACGTCGTGTGTCTTAGTCTTCCGACAGGGCTGTGGTAGTTTGTGATCCCGTATCAGTCGTTATTTCCAGACGACATGCGCCTTAATTGTGTTTGCTTTGTACGACGTATTGCAGAGGCAAATAGATTACCAATGATGGGACGGTGTTTGGCAAACGCAGTAGCTTATATTTAATTGTGATGAACACAGTTGTATACAATGTATACCAGTGTTGCTTTTAGTGGCCATATCGACATCTCAGATCTAACTGAAAATGAACTTCGAACATTGGCATCTGTTAAGATGTATTCATTATCTTCCTCCTGATAGCAACCAGTAATTGTTGTTTGCTTGTATACCAGGTACATGTGTCTCAATCGGCAGTATGCTGGTATATAATCTATCTATTCGCACATTTTTGTTAGTTTTCGATAAGTATCCATTTGAGCGATCGGCGACGGTGTTTTATGTACCCTTCTATAGTCTTCACATCAAAGGAATTGGCCAGGGAAGAAACTTGATGTATGGCAAACAAACAAGGAATACTTTTCTCTCTTTGTTCAAGTTAAACACCATATCGCAATACCATATTCCGTTCGTTCCATGTTCCGAAGCTACGAAATTTTAAAGAAATATCTACTTCAAAAAGGTAGTGCATTTGATTATGCAAAATTTGTGATGTCACTCGGGCACAACTACTTGAATATCGTTGGTATTTCTTTGTAATGTTGGCTTTAAGGAAACATTTCAATAGTACGTATGAGAAATGTGACCTTAATTTTCACAATGCGTTACGGTAGAGCTTTAAATATACCCAAATATGTATTTTCACTGGTGTCAAAGTCCAAGGTTAAATGAAGGTTTCAAAGAAAAGCAAAGACTCAATGCAATAATTTGCCACTGTTACCTGTTTATTGGTTAACCCTGAGGAAATTGATCTCGACCAGAGAAATCTTCATACGGCAATATCTTGAGTTAGGAACTAATCATTGACATGAGAATCGAAATTCCAGGAGTGAAAAATCATTCTCTTTCATTTAAGAATCCTTTTTCAACTGTCGGTTAAGTATGACTTTAAGTGGGGTTTCTATATGGAATGAAAGACTACTTCGGACTAGATCGGAATTCGGACTAAACTGAATGATGTTGAAGTAATATTACAGTCGATGCTTGTAATCGAAGGCATCTTCCATGACCTACATGAATTTTTGTGTGTGTGTGTGTGTGTGTGTGTGCGGGGGGGGGGGGGGGGGGGTTACTTCGCTTTTCCGTTTAGGTCACGAAAAGTGCCTGCCAGTGTTAGTTATACATAGTTCCATGGTTGGTAAATATTATTTCCCTAAATTTTCCTCAAAATCCCCCACCCCCCCGATTGGCTACGCCACTGCAACTGGATTATCAAACCATTTTTGTGGTAGTTAATCAGTGTGGTAGTGATCAGTGAATTTACTAGTGAACTGAAGTAAATGTCCACTTTAAGATACACCCAGGGGCGTCAATCCAGACTGAAATGGTGGAGGGGGGACATGTGTTGACTAATTGTAAGACTTGAATAATTACAGTTGCCCCAGCAGGGGTCTACGCAATACACTTTTTGATGGCTTCGCGGGTTATATTGGACAGGTCCAATAGGCTTTCTCCTGGTGTATGCGGTAACGTCCATTAACATGATCAGAAGAAAAAAGTCAACAAGATATGAGGTATTTGGAGAATTAAGAGCATTTCAATGAAGGGTTCTGTATCTTCGAAGGATTCTGTATCTTCGAATGGCACTAAAAGGGCAAAACTGGTCAGAAATTGAATATGTTAACACAAATGATAAATTTGACAATTGACAGGTGAGGACAGCCATGGTGTAGTAATTGAAGGCACATATACTGTCAAAGTCTATCAAAGGACAAATCAAGGCCGCCTGTCCAGGGGTTTTAACCGGGGTACGGAGGATGGCCTGAGGGCATGTGTGACAGGAATAAGCGGAGCGCCACCATCGGTTGGCGTGGAGCGTGTAAGAAAATTTGGGGGTTTCAAACCTCCCAGATGGTCTAAAATGGAGTTTCCAGACCGTCCTAAACTGCACATACACAGCCTTGAAGAAGGAATATCATGTCTGCAATTCTTCACTTCATTTAAAAAAAAAATCTAGAGCAAAGGCTTGGCTCTTTTGAAGTCGTAATATGTGCTAGATTAGGATATGAAAAATTGCAACTTGTATGTTAGACTTTCTGACCATTCTTACCCCTAGACCGAAATATGAGAGTTCAAATGAAATTTCAGATGTTATGAGAATTTTTTTCAATTACCAGGTAACCTCACAATCTGGTGTCATACTTGGCATCTTTTCACGTCATAAAATGTGCTAGTCTGAAAAATTCTAACTGTTATTTCAGATTTTCCGACTATCGTGGCTCTGACTTTTTTCTTGTTGTTGAGGGGGGACTTTCCCGATCACGACGCCCCTGAGTGTATATCGACAATTCATTCAAATACACGTTCACAAACAGAATTTTTACCTAGGTTCCCTTTTTCGGGTAATTTGAAAGTTTGTTGGTGTAGGCCTATTTATGGAGAGGGAACGTGCGTCAATCCCTTGCCGTATTTTGTCCATTAACATAACACAACAAAGAAACCACTGCGCGCTAAGCCCGCGGATGTCGGCAGTTGGGACGTGTAGATGAGTCTAATCTTGGGTACATGAACACCTAAACTGCACGGTCACGCAGCCAGCGATTACATCAGTCACTCACCAAGACTGTGGGCGATATTTGTTGCAATGTCCCAATACCATTCAAAAAGTGAATAAAAACATTTCTCTTTGCGAAATGTGTGGGGGACATTTGATATTATGTCCCCCTCCTATAGAAATGTGACGGGGAACGTGTCCCCGCCCCTAGGATTGACGCCCATATACACCCACAACCCCTGCCCACAATCAAATCTATTTAGGGCTAGACTATACCAGTGAAAAGGATAAAGTTCTCCCTAGACTGCAGCAGAGGCTTATTGTATTTCCGTATCACACTGCAGGCTTATCACATTGAGGACCCCCCCCCCCCGAAACTAAACTCTAGATAGCCCCTTAAGGGGCAAGTCAAGTCTCTTGTCCCTATCAATTGTAAGCAGCCCTTTTGTGACGCCACTGTGCATTTGTGGTTTATTTGAGAAGCCATCTGATGTCACCAGGTGTTAAGGCGTCTTCAAAGTTCGATGGTTTCTGGAGTAACGCACTCATTGCCTATGGAAAAAATAATGATATGGAAAGTTGAAAAGTGATCTTTTTTGTTAAAGCTATGTAAATTATTTGCTTATTAATCACCAGATTGTGTACAATTTGAAACTGTAAACTGAAGATATATATATTTTTTGTCAGAAGTCAAGGTTAAGTTTCATAACAAACGTGCTGGATATGTAAATGCAACGAGTGCCATTATCGCATTACCTCGCAAAAGTAGAAATTAGCCAAATCTGGTATACCTATATATCTTTTGAAGTCATTAACGTGCATATTTAACTCATAGTGCATGTTTTATTCATAATGCAAGAGTGAAATACAAATTATCCTCAAAATGATCAATATAAACGTTGATGGATTTTGGTGGGAATTCTGGCTATCATCTGGATTTTCTTTATGCATTTTCACTATACATTTCACTTTTTATTTATGTCATTTTCCAGTTATCGAATTTTTCAACTCACAAAAACTTTAAGAAGTTGAGGAAAAGTTTTGGATGGCACATATCGTTTCTGAAACAGGTATTTTGGTGTCCACTTGTGTCATGAAGGTATTATGAAAAATTATTGAACGCCCTTTATCCTATCCGGTGTCTTGATACGTGCTGCAGTTGTAACAGACATTACGTTAGCCCCACATAACACTTACCCGGGGTTATACTCCCCCCCCCCCTTCTTGTAGACATAAGTCTACTACACTGAAATTCTTGTCGGAAACTGCGGCGGAGTTTTTCTGTTTTTTTTTTACGGGGGGGGGGGGGAGTGTCACAGATAGGATGTCGTGGAGGGGATGTCAAGAATGCCCTAAAATGCCATTTGGGGGTGGGGGGTACAGCAGAGGAGGTTGGAAAAGTGGACCAACGAAAAAATGACAATAAGAGAGGGCAGCACGTCGGTTGTGCATGACGTAACACTATTTTATTGTGACGTCAGCAGCATTGTACATGAATCGGAGATAACGACACTGTCACATTAAAAAAAAAAAAAGACAAAAGAGATGGTAACGTCTGCTATAGATTTCGAATGTAAAGTATGACGATGATCATCATGAATAAATTACTGAGAGACAATGTTTTCATTATTTATTGCAAAACAAAAAGAAAAAAACAATACCTAATTTACATATTGGTATGAATTTTAAAAGCTTTATTCACTTACTTCAGTTCCTGTATTTTTTCTTTTGATTTTTTTTCAAATGCCGTTTTGCTTAAGTACCCCCTTTACGATGCTTTTCTGTGTCTTTAAGCGACATAACATGACAACATGGGCTCACCATACGGCTACAAGTAGAAGTATTAAAATGGAGTTTGTTTAAAGGTATCACAAAAGCTTTTCCAAAATATGAATCATCACAAGCGAGTAGGGAGGGGGAAATTGTTTCTATTTAAAGAAATTCCACTCCAATTTCAAATGACCACTATTCATTCACATTTTAAACTATCAGATGCAAACATAACACCTAGTCGTCACAAATTACATATAATGTGCTAAAATCTTGTCTCGAGAAGACATGTAATGCATGCTAGAACGAGGTGTGATATCCAGATACACCATAATGGTTAGGGTATGCTACTCTTGAGAAGGCATAAACATGTATGATATCATGTGAGGATTGGCTGAACCTAATAATCACAATCTTTTAAATCTAGTTCACATGCTGCAGTCATTCAAGCATATCCACTATTTTTCGTGGGGAACACGTAAAATAACACAAACGATTTTCAAAGGGCTGACAAATACCTCCTACTTCTGACATGTCGAGATAGTTACAATACTTTTCAATGCATTTCACATTTTGCTTGAGCATATCAAGCATTTTGCCCACTTTAAACACAAACTTTTACAAAGACTGACGGTTATCCATTGTTTCAAAACAGTAAACAATCACAAAGACGTCTCACTTTCTGTGGTAGCATAAGCATGTAGCCCCAACCCCCCCCCTTCCTCAGGTCCCCAAGTAGGCCTACCCTCGTCTGCAGGTCACTGATAACAGACGGACATCTACCAATCCTCTGGGTCCATTTAATTATTAACACAATCATGATGAGACTGTTGTGGACACTGAACTTTTATGCCTTAATGTCTTGATAGGTTTGTGCCAATGCAGTGTCACAAATGGGCCAGACATTCAAATGGTGAGAAACTTCCTCCAGCAATTCAACTTGTGCGATGACAAAATGATTACAGTTTCACGGATTAAGAAACTTGTCATTTTTCTTTCAAGGCATGAATCTATCGAATATTTTCACTGCCCGTGATAAATATGTCATGTAACACCTAAGGTGCATTTATTAAGTAACTTAGTGATTCAAGGGTCCAACTAGCTAGGCAATTAAAAGGAGCCTATCTGGCATTTCTTTTCAAACTTCTTGTTGCACGTTTGCAAGTCGATTTTTCTTTCTTTAATACAAAGACCAAAAATGGTGAAAGTTGCACTTTTCACTTGTCACATATATGTGCAAAAGGAGGCAGCAGTGTCCTTCAATGAGTTGTAATACTTTTATCAAAACTTTTAAGTGCTTTGTCTTTTAGAGGACGTCACTTTCATCAGATACATGGGGTCACCTGTCACGGGCAGTGACCACAATCTTGTTACCTTTAACTGTGGATGACAACTGTACATAAAAACTGATTGAATATACCAAAGAGGAAGATTGCAAATGGTGAAGAGGAAAGTGGTGTGTGAGTGTGGGGGGGGGGGGGGGAGGGAGGGCACAGTAGGAAGATGTTGAAAGGGTGGGTGCATGGGGGAGTTTTACTTTCCAAGAAATCTTCTTTTACTTCCTCTGGAAAGGGACAGGCAAGAAAGGAAATAGTTGAAAAAACAAAAATGGGAAAAGGAAAGCAAAGATAAAAAAGAAATAATAAAAGGAGGGGGAGAGTGGAAATTATAAAAAGAAAAGTTGGTGGGCCGTGCTCTGTTCAGAAAACTAAGAGGTGAGCATGAAGAAGATGTGGTAGAGTAGAGACAACATGATGGGGGGGGGGGTGGGAGGAATGGGGCGTAAAATAAATGTGATGAGCTGTGGTGTTTGCTAAGTTGATGGCAATATACAGGTTTGTTCCTTAAGATGCTGGTGAGCTCATGACAACATGGACAAAACAAAGAAATAGGTGGAAAATTATGACTGCAGAATTAAGTTACAAGTAACTAGCCTTCGTGTCAAACATCCAAAAGTGATAAAAAGAGGCAAAGAGTGAGTGTCGATAGAAATTGGGATTAGGCTGGGGTGATGGTGCAGTGGGTGGAGTGAATGCAAACAAAAACCCTTTACAAGGATTCAGAATAGAACTCTATAAACTTAAGAAAGTGCATGTGTGAAAAAAAAAATGGAAAAAAAGGGGAAACTAACTGAACATACAAACTCAACAACCCAAAATGTAACACTCTGTCAAAAAGGAAAATATAACTAAAACAAATAAATTGTGCTAATATTATCTTACAATCTGCATGTCTTTGTACAAAGTAAAGAAAGAAAACATAAGAACATATCAAAATAAAACAAAAAGTATCCCAATGATGGTAACAGAGGAACTGTAACCTAAAAAATAGAAAAGGACTGCGATCCCTGATGGACACAGTGGAAACCACTGTACCTTGCATATTTCAAACCATGCACCCCGACTACTTTGATATAGTGTTCAATTCAAAACCAACTATTCTTTGATGAGTTAAATTTAAAAAAGAGACATTAAAGTATCAGATTTCAGTCCATGAATAATGGTGCAACCATCATGACAGATATTAGATTTTCTTGGACGCCGAACAAAAAAAATCAGCAGTCAGTCCTAAATTCTATGACTTTCCCATCACAATTGTCATTTTTACAAACTTTCATGACTTATCCAGGCTTGGAGAGTCAAAAATAAAATTCCTTCACTGTTTCATGACTTTTCTAGGTCGCAGGAACATTGATTTAGCGCTATGATAAGAAAGTACCAACTCACAACCAAATAACTGGCAGAAATTTTGACTGCACAAAAATTGTCACAAAGGACAGAGGCAATTTGAACTTGACACACACTTTATGAATATTTTACTTTAAGCGGAGATTCCTCTAAATTTTAAGACTTCTTTGCTGATATTCATAATATTTCGAGGGTTCATGCATGCAGCTGATCTGGAGACAATAATATAAAAACCCAACAATATACATGAATTTTCTCTCCCTACGGCTGAGCAGAGACTCGTCAATCAATTTTAAAAAAAAATCACAAAAACAATGCAAAAATTGTAACAAGTCTTTCCTTTGATGCCGTTTTCAATCATATCTGAACTGTCACACAATCACAGACCTACAGATTATTTTCTTCATTCCTTGGCAAGAGGCACCTTCTATTTAATCCAAAATTTCTCCTTGAAAGCATCGTTCTTATCTTTGGCATGAGACGCACTATCTACAGGAACAGGGCTACATGTACAGAACAGAAAAATAAATTATCAAAATGAAGTTACAGAACAGTTACATCACAATCTCTCACCATTAATGTCATCTATCCTAGATGCAGACAGAGTTCTCAGATGGTCAGCCTCCATTGACAAAACTTTCAATCGCCATGGCAACAATCCTCCTCGACAATGGTTCAAGATGTCATTCACTGTTTTCCTTTTCTTTAAAGGTTCATTGTAATTTTTATTCAGAAACAGAGAGATAAATGGACATGAAGCATCACAGTCAAAGCTGTTCTGCCAGAACCGTTTCACCAACTACCTTTAATCCCTCCGTTTCTGAGGTGTTTGAAAATGGACGTTTGACTTTCCTCTCCTGTCTAAAAATAATCGGAGCACCAAGCAACTGGAGAACATCTTGCACCTCTCCTTCTGTAGAACTATATTTTCCCCCTTTTTTATACAATTAAATGTTTTGAAATATTTTCCAATGTGGCAGTAATTTTATTTCATTTATTTGAAATTTTCATGTCATGACTGAACACAATCTGCTAATTTCACATTTTCATTTAGTTCTCTTTATTTTGTTTGTTCATGTTTCTGCTCCGATTATCATCTCTTTGAGAAACTCCACTCTGTTCTCACTGGGTGTACATTGTCCACACGTACATCATGAATATTCACAAATTGTCACGTTTACAGGGGTCACACTACGATGCTCGGTCTGATACGTACATTACTATGACCCACAAGACATTCACACGTATTACGGCACTGGGATAAACAGTTAGGAGGAGGCACAGTCTGTGATAACTTCAGGGGTGCTTTACTCAATGACAAAAACACATCTAAACACACTCTGACAAAGAATTACCATCGACGCGGTCGACAGACTTGCATACATATACACACAGGAGGCACCGATCCCATTGCGATGAGGTAAATGGTTAGTCCAATTTGTCTGTTGGGAGAGGAAAAGCTTGAAAACACAAAACTGAAGTAAATCTTGTAACTTGGTTTGACAGATTTAGACTCACTTGATCACAGAAGTAGCCTACCAGCAAGTAGGTGCAGTATATTACTTAATCTCTCATTTCATGCAGTGGGTGAGTAGAAGCAGAGGCAAAATGCCACAGAAATTATTTGCAATTTATTATTAGATTCATGGAATGTGTTATGCCAATTAATTTGATTACAGCAGTAAAATACATTCATCTGGCAGTGCAGTGGCTACATTTCACTTGTTGCCATTAGCTGGCGAGCGGATGAACTGATCGCATTGAAACAAAGCGAAGCAAAGAAAACCCAGCTAAAAAAAATGATGTGAAAAGAGAGAAGACTGAATGGGCTACAGGACTCGAGAGCAGATGATGACAAGAAATACAAGGTATGGAATGACTAGCAGATAACAAGACAAAATTCTAGGACATGTAAAATATCTCATATGGCAATCGTTCATTCATCGCAAAATAACATCACAGACCATCTTCAGACTCGTGTCCACATTATACGTTACAATTAATGCATTTTATCAGCTCCATAAACAATTATTTGGTACTTTTAATCCATGAGACTTGAAGGAAATACGACCTCTGTGCAGACTTGGTTTACACGCTTCACCTCCCATGTTGAGGTGAACCAGGCATCCCATGATCCTTGGCAATCAAAGCACAAAAAATTCAGCTTTCATATTTCACAAGGTTACAAGGTTTGCTTTCATCCTCCGTTTCAGATCAGGTGCCCATCAGAGCACACTCAGAACAGAGCCTCTGTTCCACTCCCTCCAGATGGCCCACAGGGCTGTCCACGCTGTCTGTGAGAGGGTGTGAGAATCCAAAGCCGACATTTTACGAGACTCCAGAGAGGATGGAGAAAGATTTATTCTTTCTTGACCGTGAAGGAGGATATCTTTTTGGTTATCCAGCTGTCTGCCTGTTTCTTGGAGAGGTTGCTGTTGTTCAACCTGTGTTCGAGATCCTGGGCCTTGCACTGGGACTCGACCAGCATCAGCTTCGTGTTGGCCAGCTCCATCTCCAGGTCCTGCACCATCTTCAGCGCACTCGCCAGCTTGTCGGTGGGCTGGGACACCTCAGGGGACACGCCGTCCACTGCGTCCTCTCCCTCTGTCTCCCCTGATTGCACTAGTTTGCCGTCGCTGCTGATGTAGCCGGAACACTTTTCACAGGAATTGAGTTTGGACTGGAGGTGTGAGGAAAAATATACAAAAATGTACCACGTGGGTTTTAAAATTTACAACTCTGATAATCTCAAACTTTCATTTTCTTTCAATTTCTGAAAAATTGAAGGGTAGTGCATACGTCTCACCAGTTTATCTTCAATCAATGCTTTATTTTGTACACATTCTGCTATGGAATGATGTAGGGAGGGATGCATGAGAGGTGTACAGGTATGAACATAAGTTGAAGTGCTACATTAGATTATGCAGATTATGTGTATCAGTTGTGTGGGGACATGTAAGTGATGAAACAGAGAGGTTTGAAGGACTGAAGCTGACCCTTTAAGCCCACAGTAGTCCCTACTAATTAAAAGCAAGTTATGTGATTATGGGGACATTTAATATAAAACAGAATAAGCTCACCCTTGAAAACACTGAAGACTGATCCATGTAACATATCTTTCTTGACTTGTTTACCATTTCAGACATTTTGCAAAATGACAGAATTTTAGGATAAACATTTTACAGCATCACTGTGAGCTGGAAAAATACTAAGCCTGAATCAAGAATGGCACGAAATGTGAGTTATGATTTACAGACATGAAAAGGCACATGTATCATTTGTGATGTGGTAAAATGGTCGCTCTATGGTGACAGCAAAATAATATGAACAGGGATGTGAGTAGAAATAGGCACTAGGGCCACGTGAGGTGAAGAGATGGGTGGGGTGTGGAAGAGGGGGAAGCAGAAGGGGTGGGTAATAAACTGATTCAGAAGAAAAGTCACCTTCAAGAAAATCAGCTGTTCCATCTTCTCGTGTTGGAGCTGTTCTATAAGTTTGCTGTGCTGGGATGAGATGCTCTTGTATTCTTCAATGGTGGACTGGTAGTGCCTTATTTGCTGCTGGTCAGCCTCTGTTTTCAGCATCGCTTCCCGATACATCTCTTTGACCTGTGATGGACGAGATAAACGAAGTTTGAAATGAAGCGACCCCATGGGAGCACACCCCCCCCGCCTCTCCCTCTACCGAGGCTGATCCATGTCTGTGATCCATGTCTACATCCGTCATCTACCTCAACATCTGGATCGCATTACGATCTCACAAAATGCAGCAGCCAAACACGGAGGCTGAATTGAGAAACTAGCGACGATCCTAAATGTGGGTGGCGATCAAATTTTCCCATCGGTGCCTGATGATTGAGGCCCCCTACTGAGTTTGTCAGTGAATTTGAATTGCAAAAACAAGTATTACTCCACATACCTCAAAAAAAGAAAAAAAAGAAATAAGGAAACGTAATCCCCACAACTGACTGGTGTGGGTATTCAGGAGTGACTACACTTACCCCTTGCTTCACTAGTGCATACATTTGGTCTTGCTCTCTAAGTATCTGCAAAAACAATTCTACCACCGTGCCCTCTAACGCCTAGCCAGCATGTAACCAGTGGAATCATTTTCAGGACAAACGAAAGTAAATGTGTGTAATGGCCATACTGAGTACGAGGATGGCATTTGCAAAGAAATTTGATATTCATATTTTGGGGAGAAAAATACTCCGATACGAAGCTAATAAGTAGGTTAGAATCTCCTAAACCAACCTCAATTTCACACACCAAGTTTTTGTTCATTATTCCCTATTGGTGATTACAGCCTCAGACTTTGACTTAAGTCATTGATCCAGTTCATCAATCCTGAGTGAATGGTGACTTGAGATATCTCTGATGTTCTGGAAACTTTGCAAGTGACACACTCATATGAAAGGTTTTTGTGTAACCAAGGCAACTGAAACTGCTGTGCTGTGTTTAGTGATTGTATGATGCAACTATTACAGCATGTTTACTAGATACAATGACATCATATGAGATTAAGTTACAGTCATGATGCCAGTACCCCGGCCACCACAACATACTGCACGCGGGTAACGACGATCGACCGCATATTGGTAACCAAGATTGGATAACCAGTATAACTATAAACTATATGCCGATGGCTTTTGCTCATAGTAACGACTAATGGCACCCACTGTGACATGTTTTGTGTTGCCGTTAAGTGGGTAATTACTGCTGGGTGACCAAAGAAACCATCTACCGACGATCTATGCTCATGGCATGGACTAATGGAACCCAACTGAACATAATGAACAGTGTTGTCATAAGAAGGTAACCACTGGTGGATGATCTGAAATAACCATTTAGCTGCATCTATTGCTAATATATAGAGCCAGCTGCTACCGAGATGGCTGGGGGACGATTACTTCCGGGACAAATATCTCCCCCGTCACCTGGTGGAATAACACCTGCCCTGGGGGTGCTTTTTTTCCAGGGGTTATCTGTCCAGAGGGCTTACCTTACAGGTTTCTGATTCCAGGTGTTTGTTTTCTTCATCAAAATCTATGAGCTGTAACTTTAAAGATTTAATCTCTTTGTCATAATCCATTAATAGGTCCTTCTCCTGGAGAACGAAAGAAAAGAAAACAAAGAAAAAAAAAGAGACTGTCAGTGATACACCCAAAACACCCAAACCAAGGTATCCGAATCTAACCATCAAGGGCGAAAGAATAAAAACAATCTGACCTGATCCTGAATCTGTGATAGAGGAATTACCAGCAAAGACTAAAATGTTCCCAGCACTCTGGGCATGAAAGACGAAAATGCAGTTGTTGTTTGGCAACAGGTAAGTACTTTTTTCTTTAACTCACTCCTTGTGCTTACCTATTGTACTTTAGTACCCACCTGTTAACTTGACTCCTGCACAAAGTTGCCCATCTTCCTAATCATCTATAATTGTACATCCCTCTTCTCTGACTTTACCTCCTTTTCATTTAGTTGCTCCCAAAATGTTCACCCATCCATATTTCATTTTCAAGCCAGCCTCAATTTTAATTCTACACTTCTTTTGCCCAGGTTTACATCCACATCTTTTTGAGGCTGTTTTATTCATCTGCAACCCCCTCACACTCTCCCCCCCATCCTCTTGCCTCCCTTTCATGTCTATCCACCTCACTCACATTATCCAGCTGCTTGGCTTGGGCAAGTTTGTAGTTGATGAGTTCGTGGGCAAGTTCGTCGTTTTCCTGTTCCAGCCTCATGCTGCTTGACATCAGAGCCTTGTTCTCCCTCTGAAGTGACAAAACCACAAACAAATGAATATGAAGAATTTACTTTCACAGTAATAACTTCAATGTTGTCATTTATGATTTCCAGACACATTTTCTTAAAACACTCCAAAGTGTGAGGTTTCCTTTGTGTCCAGTATGGGGCAGGATCCTATGTGGATTTCAACCTGGAACTTGTGTTTCTTGACTTGAGTAAAAACCCAATTCCAGACAACCCAGTAACAAAAACTTCACTCCTTACATAACCTCCCCTAAAAGAACCACATCACATATTGTCTGCAATATTGTATTGTATTGCATTGTACAATACTCATATTGCATTGCATTACATTACATTGTTTTGCATTGCATTGCATGACATGATGTATAATATTTCATTAAAATTGGACATTCATTTCAAAGGGAATGATGTTGTTTTGATAAATAACAAGGTCATCAAAATTGATGGACTATTTTCTTGCCACATACGATACCATCAATCTGATAAAAATGAAGTACAGAGTTACAATTTCTCAACCACTGAAAATGGGCAGACCATTCTGTGGGATCAGGCAGCAGGACAGACAAACAAAAATGCATACATCTTATATTTCTTCTTGGTGCTGTATGGATGATGTACAGTGATAAAAGTTACCGACATCCTAAAAACTACCAATCTGTATTTTTTTCACTTTTTGTTGTTTGTTTGCTTTTCTTCAACTCTCTCTCACCTCCAGCCTGGAGACAGGATCTTCTCTCTCCTCCATTTCTTTCATTGCATAGTAGTCTTTTTCGTATCGTTTTAATTTCTTGCTGTTGATCTGTGAAGAGAAAAAGAAGGTGCAAAGGTAAACTGTTTTTGCCACAGGAGAAAGTGTGAACAACGGTTTGACAGGGTGGTGAATGCTTTCCTTGACTTGAATAGTTTTAGCCCCTACAAAACAATCTTGCTAACAGTGAAATACAAATGAAAACAGTGGCTTGACGACATTGTGAGATCATATCTTCAATGAAGCTGGGGCTAGATTCCAGAACAAAATGCTCTTCAAATGTGAAAATATTTTGCAAAAATATACACACGACATAAAATGTCCCCTCATGGAAATTGACGGCAGGTTCTGTGACCTTGGATGTGACACTGATTCTAACACAAAACAAACTAGTTACAGCGATTTTCCCAGCCTGTGTCTTATGTCTTATACTTCTGAGAATATGATTCTTTTCTGAAAGTCAGCCACGAGCACTGATCAGCGTGTGAACAAGCACTTCAAGAGGTTAGTGAGTGTACACACTTCCCAATGAAAGAGACCTCACCCGCCAGGATGACTGCAGCGTTTGATTCTGTGAGGAGCCATTTTACGGCATGTGCTCTTTGCGCTGCCGTATGGAGTGCAATCATTTCTGTGCATGGGTTCGTAAATGAGGTTTAGAGAATTTGAAAGGTGCACTAATCCGATCGGCACCGGAGACCTTTCTTCGATGACATATGTCAGGTACTGGGTCTACCGCAACTCTTAAGAAGCAATCCTCTCATAGAGAATGAAAATTCAAGTCTCACTTTAATAGACATTGCTAGCTGAATCAGTTCAGAGGCAGCCTCTTCTCTCCGGTATTTCTTCGGCAGGGTTACTCGGAAATATTTTAACACTCCTTCGAAATCTTGGCCCAACAGCTCTTGCTTTGACGCCTGCGATGAGAACAGTGAAAAATGAAAAAAAAAAAAAAACGTTCATCTCGTTCAGAAGATGTTTCCTGCTTGACAACTTTCCATGCAATACATCCCAGGATGACGACCCTCTTTGGCAAGACACTTTCATTTACTGTGGCAGTTTACAAGAAAACATGTGGAGGCACAAAGAGGGGAGGGGGATGTTTGTGGGGGGATGATAAACTTGATAAAACCATTCGTTAATAAACTTACGATTCAAGGTGAAAGTGCTTAATACACATGGGAACACAGAGTCATTGCAGAGACAGTTAAGACAGATCATTGAGAGAAACGTTTGGTGAATCATCCGTTTGAGGCACAGATCAATCTTCAACATGACAATGCAACTTGAAGGCATGCAAGGTTGGGTAACAACTGCCCTCCACCCCAACCCCACTGTCTTGTAACTTCTTTCTGTGAGAAATGGTGCACGGAAAGAAGGAAGCGACATTATGCATTATTTTAAAGACATGATTTCAGGATTCATCCCCTGCTTCCAAACTTTGAAAAAGAGATCAGTGATGAAAAATATTGCAGTCAACAACAGCTTTCAACCATTTAACTGACCTTCAGTAGTGCCACAGATATGTTGAATAAAACACCCATACCCTGCAAAAGAGAGAAGAGAAATATAAGAAAAAAAGAAGAAAAGTTACATGGAAATAACTCTTAACAAGTTTAAAGAAAATATGCACCCCAAACAGTAATTGCACAAGTGAAGATGCTCATATATTCATTAGCAAGCCAAACGCAATTCACCTGAGCACTTGAATATACGTGGCAATTATTGCACCATAGGACAAATCATTTTGTTTGGTGCTGGCATTAAAAAAAACAAAAAAACAATCACATCTGGTCAGAGGTAAAATTCTTTCTGAAAATTGTGGCTTGAGTAAATTATTCACATCAGAACAATATGAGCAGATTGGGCCGTGGCCTTTAGCTGATGCTCAGGGGGTACATATCTTCAAGAAGTAAAATGTTACTATGCTATAAGCTACCACAAAAAAACATCATTTTGTTTCTATAATTCTGCTCACATTTTCAAATTTTCATAAATGATGCAGTACTGAACTGCAAAATAATGTTGGTATTAAAGACCAAGTCTCAAATAATGTTGGTATTAAAGACCAAGTCTCAAATAATGTTGGTATTAAAGACCAAGTCTCAAATAATGTTGGTATTAAAGACCAAGTCTCAAATAATGTTGGTATTAAAGACCAAGTAAAAACAGTTCGATTACAGGCAGAGTTTGCTATTTCCCTACCGAGAGATATAGAAATATAGCAGGTATTTTTATTCAATTATGAACTGTTTTTGGTGACATCATTGAAATAAAAGAGACACCAAACTGCTTTTCATCAAAAGTCACTTGGCCATTCTTATCCATACAAATCTGAGCTGGACCATTTATATTCTCACACACACACACCAAGAGGCCAGAGAATAAAACTTCAAAACACAACAAAAAATAATCAAGGAGGAGAACGATTCAAGAGAGGTTTACCTCCGAGAGGAAAACGTCGATGATGTGGAACACCGTCGTCAATGGGAATTTGTGAGTGAAGAGTGTCAGGAACCACTGGGAGGCAAACATGTGGACCTCGATGCCAACGTCGACAAAATGGGCGAATAAATCTGGCAGGAGATCCTGTCCGAACAGACGACAAAGGGTAAAATGTTGGATGAAGAAATGTCCCGCCTAGATTTTGGCCCGACTGGCTGTCATGACATTTTAAGTTACCATGGATACATGCAACAAATTTGCCTTCTTGATGGTTTTCCATTTTTATCTTGTCTGACACATGTGTCCAACTCAGATCTAAGAAACTGACCCCAATTTAAGATGTGATAGGAACTAGCTCTTCCACCTTTGATTTTTATCTTTGCCCTTTTTTTTTCTAGCCCACATCTTCGAATTTGGTTACATTCTTGTAAAACGGTATTTATCATTCGGCCATACAAGGTTTAGCTGATAAAATTTCACAAATAAAAAAAAAAATGAAAAAATGAAACTCTGAAGCTTTAAACAGTCATACTGTTTGATTTTAAACAAACATATTTAGTTTATGGATTAGTTCTACTCAAGGACCATAATGCAAAAGATCTTGAGTGCAAATTCAAAAGTCCATTGGTACAAACTTCCAAAACAGCTAATAGGTCAGAGGTATAAGCTGTAAGATATTCGAAATTGCTTTCATTTTCAATATATTTCTTTACTTTGTTACGGATAGTCAGAAACAATGCATCTACAGATATCCGTTCCAGTGTATGGATAAATACAAACACTTCATCCGAAAATCAAGCTGGAATTGAATGAATTGCTGCATTCAATTTGTTCAAATTTTACTTATACACTGCACTGCTGGAAGTTTCAAGATCTTCAATTCTTTTTTTAATCCTAGACCAAATTCCTGTAAATGACATTTTGTACAGTTGTGGATGATCAACCCCGAAACCTCCGACGTAGCGATTGTATTAGTGCTAAAAACTGTAAGATATACCCAATAGCTTTCATTTTAATTCTTTCATTTTGATGTGTATTACCAACAGTAGCAATCAAACGATACATCTACCGAAATACCTTTTATTATTTAGGTAAATACAGTTTGTCAGAGAATCAAACTGGGATTTCATAGAATTGCATTCAATGTCTTTGTTACCTTATCACTGCACTGCTGAAAACTTCTAGAGATACCATTTGATATCTTAAAATTTTCTTTTAATCCTTGGGGCAACAATTCCTGAAAATGGCCACTACATACCAGTTATGGATAATTGACCTTGAAACTTACAAAAAGGAGGTGGTATGTTATTGAAAAACAATAGAACATACAAAATAGCTTTCATTTTCATGATCTTCTTTTGCTTTGTCACTCTTAGTCAGAGATCAAACAATACATCTATAAATAGCTTTATCACTATGTGAATATATACAAAAACTTACATAAAAAAAAAAAAAAATGCCAGTAGGAATTTCAACCAGACCCTGCACAAAAAAGCCTTACCTTATCACTGCACTGTTGAAAACTCCTAGATATGCCACTCCAACATTTTTTTCCTACTTCTTTACAACAGTTCGTGGAAAAGTTATTAATTTTTAACATTTTGATGGCCCCTCTCCCTGCCGACCACAATCTTCCCCCCTTCTACCACCGACAGTCCACTTAAGTTCCTCAACCAACCACATGGGGCACAATCCCCTGCACCTCACCACGTATTCCGACGGTAGACTCACCTCCATTAGCCTGTCCAGTTGGTAAAACTTAACGTGTAAGTCTTTAAAATTGTTCAAAAAGAGGTTTCTCAGCTGGTAGTCGTACATGATCTTGACGAGGATGGCAAATGCCTGCTCCTCTGGCATCTGTGAGTGAGAGAAGATTGGAGAGTAAGTAAGACATCATCCTAACAATATGACACTTTAACCTCACTTTAACCCGGATAACTCTATGCCTCGACGTGGGCAGGGATGCATGTCTCAAAAGACTGACCGGTTTGGATGAACTATATGACTGTTTCACATGAATCAATTGGGACAACTATTGAACACATACTCTGTGCACGTACACCTCCTATTAGTTGTGTAGACAGAGCTTGTATATCTGTCCATTCAAACTTGTTGGCATGAGTGTTTTCTGAGAGAATTCCCTTGTTTCAGGTCATCTTATTTGATTCGTAGGTTACATCGTGTGACCATTTCTACAATGCCGTACTCCGCTTTTGCTTCCACTTTCGGAAGTTTTAAAGACTGAAATGTCCATCCTGCTGACAAACCACAAAGTAAGGGGCAGACTAAACGTGGAATGCTCACTCTAAATGCATCAGCTAAACGGTCAATGACCACATTATCAAACTGAACATATGAGCGGTTTCTACGAGAGGCTGGAAAAAACGATTTAGGCCACAAAATACAAACAATGGCTACATCTCACTGAGAAGACAATCAAGAGAGTTCTCAAATACTTTTTTCATGTAGTTTCCGCAACGACAGACTTCAACGTAAACAGAAAAGCGGGTAATAAAACTATACGAGGTCATCGGTGGTGATGTCTGCATTTCTTCCACTAGAGACAGATACACAAAGAAGTGCATTTTATGATAGTTTCGTACATTGAATATAAAACCCCGAGAGGATCTCCAACGCCACATCTGTCATAATTCACGCTCAACAAACCACATCATACATTGATTGTCCCCAAAATTAACTCGATTGGGAATTTATTGCAAAAAATTTCTGCATTAGTGTGATTTTTATACACAAACAATTTAGTCCCAACAATTCCATTCCACACGCCAGCAGTCTCTAAGGTTGTTTTCAATCAATTTTGTTTATGTTACAAAAAGTCTGGTACTGTTGCAAGTGATCTTTTCTTCCATTATCACACCGCTAAGGAGGAGGGGTGTCCTGTTTAAAGCAGGATGTGTCCTATTTAAAGCAGGATGTGCTGTTTGAAGGAAACAAATAGCCTTCATCATTTATTCTCCATCATTCTCTTCCATTCGATAGCAATCTGGAAAATACCATCTACGGTATGTTTCTTTCAGGAGAAATTCCATTCATTAGATTGTTAGTTATGGCAGAGAGAAGAGTGATTCATTTTTTTTTCGGGTAAAAAGTTAGCGGAACCAGACCCTGTAGTAAATATGCGGCGCTTCCGTGCGAAGACTCCACTACGAAAACGCATTGTTTCAGAAAATTAGGCTTTATTTGGACATAGAAACCACTGCACGGTAGTTTGTACAGCTTTTTACAACGATACAAAATATAGCCAGTCTTTTGGCGCACTTTTGACAAGTGCAGGAACAGCAGCACATCCTGCTTTAACAGGTAGGGGATGAGATTGATCTGAGGTCCCTATGTGACCCCTTGATGCAACAGAAATGGTGAATATTGTAAATACTTACGTGTAACCAAAGTACAGCTGTCATGAACGACATACCCTGGCAATAAGCTACTTCAGGATCGTAAAGAGAATACGCCTGAGAAAAGAAAAAAAAGAATTTTAGAGAAAAAAGTTAATTGACGGATATGTGTGTGCACATGTTAAAGGATTCATTAGATCTTATGCAATGAGAACAATAAATCGAATTGACGTTGGAACTCACTTTTGCTGAACATTGTAGTACAAAGGATGAAATTATTATGGAGTCAGATATTGTCTGCAAGCCTGCTAAATTCACGCTGCATCTGTTGGTCCTGAGCAATGCTCCAGTGTGGTTTAAATCACTCGGAAGCCTTTGCGAGACTTTACCATTGCTCAGGTTGGGATTGAAGAAAGTAACAAATGGGTGGAACAAATGATGCATTGCAGCCCTTCAGATTTTTCTAAGTGAAACAGGAGCCTAGGCTTGTAGGATCATCATAACACCCATGCATAATTAACATCCACAGACAGCTAGTGTGTATCCTGTTGGGAATAGGTGACCAAATCCCAGCACCTTCTGATGGAATTTTGCCACAGTATGAGTGACTTTAAACAGTAACTAATTGTACCACCAACCTTTTTATCTCTTATTTCTACCAAAACTGTTGATTTGCCTGAACAAACTGTTTTCATTTCAACAGCACAAAGGAAGCCACAATATCAGGAACATGACAGTGGCAGGCGTGGATCCAGAATTCTGAGAAAGGGGGGCACATGCACCGTCGATCGAAGGCCGACTAGTGAGCATCGAAGGCGCAAAACCACAGTGGAGGGTGTCTTGGGGTTGCCCCAAGAAAATGAAAACTCTAGAAGCGTTTAGATGCAATGTCCCAGTTTCTGGGAAGCATATTTTCCACATCTATTTGCGTAATTTGAAGAAAAAGATAATCTGTTGACAAAAAAGAGAGGGGGCGTGCACCAGGTGCACCCCCTTGTGGATCCGTGCCTCTGTGGTACTTTCAAGAAATAAAATGTTACTGTATACACCCAGCAGAGGCATATAGCAAAGGTTTTAATAATGGACTGCAACGTCTAGCATATCATACACACTGACCAACCACATAGGGCTGGTTCAGATCAACCGCTGCATCGAAAAAGAAAACATTTCTACTTGAGTTTTTATTTACGTTGTATTAACTCCTAGATTAATATCACCCGACAGTGTGATAAGTCTTACTTCCAATGAGTCACCACTTTGCCATGTTCCATGCTAAGATGCAGTTTTAAGCAGGACGTGCTATTCGATGAAAAAAAGTCAAAGATGCAATGCTCTCCCCTAAGAAGTTATCACGGCAGATATACTGAAGCTACAGGAGGAACGCCCTGTCTAGTTGATAATATAATCGGGACCAGTGTTGAAATTTGGTAATTTCATCTGGCAACTAACATGTAAAATGTGATGCATTTCAAAATTAAATTGTTCTGCCAAAAAATGACGTCATCAATGATTTCTACGTTCCTGCAACATCAACACAATCACATTATGCAGCAAGCACATTCATCACTACCCCCGTATCAGACGAGTTTTTGCTTCAGGTAACACCCTACGAAAAAGCGACGTCCCCCGGCTTTGGATACAAATTCCTTTAAGTTCCACAAAAACATACACAGAATTCAGTTTCAAAGCTCCAAGGTGATTGGCTGAAGCAGGGCTTTTAATTAAATGAGAAACACTGCTTACCATAGCATGTTTTGACCATCGCTGGCAGGCTCTTCAGGGTTGCAGCGATATAGTGGCGGCCACCAAAGAGGCGCTACATAGGCTAATTCATCATTACATTTCCAAGTGTTTTTTTTTTTTCACAAATTGTGTGGAAAAACTTCACTTGTATTAAAAAACTAACCAAATTTGGGTTGTCTGAAAGTCAATCAAGTGATAGAATCTGGTTCCCCTGTAGAGAGTTTGGGCACTTCAGCTGACAGAACTACTACTAACCTTCATCATTTGAGGGCACTTATCTCAATGTAGCATGGTATAATAACAAATTCAGAATATCTTGAGGGGAGGATTCGGAGAGGTGACATACATTTTACATAACTTTTTGCACTGTCTCCCTCCACATCAGGTGTAAGCATATCCCCTTAAAAGATTTGTGGTAAAAAAAAATTTCTACTAGTAATAAATTCCATTTTTCTTTTCCTCTCTACTGGGGTAGTATCTGACAGAATTTGTCACTGGCAGGTCATTTTATCACAAATCTGTCCAGGAGATATCCAGTTTGGAGGAAGACTGTGCAAAAAGTAACATGCAATGTATATCACGCTGACCTATCCTCCCTTAGGACAACCTCTCCATATTCAAGATTTTAAAACAGCCCACTGGTGGTGTATCTTAGGCTGTGGTCCGTAGACTCCACACATTACTAGAGGTTCCAGTGGTCCCTTAAATGTTTGACACAGCAGACGGGCTCAAACAAGTCGGTGGCAGTGCAAGTTGAATTGTGGAGACATTCTTAACTCTGCAATGTCGATTATAAAATGACGTGCAATCACTCAGGATGGTTTGATGACAACAGCATGCAACGACGGAAGCCAAATACCGCCACATCTATAACTATGTTACATACTTTGCTGATTTTTAACATGGCCTCCTGGCCCCCTTGGTCCTCCGTCTTGAACTTTTCGTGGGCCGTGAATGTCCGGCTGATGTCCCGCTTGATCATCTCTTCGACCGGGGAATCCTGTCGGAGAGAGAGAGGAGAGTTAGCATGTGATGAGATTATTGATGGAAATAGCGAACATATATTCTGGGAATTTAATTTACTGGCAAAACAAGTTAGAGTTGGAACAAAGAATGCCATTTGCAAGTACTCTGAACAGTCTTTGAAAAGAGACAAATATTGTATGTGTTTTTGGTTGAAGGAGGACCAGATGATGCAGGAGGAACTCTGAGAGGCAGAAACCAAATGACTGCTAAAACAAGTACAGTATATATTCAGTAGTTGGAGCTAGCTGATTTTTCTGTGCAAATTTTTTTTATTTGGTTTCTTTGGTCATGGGAATAGGAGCCTAGAGAGAAAAGGTGATGTGGTGGGATGTGTTGTTTCGAACCACGTTGAACATTCTGCAACGACTGCATTCGTGGTAGCTGTATTTAATCACGACAATCAATTCCAACAGCTTATAGACCTTGAGCAGGCAGTGTTCATGTTTGTATGGAGGGAGGTTAAATCCATGTTACAACCAAAGTGGTTATTTATACAAAAAATTAAAGAAGTGAGGCAAAATGAATTGATTGTTTTGTTTAAAATACCTAACCATTGAAAATATTGACATTCCCTCTTCAATCAACATCTTGCTCTTAATGTACTATTCTGATAATGATTACAATTTAACAAGAGAGCAGTTGAGATCTTTATTGATGATGATGATGATGATGATGATGATGATGATGATGATGATGATGATGATGATGCAATAGTACTTTATCTTCGGCTTGGGTACTTGGGCTAGCAGAATAGGACCAAATGATTTTTAGGATGGAATAATTTTTAAATTCCATAATCTGTTTGCAGAAATTAGGGAATGAATCCACAAGGTATGATGACAGCAGGCTCTTTTTCAAATGGGGATCTTTCTTTCTTACTTTGAAGTCGACAAGCACAGTGGTCATTGAGATTTCAATAAATTAAAAAAGTTTAGCTGAAATTACAATTCACTTTTTGAGCAACTCTGTAGTTTCAATTTTTAAGCTAGATTCAAACTTGCAAAGTTCTTTTCAACAGATAAACAACGATCAAACCTATCTGGACCTATCACAAAGACTAAATTCTTGTCTGACTGCCTCCCACCATACTGTGCTATAACCTTCCTTGGTCCTAAAATTTGGAATAGTGTACACTATGAGTTTTGGAAATCCACCACGAGAAAAGTTTTAAAAAGTCCGTAAAAGATCATTACTTGAATCACAGATTCTTTTCTTCAAGGTTTTTTTCATATGATGTCTCTTTGCTTGTTTTTTTTTTTTGCATTTTTTTGGAATTTTTTTTTTATTTCTGGTCTAAGATGTACGTCACTGTATTTTCTCTTTGTAGTGGAAAACTCACACATACAAGCATCTTTGCCTCTTGTGGGCTGTCCTCAGTTTGAAAATTAATCATATACCCTGTATGTGTGTTATTACTGACACTGCAATAATTGTTAGTGAAAACAGAAAAAGAAAAGACTGCTGAACGTCACACGATTACATGAATGGTAAAAAAATTTCAGTACTTCTACATGCAGTGACATGTTCATGACACAAGGGAAACAACTAGGAATATTCCCCTCCTCACTTCAAGATCACTTGCAATCCTTTACATCCAAGGAGAGGCAGTAAGGTCCATCTCATTTCCTTGCAGCAGGATAGTTTCCTATGACATTGATCCAGTTTAGAGCAATTTTCTACACCTCTTTTATCTCCTCCCCCACACCCCCTCCCTCCTGAGTGCCGGTTTAGAACAGATACACGTGGTAGCACACACAAAGCTTAAGCTACATCGTTACACCTGCTTTTCAACACGACTTTAACTCATCGAATCCTGCAGTTGGTTAAAAGTGCACCGTTTATAAGACGTGAACTTTCCTGGTTCGATCTTCCCTTCTAATCGCTAGGCTATGATTGATGCGAACAAACCTGTGCTGCATCTTTCCTCACAAATTAATTCCGTTGTCGTTGCTGTTTGGCAACAGGATCGGCCGAATCATTACTTTGCTAATTAAAACATCAGAGAGCATCACCATGCAGAGCGACATTAAGTCCGGCGGGGACACCTCAAAATCGCATTTATCCGTCAACAGACATCATAGTTCAGCCCGAAATGACCGCAAAGGGGGAGCGATTTGCAAAGTTGCATTTGCAAAATCACTCCCTCTTGCAAGATGGCCTAATTAAGTGCGACAATGAAGAATCCAGGGTGACAGAAAACCGAGAAAGAATGGCAAACGCAATCTCTCGTTTATGGAGATGAAGCGTCTGACGCTGGAGTAAATCAAAATTGACTGAAGTTCAAAACTGGAAACAGTGGCAGAAACTGGTGGGCATGCATCACAAAATCACCAACATTAACAGTAAACACAAAAGGAAAGTGGTAAATCATGGTACATTCTTTGCACGTAGTGATTTAAAAGTCCTATAAAGAACAGGTATGTCATAAGATATTTACAACAGTGTTGTAGTGGAGTCCTGGCAGTCCGAGGCCAGCCTTGAACAGAGGCTTGTAACACTGTATGTATGGAGGCTTTGAGGCCACCAGACTCCTGAGAAGCCTCGGCTGAGGACGGTCTTGACTACAACCCTGATTTGCAAGCTACAAACTTTCACCTCACAACCAAGTCTGTCACATTATCAACTAACTGCTTGTTAAACTGACTGACAAGTAACAGTGAGAGCTGTCTGAATGGTATAACCAAAGGGTGATCCCATTTTGTTATAGTGCCCTCTTCCCATTCCTACCAGCTGTTACACTGAGCAAAGGCAAGTGAGGATAGAAGCAGTGTACATGCTCCGTTTATTTTGAACAGTTTCTGCCCACTACGTCGGCACACTGTGAGTATATTAGCCAGGAGATAATACTTGTGCAGTTCCCTTGGTATTAGCCATTACTGTAGGTATACAACATCAATAATAGGTCAAGTTAAAAGCTGAATAAAAATTACCATCATATACCTGAGATCCTCTAGATCGGTATTTGTTAGTCCAAAACATTTCAATGTTTACACATATAGGCTCCTAGACTATAAAACTGCATCTCACTAAAAGTCCACTGAAATCCATCTGACCTCCATAAAAAAAAATAATTGAACTTACTCTTATTTTTATTATGACACATCGTTGTCAAAATATTGTCCTTATCGGATGAAAAGTGACCATAAAAATCACTAATTTGAATTCTTTTAATGAAAATTCATAAACACAGAGACCAACGAGACACAAAACAGAGGTTGAGTGCATTAAAAATAGTTAAAGGGTATAGGTTCTGTTATACTGATTATGCAGTTAGGATCCGCAAAATGATACTCGACAACACTTTGAGTTGCAGTACTAAAAGTGTATACCTGCTGAATGACAGACAGAAAAACTCACAAAGAAAGCTCACGGGTTTCATACATTCATGAAATATTTGTGGCATTTCCTAGCATATATATACACTGAGATAGTCTGGGAATATTTGCAACAGTTGTGACGTGGGCTATTCACTCGCAAACTTTATGGTACTGTAGGTCAAACAGACTTAAATGCAGTATGCAATTCCAAGATTGTCGCATTTGCAATCAAAGGCTGGAAAAAAAAACCCCAAGAACTTTAGGGGCTAAATGGATGTGTGCTACTCATGCACCAGCTCTGACTCAATTCGTAATAAGACCGTAAAAGAACCATCGCTTACATTCCCACTCGATCTGCCCACAGACTGTACCATGTTAAAATTCATACAAGCCTTGGTAATCAATTACACTCAGCAACATTCAGAACTTGCTTTCCTTACCCTATAAATGTTCAAGCTTTGTAGAACCACTCATCAAACGTAAAGAGAGACTCTCACAAATATACAGAGTTGGATCTTGGATGAGACGAATCTGGTCGCAGACGGTGTGGCGCAAACATTGAAAAAACGGTAGATACCAACACTGCCTGGAAAATTTAAACTTCACTTCACGACAGAGACATTGGTGTCATTGAGTGAGCACGCTCTTTCACTTGAGTATAGTTTTAAGGAAAATTATTCAAGGCACTTTGAAACATGTTGTGCCAGTCTCAGGTGGAAAAAAAATAAGGCCGAACTAGAGCACAGAGGGTGCAGCACTGGAATTTTATTCCGGGATGCATTGCACTAAGTCAAACAATGCATCATTGTGCACAAGTGGTAAGTACAGTACACTGTCCAAGTCTACATAGTGAGTCCAAACTATATTGGCATCTGATGCTGTGCCCAGCACAGCCAGATGAAACCTGGTTACAACTTACTGTAGCGTCATCACTTTGTGAGATCCATGACATAAGTCTTAACGGGATTGTGGCATGTGTTAAACAGAAACTACCTCTCCAAAAGAAGACAATGATGGTATCAACCTTTAAGTGAAAGCACAACTCAATTTTATGACAGCAACGACTTCCTCAAAGGTTGTGGAATGGAGTAAACACAGACGTTTTGGAACGTTACAAAGCTTCCGAAAAACTGGGAGGAAAGATTTTGTGTTGCTAGCTTTTACGTATTGGCTGTTGCAGCATGAGTAAATACATCTGAGTATGAATTTATAAGGCAAAGACTTTAAAATCTGAAGGCATCATCGAGGAATGTTGTGATCATCTGGTGAGGGTACTGTAAATACTCAGAGATTTCTCGGAGGGTTGATGGCTTCTAGGTAAGAGGTTACTGTGAGATGATTCACTTCCTCCTTGAGGAAGCACCGCAGTCTCTCCTTTAATTATTAACCTTGAACCTACAATGGCAATGACAATATGTGCAAGTGTATATCTTCATACCAGTATGTAAACATACTGGACACCTTACAGAAAATAGGACAATCGGGCTGAAAGCTACCGTATTTCCAAACAGACACACATGTTAGTGTGTGATGACACGGATGAAACATACTATATATATGAGGATTATATATACGAGGAGAAAGCCCCTCTTTGTTCACGTCATTGTTCTTACTACTATTCGTGATAGGAATTCAGTTGCATGTCAAGAAAGTTCTTGGTTTGTACAACCTTTTTGGTTAAAAACTACCCAAACATCTCCTGTACATAGCAGTTTTATTAGACTTCTTAAAATTTGAGATCAATAATGTTTCAGATAAACAATATCAATTGACAGGGACTACAGGCAAAATCTAGAGAATGGGTGTAAATCAAACAGTTTACCTAGACATCTAGAACAGACGCTGCCAGCTGAGGTGAATGGCATTACCAAAGATATCTAAAACTGATAATCTATAAAAAAAAAAAGACCAACTTCATGAGAAAATTAAGACCTATTGAGATCAAGAGTCTATCAGAGTGCCTACTAGAATCTGTTTGCTTGTAAGATGGTCAAATGGACTTGACTTGGTCTGGGTGAAACATGATACAGGACTGTATACTTGCAGTTTGGCATGTAAATTACATTTGTTATGATTGGGCGAGAGAGCAGGAAAGGCTACGGCTATGACAAACTACTCTGCAATCACAACCATCTCTGCGGTCCTTTGCCAGGCATTCATGGTTTAGTGTTTAAAGGGACTCATTGACTTGATAATATTTTGTGACATGATTGAAGGATACCATCACATACCAACACTTCTAATGAGCTTCATCAATTAATGTATCTATGACTCCTTTGACTGAAAATATGAGGAATTGTACTTTTTTTATGAACAGGAATTGCACGTGCATAACATCTTAGGGTAAAAAAAGTGTATAGTCACAGATTTTCTACTGGTGATTTTGATCTTTCATTACAACATAATTGTAGCGTCATTTTGTCAAATCTTCAGAATTTCTACGATTAACCATCTACCATCAACATGTGAGTGATACTCAACAGGTGTGACAAAATAATTCATCAATTTTGCAAACGAGCTGAATGAACCCCTTTAACTTCCTACCAATCTGACATGAATAAGTCTAGACATTGGGCTGGCCCTATTTTCATTCTAAACAATTTATCTACATCTTAACAATAAAAAGAAACAAATTCTGACTTTGATGAAACTTCGGAACAACACAGTGCCCTGTAGGTGGCATATACAGATACTGTGCAATTCTTTGTCTAATAATGACATGCCACAAAAACATACCACAACTTTGACTGACATTTACACAAACAGTCTCAGCTTACATGCCTTTATGTATAGATTGCCCTGTCATGTTCATTTTTTGTTTGTCAATGTCACTTCTGTGATTGATATTACATTCATAATGTTCATATAGAAAAGGCACATTAAATTTCTGGTTCCCCAATGCACAGACGTTGTCAGCAACACAGCAACTCATAACATGACAGTACTGCAGGGCATGGTGGGCAGCAAAGTATAGACGTAAAACACATCCAAAAGATTGATCGGCCTTTCACTAGCATAGTAAACTCGATTATGGAAATAATAGCAATGTCTATGCATCACTTATGAGTGACTCACTTACATGTTCAACCCTAGAACAGCGCTCTCATCTACCGTGCCAAAAGTGATGGTGATGTTATGTCAAGGAAAGGCTGATGTCATCGAACTCATGTGTGATAGTCTCAAAAAAAGGGGCAGGGGGAGATTGCATATACATGGATTCCTTCAAAAGACTAAGATATGACCCTCTGGGTAATGTGCATTAAAGGAAGGAATCAATGTAAACTGACTGGTTCCCTACTTGCAACAACAGTCATGGGCAATATTCTGAGGGAGGAACAACGAGGAAGCAAACCATTTATGATAGCTATATTGGTACGAAATTTGTGAAATAGAGGTGACCGTTCATGACGAGCAGCATGCATGGGCGTCAATTTAATACTGAAAGCGGGGAAGGACATCTGGTCTACAATTTTTTTCTTTTTTCCTGTGGCGTATGCCAAAGTGGCGTAAGCCATGGCATAAGTTCCCCAAAACTTACTGGTTTGGGAATTCGCTAGCGACGTACTCACCTCATATAACCTATGCATTACCGTATTGACCATGGTCTAGCATCTGGCAATTTGTGTGTGTGTGTGTATACGGTAATGCATAGGTTATATGAGGTGAGGGAGTACGCACTGTGAATTGGTGGAACTAAAAACAACATGGGGGAGGGTGAATGCTAGATCTACTATCTCAGTGGAGAACCACCATCACTTGTTCCAGGGTTGCAAGAAAATTTTGTCTTTGCAAGCCCCCCAGATGGCCAGAAACGGCACTTACCATGTGTTCTAAGCTGTATGTATCAAGCCTTTAAATAAGGATCTTATCTGCCTGTAATTTCACAATCATGGGGAAATTCCTTCTATGAAAAAATACATCAGATGGTTTGAGATAATACGTCATATAAAAATCATATGATTAAATTATGTATCCTCTTTTAATTTTTGAGCACTTGGCAAATGTTGTAGCTGAACATTCTTCCCTCCCGGGAGAAGCTTGCAGCAACAAACATCCTCCCCTATTTTGCTGTTTAGCCTATAACTGAGGGTAAGCTTTAGTTTTATCAAAAGGAAAGCAGAATTACATAGGCTACAGCAGTAGACCTGAGACTTCCTGTTCCCCTGCCACTAGGTAAGAAGACTTTGAGCAAAGGATTAAGAAGGGGGAAGTAATAACTCTATTAAGGTATATACATTGTGTACATAGACTTGCATAGGGTACCCCCCAAAGAAAAATTGATCAAAAATACCTCTCAGTTTTCTGGAAATGGTATTTCTCAGTCTCTCTGGACTTCCTAATTCCTGCTAAATATTGTTTTTAATTCTTAGAACATAAGCTAGCAAATTTACACTTCCACTAAGAATAATGTTTTCTGCTGGTTTTTCATTTATTTCAGGTTACAAAAGGTGGGGGGAGACAAATGCGTTAGTGCCCCCTTCTCCAAGACATGTCTGGCATCTCCCCCCCCCAAATCGATGAGCAGAATCATAGCTAGAAGAATTTTACTCTATATTGTCTCCAACTTAAGTTGTGTATAGGCATAATTTTGATAATAGTTGACAATAATTTGGATTTGTTTGTTTACGTGATTGTATTTTACTAGCAATGCTTTCAAGTTTTTCCATTATGGCCAATAAAATCATGGTTTGATCTTTTTAGGATGCCTTTTAAGTTATGCTATTTTATGCTTTTTAGTCATTTTCATGGATTTTATGAGAAAAAATTGTGGTGGACGGTGTATTCTGAGCAGTGGACAGGGTTACAAACCAGAGAGCTACAGTACAACACCCGCCCTATGACTCGCAAAATAATTACAAATTTTCATGAAACAAAGGAATAGTTGTAGTCTCTGAAAGATTTATGAAGACACTTAATAATTTAAATTTTTGATAGATATAAATATGTCAAAAAAACTTTTACTGTCACTACTGCTTTAACCACTGCTATTTTTTTCATGTCTCCCTAGCTCCCATGCCTCCAATTTATTCTCAGTGATGCATTAAGTCATCTCATTTTCCAAGGAAAATATAAGAATTAAAAAACAATCAGCCTCTAAGCCTGATATTTGATATACTATGGGAACAAAAAGATATATCATCTATTCAGATTTCCCTCAGGTGCTTACAATTTTAATGTAATCAAAATGTCACGACCTTCCAGGACAAGACGGCTATGTAAAATGGTGTGAATCCCAAAGGAAAGAAACTTAAAGACAAAAGCTCATCACCCCAGACAGTTTCAATTCTCCCAACCACCTACAGTAGCTCTAGTCCCTCCCTCAGCCTGTCTTAAATTCCTCCACACGTGTAATCAAAACAATGGATCCCTGTGTACGCTGTGTAATACGAGTTGCTCTGCTTCTTTCGAATTTGCTGTCAATCTAAGAGTACTGCAACTTAGAACCAGTTGAGAATTTTGCTTTCCGGGAGGTAAAAATATAGCTTAGGGTGATGCAATACAGCCTTTAAGAAACTTATGTCAATTTTGGTATGCTGGAGTTGGCTCTCCATCACTCTTCCATCCTACCTCCTCCGTCCCACCAATTACTCATCAATTTTTTATGTCTAGACAGCTGTCAATCAGAATCAAAACTCTACTGAACTTTATGCATGCATATAGTCTATGGAAAATACAAGAGGACCTACAATCCTAACAAAAACAAAAGAATGACAAATCAGAAGCTGTTACAAAATGTAGCAACATTTAAAATTAGGTCCATTGATCTTCCAAAATCCCTCCCCCCCAATCAATGTCTTCCCAACCAAAAAATGTTCCAAATGTAAACTAAAAGCATTGAACTTGCAGGCGAGTACATCAAAGCCCATCGGGACTGTGGACATGTACATTACACACCCCTGATTGCAGATCAGCACAGTAACCCGGTAGTCCAGTAATTGTAGTACCACATTCTGGGGTATGTAATTTACTGTAATTGACTGTAGGGCACTGTTCCAGTGACAATTTGAGGAGTTTGTGAAAGATTGAGCGTATACTGTATGTCACTCGATAGATGCATCAAATCTCACACTAATAAGCTCATAACTCAAGATATTGGCTACTTGAATGAGAAGACTTGTATTAAGAATGACTTACAGTTGTCTCAAAGTTACTCAACATTATGTAATTAATGTAAACAGTGTTCTGCAAAGCTGAGGTGCATATCTGACCCTGCAATTTGACACCAGTGAAAAGTTTCACTGGTTTTGTTGTGTATTGAGCTAAAAATGTGAAAATAAGCATTTTCAAAGTATTGCAAAGTTTCTTTTTCGAGCAAGATGAAATATAAAGACAGTTAGTTAGTGGGTTATGGCATTGTATGGTATCTTTCCCATAATGCAAATCCACTACAGTAAAAAAGAAATTTGTTTAAAAATGCTTAAATTCCAAATCGAATATGCTACTGAGGAGAGGTTTTCACTAAGAGAGGAAAATGCCAAATATTCACTGATAAATCCCTTTAACACCCCAGGCCATGTAATTTACTTGTGCTTTTTATAGAATATGACAAGTGTTTTATTGCATGCACCACCTGAGAGTGCACGGCACATGTAAACTGAGTTCCCAGGGTGATGCTATGAACAAATATTCCACTTGCCAGTAGTAACATTAATTGGTTACATTATAAGTGTGCCATGAGACATGTTTCAATAAACAGCGTGTCACGTTTCATAACAAAATAACGGACCTCTAAAATAGACAAGTTTTACCTCTCCCTTTGACAAAACGAGACCAGAGGAAACTCGACGCGACGACGACAGAGAGAGGATATTTTCAGCACTGGCGCCACAAAGCTTGGCTAGTCACATAACAGCTGTTCCTTTCTAAAACATTAGATGTCCTATGAGAGTAGGCACTGTTCAAAATGAATCCTCACCAGGACTTGATACAACAAAAAACAAAGAAAAAAAAAGAACGAAAACAAAAAGCGTGAACTACTGTATCTGGTAGGATAATAATTTTACAAATGATTCTTCCAATGTAGCGAAATGGAGGAAAAGAATTAAAAATATACAGTAATACAAAGGAAAAAAAATGTTTAGAGAACAGATAGTTGTGACAAACACATCGAATGATACCGCCTTTGTCAATTGCTCGTCTACACATTATTGCAAAGATACTGCATGGGTGCCATATCACCTGGCAGCCAAAATGTTAGCAAATGTCCTTCCTACACATCCGACCGTGCATTTTCATTGCATTTCATCCGGAAATCTGCAAGATTCGCTGCAGAAATTTGGACTTTAAAATGTAAGAGGAACAAACACACACATGGAAAACTTGTGTTTTCGACAGTTTTCTCTGTGAACAAAGAAGCAGCTTGTTCAGATTTTTCTTCTTTTTTTTTGTTTGTTTAGTGTTTAATTCATTTTCTACTCATAATCTTTGCAGGATGCTAAAGTTGTTGGCTCAATTGTTTGACGACCGCACAGAAAGAACGTACCTATTAACCGAACAGAACAACAAGAATCCCACCTCCCTGATGAAATGAGACTTCAAGACTTGAAGGTCACTTTTTCCAGTCAAATCACATGACCTACTGTAAATCCACTGGTAGTACATTTTCCTAAAGTTTTCAAAAAGAAATGTTCAAAAGAAGCCGAAACCAAATTGGAAGATAATGAACCTGTGATTTGTGAGTATTAGCATGGCATCAGTTTCAGAACATAAAAGCTGGGCTCCGGGGAACAAAATGTTAAAAACAGACTGTTTTCTTTGAGGACAAAGCATCCTCATGGGTACAGTGTTTTTAATGGATTCACCCTTTCTATACCCAGAGAGCTTTCGTCCTTTCTTTTTACTCTCATTCCGGGTTATAAGAGTGTCCAGAACATGACAAATGAAAACATATATCACGATACAACAATTGTGACATTTATGACATTTTCAACTCATAGGAAAAATGAAACAAGACCCTCAAGGCAAAAAAAATGAAAGAAAAAAAAATGACAGGAGGCCCGAATCCCTGCCAGGGTCGTAAATAAAAGAAACACAATAATTTGTGACCAGAAACATATTCTCCTAACTAACACAAGCAGAAGGCTGACAGGATTTCCTTGGCTTTAATACAACAGCAATGAAACTGAGAGACACACTTAACACATAACAATGCATCGAATCTTCCCAGCGGTATAAAAGCAGCAACGGTGAGCGGTCTTCAATCAGATGATTTTTCTCCGCTGTGAGGTTAAGTGCTTCCTTATCTCTGGTTTTGGAGTACTGTGGTGGTAGGTGCTTTTTAACAAGAGGGCAACTCTCTCTCTGGATTCTTAAATGTGTGCTCAAAGATCTTTTACGAGTTGAGAGAGAGAGAAGGTTAGAAATTTATTGGGGCAGCCAATTTGTTTAGTTTCTTCTCTTGGGCTGTTGTTTCTTTTCACCTGCACCGGTTTTATTAACGTGAAAGATCCATTAGATTAGGTTCAAATAGAGTCCTCCTCTGTTGACTCTAGAGTCGTAAACTTTGATCAGTTCCTTTTGGTTATGAGGGAGATAACAACGTGACCATCTTTCACTGACACTGCCTCCCAAGTTTGAGTTGTCACACGTTCTCTTTGGACATTTGTGTCGGAACACAATCTTTCTCGCGGATGTTTCATCGGAGAGAAGGTGAGTTTCTCAAACTTCCACGTACTGTACTTACTGAATTTTTTTTTATGACCTGACGAACAAACTGTGATCAGTACTTTTCTTGGGGGGGGGTAGCACACAAAGAATTCTTCTTCAAATGATCGCTTGAAAGTTAATTACGATAAAAGTAATGGGCAAAGCCATCAGCATGATACAATAGTGCATACTCTCATATTTTGATTCTTCGATTGTTGTCAACGCATGATTTTTCCATTACTACATTAATCGGTGACTTGTAATTTTTACTTCTACCGCAAGATTGCTTTTATCCAAAATTGACCACCAACCCGTCCTTGGTCTGACGTCACCCAACGGGACCGGTCGCAGGAGTCTTTTTCTTTCATAATCTTTGCTCCTGAGTACACACTTCTACCTACACTGTACGAACCTACACGCATTCTAACAAATTAGTGCAAATGAAACGCAAGGCTTCTAGTTAATCCTCAAAATCAGGAGGAGCCTTAAATGAGTAACTGTGACAAATAATGTCCTAGCTAACTGTAAGAAATTTTGAAACCCAATAGTATAAACTTAGTTTCTAGAGTGTATGCTGACTGAAATAGAGATAAGTTTCCAAACAACTGGCAGATCCATGGTGGGGATTAGGGATAATGGAGGATGGCCCATGCCCATCCAAAGGCAAGCAAGAAAAAAAATGTCCATTGAATATTGTATACCTAGGAAAACAAATTTATTTGAAGAAAACTAATATCACGACTGTACACTTTCGTTGGGTCACACTGTATCACATCTGAGGGGATTCAGTTATAAGAAACTTGTTCAAAGGCTTAAACTGCTCCCCATATCCTTGTACCAGCATCAGTTTGGTCCCTTCAAAAGCAAGGAAGTTGGATTCACTCCTGCACAAAATGATTATTGGAGATATTTTTTTATCAGGAAGGAGGCACTGTTTCTTTAAATTAATGAATGGATCCTTCTACATTCCTATGATCAAAACAAGGTCTTATACTGTAGGCTGCAGAAATGGTAATTAATGCACTAAAAAAAAATGTCTTTTATTATTTTGGTGACAACTCATCTAATTGTAGTCATGCCCAGATGCATTGTTACCCCACAATAGCACTATCTGATAACAATTTAAAACGAAAAGTGATACCGAGGGTCTATGTACACAACTCCACATAAAACATGGAACATTGTCAAAAAGGTCATTTACAATCATCCCTCTTGCCTACCAGAAATTCACGATTGCTTTCGTACACAGTCCCTGAGAAGGTATTATCTTGATGTAGCTATTTCTTTTTCAACTAAAACAATTTTCAGTTTGATAGGTTTTATGTAGTGTAAGTGTCAGGCACATTGAAAATCAATGGATTGTGTCCTTTGCAGTACCCAGAAAAGTGCATCACACTTTCGATTTAAACTGCTAAACACGTACTCTTCAAGGGGCACCTTGAGTTGTTTCACAAAATTCACAAAAATTTTCCACACCTTCACATACTAATGACAAACGGTCAAACTGGGGCAATACCCCATTCACCACATAGAAATGAATATTCAAGAGTAATTAACAATTTTTGTCTTTAAATTGTGACCAGCCACCTTTCACACCAGTACTAATTCATATGCACACACCTAGCATGAGCCACAGTCACAACAGGGAGATACTGTGGCAGCTCCTGGGTCACAATTCAAAACTTCGTCAGTTTTGACGACTGCTGTATGTGAATCTTGGCTAATTATGCTAATTCTAAGCATAACTTATCGATATCAACTCAGTGAGCCCCTTTAAAGGGCACTGTACGATCCTCCAGAAATAGATGGAACACGGCAGTTGAATATGAGTTCCTGACGTGTGCATTCCTACAGGAAATAAATGCACAAATAAGCCAATGCACTTCAATGAAAACATCCTGCTTATATATACGAAAAGTACTTGACTAAAGACTGAAATCAAAGCACTGGGAATAACAGCACTGAGCGACAACATGTTTCTCGTCGTCATCTGTGACCATAAATTAGCATCCGTGCAGCATGGGTGAGTTTATCAAACAGTGTTCACCAGGGAGGAGTGTTATATGCTATGTACATACAGTATTTTGAAAAATTCCTCCTCAGAAGAGGGCATTTGCAGCTTCCCAAAGTATAAGACTATAAGTAGTTCTGAACTGATTTCAAAGCTGAAATTTGTCAAAAAAAAAACAAAAAAACAATATAAATTACAAGAAAATAAAACTATTATAAACTCAATTGTCAAAACTATGTTTTTTGTTGTTTTCTTTTTTTGGCAAAATTTTAGCCCTAATTTCTATTTTCAGGTCAAGTGCTATTTGTAAGCTTGGTGGGATGCAGTTTTTGTGGCTACTTTGAAAAGAGAGTGAATAAAAAATTATGTATTCGTAATCTTTATAACAACTTCCTACAGTATCTGTCATTTATTATGAAAGAATTGGCTATAGATACCAGTTACCATTTTGTTCCTGAAAGAAACTCTTTAAATGTGCTAGCGTAGGAAAAAATATGGTGTCAAGTCAACTTTGATGTAGATTTAACTAGGGCCACTGTGTGGTGTAATTTGTGAATGCATTTTGGACTGTACATTCAATTCTTTGAGGCTTTTTACTGTCACAAGGACAGAGTTTAGAAGTGTACATTCACCACTCCGCAATTCATTTGCGATGCTCTCGTAAGTGAAGGCCTACTGTACAGTGGACAGTCAAACAATCAACATTGCGGTATCTTAGTGGATGGTAAAACTGTCAGCTGTACGCAAACTGGAAGACTCTAGCCCAGATTTTGTGCATTAACTGCATAGCTAGTAATGTAGACAACGGTCTTTCTCTCTTGATTGGTGTAAACCATTTCTGAGAAACATGTTCAACAGTACTTGAAAGTTACAGAACTTTTCAATCAAATCTACTTCAAAGTGGTATGTACATTGCAGTATGGGAAATCTGTGAGTTATAACAACCAAAATATCAAACATCCTTGGAATTTCAAGCATCAAAACAGTTTTAGAGTTGTGACATCTGTTTTCAAAGGTTATTAGTTTGATCTAGATAAACCCAACCTAATGTTTCATTTGAGTCAAGTTTTTATACTGTAAGCACTTTAGCTTCATATTACAAAAGACTCTTTTCTTGCCATAATCTGATAGTTATGCACACAATATTTTGTAATTCTATGAAGGGCCTGGGAAAATTTTTGTTATCAAACAAGGGTTTCAAAGATGAATACCTGAGTTTATGAACAAGGTAACAGAGTGGGGTTGAAAGTCTTGGAAGAGCCTGAATTAAAAGGAAAAAAAAAAAGGTTCCCTTCCAGTTAACAACAGTTGCAACCTGTCACTGGAAGATTTCTTTAGTAAGTAGTTGAGTGAGGAGTGACTTCAAAAACAAAAAGAAGAAGAAAATAAAACGGGCCAATAAGTTTCATTACAAATTTGGAATACATGTACAGTATCATACATTACTGTACTATATCATATGTTGTGGTGACAGGTCTCTATCAAGTTGAAAAGGCACTGCACCTATTCAAAGCATTCTCTATGAGAACTATAAGTCAATGCTATTACAGTATCTCCCAATTGGAGGGAATCACAAAACGACAGGCTACAATATTTGAATGGAGTGCAAAGGCAGCTGTGCACCTTCAGACAACTTCAGAATGTCTGTACTGTATATTCACCCTTTGAAGTTGAACTCCTGAGAACCATATCGCTTTGCTGATGAAACATTCACTCACCTATCCATGCAGCCAGATATCCATCCATACACCCATCCATGGATCAATCCATCGATCCATCCATCCATCCATTCATCCAAACATTGATGAAACATTCATCCACCCGTCCATGCAGTGATTCATCCATCCATGCACCCATCTGTCTATCCATATACCCACCTATCTAACTCTGTCTGTCTATCTGTCTGTTGTCGGTCTATCTGTCTGTCTATCTGTCTGTTGTCGGTCTATCTGTCTGTCTATCTGTCTGTTTTTCAATCTGACTGTCTGTCTATTTGTCTGTCCATCTGTTTATCAGTCTGTCTGTCTGTCTATCTGTTTCTATGTCAATCATCCATCCATCAATCCATCCATCCATCCGTCCATCAATCCATCCATCCATTCATCCATCAATCCATCCATCCATTTATTAATGTTGATGCTTGACTTTCACAACAAGTCACATTCTGTCTCATATCTCTTCTTTTTGGAAGTTACCCAGCATTACCTACTGAGGCTGGAGTCTGAACTATTTTTTTTCGTATATGGTACCAAAAATACCAAAAACAGAGTGATGTACACAACAGTCAGATAAATGACAAGAAACAACCTATGGAAGGAAAAAAAACAATCGATCAGACACTCACCTCTTTACATTAAACAGATGTAATTACTGTACATCCATTTTCCATAGGAGGGGCAGACAAAATGAACATCCCTTGGTTTCACTTAAATGAAAAACTTGAGGTATTTCCATTGCCAGATCAATCAGCTCCATGAAAATGCTCAATCACTCCCTCTAAAGAGCATGAAACACATCCTTACCAAATTTTTTCTTGGCCTTTATACTTTACCTCTTTTTCTTCCTAAAATCACTTTGCTCGCGACATTTTGATTAATACGGTGTTTACTTTACATTTCTTGCAGGTTTTCCGGCAAAACTTTGAGATGCCTTTTACACCCTGCTTGTGCACGCTGAGCACTTGAGAAGTTTGTGGATAAGTAAGGAGCCAATTCGAAAGTATCTTGGAGAGAGGACAAAACTCTCCTACGAAAAGATGCGGTGAGAGGCAGAGAGCATTTTGTGAAGAGAAATATTGACACACATGTATGCTCTCAGAGAGGACAGAGGAGTCTTCCTAGTTGTATTTACACGGCTAGCTGGTAAATTGCAGTATGAACTGTTTATCAAAGAACAATCACTGCAATGAATTTTGAGCACATGCTCCCCAATGACCCCCTGCAAGGACAACTCCCTCACAGTACCAAGCCAACAGTCAATGGGGCACACATTGCATTTGGACAACATTGTGCGATTCTTCAAAGCAAGAGTTTGAGTGGGACGACTTTTAATTATCCATTCCTCCGGAGATGATGACATGCTGTTTCCAAAACAGCAGACAGGCTATTAATGTCCATCTGAAGAGGGATTAGGAATGGACAGCACCTGTATAACAAATGCTGCGAACTCCACTGGGGGTGTGTCATCGAGTGGTCGGCCGCCAGAGTGGATGTTGACGATCCACATCATCTTGCTGTTTGCTTCGTCCATTCTCATCATTACCAGCAACACCGTTGTCCTGCTTGTCTTTCACTTCAGCAAATCCCTGCGGGACGTCACCGGGATCTTCGTCCAGTCGTTGGCCTGCGCCGACCTTGGAGTCGGCATCGGCTGTGTCTTCTCTATCCACGCATGGTTCAGTGATGAGTGGAAGTTCAGCACCGTCCCCTGTTTCGTCCTTGCAGCGGTCATCATTGTCTCCATCCTCTGCCTCCTGCTCCTCAGCGTGGACCGATACATCGCCGTCACCAGGCCCTTCACCTACGCTGTGATACTGACCAGGCGAAGAGGATACCTCCTGGTGATCTCTGTCTGGGTTTTCAGCTTTGCAGTGTTCTTGCCGACACTCCTGATGGAATGTCCCTACTGGTACAACCCAAACACCTTCGAGTGCGCATTCCAGTGGGAAGAACAGAGGGTATATTCTTCAATGCTGATTGGTATCGTGGTGTTCCCAGCCTTCATCCTCTCGGGTTTCTGTTACTACCACGTCCTCAGGACGTCATGGAGACACCAGAGGCAGATCCACAGGGTGACAAATTACTTCCAGGGAGAGGAATCGAGAGAGGTCAACAAGATACGGAAAGACAGCAGTCTAGCCAAGATGTTCTTGGTCGTGGTGAGTGGATACTACATAACGTGGTTTCCCTTTCTGATAGTGAAAGTACTCAAGGGGTACAATGGAGACATAGACATTCCTCCCTCCGTTTACTTCTTCTCGCAGTGGTTGGGGGAGTTCAACAGTTTCATCAACTGCATAGTGTACAGCATTGGTCATGCCTCCTTCAGGGAGTGTTTCAAGAAAATGATCTCTGCCGGGTGGACGGAGGTTGCCAAAAAGTTCTGGCAGAAGGACCAGAGGAAGAAGGAGCAGAGACGAAGAAGGCAGAGTACAGAGAGGATGATGAAGACAGAGAGTTCAGTCTAAAAGATAAAAATCTCCTTAAATGTCTTTATCGCTTTCAAGCGTATCTGACCCCGTTAGAGCCGTAAGAAGTGGTCAAAATGTACCAAAACTGGTCATGGTGGAAACGTAACGAAACTGATTCATTCCAAAGACATGCGTCTCCTTTAAATGGTTTCTTCTCACACATCAGACAGTGTTCTGAGGTGTAAGTAACATAAAGCTTAAGATGAAGCTAGATCTAAAGTTGGAAAAAGGACCAAATGGTATCTGTGTTGCAGTGCTGGAAATTTTGGGGATGAAGGTAAATTCATGAAAGAACTTCAATATTGTAATTAAGAGCTTTGAACAGTAACATACAGCACATACACAGTATTACATGAATATATATATGATTATATTTGAGAGACAATTCATTCCTAACTTATTTGCTTGATAGTACCCATAGTTTATTGTTTCAACAAAAGTCAATATTGATGCTTCTCTGACAGTGCCAAGAATCACATGGCATGGTTACCCAAGCATCAAAGAAATGCCTTTTGCAGCTCATACCCCAATCTCAATCTCTCCCAGTGGTGGGGAGAGTGCTCCATTCTAAATTGCAAAGTGGTCTCTAGCTGCCTGACGGACAACCAAAAATTGAAAAGGGCACTAATCCACAGGAAATGGTAGACTTACATTAGTTGATACATTGAGAAGTTTGACGACAAATGGTGTATTCATGAATAATACAGAAAGGACAGTTTTGCCAATATCTCAGACAGAAAACATCAACTTTAAACTGCATCAATGCTGCAGGCAATTTTACTTCACCTCAATTATTTGTGGACATCAATTTCAATTTATACCATATTTAATTTCTGTGAATGTGTAATTGAAGCTATTTTCAAACACCTAGGCAAAACTTTTCAAGTCATTCCAATAACTGGGAATGAACTGAAACCAATCGAGTCACAATTAACGAATGGTTTTGGCATGAGATAACAGTGCCACATTAAGTGGAAAGCTCTCCATGTAATGATCAGCTCAGTGGAGTGTTAATACAACACAGAGCCACTTTCATAATTTGCCCGTAAACAATGACTGTTGCTGGAGTGTCAGGTTTCAGATTTGACAAATGATGTCTGAATGTCTGTAAAGTATCATTTTATAACGAGATGAGTGTACACAAATATGTACACTCCACTGCCTGGAGAAAATAAACCACTGTAAAGCTATGTAAAGCTAAATTATACAGTATCTCACCTGTCTTTTACAGTTCTGATAATCCAGGCAAGCGGTTTTTAAATTTAACTTCACACAGGATTTCGAGATACATTAACTGACAGGAACAACAAAGCAGAATTTGGATTGTCTTGACCTGTAAGGATCAAAGTCATAATTATGCCCTCTCACGGTACGGCACTCCTCCCCTTCCCTTCTCCTGCCATCCCCTCCACTCGCCTCTCCCCCACTTCTAAGTTTACGCCAATTATTTACGTTGTAGAGTGCGATAAAAGAAACCGACTTGAATGTCGACAAGGAAGTGTCAACTTTTCTTTGATCAGTCACAGTAGCTGTGCTGGTATCAAAGATGTGATACAATGTATACAGCTGTTTATAAAGCAATCGGTGGTAAAAGTTCCAACATGGAACAATTCTGTGCCACATACAATACTGGTGATGTTATAATATCCCTCAGAGTATTGTACAGTATGCAGTCATTTCATTGATTTTCAGCTCTTTCAAGTTCTACAGTAGCACATTTCTCAGAACTACCCTTAGGAGAATACTATATATATGAAGTATCCATGACACCTAATAGTACCAATATGACAGTCTGTGGTATGGTGGAAGCTGTGACTGGAGGGGAGGGGAAGGCAAGGCAAGGGAAGGAAAGGAGTGGGGTAGGAAAGGAAGTGAAGTAGAAGGGAATAGGAAGAGGGAGCAAGGGAAGGGAGAATTGTGGACAAAAGCAGAGACAAATTATGCGTCTCCTCTTTCTCTAATCGTATGAGTGATCTGCTTTAAGTTTCCACCCACAGGCATGCTGTGGGGGGACAACAGGTGGTGGGATGGTGACTTGTGTCCAAGCGCAGTTCCACATGTGTACTACTGTACTCATCATCACAAGGAAACTGTTCTTAACTTTGGTTGTGTGACATGCTTCCAGAAAAGAGCACCCTTCATTCAGAAGCTGCAAAGTAAAACCCTGAGTGAATATCCGTTGGAATTTTATTCGTATCTTTTACTGTTTTTGAGATAAGATTTTTCAAAGCTTATGGAAAATGCAAATAGATGACATGGAGTGTTGCACAGCGTCAGTATATCTTTTGTTAAGCCGATATATTTTGCCTCTTAATTACAGTACTTAATTACTGAGTTTCACATTGGTAAGTGATATCGATATTTTTGAAGAAAATACAGGCTTCCAAAATAAAACCCTCTGGGCATATAAAATTCCCAAATGTCCTTGAAATAAATATTACATATCATAGGAGTCCATCTCTTGATGTCACAAATTTGCATACTAGCCCCATGTTTATTCATGAGATGGCTGTGAGAACACGTATTTGCCACAGCAGGTAAATTGGTCAATCTTTCAGAAATTTTGATGGAATCTGTGGCTATATTTAATATTTTCAATGCTGAAATGCACGCAATACTACAAAATGTCATTTTCATGACACACGACCTTTAACAGTACATACATGTATACAATACTTCAAGAAACTCAGCACTTAGGAAAGTACTTTCATCAAATTACGCAGCCTAGCAGCTCCCTTTAATACTATACAGTGTCTATGAAAGTATACATGTCATCATGACATCACATCACCCAATAAATCAACACAGCCTCAGTTTAAATAAGAGATGTTTTTATTTTTTCCGTGTTGTAAACACAGCGCTGGATAAAGTGCATGGATGTATATACTGTAAATGTAAATTGTAATCAAAAATATAAATTATTGTAATGCCATGTGATGTAAATAAAACAGGGCAGCTTTGTGGTTGCAGTAGGTACAGCAACACACAAAGTAGGCCTACTGTATTGTAAATCTATGGTAATAATTATGTATTAAAGCACACACAGATGTATCTACGTATGTGGACAATTTTCATATGTTTGCATATTACTATTCCTCTATGAAACCGATTAAATTGTAAAATTTATTCAATTTATTGAAAACCATGCCAGGCGGCGCTCCACTAACTGGACTCAGTGGCTGGGAGAATATCGATAACTTTCTCTGAACAAAGATTCCACATACAGAACTGTGGGATGAACTAAGAGGGTTCAGATTTCTTTGGACAAACTTGTGGAAAACGATAAACAGCAGGAAATAAACAGCAGGAAATAATAGACCAATCACATTTTAGATCCCACTTTTGAATCTTCTTTGACTTCCCTGTGTAAAAAATTAAGAACCGACAAAGATGCTGCTACACGTTTTACACTAATTATGCCTACTGTGCTTCAGCTAATTGACAGTGCCGGACATGCACCACTATACCATAGACATGATTTAGCCAGTTCGCATTAAAGTCTAAGTGTGACACAAAAGTCCACAATTTCACCAGATTACACGAAAAAAATCACAGTGATAACATTAAAGCATGTAAGTTGCTTTTTTTCCTCATCAAGGACTGCAGTGTCACTTGTTTATACTAACTACGATGTAGAATACACAGAGATTTACCACAAGTTGGAATAACTTTACTGTTCAGAAAAACCCTTGTAACATATCATTCTGTCATAACATCTATGATCAGCAACCTTTCATGAAAGGACAGATTGTTGATTTTCATCGTCAAGATTCTATTTTCTAAGAAACTAAACACTAACTGCTGTCTTTTACAGAGATTTAGCCGACTACTTTACTTTTTTCGAGGGTGAACAGCTGATCAACTTGGATACCAACAATGACCACTTAAAAGTTTACGTCGGTTCACGTGATGGAAACCTCTTCAAGTAGGAAGGAGCACATGACTACCAGACAGGCAACCAAGGGACTGGCTGATGCAAACAACATTCACTGGGTACATACATTCACAGCATACTACTAGTAGCGTACTACTGTAGTGTACGAGGATGCACTGAAAAACACAAACTGCGTATTGGAAGTACCTGTACAGTGCTATAGTACTGTATGTTGTGTGCTACACTGTTCTCCACTGTATGTTATAGCCACAGTACAGTGTGCTAGAGCTGTAGTTGATGTACCGAGTTATGTGACTCTTACAGTACAGCGACCGTTAATACGTTTCACATGCTTCACGCATGATGCACTTTAATAATTTACAACATTCAGAAAATAGGATCGAGGAAATATGGATTAAAGAGCATGATAGGCAGGGAGCATCACAGATAAACTGTACCTAAGAGAATAAAAACTTAAAAGTCTTCCTCACATCTGCTTTTCAAAGTACACAGAGCCCGCTTTTGAGCTCCACCTCCTAAGAGAACATGTGTCCTCATAAAATTGCTGATGGTTTCCCACAAATAGATCATTTTCTGTGACTTTAAGCAAATCTTTGAGCCATTTTAACTTTTCACTTTCACATGCAAGACACTGAAATTTGGTTTGATAATTTCACAATTAACAAGTGACTTAATGTGAATGTGAGCAATCAAAAGCTTGGAGCAGGCTATTGCATATTCATCATGCCATTCAGCACAAACAAATAAACATCACTGCTACTTAAAACTTGTCACAGCATTAGGTGCCATTAGGAACTTGGTGTTTCTGAAAGTTTTGTACAAATCACAGATTGTTGTGAAAAAGCTTTCATTGTTAAACAGGTTGTCTACCTAATTTTCTCCAATTTCTTCAATGTTAAAGAAACTTGGACAAAACTAAAGGTTCATTCCAGCAATTTATGACCAGGTTACCTCCAAAACATCAAAACCGTATGCACAATTTTTGCATTTTGATATTGGTCCAGAAGAACCACAACTTTAACAGTAATGTTAGATTAAATAATCAGGAGGGAAGGATTGTGTATTAATATCTGACTTCACAAGTCTTGCATACTGCTTTGATTTTCCTGTCTACCGTACTGTCAACACCGGATATATTTCCTATGAGAGATCAACAAGGGCAATCAGGTTGAGGTATGTCCTGTGGCGCACGTAGGCCGGCGAGTGAATTGGTCGCGTAACTGATCGATCATAAGACAATAATGTAACTACGACTACTACAACGACAGGGAGACGTTACCGGGAGATGAGAATTTTAACACTGCTCCTGAAAAAGTCATTGACACACATGTAGTGTGTCACTCTTTATAGCCTTTGAGTTTACATGATCATCCATGTTTGTTTACATGTTCACACATCCTGCACATACATCCAAACAACCACCGACGACCTTTAACCCACCCATCCAATGAATCATATTTAAGAATCCATATCATCTTTCAGGGTGACTGACTCCGTCAGATTGATTTAACACTGCCATATGATCCCAGCATCCTGTGACATGGACGATGACCTCAGGTGCAAAAGAGGCAAGTGTTAAATTCGTTAGAAGAATCCGGTGGGTACAATTCACAGTTCTTTACCCTAGAAACAGTCACCATAGCATCTGCAGCTTCTTAAAACAAGTATGAGCAACACCAATTGATGTGATGCAGCAAAAGACAAATGTTCTCAAACTGTGGAAACAGAAAGTGTCAAAACTTCATGATTCTGCACCTTGAATGTTATACAGTGAGCCATATTGTAATATAGTGGTTTGGTCCATTGTCACAATGCCTGCTGCATACACGCAACTGAGTATTTTAATATCTATTTGCTCATAAAATATCACAAAAATGTAGCAAAGTTTCTAAACAGCAGGTGCTCTCAAAAATAAATTTGAGAAAATGGAAGGTTCAGTTGCGTGAGCTGAGTAATGATAATACTACTGTAGTTTGATGCCATTTATAACAAAACAGCAAACTTCTCAAGCTATTTTCATAGCAAAGTGATATCACTGGACAGAAAAAAAAAGACACCACCAAAACTACACACAAAGAAAAATCATCTGACTCAAGAGAGCTACAGTACAGACGCTTTGAAACTAACTTTGATGTTTCTATGGCCATTTTCTTGATCCTTGGTCAAAGGAATGTCTTTTACACGATAGGTGTCACTTCCTTGCTTTTAATCACTCTAGGCCGATGAAAAACCCTCAAAGCATCACCTTCAGACCAAAGTCTACGAGGCACCGAAAACAGCCAATAAAACGCCAGATGTTCCCAAGCCCAAGCACTGTTGAGTAACATAGAGTATCATGTACTGGTGTGTACTGTGAGCACTGTACCATGTTAATAGAAAGCTGACCACACACACACACACATCCAATTAACTCTTGAAAGTTATTTTATGGATCTGTGGGTTTATTAGCCATCTACTTAATGGACCTCAAACGACCTTTGACACGACTAATAACTCTTAAATGTTTTCCTTGACGAGATGCTACGATATCCATCCCCCCCTCCTCCCTTCCCTCATATGCTGTACATGACAATGTCAACCGCAACAGCGGACAGATAGCCATTAATTGAGGAACTCTTTTAGTTTTCTTCTACCCTAACATTTGTAATATACACATAGCATGTTTGTACTTAACTGTTTAACGACACAATGACAGTGATCGGATCATAAAAAGGAAAGAGCTATTAGCAATGTTGCTAGGCAACCACAAGAGATTGGATCAGCTGCTCAGTATTGGCACCAATGCTAGAAAGAATTTTTTATGCCCCGAGTACTCTAGTTGCTGATGGCAGACAGTGTGACTGTTACCAAAAAACTTTTTTCCCTGTTGGAAGGGGGTGGGAGAATAGAGGGTTTGCAAACAAGAAACCAATATAACTACAGATGAAAAGTTGAAGGAAAATTTGCAACACTAAGAGAAAAGTCAAATGTATGCAAAAGAAAAAACAATAGGGTAAGAGAAAGAAGGCCATTTTGTCTTAAACTGTTTCTGTGTAACTTGTTCATTCATAAATTTATTTCAGGTTGCCTCTTGCTTCAAGGATTCTACAAAAGGCTTAGCAAGACTTCACATTTTCCCTTGGTTTAAGGTATTTTTTATGCCAGTCTCCTTAATGAAGGCATAACACACATTCGAAGGCATTCATCGAATGATGGCACAGTCATACTCATCTACGTAAATGGACAATTATTTCAAAAGTCTGACCTAAATACATAAACCATGCATCAGAGGGTGGCTAAACTAGCATTCACATTCTATTTTCACAACTTTCTAGTAAGTTTGGTCACATTGGTGTCACGCTCTGTACGACCCTGGTGTAAATGCATGACCTAATGTTACTTAACCCTTGACTTGAAAAATAAAGCAATGGTTTTAAAGGTCTTGCTAATGCTAATACTCAACAAACATGGTTTATGCAACAGAAATGACATACATCGATAATTTAAACACATATTAAACATACATGTATTTAATAATCAATAAGTGACTGAAACAGGATATTGATAAATAAGTGTTAAAAGCCTAAAACCTGATACCACTTTTCTTGATGATCAGCAATATTTAGAAATTCCAGTGAAAACACCTCCTCCCCCACCCCCATCATCACGCCAAGGGCATAAGAGGAGAGATGACGTACACCAGACTTTCTATAAATGTTTTCCTAACAACCTGACTTCAATGTCATCGAGGGAGCTTTTCAAATTTTTAATTGGTCCACATCACCACCAATGAATAATCCATTCAATTTCCAAATCGAGCCAATTAACATTCCTTGCCGTGAATCAGACCAAAGTGGTTTGCGGTGACATTTCCACGTAAAGAGACCAGGGCCACGGTGAATAACATGGATAAGGGAACTTGCAAAGCAATGCAGAGTCACTCACCAACTACTGGCTATTGAGGGACGGGCAGGGAGGGGGGATAACGGGGCTAGACAGATTGTGATTCAATGTCATAAACATATCGCCAGTCCTGGAGCAACCGCTGATCAATTCACTTTTTAAAGGCTTAACTTTAAATACACAAAAAAAAACACACACACACACACAAAAATGTTGGGTTCAGAGCTCAGTGCAATGCTATGAGGTACTGTAAAGAGGGACATCACAGAATAAACACATGAACTGATGCTCAGCAGTATGAGCCTTGACAATGCCACACTCATGTCTACAGTTACAACTTTTGGTCTGGTCTTTGCACTTACACAGTTTTGTTTCTCCTAAATTGACAGAGCATGGTTCAAGGAAACCTTGACTGTTCGTCTTTGAATCATACTGCGGTAAAATTCTAAAATTGTACATTCTCCGATGCAGCAATCAAAACCGTTCCACTTCAGTGATGTCACTGTTAGCTTGTTGCATGTGTTTTTGTTGTTTCTTTGTTGAGGAGTGGGGGATGTTCAATTCTCACTGTACATGCAATACTCTGCAAAAAGGTGATAGTATATTAAAACGACAAGCCTCTACCATTTTAAAAAAGGGGAACATAACTGCACTCAGTAGACACTTCACATGTGCACTGTTCCACCACCAAACTTTAAAGAGAATCTAGACCACTACCAATCCCACTCCCTGCAGTCTAATTGTCCTAGCCTGTTCACTTTTCATGGTATTACTCATCTCATTTTGAGGGTGGTTCGAATCAGGTCTCCGACTTTACCACTCAATGTGATTTTCAGATTTTGTCACACATTCCGTGCAACAACATGGTTCGATCTTTCCTCAAATTCATTCTGGAAACTTGAATATCAGACTCACCATTCAAGTTAACGTTCCCTTTAACAGTTAATCATTCTTTAAACTATAAATAAACTCCCCCCTTAATGCATCCGTGTGTGTTGTTCTTTCCATGTGATAAAACTACTTCCGAAAGTGACCAATAAAAACTGCATTAAAGCAGTTCCCTACACATTTCAAAGTTCCAACACAGAGATTCCTGGACTATTGCAGTTGGCTGGAAATAAGGTCACCTTTTGTCTGACTTTCTGCTGTAAGATTCTACCAAGGGTTTTCCTTTTTGTCTGGAAGATCTAATTGTCAGAATCCCTGAACAAATTCAGCTAATACTCAATCAACACTGAATAGTGTTTTGAAGGTAACAAAGAGAAAGACACTTCACTTTGAAAGTTGAATTTATGCATATAATGCACTGCAGATTAAACACGGTTGCAGCGCACTGCTTTAACATGAAACAAAAGAAAAGCAGCAGCAATAAACTTGAGCAATATTTTCTGCGTGTTTGTGGATGAATATACACACACACAGGCAACCACATCGTAACTTTCTGCCGTGCTTCTGGTATGTCTCGACTCTCGAGGAAAGAGTGAGCATGCATGTGAGATTGGCGCTACTTCCAGGTTACTTCCACAGCTTATCTGAGCCGACACGAGGAGGGACGGCTGTCAAAATATTTGAGGATAATATCTGCAGGCTCAAAAGGCAAGACAATTTATTGCCCATCTAAAACAAAGAAATTCATTGGACAGCATTATCCCATCCTGTACAGTAAATTCTCCAAGGTTAAGCTGATCAAAATAAAATATTACACGCACTTAAAATATTGCCTTTCCATTGGACAAATAGTTAACACGTTTCACATTTCTTTTCAGCGAGTACATCCGTCTGCCGGCTGTTACTCCAAAGTACATTAGCCTGTTGCATACTGAACTACATAAAGTATATTGTACAGCAGCAAGATTAGAAAGTTGGAAGGTTTGGAAATTGGATTCCGGTGGGGTCCATTACAATTTCACCATGTCTAGTTTCCAATTTCTATGATTTCATTTAATATTATATCAATTGCCATCAGCATTAATATCCTGTTTAAAAAAAAAAAAAAATTGCACCTCCTCAGAGATCTGTGGTCAGATCACCACCGTTTTGCAGTTCGATCATATGATTTCTGATCACTGATAACAACTGCAGAACAACAAAGAGAATTTGTTCCAAAATTAGTGCTTGCACTAGGTACCCAACCGAAGACATTTCGCCCTTATTCTGACACCTTTACCTGGATCCATTGTTTTTTCTTCTAAGATAGTTTGTGTGTTAAGAAAACTGAAAGTATTACTCTCTCCTACCTAAGAGCACTTTAGTATTGAGCATATGTGCATAAGATACATGATTTTATAGTAACATGCAGAGTGAACTGCCCTTAACAACTTCACAACCAATTCATCAAATTTAAGTAAGGAATACGTTAGATATTAACTTATTATAATCCAGATAGAAATTTCCTCGATTCCTGACTTCATGAACAAACTATGAACTGTAGATATCCAGTTCCAGAATTTGGGCCTGAGTACTCGTTATGCAAACACTATCTGAAAAAAAAAAACCAAAATGCATCGTAGCCTTTGACGATGCAACCTACCACTGCCTAGCTCACTGACGATAACAATAATACATATCAGACTTGCCAACTCTCACAGGTTTCACCGTGAGTCTCACAGTTTCAAGCACTGTCTAACGATTAAAATGCCAGATATCACAGTTAAAATCACTTTGCTGCGATGCAAATGAGTCCTTATTTAGTTTAAAAACAAGATAAATTCTTTCTATCGAACATTTATCATTTTAGCTTGACTAAACTAAAGTTAATGCCTTCCATCATGCGTTATTTTAAGTAAGTATTGAATCAAGGATGAACCACTGCCAGAAAAGTGACAAATTAAAGCAAAATGCCATAAAACATCCAAGCTAAGAAAACACAAGTGTCATAAATAACTTTTGAGCTTTACCGAATTTCTCTCCAGATTTGGAATGTGTTTTGCGGTTGGTGAGTCTGTGACATGTAAGCAATGGGAATTGGGTTGCTGTATGATAAACAGTACATTGGCACATGACGTTTATCCATTCTCCCTTCATAAAGTGCTGTAGTGCCATTAATTTGTCAAGTTGAGTTTTGTGTCACAGATTCATGAATTTTTTCAACAAACGTTTAAACAAATGTTCTAATACAGTATACATTAAACATGTCTGAGATTCCACTCCTACAGCGAATTATCAGTCCTCCCTAATTAATTCTGAAAACTCATCAAGATCTTGCAGATTTCTTCTCACTTCGCTTCTATGTATTTTTTATGATGCTTTAAATATCAGTACTGCAGAAGCAAGTTGTCATGCTGCAAACTTATGCAATCCAACGACAAATAAGATATAACATAATAAAAAAGAGCCATTCACGAATTAGCATAGATGTAAACTAATTCAGTCTAGGGTGACTGCAATTTCCCTTTTGAGATATTGTTTAAGCAAGGTTTTCTTAAAACGTCTGCTGACCTTAGATGACCTTTGATCTTAACCACAACTTTGAGTTCATTTAATCATCATATATGCAAGATCCGTCAAAGTTCTTTTTGAAGATATTGTATTTCAGAGGTTTTTCAAAGTTTGACACCTGGCCTTTGACCTCTAACAAAAACAATTGGGTTCCCGGGCTAGAGGATAAGGTTCATTTACATGCTGCATATCAGATAAGATTAGATGAGTGATAATGCTGACGCAATATTTTGAGTTCCTCTACTGTTGTCGATAGTGTAAAGTGGTGATTTCACTGACATTGCACTGGCCTACATTGCCACAACCCATGGAACTCTACGACGACGTTGATACAAATCTCGAAACAGCATTACAAGTACGGGTAAAACCGACCAAGTTTTCAGGGACACCATAGATAGCCTGCATTATCAAGTTCAACATTTTGTTCAGGTGGTGACGACAAGGAATGGGAGAATAGCTCTAAAAATGTGTGTTTGCGGACAGACTTTTTCTTGGGTTTTTCTTTTCCAGGTTTGAGTTTTCCAGACACTCGACCTGCGCTTTACAGACAGATTGAAATTTATCAGATTCAAAAATTTAAAGAGCACTAAAATTATGACTACTAGACTGTTCTTTCACATTCCACAAAGCAATTCGACAAAGAGTAAAGAAAAATTCCCCACTCAAAAAAAATTGTACAACCGACTCTCATTCTGAAAAGCAGTCGTCAATAGAAAAGTAGTAACCTGTAGCTTGAGGGATACCCTTTGCATCACAACTAGGTCAATGATGTTCCAGGCAGGAATGACTGACTTAAAGATGTTTTAGAATCGATGGAAGAAGCAGCACTTGAAACTGTCTGGAGAGATTTGTGGCCTAATCTCTCATTTCCTCGAAATCTCAGCCAATTTTGCCAGGGTGGAACACTCTCCCCTCCCCCCCAAATCCAGTCCAGCAGAGATAAAAGACACATGTTGCTATGTTCAGTATGAACGGTTCGAATCAGCTGGAAAACCTCTCACAGATCAAAATTTTTGACGTCATACCCAGGCTGCAGTGATCTACCGCCAAAGGGTCACACCATCGTCATAAAATCTAGGGGTACTACAAGATAGCTTGGGAGACTCTCTATTCACCATGGAGATTGTGAAGGACTTCTTGCATTGAAAGTCTCTGAATATAATGGCAAGGTCAAAACCATCAAGAACATATTTATAGCAATTTTTGCCAGTTAACTTTTGCAAGTCCTGATCAATACTTCTGCATCATCAAGTGATTGCTAGATATGGTTGTATGCCTGGGACTTAGAGCAAATTATTGGAACACAAGTGCTGCATTCACACACCTGAACGTACTTCGAGCTTTGAAAGACTGAACGACATCATACACAGACCTCAACACCACTTAGCATATTTAACTCTAAAAAGCATTTTATGCAGACTAAACTGTATAGAATTACAGGAAGTTTAGAAGAAAGGTGGAACTGAAGACCTGCAACTAGTGTTTAAAGAGACTTGAAGATAATCTAAACAGCATTGCATGTTACTTATCTGTGGGACTACAGTCCAGGGGTGGAAGATGTAAAGGGCATGATCTCCAGATGACCTTAAAAAGAGCACCAGATAGATAGTCTGAGAGCATCCCAAGTAGCCACGAACAAACGATGCAAGCAGATCAAAAAAAGTATCACCTACACAGATGTAGACAGCATCTTGCGTGCAGACCTAGGGAGAATTGTAAATTGCAAACCTAGTGGGCATCTAATGTGCAGACCTAGAGAGCAACCTATGTGCAAACCTATAGAGTATTTTTATGTGCAGACCTAGAGAGCATCTCTTGTGCAGACCTAGAGAGCATCTTATGTGCAAATCTAGAGAGCAATTTCTGTGCAGACCAAGAAAGCATCTTATGGGAAGACCTACGGTGGGGAGCATCTAATGGTAAGACCTACGGTGGGGAGCATCTAATGGTAAGACCTACAGTAGGGAGCATCTTATGTGCGGACCTTGTTTGTCCAAGTCTTTGTTTATCAGTTGTTCACATGATTTGGAGACAAATGCTGAACAAGCTATGAGCAAATACTTGCTTTTTCAGATGACTAGAAATCGGCACCTTATAATTTTTTCTCATACCCATCGGGCACCTGGGTACCCAAACAAAACATCACCTACACCGTTAACATTGGCATTTCCACAGTACAGCACATCACATTTTTGTGGAAGGATCTTACTACTGTACTACATACATCCGCCTACACATACTCATTCATAGGATCACTGATTTTACCTTAGAAAAAAAAATTCCCTTTTGAAATGTTTCTGCGTATAGTGACAAAATTCAACAATCTGACACAAGAGTGTTCACAAAGCTGGTTGTGTCATTTTTCACTTTATGAAGGAACCGGGTAGTAATTTTGGATCCAGGTAGTAAAATGCAGGGCAAGTATCCCGGTACCTGGGTTACCCAAGATAATAATTCTTTACATAGAAGGCATGCTTACGACCTTTTCTCATGTCGAGTGAGATGATGCATGTCTTGCAAGTGTCTTTGACTCCTTTATTACAATTACTCCAAGTCAAAACAATTTCATCAAGCGCCATGGAATTTTTCATGGAAATGGAGCGATCTGAGCCCAAACTAGAAAGGCGGCAAGAAAGTGAAAATCTGGGCCACCTTAGAGATACCAGTCAACCACTTCACTAAGTGGCCCTACAAACTTAAGGTAATAAGTTTGTACTATACAAGCCACAGATTTCCCCCACAGTTGTGCGGTCTATTGGCATCATAAAATAAGTGCCTGTCAAGGCCTGAATCATTTATTTACTACTAGGGTAACTATTCTGAATAAGCTGATGCTTTGTGAAGGATGTGCCAATCACAGCAACAGTAACTTCCATAAAATCCTTATACAAAGAGTGTCAACATCAGACTTTCACCCTCAGAGACACTAGGGCAGTTACTGCTGTGTGAACTACAGTACACTCTCATTGAATATTACCGCACCACAGTGACATGTCATTGTGTATTATAGACTCTGGGTGAAAATTGTTTATTTACAAAACGTCCTGTTTGAACAATAACAAACGATGCATGGAAACTCCAAGACTTCCAGACTTGACTGAAAAACAAAAGAAACCGCAGGAAGTTGCAAAAACCCCGCTTGTTTACACAAATGCATTTCTCAGAATACCAGTGACATCATATGAACTCAAATGAATGAAATAACGTAGAAAAGTTAAAGCCCATTCATAATTTCCTACAAAATTAAGTCACAATAAGTTTTCTCTCCTTCAAAACATTGTTTCACCGGAAAGTTGCATTTGAAACTGACAATAAGACCAGGGTGTTGACCGATGACGTTTTTCCCTCACGATTGGATGGCCGATGTTTTTATCACAGCATAAGCTGATATCAGATCTGATAACGTACTTTCGCTATCAAGCTTGTTTCTTCTGAAAGTTGTTCATTTTGCGTACGATGTAATCTCCAGAGTGTCTTCATCATGATTCGACACTTCTTTGAGGGCTTTTTTACCTTGTCAAACAGAAAGTAGCACTCGTAGGGCACAATAAATTCCTACACTGGTTCACTGATAAAAACTACCCTAAAGCAAATACATTTACAGGTTGCTGAACATCTACAAACCTTCGGCAAATGGAGTTTGCTAAATTTCACCGATCAGATGTTTCACTGAAAGTGGTGAACATTTGATTGATCCGATGTCTGATCTGATTACCGGTTTGATCCCTTAATCAGTCAATCTGGGATCAGGGAAAATGAACCAAATTCACAGTTACACTTGGTACTTACATTATGTCTGTCTGGGATTAAGTGAGTGAAATAACTGAATTCACACATATTTAAGTCATTTCAGTGCACATATCCTCGAGGGAGGACAGGCAGTTGTACCAAAAAATAAAAGAAATGACATACCATCTGGTGCAGTGATCTTCCTAACAGGCCAAAAGAAATGCAGTTTAACAAAGATTATTAAATCTATGATGACTAATCAGATAAAATTTTGACCAAAAATGAGCAGCATTCTTTAAAAGAAACCACAGCTTTAACTTAAACTATGACCTTATAAAAGTTGGTCACTCAATTTCAGAAAGATTTTTGAATCCAAGTGTGTTTTCAGTCAACTGGGAGGGCTTAAAAATGTAAGCTTTTAGGCCAGTTTTTTATTATAATCATTGAATGATGGTTGTCTGAGGCTGATTGTGAGGAAGAAAGTAGCCAAAAACTGTAAAATTTCCCTGACAAATATTTAACATCAAAATGATTTGAATAACCACTATTTAATAATATAACAGTTTCAATTTCCATAAATAATAATTAAGGCTTTATCATATTCTATTTCAAAATATTTAATATAACTCACAGAGAAAATTGTCCATTTCAAGAAAGTTTCAGTAAAGTATCATATTGAAGCCATTTTTCAACTGACTTGAAGAGGGCGCTATTTCAAAATGGTTTGTCATTACACAATAGAGAAAGCTAAACCTCTCTTAACCAGAATACTAATACCTGAAGAAATTATTTCCTGGTAGATACTTGACTAGAGAGAACTGAACCATGGCAGCCTAGCTCCAGACATTACAAACAATGGCTAAAGATTCAAACTGTTATAATCTTGCATAATCTATGAAAAACTGATGACAGCATCAAACGATTTGCAAGTGACAACAAGCATTAAGAAAACTTATTGGACTCACTTTGATTATCAGTTTCCTGTAATCTTCGAATAACTCCTCACTTTGGTGGACGCACGAGAGGAGCTGCCAGACTTCCCCCCTGAGGGCCTCAGGGATGCCCTCCCTTACCAACGGTTTGAGCTGCTTGGGACGGGTGGTGAAGTCTGCCCGCCATTTGCGGAGGATTTCCCCCCAGATGTTGAGGATGTCTTCGGCGCAGTCCTTGTCTACGATGCCCGATCCGCTCTGCAGGGGTTCATCGTCTGTTAAAAAGAGGGGGCAATTTTAAGGTGCGAGAAAAAGGCAAAATGAAAGTTTAGAGTGTCAACATTCATCTCCACCTTTTTTAGGATGTTTTTAAAAAATTTCCATCTTTGCCAAACTTCAGAGCCAGACTGACGATTGAACTACGACAGTTCTTCACTCTTCCGAGCGTGCAAATGTGGGTCGAGAGGTCAGTGGATGAAGGACAAACTCAGGGACAACTTTTCATCCTTAATCCTAACGTCAATGTTCATCACAAGGAAATGTGTGCGACAGTGTAAGACAGATTCATACTTTTATTGGGACAGATTTCACCAAATATTCTCTGGTATGTTGAAAAAAGTTCCATAAACCGTATTTGCCTTTATTCACAGTTGATACCACGACATAGTGGACTGCAAAAAGTATGATGCAATATGTCACAATTCTACAGCTATGGCCTCATCTTTCTGTTACATTGCACAATTCAAGAACCGCATGGTCTTCACTTTGTGGAAAGAGCTTTAAAGCATGACTAAAACTTTCCTCTATCATATTTCACTGGAATTAAAAAAAAGGGTTGAAATGATTGGTGACAGACAATACTACATCTGTAATTTGATAGTTGCATTGTGGTAAACATGTGCATTGCTGTTATAAAATAGAATATTTCATGTGGTTCATAATTACCCAAAACTAAGTAGCAAGAGTCGACCTCCACCCAGCAAAACTGAAGGAACTTTTTAATACTTTTACAAAATGCAACTGAAACTGCCAATCAAAGTGTTCATTTTTTTATATTTATTTTCTCCATCAACCTAAGGGTGTTTCCCCCCCCCCCCCCTTGGATCTGCAGTTGGATTCATTTGGCTTAGACAACAGTGATCCATTTCTTCCCAACAAAACTATCTTCTGGCGGGAATGACACTTTCAGACAATACAGAATATTTCTTTGTAATTTCTGTGATTGTTTTAAAAGTATTCTTCAGGCATGCCACCAAACAATAAATACAGCTAAGGGCAAGTTTTAGAAAAACTTACCACTTTCTTCATCCTCCTGGTAGGAGCTGAGGCTGTCTGGCGTCCGAACTGCGGAATGCATCCCGCCCCTTATCGGGGTGTGCATCTTCTCCCTCTGGGTTTGGCTCTCCAGCTGCAAGACCCTGTAGACTGACTCGTTCTCCACGCTGGACTCCTTCTGAAAGGGGGGAAGATGAGATGAGGAAGGGACGAATCACTCCGTCTCTTAGCTAACATGATCAGCCACCACGGCAACAATTCAGATTACAGTCATGGCAACGATAACGTTGACACAGATGCATGCAAGTGCAAGAAAAAAGTCTCTACATGCAATTTGCTTGCCAAACACATGTAAAGTTGCTTCTCTCGTTCACCTCACGAAAGTCAGATGAAACAATCACCGTAGACTGACGGTGACAGGAATGAGTCAGCAAGGGATATTAAACACAGCAGAAAAATGCTTGCAGGGATAGGATAACCGTTTTGTTTTTTAAACAGGACAAAGCAAAGAATATCTGAAACTTATTTAATGCAAAAGCTTTGAGGGATATTTGGGTCTCAGAGTCAAAAGTATTTAGGGGACAGTTTAGGGCGAATCCCTCACATTAATTGAAGACTGATAATAGCTGGGAGGATTGTTTTGTTCTGCAATAGCAAATTCAGTTCATTTTACCCTCAAAAGTCATAATAAAAAGCAATCTGGTTGCTTGGTTCAAAAGCCAGATCATGAGATGGAGATTATAAAATAAAAAACCGTGATAAACATGGATAGGGGCTTTCCTGACAAACTCATAGCACATAAGGATGGCAGAACTGAAAGGAGACGCTGACCTTGCACTAGGCCAGACAGCGCCAGAGACAGTCTTTAACGGATACCAGTAAGTACTCCATAGATGGGAGTGCACTTGTTTTAATGAGACAGGTAAGTGAGGAAAGAGGTAAATAATAATGGTCATTCACTGACTTTTACTACCTTCTCTGTCAGGAGTAACCCTATGAAACAGAAATTGAATTACATGTTATTCAAGTTTGATTTTATGTCATTTTCGTTGACAACATCTTTGCAAAGAATCAAAACACGATGAAGACTTTAACTCATCGGAGATGCCTTTGTCTCGAAGATCCTCGCTGAGCTTTCGCAGTATTTCAGTCACATAACCGGTTTTGTGACGACATCTTCCTGAATGTTCACTTTGAAGTAAACATAGTCTACTGACTGTCATGTGAACCTATTTATCAGATTGTCCGTTACCTTTCCTGCATGTGATTAAATTGCTCTAGCACCATAAACTTCTCCTCCAGCGAGACATTTCCATTCCAATTTCCCAGTTTCCCCCCTCAGACTTTCCCCACACTATTTCGATTTCTCTCGTTTTCACTTAGTGAAAAGATTTTACCTAGGTGCCTATTTGCGATAAACACCGATTCACTGATTTATGGATCCACACTGCAGTGAGACTGGCAAATGTTGAATATCCGTGAAACTGATGTTCGAGGCACCTGTCGGTGGATACCCATGACGATGGGATGGCACGTGTTTGGAAAAATTACTAAGTGACTCTACTCCTTCAAAATGACAAATTACAGATCACAAAAGAAATGCTAAAGCATGTGAAGTTGATATTAGGGAGGTTTTCCAACAGCCATAAACATATTTTCTTTTGACATGTAAACATCTTGTCTGGTTAACTTTAAATTTCAAAAGCTTAAACCTTGTCTAGTGCTAGTAACATCCTGCAAAAAAATAATAAAACAAGAGCCCAAGGGCACTGTGGTTCTCGCCCTAGAGGAGCATTTTGCATCATTTTGCACAATAGCCCATATGGCCCATTTCTGACCATCAACACTCACTTTTGTGACATAAAATCTGCAGAAAAAGAACACATTTCATGATTTTACAAAATGGTGAATATGGCCTATTTCGGACACTGGACCCCAAACATGAGAAACATCCAGATGGAACCACTTCCATACACTAATGTGACCAACCATCAACAGTGTTACATACAATCTTGTACGAGAAGAAGTATTTTGCATGATTTCGCAACAGCCCAAGGGCACTATGGTTCCTAGTACTTGGAATATATATTACTGTAAAATGATATACTGGAGTTCATAAATATCAAAGAAGCCATTCCAGTTGATGCAATGAATTGAAGATGTTGAGTCCTACAATATAAAGCAATAGGGGTTTCAAATTACACAATACAAACAGAGAGCTCTGCGATGTGGTAGCCTAACATTCTTTGTTTGCTCCAACTGGTAATGTAATTTCATTTATTCCATTCATTTTACAAAGCACAAACGGCTGTGAAACTTTCATTTAAAGCCTCACACGAGGGACTCCACAAATTGCAAAAAGGTTTATTGCATATTTGCCCCTTTAAAGTCCACAGTGACAGCATACCTAAGAGGAGACTGCTAGAGTCTATTTTCCACTGGTAAGAACACCACCCTACTTATCTTCTTTCATTGTGTGTTGCCCATCTTAAATTTAAAGCCTTTTACATCAATGCACACATCACCACTGAAGCACCAGCACATTAACTGACCCAGCCAGACTTGTCTGATATGACCACCTACAGTACTTCCCACAGCACTGCTGCCTCTTAATTGGATCATGAAACCACAACCTCAAGCAGAACTTCCATGATTTGCTGGAGGTGGAGTGATGGACATATAAGAATCCAAAGCATGAAAATGGAGCAAAGGAATTCCAGTAACCAATAGCGAATTGCCCACAGCATGCACAAAAATTCTGAATTTTCTGTACGCTCTCACACAGACTGAAGCAAAAAATCCCCCCATTTGCCAAAAGTGCTAATGACATTGAGAACAAAAATGCCATGGTAACGTACCTAATATCTAACAACACTGTCCTACCACATTTGAAGCAAATCAGAAAAGGCACTGCAAAGATATTGCCATATAAGGAATTTTACATTAAGTCCTGCCTACTCATTAATATGCAAAATAAAGGTACCAAAAATACCAGGGCGCATCTACTCAATATGATACATGTAAGCACAGAGTTTGACAAAAATTGAGCACTGGATTATTGAGTTATCAAGTCACATATCTCGCATTCCAATTGAGATATTAAGAACCACTAACTCATTAATATGCAAGATATGAGCATCAAAAACTATAGGGCACATCTACTTAATATGATACACGTACATACCAAGTTTGAAAAAAAATGGACACTCGATTATTGAGTTATTTCGCCACATACCTCGCATTCCAATAGCATCACATACACACACATACACACGTGGGCTTGATTGCATAGGTTCCTATGTTAACATAAAGAACCAATAAAACAAAAAAACCTTGCAACCATGACAGATCTCACAAATTCTCGGAGTTTAGATAACTTTTGCACCAAACAGGCCAATTTGTAGAGTTGGAAGGAGTTATTTTTGAGATCAAAACTATCAGGACATCGGATCTAATCCATGTTTACCACCATTAATAAAACATCCCATCAGCAAAATTGCACAAATTCCACTTAATGATCTTTGCCCATCTTAAGAAAAATGAAAATGTATTCACACTGGGGGGATGTATTAATCTATTAATCCATGCACCGCAGTAGGAATAGGGAAATGGTCCCATGAGGGCTACTTCCCATACATCTGATGAGATATGAAAAGCGCTTGTGAATGTGTTCACAGGGGCTCTTTTGTCATTCACAACGGGTGTTTTTCTAATATCTGTAAAATTTGCAATTATTTTGGAACAGAAAGAGTCTGAGTTAAATAAATACACTTTAACATTTAAAGTGATGGAACAGACATCCTTTGATATTCAAAATTCTATAAAGCCTAAGTGAAGCATAGCCATGGCTCACAAGGAATATGTATGTATATATATATATAGAGGAATGTTCAGTCATGCTGTGAAATAGTGTACCGAGGCATACAAAGCAAAAACATCAGCTCACAAATTGGCTGAGGTTGCAAAATTACATTGGCCATCAGATCGACAGCGAAAAATCACATCAGTTAACCCATAGCTGTTATTTTTCTAAGAGCATCACATGATAAAGAGCTGAAGGTGGCATGTCAAAAAGTCTTTCAAGTCTACCCCACCCACCAGCCACCAGACTCACCTCCTCCAAAAGGATGTAAAAATATTCCAAGATGGCCTTCTTGCTGTGCATCCAAAACTTGTCGTTGGGTGACACGATCTTGGTTCGGGTCTCCACCACGAACCTGACTGGCTCTTGAATTCCTTTCATGACCAGGTCCACGGCGATCGTCATGAACATGCCTTTGCCTGTAAATTAAGCAAATAAAACAAAAGCTTCAAAAGGTGTAAAATCTTTGGTGAAGATAGAAATGAAACAAAAAGATGTAAAAGAACCAAAATGCTACATGGACTTCCAAGATGGCACCAAGAATGTTTATTTCTTGGCAAACTATCGTGCTTTGGAGTCTCAACCACCCCTTTGAGTCATTCACCTATGAACCTACTTAGCCAGTGACTACATGTGCCACCCACAGTAATCTAGCATACTAGAAATGTTTGGTAGGGGTTCTATATTTGGAATTTGATAGCTGTAATAAGTGTTTTTGATATTATTTCACTTCAACTGATTGCTCATATTGTCTCAAATTGCCACAAATAAAAAGTTTGTGACTGCAGTTTTGTTTTTCTTTAGGTGTCCACATAATTGCTTGGAAGTTTTTCATAAACAGTCGAAAAAGCAAAAGCTGATCAAGTTCTCAAAGACATTGAAGTTGGTAATTGGTCAAATTCTTCAAACAATTTGGAAGTGTTTTTGATAATAATTTTTTATCGGGTTTCTACAAGGGGTTTTTATTTTGCCTTTAGGAACCTTGTTGTCAAAGCATGGTTGCTCTAATTTCAGCTTGGGTGATCTAAACCTCAGGGGATTCAGATTTTCTGGTTTCTAACATGAAGAACATTATTGCAACTGAACTCCACGAAGACCAGAACTTGTGTTACGTTTTCTTACCTACGGGCAGCTGGGGATTTTACTCTGTGGTTTCATGGATGGTGTTTCAAATCTTACATACTGTAATGTTGAAAAAACGTTTACATAACAACCTGAATTGAATTTAGTGACTTTCTCTTCAAGGTTCATGAAGAAGTAATTAATGAATCATTCTGGGTTTTGAGTGATACCGTAAGAGTAGAGCAGTGTCAATATGGGTGTGCCTCATTTCACCTGCTATGTCAATGGTGTAAAATATGTTCCACGCTTTGGCAAATACAATTCCATGGTTATTCATATGAAATGTATTTATAATGCATTTTATCTAAGCACACTTGGAGAAAAAAAGGGCCTGTTTTATTCATTGCTGATAGCCACCTCATAAAATCACCACAACACATTGATTTTCTCCTTTTCCAAAACCCTGACTGCTTCTAAAAGTTTGAACAGGAGAAAAATTAAGGCCAAACAAACAGAACGGTGCAGTAGATCTCAGTTTACTTTAACAAAGACTGTATTGACACTCCTGACGGATACAATTCCAGTGAGCAAACAATGAAGGCCACTCCACGCTACACTGTGTCGTTCTGACAAAACGACCTTTCTCGACATTTTGAGGAAATTTCTGAAGTTGCGACTCGCCCATAATTTGTGACATAGGCCAGTTTTTGGAGAAGTGCATTGTTGAAAAGGTATGACAGTAGGCTGCCTATCAGCACTGGAATAGGCTGTTTTTCTTGAGTCACAGTCATGAGCTGTTTCAAATTCACATTACAGAGAGCAAGAGTAAAACAATGTTACCATCCTTTAACTTCCCAGTTAACTGATTAAGTCTAATTTTAACTCACTTCTAAAACCTTGTTTTTGACAAACAAAATCGTACGTGCTACAATCCGTTCGGCGGCACAACTTGAAAGACATTAAATGCTGCGTCCATCATAGAGTTGCTTAAACAACTGAATGTAGTACACCCGTATAAAAAGCTATAAGTTTCTTTCGACACTGCAATCCATAACGACCTAACAGAGAACAGACCAGGGTGGACCCCATGAATCTATCACTGTGATAAATTCACCTCATTGGAATTCTATAATACACTTTGATTTCTGAGGTGGCAAAATGTTTACTCTTTGTCTGTCTGCCGGTAGTAAATCCGCCCAACGTCACCGACACGCTCGTAAATTCCGACGACCGACGCGAACCCAAGTACTTTGACGAATCGCATCCGATATCTCCAGACTGTCTGCCGTGACACATCACCTCGGTGAAATGCTAAACTTGTGAAGGATGCACCTCGAGAGTTGCAAAGCTACGATGAGGCGAGCAACATCCTGGTTCCGACGAGCTCAGAACAAGAAATAAAGCAACTTACAACCAACATCTGGTTTATTTTACTATTCTCTTTTACTTCACATTTGATTGTTTCAGGCACCCAAATTTCTGCTCAATGTCAGTAAAAAATTGACTGATGAAATTATTGTCAGATCTTCACCAACCAAGCATGTCCCCCTTTTGAAGGATTCTACAAAATCTAGTAAGCACTTGGAGACAAGTGTTCCAAGGCTTGTCCATGTCACTCGAAGAGGAAGCTACAAAAGCCAGAACAATGGATCATTTGGGGAAGATAAAGATTTGTCACTTTTTCTCACCGAATCCAAGTACAACTTAAAAACACTGCTCAGCAAAAAAGGTGCAAATGGAGTTCGGAAAAATACTCCGCACTTTTCTGTAATTTCCGTTGAAGCAGCTTTTCCTTTTCTTTTTCATTTACTTCATGAACTAAATAGGTCACACTTTTCTCCTAGCCCCACAAGCTGTTCCATTCTTTCTGATGCATTCGATCCGATGCGCTTGAGATAAATACCAGAAGAGAAGGCAGTGCCCCACAGCAGAGTTCTGCATTTTTTTTGTTGTAGATGAGTAAAATGTAGCAAAGACCACGGCAAAGAGTCCCGTCTACAACCTGTTTTCTGTCATGATATGTTTCTGGCTATCTGGACACTGTCACCCAGCCGACTGAGACCCAAACTTAACGACTGCCACAACAGACACACACAGAACAAGCAGGAGAGATGAAAGATTCAACACATGGGTCTGAAATCTCGTGAAGAGGAACCACCAGGAATGATAATCAAAGGCATGTAAATCACAGATCCCTACCAACACACATATTTTAATCCCCTCAGAAAATGACTATGGCAGCTCTACACGTGTAGAAATCTTTTGGGACCCTCACATTCATGCTACCCACAGACGATCATTAGTCACTTTTCAGCTTCAGGAATTCAACTATCTGAGAGAGGGTCTTAGAAATTTTTCAATCCCAACTGGCAGCTAAAGAATAGAATGGTCCTGATGAGAAGTTCAGGTGCCATGAAAGAAATCTTCTGTTTCAGAGAGGTACGAAGCATGGAGTAAACCCCTTCACCTGTTGGATGCTTTGACCACGATTTTCAAAGGCTGCATTCATTCATCGATTACCGTGCAAACTGATGGGAAGATGGGCACATTTTGACTTTTTGCAAGATAGAGAAACCGAAACTCACCAAGGCCTTGAGATGTCTCGGTGTTCAGCGATCCGAGATCAACTATGTTTGGATCCCAGAAGCTGGTCACCACAAACTGTTTTCCTTCTTGAGTGTGTTCTTGACGTATCTGAAGACGAAAGAATTTGAAACATGCGTTTGAGTCTTCGTCAGTTCACAGAAGGTGCAATTTGCAGTGATGTATCAAAGATAATTCATTCAATGGATTTAAAAGGGCTTTTCATGATAGAGGCATGACTATTGCATGAACTTTTACTCAGTCCTATCAAGAGCAGTAATATTACATGCTGATCAGCGACCCCACAAATGTGGAGGTGCCTGTAGTTTACATAGCAACTTCATGTCGGGTGACTACTAACTTAACAATTTTGTGTCAAATTTGGTATCTTTTTCACAAGGTCTGTTCAGAGGGGAAAACCTTAGATTACTCTTAGATGAAAACCCATCTTACTGTGACCCAGCCAGGATCAAATCTCAAACGTCCTGGTTGCTAAGCTTCATTGCTTCAAATGTCACCACCTTTATCAACTTAGCCACAGCACTGGCTGCAGCACCGGTCACTCTCGCATGAGTCGTGATTCTTGCATGACGTGCACTATAACTCTTATATAAATATGCATCACCCTTGCAAGAAGTTTGCATAAAGAAAACAACTAATGCATGATGAGCACATGATCCTTGAATAACACATGTCAGTTCCATGAGACGTCCATTGCCTGAGAAGAGCTTACATGCTACATGCATACAAAGCTTTTGCAGAGCATGTCATGTGCATACTCTTGCACAACACATTTAAGACTATTTTATAAAATGTGCATGTCAACCACATGAAACGTACTAGACTCTAACATGATGACAGGCACACACTCTTTCAAGATACATGTGACTCTGGTACAACATGTACGTGACTATAGCACAACACAAATGTGACTTGCAAACCAAGTGCATGAATACCGCATGACATGTGCATAAGTGTTGTATGACATTTTCATGGAACCTGTGCACTAGCACGCCACTTCACTTCTTATGACCTGATTCAACGTCCAGACAAAACACGTTAAGTGTTGCACAACAATTGCATCAATTTCTGACTTATGTGCAAAATTTTGATCCAATGTGGGGTTTTTCCAAATTTAATGTACCCAAACCATACCAGTGGTCATTGTTGACTTAGTAAGTTTTTCTGTAGAACATTCCTATCATTTGGATATACAGCATGGCTTGGGTATTTTTTCCAAAGATATTCTATTCCACAAGAATGCCCAGAAAATCAAATTGATTCAAGACAGAAACATCTGCACCTTCAACCTTTAGGTCTTTCCGAGAACTTTTGGTGCGACCATAGAAATAGCTAAACCAGAGTGACGTCGTGGCACAATGAGTGAAGTCCAAGCTCTGTTAGGCAAAAGAGACATTCTCATGAAAACAACACACAACACAAATCCAATGGAAATTTTAGGATGATAGAACTCGCAAACAGTTGAAATAGTGGAATGCAGTTTTCCTTGAATATTATCAGGTTTACTACTGAAAAGATCAAGTGGCTGCATTCACTTTTGTTTTCCCCAAAGATGTAGTCACATATTGAACAAGCAAATTCTTGGGCTGCATTATATATGTGGCGGCAAATATTTAAGTCAGAGCTGTTTTGCTGTACAGAGCAAGGACTGTGCATATTATGTTCGGCTTAATTTTGTTCAGTGTGTGAGTTGTGAGCCTGATGTCACTCTGATTTATCTATTTCTATGGGTGCAACACACTCAATTTCACACTAACCAGGGAGAAGAAGGTAGCGTAGACTTACCAAACCTAGAAGGTGCATGTCCCTGTCGGGGACATTCTGGCCTGGACAGATGAGGACTCCAAAACACCTGTCAAAAGTGACCAGAAATGCGATTGAAACATGATAGAGTCAAAGTGACTGCACATGCATGCACAATTCTGTTACATGGAGGGATTGTGCTTCAGGACAACAAACAGTTAATGCGAACACTGCGCAGACATTCTTGTTAGGTGAGAAAAATGCACAGTTTGCAGAAGCATCAAACAATAGTAGGGTAGCATGAGAATAAAGATAATCAGATGCAGTTGAAACATCAAAAATAATAAGAAAATTGCACTCAGGGTATTGAATTCCACGACTTTTCTCTTACAAGTGCAAAAAACTAATCAAACTTTTTATCAAGCAAATTTGAACAAATCCATCTCATGGCTATGCAACAACTTGCACAGATCTAATTGTGAAGAAGATAAACTCAACCTTCTCTTACACTATCATAGTAAGAACTGGCTAAATACTATTGCTAACCCACGCTTTACTCCTGTGTGTAATACCAATGAGCTAAGTACTTGGGTGTTCAAAACAGGCTTAAAAAGCCTCTAACAGGAATTTTTTTGCGATTCCCAACGGTAAGAAGGATCCAGTTAGATGCCAAGCGTGGCCTCTTACTATCTGAATTGACAAAAATTTCATTCTGCTTGTGTAAATACAGCAAATACAAAGTACATTCCACTCATGTAAATACAGCAAAGGTTGGGTCGCCAACGAAGAAAATTTTGAAGGGCATTGTTAGTGAAGGACGGCTGAACTTATCAATGGATCAACAAAGACTCCCCCAAGGAAATCACCCCATCCGAGTGCTGTACCAACGATTTTCATGCACGAGGAAATGGCAACAACTTGACAGGGAAGACTGAGGAGGGCATAAAAATTCTAATGTATGTCAGAACGAAAGAATGTTCTTACTGTTTGATCAAACATGCTATTTACACAGAAGTCTCACATGCCTATGTGACCTGGTTATGCTAAAATGAACAAACTGGCACAGTGCTAGAGATTAGGCCTAGGTAGGGTTGTGTGGCCTTGTAAATAGGCATTGAACGACCATACAGAGAGACGTTTCTGTTGAAGACGTTCTTTCGATCACAGAATTGAGCAGAATTATATCGAGAGGCTGTGAGGTTAGTGTACAGTGTTATAGTAATACTAGTTACAGGTGCATCGGTGGTACCAGCTGTTACGCATCTATGATCACGCAGCTATTATGAAGCTGTCATGAATACACTTGTGTTGTCTTTCCAGGTGTTTCGCGACGGTGAATCCAGTGTGTCACTCTGCCTTGATCGCACTAATCTTTGTAGTCGTCAGTAACGTTCAAACTCTTCTCCTAGTACATTTATTCAATATTAAGTCTGATATCCTGCTTAAGGCAGTTTTATATTTTCACTGGTTTTTGTATACTGATATTACTGATATTAAGTAGGATCCTCTGGACTGTTAATTAACCAGAACACAAGTTTTCACCTTAGAAAGTCACACACGAAGCCAACTCTTGTGAAATTACATAAATGCAGTGGTGTTCATGAAATGATCAGAAGAACCTAACTTGGAATAAGCTCTTATGTCATCACTTTCAAGTAAACTAACAATTACAACCCACAATGACCTCTGACCTCTCGTTCTTGAATATGCATGATACTAATTACTTGGTAATCACAATGAGATCCGCACTCTTAGCACATCAGGATGGAAGAAAGGGAACTTGCTAGTCCACGCTAGTCTGATGGAGCCAGAGACTGTGGTGTTTAAGGTTACCAGTACTCTTGGCATGGTAGATAGGAGTGCATTTGTTATGTTGATACAGGTGAGTAAGGAGTGAAGTGAAGTTTGATAGCTATCCATCAAAAACTGTGCAGGAATACCAATTTACAGAATTGCTGTTGATTAATGGATGGTCAGACGGACTGATACTCAAGACTGGAATCTAGGTTCAACAAGAATGAACTAATTGAACAGAGAATGTTTACTTTTTACCTCTCGATGTTCAGAATTTTGGAATTATTGGGCTGAATTGTCACTATGATTTCTTTCTTGGCTCCCTGCTTCATCTTGAAGCAACCGTTGTCTCTTGGAATCGAGGAGAAGTTACCCTTCCCGTCGTCCTCCCGGATGTCTACATAGACTGGTACTGTGAGGCTGATGAGCTTCTCTGCTGTCATTGGACGAATGTTCATGGAAGTCTCCACCAGTTGCGGACTCTTTGGAACCACAAAGAATGCCTGCTTAAAGCAAGACACAACCTTTTGGACCTGCAGAGATACACCAAAAAAAGGGGAATTACACTTCCAAGCAATTTACTGCCTTCTCTAACCACATTTGAGACTTTTAAGAAAAAACCTGCAAGGCAACGTGTAGGGGAATGTAGATTCCTCTCCTACTTCACTTTACTGATCCAATATTAATGGGTTGTGTAAACAATAAAAAATAAATATTTCAAATAGCAAGATGTCATCTACTCGACCACTCTCCTGATGTTATACAGATCACAAGCATACCACCAAAACAGAAAGTTGTGGATATCAAATCCTTTGAAACATTCTAAGCTTACTACGAAAACAAATCTGTTACCTCAATTACTGCTATGATAAAATACAGTGTGAGAAGTCTAGACTAAAACTCAAAAGAAGGAAAAAGAAAGGAAAACGCTTTGTGTAAGTGAGGTTTGTCAAAGAGCAGTCAGATGTTGCACACATTTTACCCTATTTCTGCATGAAACCGGCAATTCATGAAAGCATTTGTTCCTAGAACACTTTTGATAGCTACTTTGAAGGTCATCACTGTCAGACCTGAAAGGTTAGCCCAGATATAAAACTGACAGAAAACCTCAAATGAAATTCCCCAGAATTTCTCTCCATGCACAAATTTTTTCATCGATGAGGGGAAAGTTCAAACTTAACATCGGAGAATACCTCCATGACAGAAAGCACTCTGGTGGTGGTAAGAGATAAGAGCACTGGAAGAGCCAGGAGGATGGGGGGGGGGGGGTGCAAGAGGCATGTGTCCTGTCCACTGGCAAGTAAGAAAAACTTAGAAAATCAGGGAAAATAAGAAGTAGAAGGGAAAACTTGGAAGAAAGACAGTAAATGATGTACGATTTCAAGCAGGTGCAGTCACTGACTTCTCAAGGAGACCTACGTCATCGTACAATATTACACGACACTACTTCTGATACGGTGTAATGGTCACACTTTCTATAAGAGATGGTATCTTGAACTGGTCGTAATTGTTGCAGTATGTATCTCTTTTTCAATAAATTACATCAATTCACACAGCGCCCACTGAACGATATTTTAGGAATCACAAAGTCACTTCACAAATCATGTTAATCATTTTGCTATCAAAATTTGACTATCAGAGCAATGACTCAGAATAAGAAAGGTGATGTCACCGACTGGTATCATCAAAGATGAGAAACTAACAAATTGTTACATACCGACGGACAAATGAGATTCTTCTTGTTCTACGTTGACAATGAATTCACTTTTTCATCCCTTTTTACCAAAGTTTCGGAATGATTTTCCCTGTTTTGTATCTCCCAAAACCAATTATTACGTAATTTTCCTTACATGAAACTTGATTATGCTAGTGCAATTGACGAACTGCTCAAACAGATGAAGAAATGCCCCCCATTTTGCATCTGATTCCCCCTCTGAAGGGAAGGGGAGAACCTCTCCCCCACGATCACATAATCCTGGATAGGCCTGGGTGGAGAATATGCATGCACTTGAGAAAAGGGTGACCATTTTTGCATTTTTACGCGGCAAGCCAGCCGTGTAATTGGGACACCTCAGCCAACTGTGGCAACGTCCTACCATGAACTTCTCACAGTCAAACTTGACAATGTTTTGCATAACGATGACCCTCTTCATGCAATTATTAACAATGCAGTGATACTCCGAAGTGGTAGGATGAGGCTGCCGTGAGCTCACACAAATACATACCTCTCTTCATTTATCCCTCAATGCATCAAACTCCACAATCTGAATTTTAAACATTTTAGATCCTGCAAACTTTGAACTATCGTTGACACTTTTATCCCACTTATCCTATTTTATCATTTTGCCACCTTTTATTCTTTTGTTTCCTTTATCTGCGTACACTTTCTGCTTCCTTACTTACTTTGTAAATTGTTCTTGTGCAATGTTGTCTGTTTAATGAGTTTATGCGAGCATTCAGTTACCCCTGTGGCGTTTAATAAAGTTGATCTTATCTTATCTAAAATTCAGGTGAATTTAAAGTAAATAATACTATCAAACTGGTAATTTGGACGACTGGCTACTCTCTCATTCTGATATATTAATAAATGAAATTGAGAATGCATGTGACTGATATTCTAAAAACTTCATAATCTAAAATGTGATTCGCTAATATAGTCTTCAGTCTAGTGATATAATCTACTTCACAATTCCCTTTATCAGGTCTGCCTGGCTGGCTTCAGTCAGCCTGTCAATCTAAGACCAAAGGGTTGCAATGGACTACTAAAAGTACATACTGTATGGAGAAAATGTGGATTTACCACTGAAGATGATTTTTCACTATCATCTTCACTGAACTGGGCAAAACTTTCCTCTATTTGTCCATTCCTCCACTTGGAAGTTTTGTTTTTGCTTTTTTTATTTAAAAAAAAAATCTCTTTCACAGTGATACATTGCAGCATGGGAAATCTGTTATATCACACAGGCACAACTAATCGAGAAGCCTTTGCACTTCTTGGTCATATTGACTGCCTGACAAGAAACGTCACCATAGTTTAAGACATGTATGTAACCTTAATGTCCACACCACTTTGAAGTCAGTCTACCATAAAATGCAATCTAAGGTAAAAAAAGAATTATTGTAGTAATTGACTTGGAGTTTGCATGACATTTTGTAACCTTCAGTCAACTGGAAACATTTTTGACCAGAATTGCCTTTATTCAAACAGCAATGTCTCGAGTTATATACAAGATATTTGTGTGGGATTTGGAATGCCAACAGTGAACCAAACAAAAAAAAAAACATCTCTTTCATTCAAGAGTGCCTTAATTTGTTACTGCTACATTCCTTTTAAGCTGTACAGGCACACTAGTGTGGTTGAAAGGCAATTTTGAGAATACGGAACACCGCATCTCCGAAGGGAAGCGAGTCCAACTTACAGCTTCTGGATTTTCACATCTGAAGACATGGCATTGGAAAAGTTGGCTCTCTTTGGACCCGTGGCTACACGTGAAAGCAAAGCAGTCAGATTCTGGGCTGCCGTCATTCCCACGGCAGAAGTACAAAATTTTGGTGATGCGGAAATGAGATATCTCGGAGCGGCCGTCTGTCTCCATCAATCTGCAGAGAATTTCGACAGAGAAGTGGAGCGTTACATCTTCACGGAGGTGAGATTCACTGTAATAGTAACTATCCTTAACATATGTTGATGCGACTTGACACTGACATGTTACAGAAAAAAAAATCACGTCAACTACCGTTTCTTAATTTTGCATCTTTTTATCGAAGCAAGGTGTTGGTCTATTCTATCTACAAAAGAGAGCTCTATAAAGAGAAGCTGTCCTGAAAAACCAAACAGAAAGGAAGAAAATTTGATTACAAATACTGCAAATTGGACATAAACCTGGGGAGAATTTCAAAATCTGGAGAACAAAAACAAAAGACAATGAAACTTAACAATTTTATGAGGACATGTGGAACTGGGCAGGTGCAGTTTGTAATCAGAAAACTGTACAGGGAATTATTTAGTGTTCAAAATTGCATAGCAGTTTGGGGGTTTCTTCTGTATTCTGACGCATAATCAGAGAAGACCGTACTGTTGCGTGTACAAAAACTGCTAAACAATATTCAAATTGTGTAGCAATTTTATCATTTTATGTGGCAAAATGAGACGGGAATACCGGACAAATTCATTCACTGCGATATGTCGGCGTCCTTACCTCACGGATCCTTGAGATGTCCTTGGCACGGAGAATATGATCTTTATTGCTGTCTGGCTCTCCTGCTCTCGCAGGATGGACATGTTACGGGCCACCTCCATGTCGCTTTTGGGGGCATTGAGGGTGGCGGAGCCCAGGTAGATGATGCCGCTGAATATGGTGCTGTTCATCTCCAAGGGGGCTATCGTCAGGTTGCCGACTGCTCGGTTGGATTTTCTCTCCTCTGAGTGGCAAACAAAATTTTAGGAGCAATGAATTTGGCGTACCGATGGCAAAAAAAGTGAGTTGTTGAAATCCTCCCAGACAATACACAAAAAGCTGTAATGTAAATTACATTTTATACGAAGTGGAAACCGCATCCATTTTAGTGGATAAACAGTCTTTCCAGACTATTTTCTCCTTTGTTCCTATGTCAGGCGGAATGGAATGCATCCTCATCCAGAGATGCAGTCCCGAATTTGAATGTACCATACACATGCATCATAATGCCAGATATTCCGGCTGTTCATATTCTTCTGTGCTGACAGACGGACTGAGCCACCTTCACAAATGTTTCAACAAGGACAGTCCATCTCTCATACCAACCCTGAGTTACAACCAATTTTTGGGAGTTACTGCACACAGACAATTTTATTAAAACACCCAAGAACTGCAGATCAATTTAAGGTACATGACGCAGCACAGACCACGGTATGACCTTTGACATGACACACGCAAACAAGGATATGGGCATTTCAGAAGCTGTTGACATTTGACAACTTGACAGTCTTGTTAAGTACTATAACATACTTCAAACGTTTGTCTTCAAATGGATTCTGCAATACGTAACAAGCTTTTGTGAAGCCTCCGAAATAAAGTTTCAGATTTTGAAAGGAGTACACCATTGAAGTGATCTTAAAATTTTACTACACACAGAAGGAACAAAAGAAAAAATATGTCATCTTAAATTTGTTACTGTACATCAGATGTGCAAATAATACCGAAATCTGTAATTTTATGACTTTCTGTGCAAAATTAAATTTGAAATGTAGCCTGGATATCAATCTGAATGTCATTATGTACAAGCTCTCTTAGATAAGTCTTGAAAGCAAAGCAACTTTCATGCACAACTAACACGCAAAATGTGGGCTTGCCTTTCAAAAAAAAAAAGGCACTATACTAAAAAGAAACAAATGTCATAAAATACAATTATTACGAATTTTACGACCTTACTTTTCTATGTTGCAGTGCCACGATATGTATTGTTGTGTACAATGCAAAGGAAGTGCCAGCTTTCATAGTATTTTTTCGGCATATTTTACATAAAATCGGGATTTTGCTTTTGAGGAATTTTCACTGATTTGTTGCTTTTCACTGTTATTTTTGTCAGCAGAATACATCCACCCAACGTCGTATACAGTATATGTAGAAATGTGTGACAGATCCACCTTATATGGAATAAAAATTACTTATAATCTCCCCAAAGATGAACAAGAGCCCAAAGGCCTTTTGGTTCCTTGCATCAACATGCTTTAACTTTAAAGGGAAATAGGTCGTTTAGAATATATCAACAGGGCATACAAAGAGAATAACTTTAATCTTTGTACAACCATTCACTCTCAACATCTGCAAAGGATTCATTCCCTCAAAACTATATGCATGTGATGAGTAATGGAAAATGCATTTTGGGTGAACAAGTTATTCTCCAGCAAAAAATAACTGAATTTCAATATGTGAGAAACTTATTTCTTGAAAAGAAGATTGGTCCTTCCTTATTTTGAATAATCTATCCTTCTATGTCCATAAACATTGGTTTTAAAAGTATGGTTGTTTTCTGTCAAACAAACAACTTATATCCCTTTAAACCCAGCCTGAGATAAGGTGGTCAGAAATTGTGGGCAGTGGTAAAAATCAAGATTATTTAGCAGCCTTCCTATCATTTATCAAAGTTTGCTGATATCATAGAGTATTTTTGGGGGTGGGGAGAGAGGGGGGCAATGATCAATTGAGCTTAACCAGGCTCTGATGATGTGGATGGAAATTCCCATTTACTAAAGAAAAGTGCGACACAGTAGTATGGTGTGTGTACCTTCTATGCAGAAACAATGACACACCAACTTGCATACCTGTTCATATACACTATTAAAGTGTGTATTCAGCACAACCTCTTCTGCTGCACAAGTACAGTACTTTCATGTGTTTTCACTAAAATGTCAATAACTTGACTTGGGAGCATCATGGGAGGGTAGTATAACTGGATTTTTGATTTGTCTTAACAAGACCTATCCACACAACACAGAAAAGTCACAAAGGTCAAAGTGGGGTCAAAGTAGGTTTGTGAATGCATAAATGCACATTTCAAGCAGTGTTTGCGTTTTAAGCAAACACTTGGAATTCATATGACAACTTTCAGTTTTTATTTACGCCAGAATACAAATTTTGGTCATAACTTTTTAAATTTTGAGTGTAAATTAAAAGAACTGAAGTAAAGAAAATGGTAAGTCTGCACTAAGGGTATGCCAGTGAGTCATAATCTTGTCATATTTCATTAAATTTTGCAATCTGTCATAATGAATATCAAGAGGAGAGTACTGTACGGAGGAAAGTACCGTCATAACTCCCTTGGATTTTTCCTGACGTAAACATGTGCCAGCAAGTTGTAAAAAGTGACCATTCTAGCGTAAAATGCAAAAATGTAAAAGGGTGACCATTCTCACTGAAGTCCTTCTCATTTGTTTGGGTTCACTTTTTAAAGGATTTTCATCTGTGGGGTCCCACTCCTACACAAACAAAACAGAAAGACCTTAAGAAAGCATCTGTGTGCACAAGTCATTTTCTTCAAATGATTTGTTGTCAATCAAATCCAACAAGGATTTTGCACCTACACAAATAACCGTATTGATACCATGTAACTTCACAAACATGTGAGACATGGTTACCACTTTTTTCCTACACCCATGAACTTCTCAGATTATTTCTCCGAGTGGATTACAGTTGACACTGAAGCTGCACCTGATGAAATCTCACCTTTTGATCGAGGCTCCCAGGGATCAGAGTTGCTGCCCTGGGAGGGTTCATCACCCTCCGGAGAGTCGAGGTGAACGTGAGAATTCAGCACCTTGCTCTCGAGGTTTTGCATCTGCTGTCTGGACGGTGAGAGCTGCTGAGGATCCTGCTCTCCGTCGGATGGGTCCGTCTTGGAGTAGGACGAGGAGGATGAGGAAGAGGCATAGCTACCATTCGAGGACATGGTATCTGTGCAGCTGTCATCTACCTCGCTGGCGGTCCGTTCATCGAGCACCTCCTCCAGGTGGTGCTGGAGCTCCTCCATGTTGCCATTCCCGGCGATCTTGAGCCCCTCCTCGGACTGGACGGATCCGGCTCCCCCACTACTGGCCATGTCCGACGGGCCCTCCGAGGGGGGCACTAACACAAACTCGTCAGTCACCGACAACGAATCTTGGCTGACTTTATCTTCCATGACCTCCTGTCACGTCCAAGTCCAGCTGATGCCTGGTTTTAGAGTGATGACGTTGACAGGGACATCAGAAGTGTTCGTAATCTGACAAATGTGAAGCAAAATTGTCAGGATGTTTCTGTGGACATAGAAAAGAGGTGAAAAGATAAAAAATATTCTGATTAAATGAAGAGGGATGACATCAGGATGTGTTGCAAGACAAGTTTTCCAAACAAAGATATGACTTTTTGCATACAGATAGATAAAATTGATGGTAATTCATCGACATACACTTAAGAGTATTAAGGGTTCTTTGGGTACTTAATGGAAGTAAAGGAATCAGGAAGCTTCAGTCTATTTCTTGTGTTTTGTGCAAATGATTTTAACAGTGAAATCTGGCATATTCACCAAGAGACAATATCCAATTTACCAGGAATTTCAGCAACTTTCTTTTCTTGAGATACCATTTCTACAAGCTTTCCAAACTGTGACATCTACTGACCTCAACATGACCTTTGACCTCCCCTAAACTTGCTGCAGGTCCTTTACTTATCAAGTGTTACCAATGTTTACAGTTTGAAGTTCCAGCAATTTTCAGTTGCTGAGATGTCTTGTTTAAGGTTTTCAGAGTTTTCTCGATTGTGACCCCAAATGACTTTTGACATACCTGGAAAAAAATTATTAATGAAAAATTTGTATGTTGGTAGTCATCAATGGACTATCAACATACAAACTTTAAAGTTCAAACATCTTTTGCTCATTGAGACATCGTGTTTACACGGTTTTCAAACTATGACCTCTGCTGGCCTTACATGACCTTTGACCTCCCCAAAACTTGACTGAGCTCATCCACTTTTCAAGTGGTACCAATGTTTAAAGTTCAAGTTCCAAAAACTATCAGCTGCTGAGATACATTTTCCTTTTAGGTTTTTATACTTTCTCCTCTGTTGACCTCACATGACCTTTGATCTACCTGAAAAAGAATAGGATCATCTACTAACCATGGACTACCTATGCAACTGTATTTATGTCTCTTTAAAACAATGAGAAATAAAACACTGCATAGATCTTGATGAGCAACTGAGCCAACCAAGAATGCAATCAAATGATGCATTCTTGGTTGCAATATATATTGGCAATATATGGGTTTAATGGTTCTCAACCATTAAACCCATACATTGCCACAACTACCGAACAAGCATATATGGCTATGCACAACACAAAAGTCACTTCAATGTTTGATAAGGGATCTGTTATAAGCTTCCTGAAGACAACACAGTACACATAAAAAAAAAAAATCATCCTCTGGCTCAAAAGATGAGTTGCTGAAATGTGGGTCACAGGTCACCCATTGCTACTTTGGCATTTCATTATATTTATGCAGGCTCGCATCGGGATAATTGCAATCAGTGACTGCAATTGATTACAATCGGTTACATTTTTTTAAAGTGATCGTAATCGACCACATTCGTGAAAATTAAGAAGTAATTGTCATCGTATTTCATGGCAATGGGGTTTAATTACGCTTACATCCAAATTGATGAAAAAAAAACAACAAAAGAGTCAAAAGTTATTAAATACTTGTGCTGTAGTAACAACAGTTTAGTTTCCTGCTGCCTCCAGCAAGACAGCCTGCGTGAGAAGTGTGGGGATGTTCAATGATCTAGATTTTGGTATATTTGACAGTCAGTTGTTGGTACTATCAGAAAGTCATTTTTACTACTTGCACAGTTTGCTGCGCTCAGCCACCCTCAACCTGAAATATCCTTGCTACACAACTAACACTCAATAAAACAATAGCAGCCAACCTGACCAAATCCACTATCTACTGTATACATCAAAATAAGTTTAATTCAATAGCTGCCCTGATAAAGACTTCCACAATCATTGAGAGTGGATATAAGATTTCTGATTTATTGCTGTAAATTTAACATGGCAGTAACTGACCATGCTTCTGCATGTGGGGCCGTATTTTTTTTTATTGGGGTACTATTTGATAAGCAGTATTTTCATTTACTTGACAGGTTGTCCACCTAAAGCTCCCATTCTCGAGCACTGCTTTATCATGCATGTGCTAAGTCATAAAAGTGTATTGGAAATCAGAATGTTAGGTTACCTCACTCTGTATGTCCTCTCTTTGTATAATTTTATTGTGGTCTAGAGACAGATATGCAATAGAAGATGTAGTAACGAAAAATGTAATCATGATTGCAATCATGATTACAGTACATTGCAATGTAATTCCAATTGTAGCCAAGTACCTTTATTTTAGCTGTAATGATACTTGTAAAATGGCCTACAATTTCTTGTAACCATGGTTACTGTACATTAAGATGTAATTGCACAGTGCCTGCATTAATGATTAGAAATTATTACATTTATGGTATTTATGGTTAAAAGTTATTGCATTTACAGTATGATGGGCATTGTACATTTATGGTTGTTACTACACAGGTTATACGCACATACATGTTGCCCTTGTTGTAGGCATAAACTGTACTGTGCAGCTGCAAGACACTAGTGAACTGAACAAAACAGCCTGCTGCAATTAGTACCCATAGGCATAGTGCTCCACTGTATGTATCACAATTGAAAATTTGGTAAAATGAATTTGATTTTTGCACTTCAGCCTTTAGGCAGCTGCTTGTTTCACCCCCTTGCACGTTTGCCCCCAAACTACCAGTTCTTCCAGACTTCCACTTTTGAGGCAAACTTGGGGGGTGAATTGACCGATAATCAGTCTACAGTACTCAGTAGTGCTGCACAGGAATCAGGTCAATTACGCTGAAATCTTTGCGGGGGGGGGGGGGGATAAATCCCCCGCTAACTGCAAACTTTACAATCTGGGGTCAGCATTACAATAGCCTAGCCTATATACTTACCCTGCCCAAGTAAGTGTCTTAGGCCTAACAGTAAGTTAGTAACACTACTAACACTACAGTTCTTCCTTGAACTTGAGCCTAGGAAGTACTGATACGCGTAGCCTAGTCGTGATTACTGAGGGTAGAATAATGTTTGGTAAATTTATGGCAATTGTTTTATTATGTAACCAAGTGACTCATCATTGGTCTTATTTTTTAATTAAAAAATGTAGGCTACAACATTAGCGGTGAAAGGGTGAATGCAGAATAGCCTACACTACACTACAGTAACTTAGGCTTCCTTGCCCCATTAAATTTTAGGCTAAGCTTTAACAAAAAAACACAACCCAAACCATCCACATGAGTTTTCTGAAATACAAAATGTGAATCATCCTGTCTTCGTTGTAGCAAGTACGTATTTGATCGATCTTTACCTGATTTAGGGAATTACTTATCCTGGAAGCTCCCTTCTTACACAAAACTTGTAACAAGTTAATGAAACAACAGTACACTATACTGAACAGTGTACACTCAGTAAAGTGTAAATAGGAGGTATATGGCGCAAGGTAATAAGTTAGATCTTGATGACACTCATAGCTATACTACTGTACGTTGTGGCTGCTGTGCACAGTACATAAACAACACGGTTCACAATACAGCACCCGAGCTGACCCCGCATGGGAACGATGGCGCTATGTTAGAAATTGCACAGCCTATATTTGTTTGCTCGATCTCCCGCCGCGCCGGCCTCTAGCTCTAGCTAGCTAGCTCTAGTTACAAATTTACAGTCTGGGCGATTCAAAAGGGCGAGTGCCTAACATTCACTGGGTAAAATGTTTAGTTTGGTAACTTTTACAGCGACGGAACGGATCTGTGTACATAAATGACACCAATCAAGCGCTTTAAATAAACAAGTTACAATGACCTTTGAATTTAGGCCTAGTCTGGAACCAATTATGTGACAAAGTGAGGGGTCTGCTCGGACCAGAATTTAGAAGGAGTCAATGGCGTCAATTGTTATCGAGAGTTTGAATTGACGGATTACTCGGTAAGTTCTGTAACACTAACTTATAATATCGGCTACGAAATAAACCGATTTTGGCTTGCTCAGTCTAGGCCTCGTCAGGAAAGAGACAAGAATGTCAATGGCATTATAAAAACAGCTTGAAAGAGCAGACATTCCGAAACCTCGGCCCCATATCAATAACAATCAGAATTTTCCACACTGCCGAAATTATATCATACCCAGGCATGATGTTAGGTGCCTTATTTTTGAAGAATTCCAGTGAAAGTGATACTGATAGGGGCAGTATTACTGTATTAGAACTTAGGGATCACCTTAAAGGCTGTAATGCATCACCCCAGACAGTTTCAATCCTCCCAACTACCCACCTCTAGTCCCTCCCTCAGCCTGTCTTACATTCCACCACATGTGTAATCAAAACAATGGATCCCTGTGTACGCTGTGTAGTACGAGCTGTTCTGCATCTTTCGAATTTGCTGGCAATCTAAGAGTACTGTAACTTAGAACCAGTTGAGAATTTTCCTTTCAGGGAGGTAAAAATATAGCTGAGGGTGATGCAATACAGCCTTTAAAGGAGAAGGAGACCCTGGGAATATATTTGTGAAAATGAAGCAGAATTGTTGGACAAGCATCTTCCCAAAGTTTCATTCAGAATTATTTTTTCCTATTCAAGTTACACACTTTTGAAATTCAGAATAGGGTGCTGCCATCTTTGCCTAAGTTGAAACTTGAGTATAAGTCGAATTATGATGTCATGTGACCACCGATAGTGGGAATTTGAATATATTTCTGTGTTTTCTTTACCTATACTTTCCAGAAAATGGCACACAGATTGTGTTAAATCAGGTGTATCATGCAATAGGCCTAAATCTGATTTTTAATCTAGATCAATCTATGCATAACTGTTGAAAATACTGTACATTGGCAATGAAATATTCAGTAAAACAACCAAAAGGCAGTCAATCACATGTGGTCACATGCTGTCAATCACATGTGGACATTATGTCCTCACAATCTCAGAATAACAGGGTTATTTTTATGAACATGTACAGCATTCCAAGAAAGTAAACCACATGTTTCCCCATATATGTTAGCTTCTCAACATTGTCAAAAGTCTTGACTTTACTTCTCGTTAAACGGTAGGTTAGAGACAAGGAATGGGCCAGGAGTTGAACCACTTCCCACAGGAATAACTGTTGGCTGTATCTATGCAGCCTGCAGCATTCAAGCATACTCTTTCGTACATTGATGTCGCTGACGTTACACGAGCTGTCATCTGGGCAACTTTATGTTGGAAAATCATCAAGATCTTGTAATTCTCATCCCATCTTTCTCTCTTTAGTGTATATCATGATGTTGCCAAATATCAGTATTGCTTAAGCAAGGTAGGTGTGTACGTTATGCCGCAAATAAGCACTTCAAGAACAAAAATGGTATGACATAATGAAACAAAGCCATTCATGAATTAGCATCTACATGGAGGGTACAGTATACTAATTCAGTTTGGTATGATGCATGTCAGATGTCCCTCCTCGTAAGAAAAAGTTTCGAAGAGTTAGAGGTCCTAGCAGATGCTGCATGGTGCCGCGAATGTCTGAAATATGTGTGTGAAATTTTTTTCTCACATTTTCTGATTGATCAGATCTAATCTTTATCATTATTTTTTCTTCCTTGCCGATGGCAGGCAAGGAATCTATGCAATGGTGATGTTGTGTGTGTGTGCGTGCGTATGTGTGTGTGTATGTGACGCTTTGCTTGTAAACACGATATCTCAAGAAGTGTAACCATGTCTGATCTCATTCTTTGTGTGTGGGTTGGTCATACTGAGTAGATGATCCCTATTGTTTTTGGTGGAGGTCAAAGGTCATTTGAGGTCACCAGAGGTCAAAATATGAAAACCTTGTAAACATGATATCTTAAGAACGGTAACTGTGACTGATGTCACACCTGGTGTGTAGGTTGGTCCTAGTGAGTAGATGATCTCTATTGTTTTTTGGTGGAGGTCAAAGGTCATTTGAGGTCACCAGAGGTCAGATTGTGAAAACATTGTAAACACAATATCTCCAACAGGGTAACAGTGACTGATGTCATACTGTACTTGGTGTGTTGCTTGGTCATACTGATCAGATGATCACTATCATCTTTGGTGAGGGGCAAAGGTCATGTGAGGTCACCAGAGTAAACACAATAACACAACCGTGTAAACTCAATATCTCTAGAAGGGTAACCATGACATATATAATACTTGGTGTTGATTGGTACTAATGAGCCGAAGATCTCTATCGTTTTTGGTTGAGGTCAAGGGTCGGTTGAGGTCACCAGAGGTCAAACTGTAAAAATGTGTAAACAATATCTCCAGAAGTCTAACCTTGACTGATGTCATACTTGATGTGTAGATTACATACTAAGTAGAAGACTCCTTATGTTTGTGGTGGAAGTCAAAGGGCGTTTGAGGTCACCCAAGGTCAAACCTTGCTAACACATTAACTCCAGAAGGGTAATGTTGACTGATGTCATACTTAATGTGTGGGTTGGCCATACTGGGTAGGTGATCCCTATTGCTTTTGGTGGACATCAAATGTCATTTGAGGTCACCAAAGTAAAGGTCATTTTAGGTTAAAGGCTTATTAATGTGGTGTGTCAAGAACAATACCTGCAGTTGATCTCATACTTGTCGTGTGGATAATTCATGTTATTTATAATATAACCATGTAGCAAGGAATCACAAAGCCTTTTGGCTTTCTGGTTAGAGAGAAAAATACCATTGGGGAAAGAAAAAAAAAAAGCTATGTACTGTATTCATGCAGATAATCCTTCGAGAAGCACATACCCATTTTGGTGACAACACAGCACACAGGTAGCACCCCAGTATGCATGAAGGGAGATCTTGCCTAACACTTAGAGCTATATTATCCGTGGTGTGTACAGAAGGGCGGGCAAAGGGTTTAAGTGTATGGCAAGCAGTAATGGCTCCTTCTATGCAGAGCACCACCATCTGATGGCATGAATATTTTTTTTAAAAATAAAAATGCCTCTAAGATTGCAGGAAATGACAGTTCCCAATCTTTCTGGCCTTCTGTAAAGGGAAGGTGGGGGCGTGAAACATATCTCCCCTGCACGTGTTGAACTGGGGGGTTTTGTCCCCTTCCGTACTTCCTTTCCCCTAGGGTAGTTTTATTTTGCATGCATACAGTAATACTAAAGGGAAAAAAAGTCAGTATTTATGAAAATCAAGAAACTATTACCAAGATATTGAGGATTGATTGTCTACCAGATGATGTACCAATTGGCTAGTATCTGAAATGATTTCTATCCATGATACAAATCCTTTGGGTTTGTGGAACATGTATTCTGTAGATGGCACCTCTTTTAACATATATTTTGTTGTTACCTACCCACAGATGGCTCCCTTCTACTGTAAGAAAGGATCTGTGAAGAACGTGGCTGTCATCGGTGCCGGAGTGGCCGGTCTGGCATCGATAAAAGCATGTTTAGAGGAGGATCTTAAGCCAGTGTGCTTTGAGAGAAGTTGCTATATAGGTACAGGACTTCAGTCAGTGTATAAAATTATCCTTTTGTACTTTGAAAAGTGGTCATCAGCCTCCTGAATACACACATACACGTATAGTTCGGCCCATGTTTCTGAATTAGGCCTACATGTGAAAGGCCTGCATGTGTGTTTTTTTTTCGAGGAACATCGCATAGACACCTCTTTTTGGTTCCTTGCGCCAGCAAAGGAACCTATGCAGTCAGGTTGGCGTGTGTGTGTGTGTGCGTGTGTGTGTGTGTGCATCTGTGACACTTGCTTAGGTTCGCTCTAACTCAATAGGGGAAAGTCAGATAGAAGTCAAACTTGGTATGTAGGTTCGCCATATTGAGAAGGTGTGCCCTATCGTTTTTGGTGGAGGTCAAAGGTCATCTGGGGGAACTGGGGGCAAAAGTCTGTTTTGCTTGGGTACGCTTTAACTCAATAGGGGAAAGTCAGATGAAAGTCAAACTTGGTATGTAGGTTTTCCATATTGAGAAGGTGTGCCCTATTGTTTTTGGTGGAGGTCAAAGGTCATCTGGGAGAACTGGATGCAAAAGTCTGTTTTGCTTGGGTACACTGTAACTCAATGGGAGAAAGTCAGATGAAAGTCAAACTTAGTATGTAGCTTTGCCATATTGAGAAGGTGTGCCCTGTTGTTTTTGGTGGAGGTCAAAGGTCATCTGGGGGAACTGGGGGCATAAGTCTGAAAACCTTGTTATGCTATGGATGCTCATATGTTCCATCAGTCCCCCTCCAGTGCATCATGGAAGTACTGCTTGAGTTAGCAGTTTCTTGATCCAATGAAGAAGCAGCAGTGTGCTGTTTGCAGTACTGTAGGTGGTCACACCAGACAAGTTTTGGCTGGATCAGTTTACCTCCTCGTGCGTGAGTGCTAATGTGTTCATTCATGTAAGTGTGTTTTCAATTAGTGAAGCGGGCAGAACACAATGAAAGAAAATAAGTCAGTCGGTGTTCTTACCAGTTTAAACTAGACCCCAGGAGTTCCCTCCAGGGCATGTTGTCAGTTTGATGGACTTTAATGGGGCAATAGATGTGATAAGCCTTATTGCAATTTGCAGAGATTCACAGCTGTTTGTGTTTTGTAAAATGAATGAGATATTGCTGTATATTGCAGTTCTAAATCAACATCTTCAATTCAGTGCATTAATTGAAATGGCCTTTGTGATATTTATGAATTCAGGCATATCATTTTACAGTATGTGTATTTCAAGTACAAGGAACCATAGTGCCCATAGTCTGTTGTGAAATCATGCAAAATACTTCTTCTCTTACAGATTGCATGTATTACACTGTTTATGGTCACATTAGTTCTATGGAAGTGGGTGCATGTTTGTCATGTTTGGGGTCCAATGTCTGAAATGGGCCATTTTATAAAAGCATGAAATATGTTTTTCTCTCTACAGATTTTTTGTTACAAAAGTGAGAGTTCATGGTCAGAAATGGACCATATGGGCTATTGTACAAAATAATGCAATATGCTCCCTTTTACTTCATAATTAACATTATATGCTCTCCATCTGTGCAAGGAATCACAGTGCCCTTGGGCTCTTGTTGCTATTCAGAGTCACTGGCAAACTGATCTTGGGGCTTAAAAGTGTGGTGTAGTTGAGTATTTTCAACAGGTGTGCTTTGTTTCCAACTCACTCCTGTGATATCGTGATATCATTTGACAATTGAGGGAAAAGTGGCCCTGATATCATTTTTGAAAATTTTATATCTCAACAACACCATTTGTTTAGTCCGTCACCAAACATAAAGACTCATGAATACAGAGACCTTGTATGTTAGATTATACAAGTCTGTTTTTCTTTGCAGTACTTCAGAAAAATGATACATACCTAAAACCTGCTTCAAAGGTTGTAATCTTTGCTTATCACATTGCTTGAAATACAGCTCTCCAGTTTCTGTTTTGCTTTTTATTTCGCACTGAACTATCTACGCACTAATGTTTTCCTTTCTTTGTTTCCAGGGGGATTATGGTCTCCTCGCGAGACCAACTACAAGACAGGAGCATTTGTGTACTCATCTTTGATTTTCAACACCTCCAAGGAGATGACCTGTTTCAGCGACTTCCCTTACCCAAAATCTTACCCTCTGTTCATCCGACCGCCCCAGCAGTACAAATATCTGCAAAGCTATGCAGATCACTTCGGTCTCTGCGGCTACATCAAGTTCAACACAAATGTGCTGCAGATTTCTCCGACTTCAGAGCAGGAAAACGGTGAAGTCGTGCAAAAGTGGAAAGTTAGATGGCAAAGGACAGATCGACCAGGTACCACAGAGACGGAAGAGTCCGTATTCGATGCTGTGCTGATCTGTAGTGGTAACACGACGGAGTGCACCATGGCTACTTTCTCTGACCAGGAGAAATTCAACGGTAGGATTCTGCATTCCTGCGACTTTCGGGAAGGATATCAACATAAGGACAAGAAAGTTCTCGTCATTGGTAAATATATGTTTTTTTTTTTGATGCAAGTGTCCTAATAAGGGTAAATGAATACCTGGCTTTTAGTATTTAATTACATATATTTAAAGGGGCTCATTTAGTTGATTTTTGGTTCCTTGTGTCAGCAAACCTATGCAGTCAGGTTGGCGTGTGTGTGTGTGTGACACTTGCTTAGGTACACTTTAACTCAATAGGGGAATGTCAGATAAAAGTCAAACTTGGTATGTAGGTTTACCATATTGAGAAGGTGTGCCCTATCGTTTTTGGTGGAGGTCAAAGGTCATCTGGGGGAACTGGGGCAAAAGTCTGTTTTGCTTGGGTATGTTGTAACTCAGTAGAGGAAAGTCAGGTGAAAGTCAAACGTGGTATGTAGGTTCGTTATATTGAGAAGGTGTGCCCTATCGTTTTTGGTGGAGGTCAAAGGTCATCTGGGGGAACTGGGGCAAAAGTCTGTTTTGCTTGGGTACGCTGTAACTCAATGGGGGAAAGTCAGATGAAAGTCAAACTTGGTATGTAGGTTTGCCATATTGAGAAGGTGTGCCCTATTGTTTTTGGTAGAGGTCAAAGGTCATCTGGGGGAACTGGGGGCATAAGTCTGAAAACCTTGTGATGCTGTGGATGCTCATATGTTCCATCAGTCCCCCTCCAGTGCATCATGGAAGTACTGCTTGAGTCAGCAGTTTTTTGATCCAATGAAAAAGCAGCAGTGCTGTTTGCAGTACTGTAGGTGGTCATACCAGACAAGTTTTGGCTGGATCAGTTTACCTCCTCGTGCCTGATTGGTAATGTGTTCATTCATGTAAGTGTGTTTTCAATTAGTGATATGGACAGGTAACAATGAAAGAAAGTCAGTTTAAACTAGACCCCAGGAGTTCCCTCCAGGGCATGCTATCAGTTTGGTGGACTTCAAAGCGGCATAGATGTGATAAGCCTTATTGCAATTTGCAGAGCCCCTTCTTTAAATGAGAGATTCACAGCTGTTTTTGTTTTGTAAAATGAATGGGATATTGCTGCATATTTCAGAAATCAACATCTTCAATTCATTGCATAAATTGAAATGGCTTTTTTGATATTTAGGAACTCAGGCATATCATTTTACAGTATGTATATATTTCAAGTGCAAGGAAACTTAGTGCTCATAGGCTGTTGTGAAATCATGCAAAATACTTCTTCTCTAACAGATTGTTTGTAACACTGTTGAAGGTTGGTCACGTTAGTGCTGTGGAAGTGGTTCCATGTTGGTGCATGTTTGTCATGTTTGGGGTCCAATGTCTGAAATGGGCCATTTTATAAAAGCATGAAATATGTTTCTGTCTCTACAGATTTTATGTTACTGTGAGGGTTCATGGTCTGAAATGGGCCATATGGGCTATTGTACAAAATAATGCACTATGCTCCCTTTTACTTCATAATTTACATTATGCTCTCCATCTGTGCAAGGAACCACAGTGCACTTGGGCCCTTGGTCATTAGTTTCGATGAAAGAGCAACTTATTCGATCGTGATGGCGTGTGTGTGTATGTATGTATGTATGTGTGTATGTGTGTATGTGTGTATGTATGTATGTATGTGTGGGTGTATGTATGTGTGTGTGTGTTTGTGACACTAAGTTTGTGTGCACGATTTCTCCAGATAGGAATGTTGGATGATGTTGATACTTAGTGTGTAGGTTTGCCATATTGAGAGGAAGAACCCTATTGTTTTTGGTGGAGGTCAAAGGTCATCTGGGGTCACTAGAGGTCAAATAGTGAAAATTTTGTGTGCACGATATCTCCAGTTACAAGTGATGGATGATGTTGATACTTAATATGTAGGTTTGTCATATTAAGAGGAAGAACCCTATTGTTTTTGGTGGAGGTCAGAGGTCATCTGGGGTCACTAGAGGTCAAATAGTGAAAATCTTGTGTGCACAATATCTCCAGTTAGGAATGATGGATGCTGTTGATACTTGGTACGTAGATTCGTCATATTGAGAGAAAGAACCCTATTGTTTTTGGTAGAGGTCAAAGGTCATCTGGGGTCACTAGAGGTCAAATAGTGAAAATCTTGTGTGCACAATATCTCCAGACAGGAATGTTGGATGCTGTTGATAGTTGGTTTGTAGGTTTGCCATATTGAGAGGAAGAACCCTATTGTTTTTAGTAGAGGTCAAAGGTCATCTGGGGTCACCAGAGGTCAAATAGTGAAAATCTTGTGTGCACGATATCTCCAGTGAGGAATGATGGATGATGTTGATACTTGGTATGTGGGTTTTTCATATTCAGAGGAAAAACCCTATTGTTTTTGGTGGAGGTCAAAGGTCATCAGGGGTCACCAGAGGTCAAATAGTGAAAATTTTGTGTGCACAATATCTCCAGATAGGAATGTTGGATGCTGTTGATAGTTGGTATGTAGATTTGCCATATTAAGAGGAAGAACCCCATTGTTTTTGGTAGAGGTCAAAGGTCATCTGGGGTCACTAGAGGTCAAATAGTGAAAATTTCGTGCATGCAATACCTCCAGGTAGGATTCATCATTGGTGCGTAGGTTTCGCATATTGAGAGGAAAAACCCCATTGTTTTTTGCGGAGGTCAAAGGTCATCTGGGGTCACCAGAGGTCAAATAGTTAAAACCTTGTGCACATGATATCTCCAGATGGGAGTGATGGATACTCTTGTGCTAAATGCAAGGCATTTTAACATATGGTATGAAACCTCCTCCTCTTGAAATATGACAGGCACAAGGTTTCCAGTGTTTTCCCAGTGTTTCACCTCAGGTGATGACCTCAAATCTTTGCACCAAAAATAAATCCTTGATTCTTAGCATTAGAGTTATATTTGAGAAACAAGCTTAATAAAGAAACTGTAATGAGTACATTGAAACTACAATGCATTTTTGCATTCTGGTTTTTATTTTGTGCCAAATATGAAGGAAATGTTGCATGCCAGTAGTTCCCACTGGTGTCATTAGTTATGAATCAAGACAATTAGGTTTAGTTCACCCAACCTGTTGCAATATCGAGAAACAGTCACGCTGGAATGACATACATGGAAAACTCGCTTCACCGTTCTTCAGTGGATGGATGAACATTGTGCTGTAGCCAGAGAGTGTGGAAGTCACTTTAATAGTGGTGTGTTTAATCACACATTATACATCAGTGCCAGGCTGCACAAGTTTTGCCATGTTGTGTGATGGAATCTCACATCATTTGTGTTGTGGTCATAAGTTGTTTCATTTATACAGCACTTGGCTAGTGGTACAAATTCCCTCCATGAATCATGATAAATCTCTTCCATGCCATGAAGAGATATTAGTTATGTGCTATCAGTAATTCTTGTCACAAGCATGTGTAGTGATCATGTGTGTGTCGCACAACAATGACTTGAGATGTACAGTAAGTTCCAAGTAGTGGCATTTTTTGTTTTGCATAAATCTGATTAAGGTCCTTGTAAGCCAAACAATGTTTGATCAAATTCTCACAAATTCTGCTTTTCAGGAGCGTCAAATTCCGCCGGAGATGTAGCAGTGGAATGCGGCAGGTTCGCCCGTCAGGTAATTTTCCATGTTCCTTTATGCAGCGACCTGTCCATGAACATACTGAATTCTAGTCATGTTTTTTCATACCAAACTTAGACAGAAGAAGAGGCAAAAGTGACAAGACAAAAGTGCGGTAGCTTTTGTGTGTCGTTATCAACCTCATCACCTTAGGTGATTTTCATCACCCCACCCTGATTTTATCCCACTCAGGTAGCAGACAAGTCACATGGTCATTAGGCATCACATGTCTACAGTAGGTTTGGTTGAGCTGTATTTCGTTTAAAGCCAGGGATTCTTGGTTGTCATGCCCACAGGCAAAAGTGTGTTACAATTAATGAGGGAAAAAATGTTTTGTGATTAATTTAGCAGAAATAAAAAAAAATTAAATTTTCAGCAGCTTCAATTCATTTTGAAAGTGTTGAGTCTCCCAGAAACAGCTGTTGTCAATGAAAAGTACTCTACAAAGACCTAACTTGACTGTGAGTTGCATGAAGAACCTTGATTTGTGAAAGTTTTGGAAAAACTGATGTGAAATTTTGTGTAAACTATGTGTACATTATTGATCACAGTTGTTGCCTACAATTATCCTCACTTGTTGAAAATACAGGTAGCTTAACTAAAGTAAACATTTTGCTTCACGTTGAGGCCACCAGTCCTTGTAGCAAACGTTGAAAGCCAAAGCATCTGGTTTCCCGTCATCTTCAGGTATTCCTTAGCACTAAGAGGGGCACCATGCCAGTGCGAAGGCTGCTGAACGGTGGCATTCCGTTTGACACCATGAACACACTCCTCATCAGCTATATCCCAAATTGGGTGAAAAAAGCCGCCTTCGCCCGCATGATATCGGGAATGTACAACCTCGAGGATGTCGGACTCCAACCGGGCCAGCTTGACTCTGCCGTTCCCGCTACGATGGTCAACGACGACATCATTCAGCAGATTATCTCTGGAATGGTAACACCAAAACCTTTGGTGCAGAGGTTTACAGAAGACGGTGTGATGTTCGTGGACGGTACACACGAAAAGATAGATACCGTCTATATGGCCACAGGTTATCAGATGAAATTTCCTTTTGCAGACAAAGTACTTGCAGGTAAGATAATGGTAGTTCCAATTGTGACTAGCGACAGTCTTCTGAACAAATTTCATAACACACGTATGTCGGTATTATGAAATGTTGCACGTTAAGAGTTCGCTCGGCTGGATCAAAAATTGTTTCTGTATCTCTGTATTAAGTCCTCATGTTTGTACAGGAGCTTGTGTTACCATAAGAATACAAAAGAGATTTATTGAGACTTTTAAAGCTTTGAATGCCTAGTGAAATTTTAATAAGTGTATCTGTAGCTGTGCCAGAGTCAGTGTTGCATCGTTAAGTAGCGGCATCAGTCATACTGCTCACTTTTTATTGATTTAAATTTCAATACGACTTTCTGATTCCTTGAGGAAGGCAGGCAAGTAGCTTATTCAGTCATGGTGTGTATGTGTGTGTGCATGTGTGCATACTGCATGTGATGTTTTGGCTTGTAAACACTGTATCTCAAACACAGAAAGGTACCTGACCTTCAAAATTGGTGTTTAGATGATCCCTATTGTTTTTCATGGAGATCAAAGGCCATTTGAGGTCACCAGAGCTGAAAGTACAAAACCTATTAAGGAAGATATCTATCTATATATCTATCTATGTGTCCATCTGTCTAGCTGTCTATCTCTGTCCACAATTGTTAAAAACGCTTCTGCTCCTATATGCTTTCATGTATTTGTCTGAAACTTGGATGCAATATTTGTTGGGTGGTGGACCATTCAGAATGTTCAGGAATTTTTTGTATCCAAGGTCCCACGTGGACCCATTTTATGAAATTTTACAAAATGCTGCTCCTCGTACTTTTTATTGTACAATGTTGATGGTTTGTCACAATTATGCTCTGTTAATTGTCCCCTCAGGGTGTTTAGGGATTTGTAGTCCAAGATCCCATGTGGGCCCAAGGGCCATTATATGAAATTCTGTTTGAAATGCTGCTTCTCGCACATGCTTCCATTAATTCATATTTAACTTGGACGCAATGTTCCTTGAGTGGTAGTTCATGTGGGGTGTACAAAATACTTTCAGTCCAAGGTCCCACGTGTACTTTATGGACCATTTTAGGACATTCTGGAAAGTACTTCTTCTCCTACATATTCTCTATTAATGTTGATGGTTCGTCATAGTGACACTCAGCTAGTGGTTATCTTAGAGTGTTCATGAATTTGTAGTCTATGGTTCCATGTGGGCCCTATGGCCCATTTTATGAAATTCTGCAAATTGCATCTCATATCACTGTTAAAGTGCCCATTTAAACTGTCATACTCATCTCAAATATCCCTTTTGTGCATGAATGATAATTGAGTAATTGGACAGTGTCAGTTAGTGTACTAACTGAAACTCTGTATTGCCCTTAGTTATGTTGACCAGTATATGGACATTAAAGGGGCACTTTGGGTTGTTTCTTGAACTTCAGTTAGTCTCCCCAAACCTGTCAATATTGCGTCTCGTTTCTAGTGACAGATCGATGGTCAACTAAGAGGGTCCCCATTATGAGTCACATACAAAATGACCTCTAACGAGTGAGCAGTTAATGATTTAAATTGGTTTTCGAAACTTTTCCACATTAGTAGTAATTCATATACCCACAGCCGGTACAAACCATGGAGAAAAATCAATAAAAATTGACAGTTTTTATAATTATTGGATGTGAATAGTGATGCTAATTATAAGCATTGTTATTTGGTAGTACCCATCAAAATTTTCACCAATTCAAGAATGAACATCTGCTCTGTAGGTTCTCTAGTTTATGAAATCCTGAAAATTGATTCTCTTGTACAATATTGATGATTTGGTGTAATGATGCTCAGTTAGTGGTTCCTATGATTTGACATACAGTAATGGTACATTAGTGGTACCTTCAGGGTGTTGAGTCATGAGCTTCTGCACCATTGGTGCTCTAGTTCCCCATTTGTGTAGACCAGTGGTTTCCAACTGTTTTGAGCTGACACCCTTTTCACAGAATGGCATTGGGCAACTGAACCCCCTCACCACCACTGTGTTAAAAAAAAATACCCATCAGAATACATATTGTCTAATTGTCCTGACAATAACAGCACAGAGCTTTGTTTTTCCGTCGCATCATATTACACATCGACTTGCATTTATGTAGAGATGTATCAGTTAGAGAATATTGTATGGCTTTAATAGTTGGATGAAGTTGTAAAGCCGTTGAGTAATTATGTGTGTAGCCAAGGGGTTTTGCTGGATTACCTGTGCCCCTGTAATTGAAAACTGAAAAATATAAAATATTATTAAAAAAAAGTAATTGTACTGAAAACGGTTTTTTTTTTTTGTAACTTCAGGTGAAATTTAATATGGTATCTCACTTCCTTTTCAAATGCCCCCTTGCCGCCTCCCAGCATTTACTTCCCCCTTGAGTCACTAAAATGCCCCTGTTTAGAACCTTCCCTTATTCTAACTACCTTTTATACCCTCATGGCTTAATGTTAAGTTAATATTTCTACTACATATGACAGTATGTTCATATTTGTAAGCCGTGATTTATAATGCAACTGCAGAATGACAAACCTGCATGCATGTAGCATTCCACAATTTTTTTTTTTTTTTGAGCAATAATTAAAAGTGTATGGATTCAAGCAGAAATTACCAATTTGCCTCACCATCACTTTTTGATTCCTTGCTGAAGGCAGAAGGAATCTATGCGATGGTGATGTCGTGTGTGCGTGTGTATGTGTGTGTGAGGGTGCGTGCGTGTGACGCCCTGCTTGTAAACACGATATCTCAAGAAGGGTAACCATGACTGATCTCATACTTGGGTGTGTGGGTCGGTCATAGTAAGTAGATGATCCCTATTGTTTTTGTTGGAGGTCAAAGGTCATTCAAGGTCACAGAGGTCAAAATGTGAAAACCTTGTAAACACAATATCTCCAGAAAGGTAACTGAGACTGATGTCATACTTATAGTGTTGGTTGGTCATATTGAGTAGATGATCCCTATTGTTTTTGGTAGAGGTCAAAGGTCATTTGAGGTCACCAGAGGTCAAACTGTAAAAACCTTGTAAACACAATATCTCCAGAAAGGTAACTGAGACTGATGTCATACTTCGTGTGTTGGTTGGTCATATTGAGTAGATGATCCCTATTGTTTTTGGTAGAGGTCAAAGGTCATATGAGGTCACCAGAGGTCAAACTGTAAAACCTTAATACGATATCTCCAGAAGAGTAACTGAGACTGATGTCATACTTGATGTGTTGGTTGGTCATATTGAGTAGATGATCCCTATTGTTTTTGGTGGAGGTCAAAGGTCATTTGAGGTCACCAGAGATCAAACTGTAAAATCCTTGTAAACACAGTATCTTCAGAAGGGTATCTGTGACTGATGTCATACTTGATGTGTGTGTTGGTTATATTGAGTAGATTGTCCTTATTTTTTTTTGGTAGAGGTCAAAGGTCATATGAGGTCACCAGAGGTCAAACTGTAAAACCTTAATACGATATCTCCAGAAGGGTAACTGAGACTGATGTCATACTTGATGTGTTGGTTGGTCATATTGAGTAGATGATCCCTATTGTTTTTGGTGGAGGTCAAAGGTCATTTGAGGTCATCAGAGATCAAACTGTAAAAACCTTGTAAACACAGTATCTCCAGAAGGGTATCTGTGACTGATGTCATACTTGATGTGTGTGTTGGTTATATTGAGTAGATTGTCCTTATTTTTTTTTGGTAGAGGTCAAAGGTCATATGAGGTCACTGGAGGTCAAACTGTAAAAACCTTGTAAACACAATATCTCCAGAAGGGTAACTGTGACTGATGTCATACTTAGTATGTGTGTTGGTCATATTGAGTAGATGATCCTATTGTTTTTGGTGGAGGTCAAAGGTTATTTGAGGTCACTGGAGGTCAAAGTGTAAAAACATTGTAAACACAATATCTCCAGAAGGGTAACTGTGATTGATGTCATACTTGATGTGTGTGTTGGTTGAATTGAGTAGATTGTCCCTTTTGTTTTTGGTGGCGGTTAAAGGTCATTTGAGGTCACCGGAGGTCAAACTGTAAAAACCTTGTAAACACAAGATCTCCAGAAGGGTAACTGTGACTGATGTCATACTTGGTGTTTGTGTTGGTCATATTGAGTAGATGATCCCTATTGTTTTTGGTGGAGGTCAAAGGTCATTTGAGGTCACCAACGTCAAATTGTAAAAACCTTGTAAACACTATCTCCAGAAGAGTAACTGAGACTGATGTTGTACTTAATGTGTGGGTTGGCCATACTGGGTAGGTGATCCCTATTGCTTTTGGTGGACGTCAAATGTCATTTGAGGTCACCAAAATAAAGGTCATTTGGGTTAAAGCCTTATTAATGTGGTGTTTCAAGAAGTATAACTGCTGTTGATCTCAAACTTGTCATGTGGATAATTCATGTTTGTTATAATATAACCATGTCACAAGGAATCACAAAGCCTTTTGGCTTTCTGGTTTTTCTTTCTTGTTTTTCTTATTTTTGGCAACTATCAACTTTTAGACAATCCGCTTGAGAGGAGGCTGTATTTACACGTTATCTCCATCGTTCCCGAGCAGCCGACCTTGGCCGTCATCGGCATGTCTAGCCACAGGGGAGCTGCTACACCCGTACTTGAGATGCAGGCCAGGTTTGCGGTGGCAGTCCTCAAGGGGGATGTCCTCCTGCCTTCCAAGGCTGTGATGTTGAAGGAGTTAGAAGAGACCAAGGCAGCCCTCATAAAAGAACATGGGAAGCTAAAATATTTCGTAAGTATTTTATGGTATGGTTCCCTGAACAACCCACTCTGGGAAAATTCCCGCCACAATTTCCAACGGACAACTCCCACCCAGTCAGCAACAAGTGACAAGTCCAACTCAGACATTTCCCACCTCCCCTAAACTTAACCTTAACCCTTTCCATGAAGGAATTCACCAGGGGGCCGAGGACTTGTCTGACGAGGAATCCTCCCCTTTGAGAATTTTCCAGGGGAGGGAAAATTGTCAGGAGAGAAATTATCTGGGTGAGATTGCCTGAGGGGGGCAATTGTCCAGTCATGGTATGGTGTCAGTAATGTTAGACATGGCCACAGATAGTTTAAGCTAGCAAGGGAAAAAGTATACTCCATTTTTTTTTTATTGTACTTTGTATGTATGTGCAACAGTGGTCGTCTGTCCAAACTTTCCTTCTTTCTCAACTTGTGGCACCTCATGACTTCAAATGAACTTTGACCTGCACCAAAATAAAAGGGATCAGGTTTTTGCTGAGTGTGCTACATCATCCCCTCAATGAATGTGAGGTTTTTCAAAGCTTCCTTTAATTTGTCTAAATCTCAGCTCAAGATTCTCATTTCCACAATTTGACCTGGGCTGACTCCAGTCGCCTTGGCTTTTCCTGAAAGCGATATCCTCTTGCAGTGTGGCACAATGCCAGCACCACAGATGCAATGTGGTCAATTTTATATCATTGATATATGATCTATGTCACACAATGTTTGCAATATCACCTTTGCTGACTGAAGTCTAATTGGTTTTATAAATTGTGTTGAATCAAGTTAGAGTATGACATGTTCATTTCATTGTAATAGCTTTCTCTGTCTCAAACCTGTGAAGCTTTTCATCTCACGTGTTTGTGGTTTAACCCGAAAGTTCATGAATTTAATCAATCAACCACCAGTTTTAGAGCCAAGAATAAATTCACAGGTGAGTATATGTTAGTTGTAAACAACTGACATATGACAGAAAATTTGCCCAGTGAGTACCCAGCCATAAATTTGTTCCCACTCCCGAGACTTGGTTGATAATGGGTACCAACAAGGGTGGTTGGTTGTTGAATTTTGAAATGAATCCTGTCTTGGCTCTTCAGTTTTCCTTAAAATTGTGTTTTGTTTCCATTTTTTTACAGTTGGACCCAGTGCCTTACTTATGCCGGTTGTCTCAGTTGATGGGTTGCTACCCCAGCATTTGGACCTATCTAGTGAAAGGAGATTTCAAGTTGGCCCGTCATCTTCTCTTTAGGCCGTTCTACCCCTATGTGATGAGACTTACTGGGAAGCACGCCTGGTCTGGAGCACGGCAGGCCATCTTCGACGCCAGGGATAACATGTTCTCAGCGACGAGAAGCCCGCCCTCTGTGGGGGCACACAGTCGCAGCGGGCTTCTCGCCATTCTCTTAGTGATATCTTGCCTGATTTTTGCACTAATTGCCATATCTCGCCTTAGTGGTATTTCATTATGATGTGACGAAATGATGCAGATAGCAGACACCATGGTTGGCTCCCTTATTCTGAGTCATATAATGTTAATGATAATGAGTTTCTTTTTTATTGCCAAAATCTCTCAAACTGAAAAAAATCTTTCAAACTGTCTCCTTTTGTCCAAGGTTTCTGCAACTCTACTGACTACGCCAGAGGATCTAAAGGGGAGAGGATGTCTGTTGACTACTCTAGCAGATCCTGGGGGGGGTGCAAAGATTGTGTACATAAATTTGGCCAAATTGGTAGCAAAGTTATACCCAGAAAAATGAAATTTGTGGTCAGCGAAATGAAAATATGAGTGTGAATATTTAAACTATCAAAGTGATCATACACATAGAATATATAAACTATCATTAAGGATCTGTGCATGTGCGTGTAGCAGCAAACCTTCCGTCACCTCCTGTTCTTCAAGCATCAGAATGTACCCTGAAGTTGGTAATGTTCCCCTCCCCCACCCTGATTAGGAACATAGGAAAATCCAGAGGAGGCTCTAAAATGATCTGTCTCCAGAAGGAATTTTGTATGATATGATTTCTTCAAAGTTTTCTTTCTTTTACATCTGTTGATTACAAAGTCTTTCATTAGTTGGTTATACAAATTTATTGTTTCCAATGTAATATGTGAAATCATGACATTAGTGCAGTTCCCCATCACATATATTTCCCATAGGTCTTTCATCACAATGCAGTTCTGCCTAAAAATATCAGAAAAGTGTGAGAAATTTGCCAAGCAACTAATACATACACATCCTATTGTCACAATTTGTGTCAAGTTTTGACACGGGTGGTGCGAGTGCTGGAGCTCAAACTTTCTGTCATGTCTCCAGAACGATAAGCGGACGAAAGGAAAAAGTTCTATCAGTTTCTTCAAAGGGGTTTTGTGACAATGGTGGATTGGTTTGACAGCAAAACAAGTTTGGTATGATTTAAGTAATATTCATATTTTTCGTTCGTCAGTGTTTCCAAGCACGTAGTCATCCTCCTGTCACACGTTGTCGGGAGACATAGTTTGAAGCGGATTGGAGACGGTTCATTGTTGTTGGATGTGTGAATTAGAAGTAAATTGTTCAAAATGGTTACCTCAATGAAGGAATATCCGTCAGTCTTGTATTATTTTTTTTACCTCAGCTGTCCATGCACGTAATCATGCATCAACAGGAACGCTTCATCCAGAGGCTCATGAAATCTAGCATTTGTGAAGTTTGGATCTTTTGTTACAACAGTTGACTGGGTTGAAAGAAAAACACTTTGGTAATAATATTTTTCTTTTGACTGCGTGTCCAAGTACAGAGCTGTCCACCTGAAAAATGTTGCCCAAGAGAAACAGTTTGAAGGGGATTGGATATAGTCCATTGTCGCAGGATGGGATTGAAAATTAAATTTTGGGAATAGGTTTTCTCTTTTTAAATGATTAGTATCCATCACCATTCTCTTTTTTACCTCAGCTACCAATGTACCTCATCCTGCATCACAGGGAACCTTCCCCCCCCCTTCTGGTGGTTTGTAAAATTTAGCATTAAACATTTTATGCACTTAAAAATATAACGTCTGTTACCATTTTTGTTAAGGCTGCATGTCTGGTGGAGTTTGATCTGAGCTTTCAAGGGTCTTACTAACTAACAGGAGGAAAAAAATTCCATTCATTTGTGTAAATTTGTGCTGTGACAGTTTCAGACAGCAAACAGCAAAATGCTGGGTGTTTTGGCAAATTGAAAATGTCCAATAATTTTGCCAACATTCATGTGGCATCTTTGGACATATGATGTATGCAACTCATCCGAGATGGGGGGTGGTGATGGTGAATGCTATGAAGGGGGGCATAAATAATCGGTAAATTTACTGAAAAGTCAATTTCTCAGTGACATCAAATATTAGACAAAGGTATATTTTTTTTTATAGTGAGATGGTTTCATAAATATATGTTTAAATAACTTTAGGAAATATATTGAGTATATATAGATATAGTGATTGTAACTGTGTGGGCCAATGCTAAAGTGAGCTAACGTTTTCGACTTGTACGGTTCGGTGGTTTTTGTGTGTGTGTGTTTCCATGTCTACACGTGGAGATGAACTCTGTTCTTTTATTCAAGTTGTTCTCCTTGGTGCGGATTATTTCTATCTTCTCTTCGATGCATAGGTTGCAGAGGCCTGATGCATGCTTAGCTGTGTTTGAGCTTTTCAGTACATCCCATCTTAAGGAGTAGTCTTTACTTTGCTCTTGTAGCTCCCAGATGTGTTTAGCAAGTTCGGTGTTGCTTCTGCAGCTGTTATGTCTGAAACGACACCGAACTTTCTAAACACATCTGGTTTGTGATTAAGGTGTATCAAGAAATCTTTTATATGAATATGGTATGGTACAGATAGAGCAATGTGCTCTTGACCCTATAAAACCAATAAATACAATGAAATGAAATATTGCTTCTTACAAGGCATAGGACTGGGGTCAGAAAGATTAGAACTAAAATTGGACAGTATGTTGCTCTGTTCAAAAAGGATGACTTCATTGACAATGGTCAGAGGCTTTCATAGATATTTAGAATAATGTTATCAGAATATATTTTTTTTTGTATGTGATTGTAGTACTTGTGCCACTCTCTCATTTCATTTCTGTTTCCCTGTCTCAGTAACATCGTGAGAACCGTCACTTTCGCGTGATTTCATAGAGGTAGGTGATAGCTTGCCCGGTGAGCATCACTGAATTGCAAGGGAAACACGGTTTAGGCAACATGAGGTTAAAGAATGCATATGATGGTGTTGAATACTTCTTTAATGGATGTCGACAGTCTCCATGTTTTGATTGCGATGATTTTCCCCTCTCGCTCCAAATTTATTTAGATCCAATCAATATTCACTTCCTGAAATCAATTTTGGCTTTTAAAAGCGCCTAAGGTGACGGGGTAATTATGGCGCGATTTACTTTGATGCAAAGAGGTCATTAGAGGCCTTAGAGTCGTCTTACACCTTTGAGAGCAAATGGTGGCTGGATGCGGAGGTGGGGGGGGGGGGGGGGCGGGGCTTCCATGAAGCTTCAAGTTTGCCTATTTCCGACTTTGAGTGTGAATGCAAAACTACTAAAAATCATCAAGATTTGGAAAACTAATTTTGTTGGTCTTTCTGTGACTGAGGAGTCAATGGATGCTTTCACTAACTCTTTTGTGAGTGATGTCCACTTACGGTGCTCCCATCTTCTTCAAGTAGTGGCTGGAGGTTGTTGACACCTGTTCCTGTCCACAGGGACACTATCATACGTGGAACATATTGTCACATGTCTTTGATAGGACATATAGGTCTGGCGTGAGGGCAAAGCTCTTTTGTGCTCAGGAAAGGAAAGCACTGCCATCATTTGAGCAAAGTGTACGAGAAAACTTGGCTTCATTTTACAAAATCCCCTAAGATGGCTGGAAACATCACTGACCAGACTTTCGGGAGTCCTAATCTGGCATGCAACCAGCCTTAAAATAGGGATCTTGTGTCTGAAATTTTTCAAAGAGAAAAACGCAAATTGATGAAAAAATTCTAAAGATTTGACTGCTTTTCTGTAAAATATTTCTAACTATTACGTCACATAATTTTCTTATTGTATTAAAAGAGACTAAATAATGATTCACAGGAAAGAGCTCGCTTGCAGTCATGCTGGCGTGGCTTGAAACATCCATGGAATATTTTGGAAATTCTTAGCAAGCTTCTATGGCAAAATTTAAAATGCTACAATATCAATTCAGTTCTTAGAGTAGAAAGAAAATTTAATAAAACTGCAGCTTATATCCAATTCTGGTGAATTTTTTGGGATGTTACACAAGTGAAACCAAGGGCCTTTTTGTAGCTCCCATGTTGAACAGGAGAGTATTTGTCAGGTCAGTGCTGTGTAAAGTAAAACTATAAAGCTTAATGTTTTCTTCAGAAGTGGTAACATTGTCTACCTGTCAGTCTGACAAGTTTTCAGTCCGACAAGTTTTCAGTCCGACAAATTTCCTTGCAAAAAATGCACGTTCTTTAGTCCAAAAGTGAAATACACGTTTCAGTCAAAAAAGTGAAATACACGTTTCAGTCAAAAAAGTGAAATACACGTTTTCAGTCCGAAAATAAACTTTTAAGGTCGCTGACCTGTGACTTCGCTGTCAAATTTTTTTTTATCGATCTGTAAAACTTCATTGAGACACCAGACGTTTTAGATGACGTCACTTAACTACTGCAAAATTTGGAAAGACGCGAGAGGTACAGGGGATCACGGGGCAATTAACATAAAAAACTAGGACTCTAGCTCACTGCCTTCTGAGAATTAAATATTCTCACTTTGAATGATGACATCACTACATAAACCAGTAATCTGTTGTGTTCTGAAATCTGAAAACTCGTTTTTTTTCGCACTGAAAACGTGTGTTTCGTGTTCGGACTGAAAATGCTTCTGACTGAACATGTGTATTTCATTTTTGGACGGAAAACTGGTTTTTTCGGACTGAAAACGTATATTTCATATTCAGACCAAAAACTTTTCGGACTAAAAACTTGTTTTGTCCGACCGAAAACGTGGATTTTATTTTCAGACTGAAAATGTGTTGGACTGAAAACAGGCACCCGTGGTAACTAGGAGACACAAAGTCAACATTTTATGAGCATGCATAAAACTACTTCTGATATTACATTACAACAGAAATACTAGGTAGTTCAAATGTACGGACACCATTGATCTAATTTGATGGCTATAGCCACAGAGACTCTGAAAGTTTGAAGTCGCCAGATTTAATGATAAATGTCAACTCAAAGTTAATGGGTGTGAGGTTCACTGTTGCACTTGTGCAGATGTTGACATCTTTGAAACATCAGTTTTTGGCATCGTCTCACCTTCAGAATGCGACGTCCTACGATGAAAATCACTTTGATGCAACGTCAAATGTTTCCTCTTACTCCATCGCTGGCTTAAGTCATGTATTAAGTCAAATCGTAGAAGTATCATGAGAAAAATTGTCTTTTTAAACGTCACAGGGAATGTTGAGGAAAAAACACTTTCCATAGTTGCATATGTGTTTGTTTATAATTTCAAAGTTTAAAGAAGGAAACTCTGGGAATATAATTATCAAAATGAAACAGATGTGTCAGACAAATACCTTGCCAAAGTTTCATTCAGAGCCATTGTATCATATCCTAGTTACACTCTTTTGAAATTCAGAGAAGAATGGTACCACTTTTGCCTTAAAGTGATTGCGTGTGTACTGAAAAACCAAAAAGATAAGATTATGTTTGATCTTAACTTTTTCTTTATTTTTAAATGTACACGCGAGGCCGTACGTGAACGGACTATGTCTTTCAATGAAGGAAAATGACAGTAACTACTTCGAAAAGCAACGGGATTGGCATAAAAACAGTAAATAACGGAAATAACATTTGAAAATAAACGGTTCTTAGTATAACGGCCTACATAATGGATATGCAACAGTGCAGGTCTCACTACTGTATCAAAAACACTAAAGTTGTCGCTCCTTGGTACTGTAGGTATCGGAAGTTGTAGTACTTGGTGAAAGGAAACACTGTATTTACAAATAACCTACGAACTGAACACAACCTTGCCCGCGGTGTCAGTGATCCTGAGTTGTAAACTGAATATTCAATACTAGTATACTTCCCATTGGCTTGCTCAAAGAAGCACACCGTTGATTTGAATGAAAACTGTCAACCACTACATTATCGTATTCTGCACTTTTTGTCGTGAGGTTAGAATTTGAAATCACATGGCAAAATTGACCAACTGAAACCTATTTATTTTCCCAGATTGTCTGAATGGTGTAATTAAAAGCCTTACCAAACTTTTGGAGATGAAATTCCATTGTTTTTACTTTTTGCCTACGCACGCAATCACTTTAAGTTGAATGTACACCAACTTAAGACGAATGATGATGTCACATAGCTGATAGCAAGAATTTTAATGATTTGTTTGTTTTCTTTCCCTATAATTTCTATAAATCCGCATACATTTGTACACGTGATTTTGTGTTGAATTACTGAGTTGTATCATGCAATTATCAAAATCATTAATACTCTGATTTGACTCAATGCATCATTGTTAAAAATATATTGACGATGGAATTTAAGGAAAAACATAAGCTTTTCATGCACATGTGATCCAGTGATGCCATCAAAATCTCAGAATGGCAGCTTCCTGATTTTTGTGAACATTCAAATTGCACATATCTTGGAAAGTAAACATATCTAAATGGAATTTGGAAATGGTGTTCACCAAATGTTAATTTGTGAGTTAACATCGAGACAAGTCCTGACTTTCCTTCTCCTTTAAACCGATTTCTGGGTTTTCTTGCAAGAACCTTCACATTCGCCATTTTTGAGGTTGGCAAGTCTCATTAATGACAAAACTTTTCACAACAATATGATTGCAAATATTTGCTTCAAGTAAAAAACTTCCCTACAAGTGGAGGAACAATCAATTTCCAGTCAAGCAAAACGGTTCAATCAATTTAAATGCCCTCATCATCAAGTGTGGGGGGTTGCAAGGGCAGCAGCAAAGACAACCCCATCCTAGCAGCAAAGGCATCTAAATCCACTGGAGGATCAAAGGTAGGGGGGGGGGGAGAAGGCCATGGCCCCACACAAAGATGGGCCAAAAAATGTAGAAAACAAAATTTTTCAGAAGATTAATGTCACAATTGTACACTTTTGTTGCACCAAATCGCATCAGAGGACACTCGTTTACAGAAAATTTTTAAAATCTTGGCTAATAAGACCCCTCTTCATATCACAGTACTACCAGTTTGCACTGCCCCTCCCAAAAAAAAAGAAGAAAGGACTTGGATTTGCCTACGTCCACATTCTAACAGGCCTATTTTATAGTGAGTTGTGGCATTACATTGATAATACTCAGTTCAATAAGCTAAGCTTTTCCTTACAGGTCACAATCAGGACCAGCGGTTGGGGGAAATTTCTAACTGATGGAAGCTGACTAGCTACCCAGTCACACACCTTTTTATGACCTGCTGACTTGATGGAAACTTTAAAGGCTTATCTTCTGTTTTTGTACCATGCAGATATTCCAAAACTGAGTTAGTGGAGACAACAGTGAGAAAGAAATGAAGACAATACTAGGAAAGAGTGAAGCATATTCCATCTTTTTTTTCACTTTGCCAAAATATGACAATTTCCATAATATTTGGCAAAAATCACAATCACCATAATCCAAAATAACCAATAAGTAAAGCTATAGGATTCCAACACCATATCATGATTTGTGTGCTAGCAGTAACTCTACAGAAGTAACCTGTGCCTATTTGCAACATGAGAACATGCTTTGGGGTTGCTATGTTACTTTTAATTTTTATCTTGAACATTGAAAGCAGATTCCTAAGCAATCATTTCTTTTTCTCAAAGATGTGTTTTGCAATTGTCATTATCTTCAAAGGCATGCAAGTAATTTCTTCTCATACATATGAAATTTTACATTTACATATGTATATGTTACTGCATATTAAATGAACAAAAACCCAATATTACGGTTGTTTTTGTGAGTAAGTTAAAATTTTCCCTTCACGTAAACAATATGATTTCATCAAAAGATATCGACAAAGCACTATGGTACCTACCAGAATCCTGAAATGCATTTGTAAGCTGTTGCAAACTATTTGCCTAATATTTTAATGCATATAATTTTCTTACAACTAAAACGAAAAAGCCAGATGTTGAAAAAAAAACTGAAGCCGGAAAATTTGTCATGTGGACACTTCCATCATCATACACCGTGAATCACATTTATCAAAATGGAGCTGTCAGCATGCCAGCCACTACTTAAATAAAAAAAAAAAATCATGATTTTCAACAGGTATTACAAATTCCATTGGTTTACTGTTCTCTAATGTCTGCTTACTACTTAGGTAGTGCGACTATAAACTTTTTGCTCCAAGAGCATCAACATTTATACTGTGTATTAACACATCTATAGTGGTAATTAAATGCTTATGCTCTATGAGCATCGCCATGCAGTAATCTCTGGGAGCTTTGCGATAGTGATTGCACACTTGCTGCTCCCGAGAGTATCACACCTCTGATGTAGGATTGAAGACGGAAGTTTCTCCAGAACCTTGTTTCAGGTAGATCCCTCCTATCCTCTGCCCTCCCCCCCCCCCCCGAAAAAAAAAAAAGAAGGAAAAAATGGTTATTTCACATTACCAGAGTAGAGGTATGTCACTGAACTTCAAGGTTTGTTACTTAACCTCAAGGTTGAGTCAACAAACTTTGTGAGCGACTCTCTCGCTGGAGTCATGTCAACGACTCTGGACATTTCGATGATGCTAGAGGTTGCAATGAATTGTCTACAAATAGACTTTAACACCAAACAGTCATCAAAATGGAGAAAAAGAAACTCGATTCCACTCCTTCTATCGAGTAACAGACGACAATGTAGAGCACCTTTGCTGCCAAGACATCACCTTCTTCCCATCGAGGGGGATCCACTTTCATAAAATGACATCAGTCCCAGCTTGTGTGGAGGTGAGCCACTTACAACCAACACCAGGAGATCTCTTCCACAGGGATAAGATTGCCCTCTGGTAGCAATCACAAACATGTTATTCCTCTAAGCTAATCAATGAGAAAAAGGAATGAGAGAAAGGTTGCACCATAGGACAAAAATACAATGTTCTGGCCAGTTTTTTTGGGTGCACTTTCAAATGATGATTTAGTCAGAATATCATGAGTTCCACAACTTACATCTATAACAAGGTTGCTGAGTGCTTGCAGTCATGAATTTAATCCTTTTTTTTTTTGTTCTAAACCACTTGAAAGACATGGAACCTTCTCTTAAACTGGGACCTCGCTGTGAGCATGAGTTTGTTCTGTTTCGTGATCAGCCCCTGCCACTCACTTCGCATCTAAAGGAGGCATCACAGCAAACGACATTTAAACAAAAGTCAATCGTCGGTCATGTCGTCATCACGAATTTGACCGAGGCTTAGGAATCATGTGAGGGACATTAAATGTTGTGTAAGTTCCTCTGGGCCATGACCGTGTAACCTTTGCGAGTGATCACGCCCCTGCATCTGATGAGTGCGGTGTACCTCAAGACCCAGCTGGTGTGCCAACCCTCTGCATCTGACTCCGTGAAGGAAACTCTCATCAACTCCTGAAAGTCCTCGGCTGGTAAAATGTCTGCGTGCGAGCAAAACGGGAAAGAAGATGCATCATCGTACATGCCAAAAATTTACGAAGACTTTGTGGGGATATGTAGCCTGACAACACACCTGGCTGATATGCCACTCAGTTGATATTATATTCACTTGAATATATGCACATCACACAGCTGCTAGTAATAGTACTACAGTACTGTGAGAGCGGAGGGGGACGGTGCAAATGCCTTCGGTGGATAGGCAACCTCAGGACCCGGATATATGAAACGCGATTGGTCCTCTTATTAGATGTCATGCAAGGTCAATCTCTCCGTGATAAGTCTCTGCAAATGTTACCCCTATACTTGGGAACAGAGAATAACAATATAATTATACCAAGGCATGCGCACAAGCCCTACCGATGTTCCACTACTGTACAAGCAAGCAAGGACTGCCAAACATTTGCAGAGAGCTATCAAGAGAAGACTGACGTCCCAGGAAGTGTTAAGGAGATGACCAATCACTTTCAATTCATCAAGACATCGAAGTTTATTCACCACACACAAAAACCACAACAATACAGTCTTTAAAGAGGCTCATTGAGTTCTTTTGTGGAATTCACTAAATTGTCTTAAACCTATCTTGTTTTCTTCACTTATGAATGACAAACGGTCAATCTCAGAGGATCCCCCATGTGTTACATATAAAGGAACATTAATGAGTGAGTGATTAATGATCCAATTTCGTTTTTGAAAATTCGTGACCAGACACATTTCACATCAGTGCTAATTGATATGAACTCAGCCAGTACGAGTCAGAATCAAAATTCAAAACATCTGACAGTTTTCATAACTATTGAATGTAAAACTCGACAAATTATGCTAATCGTGAGCATTGCCAGGTGTTTGTACCCTTCAAAATCCGCGGAGACTTATTGATATCGACTCAATGAGCCCCTTTAATAAATTTGTATCCTGGTATGGATCAGCTTCCTCTCTGACAATGACACTGAAAAGATCACCATTGAGGTAGGGGAAGATGACCACTTATCGACAGTTAAAACTTTCCTCCTACCACGTAATGCTTGCTTCTAGCCAAATGCCACCAAAACACCCCCCCCCCCTTCCTTATCAGAACTGTTTATTCAAGACCCATGATGGACTGACGGAGAGCAAAGCGAGCAAATTTGAGTCAAATGATCAGTTATCTTGCTTGAGTGAAGAATGCACAAGAGCTTAGGTCCTTGTTTTCTTTCTTTGAAAAACACCACTAACTGGTACTGATGTAATGTCTTGCACTGTGGACTAAGAGACAGTTTTGTACTCACAAGTCCTTTCTCCGACTCACCTGGTGCGTCATTGTGTGAGAGCAGCTGAATTTTCTTCTCCTTGGAGAATGCACTGAGCTCTGGTGGAATGATACAACAGGATACTTCATTGACTTGGTCGATGCTTGGTTTGACCTGAACAGCAGCAGAAGAAAAGAGCAACATGATGTAAAACATGATACATGCTGCAACTGCACAATGCTCTTTTACAATTTCATAGGATTTGATTGGCCACAGAGTACATTGCTACAATGTGCATCATTTAACATACATGTACTGATGGAACGGATTCCACTTTCTATCTGGTCAGTGGTGAAAAGTTTGGTAAATTTGCAATCTCTGGAGACAGTACTTACAGACATAATACTAGTCAATGTCAGATTGCTCTGTAGGTAAACTGTGTCCATACGGGGCAAGAAATTGGCTCAAAATGTGAACACACTTCTGTTGGGTTTCTCTTTCTTTGTTTTTCATCCCAGTTCTTTTTTATATTTTGTTACTCTTGCCACCTGGTATAAAAAAAAGCAAGCTGTTCACTCTCCCTCTTCTTCCAAGAGTTAAGTCCTCCAAAACAAAGACTAAATAGTAATGACTAAACTGGGCGTCAAATTTGGACCAGGGTGTACATCCGTAGTCCACAGTTGGTTGGGTACCCTGGTGCCCAAAAATGTTAAGTTCCATCAGACTGTGAGTTTGCTGGGAAGCCATAGTACGACATTTTGAACTACACATCAATATAATACCATGCATCTAGCATGTGGCGCAGGACATGACAATGAATCATTCTTGGTTTGGCATACACAAGGGATTCTGTCACACATACAAGTTACATTAGTGGAAACATTGGAACCACCTGTAGCAATTCCAAAGACTGGTCCTCACATCGTACCCGGATAATATTCAGTACGAGCAAGTACTAAATAGTAAAGTACAGTTCTTGCTGTGACAAAGTAAGGGAAGCAGCAAGGATCACATGTACGGTGGTCACATGACTCGCATGTAACTGATGATCTGATTAACAGTCTACTTTCAACAATTTCATGACAGAGATTAGAGATCATAAGCTGGCCTAGTTATTAATCTAAATTGTTCTTCTTTGTTGACGTTTACTTGCAGGCCAACATTATACTCTTGGATGATCAGTTTGTATCACCCTGGTTGGACAGCGTCCTACGGTAACCAAGAATTTTTGCTAGCGACAGAAGCATGCAGACATCAGCCGCCATCAAAATCTAACAGGATTGTACACCTGTCTCTATCTGTCTGTGTGCCTTTGGTAGAGATCCTGCAAACTGTCTTACAGAGTTACAGTTTTGTGCGGTACCTTGGCCCAATTGTAGAGTTCCTCCAGCTTCAGGTGTTCGAGGTCGCAGACGCCCAGCGTCTTGATCTGGCCGTTGCCGACCATCCTCTCCAGGACGGACCAGAGCGCCTTCAGGTGGTCCATGTGGAATGTTTCAATCACATTTGGCTTTTCGGAGACAGAGAGCAGGAGCACGTCTATCGTGTCTGTGTCCAATTCTTTCATGACTGCAAGAAAACACGACAAGAGTGTCTTTGTCTCTAAGTATTCAGATCTACTCAAGACATTTCTGGGGCCCACAAGTACAGACATATTAGTGATTGCTAATTAAATGATAGCACTCAGGTCTGTTTCACCCCACCTTTTTCCTCCTCCCCGCTCCAATTGATGCAAGAAGGTGATGGTGTCCATCAACACAAATAATGGATTTGACAGCATATTTTCAAACCAATTTTATTTAAACTTACTGTACAGTACATTGTCATTATATAGCACGGTACCGTTCCTTGCAAACTTCCTTATCTGACCATTGTGAAACTTGCACAATCCACACGGGCAGATACATTGTAATACGATACTGCACATGATAAAACCAAAGAAAAGAGCAAATACAAACAAGAAAATTCTTGAGAGGCATTAGAAAATGCGAACTTTTCAAAAATATCACATCTTCCTCTTCGAGGAAAATATAAGCAGAAGTTAGAACCATACAAAAGAGAGCAATATATACAAAGAAAAACAATTCGACTCTAGAATGCAGTAAATATTCAAGAACACACAGTTACAAATAGAGTCAAAACTCAGAAAACAGATAAATTAAATGATGAGTCATGCTGTAGAGATTGTGAGTTAAGTGTAGGTCTGCATTCCTTGATTAAGGAATCAAGGATCACACATTCATGACAACCATGACATTCTCAGCGAAAGGAAGTGTAGAGGTTGCATTACATTAGATATTTGTTCACCATTTTAGCATCTGGCAACTTTGACTATGAAATTGACATCAAACAAGAATTGTTTATCAAGGAATACAGACCTACCCTACTTACTACAACATGGCTCATCAAATAATTTATCTGTTTTCTGACTCTATTTGTAACTGTCTGCTCTTGAATACTGCAGTCTTAATCGAGTTGTTTTTTTCTTTATATATATTACTTTCTTTTGCATGGTTCAAACTTTTGTACATATTTGCCTGAAGAACAAGAAGTGATATCTTCTTAAGTGTTGGCATTTTATAATACCCCTCAAAACTTTCTTGTTTGTATTTGCTCTATTATTTGCTCTTTCAACCGCACAACTCTTCCAAAGTTCTAACCTCTATGAATTTGCATCAATGATCACCCCCCCCCCCCCCCACCACAATAAACATGGCTTTTGACCAAAACTAATTTTAATGTACTGCCTTAGTCTATATCACAGTGCATGCATTGCAGGACAAAACAAACTCTCATCCTCTGACTCTGGTAAGTGGTGGAATTCACATACTTCATATTTTGTACTCACGGCACATACAGACTACGTTAACTCTAGGCAGGATCTCTGTGACTGTACATGCATGGAGAATACATCAACACCACACACTGCCTCTGTGACTACTGTATTTACTCACACACATTTACCCTTGCAACAGTACTGTGCAGTACTTACAGATGACCTAACTCTACACAGTACCTATGTGACTGTACACTGTAACTGTGACTGTAACTGTAAATGTTCTCTACACAGTATGCACCTAGTGTCCTAGAGATGTGACTGTACATACAGACCACATGAACTCTACACAGTTCCTCTGTGACAGTGCATGAAGACTTTATTAACTCTACTTGTACCTCTGTGACAGTACATACTACATATAGACTACAGTTATCCCACACAACACCTCTTAACTGTAAGTGTGTGTATAAGTATACTGACTCCTGACAGTACTGTACCTCTGTGATTCTACATACAGACTAACTTACATGTATATCTTTGTAACTACATACAGAGTACACTACTGCAGCCCTACACAGTACCTCTGTGAATAGCATCAACGATCACTTCTGGGTCGGTGTTGCACATCATAGCTTTGACGGTGATTTTCAGGTCTTCTCGGGTATCTTCGTCCGACAGAGTCGCGTTGCAACAAGGGATGGAAAACTCGAGAGATGATTTAGATCTTTCTTCGTCCCAGTTGGTCGTCTTCACTTTTTCTTCCAGGACGGTCTTTATACAGTCTTTCAGCTGTAAGGTAATCAGAAGGCAAGGAACAGTTAAAGGCTGTATTGCATCACCCTAAGCTATATTTTTACCACCCTGAAAGGAAAATTCCCAACTGGTTCTAAGTTACAGCACTCTTAGCTTGCCAGCAAATTCGAAAGATGCACAGCAGCTCGTATTACACTGCGTACACAGGGATCCATTGTCTTGATTACACATGTGGAGGAATTTAAGACAAGCTGAGGGAGGGACTAGAGGTAGGTGGTTGGGAGAATTGAAACTGTCTGGGGTGATGCATTACAGCCTTTAAGTTCAGACACCGACATACTTTGATGATGGACGACACAACGTTGCAAGGAAGACTTCACAACACTTTTTTGTTTTGGATACTCATCTCTATCCAAATGAACAGTAAACGTGCAAAGTTCTATCAAAGATTATGATGTTGTCTAGAGACTGACTTGACAACAAAACACAGCTTGCTGTACAGTACATCTGGATATTTTCCTTACAGTACGTAAAGGACACATACAGTACTAAATACAATGTTCGAATCAAAACTTCTCTCTTATTAAAGAAGGATATGTAGAATGCACACATTCTACATTACAACATTTTGCATTTTCTACAAGATTCCAAATTGGGTATAGTATGCATGTATCTACTCAAATATATGCATGGCAAAAACATGATCTGCCAATGGTGAATACTTGGAAAGAACCCAAATCTATAGTCAGAAGGAAATACTAATGTTTTTTATTTTTCTTATGATGACATTTCATAGACATTCATTTAATATACATAAAGCACACACTCATGAATATTGTGTGTGGGACGCAAGAAAAATTCAAAATTGACATTTTTCTGACTTCTGGGGTACTTTCTGGGTAATATTTGTCATTGGCAGATCTTTTTTGGGGGAAGGGGGGAGGCAGAAATCTCTTAAAAAATATCCCTTCAAGCTATATAGAAGAAAACCAGGAAGCCAAATGACTTTGAAACTCCTTACTGAAAGGAATGGTCACCTACTGTGCGTCAGCACTGAGTTGTGATAAAGACAGAGCAACGTACATGCTGAGATATCTCCCTTAATAGGTTTTTATACTTCAAGCTCTGCTGACCCCAAATGAAATTTCATGAGAAACAATACTAGGGATCATCTACTTACAATGGAAAACCTACAAACTAATTTTGGGAGGTTCAAGCACCCTTTGCTTCCTAAGATATCAGGTTAAGGAGGTTTTAAAAACTATGAACTCTACTGACCTCACATAACCTTTGATTTCCATAAAAATGACAGACATCATCTACTCTTCAAGACTTACAAATGGTTACAGTTTGAAGTTCCAGCAACATGCACATGTTGAGATATCTCGCTTAATAGGTTTTCATAATTCAAGCTGTGGTGACCTCAAATGACCTTTTAACTTCATGAAAAACATTAGGAATCATCTAATATCACAATTGACTTCTGTACCTACACACCAACTTTGAAGTTCTAGCACCTTTCCTTTCTTGAGATACCGTGTTAATAAGTCAAGGCCAAGGCATCACACACATGCACATCTCACACACCATCACGACGGCGCAGATTTCTTGCCTGTCTTCGTCAATGTATCAGCAATGCAAACGGCAATGCAGACACTATCACGACAACTTTTCCTCCTTTAAGTAAGGGAAGACTTTTACGAACTTAACAATCAACTTTCTTTGATGGGCACTTCCTACTCAAAATCTCCTCAGGGTGTGAAGTCATGACTTGTTTGCATGTAATAAAGCACAATATAGGATGTGAAGTCATGGCTTGTTTGTATGCATGCAATAAGGCACAGTACAGGATGTGAAGTCACTGCTTGTTTGCATGTAATAAAGCACAATATACTGTAGGATGTGAAGTCATGACTTGTTTGCAAGTAATAAGCACAGTATAGGACATGAAGTCATGGCTTGTTTGCATGTAATAAATCACAGTATAGAATGTGAAGTCAAGACTTGTTTGCATGTAATAAATCAAAGTATAGGATGTGAAGTCATGGCTTGTTTGCATATATAATAAAGCACAGTATGAGACATGAAGTCGTGGCTTGTTTGCATGTAATAAAGCACAGTATAGCAGTATACTGTAGGAAGTGAAGTCTTGATTTGTTTGCAAGTAATAAAGCACAGTATAGGATGTGAAGTCATGATTTGTTTGCATGTAGTAAATCACAGTATAGGATGTGAAGTCAAGACTTGTTTGCATGTAATAAATCACAGTACAGGATGTGAAGTCATGACTTGTATGCATGTAATACAGTATAGGATGTGAAGTCATGGCTTGTTTGCATGTAACAAAGCACAGTATAGGACGTGCAGTCATGTCTTGTTTGCCTACAAAGGGACATGTACATGCCCTTTCACAGCTGCTGCATCTATACTCCGCTAACTTAAAAACTCAATGCAGCATGACCAGGCACAGTACTGTAGTTGTGAGAATGGCCTTCAGCATTTACAGTACATGCTGCCTCTGCAGTGCTACTTGCACCAACTGAACCATAACCAAGCAGCCTGCAAAATGCAAATTACGTATGTTGATCTAATCATTCAACAATTGAGACACAAGGATACAGGGTTTCAAGGTAAACCAACTATATAACCGAAACTGGTACAAACAGTTTCGATCCAGTTTGATTGTCGCGATGAAGAAAACTCAAGACATCCGGAAAAATGGTACATACTGTTTAATTCAAAGATCTATATAATCATGAAATAATGAAAATAATATTTATATTGAAGTAATCGTAAAATAATTTTGGGAATATCTCATACTTAAAATCAAAGAGAAATTGACTGAAAAACCCTGCCTTTAATTGCTGCTATGATTTTTCTTTTACCCTCGGGCCTCTCAAGTACAGTATGAAACTACATGTTAAGGGCAGGTCCAAGCTATTCTATCTCAAGTTAACAAAATTTCAAATTGATTGGAATAATGAATGTAAGGTATCACCTTAAAGGTAAAAAAGTGAATGTTATGAATATGTAAAGGAAAATTAATAAATCTTGTACAGTTAATGAATTTACGGCCTATTAATTAGCATAGTTATATAATGAGTGTGACGTACGGGACATTTGAAATTTTTATTTTAAGATGTCTAGTTAGGAATATTCTCCTGGTTTTTATGTGGGACAGTTTAAAGTCACCATTTGCTCAGTATTGACCCTCACTTCAAATTTGCAAAAAAATTCATCATGCAAATTAAGTTAATTCCAAATAAACGTGTCCCATACGTCACAATTTTAATTAATTTTTTTGAGAATTAATACCTTCATTGATGAGATTTGCTAAAGATATTTTCCAGACTTCTAATTTATGTTAATGTTCAACAAAATATAAGCCCAGCTGTTTGAGATTGTAATTAATTCTTCTTAATAAGTCAAATTAAAAGAAGTGACGTACATGACAAAGTGTGACGTACGGGACATTCTCCATATATATATCACACAGACTCCTATGGTAAGCCATCCAAATCGTATGTTACTCTCTATATTGCCCTCGGTCTAGTTGATCAGTATTATGTTGTTTATCAATGTAAGGAAATACTCCCTTGTTTAGGTTTAGAGTAGGCTAGCTAATTACAAAATTTTACCCACAACTTGGCCGTAAATCGTATGATTTTGTGTCTTTGTGCTATACAGCATAATGACTCTAAAAGGATGGTAACTGCAAACATGTAGGATCCAAAACTATTGTAGCATGCTGTTAAAGCATTTGCACACCCACTTAACATCAGTTTTGAAAATTTACCTGAATTTAAACCACCCAAAATTTAAAACTTTTAGCAAATATTATGTTATAATGTGCATGCATGTTTTATCCACGTAGTAAGTTTTTCAGGTCTTAGAGGGCACAAAGTAGGGATTAAGAACTTCAAGATACTGATATTCTACAATAAACGTATGCGTCTGCCATTCCTAACTTCTACTTTTTACAGAATTGTATTTTCAAAAGGATGCGTCACTGACATCTTTTCACAGAATCTGTGGCAATGACTCAGCACTTTTTCAGGGTAGGGCATGTAAAAAACCAATATAGCGATCACCAAAATGTTTCTTGAATGACCCTACGATGAAGTGGAGGTTTATATACTAACCAGAAACACTTTATTACTACCACTAGATGCAATCCTTCTTTAGAAATAAGAATTAAACTCATGATAAACTATTCTAGGCATGTTTTGTGTGTAGGACAAATGTCCCGTACATCACAGGGTTTTTTTTTCAGTAAAATTAAATTACATAATAATGACTGAACATTTCTTTGTGAAACTTTGTCCCATGACAAATAAGTGTTTACCTTACATTTTAATCATGATTTGACATTCCCTCTGTTTTTACTTTCAGAGAGTTTTAGTCACCCTTTTTACTTTAAAAATCACCACTTTTTCTGGTCCCGTAAGTCACACTGTTAATTAATTAATATAAGACATAATTAAAGGTATCACAGAATTTCATTTGGTGACCTTAATAATACATTAGCTGTATCTGTTCTAACAATCAAAAGAGATTGTGCAATTTGTCTTTTTCATCTGCTGGAGAGATATTTAAAGTCTCTGAATGTCACGTACGTCATAGTTCCAATAGCTCTGGGACCTGCCCTTAACAGGTAAAAATATCGTAATATACATAGGAAGTGTGTGGGACAAAAACACTGACCATCGAAGTATTTTAAGAGGCATTCGATTAAACTGGTTGTCTTTTTTATGAAATACCGAGAAAGCTTACTAGCAAACAGCCTATCTGCTGACAAAGCGAACCTTCTGCAGGGAGGAGTCCACAACAAGTGGCACTGGGTGCTAAATTTTATAGCACTTGCGAAGTTCACCAAGCACTTGAAAAAAAAAAAAGAGTGTGAGGGCAACCACAAAATTTTATGAAAATTGAGGCTGGTTGTCTGTGATGTATGTATGTATGATTGAACTTTGCAGACTCCATGTTTATGAATATGATTCATTATGGAAACCAAATAGAATCATGACTAAAATAATGATTTCTTAAAAACAAAATGAAAATGCTATGCTATACTGCCTAATTCAACAACCCTGATCAGGTAGAAGACATCACAAAATTATAGTATGAAAATGTCTTGTTCACAAATACCTACAGTACAGACTGCTTCTATGGTGGGTTTAGTTCAACTAGGGATGGTACTAATCATCCATCTGCAGAGACAATTTACAGTTCATGCATTGAAATTGGTCATTCGGTGATAAAGTTTTAAGATGCTATGATCATGTATCCCAAGGGGCGTAAATCTAATGGGCAAAGTTTAATGGGCAAAATGTGATTCACTAAGGGTTTCTGGGAAGCACAGTAAACGTCACATCATTATATTTCTTCTGGAGGTATCCAACTGCTCGCTGAACCTACTACTCACTAACTTAGTCATAGTGGTATTTGAAACCAATTATGTGTGATAGCTTTTACAAAAATCCCTCAGTGCATGAATTTAAAGCCCATCTTGAAGTCCATCATCCATGCTAGCCTAGGTTGCTACAGAAAACTATTGTTAGACTTTCAAAAGCCAGATCTTGGCCTTTCCGCAAGTAATTTGAAATTTAAAAATTGCATCAACCTCATGTTAGGCTACCACTGTACCAGTGACCAGAGTACTGAGTGACTAGACCATGGTATGGTAACATTAGGCTAAGTTGGGCGCGAGACCCGGGGCCTAACTCAGCTAGAACCACTGTAGCCTACGCTAGGCCTAAATGACGCTTGGATCCTGCCAAATTTGTGAACATGCCGTGACCGATCAAAAGAAATGCGTGTAACACATTCTAAGTAAATCAAACTTTCTGTACCTCTTCTGTGGTGGATTGTGTTATTTTCTTCATTTTCAAACATTCCCAGTTGATAATGTTGCCACAAGTGATAACAAGCGATGAGGCTTGTGGTATCCTCGGTGTTTCCATTTCGACTTTCGAGGTTGGTTTCTACGTCGTTTCGAAGTACAGCAAAAGCGAACAGAGGAACTAAGCGGCACAGGCTACATCAAGTAACTTAGTTAATTAGCAAGGTAAAAATTTACAAATACATGATTTTAGAACCGTCTCCTTTCAAGTTCAAATACCAGCGTAGCACATGTTAGCAGAACACTGTATAGTATTCGTAGTGCCTGTAGCTGTCCTCTCGGCCCGTAGCCCTGGTTAATGTTGTCTTGCAACCTAAACAGCTCTAGCTTTGTATACTGCCTATGTAAACAACTTTTTGTAACCATAACGTAAGTTACATGTTATGATAGTTAACATTTTTAATAGCTTGCTCTAGGTACTAGTGTAACCCATCATTGCATAAGACACATAAAATCATTAATTTGTTCTAAAAATCTCAGCTCTCTGCTGCAGTTATTATGATGTCGCTTTTGATGTGGAAATTGAAAGAGGCTAAAAATAGCAGCAAGAAAGCTAGAATGGCCAGTATGCTGAATTAACTTCTGAGCAAATAAACGAAGTCAGTGCTCCGGCTTAGCGGAATAAATGTGCAAGTCATGGTCATGTTCAAATGTACGAAAACCTATTAGTGCCATTTATTACTGCTTGAGACGAATGAGTGATAATGAATAAGAAACCGCTGCGGTTATTATGAAGAAAATTAATGTTGAGTGTTCAGATTATTCACTTTTGACAACAAATAACCGTGACTATATACTTCTTTTCATTTCAACTTATTCAGTGACACATTTGGCGACACTAACTATCTAATCAAATTTTGGAATTTTAAATTGAACGACACAAGTGTTAATTATTTCCACACAGATGGCACTAATGGGCTTGCGTATACAAAAGAAGTGCCGTCCATCCGGCCAACAGATAGATTTCCACGTTGGTCTTCACTAGTCTTAAAGTAGATTATTCTTAATATTATCACTACATAATGGCTATTTTTTTTATTTTACTGGAGTACCCCCCCCCCCCCTCTCTCTCTCTCTCCTTGAGCGGAGTGACATACATGACCCGCCTGCACTACCCCAGTTACTCCACTGCATAAAACTAACGTTTTGTGATACATTGGTAATTTCTTAAGCCACAGAAATTGTTCCCCGTTTCTAAATTAATTGTTTAAAATGTTCCTAGATATAGCGCTCACTTAGTACAGTAAGTCTAATACTATCTCGGGGTTTGCAGTGACCTCACATAAGATTCTACAATATTCTTAAGCCCTCTGTAAAATAGCTAGGCCAAATCTCACCTTTCCCCAATTCTCAGGATTGCTTTTGAGTTGTCCGTGGCATGTACCTCTGTACAAAGTGAGGGCGATTCAAAGATGACGTCGTCGCCTCCATTCAAAAGTTTAACACATGTTCGTTGGGTGCAATGTATAAATACTGCTTTCAGAAATGGGGGGTCCAACTGTTCCGTTTAGAAAACAAAGTTGGAACTTCAAAAGTGATCAAATGTCAAACCACCTGAACTTTCACAGATGTTCATTATATCCGTCGGAAGAGCTTATCGCAATTCTGTAACGAAAAGAAGCTGCCAAGCATTCAAAGTAGAAGTTGTTCGGTACCATACTTTAATTCCTGGTTCGGTCTCTATTTCACACTTTCAAATAGGAATTCCGCTCTAGCATTTAGTGTCGGTATATAGACTTGATAAAATAAAGTCAAGGTTTGTAAAATTGCAGACACTATTGCAAATTGCTGCTTCAATGTTTGCTTGTTTTTACACATACATGTGATTTATTGGGGGAGAATTAGTAATTAAGTATCCGTTTTATCATCATGTTACAAAGTGTCAATTTGGATGCCAAGACGAGCAATCTATTCAGCCGACATTTCTTGGAAAATAATCCAGAGTCTCTTCTGGTGCACTTTATTTCATCTTTCCCGTGTTATGGTAGAGAGTTGGACATATCGAAAAGTTCTGTACACATAACTATCATGCATTTGTTCATTGCATACATAAATTTCTAAATTGTGCGTCCAGTAAGGTAAGCTTGATCGGATATGCTTTGAAATGGTGTGTGTAGGTGTAAACAACTCGTGAAATACCGATTTTTGTTCGAATCACAGGATTTTTGACTACTTCAAATTGTGTGAAGTCATAAGTAAACGGTGATTGACTGCTATTTCTTGAAGAGTCTGAATTTTGTAGGGCCAACAAAAATATCGACACAATTTTCGTAGTCACACATCTGGAGGATGAATGCAAATTTCTCTTTCAGGTTTGTTACAGGTGATCTTATCCTCTACACTTTCTCTCCCCTAGCTAAAACAATAACGAAGAAAAATTGCAGATCGCCAACCGATTAACAGTACAACTCATATTCCAGCTTTAACATAAAACCAGTGCCGGACTTTGAATTTGAATTTGAAAGTTGAGGATCAGGAAGCCCCATTTGGGCTCATCAAGGACGCTATACCATGTTGATCGTGGATGAACACCGGCGAGATTCGCCTACTCTTTTCGATAAGTGTCCAGAGGATATCGAGGCAGGGGTGAAACCAGACAATCGCCAATGCAAACCATGCAAACCCAAACCTACTCCTGGGACCGCCATTTAACGTCCCCATCCGACGGACGAGAGTGTATCCCCCCCCCCCCCCGTCTTTAGCCACTTTCCCAAAGGCTGGGAGGGGTGGAGAACCTGCCCAGCTCAGCAGCCCATCAGCTGTGCCAAGCAACTTGAAGCGGATAAGACCTAAATCGGACAACAGGAACCCAAATAACCCCCTCGACACCACTGTAAACAGCTTTACTGAACAAGTCAAATTTGAATCCCCCTTAAGTCTGAGCTGGTCCTAGGATGGCGCATTGGTAACTTTGAGAAAATGGCATGACATTTTAGGTCTCGAGCCCATAGAAATAAACGTCAGTCCCCAGGCAAAAAAAATACAGAAAAAGCTTAAATTTTGATGGCCCTATGAGGCAAGCGCCTTGTCTGCCTAGCCAATGCCTAATCCAGCACTGCCCCACACAAGCAAACTTGGTAATCCTTTTAGGATTTGGAACTCTTTTAATGCATAAGAGTAGAATTTTACTCTCTTTTCAGATTTTCTAGATAGCTCACTGGCATTGGATGGTTGGTAGACACTGTCTTTTTCTATATACCCCAGTAAAGAAGTTCATAGAACCGAAATCTACTGCGATCAACAGTGAACTTGTACAACAAAAACATGCTCTGAAGTTAAACAAAACAAAGGGAAACAATAAATACTGTCAAGCAACAATGATTAGAATAGAGCCGAAAAGCTATAATATTGAAAGTTATATATTTACAATCGGAGATAGGAAAGTATATCTCGGGCTACGGGGACAGTAAATAAAAGGTTGTTTTTCTTTTGGAACAATTTCGATTAAGGCACACAAAGAGATATTATTCAACTGTAATGCAGAGATAAGTAATTTTGTAGGTGAAATACCTAAAATGAACCAACGTGTTGCTGTTTTTCTATATATCGTAACAAGATTGGCATACACAAAACTGAACCGAAACTCTACCTGCTCTATTTATGTTTTTGCATAACAAGTGGGTACTTTGGCTCCATATGGATAGGCGAGGATAACCAAATCTGTCAGAAGAGTTTGAATCTTATACAGGCTACGGATGATTCGGAATCAGACTTGTGTTTTGATAACATGAATTGTGAAGAAAACGGCATTTAGGCATATAATACATCTTCGACTATTTTCATTACAATCTATTCTTTTGTCATGATTCTATCCAAACGTCGGTTCTCGTTGGCAGTCACTGCTTGCTTGGTGTTTCCTTTCGGCTTGTTGATCACGCAAAGATTTATGGGACAAAGTTTAGTGGCTCGAATGAGAGACAAGGACAACATTGATGGAGACATGACCTTAAAAGCTTCCGTTAGCATCAAGAGCCAAGCTGCGGACGAAGAATGGGTCGTACCATTGATGGGCCGGGGTGATCGAAATGGCAAGCTACACCGTTCATCTCGTCGAAAGGTAAGCCGGAGTGAGAGGGGTCAAAAAGTGTTTGCCGACTTCTCCAAAAACCGTGTCAAGAATATTAAACATGTCAAACGTCAGCGGTTCCCCCTACCTCCCAAAGACGCAGTGTTAAATATGGCCTGGTTTAGCATGGGGACGTTTTGGCAGAAGGCACATTACCCTGTCATGTATCCTTGCAACACCGGCAAGGTGATCTTGAATAAGGCCGATAAGGATATAAAAAAGATTAGAAAAGCCGACGTCGTTCTCTTCGCGGGCGAACTCGAAGACGAGAACCTCTGGAAGAAACTTCGCGACGGACGAGACCCGGGCCAGATATGGCTGTTTATTACTGATGAGAGCCCATTGGCTGCCAAGAGCTACATTCCACCTTACCATCTTAGAGACATCACCTTTAATGTTACGTTCACTTACCGTTCGAACGCCGACATTTCCGTATCTTACGGTTACTACGAGAGAAACGAGACACCCGTGAGTTCCACCCGTGGTGGACGTGCTTTCAATTTTCACAAGCAAAGCCCCAAGCTAGCTGCTTGGATGTCCAGCCATTGCGACACGATAGCCTGGAATCGAACCGGTTTCATTTCGGATTTATCACGACATACAGCCATCGACAGATACGGCAGTTGCGGTGATTTGACCTGCGGAAACGTCGAAAAATACAGGCAGGGGCTCATTGTCAATAATCAATGCAAGAAGACTCTCCGGCAGTACAAATTTCTTTTCGCGTTACAAAACAGCTGCTGTACGGAATACATCTCGGAGAGTTTTTGGAACATTTTGAGGCATTACGAGGCAATACCGGTGGTGGTGGGGGCGCCCAAAGAGGACTACGAGGGCATCGCTCCTCCGAAATCGTTTATATACGCGGCAGACTTCGAGACGATGAAAGAGCTCGCGGAATACATCAAAAGAGTCGCCACAGATGAAGAACTGTTCAACTCTTTTTTCAAGTGGAAGTACGAAGGGTATGTGAGGGTAATTCACGAAAAACAGCGAGGAATAGCACATGCAGCCGCTAACTGTCGCATATTGGAGTATTTACAGAGACCGAATCGAACCCAGGATCAGCCCGACCTTTACGGCCCAGCTTGGATGGGCGGCTGTTCGAAGTGCGACGACAGCAGTATACTAAAAAGCTACGGTCAGATGCGCAGTGGGTACACTTAAGAAAAAAAAGTTCAAGTGTTTGTGCTTCAAAGTAGACTCGAGGAACGCGTGGCAACACCTTTAAATATTGCTCACTTAAAACTTGAAGTGGAAAATATGTTTTCTAGGAATGGATTTTAGATTCTCTAATGTTCCAAATGGCTGTCGATATCTCTTACCATGACAGGAGTCGATAACGAGTAGCAGCTAGTTAAAGAACCAGAAATTAGTAACTTACCCGTTGCTAACTTATTATTATCATCAGACAAAGACATACAAAAGCATTCTTGGAATCATCGTACTGCTTCGAGTCGCAAAAATAGGAAATCCTATTAGGCCATGTCATTTCCTTTTTCAAATTTATAAGAAAATTTAAAGAAAAAACTAATTTTTAACTTGATTGAGCAACTTAATATTTACTTTGATTAATCAAATTACCAATTTTATGGATCCAAATTAAATAATTTGATTAAACTAATAAAAACAAATGTGCATGATGGGCTTGCGTACAGAAACGACAGAAGAGAAACGAAAACTTTATTTGACTTATTGCCTAGGAAAAGATTGTGAAGCTTTTCACGTTTTTTGGAAATTTGAGCTTTTAAACTGGGGATGTTTTTTAAACGCCCTTTTTTTTTTGCAAAACCCTCGTCTGTATCTGCATGAAATGCGTAAGTTTCATAGGCCCATCTCTTTGGCAGTTACACATACAATGCTAAAATTGCGTGTTAGTTTTCCTAACCTTTGACGTCATCGATCAGGCGGACAACTATATTCTCTACCTAGGCACCATAGTGACAATTACAGGCTGATCCAAACCTAATGTTTGGAAGAGGCCAAACTGGTGGGTACAGTGATATGTGGAAGGGATCTAAAATGGAATGGGTGCCCCATTCTCTTTGGAAAATAACTGAATGGCCTCAAATGTGATTTGATGAAAAAAAAATGTACAACTGTGGGGCAAATTTTCTTCTAAAATATTTCTTTTCAGGAGGTACAATTCTGCAAAGTGTTTGAGCCCACCTCTTTGGGTGGGGCCATGGCCATTGTAGCTCCTCTCCTGGAGCCGCAAGTGACTCTGTCTCCACGTTTCAAGGTAATTAAACTTTCATAACTATGTTTCCCATGCAAAATGACTGCACAAATTGCAATTATTATCAAAAACCAAACACCAAAGAGAACCCAATGACAGAAATTTGATGCCCTTTTTACCTTTGTAGTAAGAAGGTATTAAGTTTAACGTTTATTTCAGTGTGTAAAAAATACAAATTTACTCTCATCAGCTTAAAAGTTTTAGATATCAAGGTGAAAAGGTTTGGAATGCATGATACTCACAGGAAATCAAGGCGCAAAAGTGATAGTGGAAGACAGCGATGAAAACTTGCTTTATACCCACTGATTGTAAGATGCAACTACCATGCACGTTTACAACATCACATACATATATATATATCAATGTTTTAAGTGAGGGACAAAACTTTCCATCCATCTCTAGAGAAAGTCGGCTTTACTTCACTTCTTTCTCGACACAAAACACAGACTTGTTATCAAATTATCTGCATTTCATATATTTAGAAATACTTTGGGAAAAAAATATGAAATATTAAATCAGTAGGCTCCCTCATGACACGAACAAGTGTGAAAATGTTGCGTCAAAATACGCAGAAGTGAATACAAAATTACACACACAATTTGACAAGCTAAAGTGTTCTCACGTTTACCAAAACTAAGACCCGTCTCCCTTCCCGTCTCTCTTTACCTCTCAAACTAAATCCTGCGAGTGAAACTTTTGGTAACTATGATGATTAATCAAACAGACAGTATGTTCTAATTTTTTTAAGGGGGGGGGGGTAAATTTAGTGGCAAACCTGGGAGGTCTGGATGTGCTGAAACTGTCAAAGGGAAATAGGGCGTTTAGAATGCACCAACATGGCACACAAAGCAAATATCTTTAACCATTCTTAAACCAGTCAGTCTCATCAATAAAAATCTGCAAAAGTTTCACCACCTCAAACCAATATGCATGTGATGAGTAATGGGAAGGTGCTTCATTTGAATTTTGGGAAGTTTGGGTGAAAAAATTATCGTTGAGCAATGAATAACTGAATTTCTATCTATGAAAAACTTGTTTATTGAAAAGAAGGCCACTTTCCTTTCTCACTTTGAATGATCTGATTGTTTTTCTGTAGAACAGATGCTTTATTCCCCTTTAAGGCCAACAGGATTCATTCAACACCTAACGATACCAACGTTTCATGAATATCTTACAATTGTACATTATATATTTTTATAAATATAAACTCTTCCAACTTAAAGCAAGTGCTAACAGACAGATAGACTGATAGACAGGTAAAATGATGGAAAGAAGAGTATTTGAAAGGATGGATAAAGACAGAAAGAAGTAAGAATTCACAGCAATCATTTCTACAAAACATTTTCCAAAAATAGCAGCCTTAAAAGCTTTGTGCAGTAGTAGATGCCTATGGAATATCCAACATGACACCTAAATGTTCAAACATATTTAATGGAAGTTGCTAGGCTTTTGACTATCTTCAAATGATAAGTATTGCTTACAGCAATAACAGAAAGAAAATTGCTGCAGCTTTTTCTCATGTTACAAGAAATGTATTTAAAAAACAAAATGAAGAGAGATTTCACACAACTGGTTTGAGACATTACTATAAAGACATAATTCAAGATAAGGTCTCGTAAAAATCAACCAAAAAATTACAAAGATCCAATCAGTTGTCATTGCACTGTAGACTGGTGCCATCTGTTCCGTCTAGGTTGGCCAATATCTGATCCAAGAGGGTTTCCATTCGGTTCAGTTCGCCCAGCAATCTGTCCATCTCGATCCTTTGGGCTTGATACTCGCTGAGTAAATCTGAAACAAATCAGTAACAATTGTCCACATTTTTGCAAATGCAATGACAGAGGGCAAAAAAAAGTACAGCAGAAAAAAAAGTATATCTGCTTCACTGGGTAAAACTCAAGCATGCATCTTATGAGTTCCCCTGCTGAAAAACACGTAAACTAAGCGGAAAAAAACTGAGAAATAACATCTGCTGATCAAAAGACATCACATTCCAGCCAATATTGAAAGAAGCATATATTGGTGTAGCATACACATCTTTCCAAAGAAAAGTGTAGACACTCACTGTCGAGGCTTTCTTGCTGCTGAATATTGATGAGCTCTTGCTCTGTGGTGTGAAGACTATCAGCAAACTGCTTGATGGCTTCAGTGTCTTGAGATACCTTTGAGGATTGCGATGAAATGTCGGAATCGAGCTGCCGATGGTTGGCCGTTACGGTGGACATGACCTGTTTGGAAAAGAAGGATGTGTGCATGATGGGATACGATAGACACTACTAGAGGGGATAAACCTTTGAGTAAAATGGTAGTTGTCCAGAAACGCGGTGGCCGTAGCAACAGGGACGATCATGCCTCTCTAATGGCCATTAGATTTAGGTTGCATCTAAAAACCCGCTGCATGGGCTGTGCGGCGGATTTTCCAGTTGGTTTAAGTGAGTGATGGGAAGCATCCTCCACTGTCTGGCTGTGGATTTATTACATAACCAATCAAACATCTCAATTAGCTGTGCACACAATGACCTCCAACCAGTGGAGGTAGTTCTGGCAACAGGATGTTCAGTTCAAAGCTAGTGACTACAGTCAATATGTGAATAAACCTCTTGCATCTCACAGAGCTCAGTGAAGTGTGTTTGCTGAAGAGATTAAGTGTCAGAGCATCAGTGATTAAAAAAGCTTAAACTTGCAACTTAAGTCTAATGGCCAGAAAATCATCATGATAGTGTTCATATTAAAATGGGTGGGCATGATTGGATAGAATGATGACTTGTATGGATGTGTATGTAACAAAAGCGACGAATGTGTTCCTAAAATGCAGTGGACAAACTAGAAATTCATAAACTGGTGACTGCTACTGCATATGTAATACAGTGGTCATGAACAAAGAGAACAAGGAACATGAAATGTGGTGTAACAAAAGGATAAACAAAAATAAAATGTATAACTGCTTAATTAACACACTGAAAATAACCTATACATGAAAAAAAAATGCATTGGATAAAATTAAGAAAATGCAGATAAGCAATTGCATTGGATAAAAAAAAAAAAGACTGATGTAAGAAAGTGTCAAAGAGGATGCAATCACCTCTTCACTCTCTCGTAACCTTGTCAACGAACTTTGCGTCCTCTCTGTTTGTATCTCTGCCATCATGACGTTGTCCCTGTAGCACTGGTCGTTGGAACGGCTGAGTTGGAGCAACACGGCGATGTCGTCCAAAAGGATGCGGCTATTGCGGACTTCTTCATCTGCCTTTGTTGAGACCTTAGGGATGATTCAGAGAGAAATATGATGGATCCTCGGGGGTGAAATTTAACAGTTGTCCGATTGTCCCAGATCAGTAAAAAATCTTGTCGGACGACCAAAGTAACTTTCTGAAGCAAATTTCATCCTTTACAAGTGGTAGACCTTTGTTAGTATCGTCCTTCATTCATGTTAACAATAGAACAATAATCTGTTTGATGTTTTCGATGACATAGGCTATTTACAACAGAATGACAGACTACCAGTCTGAGTGAGAGTCAATTAATAGCGTTGTTGGTGGTGTCCATTTATAGCGTTGTTTGTACGTACAATGATAAAAAGGACGTCAAACAAAAAATGCGGTCTCAGTTTTTGGCTTGTCCTTTTGTTTTTTAATCGGACAACCAAACATATTCCAGACGAACAGATATGGGAAGTGTGTTGTCAGAATGAAAACATAGAATTTTCCTTAAAAATCAGAAAAAATTATACCTAGAAAACACTCTTAATGGGTTCTTACTAACCCTCTCTGATTCAATGACTTTCCAGGACCTTTACAACATAGTGCCAATATTTGAGGACATATTACAAACCAATATGGCAAATTAAAGATTTCAAAACAGACTGTTTGCTCTTACCAAACTTGTGCTGCCTTTCCCCTCAGAACGGGTATAAACACCAAAGAAACACAGGAATTATCTTCCTGGGTGTTCAAAACTTGCACCAAGTACTTCTAAAACTATGCTTCTCTGGCACAGCTCCCCTCCCCCACAAAGATCCTGTTTCTTTACCACACTGGCACACACATTCAACGAGCTCACTATTTGACCAAATGTTCTGAAGTCCGAAAAAGCAGGGAATCTGCATTGCTGTGAAAAACCATGTCAAACAAACAAGATTTTCAACTCCAATGAAGAGGTTGGAAAAGTTACTCACTTTTAAAGCTGAGTTTTTCAAGAGTGTGAGAAATGAATTAGTCTGTTCAAGCATGAAATTCGATAAAAGCCTCAACGCCGGGTCGAAACACGTAATTTACCTCGTTTACGATTGCCCGCAGATTGGACGTTGCATTGGTCAAGTCTCTCAGACCAGCCTCTGTGTCATTCTTGATCCGTTTATCTTCCTCTAGGTTGTGTTCAATCATGTTGAGGAGAGCCTGCACTGCTTCTGCTTCTTGACTGACGTGAAGAAAGAAAATAAGGACCTTAGATCAGCTTCAGAGACATTAATGCCAAACAATTACGATACTTGCTTTCCATATTTCCTACTTCACAAAAAAGTTTATTAGTTCCTTTTTACCTTCAGATGCCCTCTTTAACCGAAAACTCTTTGGTACAATGTGATACGGGTGAGGATTCGTTGGGAAAACATTGTACTAAACATACGAATCCCATTCCAGGTGACAAATTATCACAGCTTACATGATCCATTGTTTTTTTTCTCTGCCATAACACAGCTATTCACCCATTACTCATCACCCACAAGATGTTTGGAGGAGAAGAAGCTTTTGCGTATGTTCATCCTTGTGACTGAATGGTGTAACAATTATAAAAGCTATTTTCTTTTTATGCCTTGTGGTGTGCTCTAAAAGCCCTATTTCCCTTTGAAAAAGGTTTGCTAAAATTTCATGAAATTTACATGGAAACTAGATCTGACTGGTACATGGGACACATGCTTTTGCCAACATCACCATAACAACCTGATCATGGTAATCTGGAGAAGGTAATGGAAGGGGAGGGAGGGGGTGAAAGGAGGAAAGGATTACAAGAGAGCTACAACCATTTGATAAATACACCCCTACATTATCTAATCCTGGTAAGGGATTTAGGCTTCCGATATCTATTAGTGAGATCTATTAGAGATTGGTGGTGGGAATACGTACTAAGCCATACTGGTGGCGTTGAGGGCACTCTCAGCTGCCTCCAGTTGAGTCATGCTGCCTCTTAGGAGGTTCTGTACCTCCTCCTCCTGCAGAACTGACCGGTTTATTTGGGTGACTATTGCCGCCATATCCGTGAAGGGACGGACCGAGGACCGTTGGGTAGCCTCTGCCAGGGATATGGCACCCCCAGCGGACTCAGCGGTTTCGTTGAGGCTGCCCAGCGTAGAGAGCATTTTTGAGTAGGAGGATGTTGCATTAGAGCGAACAGATAGAGCAACCATCTGTAAAAGAACAAAGTGAGAACATAATTAAAAAATAAAGAAAATTGATATGGGATAGACTGTGCTACCAATCTTAAAAAGGTAGAACATCTGAGCTTTTTACAGTCATTTAATGTCCCAGAAGTGCGAGTGGAACAGGGAGCCAGAAAGGCGGGGGGGAATTGGAGGGAAGAAAGAGCGTACAGAGGGCGCTTACCATATATGACTGACTACTACTCTGAGCATTTGCCACCATCTGTTCGACCCTGCTGGCGTTGTCGCTAGCGAGGCCTGCCTTGACAGAAATATCCCGGGTCTGTTCCAATTCCACCATGGCTGCCTGTACCGTCTCAGCACTGGTATTCTTTGCCACGACTGCCAGCTCTCCGGCCGCTCTACCGTCACTTGCGGGGGCATCCAAATCGAAAGACAGATTGATACGTCTGATCTCCTCGATCCTTTGCTCATTTTGATCCCTCTCCCGGAGCCGTTGAGCGTCATTCAGCTCGTCGAGCGTCTCCCGCCTCTGTTGGGATGAACGGTCTACTTGGTCCATCAACCTCCCAGCCTCGTCACGAAGGCCCTCCGCCTGGACCCTAGCCCCAGTGCATGATGCAAACAGTCCCTGGATGTTGATCCAAGAAGCATTAATCTGCTGGTAGATTTCATCCAGAGCTCTTCTCCTCCCGAGCGTCTCGTCTTCGATCAGCTGGGGGTCGAGAGCACCTGGAGAGCCCTCCAGATTCACACTGCCATTAAATTCACCCATCTGTCTGACAGCTTCTCTGAGTGAGGCCTGCTGGGTCAATGCTGCTGATAAGGTTTCATTCAGAGACACGACTTCATCAGAAACCTACAAAAAAAAAGAAAAAAAAAAAACACAAAAATGATGGATATGACAGAGTTACAGACAGTTCTCTTAGGCTCTTAATTTCCTCATAAACCCAGAAAACAACTTTGTGAACTTTATCGCATAGTGTGGCCAAAAAAATGGCTGCATTCATGTTTCCCAGAAAAGCACATATGCATAAGGATTGGGGTTAGTAATGAAAAAGAAACATGCTTGGATTGATGTATGCATATCTGAGAAATTATTTAGATGTCAACAGTAAACCCAGGGCTTCTATCTGCATAGGCATATTACATTATGACCCCTACTGACCCCAAATGACCTTTGACCTGTACCAAAAACAACTGGCTTCTTGTATTTATTAAGGTACACCCACATACCAAATACGAGATCTGTACAAGTGTCCCATCTTGAGATATTGCATTTACAAGGTTTTATCTAGTTGACCCTGTTGAACCCACATGACCTTTGACCTCTACCAAAAATAGGCTTCTTCTACTCAATAAGGTACACCCACATATAAACTATGAGATCTGCACAAGTTTCCTTCCACAAGATATTGTGTCTACAAGTTTTTAACTAGTTGACCCCTGTTGACCCCAAATGACCTTTGACCTACACCAAAAACAGTAGGCTTCTTGTACTTAATATAGTACACCTACACACAAAATATTAACTCTGTACTAGCTTCCCTTCTTGAGATATCGTGTTCACAAGGTAGGCATCACAAACATTCACACACACACATGCACACACACACCTATAAATATACCACATGATTACAAAGGTTATGATTTCATTTTAACCAAAAACAAAACCTTGCACTTGCTGGAAATTATTTTGCAATGCAAAGATGTTGAATGCATTGTGCAAAAGCTTGGATTCAATGTAAAGTTGGATTGAAAATCAGAATATGAATATTCGTAACAGCCCTATAGGGCGTGACACACACCAAAAAAAAAAAAAAACAACAACAAAAAACTCAAAATCTCATACCTGTTGAAAATGATTCTGCAATGCAAAGAGGTTCCCTGCTTGGAAAAGCCCTTTCCTGAGGGCTACTTGAACTAAAGCTACTTCATCTTGCACGATTTGGAATTTTTCATCCACCTCCTGGAGTGATACGTTGCCATAATTTGATAAGACATCTGACGAATAAAAATACAAGGGGACCTTACTTCAAATGAATATTAGTTTCCACATCATGAATGTGAGGGCAAACCCATGGTTGTACACACGTTGAGTGCAACATAGGTAGAGAGACAGAGGAAGGGCTTATCTGCTAACTGTCAGGACTCTTTCCTGACTTACACCCACTTTTGTTCGAAGTCACGTGACTAGATGCTCACCGTGACAAACAATGGATCGCAAGTGACATGGACTCCATGCGGCAGTGTGAGCCCCAAGAACATAAACATGAAGGAAGATACTCGAATGTAAATATGATCATGTGACAACCGAAATCAATGCACACTTAATCAGAAAGTAATTGTCAGGAAAACTAAAGGAATGTAAAATGTATTAAATTGTCATCACATTGGTCACCACAAACTGGACATTGTTCAAGCAAGGATCTTTTATCTTGAAATTCTTGCAGATAATTTTAGACAAGTCTCTCAATAATATGTACATTTCACTTCATATTCGCATATCCTTGCACATTAAAAACTTAGACCTGTAAAAGACTGGAAACCACCAAGTGCACCTATTTTCCAAAACACATTCAACCACCTCCAGTGGTCTTAGCTTTATCTTTCAGACCTATCCCAATGAATATTTGACCAGCTCTGGTCGAGAATTTTGGGTGCCATCCAAACAGAAATGACTGGTAGAAATCCCACCATGTATATCTTGTAGAGCAATATCCTATAACCATTATACTGCATTTATTCCACAGTGAAAAGTGTAGTGGAAGTTAAGATTGATGGCAGCTTAGCATGGTGTCTCATTTGAAGGTTGTCCATTACGTCCACAAATATATACTAGAAATATGGTCACCATGCCTTAGAAACATGAAGACCAATAATGAGGACCTTTGAGGATGTTACCTTCCAACAAAGCGGCCAGACTGTCCAACGCGGTGATGTGCTCGTTGAGAACCCGCCTCCAGTTGTGGAAGCACTCAGGACAAGGATCGCAGTTTGGGAAGAGGCCTGAAGGATAGATTGACAGACAGAATGAGTTTGATGTGTACGAACATTTTAAAAGGCGTAGCTTTGTATTATCCTCATACCGAAAAGAAACCCATTTGTCAAATGACTTCAATGAAACCAATGATGCTTCAAAGATTCAAGTTCAGTTAACAAACTAAGCAAGCGAGATTGACGCTAGCAAGTAATGTCAAAGACCTGACTGATGATTTTAAAAGCACAGACGTTGGTCAGAGATAAGTTATTGTTAAAGCCCATCACATGCAGTGCGCCTCATCGTCGTAACGATAAATTATGAAACCACATGCATGGTCATGGTGGAACAGTTGGGAAATATGAACCTACGTCTATAGCTACACCATGATTTTTACGAATTTAATCTCGACAACGGGGGTGTTGCAAAGCTTTGATTGCCACAGCAGAACAGTGACCATACTGCAGCACAATTCCCAGCATTCATTTCGAGAGGCTATTTGGATATCCCCGTCAAAAATTTCATCTTCTGAGAATGGTCTTAAAGTAAAAGTAGTTCAGGATTAGATTCTGACATTGTAACTTTAATGGAAGTCAATCAAATGTGGGTACTCCTGTGATGATACACACTTCTCAACCAAGGGATAAGTTTATCCAGAATTGTTAACCAAACTGATATGCAGATGAAGCAAACATAACAAAAGATACTTTGCTGAGCTTCAGTAGATTCCGAATCATGCCTTCACTTACAAACTTTTCCTTCATTTCGAGCTACAAAACACTAAATTGTTCCTACATTATTTGCATTACAGGTGAGTCGTCATATGAAAGTAAAATGATTGCTACCTCAAACCAAGAAGGACCACGGAAAAGGCACTAGTGAAAGAGGAGTCTTTTCACAAAAGCAATTATGTAAAATTGTTCTCGTGACAAATGAACAAATTTTATAAACGAAGGAAAATTCATTGGCAACAGTATTGATGTTTTGGCAATGTCACACTCACCTACAAAGACTTCTGCTACCTCTGAGTATGCTGCACAAAAGAGAATTTAAAGAAAAATTAACAAACAATGAAAATTATTATGAAAAGCAATCAAAAGACTACAAACACAAGACAAGAAAGGTAGCGTGCTCCCTTTCATATCTTAATGTTTCTTATGTACACTCGTGTTGATTTTTCAGTTGTTATAAGATTCATTTTCACAACACTACAATATGAAGAACAAAATAAAAGAAAATGAAGGTACCCCCATAACCATCAAAATATCAACTCAAGAGCAAACAATGCATTAATAAAACCAGACTAAAAATATCAGAACATAGACAACTAATATATCACTAACCAATAGACGACATCATTAACAACGAATAAACAAACAAGAAATCAACAGACAACAACATTATCAAAGAAATGGATAATGATTTAAACAATACCAAACCATAAAGAACAAAGATCTCAAAAAAATAGCACAGTATAAATAACTGTTCACAGTAAGTATAGTAACTTGAAAAAGACAGACTCACCTTCATCAACCCTTCCGCAACGGTCGCAGGTTCTCCCAGCGATGGTTGGCATGGCGCAGCTGCACTGCCCTGTAAGCTGATCGCAACTGCATCCTCCCTCAGTGCAAGTGGTTGGGTCTGTCCCATTGACGTCACAGTCGCACGCTGTCAGACAAACATTCCACAAATCAAAATATGATCAGAAGATTTAGAAAGGTTATTTCAACAAGGAGCATCAAATCATTTCAAAATGAGGTAAATTTCTGGCAAATCAGTGATGCAAAAAGTGGGTATACCATAACACAAACTGAGCAACGTTTCCCAAGGATCTCATAAGCTTCCGTCTCACCTGTCAACATTTAAACTGCTTCAATGATTCCGACAAATTTTGCATATTCAGCACAATTTAAGTTTCACACACCCTAGAGCAATCTCACTTCAATGGGCTAGAGCAGGCTGATTCATTTAGATGCTCTGTGAATTTCAACATTCTTACAATATAGCAGAACAATATTGCTCACTTTATTATTTAAGTGTAAACATAAACATAAAAACGAACAAAGATACAAAATGGGGCGAGGATGCCCATGCTCACGTATGCATCCCTGATCGACGTTCCAGTATCCAGGCAAGCACTGGTTGCAATTCAACCCCGTCGTCAGATTTTTGCAGGGACACTGTCCCGATGCCTGTCGAAAACAACAAAGTGAATTTCAATTAAAGCATTCTGAGGAATGACATTATTTCACAGTTCACTCAACAACAATAGTCAACATTTCTTTCTCTGTTAAGAAAAAGCTTTAGCATTACATTTTTAATTAATTCAGGTCCTGAAAAGCAGTTATTTTGCAATACTAAGCAACCACACAAGCTTATATGTTACAACTTGATGTCAGGTGACTACCAACTTAACAATTTTGGATTAAATTTGATATCTTGTTTTTCTTGTAATAAACAGACAAATTTAAAAAGTATTTCAACTGATCAGCTAGTCATAATTTGCATGTAACACTGATTATGATGAAGAAGTACGTGAAGAGACAGAAACTTGTTATGTATCTCATGATACTGAAAGTTTTATGTAAGACAAATTTCATAGATGTAAATATCTTAATGGAGTCATCTAAATGGTAAGTTGAGGAGAAATGGTAAAAAAGAGTGAGAAATATTGAGGCACATGAAAAACTTTAGATAATTTCAACTTTTTCCACCCCATAAGTCTACCCCACACAGGGCACTAACAATCACATGCTAAAAAATAAAGAATTGTCCAGCATTCACTTCCAAGGAGTTAAACTGCATGATGAATTCCAAAAAAATTTCTATTTGTAGTTTAATTTCTATTCTGTTTACAAGTATTCCTCAAATATGTGCTGCATTAAATGTGTCACTTACTACTGTACTGTTGAAGCACAATAATATGTATTTACCAGATCACACTGTGTTTGGCCGCCCAAGGTGCCGACAGGGTGACAATCGCAGCTGGTGCACCCGAGCCCACTCTCGAATCCCCAGCTGTCCGGCATGCACTCTGTACACTTTGCACCAGCTACGTTCTGCAGGCACTCGCAAACACCGTCCTGAGAACAGTTGCCATGGCTACCAGTAATATTGCAGCCACAATCTAGAATATGGAGAAAAAAAAAAAAAAAATGTTTCAATGTGGATCTGTATTACATTAAAAAGTTCAAGAGTTGTAGGAACTAGTAACTATGAGACTAAAGTAACAAATTGACCGCATAGAAGTGTTCCAGGATTTATTTAGTTTAGTCAGTGATTATAGGTAGAAACCTACATAGCATCTTTGAGCAAGGTATCTTTCTCAAGTTGCTTCTCTGGAGACAGGTGCTAATTAAGGACCTGTGAGAAACCTTGGTGCAACCTACACATTAATGGCAGCCATATCAACTCTGAAATTGCCCAGGTGTGTACCTGGTTCCAATGAACTGGGGTAACGTCGTACAGTTCCTTGAGCAGCTACTGGATAGATACATGTACTATATATATAAGACAAAATTGGTACAATGGTTTGGTTGTAAACGTCTGCAGGCGGTGGCAGCCACATATTTACCAAGTTACAGTAGACACACTTTATTGTTCCATAGTGCCCTGATCTGAAAATGTTCTTTCATCGAGGAATGAACGTAATGCCTAACCATCAATACTGTGACATAAATATCAAAATTGCTGGAGATGGTGTGCCCACTAATATCAATGATGTGGTTTAGTGGTAATCCTAGCGTCTGAGATGCCCAAATTCAGATGGCAGTAAAAAGATGCAACCCACAAGAATTGGAGGATTGGGAAGACAAGAGCACTCAAGTATGAATTATCTCACCTAAGCAATTATCGATGTTGCCATAGTAACCAAACCTGCACTCGCCACAGGTAGGTCCGTCGGTGTTACCAGTGCAGTTGTTACAGTGTCCTGTGGTGCTGTTGCAGTCTGGAGGGCTCATATTACAGAAACATGGGCGGCAAAGACCGACCCCAATCTAGGAAAGGAACATAAAAACTTTGGCGAGATTTTCCATGCAATTCTTACACTCTGTCATGGCACATTCCAAACATTTCGACAAGATTGGAACTGCTTACGCGCACAAGCATAGGCTTATCTCCCATATACAGTGTTGCAAGTTAATTTTGTTCTTGTATGTCTTCATTTGGACCAAAATGAAGGTTCACAAATTTTGTGGTGTTTATTGGACTATATAGCATACTATAAGCTGGGAAGGTTGCTGAATATAAATTGGCTTGTAGTTGTAATAACATGGAACCAGGTTCCACACTGGCCTGTACAGCTGTCTAACAGTGTATGAAGGGCTTATGGACTTGTGTGGGGGGAAAGAAACAGTAGTACTTGCTATTGAGTTTTGTTGGTGGAGAGCATGTAATTTTGTTTTGCTGTTCAGAATGAACAAATTGTTTTTATTTTAAGACTTTGGCACCAGTGAGCAGAAAACTAACTGCAACATCTACTATGCAGAACACACCACAGTTTAAATATGTCAAGTATGTTTGTTAAAGCAGGTTAAAGCAGGTCCTTTTATAAGAGAGACAACTTTCATGCAATTATTGAAACCATTCCTGAACAAAGAACAAGTAAAAAACATAACTTTCTTAAGACAATATAGTTTAACTGGAGCATAGACCCAGCAATTACAAAGACGGCATTTATAGACAGCAGACAACTATTTGAAACTTCATAAAATTGATTCATTCAATATGAGTGAGTTTTTTGTTGATATTAAATTGAACGAATAATTGGCAAGCTATTACTTTCTCAACACAAGAAGAGCGAAAACTCATTCATCCATCAAACTCATTCATCCATCAATCTTTTCAATGTCAGATGAAACAGGGTAAGTCAAAAAAAGTCTTTTCTACATCCCACAAGAACTGGTACATTGAATGGGGCATTGCATACATGCCCTTGTCTTTGTCATTGCCTTGGTCGATTTTAATTGAATGCAAACAAAGTGCATTCGAAGTATTTAATTTAGGGTTGTCTCTTGTCTCTTGAATAACAAGAGAACTTCTGATCGAGTGATTGTGCTAGATCTCCAAAGGTGACAGACAAACAAGGAGGTGATCAAAAAGTGCCTAACAAATGAGGATTTACGGAAAATATATTGCCTTTAGGGCATGATGGGATACCTGTGGATCAGTAGGTATGCCGTAATAACCAGGAATGCAAAATTCGCAGCGAGGTCCACCGTGGCCATCGGTACAGCCTTGACAAACCCCTTGATCATCACAGGTGGCAGCGAACGAGTTCAGGTCCGGTGGTCCTGGGCACATGCAAGGCTGACAATCAGCTGTGAAAAGAAAGGTTTGACTTCAGAAATGTGACACAAACGGATGCATCGTAAGCATTTGATGCACTGATGTGAATTTACCTTCTTCCTTGGTACACATAAAGCTCAGATCACAGGAATGGCTGGTTGACAATGGTCCTACTTAGAGTGGTGGGGAGGGGAATAATGGGAAATTTCTCCTTTCCTACCCCTCCCCCTAGATGAAGCCGCAGATAAGACCAGGAAAGTTTCCCTACAGTAGCAGGAGGCTAAGTGTACTTTAGAAACAGCATTTAAGGATCCATGCTTTCCCCCTTCCATAAAATCGTATTCATAAATTTACCCGCAGGTCATATCCTAGTTGCTACGTCCCTTTCCACTCCCGACACCCCAGGTTGATTCCTAGGCTGCTGTCACTACTGCAGACACACTTAAGGAATAGGAATACATTAATAAGTCACCTGGTGTTCCGACTGTAGCATTTCCATAGTATCCGTCTGCGCATACCTCGCAGAAATCTCCAGCCGTGTTGTGGGTGCAGTTGCTACATACCCCTGACATGACGTTGCATGGAAACAGGCTGTGATTATTGCAGTTGCACGGTACGCAATCTGAGAAAGACCCCATCGATGGATCCACCCATCGATGACCGAGGACGCAGGATTCGCAAAATTGTCCCTGTCAAAGAAATGTCAAAGAAGGTTTTATATTAGAGTGAAACACCTGACTTCCACAATCTGTATTTTCAGGTCAGTATGTATGTAAACGACTGACACAAATATGAAAAACGGTTATCCTAAACATGCACCTAGTCAATTAATTTTTCGTTATGAGTCAAAGTCATGTCTCGAGTAGACTTTTCCTGCATGAAACAACATCACATAATAAGCAGACACTTCGTCATAGTGTTGCATATGGTGAGCCTTAACCTCTACTGTACTCAGGGGTCATCCAAAGTTCAGTTTCGTGTGTTTACCCAAGTTCATTAACCACTTCTTTATTCCCTTCAGATAGTTGCTTTAGACAAATACATTAGAAACAAAAAGGGCCAGCACTGATACTTGGAAAAATTTCACAATATTACAGGACTGGTTGATTCATGGGTAGCTGATGCATACGATTACATGATTGTGATTGGTGAACATCATCGCTTATCCCAAGATCCTCAGTGGTTTGAAAGCGTCGACTCTGCCACGAGGCCGACACCGGTAAATTCATCGTCGAACTGTAAACATCTCTCTCCGCACGCTATGTAGGCCCGTGTCATCGTATCGCTTCTCTCCCTTTCGTCGACGTCATGTAACCCCAACTGTATACCACTCTCTGATTTCAATCATCATTGTCACGTAACTTCCATTAATTTCTGTGTGCCAGTTGAATCATCAATAAATAGAACTCTGATCGTAAAATCAAATGGAACATCTCCCTCTCTCTCTGGATTTCTGTTCTAACGTCTCTCTCTTTACTGTAACGGTAATTGTCTGTGACATTTAGGATATCGGTCGCCGGGGCAGTCGCACCACAACTGGAAACCCCGTATAATTTTTTACCCTCAAATGGAAATACAGATATACTCTGTTCTGACCATTTCATTATAATTTGGTTGTTTTGTCATTTACCAAGTCTCTAAAAACACTTATCAAGGGTGCACAAGGAACACCATGCTCTTTCCGTAAGTGGAAAGTTCGGAAACCTTTAGAGATGGTGGTGGTGGGGATAGAGTGGGGGGTGCAAGGTGGGGGGGTAATACACACACCCAGGGCTGTTTAGATGCTTACCTCATATTCAGGTGGACACTGGCAGTGCTCCACAAAGTCTGCCGGTGGGTTTGATGAGAGGGCAACATCATCAGAGCCCAGATCCATCATCACTTCATGGAGGAAGACCGAATTACCTTGAAGCTGTCACAGATGTTAAAAGAAAAAAAAAAAAGAGTCAAAATGACCACAAAGTGTACGACACTTTGAGATATTTCAGACACGATGCAGTACCTACAGACAGAGGGGCAACCAGTACACCCATCCTGTCTGAAGAACAGAGCCACCAAGAGACACAGTGGTGACAAATGTAGCATAACGATAAACTGATGAACGAGAGACCATCAAATAAAGGGTGGGGCTCATCCCCCTTCAGGGGCATACACATCGTCACCATTCATGATGCCAAAGTCTTAGTTACTTAGTTCTAAAGGAAACATTTTGACCTATAGTGTACTGACCTATCAAAGGTTGAGTAATTTGCAGGAAAACATTACTTTGTTTGAAGTTGTGAAAATTCTACCATGAATTTTGCATTTCAGACTTTTTCCTTCTCTGCCCCTCCCAATTTTTTTCCTTTTCATCCTTTCTCAGGCACTTTTTCCTCTATTTCTTCCTCTTATCTTCCTTTTCTTCACCTTTCCCTTCTCCATCCATTCACTTTCAAACTTTCAGTTTGACCTCTCAGGCCAAACATGACTCAGGGGCAACTTCGCCACCATCAGACAACAACACCAGCAGGGACAATCCCACTGACATTTTTCAGGGGGTACCGGAGAATGTCCATTCCAAATGATAAAAACAAAGGAGGGAAAGAAGGGATGTAACACACTCATTTAACTTAAGTAAAAATAAAAAGCTCAAAAAGTAAAAGAAACCTGAAATGAGAAATAATTTATCTCACCTCTGTGTACTTTGCCCTGATTTTGATGGAATCAAGGGCTGATAGGACCTGCAGCATGTAGACCATGTCGGGCTCGCTCCCGGACATGTTGCCAATCTTCCAGTAATTTTCATGCACTTTGATCTGTGAGTGAAAGTGTAGGAGGCGCTCTTTCAAAACAAAAAGTCTGCCAGCACTGGTAAACCTTTACAGACATTAATCCGAACTTATTATTTGTTGTCAGTTTCTTCTTCAGCAACAGTTAAATAACCATCCTCCCTCCTAAGATTAGTTCCTCCCCTTTCTCTTGCAAACAATTTATTATTGCATTGTTTAAAAGATCTTTGTTTTTACTCCAAAATCGAACTCACGATGCTTTCTCTTTGACTATCCCACAAATATAGCTTTTAAAAGTAGCAAACAAGTAAATATGATTTCTTTGACATTCTGTCTTGCCTACAAAATTGTCACAGAAAAGATGTAAAATATTTCAAACGTTGAGTCCAAGTGGCATACATAAGGTTTCATTAATTAGTTTTATGACAAATGGTGGTTGTTATATCTTCAATGACAAATAATACCTGTTTTCTGCAGGCACTTTTTCCAAACTGACATAATAACCTAACTGTTTTGAGGAAATAGTTCAAAGAAAAAGATATAAAGAAAGAAGCAAACCCTATTCAATCTGTGGGTTGCTTAACACAGTAACATGCAGTGACAACACTCCGTGGAAACAGTAAGTAATGTCTGTACCGAGTACTGGGTCGCCTCCAAACCGGGATTGGTGCCTAAGCTCGCCACCAAAGGTTCATGAGAGTAAAGGCCATGGAGAATGATGTCCCCATATGCGGACACAGTTTGGTTGTCTATCGTGGTCTGACTCAGGGTGAACTGCAGCATCAGTCCATAAGCTGTTCGGAAATCCCCTCGATAGGGCTCTGGTGAAACGAAGAACAGGTCTTCTTCAGGTCCATTGTCAGCCAGCTCCAGGATGAATCTATTCAAAAATGAGACAAGAAAAAGACAAAATTCTTACAATTTCTGCCAGAAACTAAGAATTTATTTTCCTTTACTACTGATGTCCCTCTAAAGGGGCCAAGGTTTTCCCCTTCCAGGTATGAAAATTTGCATCCTAGAATGCGATAAACCCATCCATCAATTACGGCCAAACTTCCCTTCATGAGGGCAGTCCAACCACAACGAGGGTGACAAACCCATTTTGAGGATAACATCACCTTGCTCACGTGCCGGGCATATTCACAGCAGCTGCCTCCAGAGGATGGCTTTGACCACTTGTAATATTGCATAGGACTGCCAGGACATCAAAATATCACAATTAGAAAACAAGGGACAATTGGCAAAATAATGAGGTTAAATTTGAACATCTTATGTTGTAGAGAATAACTTCTTAATGAATTTTATGTATATTTTGTAAAAATGGCAGTTCATGAGGAGGGGTCATCCAGACAAACAGACCTTCCTTTTTGCTTGAAATCACAAATGTACCTTTTGTGGGATAATACATACATTACAGTGGAAACAAATTGTTTCATAGAAATAGAGAAAGTAGGTCCCTTTGGCTTAAAGATACTGCTGTTGGTCGACATGCACACTACAAAAAGTCCAAAAGTAGAAGGTTTTTACGATAGATAAGTCAGGACGACTCACCTGGGATTTAAGACTTCCAGTATGGGTCTGGTGTTGACACGGACAGTATCTCCTGAGCCTGTTTGTCCCGTCCACTCTGGGACGGCTTCGAAGTCAAACAAAGACCAGCTACTCACGATGGTGTACACGTACCAGTCTACAGCCATGCTGCAGTTTGTTGAATGGCCAGAACAGACACAGTCTAAGCATCCCCGTTCGCTGTAGGGACCTAAACCATAAGTATCTGTGGGTGAGAAAAAGAAAAAAAAACTTGTCTGGGGTTCTGAAATACTCTCTCTTGGACACAGGGTTGAGAATGAGCCATAGCCTTTCTTTTTTGGTATGATCAGAAAAAGTTGCTAGGGAGGCATTTCACTCTGTCTGTGCAGACATCAAATCTGGGTTGGACCCCTCCAACATTCTACTCTGAACGCTTCACACGTGAATGACAATTCTGGCGACAGAAAATTGAAAGGTCTTTACACTTTGTCAAAGTAATATTGCCCTCTGCCAAAAGTTTATGTAGCATAGGTTGTGGCGTATGTTTGTTAATGTCGCTATGATCTCTTCATACATTTTTCCTTTTCTCTTTCATTTAATCATACACAACAAAGTGACTTGGAAATGTCTAATGGAACTCTGAAATTTGCAAAGGCATTGAAGAATGAGAAATTGAAGAATGAGATCCAGAAAAGCATTAAATTAGAGCACACATCATGTGAGCTGCCAAAAGAGCTATCCGACTGGTGGTAATCCCTTAAATTAGCAATTCGTTAAGCGAGGGATGTCAGTCAAAAACCGCGGTATTTTGCCAAACCGGCTCTCAGCTTGATTACAAACTTCATTGATTTGATGCAAGAGATTGAAGGGAAGATGTATCCACAGAAGTTAGGCCTTTGGCATCACTCTCTGTGAAGAATTCTCTTCTGCAATGCAAGGTCGCATTACCTTCATTCAGACTTTTGCAACTGTTTCCATGGCAACAAATTACGAGGTGATCCAACTGTACTCACTCGCCGGGCAAATGTCACACTTCAACCCCGTGGCTGCGGCCAGGCAGTCACACTGGCCATCCTCTGAACAGAATCCATGCAGGCTTCCAGTAGGGTTGCAAAGGCACTCTTTGCATCCATCATTCGTGATATCGTAGTACCTATCATTGCCAAAAAAAGTTTGTCAAAAGTAAAGTCAGAAAAGAAATGGCATGGACATTTGCTACTCGCATTCAATTTGGACATGCAAGAGACATTAATCAGCTGAAAAATGGACACTATCTATGTCAAGCGACCACTAGCAATATCCCCAACACCCCCCACCACCCACCCTTCCCTCTTTGCGATGATTCTGGTATGGACTCACCCGGCTAGGCAGGAGGAGCAAGTTGTACCACCGACTCCCGGTTTACAGTCACATTGACCGGTATCATTACACTGGTTATTGAGGGAGAAAGTAATATTACACTCGCACAGGGCGCATCCTGCACCTGAGAGAAACAGAAGATTAAAAACCAAAGAAATGTGATATGGAGTGACATGCGCTAGACAGAAATAGATATCAGATGATTGATATATTCATCATCTTGCTGGAGATATTTTAACGAGAAACAGAATTATTCCAATTCTGTAAACAACATGAGAGAGGGTTGCATCGACCGTAAAGATAAAACAAAACCTGAATCCCTGAAAGATAATGACATGATCTAATTTTGACATTGTCTGTTGGTCCAACTCGAGATTGATACTGTCTAGGTTTCATCATGATCTCAAGCTCTCCTGGGGGCCCCATGCTGCTCTGACAGTTCCCCTCCCCCCCTCCCACCCCTTTGCAAACCTTAGCTTTTTTCCAATATGACCAATATATGAAATTACAAAACTGGAGAAAGAGATGGTCTTATTTGACACAAAGCCTGAAGTTTACAGATATATAACAACACTACAGTAAGTAGGAGTTTTCTGGCAAACCACGCACTGCCTGAAAGATCAAACATTGCCAGGAATTGACCCATCAGCTTTAGGGCAGGGGGATTGAAAGGATAAAACAGTAAATGAAACAAACAGACTTGATAACAGACATACCAGTCTGAAGACCGTAGTGTTCTGCAGCACACCTATCGCATTTATCTCCGATGACATTGGGTCTGCAGTCACACACACCATCCATCAGGTAACAGCTCTGGCCTTGTGAACCATCGGCATCGCAGTTGCAAGCTGTCCAGGGAATGTTGAGGAATAAAATGAGTTTAAAACCTTAATAGTCTTTGTAACAGGACTACAAAATTAATATCCTTACAGTGAATCACTCTCATATTTTACTTTGCGATACACTATTTGATAATCCGTTTGAATTACGGTTGCCAGCTACGTTACTACACACATTTCACATATATTTCAAAAGCGTGTGCAAATTTGCTCGATGAAGTTGGCACACAGTACACTAAAACATTTTCAAAACTTGACAAAAAAAAATTGCAGCATGGTGATGCAGAAATTAATGGCACTTGTTACCTTGGCAACCAACATCTGGAATCATGTTGTAATGATATGCAGCGCAAAAGTCACAATCCCGCCCGACGACTCCTGGAAGACATTGGCACTGACCTCCTAAGGCATCACATTCTGATGAATTTGTGGAACCATTTGTGTTGCAGTTACATGCTGAATAGGGTACAAAATGGTGGAAACGACCAATGCAAAATGTGTAAAAAGTGCTTGTTTTGAAGTTTTCAGAAAAGATGTATCTTCTTGTTGCACCAACTGATCATTGAGGTTAACATTACTATAGTATCATGACCATCAGTTTGCTTCAAAGCTTGCAGATTGTACTTCATTTAATTCCTGAACATACTGATAAGATCCAGTCTGTTTAAAATTGTGCATGAAGTTTTCAGTTTTCTTAATATACGGGAAGAGTCTTCCGTTTTCTCACTTTCTCTCAAGGTGTGGCTCCAGAGAAAGTCAACTGTTTTAATAACTGGTTATACTACTCTGAGCTGGATGACACAAACATAAAACAACTGGTTACACCATTCTGGGATGGGTGAAACAAATGCCAAACAATGGGTTTTTCCACTCTGAAAGGGTGAAACAAGAACCCATGATGTAACTGTCCCTCTTAAACTCTGTTATATGTTAATCCTCTGCTTGATTACACACTACCACCTAAGGGATAAAATGAGGCACACAGCAGCCTCAACATCTAAAAGAGTCATTTAAAGGGAAATAAAGCGTTTGTTTCACAGGAAACAATCATCTTTTTAAAATCAATGTTTGTTGACATAGAAGGACAGATTTTTCAAAATAAGGATGAACAGTAACTTTCTTTTCAAAATATGTGTTTCTCTGAGATAAAAATTCAGTTAATACTTGTTGCTCAACAATAATTAGTTCACCCAAACTTTTCAAAATTCAAATGATGCATTTTCCATTACTCATCACATGCATAATGTTTTGAGGAGATGACGCTTTTGCAGATCTTTATTGATGAGACTGAATGGTTCAACACTAATTAAAGCTATTTTCTTTGTATGCCATGTTGGCATATTCTAAATGCCCTATTTCCCTTTAAGGGGGTTTGTGCTCGATGGAGCATTTGCTAATTCATTATTTCTGCATTGTGGGCACAATGTATGCCAAAACACTGGGGGGGGGGGGCACAGATCACATGACAAGTTTGAAATCTAATCATAGCCAACACCACCTTTGATGTTATGAGGTATTTATGTAGCAATTTTGAGAACGACAGGCATTGCATGAAACAACTGCATGGTTATTCCACTCAAAGATGGGTGGGGAAAATGATCAAAGAATTAATTATACCACTCTGAAAAAGGTGAAACAATATCAAACAATTGCTGACACTAATCTGTTGATGGGTGAAACAAATGCCAAACACAGACTCACCTATAGCACCATCAAATAATTCAGACATAATAGCAAACTCAATTGACGAACAATTTCCCTCACTCCTCAGGGGGCCGTCAACGACCTCTGCATCTATCAAGCACCTTTCCATGGACAAGCTCTGGTTGCCACTCTCGAGGTAGACGGATAGGTCTGCCAAGACTGGCAGGAAGACGAACTGGTCAAGAGGCAAACGCAAATGGACAGAGAGGATGGGAAAAATAAAAGTGATGTGCTGTTGATCTAAGGTTGCTTAAAGTGAAATGTAATGCTGTATAAACTTGAAATATACACATAGGAAAAAAAACTGGCCCTCTCTAGTTACAAACTAGTTACGACATGACAAGTTTAGGTATCAAAATCAATTTTGACAACAACTTAACTCAAGGTACTAATAGATGTTCAAGTGACTCTTGCATGCCATTCTTTGTGTTCCATGAAACAAAACACCACCCAACAAAGTAAACTGTGTTTGAAATTAAGCAATTTAAAAGTTTTCAAGGCACGAAGGGGATACCAATGAGTAATGCCACTATGCAAAACAATTGTTAAGACAAGATAAACATTTTGAACAAAAAAACTGTGAAACATGAATTAAATTTCAAAAACAAAACACGAACTTTGTTGGGTTTTTTTTTTTAACTTTTTCTTATTTTGCATGTTTTTTCATGTTTTATCAGATCTCTTAGCAAGGCTGCATTAGTCACCTGTAGGCAAATGAGACTTTTCTTTATAACATACCGAATCTAAAGCTAAGCTGTCCCCTTGCAGGTTGTTGCCAGATGTAAAAGTTGGTTGGTAGACCACTCCTGCAGCTAGGCAAAGAGTTCCAACGTTGACAGCACCTACAGGGTCGGCAAAAATGTGAAAAACACCGTGACTGCTCCAACAGAAGTTTTCATTTTTAATATTTCCTATGAGGTAATTCATAATTTTTTTGTCAGAGTTCAAACGATTGGAATCAACAACCAGACTCAGAACAATTACTGCAAAGTTGGTTGCAAAGCAGAGTTATAATTATGATCAATACCAGTTATGTCATACTGATAATTCAAAACATCCAAGTATCTTCTACTATTTGTTTTTTCCTCTCACAAAATAGCAAAATAAAGCCACAATCTGCACAACTTTAATGAACAAATGCAATCGCACAAAATTAGGGTGAACAAAAGGGTCACAATCTTGTTGACAGTTTCCTAACATATGCATGGTATTTATTCTCTTTGCCAAATTTTCAGTATGGTAACATTTCAATGGCAAATAACAGAAGATATATTCCAGGATAAGATAAAATCACATGTATGCAGGTTTACCTTCCATAACTGATGCAGTCACAACCACAGAAAGACAGAATGTAATTGTACTCAAAACCGTTCTCAAGATGGCTAAACCAAGTTTTAAACAAATGTGAACAAAAATGTTATTTGACTATTTAAAGTAAGGACATTCGTTGCTTCTTGAGTATCAAATACAATGAATATGCATTACAATGAATATGCATTCTGGTAATGAGTTGACAACTCATCCTCACAGAATTCTCGTTTTGTATTAAAATCACATAGCGCGAAGGTTTTTCCTGCATGGCAAAAAAAAAAAAAACGAAGTGATGACTAGATATGCTGTAAGGGTAAGGGAATGTCCTCTCCAGAAGGCATGAACATGTATGATATCATGTGAGGATTGACTTGGGATCAAAACACAGGATCGGCAAATTAGGTCTTTGTCATACCAGTGAGAAATGCTTTGCATTCAAAGCTCAACACTGAGAGGAGTGGAGTATTCAGCAATGCAGGCACAGATTGTATCATTCAAACACTGGATGAGATATGTACACATATATGCAGGACTGATTCTAAGGGTTGGTAATATTTTTCTTTGTTTGAACTCGCTCAGTGTTCACAAAGCAACAGAGGTCTTTAGAAAATGAAAGATAGTAGTTGGTTTCAATGGTCTTTTACTTCAGATCTGGACTTAAACATCAGAAACTAAGAATAAACTCACTTAAAGCTACAGTCTGTTGTAGATTGAAAGTTAATGAAGGAGGTTCCAGAATAGGTTGCCCTCCAGTGCAATTGTAAGCGTCGGTGTTTCCCAGTGCTGACAGCGAAATCACATTGCTGCTAAATAGGGACGCCACCTGTAAGACGGAAGTAAAGATATCAATTTATACTTTCCATAGCAATCAATACAGTAAAACCTCATCTATCTGAACACGTAGGGACCAGCCATCGTTCGGAAGACGAGGAAGTCTGGATAAACAGGTTTTCAAAGATATCATTGATTTGCTATGCGAGATGCAGCATGCACTGATTTATGGGGAGTGACTTTAATAATGTGATCTCTGTGTCCTTTCTTTCACTTCATATTAAAAAGAATAGATATTTGTTGATTCAAACCTTTTTCGTGTCTTTTCTAAGACTGAAATTCCAAGGAGGATGTTTTGAATGAAGCGCAGGCAATGGATGTTGGTCTGGGTTGCTGTACTTTGCTTCAGCATTAGGACATCACAGAGCCCCAACGTTACACACATAATCCTAACGTAATGAACCAATGAGAGCCCAAGAGCACTATGGCTCCTTAAGTTGCCAGAAGATTATTCCAACAGTTATCCTATAGTCTTAATCAAGATACTAGTATATGGTTAATCCATGATTTTTGCATCCCCAATGATGATTAGCAACAGGTACTCCACTAAGCATAGTACTATTTTCAAAAACACTCCACCATGTAACAAGTAATCTGTAGGAAAACAGTCACTTAGCATAACATAACAATTTATAGCCCACATGGCCCACTGTGAATTTCGACCCATAAATATTGAAAGTTGCAAGAGTTTCCACTACCATTGTGCTACATGTGACAAATCTTCCACACTGTAAAATAACATCTGTCAGACCATGGACCCAATATTCCGGAACAACCCAAAGTTATCACTACCATGTTTAAGATGGGACACAACTTCAGGTTGAAGAAACTTGCTTGCTGTAGGAGAAGCATTTTGAATGATTTTCATAAAAAGGTCCATATGGCCCATTTGGACCTTGGACCCCAAAATGTTGAATGCTCTGAAGGCACCATTATCGTAGTATTAATGTGACACAACCTCACCTTTTTAGTACTATATAATTTGTGGGAGAAGATGCAATTGACAATACTTGCAAATATTGGGCCGTAACAGACAAACCATGACACTACGTTACCAAAGCAACCAAGCATACAGTTTCAGGATACTCACTTCGTAACGTACAACCACACTGTATCTCTGCGTCCTGGGAACGGTGAGAGTCGGGTACATGGCAGATGTTGAGGGTGCGATGATCAGAAGCCCCCTGCCTGAGCTTCCAGGTACTGCTGTTTCTGGTCGTTCCAAAAGGCTGCCTCCCTTTTGAAAGCAAAGTCCAGAATGAATCATAAAATTAAACATGAAGAGATGTCTAGACCTTTCTAAATGCTTTAAATATTTCAATACCAGTCTGGCAGCAGTTCCACACTGTTACAGAATCTTGCAGTTTTTGTGTTTCTGTCCAACACTCCATGGATAGTTTGGAACGGCCTGCTCACAGATGGACAGCTCCGTCATAAAGATTAGCTACATTACAGAACAATTTTGGAGATACGTGAGAGAGGATACACCCTGAAAATTACGAATGACCACTCACCACAGGCGGGACCACTGCCTCGGCTTCTGCTCTGATGCCATCCAGACGAGGGACATAGAAGCCATCGTCCACCTGGTTGCAGCTACGGCCGCCAATGTTCATCTTGCAGTCACACAGACCAGTGAGGCTGTTGCAGGTGCGACTGGTGGCACCGCCGCCGTTGCAGTCGCAGGGGGTGCACCCATCGGGATCGGTCAAACTCAGGTTGAAGAAACTCGCCTTGAGAGAAGAATGTGAGGTTAGAGAAGAATGCCACACAAGAGACACATCATGTGAAATTCTAAATGATTGAAGGAGATCTGAATAGTTTCAGAATTACAGGTGGAATGGAGATATTTTTCTCTGAGAGCTTGATTAGGGGTGGACGAAGAAGTGACATCACCACATCACACTTCCACCCCTTTCTGAATCTATGAGATGAACAAATGGAAATTTAAAAGTGCTATGATCATTTACTTCAACTGAAACTGTTTTAACAGACAGAAAGTTTTCCAAAATAAGTTTTGACAGCCCAATATTTTGGCTGTCCTGTCAGCTGGACCATGTCATTTTTGGGATGCATATAAAGGTAAAGTTCACAAAAGAAAATAGGCGGTGTTTGTCACAACCACATATCCTCCTCTAAAAGTAATGGTTTAATCCAAACTTACTTTGCAACGGTCACATCTGATCCCTTCTACGTTTATCTTGCATATGCACTGACTGGTGGTCTTATCGCAGAAGTTGGGGGCTCCGTCCGTACCTCTTGGGTCACAGTCGCACACTGCCACAAAGATTGAAAGAGAGAGACGACATAATTACGATTCAAAGTTTTGAAATTATTTCCCCCAAAATTAAAGAATCGCAACTGGTAACTGTCACTTCAAGCACAAGAACAAAGTGCAGGTTAACCTGAAGGACAACAGTGCTGTAAGTTGGTTGCCTCTGTCACATTGTAATGGCTTTGCTTCACTCAAGTATGTGGAGCACAGATACATATCAGACAAATATTGACACAGTTTTGAAATTAACGAAGAATTTCTCACATCATCCAAGAAGCATATCAATCTGGGAGGGAACAAAATCACAATTGGCATCTCATGACAGCCCAGTTACGATTCAGTTCCATCTAAGATTCGCGATATTTGTAATCGATACTTTCTTCGGTCCTGCCAGAGAAGGTGAATTTGTCTCAAATTGTTCGACGCCGAAGCTGTGACTTTGTGTGCTCAACTGTTCGACATACAGTGCTTGCATGCAGGCAGTTGCATAACGTTAGCAGCAGTTTTTACATAACATATTAGATATGTTGCGATATGCAGACTCACCTGTAGCATTCAGTAAGTGCGTATGAGGCAGGCATGTAAAACAGCAACATCTGCTAAATCGAAACTGGTTAACAGCAAACCAATTCAAAATAACGATTGACAAAAACTGGCCAATTAATTTGTTTGCGCTATTTTCTCAATCCCACAGATAATGTACATGGCAATCACATCAAGATACATTTCATAATGACTCCCGTCGCAACAAGTAATGTTGCACTTAATTCAGGTTCATGCCCATGTCATTCGAGCACTTTAAACTGGAACTCCAAAGTCCGGGTGACTTGAGAACAGATCCCATTAAGAGAAACGTTAAACACTGGTGACTTCCAAAAATGCAACAATACCAGGAAGTTTAAACAGCTGTAGATTTTGTTTTCAAAATGATTCTCATCATAATAAAAAGCAAAAAAAATGTGAAACAAGAAGATGAAGAGAAGGCATATAAATTAGGAAACATAATTTTACAATTAACAAAATAAGATGATTTTCAATATCCCTTTGTTAACTTTAATTTCTATAGATTGAAACTTTTCTTTCGGGGGACACATCACTAAACTGACAACAGATAAGGATACATACTGCAATTCAGTAAGTCTGTAAGTTTGCAATGCTTGTTTTTTTTGGTAATGATGCAAAGATTTGTGACATAGTCTAATAATGTTATTTACAGTACTTTAGCTGTTTCAAGGACGAACAATGTAGCAGTTTATCCCCCATACATCTAAGAACTTTTATGACCTGCATAAGCATGTATGCACACAAACCTGACAAATAGCACATGGAAATCTATGATGGAAGTCCCAAATTTCTCACAAAAATGATTGAGATCATCAACAAACTAATAAAAATTGGAAAAAATTCATTCCTGCACTTTTACTATGCTGAGTTCCAAAAAGGTTTACTACAGACAACGAAACTACCTGTGAGGATTGAATTTTGTGGTAACTACTTGACTGATTCGACTCCTGCAGCTTGGCATCCAGACCTTCACCGTGTGGAAGACTAGCCATATTTGAAAAGCGACTGAGCCATGTAACCAAACACTGAATTAAACGAATGAATTCATCACCAATCAATCACAATTATGACACTTTCTCACTTCAGCAAATACTTCTCAGCGTAACAGAGACTGGCAATGGATTCCAAAATGGTAACGTAAAACTGTTACGGATCGTTTCTTAACGACAGCGAAACTGATGCCGACGTCACGCCAGAGATCGATCGTTTTGCGACGGTGACTTAGCCGACAAAGTGAATTGCAAATGCGAGGTATGCATAAGATGGAGATATTCATTTCAAGTACTGTACCAGGAAAGGAAGTATGAATTTAATTCATCTGGGAGGTGAAAATTTGCATTCATGATCAATTAATTGTGCAGACAGCCATTATGCATAATTACAGAGGATTCTAAATTTCGAAAGGTAAAACTTACAGCACCAGGTGCAAATTATTGATGCAACTGATAAGCATTGGATGCGCTACTCTCTCTAAGCAGTACTACTGTACTTCTCTTGAACTGTTCCATTTTAGACACTGGAAACTGAGTCACACATGCATGAAGTACCTTGATAGATCTTCTTGTCACATGGGATCTTTCCATTGATGAAAGTTTAGCAGGCCTAACCATAACACAATATGGGAGCTACTGTGGTAGGCAGGTTACTGCACATCTTGCTAAAGTTTAAAAAAAAACTACAATGAAAGTGAAGTTAAAACCAAGCATTAATTGTTGGTGCAAACCTCAACAAGAAATCTCACACATCTGGCAAAATAAGGAAACCAAACATTTAAAACCAGGAGGTCCCAGCCACAACTGAGTTTGCAAGCAGCCACTTATGATCATCAAAATGTTCCACTTTTTTCACTTTCTTTTCCTCCACTTAAGTAGTTTTCTTACGTCTATTTTATTTTTTCATGACTTTTATGTAGTTTGTGTCTGAAAATTGACCTTTCTCTGAAGATTTCTAAATATCTTCCACTCATTAAGTTCTGAAAATCCATCGGATCTACGGTACACGTGCTTAAAATCCTGCCAAAACCGGATTTAGGCAGAACGTGCATAAACTTGGACCTGACAAAACACATAGGAAGCTCTTCCAAGACCCAAATCAGATGACATAACTGACAACATTGCTACAAATGTTAGGAGGGTCATGTGACCTGTTCTGGTGTACTAAGCTTTGAAATACATTTACTCACTACACATGAATGTAGACCGCAGAAGTTAAAATACTGCCAGTGTGTGGATATGTTTCTGTTTGTACAACAAAAGAAGTGACAAAGTGTGGAGTATGCAGTGTAGGCAATACCATTAACTAGTATTACTATTGACAAATAAATGGCCTGATTATGTGGCATGTTCTGTACATCACCCAACAGTGCGACAGACTGAGAAAAAGCTACAGTATGTTAATTTATTCTTGCTTTACTGTGTTGACAGAACATATTGGCATCAGCTGCAAAAGATAGCTATGCTCACAGAGAAATATTTAAAGAGAAAAAAAAGGCACATGAACTATAATTTTAAATGAAATGGAATAACTTTAGCTAACTGTTGAGTGACTTCAACCTATTCACTTTAATTCTAAGCACTTACATGCACTGCATTACAAAAGATTTGTATCATTACTGTAGTCAAGTCTAATGTACCTATGATGTACAATAAGAATAAGTCAGACACTTTCAAATTTCTGTGCCTGAGACACCACAAGAGAGAGCCATACTTCCTCACTATTGTAAGTGTGCCAGTTTTGGGTAGACTTCACACGAATTATCACAGTATACGTCACTTAAGAATCAGAAAGAGATCCAGCCTCATTCTCTCGAGATCCAGCAGTGACCAAACAAGATAATTTTCAGATCTGGCCAAACTTAATATTCAAATCTGGCTAAACTGGATATCACAATTAATTTCTGTCAGTCTAGGAGTTCATCTCTTGGGATTTTCAAAGGAATCGTCATAATAACTTTGTTGCAATAAATAAGGGAGACAAAAATTCATAACAGTTTTAATAAACTCACTTTGACACCCTTGGTTGTTACTTTCCTGGAGGTTATAGAAAGAGTCTTTGCATTCTTCGCACTGACGACCCTGCACGTTATCCTTGCACACACACTGACCGTCAGTTTCGTTGCACATTGATCCGGGGATGCTTCCGGCCGTGGTGCAATTGCAGGCTGTGAATGACAATGAAAGGGATGGTGTACTGAAGGGTCAACAACATCTTAAATGGTTCAAATATTGAGAAGACTATGGAACTTTAATTACACAAAACAAAGTCCCTGGGATGATGCGATGTGAAATGTGAGAGTAGTGGGAAAAGCAAAAGGAGAAATATAAATACTTTTGACAAGAAATGGAAAGGAAAATAACTTGTGAGTTCAACAGAGGAGTCACCAGTCTGAACCAGTTCAGCATCACTAAAATAACAAACAAGAGTAGATATTGTCTCCATTTTATATATATTCTAATGAGTTATATTTAGTGTAAGGGATGTGTTAAAATTGAAACCATCTAATTCCTACAATAATTAGTTACATAAATGAACACTTAAGTACATGAAGCCAGACAACAAAACACTTCAGTCAAGCTGTCTCTCCTCCTTACCCCCCAACCCCTTCTCCCCAACCTCCCCCCGGGACAAATTAAAGCAAGCAACAAGCAATGAAGATTTCAGAAAAACAAATCATCAAATAAAGAGTGAGGAAGGCTGATGAGATAGCTTACTCTGCGAGATTTTAAACATTATGTGAACAAAGTCTTCTTTGTATTTTATTTTACATGTTTCTTAAAGCTGGCATGTGAGTTGCACTGGCGATCACCTGGTCATCTACCTTTGTTCTTATTCAGTGTTTCAGGGAAGAGAGAGTAGGGGAAAATGTCACCTGTCACAAAACCTGGAAGAAAACTATGCATTCACCTTCCAGATATTTGAATATGAAAAAAGCCTCCACATTTTTGTTGGCCGTACAAAGTCAGACTCTCAGAGAAAATCTAGCCATCAATCACTGATATTTGACATCAAACAATCAGTCAATCCTCACATGATATCATACATGATAAGGTTTCATTGAAAGAACAAACCCTAAACATGATGGTATGTCTCGATATCACATCATGCTCTATCAAGCAGAAAAGGGTTTTCTCGAGACACGATTTTAGAACAAATATGGAAATTCTGTGCGATTACTGTAGGTGAAACAATGGGAATGGATATGAATATTCCTGTATGGAAAATGGGACTTAAAACAATGTTCTTTGTAATGACTATACCTCATTTGACTTTCAGTGGAGAAAGATGACAAATTTTAAACTCATATTCCAGCTTTAAACAGTGAATATCAGCAAAAAAACTGCGACATGAAAACTGCCCCCCGTCCCCTCTCTCTTTTTTTTTGCATTGATCGCACAAAACTACCTACCATTAAAGGGAAAAAGGGCCTTTACAATACACCAACATGATATACAAAGAAGTAAGCTTAAATTAGTGTCAAACTATTCAGGCTCATCAACAAGCATCTGCAAAAGCTTCATCTCCTCAGAAGATGCATCATTTGAATTTGTGATTTAAAGTTTGCATGAACAAATACTACTTGAGCAACAAAAAAACTGACTTTCTATCTATAAGAAACTCATTTCTTGACAAGATAGCGACTGCCTTCTCTTATCTTGAATAATCTATCATTCTGCATATGCAAACGTTGTTTTGAAAAATACAATTTTTTTTTCTCTGTAAAACAAAACCCTTATTCTCCTTTCAGCACACCTGAGTGGTAGGTGAAAGGAATAATTTGCAATATGATTTTGACAGACTTAGGAAAATGTGTTGAACGAACGGGCTAGAATTGGAGAAGAGATAGTTACTCACTATGTTCTCTGTTGATCACTATTTCCAATTTCAATCACTCTTTACTAATATCAGATGGAAAGGAAAGCAAACCAACCAACCACATCATTTAAAATAGCTTACCAATACAGAAACTAGATTCTCCTGAGATTCCTTGGCCAGGATTAACAAAGAAATCCTCAAAGCAACTTTCACATTTGTCCCCCATGGAGTTTTCGGTGCAGTTGTCGCAAACTCCATAGCCTTTGACCTCATCGTAGGTACAGGAGGTCGCTCTGCCATTGCAACCACAGTCTGGAAAGAGGAACGAATCACAAAGTCACGATCAACGAATGGTTCTAAGGGTCCACTTGTCTTGGTACTTGACATTTACCTCATCAGTAAAATCAAGGATTGAAATAGTGCAGTGTAATCAAGGAACCAAGTCTCATTCACAATCAAAACCAAGTGTCATTCACAATCAAAATATACGACACAAATTGGATTATTCTCGCAGGTGAATAATCCCACAAAAACATTAACTAGAAGCGACATCTTAAACAAATTTGGAGATTGAAGATCCATCTTGAAAGCACAGTGTAGGGTTAATACAGAAGGTCTGTGTGTAAGTATCGACTCACTTTACAGTGAGGGCTAAAATGTCATTCAGTGAGTTCAAGTTTAACGAACGGACACTCCAAAACCAAGCGATCACATGATAGTGGACACCATTGTCGAGAGACTGGACAAAGTCAAACACTTTTTAATGTGTAAGGACCGGCCTTCAGATTCAGGTATCTCCTGCGGACTTACCTTGACATTCATTGGGATGTTGCATGAAAGCAGCTGCCCAAGGTCTGTTGTTGAATAGCGGCTTGCACTGGTCACAATGTTTCCCCATCGTGTTGTGTTCACAGACACATGTGTCTGCATTCTGAAAACAGATGAGAAATATTTTTTATTTGATAAGAACGGATGAATGCAACCCCCAATTTGGGGGCATGTATTCTTGGTAAATACATCAATGGTATCTTTACAAAACTATTATGCTATGTACAACAGAAAAGACTGGTTAATGATTAAAGGTTATTAGTTGATAGTTGTCTCTATTCCAATTCTAATTTTGGGGGGAACGAGCAAATGCAAAGTTCATTTACACACATGAATGAAATTGGTAAACCAAGCACTAGATTGTAAAGGTTATTTTATTCTTCCATTGGCCCAAATCTGCTGAAACTGAAAGATGTGCAGGTTCCATCTTTACTTCACTGTCCATAAAAAAAAAAAAAAAACAGTACAAACTTAGATCATGGTCACTTGACACGTAACAACAAAAACTGTCACCGAAAGAACCGTTGATGCACATACAGTATGTATAAATTGTGAGAAGTTGTATTGTTGCTACAAAATGCCTTGCCCAGGACTGCTCACAATGACGCCCATTTTTTTCTTTTTTCGTTTAAAGTCATAGCAATGTAGACAATGTACATCCATGAGCATCTCACCGGTCCGGTACATTCTTCAGCATGGCCGTAGCAAAGGCAATGTCCCGTTACGCTCCAGTCCGCCACTGCGTAGTAATCCCTCCCACTGACGGCCCTACCCGGTTGGACCAGATTCACCCGCAGATCTGTGAATCGGAAAAACTCCAGCACGTGTTCCTCGAAGAAGCGGGTGCCGAGTTCGCTGACGGGGTTGTATACCACCTACGAAAGAAAAATCATCCACCAGCCATGTGTTTGAGTATTAGGGTTAACTGCATCTGTCATCACCGTAGGATGAGGATGGGAAGATGTGGGCCACTGGGGAAATTACAGGTAGGCAAATGTCGCTCTTATACCAACTGAACATTCAGTTCGCTCACTGAATACTGCAGATGTACAATACAGTAACAGAAAAAAAGTTTGGAATCTCGAAGACCACACACTGTACATATGGCACAGTAGATATACTTTTTCTCCCCAAGGCAGCTCTCCTGCATGTGGGCATACAGTATATTGGCTCGTTTTCAAGACAAGGAAATCTTGCTTAACTGTAGAACAAACTTGAAATTCAAATGTAGGGGATTAACTTACAATTACTGTACATACAGTATAAATTTGTGCATATTGCTCATGCAGATGCCACCACTTGGGTTGCATCAGACAGTACAGTATGTGCATTTAAAATCATCTTTTTCCACCCACTGTAAGCACTGTTTGTTTGAGTTTTGATGTTTAATTTGTGCTGTACACTGCCCTACAGTATAAAAAGGTTTGTCAAACGCACTGTGTAATAATATTGAGCTACTTTTGCTCATTGCATTGCAAATTGAAGACAAACATTTTTGGAGCATACTTGATCGAATATGACACAAATTGTAGTGAAAGCATAACATTTATAACAGGCAACATTAATGCTCAAAGTTTGTGGAGCAGTTTTGAGGATTTTGGTCATTGGGAAACTATTGTTGAAAATGAAACCCATGCGAAACATTGCTACTGTACACATTTTATTCACTTGTGCACGTACAGCAATTTGGTCCGTCTACGTCACAAACTGAAATACTGTACTGGATAACGTATTCCCTGTCACAGTATCTGCGGGCACATACTGTCTATATGTGCATGCCATGTACAACAACAATAGCCTGCACAGGACATGGCTATAATGTACCTGGCAACTCCAACTGCCCAGACTATGAATCTTACTAAAAGTCAGTGAAATACAGTACATGAAATGAGACCAAATAAAACTCATTAAGTCTGTAACATATACAGTTGTGACATGCAGAGTAATATTGAAATGTGGAGGGCAATAATGCTGCAGATTGAATGTTGCAGGAACGTTTTGAAATCCAACATCATGGATGGAGTGTAACATGTTGGTGTTGGCTGTTCAGATATTAATGAAAGATTAATCAATGCAGGACCGTGCATTACCTCTTGGATAATGCATGATCAGGGTTTATGCAAAAGGCTCACGAGGGTCCAGCACGAGTGCGTCCGGCTAACCCCTGAGGGTGCATCATCCTTACAGTTAATGCACAGGTCCAAATTTGATTAACCTTCTTCATGTATGCAAAACAAGATTTTGAGAATAAAAGACAAAGGCAAAAGAAAATTTGAGTTTGTAATAACCTATCCCACATTTTTCTTGATAACGAACCCAGAGCAAAGGTGGGAAAAGACTTGCAACATGTTTCTGTGTGATAGACAAAGTTCCACTTGTCGTTTTGTGTACTTGACAACAGATGACAAAACACTGTTGTTCTATGTTTTCATTCTATTAATCAGTGATTTTACTCTCATCGACAGTGTTTTATCTGAAGTATAATGGAGGCCACCTGACTGAAATGGGGTAATAGGAGTTTAGGATTCTTCCCAAGTATAGTATGTATGAATGTAATGCATCATATACTATAATGAAATGTAATACAAAAGTGTAACAGTTCACCTTTGTCATACTGTACCTCCTTTTGAGTTCATGACAATTGTGAAATGCATACTGATTTGTCTTCAAGATTCTGAATCCAGTATGTGTCATTACACAGTTAAGTTTTCCCCACTACAGTGGTGATACTCAGTGCAGCTTTATTTCACTAATTAATAAACAGAACATGTACCGTATGCTAATCTCTTACCCTATTACCACAGATGTCACCATGGTAACTATGCACCGAAGCTGATCGATGTGTTGTGCTCTTGAGGTCTATGTGTACAGTACAGTGTACAGTGCATGCATGGGTGGGTAGTGGACAAACTACAGTATGAAGATACCATATATGCACATTCTGAGTAATGTGGACATACCCACAAGGCAAACATCAAATTCAAGTAACAGCTGTGACGATCAGAGAAATTCATCAGAGACTGTTTTATAGTGACGCAGTACTAACCGTATACTGTACCACTAGTAGGCCTATACGGTACAGTAGCACAGCATACTGTACAATTAATAATGCGACTTACTACGGTGTGAATTGACTGCACATATCTAGTAGCCATTTGAGTTCTTTGTGCTTGATGAGGGAATTAGGCGAATAAAATTTTCATGATTTTTCCATGACCATTTCATGACCTTGACATGACCATTTCATGACTAAATTAGATCGATGAATAATGGCGCCATGATCGAAATGTTCTTGTAAAAAGAGTGGCAGTGGCTGCTCTAAATTTTATGACTTTCCCACAACTTCTGTTAGTTTTTCAAAATTTCATGACTTTTCCTGACCTGGCCAGTGAAAGTAACATTTCATGACTTTCCCAGAAAGTGGGAACCCTAGCTGAACCATGTACTGTAAGCCATTGTCAAGTATTTAAAGTCTGAACATGAAATTCCATCTGCCAGATCCATGTCAATATGTTGCAGTATCTTCCAATTTTGCATACTGTACCTTAGATACAACTTCCACACTAGGCTATGACTTTGCTGTAATGTCTGTCATAATACTATACATTTTCCTCCTTTGCACATCCATAAAAGTAGTGTAGCACCATACTTATCTTACAGTAGGTATGGACATGAAGTCCAATGAAGTGTTTATGCCAGTTATGCAGGCCTAATTTTTTTTTTTAAGAATAATTTCAAGCTGTCCTCCAGGCAGCCTGCTTTCCCATATTTGGTATAAATCCAAAATGCAGTCTGGGCATGGCAAAACAGAATACAAAAAGACAAATCCAAAAAAGACAATTATCACTCAGTTTTTTGCTAGAATATTTATCATCCCTTGAGAACCAGTCATATATTTGTTTCCCACATTACAAATTATCTACTCCGAAGAAGACTGTATAGCGTATAGCTCATGGTTGGGATTATGTAAATTCGTTCTCACAGACGGGTACGGTACAGATGGAGGTAGACTTACTGTACATGGACTTGTATTTACTTAGACTTTGCAAAGTCTTCCTCGGCGAATGAATTCCTTTCCTTTGATACATTCCTCACAATCTGAGCTGCAGCCCACTTATACCCAACCGAGGATATGTACTCATCTAGTAATCGCGTTTCCCTGTGATCGCCGTCCGCCGGAAAGACTTTGGACACTCGATATAATTATGTACACATGAATGGCCATGTTTGACGTTACGGTTAATACATAGTAAAATACTACACGTTGGTCTTATGAAATGAGCCAATAGCAGCGATCGAACAATGAGAGAAAATAATGGTACCTAGGCTAACTTTCACCCCATCACCAGATTTGCCTACAGCCGAAATAGGATACCGCTAAGAGAGACCCAGAACAGTTAAAGAGTTACCATGATATTTACGAAACTAATCAGTCAAAGGTCCTTTCCCCATCATCACTCCAATCATTTCTCACCATGACCGTGATTGGCTAAACTGAATTTGGTAGCGAAAAACAATGGTTTTAGTTAAAAGTTGTGTGCATAATTAAAACGAGTGTCCAGAGTCTGCAAGGGCAGCGATCAATGAGGGGAGTAAATACTCTTCCGGAAGAGCAGTACCGTATGGATGTTCCTTCAGATGTGGCGGTACCAAGATTAGGAACAGAAACTTTCCAGCCCAAGCAAACTCTGCAGAGTCTAGTACTTACTGTACAAATCATACCATAGAAGCATTTGGTAATATAAACTATATTTGCACTGATAAATGTCCCAGGGCCTTGAAATTTTTGTGATCAAAATTTTGAGATTTTTGTGGTTTTGCCACACAGTTTTAGAGTTTGAGCATCGGATAATTTCAAATGCTACGATTTATAAGAAAATAATGTAGGCCCTACTGCAGAATGTTTCTCTGTATTGGTAGTTACTGTACAGTATGCCATTTTGTAAAAATTCTCCATTAACCACAGAACTGGCTGTTGATCTTGTCTCTACAAAATCTGCCAAGTAGGCATAATATCAATTCCTTTTTGATAATAGGAGAGACAGACCTGTTGCTTATTAGACTACAGTAACCACTGTCAACTTAAACTAATGCACCTAATTACTTTGTTAAACATACTGCACAGTAGGCCTACAGTACCTGTTGCAACTCTGTTGAATCGTCAAACGTAGTGGAGTCTCCGTAGTAATATCTCTGCATGCATCCACTCACGACATTTCGGTTCCTTAGGAACGAGTCCTCCGTCAGGACTGGGATGCTAGGAAAGCTGACGGAGCAGCTACGGGCGTAGTACCTGAGGGGCACCCAGGTCCGACCGTGGTCCTCGCTTTTCTCTATGATCAGGCTGCTGGGCCTAAGGCTTCTGAAAACAAGCTGGGTGGTCTGGAAGAGAAAGGTATCCCCGAGGGACAACCTTAACACCACGTTTTCCATCCCACTCTCAGACTGCCACCAGGTCCTGAGGACAGGTCTAACGTAGGACGATCCGGCGACCAGGCGGTTCTGGTCGTACATATTTTCAACCCCATGGGCAAGATCTGGGTCAGAGGAATTGCAAATGACTTGTTCCTCTGTTAGTCTGTATAAGACGACATTCGGAGGATCACCGCAGGTAGAGTTCGCCGTGACCGACCTCCCAAAATCCTGCGTGACTAGATCTGGCGATGGCGGAAAGCAGGCTCTATCCATGCAGTTAGCATGTATAAATGGCAAGACAAATAGAACAGGATATAAGGAATTCAGAAGTTTGGTCACTCGCTGTGAATCCATCGGGAACTTCAAGCGGTGTCTCTCTCTCCTTTGGCATGAAGTGACAGAGTCTGCAATAGTTGATGACAAAAACAGAAAACAAACAGAAGGAAAAAAGAAAAGAAATTAAAGAAATAATGATGAGTCATTTGCATGACAAAGATGTACTACGGTATATACAGACCAAACATAAGTTAGTGAAAACAATGTTTACCAGAACTTAAAATAGAAAAGCAGAAACAGGTTAAATTCTCTCCATTCTTCTCATCCTTTGTCTTGTAATCTTTTTTAAGCATTTTTGTCACTTAATATCAGGTCAATGAATGAAGAGTCATATAACATAATTTACGGGTCTCATGCAGTGATGTACTCAACGACCAAACAAAGCAATGTCATCTATTTTACTGATTTCATCAGTTCCTTAAAATTAGAGCCTTCAGTCAGTAGCAGAGTTGAGATTTTAGAATTTTCATCTGGTAGTCCAAAGGACAACTACTAACGCGTAAAATGACGTCGCCCTTTTCAAAATTTAGTAGTCCTGCTAAAAATCATGTCATGACTTACAGTACAGGTTGGTGTACCAATAACATAGTTTGCTTCATGTGTTGTTAGCAATTCATCACCGCATTTCATCTCATCATTTTTCAGATATTGCAAGTAAAATCATACTTTAATTCAAGCACTAACCAACTTTGGTTGTACAGAGGACAACCTCGTACCAAAATTTGGTTGTCCTGTAGAGAATTTGGGTGTCTCAGACAAAGGACTGTAATTTCTGACTCATACTGTACCAATCTGGAATGCAGGTACCCAACCAAAAATGTGAGGTCTATCACCGACACTTTGACCTTACCTAATAGCTCATAGTTAGTGTGGAGTGGTTTTGCTAAACTTGTAACATGTACAGTATACGTATCTGACGTCTCCCTCTCATCAGGTCATTTTTGCCACTTCAAATAGTAGAGCGCACTAAGTGTGTTGCGATCAATGTTTTAGGAATTACAGTAAGAAATTTTGTTGTTCACTTCATGGAAGAACAGGGTAGTACTTTGGGAGGCAGGAAGTAAATATCAGGCAGGTGCCATGATTACCCATGAAATACTCATCCAGGCGTTTCATCATTCATACACTCATTCATTCATTTCCTTCATCTGTTCATTCATTCAAATAGTATTATTCTTTCTGAACATATAGACACACCCCACAGCATTTCCTGTATTTTCTGTAATTAAAACAATGGATTTAATCAGGCATGTATAGAATGGGTACAGTCCAAGTGACTTGTGTGCAATAGTGCTAGTGTGCAAAGGAAATATTTCTAGTCTGCACCCTCTCTCAGACCTCTATCCAACTGACCACACTGGAACCTGGAAAGAAATGGAGAGTGCAGGTCCACAAAAGTACACTTACAGTACAGGACACAATCCAAATTGTGCACTGAGCAGGGTTGCAGCTACAGTACAGTAGACAAATTTTAGTGCCAGGCTGTATGCAAGGGAACCAGCAACTTCTGTTCGGGGCCTAAAAACTTGCACCAGAGTCCCTGAGGGGGGTCAATGAAACTGCCCTAGAGTGCCTACAAGCACTGTTATGGGAAAGAACTAGCAAAATCTTTGAATGTCAACATGGGCGTGGACCATATGGAGATGGTGGAGATGTCCACCCCACTTTTTTTGTGAGAGGAGGACATCTCCCAAATGTCCCCTCCACTTTTTCAAAATGATAAAACCTAAAACTGCGATGACTGATTAAAGTACTGTACATAACGCTGAGCAAACCTCTTGATTTCAAACGTCCACATTGTCAATTTTACTATGTTATAATTCAAGGTTGTAGCAGTGCGGTTACCATATCATACGTTTTCTGTTGACATATATTTGTCCCTGTGCAGCAATCCTTGTAACTGATGATGTGTCTTCAGCCACGAACAGGTTTTAACGAGGAACACTCGAGTCAACTCATAGAATTTCTATGGTTCAACTATGTATGTACAGTGTATACAAGGCTAGTCATATATCATTAGCTGTACCTGCAGTGTTTAGTACCCAAATATATACGTAGTGAGCAACTTACCACCTAGACGAGAGCACACCCCAGTACACTTGTATGATCTCATCATTTACTGTAATATTGTCAAAATAAACTTGCATTTTGACATTTTGATCACAGTATATGTGACAATTGTTTTTTGAAGTCAGAGAAGCATCTAAGCACATATGCAAAAAATAACTTATAATATACAGTATATTAGATTGGACATATGCAGTAAAAAACATGTTTTTTTTTTTAGGAATTTTCACTCATCATATGTTTTTAGAATACCTACTGAAGATTAGCCAGCACAATGATTTTGGATTGGGACATGACGATAAGAGGATTCCAACTTTTTATGTAAAAAGTGTTGATATACCATAGACTGCCAAAGTGACACTCAAAGGTAAATTTTGACCAAATATTCCACCATTTGCCACATAGACACTTTCCTTTTTACACAATTCCTTTTTTTTTTTCAAAGGGGTGCACCCTGTCCTCATAGACCCCTCCCACAGGACAGCGATTCGTAAATTGTGAAAAGTGATGGATCCATGTCCATGAAATCATGAATGTCAACTCAAGAGGCTACTTCTCCTATCAAAATTTACTCAATTTTGCAAATTTAGTGCCAGGTGTACAGGTGTAAACCAACTGTGCCTAAATTTTTCCCAGAGCCACCCACTGAAGCCAGCTACAAACTTGGAACTGAATAATGTACACTGTGCATACAGGACTGTGCACACTGCCCAATAAAGATTCAAAAGACAAAGTATGCATAATTGCTTTTCACTGCTGACTCTGTAATCTAAATCCGGTATGTTTTCATGGATTTTCTCTGGAAAATTCACAAACTGTTATGAGCCAATTTATGAGATCAAGCTGAGCTTAGAAGTATAGCCTCATCATTGTCACATGCCACAGTGTGGGTACCTTTCTTTCAATGTTGTAATTAGACCTACAGTACTAGGACTAATTAATGTCATCACAGTTGATGCATTTCAGATCAGATTTTATTGAGGTCTTACATCTAGTCCATGGACTTGAGGATGTTGATCTCAGAGGCTTGTTCACTTTGAGGGAGACTGGTGTTACCAGAGACCATGCTTTTAAACTTTCTAAGGATCACTGTCATCTAGATTTTAGTAAACCTTTTCAGTTTGTAATGGTAATGCCTGGAATAGCCCCCCAGCCCTGAGTCTTGCTTGACTCCTTTCCTCGTCTACCATTAAATTTACTTTTTGATGGGCTACAGGTGAATACAGTGTGTGACCTACAGTACTGTATAAGCAGTCACAGGAAACCATGATCGACAGATCAGTCTTAAAACATTACACTTGAATTGACTATTCCATCCTTACACTCCATTTTCATTATGAACAGGCCTGCAACGGACACTTTTTCAGGAAAAAGCAGAGTCTCTGCTTCAATATCGATATCACAGTACGCTTCAGTAAATCGTAGGCCTTTAGTTAAATTTTCGAAGGCTCTGATAAGACTTGGTACAGGTGGCAGGGTGTAGGTCATAAAATAGGTCATAAAAGATAAGCGAGTCGCCTCTACCCCACCCTCAAATATATACCATCCTGAGTATAGATGGTGTATTATTTCACCGTGTGATTCATCTGAAAAAAGGGGTGGAGTGAAAAACTATCTCGTTGTATCACCATTCTGTAAGGTTCATTGCTTGCATCATCTTACTTTTACCATACCGATTAGCTCTCTGTTCGTCAAAAAGTTGTAGAAATCTAATGAAGCGCTGGCTGATCTCCAAATGTAATTTGAATGGATCTTAAACTTATTGAACACCTCATACGACATGTATAGCGACCCTCCCAATATTTCATAGTCCAAATACCGTTTCAGCTATTTGTCGTCAAAAAAATTATATTTCCGTGATATTATCACTTTGGGACATTTAGCACTTACGTAAAGCGATGTTATCTTTCGAAAACTTTTGGAATCAACAATTCCAACAGTTACTCGAGCATATATCTTGAATGAGAGGAGGGAAAAAAATAAACGGAAATGGTGTCAACTGCTAGACCTATACTGACATGTACTAATTGCATTAAAGGAAATGATAAACCTATATACCTAAATATTTAAGCCATTACTATTTTTGTTTAATTGTTTAACTTAACGAAGGCTACTCTCATTGAGATTCCACCAAGTTAGGCTACAGTCTGACAGTACAGTACACTGTACAGTAATATAAATCCACTCTCACTAAGTCACTAACGCAACGAGTAACGGTAGTCGCTACTGTCAGCACTTGACTTACTTTTTACTTGTTTTCAACGCATGGTGACAGGTAAATAAGCAGTTGGTGAGCCAGAAACAATCTACACTTTCTCCCCTTCATCTGAATAATACATTTGGAATTAATATCTACTTTCCTGTAAAAAACCGAGCTTTGTTTGTCTGTTCAACAGATGTCGCATTTAAATACTTTCGGAATTTGGCGTCTGCCGTTGACATGGTAAATTTTCTAAGTGTGTCCATCGATACTATGCTTCGATGTGCTATAAATTGAGTATCACGTAACGTCTCTGCGTGTTGTGACGTTGCACCTTGCGCCAAGAACTCAGCATATATATGCTAGGCGAAACACCAAAATGGAAACTAATTGTTGAACACGCCCAGTACGACGCCACGAAAGTTTACAAATCTGTTGCACTGAGTAAACATGTCACAGATAAAATGATGTGGCAAGAAAGAGGTTGAGATCTGTCAGTAATATTCCCATGAGCTTTCAAGTTTGCGTACGTCGTATAGTCGTAGCATATGTAGAGCCTCTGTGGCTTCCGCCTCTATATGGCAGAAGCTGAACAAAAGAAATCCGTCGGGTACATGCACCGGGCCTTTGCATATGCAATTTTCTTAACAATGTATAATGAGTGGGGTGAAGGTATTGACATTGCATGTCACCTTTGCGCACTTACATATTGGGTGCAGTGGCAAACGTTCGTTATGATATAAATGTTTTATGCTTCAGTAAGTTGGTAACTAAGCTTGGCATGCTATGAGGGCATAAATTGAAAATGTAAGCGCCTTTTAGGAATTTTGGATGTGGTAACTTCACAGCTAGTGTCGTCAGACCGTCAAGGGAAATCTTACATTGGTTTGAAGGGGGGGGGGGGGGCTGGATTTGGAATTTTTCACTTGAGGCATCAGTTTTATGTCATCATATTGCATAACAGCAAAGTTACAACGCCAAAAAAAAAAATAATAATATAGGGAATAATTGTAACCTTTGGTACACTTTGGTTTTACCAGATAACTTTACGAAAGTTCTTAAGTACTTTCATTAGGCATGTATCCTGAACATAATCAGTGGAGGCACCAGGATTTTAGATTGGGGGTGTATGTATGGCAAAATAAACTGTTGGGGGCAGAAAGTTCGCTCGTAGCGTGAAATCGATCGTGAGTTTCCAGTGTGGGGTTCAGGGGTCTGTCGTAGGGTGGGGTCCAGATGCAAAGCCCCGAGGCTGGTGGGGTCCAGGGACGAAGTCCACATGATAGTGTAATTACGTGCTACCATCAGTTGGAGAAGAAATTTTTTTTGACTTTTCAAACTCCCCACATGGCTGGAAACCGCACTTCTTGGGTGTCCTTAGCTGTATGTACCCATCAAAGACACACCACAGAGATATGTCTGCAATTCCGTAAGTATGATGAGGAAATCATTAAGTTAATGGTGATAAGCTTTCATCTAACGTATTTCCATTGACCTATTTTATCGTTTTCGTTAAAACAATCTTACAATCGACGGGATCGAGCAAAATTTTCTTAAAGTCGCATATAGCCTGCATACAGTGGGCCTACCTAAGTTGGCGGAGCGCCATGTTACCATCAATTAGTTGGCTCGGATCAGTACCGGGAAAAGTTCGCGTGGCTCAAATCATCTCGGGAAATGGCTTTTCCGAACCCAATTTGTCTGTTTTCCGTAAGATTCCCCTACAAAGAAATACAACTTAAATACGTTCAGATAAAATTATGGGGGGGGGGGGGGTTGAAAATGTTATTGGTGAACGTGCGTCTATGTCCCATCCTATGACGGCGAAACTGCGTACACACATTCAAAAAGGCGCCTTGAGTTGCAACGTGGAATCCTCTGCTTAATTCCAGCAACCAATACGTTGATGAGGTAATAAGTAACGAGTTATTGTCACCTTGATATAGACAAGGTGATAACATTCCTTTGATCACTCAACCCAGTTGCCCCGGGGTGGGGGAGGGGAGAAATCGACCGGATACAACCAGCTGAACTTGCAGCTACAGCTTTGCTTTATGAGACGAATATCTTTCCCCCGATTGAGAAAGATGGCCAAGTTTCCCGGTAAGTTCTTAACAGCTCACCGGCATGCATGTATACGGCACTGTCAAAATGTCTTTATTGGCGGGTGCTAACTAGTTAGTGTCATATATGGACATTTTACCGTATTCCATGATCTCACCATTCTCAAATATAACATTTCTCCACGCGCTTGAAGACGAGTGAGTATATCCATCCCAGTGATTTCAGTCATTTCCCAGAAAATGTGATGAACAGTAAAATGGGGTTGTTCCTCTCTTGGTTGAAATTTAGCAGACATGCTGATTAAGTAAGAAGTGATAAATTGAAGGGAATTTGAGCACAATTTTCCTTCTCGATATTCTCCATCAAAACTCATCAAGCGATATCATTCACTCGAAAAAATGCCCGAATTTCGTTGCAAACATTGTCCCAATTTCCAGTTCTGCAGGAATTTTGGCCCACCCTGTCACCCCCCCCCCCCCCGCCTCTATACACCTTCTTAGTTACAGTGCTAAAGATTATGCGATGTGTACTGTTCATAGTTTTAGACCCCTATATCTATATCAGTACATGCAGTCAGTAACGCCATCAGGAAAAAGCAGAATCATCTTAGCATAAGCTACATATTTTACGTTATCACCGCATTTTCAGTTCAAGATCTTTTTGATAAAAAGCTTCAGTACAGTACCATGAAATCATTTCCAACTTGTAAGAAAGGAAAAAATTCTTTCATTTACGATGGGTCACACTATAATCAGCTTGATTAGCTCTGTTGGCAGACCATCGGCTTTCCAACCGGGAGGTCTTTGGCTCAAAAAAGAAAAAAAATCTTAAAAAAAATGTTTAGGGAAAATGGATCTGCTGCCCTTTGAATTGGTGGTCAGTGTTTATTAAAGAGGCTCATTGAGTTGTTTTGTGAAATTCACTCAATTTTTCTAAACCGGTCAAGTTTCCTTCACATACTAATGACAAACAGTCAAACTAAAAGGATCCCAAAGTTTTACATACGTTGGAACATTAATGAGTGAGTAAACAACGATTAAATTTGGTTTTTGAAACTTTGTCACCAGACATTTTCACATTAGTGCATTCACATGCACACAATCAGAGCAAGTAGCGGTCAAAAATTCGAAAAAAATTGACAGTTTTCATATAACTATTGGATGTGAAACTTGATTAATTATGCTAATTGTGAGTATTGTCGTGTGTTTGTATACTTCAAAATCACCGCAATCTTTACTGATATCAACTCAATGAGCCCCTTTAAAAAAAAAATGTTTAGGGAAAATGGATCTGCTGCCCTCTAAATTGGTGGTCAGTGTTTATTAAGGTCTTGGAAAAGGGTTAATGTTTATGTGGATCGTGAACTCATCGGTGAGCGACTTACTGCGTGGCAGCCGTGACATTATGAGCCCCCAGGAGCTACGAGAGCAGTTTTTTTTTAATGCATCATGGACAACAGATTACATCAGCAGCACTAGGAACATACGATCAGTGTAAAGTTAGCACAAGACTCAACTATTATAATTATTATTATTATTTGCACGATAGTCAGAGCATATGTGTGTTGTTTTCAGAATCAATAGCAAAAAGTATTGGCACATGTAACGACACGTGTCCAGGGGGTTTAAGTTTATATTCCCCTCCCTGCCCATTCGACCCCTTTCTTTTTCATGGGTCTTTGATTTGGTACTGATTATTGTCTTTCGCATCCTACTACGATAATGACTAAAACCACAAAAGAAAGGGAGTGCCACCCTCTCTATAGGCTGATGCTAACCTTGACTTTTAACCATGGTGGGGGCAGTATTTTACTTAACCTACTAAGATAATTATCTTAGTTAACCTATCAGAACCTCCATCAGTTGGCCACGTAAGTAGCTGTGAAGCTTTGCGGTCAATCGAAATAAGTATAGAGATATAGCGCCACCTGTAAAGAAAAAGTTGCCTTCAGAGGTATCTGTACGGCCGTTGATTCCATTCGAAAGCGGTATACATGAACAACGAGGAACACTTTTCATGCTGAAGCATACATCCCACTTTTAGAAGAAACATAATTTTACTCACAATTGAAGGGGTTCTTAAATGAAAGAGAATAATTTTTCCCTGCAGGCATTCCAAATCCCTTGTCAATATAACTCAAGATATTGCAGTTTGAAGAAAGACTTCCCTAGGCAAGAAAGACTCCCAGTTGCCTCGGGTTACTGAAATGCCATATAACAGTACCAAATTATTGCAGGAAGTCCTTCTTTTTCTTTGAAATTGAAGTCCTGATTTAACCTTGAAATTTGACATTAGGGAAACTGTAGATTGAGCATTGCAGATTTACCTTAAAACATTGTAGAAATTAAGGTCACATCTCTTAAACTACTGTAATGTTTCTTTCATGACAGGCAAAATAACATACAAATACAAAGAATGTTCAAGAAGTTGTGCCTTGGTGACATCAACACACTCTCGGAATTCCAAAGAGTAACATTAGCGATGACTCCGAATTAAGAATCATCCCTCATTTCACTCCAAAGGGGTGATTTTTCATTCTTACGATTTTAGAGAGCAGATTTCAAATAAGTAATCAACCATTTAGAAGTAGATTTTATTTGAAAAAAAAAGTCTTAACTTCCAAATCTAGGGCTAGATATCTCTTCTATTGATTACATTCAGCCTAGTTGTAATTACCACCAACAGAATCTGCAAGGCTGTCAAGTAATCCTTGGGTTTGTCTCGTTAACGAATATCGTCAAAAGTCATTCAGAGGGGAAGAGCGACCAGACACAATAATGCAATTAAATGGATTTTAGGTTCAAGTTTCCCAATACTTCGTTTATAACTTCCGAACCCCCTCCTCCAGAAAAGGGGGGGGGGGGAAGCTCCACCTTTTTGCTGGATGTTGATTTACTTTGTGATCTCTCATTGACAGCAAAGAAACAATGCGAAATTTTCATGTCAAAATGTCAAACAAGTCCATACGTTTAAACGTCGTTGGTATAATTGTCGTAATTAATCTCAAAAATCTAAAATGTTTGCAAACCAGTTCATAAAATCTGAGTAAACAACTCAAAATGATCTTCAAATTTATTTTTTTTGTTGCCCCCCCCCCCCAGAGTAAGTGACTGATACACTAAAGAATAAAATGATATGATGCATGTGGTTGTTCATGCTGATATCACGAAATATGATATTAACTAGGCCTACGACGAAACATAGTTAAAATATCGTAAAAAGAGAATATCAATAATTCATAGATCATGAAAGCTTTGTAGTACTTGAAAGCTATAAATCATAACATGATCGTGACACAACCAAGTTTTTTTTTCATTATTATTATTTTATTATTACTTCTAACTTTTCGAAAGGAATAAACCTTAAAGTTGACAGAGCTGAGATCAGATATGTTAGTCCAGTGTATAGTGCCATGAACCCCGGTGAAGGGGAATTGATCCTTTGCATATAGTAGATGTAAAAAATGTACCTTAGAACTATCAATCAATCAATCTGCCTATCTATCTGCCTATCTATCTATCTGCCTATCTATCTATCTGCCTATCTATCTATCTATCTGCCTATATCTATCTATCTATCTGCCTATCTATCTATCTATCTGCCTATCTATCTATCTGCCTATCTATCTATCTATCTATCTATGTATCTATCTTCTTCGATTTAATACATAACTATATCTATAGAGAATTGTACGGAACTGTTTATATGCACAACTTAAGCCATATTCAGTTCTTAGCCATTGCGACCTGTTAGACTCGATTTACCTGGATTTACCGTTTGGAACCAGATTTAAGTTTGTTTGACGGTAATAATTCCTTTACTCTTATATGGTACCGTATACCGTTGGAGCCATACTCTAGCCTAGCCCATAGTGTTAACTTTGATTTGAATATAAGACTATATCTGGATGTATATATTAGCCCGAGTTATTTCAGGTTTCTACGAAAAGTGTTTACCGCGTGATTCACGTTATTTTATTCACTCACCCACGTAACGGTACCCTGAAATTTTACTATATACCCCCCCCCCCCCGTAACAACGTGTACGATTCGCGAGATGGGATGTGTATGGGTTGAATTAACAACACATTGGAAGGCATCAACAAGAACAATATACAGGCCTCTTCCTAAATTGATCCGTTAACCCGATTACCTTCATTGTTTTCCTTCCATCTTTTGGCGCCGGTGACTGCCTGGTATTTTTCTTTCAAAGATAGTGTGTGATAAGGTGGTAGTAAACTCCATTTTAAACAGACGATGGTGAATTTAAAGAGAAGGGAACTTGCATACGGACACGTAGATTTTCAACTTGAACAAGACTTGGATTGTCCGACGCTTTCCTTTGTAAGTTGCATTTCACACTTGGTCGTGGTATTGATGGTACAGTACAAGCAGAAGCCGATGGGGTTGTATTTTAGGGATGTGCCTCTACATTTCAATTAATACATACAGGTTTGTTGAAAACTATATTCAAGTTCATGGGCGTCGATTTGATTTTGAAAGTGTGTGAGAGGATATCTGACACAAACTCCTTTCCAATCAGTAACGTAACCAAACATTTTATGGGGGAGGGGGGGGGGTGAAGTGGACGGCAGGCAGTGGGTTGAAGGGGGCAACAGTAATGACTCATTACTTTATCTTAACTAGCGCGATCACCTGTTCGGGTAGATAATTTTTTTTTAAAGATATACCTGTCAGATTGTGAAAATTGAACTTTCCGGTTTTTCTGGCATCGTAAATATCAAGATGGTTTTCTTTAAGTTTAGATCACATGTTTGGAAATTCCGCTAAAGACTAGTTTGGTCTTCTATTTTATTTTCTTTTATTTTCGGGTCACAAAATGCAAAGGAACAAAAGTGTTATTGTTCTGTTCATTAAAAAAGGGGGGGGGGGCAAGGGGGGAGGTGGGATTTGTCATCCGTTAATTGTCCCCAGCCAGTCCTTTAAATCAACTCCCATGCCACCAAGGACCAACATGCTCACCTTCTCACACTCCCATATCATCCGAAACCCTTCCTCAGTGAGGATTTGTTTCATTTGTTATAGGCCTAATCTTATTCGGATATTCTAGACAACGTTCACCGCAAAATCCTGTTATCCATTTTAACAACATGTTTAAATGGAAAGGCAAAGGCCCATTTAGCGTCGATCACAAAAAAGTTGCTTTCAAAAATAAATATTTTATCGCAACTCGTGAAGCAACGGGTACCAGTGAATTACAATTACAAGCAGACAATGATTGTAGATTTCGAACGTTTCCTTTTTCTTATCGACCGAACACAGACCTGGCAGCAAACTTTTGAAAAACGAGGGCGCATGGAATGTTTGAACTCAACTTCTGGAGAATTTTCCATTGGCATTTCTAGATCACAACCAGACATACAGGGTTATATGAGTGACACGAAAAGTAGAAACGTCAATTGCGGCCTACCAAGGGGCATATTTGAACATCATGATTTCACTAGCCAACTAGTTAGAACAGTGACAGGAGGCCGGGGGGGGGGGGGATGGAGGGGTAGGCTGACCTCTCAGCAGTATTTTTTTTTGTTAGGGGGACCTCAAGAGAGATCGGATTCCACTAAAGTCCAATCAATCCGTCTATCAATCTGTAGGGAGTACTGTCATGGATTTTTTTTCTGTTACGCTAAAGACCAGATAGACAGTTGCGCTCCACATAGGTATAGTCTTCCCAAAGTTCCAACTACCATATATAAGTAATGATAGGCGCTACTTAACCCCCCCCCCCCCCCCCACACCTCACTCAGGAAAGGTGCACCCACACCACTGAGTTGACATCACACTTTGCCAAAAAACTTTGCCACTAAAACCGATGATACCCTCTTTACGGTATATCAGCTTAACGTGGATTTTAAGTTTTAATCGTTGTAATTTCACATTAGTTCAGTTCATCTGCTTCAAACTACAGTAGCTTAAAAGTTTGTCCTCTTTTAGTTAACGCAGTATAATTTAGTGTACAGTGTATCGGAATTTTAAATAACTTAACTTAAATGTGGTTTAGGTTAGCTCAATTGGTTTAGATATGTCTCGTGTCGACCCCGCACTATACCCTTCTCCCTTTCGTGTGTTCCCATGTGCTGTTATTCCAAGTTCTATTCAGTTCATGTTACCATTGTAGTTTCAGCCCAGAGAGAAAAAAAAAAGTTGCCCAGTTATTCTAATTCACATTGTCTCCTATGTCACCAACCACGACTCCAATCAATAAATACTCAGTGTTACTTGCATGATCCCTTTTCAGCCTTTTCAGGCAACTTTTTTTTTCAGTTTCGAGATGTGTTCACGATGTCATTGGATATTCATAGCCATAACGGTCCTTTACTTTTTTACCAAGCGCAATATCCTTCTTCTTCTTACCCTGCATCAATTCCCTGTTATTATTACTCCAGTCTGTTAAAGTAATCTCATTTCCAGGCTTCTGTAACTTTTAATAATAAAGCCCCCTATTAAGTGGCGTCATCATCAAAACTTCACTTCAGCCCCTCTCTCCCTTTTGGTCCCCCTGATTGCCTGTCACTCGGTCCATAGAGTTTTGAAGCGTCCTTGGACCGTCCGTCATCAAAACAGTCTGTTTAATCCAGCCATTTAACTCGCTGGGTTAATTCCATTATGCAGCGGACTCATTAAAAACTCTTTTGCAGACATATAGAAGCCTGTCGCGATTGAGCTGAGAGGACTAAAGCGATTGCTAACGTTCGATTAGTCCATTCTCCATCGAACCCGTTATTGACCCCAGTAAACGATCATTTTACTGCAACAAAAGGACTAGATTAAATCCAGCGGACAGCCTGTCAAAGAGGACTCTCTACAAAAACTGTTGGGACTTGCGGAAGCCATTTAACATAAACCTGTCTGGATGTACGATCAGTCCGAAATTGCCAGATCTTGACAAAATAAGCTTCACTGATACTACTCGAAGCAGATTGGTTAACAATGGGCAGACAACATCTCCGGGGGTACATGTTTTGTCGAGAACAAAAGGGCGGGAAAATTGATGTCGCCTGCACATTGTGTCGGCGTGGAATAACGTTGAATAAAATGTAACAACAATTGGTCAATAATGAGCTTTCATCACAGACGTGATGGCTCAAACGGTGCTACGATGTTCGAAACAACTTTGACGGCATGTTTCTAACTTTCATCCGTAATCATTTATAGGAAATTACAAACTTAAAGAGCTGAGACTATTTAAAGGAAAGAATAAAAAAAAGTGCGGAAGAAAATACGTTACAAATCTCTCTGGTAATGGAAAACTATTAAAAGCAGTTCTGTGAAAGAAAACATTAAGATCGTTTAAAGAAACACTTAAGATAGCTTTCTGTTTCCTCTCCCAGTCATTACTCTGTGAGATGGGGCAATCGATTTTGCTGTCAGTGTTCAAACGGACAAAAAAACATTAAAAGATAATTGTCGGCTTGGTATATAATCTTGCAGATTAGTGACTCAAGATGGAACGTATACGGAAAACAAAACAAAAAAAGCGAAGACGTATTTCGGAAACTTCAAAGGACTCGGCGGCAAAGATGCAATTATAGTTGTGATAGTATCGTTCTATTTATATACTAAGTAGTGTTGTTGAAGTAGACGTATAGAGTTATGTTATAGGTCTACTACCAGCGGTCTCCGGACAACTCGGCCCCAAAGACCACTTGGCCCAGACAACTCAGCCCTACTTGAATTGAAGGAGATTCCTTATGAAATAGACTACTCACTACATTTCCTATTCTTTGGAATGCCATGGGTTTGCAAAATGTCAAACTAATGATCTCCCATATTCCTTTAAGTTAAACTCGGTGAGCTTTTTCAAGGTATTGCTTGTTCCTCTTTTCTTAAATGAAAACCTTTGGTTGTCAATTTATTTTACAGCAAGCTTGTCCTTGCCCGCATGATCCCATCTCAAGTAGTGCTCAGTGATCAGAACTACAACTAACATTAAGTAATCCTTCTTTTAAAGAAAAAAAAAAATCAAACCTGACTGTAGTGTATAAACTGCAAGAGTTATTTAGTAAATAAACTAGCCTATGCTCGGGGCCGAGTTGTCCGTAAACCCTACCAGCATAGTTCAACAGACACAAAATAGACACACATCTATTTGATGCACGAAACATCGTTATAATGTCCCTTGACGCATGCAACTACGAGTAATAAGTACCGACGATGACCGACTATAGTCACAACCACGGGCTCATTCCTATGGGGGGGGGGGGGGAGAGACACGTCCCCCAGCATTTTGATAAGTGGCGGACATAATAGCAAATGTCCCCCCTTCACTTTTCAATTTGGACTGGCGCCCCTGGTCTCAACTCTCAAATCAATTTATATATTTGTGATTTATTTTATATCTAGGCTATCCCCAAAAATTCGGCAAAGTATTTCTGTGACTTGAATATATGCTGAAGGCGACTTCGGTTGTCAACCTGGCATGGATATGATCATGAAACTATGCCAATACGACTTTGGGTTCTAAGAAGTCAGTCTGCTTCCTATACATGGCCAGTTGCGTGGCGCCCGTTTTGGCGCCGGGAGGGGGGGGGGAGGGGGTTCAGGCTCCCTTAACGGTTTCATAAAATTTTTTTTGTCTTAACTGCATTTGAAAACTGTTTTCGTGTTCAGTTAGTTTATAACGAAAAGTTAAACTGTTTTTTTCAGAAAATATAGCTCAGTTTTGGATTAGGTGTAGGTACACTGGCAGGGTAACTTTTTCTTCATGATCTGATGGCTACTTTGAAAAATTTGAAGAAAAAAAAATTAGTTTAATTAGAGTCACAGTCATATTATGACAGCAATGTTACCTGGAAGGTAATCAGTTATTTAATGAGGTTTTGCCTTACGTTCCTCTACTTTCGCCTTTCCAGTATTTTTCCTTCCAAGACACCGTTTCGTCCTTGGCCAGTCACAATACATAGCGTGAGTAAAACGTGGGGGGGGGGGAGGGTGGCGCCCCATATGCACAGCTAGTCTTGATGAAAAATTGGTGGAATTAACGTTTTTGTGATAAACGATAGTCAAGTGTTAAAAATGAATAAAACTGGTGTAGGCGCCTACCGGATATTGCTTGTAAATAGTAAATATGTAAACTGAAAAATGAAATGAATGATTGCCATGAAATTCTTCGACTAATTCAAATTGATTTTAATGAAGGTCAAAATGCAATATTTGACGAAATAATTCACATTTAAACGGCTATGTTTAATTGTGTAGTAATTCTGAAAACGCAACTTTTAGAAAATGGAATAGGCCTATATCTTATCATTCTGTACAGACAAAAACTGGTCGAGATTGCACCAGTTCGCATCTCACCATCATTAAATCTTAAAATAAGTCCCTCCTAGTCTTTTTCCACCACTCGTCGATGTAAGTCAAGGCACGGGACAACTGTCCAATTATCACTCACAATTCCTCATTGACTCCCACCCATAAAAAAGTAATAATATTTTTTTCAGGACTCCCATGTACATAATGGAACATCTTCGGTCGGTGTTAACACAATAACAGATCTTCCACTCCGTGGGTGAACTGACAGAAATATAGTTGTAGTTTAAGTAAATGTAGGTATCGCACATATGCTAACGAAGATAACTTATGCAAAAAAGAAATGACGAGCGATCTAAGTGAAAGGGGAGGGGGGCAATTTATGAAACCTGCATGTACATGAAATTTGAGAAAGACGCATAAGGTTGCACATGAATAAAATGTAAGTCTTTTCCCTTTACTCTCTCATCCCCCATCTGTGTCTCTCCTTACCTCTCCCGTCTTCTTGACCCCATCCTCTCTTTCACTACGCTCCCGTTATACTTCGCTCCCAATTGTCAGAAAAACGACCGATTTAACGGCAGGCTGAACGATCGAACAGCCAGCCAGCCAGAGGATGCGGGAAACCGGAAATGGAGTAAACGATGAGTAAGCGATGAGATAACTCCAAACAACCACCCAGTACGCAACTTGATATCATGCATTTTGACAAGTCTGTCGCCTCTTATCCCTTAGCCTTTCCAAACCAAACACATTTCGCTGGTACCACGAGATAGAACTTTTTTCAGCTGTTGCATACACTGGGTACAAGGAGATAAAAATAAACTCCAAACGATTTGAGGTTGTAGAACTTTTTGATCAAAGATACAAAATATCAAACGATTTAACCGAACCTTCTATCTGATAAGATGATTGCACTACTCTATATATTTTATAATAGACCTAAGCATGTGTATGAATAGGCATTGGCCTACACGTTTATTAGGACGGGGGGGGGGGGGAGGTGGGGGGATAAAATCCTATATAGGATTGAGCCTGCCGGATGAAGGAAAGGGTATAATCATTGTACAAAAAAAGAAGAAAGAAAAAAACAGATACACATTACATACCAGTTGGTGTTGAGAAGGGAAATGCAAAATGAAGAAAGACTATGAAGAACATAGCACCTAAAAGAACATAATTACATGAAATTCTTTATCAGCAGATTTCATATGCTATATCAATCTAAGACACATCGGTGAAATGTATATTCGAAAAATAATTTGACTAAGTACCTTGTTGCAATCTGCCTAACCACAGGAATTGTTTTTCACCAAAAAAATACACATTTTTTTTTTTCGTTAAGATCAGCTGTGTTTCACCCAGTAAAAGGATTGCGCTCAAGTTACTTTTGCAAGTGTAAACAGACAGAAAGAATGCATGATGTAAAATACAGTGGGACATCAAAGACCAACGTTAGAACCATATGGTATCCAACTGGCAACACGTGCCGTGGGGATGCTATAGTGGTCTAGATATACGATAAGCTCCCACCCCCCCCCCCCTTCATCGCTCCTCCCAAACGTGCACACTTAGTAGGGCTTAGATAGATTTCTATCAATTGACTAAAAAAAAAGGTATTTTATTTTCACCCCCCAACTAGACGTCATTACTATCATTACTAGGACTGAATTTGTTCTGTTATTTTGTTTGGATGCGATACCCATCCGATGAGGCTTATATATCATTTTTTTTGTATATATGCAAATACACTGTCTTATATAGCAAAGGAAGAACCCCCCTCAAAACGAAAGAAGATACAGATAAATGAATAGATATATACTTTTACACATTCCAATCCTTCTTTGAGTGATTCAATCAAGTCCCCACCAGACCACAATCTATCTCAGTCCTTATTCACTTCATTCCCACCCCCATCTACCTGCACTGACCCTCTACCCACCCTCCTATACCCACTCACTCGTCTACCGTACCCGCCCCCACCCACTATACCAATATCTCACCAATAAAGATTTTTGGTGAGTTTCATGTTATTCCATCTATTTCTGTGATTGTTTTCCGTCCTCCCAATGATCGCGTGAAATATACGAATGCGCAAGTTTGCCGTTGCCGTATAGAGAGACTTTGGTTCGTGGGTCACATGTGAATGATCAAAACCTGTAAGCTATACATTGTTGATACGTTTCAGAAGAAGACGCGTTGCATACTTACGTTTGTGCTCTGCTACGATGTATTATTATTTCCTTTAATCATTAATATTCTGTTGTATTCTGTCGCCAAATTGCTTTCGAACTTTTGCTGCATAGTCAACGCTTTATTAGTACTGATATGGACTTTGTTGAGTGATGTTAATGGGGGCGGGGGGGGGGGAGGGGTAAGGGTGGAGACGATGGTTGGGAGGGGCTGATGGCGGTGACAGATATGAAAACGTTCATTTCATTATTTTCTTGTCAAATCCCCAATTCACTGTGTCCCACCCGTGCTCTTGTCACTGAAAATAACTCCCAATATCTAAAAGTCACTCACTCATACGAACGTGACGTTGAAGGAAATTTTGTACTTCTTTCTGTACTTAGTAGTACGTTCATGTTAACGAGGTTATGCGTCCGTCGATCCCGTATAAGACGTACAAAGTCGAACCAATCTTTTTTTTTTCTCTGGTTGGTCTGGACAATGTAACATTTGTATATCCTACCTACTCTCTTAAAAACGGAAAGATTGAAATGAGGGGCGAATCGAACATTTCGATTGAAACATTCGGTCTAATACACTGATCTTATTGAATCAAACTGCTGAGTCGAAATTTGGATTGGTCCCTTTTCCCAGTCTATGACATTTAATGTTTTAAGAGAGTATGGGGTGCAATGTTCTAAACCATTGTAAGAACACATGCATTAATCATGTAGCCTATCTTTTTTTGCGAAGACGACGAGAAATCGATGCTATCCCTCCCCAGGCTGTCCTCTTCACTCAAAAAAAAAATCAAAAAAAAAAAAAACGAGTGGAAATCACTCCAAAATGGGAGTGTTTAGGATCCACCCGTCGGAAGAGCGATTTTCACTCAAAATGTCTCATGTGTGTAAAATATGCTCAATTTCAATCCAGACGGGTTAAAATTCACTCTAACTGCGAGTGGGTTCTAGGCACTCGATCTCTTCTGGAGTGAACTTCACTCTTTTGTTTTTAGAGAGTATATCACCGAGTGGCCGAAAGACTCCAAAAACACCCTCTCCGTGCTGTCTGCCCGTTGTATAGACGAAATACCGTACACATGCCGACCCAATACAACGTTTAGTCGAGGTTGCCGAGCAATCATATATACACCGATCATAACTAGCACGGGGTGATGCGATCTATCTAAAATATCATATTTTAACCAAAGAAAAAAAATGAAAAGAGAGAGAGAGAAAGAAAAAAACAGAGAACAGGAAAACAACTGTAAAGTGTTGAACTTGTAACCATTGTAACAATTTGTACAGGAGAAAATTGCTTGCCTCTTCTATTCTGAACTTCGAATGGAGTACGTATAAGCCGGCCATTTTCTTGTCTTCGGTCTTTTTTCTCTATTTCTCTCAAAATCTATATCAGTTATTTTACATATTGTTGCATTTTTATCCGTTCGAGTGTCTCTAATCGACAGGTTGTTCAACGCGTCGGGTACATTGTTACCGTCAAGTGCTTTAATGGACTGATCGTTTTCTGATTCAAGAAGTTTTGCCACTTAAAACGTATTGCTATATATATCATTTATACTTTTTTCCGTCTCTTTTATCTTTTATTATCTTTTTTTTTTTTTGGAGAAAAATATCTCTTTTTAAGGACCCATTAAGGAGACTTGTCTCCTTTACCTTTCTTTTTTTTGTCATAGTTATTTTCGACCATTTATCATTACGCCCGTTTAATTATTCCATTTAACACGCACTACCAGTCACCACATGCAGTGACTTAACACGCGTACGTATATGGCACCCTCAGAACCAGCGTATATAACACCATTTTATAAAACAAGCGCGTAGGCTACAAAAAAAAGAAGAAAGAAATGGAAAAAAAAGGATAAATAAATGGGAGTTGTAACTGTTTGGCTGAAACCAAGCGGAATATTCCAGCATAGCTGTATCGAATACCAGTGACGAAGCCTGCAGAGAATATTTTTTTCGACTTCTTCTTCGACCGTGTTCTCAACCTTCATCTCTCTTCTTCTTGTGTATTTATATCCTCTCTTGCTCTCTTTTCTGTTAGTTGTGAGACACTAGTTTTCTTCATCTAATCTTCCTCTTTTTTGCGAGAGCAGAAAAAAATTCGATGAGGAAAAGCAAAAAAAAAAAAAACGTGTGAAATTTCCAGCCAAAGACTGTGAAATATTCTCGATGTGCATGGGTAGTTACCAATTCAATAGTAGTTATCGATAGCACACGGGGGATGGTCCTGCTTCTTCTTCTTCAAGAATTTTTTTTGTCCTTTTTTTGATTTTTTGCACCCGGTGAAAAGTCCACTAATTTATAAAACAGATCGGTGTACGGCCGCGCTTAACTACACACAATTATTTTGTAGGATTCGGGCACTACCTATGACCCTTCGGGATTATATGTGTAAGCCATGATGAAGTCAGTAAATTCACAATGTCCAGAACGTCCGCATTATTTTCCTTTATAACCTTTACAATATATAGGCCTATATATATATATATCTTTGTGTGTGTATAGGGTACAGGTAGGCATAGTACAGTGCAGTGAGACACTCACTAACTTTAATTACAGATGCCGGCATATTAAGTCAGAAGATTGATTACGTAAAGCGAAAGAAAGTGACTAAATGCAACCCAATGGCCATTTATTTAATTCAGAAAGTGAAGGATTCTTTTTTTTTCTTTATTTCCTGCCAATCTTTCTCTTGTTCTTTCCTTTCCTTTCAAAGGTGAGACCGATTTTTTTCCCCTTTTTGTTGAATATTGAAATGCCTGGATTGATTTGCGGATAATCGGTAACTGCTGGGAATTCAAAATCGATCATTATTAAACCTTAGCGCCATCAAAGCGATCAGTCACATTTGCTATAAGAGTTGATATTCACACCAAATCGTCAAGTTTTTCCGCTTTGGGAACCCGATGGGATTCTGCTGTAACTTCTCTGAGGTATATATGGTAATGGTATATTAACGGGGACTTACGTATTCCGAATGTATTAATATATTTTGGGAGGATATTTACATTTAAAACAATGCATAGACCAATACCCACCTGACGACCTGAATTATATATAATAAAAGCACCGCATATTCCTGCAAGGCAGATAGATATTCAACTGCAACGAACGAGAAAGTTAGTTCCTAAAATAAAGGAAAATAATCACGGACTGTAATATTAGCAAGTCAATGATACTATTACTCTTAATGACGACAAAATTACAATTTTCAGTAAAATTTCGAAACATTAGTTAATATTTATTCACATAGAAAGTGCTGGATCAATCTACTGTTGAGGACCTCTAACATTCTAATGTGGCTGGCACCAGACTATGGATTATTAGGTAATTCTCCTTTCCATTGTAAAGATACTATATACGTCAAAGTAAAGAAATAAAAGTAAACTGTAGTCCTGTATTAGTTAACATATCGGAGTCATGTATGTGCATTCTTTTCAATCGATCGAATGAAACCATGACCAGTGAATTGATCTTTTCAAAATGAGTCTGTCAGGAAGACCACAAAAACACAACGAGAAATTTGTATCTGTTATTATCAACTTATCAGAGTGTTACAGTATAGGTGGTGTTTTTGTATAGGATATGCTCCCACGCTCACTCATACAGTTTGAAACCATCGTGAGAGGATAAGAATCTAATAATCTAAATAAAATAAATCTAAATGATGATGTTCACTGTACGCTGCGATATAAACGAGGGCGCCCGTTCGACCTTTCCTTAACCAGAGCTGGGTACTTGGAGGTTTGTAACGGCTAGGAGACACTCGAGAATTTTGTCACCTTTACAGCGTTTTCAGTAATTTGGAAGGAGGTTGGCCAAAACTCTCCGAAGATTTTGTCTCTGCCTTCAACCAAATTTCGTGACGTATCGCTGAAAGTTGCATAGTCCACTCTCTCTGAAGATTTCAAAGGGTGAAATGTCACTCCATAAGAGCGTAAGCGATCAGGCGGTGAGTAGGTAACCACGCACTTTTTGGAGAGCGACTTTACGCTTGACCGTATGTCGCTCATAAACTACGTTACCTATACGTCACGACCAAATTGTCATGACGTCATTCCTTAATGAGAGTTAAACCTCTCGATGTAATGTTGTCTCCATGTTGACACTATAGAGCTAGTGAATCTTCACTCTTTGAAACTTCAGAGAGTGTCTTCTATCACTAGGGCAACGATTAAATTTGCCTGTATGATTATCATGATCACGTGACCTAGCGATGGCTACATGAATGACTGAAGTATATTAAAGGTAAAGGTAAAAAAAAAGAATTATCTTCAGAACTAAGAGTAAGGGATATACACATGTAGCGATACACATATATATCAATCTTCATGTTAATGTATAGAATATGGGCATGCCTCGCTACTGTTAGGAACTCGTATCCGTTATTTGTTTTTCTTGTTTCTTGTAATTGTATAGTTTTCTTTGCAATCTCTCCGATGGCCTGTACGTTCCGTTTCGTCAGCCCCGGGTGGGGGACAATGGTATCGACCCCTTCTACACGGTGTTACACACCTCCACCCCCACGATAGGAATTGTCAAACAAGCACAGAGTTGAGAATTTCTTTGCAGACTAGGGAAAACGGTATTTACTAGTCTGAAATGACTTTAACTCAATGATGACGTAACAAGAAAAACTTTTTGATTTATTTATTTTTTTTTTTTTTGAGGAGTTGCGAGACAGTTCCCCTTTCCAGGATCCTCATTCAGTGGACTCAGTTCCCTAAGTTTCGAATATTTTATTACTAAAACAGTTCTCTCCTTCAATCGGACCTCTGACTTCAATTCCGTTAGGTAGATCGGGTCATGCAGTTTATGATAACAGGCTTGGAAGTCGAACCACATACATTCAAATGGAAGAGAGGAAAATGGCGACTAAATAATTTGGATTTTGCCCAATTTTGTAACACTGACACTCGCACTCCCGCATTGCAGCCGAGTTACCATTGGGACATGTCTGAGTTTCTACAGAGTGAGAATATGTCAAGCAACCTAACCTGATCCCACTCACCACGTGATCCACAAGGCGGGACATCAAAGGTCGGATGAAGTTCCTTAGTCTGACACGTGACGGCCGACGGTTATTACAAAAATTGGCCATTCGGGTAAAAATCTAAATTTACAGTGATTAAACACTTCACAAATGTGCAGATAACAAAAAAAAAAAAAAAAATCACTTGAGATACCCACTTTCTGCAAATCACGTGATACGCTGCAGCTTTAGAAGACCATGTTGGGCTGGGAACACCATTATCGCATACACACACACACACATACACAAGGTGTCTCATTCTCATTCACGCACCACGGTTTTATTCGGGTGGACGGCCGACAACTACGGGGTATGATACAACAGAAAACAGGTAAAGCGCAAAGGGGGTGGGGGTGGGGTGGGGGTGGGGGGACTTTATGCGGGAAGCTGTTAAGTCGGTTGGATCGACGATTAGTGAAATTATAAAGGAGAAAATAGTTGGTGAAGTAAAGGGGGTAACAAGTTTAGACTGCATTGTATGTAATGAACCTAAATGGCCGATTAGCCCTTAGCAACAGCTACAGTGTTAGCACATCGACGTCACAATTTTTACATGGATACATACAACGGTGGCCTATACATGGCATAGGCAAAAAAAAAGAGATTATCCTGATTAAACAACTTCTTGACCTCGGCACGATGACTTGAAGACTTAAATTGATTTTGTTCTTCTTGCGACATATTTCCCTTTTTTTTTTTTTTAGTGATATGGTTTCTGCCCGAAGTTCAATCATTCGAACAACTTCAGCGAACCCCCCCACCCCCATGCCTATTTTCACTGTGAACTTGGCCTAAGTTCCCTTAATGGAAACCCGGTGTAAGTCTTGTCTTCCCATTTAACCTAACAAAGTCAATACGAGTTTGACCTCTCTAGTAAACTCTTTTAGTGTCGTTAAAGAAACTAGAAAGCTAGTGAATTGCAGCAATGCATGATGCGTGGTCGTCAGTTTTTTTTTTCTTTCCAATGTGCATGGACGGCCTTGCAAGCATCAATCGCTTTCGTTTATCACGTAAAGGGTCGTCAACTCGTCATAGAGGTTATTTAAACAGCGGCCCATGAAGGAGTATATATATATATACTTATATCTACAAAAACAAGTTCAGGTGAAATAACGCAGATCTTTCCTCATAAAATAGGGCCATTTAACAGAGTACATGTTTTTGACACTCTTTTCCCCATCTAAACCATCAAGTTGTTGTTTTCGAGTCATGCTCAAATCGCCTCCAATGTGGATACGAGCGCTGGTTCTTAATTCGTCTATGAGCCGACTGTCAGTCATCTGCGTGTAACAGGGAACCGCCAACTGTAACGGTGCAATTAGCAACGATTCATGCGTAGCGTTTAGAACCTTTTTCTACGAAGATACGGCCGTGCGCAATTGAACCTTTAAAACGTGTGAAAATTCCATTAAAACTCTATGAAGTGCGTGTTTTGCTTGGTAAATTTCCAATTCTATGGCGGTTATGGATAGCCCCCTTGAGACGGGAGGTGTTCGCACGGAGCGCGCCGATAATGCGAAACACAGTCAGCGCCGTACTTGCAAGTTGGCCATGGGGTGCTAAGGCGGTAAATTGGTTGAATATTCACCCGGCTCGTCAAAAAGTTAGCTGTCTCTATCATTATACGGGACAGCGAATTACCAGCGAGATGACACAACTTTTCAAATATTTATTATCGGAGGAAAACCAGAATTACCCTGCAAGATGGAACACTGCGATGCTCTGTGGACTTTGAGACGAGCGATCGGTTAAAGGTATTCCTCAAGTGCTCGTTAATCGAACCATGTGACAATATCGCCAAAAATCATCTTCCTGAATTCATTACCCATATACATATTAAAAAGATTATTATGGCCGTGACAAGTGTTCAATCTAATTCACACCTCGATCGCCTTGACGACATAACGGCACTGTCCTGCAGTGTACCGGCTCTGCAACTTCGCGGGTCGTTATGCATTTACGGGGTAGCCTAAGCTTACGTAGCCTATGCTTACGTAGCCTATGCACATCAGCCATGGATGCATTATCCGTCTAAAAGTGGAAGTCACTGAACAGGATGAATAATAAACATCAACAGTAAAGGTATAATGTCTGTGACACTGTTTATGTAACATACATGGTAGCACGTGAAAGATCAGAATGGTCGCGACCTACTTCTGGACAAGTTTCCAGAATCAAAGTCGTTCGTTTTACTCCATGGAAACTTTTTCCACGGAAATTTCTAGTATAATCGCCACTTCCCCAGTGATCCTAAAAAAAATGACGTCATTATTCACGTGCTTTTGAGAGAACTTTTAGACGCAATCAGGCCCGTATGCAGCTATTTCAGTGAGGGGGTTCGACTTTACCACAAGTGGAACATTTTGCCCGACAATTATGACCAATAAATTAAAACTCATTATATATGTTGCTAACGTAGGCCTACTATCATAGGCTGAGCGGAACTCCAGATCTTGTGGGGGGGGGGGGGGTTCGTCTGAACCCCCCCGATACGGGCCTGGCAATGTAATGTCTATCGACGGCATTTTTTTTTTCGGTTGCAGTAATTAATGGAAACAAATTTATTAAAAGCAAAGAAGCAAACACGGATAGATAAATGATAACCATTGCTTTTCATTTCCCGAAACTAAATGATTTGGCCTGAAAACTGATGCACACAATGTGGGACGATCGTTAGCCTACCGGCAGTGTAGGTCAATTTACTGCTTTCAGACTAGTTTGTCGCGAGGAAGGTTACGTCGAGAAACTAAATCGAGCAGGCAAAGACGTCGCTGAATTTTTCATGATAGTAAAATTCATTTTACCGGCAATATGTCTTGGTAATGGCTACATTCTAACAGTGATGTGAATAAAAAAAAAGAGGAAAGAAATGACCTACGTTCGAAACATTTAGAATTTAGGGAGATAGAAGGCATAAATACGAGAAAAGACATCGGGTCAAAATATTTTCGGTCTCTAGAAATGGTGCCACCTTCAATCAGAGAGAGGATAGTTTCAATCAGTCTACTAAGCAAACCGGGTATATCACAACTTCATGCTTTCGTGGAACTTGGAGGGCCTTTCTTTACGCTCGATGTCTGTCAACTTGCTTACGGTAGCAAGATATATGTCGGTTCATTTAATACAGTAGTAGTTAAGGAGGGGATAGGCTGATACACAGCTAATGGGCACACCTTTCACAACAGGTGCCCAGTAAAGCTGAACTAGAAGATTAAGATTGATTTTTTTTTTAGCTCCTTTTTCGAACTTCGGATTGATAAACTTTGGGTTGATTGTATGAGAAAATATTTTGACTGCGCAAGCTCGTTGGTCGATAAAACTTGTTGGGATACAAGTTGGAACTTTAAAATGATAATTTTTCTTTTTTAATAAACAAAGGCGTTGAACTCGACATATTGTTTGCATCACACACACACATATATACACACAAACACACAGATTGTCGAGTCGCAAAAGAAATCACACGCACCCATGATCATTGTTCATGGATGTGTGTGTAATTACTGATGGGGAATATTTAACATGTGCCAGGAAAACACATCAACACATTTTTGACACAAAGTTTCCATTATAAACAGCTTTTGTATACACGAAACAAAAGTGAAACTAACAAATAAAAAGAGAAAGAAAGAAAAAGGAAAAACGGATAGAAATAATTTAACGCTAGTCTATCAGTGAGAACCTTTTTTTTCTATTATTACACCAAAATGGGAAGAGGCAGAGAGTGAAGAAAAAAAAAAACAGAAATAAGAACTGAAAGAGAATTATAGGTAGAGAGAAAAAAAAAGGGGAGACGAAGCAGGAGTGTATCCATCAGCCTATCATCGCAGCAGCCCAAATGTCTCGTTTTAATTAGCTTTCTTCATGTGCCACATAAGGAGCTTTTCCACAACAGCGATCAGACTAAATAGTAAATGTTTAATCCGAAGTTAACAAGCTCATTTTGTCGATATCCATAGCAGACTGCGATCGATACCTCCTTGGGTTCGACAAGATATGGATTTTCTTCAAAACAATAAACATCGGTTTCGGAAGTGAGGAGGGATGTTCGTCTGGAGTCCCACTTTGATATAGGCAGAGAAGCGCGCACTGTGTCTTTAGATTATGTATAGGCCTATATTTCGATGGGCGAGGTTTCATTTTGTCTCTGCCCTTCCAACGTCTGTGGATGTTGCAGTTTATGACCTATTTGTTGTACCGCATTACAGAAAAAGAAAGACAGAGGTGGAGGGGGGGGGGGCGTGGAGTGAGGGGAGATGGAAAATTACAATGATAAGAGTCAGGGAGGTGGTAAGGAATGAAGAGGTAAATATTTAAGTATGTTCTTTTTATCTATTGTACAGACGAAGTATACCTATTGCCAGGGTCATAGCCAAATCAGATGAGGGGAGGGACTGAAATAGGGGAAGGGGGGTCCAGGCACATGTGGCGTACTAGGGGTAACATTTTTCTTCACGTCAAAATTTCTAGGGCTGAGGGAACCGTTATGGGCCCACTGGCCTCCTTGACTACCGGCCTGTGTCTATATGTAATTATGAAGTAGATTAAGTGTTCTGTTTTAAAAACAATGCGTGTGATTATCCAACATTCTCAAAATCTCATTAATGGCCCCATTGGCTTTTTCAAGTGGAATCCAAATTTGTACACCCCCTTTTCCCTTGTCGGTCGTCTAAATCTTCGTATCCCTCGTCTTGTGCTGTGCAAATACGTACGTATATCATTTATACACTCTAAACCACGGTTGCCCCTTTTTTTCACTCTATAGTCATTACGCATTCATAAATTTGTTTTCGGGAAAGGAAATCGTATTTTGAAAACACTTTTCTCAAAATAATGAAGGATAATTTCAAAATGGATCCATTTTGCATCCGTTACACTTGATGTACTTCTATAATTACCGATTTGAGAGCAAAGGCGAAGAATGCACGCGGCAGTTAATAGCCTGAGTAGCGTCTGGTTTACGTCTTATTGCAAAATTGGGTTTTCATTAAGCGGAACGAGAGAAGAAGAAAAAGAAGGGTAAAATACAAAAATACGAAAAGTGAAAAGAAAAAAAAAAAAGATTAGCCTCTCCTCAGTCGAACTATAGCTGTGTTTGACATGAACGGTTTGTTGTAAAATAGACATTAGTGGGGGAACCACATCGAGAAATTTTGCAGGGAGAACCGGTTTTAAATATTTCATCTAGGGTCTCTTTGCTTTATCAAGATCAAGCAAGTAACGAAAAACAAAAAAGCTATGAGAGACAAAAAAAAAAAATACAATAAGAGGAAAACTGAAATAACAGGGGGGGAGAGTCTATATATATATATATACACATTCATATAATATAATGCTATACTAATAATATTATTATTAATAATAAAATCAATAATACAATATTATACAACATTTAATATTATGCTACTACATTTATCGAAAATCAGAAATCGGGACCATTCTGTTTATGCAAAAACGTCGTTCCAAAGAACGCAGATATAGTTTTGGGTCAGTTGAGCTGTTCTAACAAAAACATTGAAGTTACAATCGAGTACTTATGGAAAGAGAAAGACAAATAAAAATGCAGAAGGGGGAGGGGGGATATAACATAGAAAATAACTGACCGTTCACACAACTTTTGCTATCTTTAACCACCCTGTGGGTATACAGTGTTTAGTGTTCTACGACTGTGTTTATTGTTACAGTGTGTGTGTAAAAGCATCTTGAAACAGTTGCAGTGTTTGATCAGGTAACTTGAGTTTCATTATCTATCATTGTCACGGGTTTTGCAGCCTGACCCTCATTTAAAACGAAAGTTCACTTCGTTTTCATGGAGGTCATAATTATGAGGCCTGTATTTTCTGATAATGTCTATAAACCAGACGAACGAACGATTATGAGATGGGAGAAATTACAAAACCCGGAAACAACAGGGAATGCCACCCACCCTATGATGTCCGAGGGGCCGTTACACTGTTTCGTGTTGATTAAAGAAGGAATTGGATAGCCAGTGCGCCGGGAGGACCTTTGTTATCGGTGAGATGGGTTCAGAAGAGGTAGTGGTGTATCTGTTACAGTGGGTAACGAAAAGGGAAGTTCACCGTGCGTCATACATCGAGCCGTTTGATATTGAGATTTCTCCATCTAAACAAAGGAAGACAAACAGTTATAATTTATATTAAAGAACAACAGCAATAACAACAACAATAACAACAACAACAACAAAATACTGAGCAAAACCAAAGAAGGTAACAAAGAAGGTAAAGAGAGGGGGAGGGTTAAATTCCCTCTTCAAATGGTTGCAGATATACCAGCTCTGACAAGAAAATGATGAAGCCGGCAAAGAGACGATAGGCCCACAGCTGACAATGGTGAAAATTTAACAATCGACTATTGTTAAAAACAGTGACAAAAGTGGTTATTTGAATTGTAGGTCGCGTTGAAAGATATTTCTTTTTTGCTGTAAAATGTACTCAGTGTTTTGTCTCTTTCTTCCCGGCCGTTTGCTTACGCAATTTCTTGAAGAAATTTTACCGTTTATTCTTTTCTTTGGCTAGTTAGTATGATAATTGGTTATTGTTAAAGTTGTCAATGCGCAATTGTTAAATAACAATTCGGTGGGTTGATACGTCTGACCTACATCTTCTTTTCCATAATTTGAACTCTTTTTGTCATCTAAGTTCAAGGTTCTGCAAATTTGAATATTCGAGAACTTTCAGGGTTTTCTTTTCTTTTTTTTTGTGCAAGGACAAATCCAGTTTTTAAAACTTACTTTCTTGCTGATGCTTAAACCAATAACTGTTTTCTTACGTCCACAGCTTGCAATTTACAAACGGCGACCTAGAGGCTACAACGTTTCCTTTTTTCTCCTTAAAAAAAAAAATGACGCACATGGAAAAAAATTAACGATGTAATCTGCACGTTTTGTTTCTTTTATCTTTCATTTTCTGGCTTTCCGATAATGACCGTCAAAGGAAACGAAAACAAAACAAAATAAAAAAATAAAAAAAATGGCTCAAGACATGCACACAAAACTTAATTTGAAATTTCCAAAATATCACGTCTAAGTCATATTTTCTTTTTTTTTATGCAATTAATCGTAATAATCCAATGATGAGAAATAAACGAAAAGAAATAAAACAGAAAGAGTAAATACTCTTAATACAACAGTCTCGTTCCAGTCGATAGTATTACGTATGTTCTCCCAAGGGTATATTATAATATTAATGTGCATTAACCCTATTTATTCGCCATTAGGTACACTTACAATACAAATTTTTGAAAAGACCAAAATGTGTACTTATTACGGTATTTGATCGATTTACCACAAATAAAAATAACAAAAAAAAAAAAGCCAAAAGAGGGGGAAAATGGGAAAAACATCTACCATCAGATGTCATTCTTTTTTTTTTTTCGTTCTTACGTTGAAGAAGAACAAAGTAATTTTTATTTCTTTCATATCTTATTTTATCTTTGCCATTTTCGTTTTCTTCGCCGCCGTCAATCACGGTCGGACTCATTCAGTAATTACGATATTTGCTGCTTTCGTTTAGGATGCTGGAAAAAAAAAGGAGGCTTTCACATGAAGAGCTAATCATCTTAATTGCCAAACGGAGCTTCTTCGTAAACTTTATGCTTTACCAATAAATACTGTCCTAAGACGCAAGTTTCAAGGGCTTCATGCATGGTCTATTTTTGCAGGTGTACTGTGCAAATAATAGCCCTCAGACAAATTCCTGCTCCGTTTCTTCTTTCCAATATATTTTCCTTTTTGATATTTTTTTCTTTCTTCGTCTCCATTGTCGTGTATTTCTATGTTTAAACATAAACATACAAAAGATTGGCATTTGTTGCAAAAAGAAATAGATAGAAAAATGGTTAAATATTGCTAGTTAAATACCTAATTTACCAAATGAAACTTTGTCTAATAGTCATTTAATCAGGAAAAGATGTCTTTAAATATGTTGTGATTTCTCCTCTATTCGTCTCTCGATTTTCGCTGGAGGATGAAAAAAACTGATTCGTTCTATGGGTTACAGGTAGTTGGATGGGTGGACAGATGGATGGATAGGTGGAAGAATGGATGGGTGGATGGACGGATGAAAGAATAGACGAATGAATGAATTCATGGTGTGTAGATAAATGGCTGCGTTGGTAGGTGAATAGATGGATGGATGAATGGTTGAATGGATGGACGAACGGACAGACGGATATGTGGATGAACAGATGGACATAGGATAGATGTATGGGTGGATGGATGAGCGGACTAACGGACAGATGGGTAGATATACCAACAAATGGACGTATGGATTAATGGGTGGATAAATAAATAGAAGAATAAAGGATGGGTTGACAGATGGATAGATAGATGAATGGATTGTCGGATGGATGAATTAATTGATGTTCGGACGGATATATGGATGGATAAATAGATGTAAGTACTGGCAAGTCAGTGGATATATGATTAATGAGTTAAGTGGATGAATGGAATGATAGACGTATGTAAGGGCTGGATGTATGGAGAGATGGATGATGGATGGATATATGGATAGACAGAGTTACGGACACAGACGGACGAATGAATTTATACTATGGAAGGTGAGATGAAAGGAGGAATGTATGGTAGAACGAACGAGCTCGGATGATGATCAGAGCCGGCCAATATACGGATGGATGGATGGATGGGTAAAATAATAGATGGATGAATAAAAGAATGGATGGATGAATGGATGGATGGATGCTTATAGCCTGGTGTAGAGAAGGAAGCTGTAGATGTGAAGGTACTGAATTTATCTGAATAATTTGTTTGCTTGATATTACAGTATTTTATTGGTTATATTTTGTAAAATCTCGCGATCGGTAAAGAAGCAAGCTTGGAAGCCACAGAGTTCTGTTTTACTCAAATTAATTTATGGCATGATGAATATCTATCCTATTTATGCACTTTGCCTGTGACATAAACATGCACACACTCTGAATTTCAGACGCATATAGTGATCACCAGACAACTCCCCCCCATCTATATACATAAACAGAGCGTACGAAAAAAATTAAGTGAACGCATGTATATATTTTTTTTTACTTTTATAATATTTTATTCCATTTCTATATCGATATCAATGGGGTGAATATGTACATATTTTCGTTTCTCAAAAAAAAAAATAAATGAAAATAAAAACAATTGCACGTAAAGGTCATTCTGAATAAGATATAAAAGAAATAGAGAGAAAAAGAGACACATTGCAATCGATGCATGACTTGGTCACACCATTTCTGTCAAAATCAACACAGAGAGATTTAGCAAAAAAAAAAAAAAAAAGAAAAAGGTAGAAACGTCTCATTGATTATCTGATTATTCGGAAGCAGGTTTTATAATCCTCACTTTCCTCTCATTTCAAATTTACGACAACTATATTATCAGAAGGGCAAAAAGAAAAAAATGCCCTTGTATTTAATTAATTTGGTCCATAAACGACCAACTGGAGTAGTAGCCCGTGATGATGTTCAGAATGACTATGAAGGAAAAAAAAAAACGGAGTTGGCATTTTAAATTTAAGTAAACAATTTAGGTTTACTGATTCTTAAATAAAGTAACGTAATAATTCTTACCACGAGGTTGCATTGTAGTATACGACAAATTATAGACGGCAAGTATACAGATGTTCTCTGGAGAGACCATTCAAATATTTATCGACACCGTTTTCTATTTATGTTTTTTTTTTTCTCCCATTTATTTCAGGTATCTGCTGGTCGCGATGATCCTCGCAGATGCGGGGTCCAACCACCCAGCTGGCGATATGAACTGATGCAATAGTTACACTATCAACATACGCCTCACGATCCTCATAAATCGCACGTTGTCCATTCTAAAGCTAAGAAAAACCCCCAAAACTGACGTTTGTTTTTCTCGGACCGTTCCTAGTACTCTCATTCAACCCGCTCTGTGTTGCCACTGATTTTATTATTCAGAGACACGGGCGGTCCCTATCATCCTCTGCATGGGAGCTATCAGAAAATCAAATCTTATGGGCCCATCTTAACACCCGTGTGCCATTAAGACTATGCGGCCAAAAAAAAAAACTTCGCCCAAAGCATCAACGTTTTTGTTTCCCAGAAAAATCGATTAAGTTGATTTTAAAGTCTGCTGTTGGGTCCGGCCAAAAAAATTCGTCATGAAAGTACAATTTCTGCAGCAGGAGTTTCCATTTCTCGGGGCATCTCAAAGTTGGTCTAAGAAAGTTTTCAAAAGGAGATAACTGGAACATTCAAGACGAATGAAAACATGTGGGAAAACTCACGTCGTTGGTGGAGGTACAGGAAAATGCTTAAGTTATCTCCAAATACAGATTACAACATTTGAATGTTTATGTCACTGAAAATTCAGTACAGTACAGACCATTCATATCCTGTCATTGTTTTGTCGGCATTTATTACGTAATCCAGTGTTCACGTTAACAATAGTAACGATGGCCATGTCTTGTCTTGTTTCTAAGTAATAATAGAAGAGAAAGTCTATTTGCATACGTTTAGCAACAATTTTGGTTGGAACGGCTTGAATATTTCACAGCAGTAGTTATCGCCAAACCGATGCTACGACTTCTTTTTCCATCATGTTGAAATTTGGCATTTTACTAGCACTCCCATCACCTCCCTCTCCCCTCCCCCAGAAACTTGTCCACTTGTATTCATGGAGCAGTGCGCCATTGAGACTTCTCTTCGGTTGGATACCTTTATAGCAATCCAACACCGTCAGTAGGTCAAAGGTCATTCCATTTTAAATCAAGGTGTGTGGGGATGGAGCGGCTTGGGGACCAAAGGCATCTGATGGTGTGAATTAAATGATTGCCCCGTCAAATGCGAAGAGGCTAGCCCCTGGAGGACCAGACGGGGTAGAAGTGGCGAGTTCCTCTGTTGGGCGTTGGCCGACGCCGCAGCCACCGCTGCGGCTTGAAACCCGTACCAGCTGGTAGCGTCCAAAGGCGGAAAGAGGCCTCCTGTTGCAGGATGGTGCGGATAGGGATATAACGGGGGCGCAAGTAGACGATGAACAGACGGAACGCCGTAACTCCCTGCCTCTGCTAGCAACTCCAGTCCTACTGCGGTCTGCCTTTTCCATTTTGTTCTGTAGATTGAGAAAAACGAAGACAAAAATGATGAAAGACATTTTTATATCATATTAAAGTCGACAAAAGATCAAGACGAACTCCAACCAACATTTTCGTATATTCGTTTCTTTCGGAGTTGTAATCGACAAATCGTTAGAAGACGGCTTGGCATCTTATAGACATGCGCAGAGATAACATGTCATTGATAGTCTCCTAAAGTTGATTGGTTACCTTATCAATAACGTCATGTGACGTCCGTCTCGACTTGATAACCCTCTTCAAAGGTCACTACTTTACGGTCACTCTTGACATTGCTTGTATAATGAAATATGCTCATGTGTGTAACCAATATCAGTTTGTAATCGTAGTTATTGTGACGTAAATCTAGTAACAATTGCAGAGATCTGTCAATCAGAAACATGACTTCACCCGGCTTTAAATTTGAATATATCTTAGAGTAAAAATATACCGTGAACGGTCTTGGTGACTGTTTTGTCTTTTTTTTTTTTTCATTGTCTATATTTTATTTTACTTTGACCAAAGTTTCGCATATCCAAATTTTATTCTGATGTAGTCCGATACTTTGACTAGACCAATCTTTCATTGATCTTTTAATAATCGTTCAATACATAGCGCCCTCGTCATGAAAGGGACTCCTCAATTGACATCTTCATAACATTTATATTCGTATATATTCATATATTTAATACTTGATTGTCTTGTTCTATTTTATCGTCATCATCCTTCACATAAAGTCGCTTTTCCATCCAATTTGTATAATAAATGGCTTTCGAATTATTCGATTTACACCTCCATTTACGACCGATTAAGAAGATCTATGGCCAACAGTTAAATTAGTTGGAAAACCAAGAAAAAGATGATAGGGAATATAAATAAATAAAGTTATAAAACTGGAAACAAAGCATTCATCATTAAGAAAATGTAGTGGCTGCACGACTTAATATGGGGAACCTTTACTTATTTATACCTATCTTTCCTTGTATTTTTGTTTCATTTTTGCTCTTTATCGTCATTTTCTATATCCCCCCTTTCACTTTTATGTTTTCTTTTTTTTTGTTACAGCTTTTCATGGATTTTCTCTTATTTTCGTATAAACCGAGTTCGGCGTTTACGTCACGTTTTTCACGGCGAAACGATAGTTCATTCGCCAGAGCGGAGCACACCTTTCCTAAAAAATTGTTTAGGAATCAAGATTTTCCGCCTTCTGCATCTCTATCACCATCATCATCATCATCATCTCTTTCTCTTTATCTTTTTTTTCCTATAAACTTAATGTATCTTCCAAAAATTAAATATAATCTAACTTTTACAGGATGATTAATGTTAGGTTACAGCACTTAATGCTTTATTATCCTTCTCAAATATTTAAATGTAAATTTTGGAAAGGAGGGGGAAAAAAAGGAGAAAGAAAGACAAGGAAACAAATGGAAAGAAGGAAAGACAGAAATAAAACCTCGATAAACAGAATCGATGGTATTCTTCCAATCAGCTCTCTCAGGTGCCCCCCCCCCCCTCCCGTCGTCATCCCCGCACCTGTGATCTTCAGCGTTCTTTCATGTCTAGCTAAAACATTGTCTCTAATTTATTGTCATGCTGTGACTACAAATTTGTTCCTTCTGTGCTCACCGCGAAACACATGAAGTTAGTTAGCAACTTATTTTCCATATCGCGTGACGATTACTGTTTAAGCTTTGTCAATGTTCTATAGATTTAATCATCTTTAAATCAAGGTGATAGATGAGTGATATATATTTTTCAAAGAGTACAAAGACGCTGCCTTTTCTAAATTTCTTTTGTCCTTTTTGTCCATATTATGTTCTCCCTCCACTTTTGGCTTTGTAACGATAAAAAGTGATGATTGTATTTGAAGCAACTTTTATAGTGGCATTTTCTTTTCACCTTGAAACCGAAACCATAAGAAAACCAAAAATAAGAAAGAAAAATACGCGCAACAACACCGTTTTACCAAATAGATGTTATTGATTTCCTTCTATGCATTTTATACTATTTTGCGGTTGGTTTTTCTTTTTTTTTGTCACCATATAGATGATTATATTTCGATATTCTTTACATTTAATACGTTTTAGTTGCGTCTTTTAACTTTCCGAATATTCGACGTGCATGTAAAGCACTTCTTTTTTTTTTGTTATCAAATTTTGCGAATAGCATGAGAGATGTCACTGCGTTGATGTTGTTTAATATTCGCCTTTTCTGAGTAGCTGGATTTCTTTTGGTGTATCGGTATATACGGGTAGGCCGTATACGGCTGCTGCAACGGACGAACAACAAGATAAGAAAGGACAAAAAAAAAAAGAAAATAAAACTTAAAATAAGGAAAAGTTAAAATAAAAAGAAAAAGGAAAATAGAGCAGGTAAAGAAATGACAATGCTATACCTTCTGTTTTGGTACCAAGTCTTGACCTGCGTATCTGTCAAGTTGAGACTGGCTGCTAGCTCCATTCTGTCTTGAACTGAGAGATATTTCTGCCTCTCGAAGCTCCTCTCTAAAGTATTTAATTGATGGTCTGTAAACGCAGTCCTGGCTTTTCTGGCTTTCTTCGATTTTCCGGATGAATTCGAGATATCGAGATTTCCGTTATTGTTACTTTTCTGTGTTATGTCTGTGTAAAGGAAGAAAAAAAAAGAGAACTAAACACCTTGAAAATTGATAAGAACACATCATAAATATTGGTTGGAAAAGAAAAATAACTTTCCCGTTAGAACTGAAATTTTGGTAAACTGGGAAGGAACGTTTGGTCACAATTACGATGGAAGGTTTCAGCATTAGATGACTGACTTGAAAAGAAAATGGTAGACCTTTAAAAGAAATCATTACTAGTGCAATTATTACAAAGAATTTAGAAAAATACGATAACCCATTAGTGTCATCTTGGCTGTTTTCTCTTAATTTATTTTTTGCTACAATTTTTTTTGTCGATTGATGTATTTTTGACAATGTTTTTGTTTTATTTATAACTTTGGAAAATTCAGTATGAGGACAAAGAAAGCATCATTGGCAGCGAAACAAACAACGACAACACCTGCGGCGATAGACAATTACGACAACAATATGAGAAATAACAAACAAAGAATGGCATAATTACTGACGTCACAGTAAAAAGAACAATGAAAACAACAACGAGATAATAAATGCAATAACAAGAGAATAACACAAATGGTAACATTACATCACCAATAAGAACAAAGACCGCACCAAAGTTATCAGTAACGAAACCATTTTCATCAACAGCAGAAGCGAACATTAATGGCACAGAAGAACACTGAAAAACAGAGCTAACAATAGAAAAAAAAACAATAAAGAGAACTAAAAAACAGAAAAGAAAAGTTCGTATATATTAAAGAAACTTTGCCCATCAATGTTGGTTGTAGATTATCCTGATGGTATTTTCCTTTTCAATTTTACCATCACAATGACGAAGTCTTAGATAAATGAAAGGACAGTCAAATATATTTTTAATCCAAATCATTTAGTATCTTTTGATTAATTATTTTATTTTTAATTCAATCTTTTTGTTGTTTGTTTTATTTTCAATCGACTTTTATTCGTTTAATAACAAACCCGTTCAATATTTCGATGGGTATATCCTTGTAGAGATTTACATTTAATATTAATTTATTTTAATGTTCGTCTGTCTTTTGTTCTTTTACCTTAAAAACGTTACGAACTACGAAGAAGCGTCATGGTGACGTCACTTTTCATTATTGGATGTACAGTTCATAAAAATTCAAATTTATGGATTTCTTCCTTCTTTTAACATAGAAACACATTTCATAATTTGGGGGCAATCGATTTTTCTTGACATAGAAAAGGACCTATGCATGATGTTTACCTAGAGTGGTCTTTAAATATGCATTTTGTATATATACTTGGACATTAAATATGTATTGGTATACTTTTCAAGACTGTGCAAAGGAAAAGAGATTGCAACCCTTTGTAACTACGACTTAAAAATTCTCATCTCATGTTCTTGAGTTATGGTATCGATTGAGTCACTTAAGTCATCTTTCGAAATTTGTTCGAGCTGAAAGTATTATTATAGTAATAATATGTAAATAACAATAATAATATATAAATAATATTATATCAATAACTAAATCAAAAAAGAAAAAAATCTTGATTAGCTCCTTTTTCTTTCTCCATAAATGCGTGGTTTGTCATCTCCTTCGAGGATAATCAAATATTTGCATTTGATGATCCAGATTATTAATGTCTGTGTGTTTTATTATTTTAGTTTATTTCAATCTTTGTATCACAGTTGTATTTATTATTTTATTTAATTTCAATCTTTGTGTAACAGTTGTATTAAAATAAAGTCTCACGGTATTCATTTAATAGTAAACCAGTTAAATGTTTCTCTGGGTATTTCCTTGTGGAAAATAAAGTTAGTGTGTATTTTGGTTTTTATTGTTTGTCTTTTCTTTGCGTGCGTCACCAGAAATGACGAGAGTTTAGGTCAGAATTCGACCCCACCTCGCCTTTAAGATTAAATCGAAGCCCATTTGAAGTTTTACTATTTGTAGCAGACCTTAGGTACAGAAATCAACGTTAGTCCTAGAGAAAGATCCGTTGAGTTGCATGTCCAAGATCGTGCACTGAGCTAAACAGTCGTGGACACACACACACATACACACACACTAATGTAAAGGAAGTGATCACGTGACTTTTGCAAACTTTTCAGGAAGTGTTGGTTTTATTTTACTCTTGTTATGAAAGACAAACTAACAAAGAAACCTTACTTTATGAAATTTAGATTTTTTTACTTATCGTTATTATTATTTTTTTCGTAATTTCTGGAAGATATAACATCACTTTTTAACCAACCTCACCCAACATGCCCATATTGTAAGCATACCTGTTAACGACCCAAACAGTAGGCTGTTGGGGGGGGGGGGGGCGGGGTGTTTTAAAAGTAACTGTAAAGTATATATTTTTTTAAAATATTCTCTAATGGGGTTTTGTTTTTTAGTAGTCTTGTTTGTCTATATTTCAGTAAAAGATCTTCCTCAAGACCACAGGAAACGACAACCCCTCGACCCAATTTAACAATGACAAAGTTTGTAGTTGCTAGAGGTTAGTAAATGAGCTATGGCACAGTTCCAGCCTGAGTGTGAGAGTGGAGGAATGGGGGTGGGGTTGCATTGGTCGTGTCTTTTTAATTTTTTAAAAATATTAAACCGGAAGGAGGGAAATTGACAATTAAATCAGCAGAAATATTTAGAAAAAATTTTTGTTTTTTTTTACTTATATGAAATTCTTCGAATCAGTGTAAGAAATAGGTCGGGCATTTCTAAAGTGGTTTTTTTTTCGTGGTATCGATCGTTTCCATGGTAAACAAAAAGACGAAACGAGCCATCTGCACGTTTGCAGGACCAATTCATTAACTCTCCTTAAATTAATCACAGAACCAAAACGTAAGTGTGGAATTAACTAAACTGATATACGATACGTGGGGGGGGGGGGGAAGGGGGAGCTAGATGAGGGGTGGGATGGGGTTCGCTGAGGCTTCCCTTACTTTTTTGGAGTATGTCCCATTAAGCTACAAAAAGGAGAAATATATTTTCACTCTGAACAACAGAAAACGCTAAAAAAAAAAAGAAAGCTACATCCGCTTCAGGAATAACAAAATAACTTCTCTTTGCAATTTAACCACAGAACCAATGTTAAATTTGGATAAGTGTAGAACTAGCTAAAACCCAGAAATCGACAGAGACAAAAAGGGTTAACTCAACATTATATTGCATGTGGGCTCCCCTTGTTTTTATCCTACCCACTTTGTGGGTTTATTACGTAATACTTAATTTTCTGCTCCCGGTCGTGTTTCAGTTATACCTTTAAACGTCGCTTTTGTTAAGTCAATCTGTAATTTCTAGAGGCAGCTTCCTCTAAAATTTTCATTCAGTGAACTGCAGCAGTATTTATGTCACCCTTCCCGTGTACGCTACCCAGCAATTGCCATACCCCCCCCCCCCCCAACACAAGTACTGGATTAGAATATTGTAACACAACCTATAAAATAATTTGTTCGAAACCACAGTTGATCCACTTTGATGCAATTTTGTTGTGCTCCTGAAGATATTGCACTGGAGGGAGTCTGCTGTCTTCTGCAGGCAGGAAGCATTTGACAAAGTCCCGACACCCACCTGGGTTTCGATTTCGGGGCCCAGGTTATACAGTGGTGGGTCGTGAACTATCGCAGGGGTACACTATGCGTGGACAACGAAGATGAACTAACCAATCTTAATTAGCCAGAGATAGATAAAGAGAGATGCTTAATGTAGCACTCAAGTAATTGAGACCTTTTACAAGTCACATTTTGAAAAAAATTTCCCTGTTTCCATTATAATCCTGTGAAGGGAGAATAATCTTTGGGATTAAAATGTCAATTGCATATTTCGATGTTTTGTGTGCCTACTGTTTCCAAATACCATCAACACATGAACGAAAATTTCTTTGAATGTGAACAAAGAAAACTAAAATCAAACAACGTCCGAAATACTCTATTACTTAAGTACCATTTAAGTAATGGACCATTGGCGAAATGGAGGGATTTATTAAGTATCTTTTAGTGGTTCAGACAGAAAATTTAGAACTTCCTTTGTAATTTCTGTTTTTTTTTCTTGGCAAAAGTGGAATTGGCTTAGTTGGTGACAATGTGTTTTGTCCCAGTTCGATTGAGACGAACGAGTAATGAATGTCAAGATCTAAAACAATAGACCTATTTTTATTCAAACAAAAGCACTATGTGTACATATTTATATCAGTGAATATTTACTGCAGTTGAAAATAAACATTAAAACCGAAAAAAATGAAACGTTATGAATGAACAAAACGTCATTCTCCTCGCATTATAAAGTTTTCATTTACCCTATCAAAAGTGGGCCTACCTAGGAAATATGAAGTGCCCTATTCTCGAAGCAAAAAAGTTAAGATCATTTGTTGCATTTAGTTACATCACCCACCCTCCAGTTAAGAACAAAGAAAATGAATTAAAAAAAGTAAGTATGAGAGAGTTGTCATGTCAATGTTAGTTGTTGTCAAAAATTAAAATGTTTGGACAGGATAGCACCCTTTCTCTTGGAATCAGCAACATTACATTACATACATCATTTTTTTTTTTCTCCATTTTTTGAACTTGAAAAACTTGAAAAATCATGTGACTTCCTTTTTGTTCTGTCAATTCTCCAAGTCATTTCCTTCTTGCGCACTCAATTAGGAATTTTTCTATGCATGCAAAACAATGTGACAGACGTTTGTCATTCTGTGTAAAATTGTCAATTCTTATGACATGTCGCACTGGCATCCTGCATTGTGATTATGTGAAGGCATAAAGAAAGAAAGTACTCCTTCGAAATAAGTGAAAAAAAAACGTATCAATACGAAATTTAGCTCAGTCACGAACGTTGATAAAAATCATCGACATTTTTGTATGGAACATTCATATTAAATCTACTTTTTAAGAAAACGATCACTTTTCCACCAGTGGGGAAGAAGAAAAGCAGAATGATGGAAAAAAATATATATATTTACGATGTATTTCAATAAAAGTTAGTTCACGAAAGAGAGACAATGCTGGGGAGTGAAGAAAATTACTGGGAGAAGAAACAACAATGAACATAAAACAAACAGTTAACAAAAAAAGCAGACAAGACAAAAACAAAATTCTAAAACAAAACAACGAGACCCAACGGGAGAATACAGAATTAGACTAAATCCCGCATGGATCATTCTTTCTTTTTTTTTAACATTTCGTTGTAAAGATTACGTAACTTTTGTGAGCACAAGAGAGTATATAGTTGTATATTACAATGTGATTTACGACCGCTAAAATACAGATGCTAAAAGTAGATTTAAAGTACATCGGAGAATACAATAAGGGAAGATAAAGTGTAGATGATATGATATAATCACCTTTAGGTATTGATTTTATTATTTACTTATTAATTTGTTTTGTGGGGAGGGAATTTTGTATACATGTACGTATTTAATTAAAGGCTGGTAAATGACGACAGTATTATGAAATGGGATTGCGGTCCGCCAGATATGCCATCGTTACATTGTTACATTTTAGTTTAAATGTATCTTCTTTTCCCCTTTTTTTTATGCATAGTTATTTTTTTATCCTTACTCGTCATCCATTTTTTTTTATTATCATTACTGTTTTTTTTTTGTTCATTATATCTGACTTATCGACATATTTCCATCACAGCAGGGTGACAGCACGATCGAAAGTGGAAACGTAAAACTGTCTGTGTCACATGTGTCATTGTTTTTTTGTTTTTTTTTAATCATCTTAAATCTCTGCTTCAATTTATATTATTAATTTAGTCACATTATCAACAATCTTCCCTCACCACGATGTTAGTTACATAAAATTGAAGTAATAAACTTCTACATTTGTTTATTTTTTTATTCATTCATTTATTTCATTTTATTATTTATTTATTCATTTTTTTTTGCCTGGTGCATTTTCTGAAACATATCAAAGGATGGCAAAAGTATACATGAAATAAACGTTTTATTTTATAAAACTAAGTGCCAACTGGACTTTTATCTACACGGTTATTTATATTACCTGAATCCCCGTCATCAGTCACGTGGTAGTCTTCATTGTCGGATCCCGACAGCTCCTCCGACGGCCTCTTTAACCCCCTCGTAAAAATATCAGATCTGTCCAATTCGCCGTCGAGGAAATGGTCCGAATTTTTCAGGTTGGAATTACCGAAGACCGTTAACTGGGGGTCGAGGACCCGTGTGTCCGGAGCTTCGGACCTGGCCCTTGAGATGTCCACCCCACCGGGTAATGTCTTCACCCTCTTAATTGCTCGCTGGTGTTTGACGTCCGCCAGTATGTCTCGGATCAAAAAAGAATGAGATATTGAATTAGGGATAGTCTGTGGAGTAACTCTTCCAGATGGGAACTTCTCCTCCTTGATCTTGGTCCCATCTCCTGTCTCTTCCGTTTCTAGTTTGGAGTGTGCTTCGTCCGCCTCCGTCGATTTGGTCGCTGTCGAAACCGGTCCATTGTCCTCTGTGGGATCCGTCACGGCGTCCGAAGTTATCGAAGCAACCTGCGGAGAATGTACCGATGATTGCGGGGTGGTCGTTGGGCTTTCTACGGGTAAATCGTCCGCCATCGTCTTTTGAAAACGCATCTCTTCTCCTTCGCAGTTTGAACGTGACACTGTCAGTCGGGACACGGCGTTGAACGAGGAAAGGGGTGTCTCCGAGTCTTATATCTCTATTTTCGGTTTTGAGATTGTAACCTCAAATTTTTACCTTTCCCATTAAATAGGAAAGAAAAGAAAGAACGAAAGGCCACAAACAAATATCGATACCAAACAATACGATCCGTTTTTAACTAAAATCCGTTCATGTTGCTCACAAAACCGTAGATTTTCTCATACGTTCGAAAAAAACAAAACAAAAACGACTGGACGAATTAGAAGGCCTCGTAATTCATGAAGAAATCGCGACAAATTATTTTCCGAAGATGAGAGAAGAGATAATAAAAGTGCCGAATATATTTTGCTCCTCTGTGAATAACAGAAGACCCTCTCGAGAGAGGGGAAACTTAGTAAATCTGGGTCTTCCTGTCGTTACTGTGATGGCGGATTAAGGTAACCATTACACGGCCGCCGAGTACACGTATAAGCAGTACCTCTTCCTGGTCTTACACTGAAGGCCCTCGCTGTATAATACCAGTGATTTTTTTTTTCAGCCTTTCTCTCTACGCGTTCATCCTGCTGAGTCAATGGTTAGGATGCTTATCTCATGAACCCGTAAGATATTGCTCTCTCTTTTTTTTTTTGTTGCTTCCTTTGCTTAAACCCTCGCGCCGACACGAGCCAATGACCACGTATTGAAGGAGACGGGTTCCATAATGGCCTGTCATGAGCCAATCGGCGTGGAGCTAGGAAAGAAAACTTTAACGACTATTTAAAGCAGGCCATTGATTGGCTGATTTTTTTTATTGCCAGCAATTGCTAGTCGTAGCCTTAATGACTTATCGATCGCCCGGTAAATGAGACTCTACATGTTTTTCATTGCCGTGATGTAAGGTAAATAAGGTGATACCCTAAAACAAAAAAAAAGAACAAAAGAGGAAAAAGAAAGTTTACAAAAAAGAGGTTGGGGAAGAAAAGGAGAAAAAAGAAAGAAATAACGAAATAAATATGGCTTCGCCTCGTGCCCGAATTTGTCTTGATTTTTGCCCATTTTTTTTTTTGGTAACTTGGATGGCAGAACAAGTTGTGCCTAGAAGGCATATTACGGGTTGCTATTTACGTGACAGCTGCAGTACAAAACGTCCCCTAAACGCCTCATGGCCTTAAAAACAACAGGCAGAAAAAACGTTAACAGTTGTGTATTATACGGTTGGCTGCGCACTTTCAAAACGCCATACGTGCGCGCAGATATATTGGGTGAGCTAGTCAGATGGACTCAATCAAACGGCTTCGTAACATCTCGGACGGCAAGCCACGCGCTACGAAGGTAATTAAAATATCATAAGAACTCTATCATTTCGTGGTACTACAAGCATAGCGTAAAAAAGGGGGAGAAGTATATACACTTAGGAAAAAAATTAGAAATAAAGTGGCCTAAACATAACAGCTAATATGGCTCTATGGCACAGGGGTTCTGGACGCTTCAATGGCCATGGAGTTGAGATTATGGAGATAAAAAAAGTAGAAACATAAAAAATAATAATAATAAAAAGCAGAAAAAAAGCTGTAAGAGGTAAAAGAAAGCTAGCGGAAAATGTGAGACAGCCTTTTTTTTAAAAAGTACTTAAAATGCAAGTTTGTGGTACGCATAACGGTAATAGCATACATGATGCGTAATGAAGTGCGACTGATGTCTGTGTCGTACGGGAAGTAATATATACTCGCATAAACAGTCGTTTGATCTTTGGACCGCCACCAAACTTGGTAACGTTCTTTCGAGTATACGGTACGGTATATATGCAGGCATTCAATGTCAAGGGTACGTGCTCACACATAAAGCCTACATACTGCATATGAGTGCATCTATGGTTGAATTACGTATACCTATACCTGTATATAAACAACGACTGGACTGTTTTGTGTACAGATGGATGAATGAATGAATAGATGGATTGAATGAATGAATGGATTAACGGATGAGTGAATGAATGAATCGATAAATGAATGTATAGAAATGAACCTGATGTACATGATTCATACATGCATGTTTCATGTTTCATTTTTTTATTCCTTTTTTATTGTCATGAGCTACCTTATAATTAAAAGCTTGTGATAAGAATATTAATTGTGTACTTTTTTTGAATGGAAAAGTGTGTGAAGCTTGTAAATTATTTGTTGATCTAGTCTTCCGATTCCTATATGTGCCATACAGTGCATGGGTCTATGAAAGTTCAACATATGTTTGCTCTCGGGGTATCGACAATCAAGTTGCCGTGCTTGTCGGAGAAGATTAATTGAAATCATCGAAATACGGCAAATGAAAAAGGTTGCTGCTCCCACCGTACATAAATATTATACGTGTTAGACCTCTGCTACGCATACCGCAGACAGGGTAATCGAAGGTTAAAGTATAGGCCTATATGTTAATCAGTAAGACATTTACGTTGTGGCAACCTCTTTCGTTGGATGTTTAGTCCTTATAAATATTAAGCTTACCGAATTTAATGATTATACAGATGTGGGAATACAGCTCTATATCAAAGTGACTTTGATAAGCCTTGGCCGGGTGAACCTAGTGTCGCTTGTCAGTATTCCAGTCAGACGCACTCAGTATTCTGTCGTATGCCTGGTGTATGTCTGAAATAGTGATACACAAACTACCAAAGAGTGACAAAATACACAATTTAGTTTACCTAACCCCCTTTCTTCCCCCTGAATTTAACAGGCTATTTGACCGATCTGTAAATAACAGCTGTTTTTTTTTAGAAACTAAGGGATGTCCCTATGATATGACATCTGTAGAAAAAGTAAGATATATGAAAACACCCTCAAACAAAACCTAATTTTCATTCATCATCCCTCTGCCCTGGTCTCACGTCACCCTCTTCTTCCTCCTCTGCACCCAACCGATCCATTCTAGTAAATCGTCAACGCTTCTCTCCGTAGAAATTTATCGACTTAATTTTATACAATTGCATTTTTGCAATTGCATTTTTATTTGCTAGATCCTCGAAACCTTCTTGCGTCTTTCTGCTATAAGTTTTAATTCATACAAGGAGTTTTTTATTCTTTTCTGTTATACATACAACCTTTTGATACGAAAGGGGTATTTTTGGTGGTGGTGGTGGGGGGGGGGGGGCGTTTTGTGGCTAAATTTGCTATATTCGGCAAACGTCCCAAAGCTTTGGCAAATAACAGACATTGTTCCTATTTTTTTTAACCAGTTACATCTTAACTGGCTAGAGAGGGTTCCTGCAGTTCTTGGCTTAACTGAAAGGCTTGCTTAACAAAAGAAAATGGATGTAAACACCAAAGACATCAAAGACTGAAAAATACGGGTACATAAACAGGATTTGCATTAGCACCACCTTTAAGCATTTCTTCCATCCTCTTTATCAGAGATAGCAAAACCCGAGGTCAAATGCGGTCCCCCAACTTCCCCCTGAGAAAAAAAATAAAAGATAAAGAAGACCATAACAAAAAAAAAGTAAGAAAAAGAAATGAAGCAAAGGAGAAACAGTAACAGAGATGTTATCCACTTTAAAGTTTGTGATTTAACTTTTACTGCTGACTAAACTTGAGAGCTGGTGTAAAGAGGAAGATAATAGAGGGGGCACCTGCATTCTGGGCCGCCCACGAAGTTCAAAGATGGCAATGTGACCCCTTGGTTCAAAAAGGTTGGCCACCTCCGAGGTTTATCCTTCTAAACGTAATTTAGAAGAATGGAGACGTCCCTGCCACCCTTTTTTTTCAGGTGAAAGTTGTGTTCCCTTTTTTTTACCCTTATAATTTGTATGTCTTACTTTTCCTCCTTAAATGGCAATAAGATTACAGTTATATGATCTTAAAGTAACATAATACGCATAATAAAATCCCCCCCCCCCCCGCTTAAACTTTAAAAGAAAACTTTGGACACTGACGTAACGTTTAACTTTCATAAAGTAAAAAAAAAACAGAGTGTGTGTTTTGGCAAAGCTGGAATGAACCATGAATGATTTGAGAATTACGTAAAGGAAATGAAGGTGCGGGTTCCAGCTTGTGGCCTTCAAATGGACAGGGTCCTCATTCTCGTAGGGGTTAAACGGCGGATTACCAGATGTTCTATTTTAAAATCGATACCGTAAGTATTATAGAATATAGCAGGTCCTTTGTCATTTCAGGCTAGGCCAAAGTCCTAGCTCGAACATTCAAACGTATAGATATGATATGTAGATGACAATAGGCCTACATTGCCTTTGTTTGCCCTGTAGTGTGGGACATTTCATTAAGTACAGTGAGATGAATTTTAGTACAACCAGCAATTTGTAGTGGGGGGTTAGATGGGGAGGGGATGTCAATGGCGGCATCGGTACCATCTTCCTGATAGACAGTGAGCCTCAAGTGGAGCCCATCAACACTTGCAACTAGATAGCTTTAAAATTAAATTGTGGGAAGACCATCTAAGCGGAGCGCCACCATCAGTTGGCGGGGTGCGCATACAGAACATTTTCCCTTCAGTATACTCGCTATAGATCGCTGGAAATCGTGAACTCTGTGGACACCAAACAAGCTGTTCAATAAAAGTAAAACCATGTGTCCCACTTAGGTGGATTACAAGGTAATGAGAGCTAGAGCATAAAGACTTACAATTTTTTTTTTTTCGTCATTTTCTTTCTTGATTCATAAGTGGAGGGGGGGGGGGTGAACATCTGGGATGTAGGAGGGGATAGTTCTATAATTTCGAAATATCCCAAACAGTTACTTCAGTCGGTTTAAGTTACTGGGTCAGTAAAGTACACTGATAACGGGCTTTATTTTGAAGCTGCAAATATATGAACAGTTTCATGACCTCTCTGTGCACAGTTCATTATACTATATGCAAGCGAGTCCTGGCTGTTTGCCGTTCTAGACGAGCACAGGTCTTTTCTGCCACCGAGCTATTGTAATAGCTTTATGATTCTACTTTATAGGCTCGTTCCAGAAATCAATCCATGTTGTACAATTTTTTTCTTTATTTTTTTTATTTACTTTCAATGTTTCGTATACCCATCGATATCCATGTTGGTAAGTTATTATTAAAATGATCCACCGTCTCATTTTGAAAACCTTTCCAATATTCTTTCCTATCTTCACACAAAATCGATCAGAAAAATGAAAAACACATGAAGTAAAATTTAACCAAAACGAAAAAAAAAATAAAAGATATAACTATGTAAAAAAAAACGACACTGCTTTTGAGCATCAACTTTTTAATATATCCCTTTTATAACACTTTACAGAATCGGTCACTTTTCGCTTTCGTAGTAAAAAGAAAAACTTTACTTTCTTTTCTTTACCCTTTTGCCGTCTTTTCGTCACAATTTTAAGCAGTTTGTTATAAATTTCAATAAGCTGAAAAGTTCATTCTCATAAACGCTTCTTTTTTCTTTTCTTATATATTAAGTTTGTAACATCTTTTCCATAAAGCTGTTCTCTACATTGTATTAAGTTCTGTCTTCTTGCTTTTGTTATCCAAGTACTGATAAAAAAAACCCACTGTCGCACTTACAACTTACAAATGGCTAACAACCCTGATGTAGCCTATAGATTACAAATCTTTGATTCGGTCTAAACCATAGAATTTTAAGAATGCCTTTTCATACTTTTTCTCGAGTTTAACTCATGGAAAAAAAAAACGGTCAATAGACGAAAGAGAATAGAGTCTACTGTTCCCTTGTCACTTTTATTCATTTGCTTTTTTAACTAAGAAAGTAAAATATAAAATAATCCTCTCTCCATGATCTACGATTCGTTGAATATTCCGATAAATCAAAATGGAAATGCTTGCTCCTTTGAAAAAAAGACCAATGTAAGCCGGTAATGATATATACTATAAACAGGAGGTTCAACTTATAGTTTCAATAAGAGTTAGTTTTTCCTTTTTACAGTGTATGATATTTTTTTCATTAAAATCACATCGTATACATTTTTATGTATCTTTATGAGGTAAAGTGTAACTGAAGAGAGAGAGAAAAAGAAGGAAAAAGAAAAAAAAACAGAAAGAAAAGAAAGAAGAAAGACGAAGATGAAAAAGGAAGGAAAGAAAAGGAAATAAATGAACGGAAAACAAGTTGGAAAAGAAGAACTAAAAAAGACAGAGAAAGAATGAAGAAAAATGAAAGAACAGAATCATAAAACGAACACTTAAAAGAGAAAAACAAAGGGAATATTATCAAAACAAAAGGAAATGAAAACAAAGGAAAGAATAAACGAATTATCCCTTTTTTCTATTAAAAGGAGAATCATTCTTGAGTTCATCGATATAAAAATAAAAATAGCAAACATTGCAAGTACAAATATAGTATAAATTTACCAAAAAACTGATTCATTTTGTTTTGATAATGTTCATGATTTTTTAATTGTAAATGCAACCGAAAGATTTTAACGAAAAAAAAGTAACTAAAATACATTAAAAAGGACAATAATAAAACAGAAAAGAAAACAGAAAAGAGTTATCGGTCTTCCCGCTACGTGCCTTTGTTTTTATTTTGCATCTCCTTTTGTGTTTGAGTTTCTCTTTCCTTTGCCTATGTTTGTTTCTCACGGAGAGAAAAAGGAAATGGAAGATCATAGTGCAACAAAATTATATATTTTACTTGCGGGGGACTCACTCGCCGAGGACATCACGTACTTTTTGATTTAACATGGCGTCAGACATTTGTGATCTGACCACCTAATAGTTTCGGTTGTGAGTGCTTCTTTGTCATCACTAATGTTTAAGACAAAACAAAAAACGTGAAGAAAACGAAAAATTGAAATTAACTCCGTAGTTTGCTTCACACCGTTTTGTTCCTTTTGTCATAAATAAGTTAAACTTATAATAAAAATATTAATTATCCATTTGCGCTACACTTTATTTTCTGAGCGATTTGTTTTTCCGTGCGTATATTTGTTTGTTTTCGCCATACGCAAAATACAATTCAAGATTTATTTCAAAGATGGAAAATGAAAGGAAACTTTAATCTTATTTTCTTCCATATTTTTTCTTTTTTTTTCACGATTATCATACGTAGCAAAATCATGCATCATGTTTTCTTTGGTTTAAACAGTCATAGTCATATCACGAAGATAAAAATCAATCATTTAATCCATAACATGATATCATGCATTTTGACAAGTCTTAAGACTTGTATCCCCTACCCTTTCCGAATGTCTCTGACCATAACCTAACCTTGGCAGCTATGATAAACATGTCTTGAGACACAAATGTAAAACCTTAGAAAACAAACGTATGGATTTGGCGTAATCGATAGCCTTCAGAATTAATAATGTTCAGAAAGAAAGGTTAATGTTAATTTTGACATTCCATTCGTTTTATTCTTCAACCCTGTCATTTCTACTTTTGTCACTTCGTTTCTCGTAAACTATGCAAACTCGTGATAAATAACAAAACTTTTTTCAAGTTGGTTGTTCTTTATTTTTTGTTTTTGTTTTTACCTATCTCTTTTTATTCAACATCCCTAGGGGGAGTTTCAAGTAGCACAACCAAAAATACAGTCTGCTTCAGCATTGTATTAAGATTTACCAGTAACAAAACCAAAACACGATTGAAGCATGTGCCTAATTATGATGAAAGAGAAAGCTGAAATTAACAAACCCTTTGATTAACATATCAAGTTGAATTTGCAGTTTTCGCTTTGCAAAGTTTAAGTTCTTCTCAACATAGAGGGATAAATTTAAATTTGCTGAAGAATTCATTCCTACTGTAGCTATTGTTTGCCTCAATTTTTTTTTTTATCGAATACAACTCTTGAAGAGTAAAAATGGGAACGGTATGATTGAAAACGGAATGATTACAGAGGTAAAGAATAGATCCCCCATATTGAAAACATAATGATTTTTGCAGAAATTACATTTCACATATCCCACAACGCTTTTTGTCCCTATAGTTGTTTCACCGTTGATATTGCTGATGTTCAGCTCCACGTTGACAGTCCACTTCTGTTAAAATTTATCCTTGGTCACAAATATATGTAGAAAGACGGCTCAGACACGCATATGGGTAAACGGGCCTGTGAATATATACGTGTGTATATATACGTGTGTCTGTGCGTGTGTGTGTGAGTGAGTGTTGATATCATAGATTACAACCTCATAATGGAATTAATTGATAAACAAAATTGAGAGAGAGAGAAAACGGTGTGTCGACATGGCCAAAACCGCTATCATTTCCGCCTGGGTAAATTTGATGAAAGGGTTACTAGCAAAAACTGCCAAAATAGCCTGGATCAATTATAATTAAAAAGAAAATGTACATGTTAGTAGAATCATTCTTTTAACCGACTAACAACAACAAAAAGAAGTATTGATTTTTTTCACGTATAATTCAATTTGTTCTTGAGGACAAGCAGAAGGAGAAACAGTAAGGTGGAGCAACCCATAGAAATATATATTTCAGTTTTTTTTCGTCGTTAGAGACGGCGTCGTCTCATAGAGAAAATAAAAGAAAAGAAAATTGATGGGCCAATTATTCGGCCAAGAAGACAAAATAGATACATTATTTTTTAATGTCATTAAAAAAAATTCGGAAAATGCCTCCCGGTAAGGGTTAAATGGAGTTAGTTTTTGTACCATCAGAGCAATTTAATTAATTGGTAATGTTCATAGTCAATCTAAAGTCAAGTTTTTTTCTATCGATCAATTAATAGGTTTTGAACAGGGTTAAGTGTAATTATCTATACAATATTCTGGGGAAATTCGCTTTGAAGGTTTTTGAGAAGACGCACGCAGAAAGTGTGCACAAGTAAGAAGTAACTTCGCTTGAACATATGCATGGCTATCGTATATGAATTTTAGAGTAAATGGAAAATGATGGTGGAGGGGTGGAGGTTTCTGCAGGTTTTGGACCAATGGTTACTTCTGGAGTAACATTTTGGAGTTGACTAATAGGTTTCTCTTCCATAAGGTTGTTGGTTTTTCTTTAAGAGGGTGTTCTGCAAAAGATGGCAATCAACAACTGACTCCAATAACTATTTTTTTTTTATTCTCTTCAGCAACGGATAAAATGTACCAAGATTATGGCTACTTCAGCAAACAGTTAGAACATAGAGTAGGGTGAACGGCTGTTGGTGTCCTGTTTACTGGGGTACACCAACTTCGATAAACGTTGTATGCTCCCTTCGCACGGAGCATGCGCATTTCGGCCGATGGACAAAATCCTTGCACACAAGAGTTACATATTGGTACCTCCACTTGTCCACCCCTATCAGTCTTTATCCACATTCGGTTAATGGCTTTAGATAACCCTACCTCCCTACGTGATTGCTGAGCTGCACCTAACCAATCCCTATTAAACTTATTCCTGCGCCAGCGGCTCACCTCAGTGCCGGAGCCCAACCCGCTACCCTGAGAACATTTCACCTCCAAGAGAGACTGCCTCAGTTATGCTGGTGCGATATGCATTTCCTTAAAAATAATGTGTTTTCACGCGTACAAACATAAGAAAGATTAGTTGTGTCTTAGAATTCAAAGCTGGCATGTCAAACCGCATGCAGTGGCACTTTGTTCTGGCCGTCACACGCTGCTGCTGCTGCTGTAGAACAGATGAAACGTTACCACAGGGATTATCGCACAAGAAAAAAAAAAAAAACAACATGGTGATATTTCTGTATGTTGCAAAATTGGTCTCGGTCAGTGCAGCTTCGGATGTTCATCACTTTACAGTTTGTCCTAGTTATCCTTTTCTCAAATCCCCTTCTGTCATGACCAATTTTGACTATCCACCGTCGTCCGACGACCCGAGACGCCACACATACACTCTCTGAAAACAAAAGAGTGAAATTCGTTTAAAAAAAATAAGAAAAAAAGGAGTGTCTTCATGACCCATTAGTTGTAAGTGAGAAAGTTACCGGGAATGGAGTAATAATTCACTCAAAAAAAAAGAGCGATATTTTACTCTATGTATGAAATATCACTCAATTTGAAGTAAATTTTCACCCCATTCTGGGTGAGATTCCAAGAGACACAGTCCAACACAATACTAGAACCATCTTCCTGCTAAGAGAAAAGGAGATGGACAGGGATTTGCTGCAGCCTCAGATGGAGCGGCTAGACAGACGGGTCTGTGGTCATACTTTCTTTTGGAGGATACCGCATCTTTGGCCACACCATCGAAGTATATGTGTGTCCATTCTGTCGGAATTGTCCAAATAATGATGGTACCACTCTGCTTCGAGAGGGGTGCAATTCGTTGCTGACGGGCGTTCTACATAAGTTTTGACACCGTATGTATAGTGTACATATTGTCCATGGGAAGATTTCGGGACTTCGAGCTTTGGAAGTCGTTGGCGACCCACGGGAACCGCACAGCTGCTCCCGACCCAACGAAGAACATCTGGCGAAAAACATTTTACCATCATTTGAGAAATGCTGACCTACTTTGTGAAACATTTCAGATCATTCAGAATTATTATGACTGACTACTACAGCATATGAAGTGAAAACCAACAAAATAAAAAAAAAAGATTCATTACGTAACTTTTTTTTCCCTTTCAGTCAGTTTGTTTAATCGGAACATTCTTTATATTAATACGTTTCCGGTGCTTGGTTAATTTAAGATGAAAAAGAGAAATGATAGTTAGAAAGTACTGGCATCTTGTCGAAATACTCCGAATGTACCCGTATAATGCAACGTGTTGGAATATCCAAAAGCAAGGACCCTCAAGTCAGTATCCTTGAAAAACATGGGAGTAACTGTACAGTCAATAGTATTTGTCTTTGTGTGTGTGTGCACGGAAGGTCGTATTCGCCTTTGCACATGTTCTCATTTGAGCACAATGTTAAAGATGGTGCCCTCCCCTTTGTGAATTATGTTTGTTTGTAGATCTGTGCGTTTATCCGTGTGTGTGTGTGTGTGTGTGATTTTTTTACTTTTCGGTTGACTTGACTAGCAGTAATGTACGTTTCGGCCACAATCTTTATAATTCCTTACAGCTATACTTATTCGAAGAACTGACAATGAGAAAAGGGGAAAGACGACGTGTGTATTCTAAAAGCCATCGGGAATGACGTGATTATTCGATACGCGTCAGTATTGAAAAGGAAAAAGAAAAGAACTCATGTGTACTTTGCCACATGCATGCTTTATTTTTTCCTAAGTGAAATGAGAGAGAGAGAGTTCAAACCAAGCAAATAAGCAAATAAATAAATAAACACACACACACACCCTCACGCACATTCATAAATATGACATATGAATAAAGATAGCTTATTATTCACATGCAACCATACATGAAATTGGCTTAAGTGGGACAAAGAACGAGACTTATGTTATTGCTTTTTAAACGCACGTTTTATTGTGTAAACAGACGAACAGGATGTGCTTGAGAATAATGTGTATACTGCCTCATTCAGTGGAATCTTTAAACTGGGAATATATATATATACATATACATATATATATTTAGGATTTAGAAAAGGGAGATAAATAGTTGGCACACATAGAACATTAATGCAGTTAAGTATTGAAAATCCTTGAAAACCAAACATTTCACCCAATTGGTTATGAGAATTTCATGAGATCGTATCCCTGCGATGAATATAGTGCAAGGGTGCTTACAAGAAAGATGGAAGAGAGAGATAAACTTATAACAGCAGATGATGCATATAAAGAAGAGAAGCAAAAAAAAAAAAAAAAAAGAAGCTAGATCTCTACTATCCCTCATCAACTGGGGCAGTCCTTCCATCATTTGCATACTTTTAAAATTGAGTGCCTAGCTCTCAGATTATGGATCTGTAATCATTTTCAAATGGGCTTTTTGGTTTTCTAGAAATAACCTCATTCTCTTTGTTTTCCTTACGATAGGAAATGAAGCGAAGTTCCAGACTAAAATGAAGTCGATGTAGATAAAAAAAAAAGTACGGGAGAATTAGGTAATAGCTCTTAAATGTCATTTACAAGATAAGACAAAGCAGGAGCGGTACACAAGGAAGAAACATAAATCATTTAAATATAGAAGGTACGTTCATGGACTTCAGGGACAATTGAAATAACATTTATGTTGAGTACCCACCCATTGGTATAGTGTTTGTCCACAGGCAGTGGGGAGGTGGGGGGAGGGGCGTTCTCACAGTTATTTGAAAGGAATAAGACAAACAAAGAGAAAAGTGTGAAAAGTATTAGTAAGAGAGAGGAGGTTGGTTTTTAAGCAACAGTTTGGCGAAAACTACAACAAAATGTGACATCATGCGGCATATTCATGATTGTCTTTACCGTGATTTTTTGTTGCCTTATCAATGTTTTCACAAATCTGAAGTTACAGGAAAATTGCTTAATAATGTTTAGAAAGAAAGAGTGTTTTTGCAAGCCTCAAACAATACCGTCGCGTGCAGGTGACGTTAAAATTTTAAATACCCTATTATTTTCCTTCAAATAGAGAAAAGTAAACTTTGGAGTTTGCCACCCCCAATAACTTCAGATACAGTTTTTTTTTTTTTGGCAAGGGGCTTTTATTCAGAAACCTTTCTCACACGACTACTGCTGTTTAGCAGATCTTTAGCCAAGGGCTCACTCGGTATAACGACATCATTGGATTTAAAGAAAAATCCATATTGTTTGTTGCTCGCATTCGGGGGGCTACCTTGATTGGAAACTCCTAAAGTGATATTTACTTGAGAAAGGTTATAACCGTCCACATGCGTTTCTCATTATTACCTTTTTGGCTCCCATGAATTGTTCGAAGAATCCCCTTTCTTGCCCTGAGATGACGGAATTCAGGAAAGAGCTCGAGGCACAGAAGACAACAAAAAATAAAATAAAATAAAAATCTGTTCCAAGCGATATGCACAGTGCATCATAGAAGGATAGCTACGTATCACAAATTCACGTATCATGTACTGTATTTACATCATTCACATATTCATGTATTTACTGGGTGAGGTATATTTATGTCGCATTCTCAATCTATGTATCTGTGTGTTCACATACACGTCACGTCACGTTTCCTACATGCTGCAGCCACTCACATGAATCCAAGATGATTCACATATTTACATATGCCTCACATATTTGTGTATTGAGATGCATATTCACATATCCACGTTATTTGCAACTTCACGTGCTCGCACAAATCATGAGTCGTACATACAGTCGTTCGCATGATACACACATGAGTCATATATTTACGTGTACACATAATTTTTTATTTTTTATTCCTTCTTGTTATTGTATTTTGTTATTCCTACTTGCATATTTACACATTCGCTGACTTGTGTGGTTACATACTCACACATTTCACATATAATTGATACTGTCATTCACATGCATAAAATATTTCACATCATGCGTACGGTGTGTATTTACATGATGAACATGCATATTCACAATATCTACTCTTATATCTACTAATATCGACTCAATAACTCTCGATTTCTTCACATGCCCCTCCCCGTGCTTTCCGCAGGGCTTTGGTTTGGTTCATATGAAAAATTTTATGTTTACGTCACTGCATTTACAAACATTTGAACACCGAAACGAAACTACAGATTAAGTAATCTAAACGTGATTATGTATCTAAAATAATCAGATCAAACTTTTCATAGTCAAAGAACGAAAATTCTTTTTTTGCAGGTGATAAAACCGTCGAATGGACTGACATTTAACGAAATAAATGTTACGAAATAATGACGTCACGACAAATTCGCCATAACTTGAGCGAAATCCACAATAGTTCACTCTCTTTGGTTGAGAGTAAATCTACTTTACCAAGAAAGTATTTCAAGAGTAACTCGTAACTCTCTGAAAGGTAACGAGCAGGTATTCGTTTACTTATTTCACATGCATTCGTTGACCATTTTTTTTTCATATCGAGACTTTATACCATTTTTAATACCGTCATCAAAAGCGAAAGTATCATTTACTCGAAAGAAAGAAATGAAGAAGCAACAAATATCGACAAGTATTAACATGACAAAAGAACATGACAAAAGACCTCTTTGTTCCACTCGACGACATCTGTTTAAAATCACACACACAAAGAGATAGACATATACACGCACAAAAATATAAAAAAAAACGCAATATTATTATACAAAATCTCGGACGGTGAGCAAATTGTTTCTAATATATATTGGCTGTTTTATTTTATCAAAAAATTTTGTCATAAAATATCATGGACTTTTGATTATCTCTCTCGTCTTTATCACTGCGTCTATTTCAGGTAACGGTGTGGTCAACAATACAGAACAATAAACAATGGTGAAGTAACTAAAGCTTGTTATAACCAGAATATGAAGCACGCATAGTATAATGGTCAGGCAATTAAAAACCACAAAAATAAGGGCAAACGTCTCTATTGAAATATGCCCGCATATAAGTTTCTCTGAGAATAATAATATATTTTAGAATTTATCTGTGATAGACAAGAACAAAAGAAAGCAGCCCAGACAGACAGACACTTTGAGATGGAAGGACAACTCTATAAGAACATCAATAATTTACTATTTACATTTGTTTCGCCACACATCAAAGATAAAAGAAACAAAGAAGACTTAGCGTATATATATATGTATATGTATATATATATATATTTATCTATCTTCTCTCTCTATTTTTCTGTATATAGTATCCTGAAGAAGGCCAATGAGGCCGAAAGCTTGACAATACACTTTATAATTGAGAAGCAACGTCTGCCGGGTTTTTATTTAGTAATCTTGCAACTATACAGTCATGACCAGGCACCATCTACGTTCGGGTCCAAAGCAATTTCTTACTCATATATATATATATATATATATATATATATATATATATATATATATATATATATATATATATATATATATATATATATATATATATATATATATATATAGGGTGGTGCTCAAAAAGCCACTGGTGCCTCCGATGATACGCAAAGAACGTGCGTTTTGAAGTTAGGGAGCTTCGTCTCTTAACAACTTCCCACCAACATTTGTTAGAGTAATTCATTCATTAAGATCATTGGTGTAATTTTCGGTTCTAAAGAGGCTATCCGTAATGATTGGGTCTCAAAGGTTAAAACCACCACCAATGACACTAAGGTATGGAGCAGGAGACAGTTGACACTTCTTGGCAAAGTACCTGTGACAAACACCGTCGTCTATCCATGCACTCTTGTACTTTGTCGCCCCTATTTCTCTTGTTCCCGAGAACGTGGTAAAGGAGGTCAACAAAGCTATTTTCTTCTTTATTTCGGGGGCGAGAACAAACCTGATCTCGTTTCACGGTAGGTCATCACGAGGGACAAACTGCAGGGAGGTTTAGCTTACACCATTTTAGAGACAAAGCCGATGTTTCGCTAGTTATACTTTCTTGATTAATGAACGATGTGCCAGTTCATTCCATCACTCCCCGGTTTTTGCCTCGGCAAGCAACCTCGCCCAGTAGCTCCACGGATCTGTGGTCGAATTCTGATATCTGTCCACACATTACATTACATTACATTACACTAGTACGGTTATTAAGAAGTTAAATAACTTAGACAATAATCTTATTCATTAATCGGTTAGTACCAAATGTATTGTTAAACTCGTTGCACCCAAAGATGTCAATGTTACTGCTATAAAGAAGCAACCCACCTTTCTATGGGATAACATATGGAAATTAACGTTCAATACCTTCCTTGACAACAAACTAATCTATTTTCAATATCGTTTATCACATAACGTTCTTTACACTGAGAAAAGGATCAGCGATTGGGGTATGGGCACTGGTATGTGCCCATGGCAGCAATGTAATCAAATTGAGACAATCAACCGCATTTTCTGGGAATGCCCAAAAGTAAACTGGATCAAACAAGTTTTTCATTGGTTGGCTGGTGAAAGCGCCTCTTTTCGCATTAACCTTTTTTTTTTATTGGGGTTCCCTAGTATTCACACACCAAAGATGGTGTTTCATAGAAATTGGTTTATTTTCTGTATCACAAAGTTCGTCATTTGGAAGTCAAGTTGCCTTCATATCTTTGAAAAGACTTACAAAATGGACATGTCCTCATCTCGAATATTGTGATGGAAATAAAGACAAGAGTTGAAGCTGACTCTCTCCGTCTTACTCTAGCTAAATTTGAGGAAAGGTGATTGGACAGTGGGCAAATCCTTTGTTTATAAAAGATTCGTTTTTCCTTTAAATAGGTGCTTAGTACTTCACGTCATATATTTTCAGCACACTTCAGCAGCACATATTTTGTGCATATTGTATATTAGCATATTGTATATTTGTATATATTTGTATATTGTATATCTGTATGTGCTGCATACTTCGTATAACGCAAAGTAAAATTAGTAACTATACTAACTCACTACTTACTATCTCTCTGTTATTAATTGTATTTGTATAATTGTACTTGTGTATCTCATTACATATTTATTTATTTCCCCTTTAAAGGTCTGTACATTCACATTGTACATTTGTGGAAATGGTGAACCTTCTGGGTCACCCTAAAAAAAAAAATCTCTGCACATACGAGAATTACCTGCGAATTCTGTAACGACGGTGCGCTAAATGCAGGAAAAAGTACGTAAAAAGTGTGCGCGATCAAAATGCGGATATTTCAATATACGAGCAAAGGTAAGTTTACCAGTTACATATAGGACGCCAAGCCTCCTGGCCACTACCTGACGGTTATAGTTAACATGATCGAGTTATCTAGAAGCCATTAGGAGATTTAAGTGCTGGCTCGGAAGCAAAACTATAGAAAGTGAGTGAGTAAAGAGTGACCAAATTTAACAACACGAAATTGTCTGTAGATTGCTTTTTGTAACATTGAAATTGGAATTAACGTATGTGGTAATACATTACAATTACTAAACGTTACACTTTAATTTGATAAAGAAGGAAATGTTTCAGTTTAATGTAGTTTTATTTTCACTTTATTACCTTAATTCCAGCAAAAACATATGTACAAAATAATATACAATAAAATGAAAGAAAAAAATAGCGAACTGCATGATTTGAATCATGAATTTATGGAAGGGATAAAGAATGTAAATAAGGTCCAAAGATCTGGGTGAAAGCGGAACCGGAATTAAGTCATTAGATAACTTTTTGTCTTGTCCCAGTGAGAATGGAAGCAGTACAAAAGACAGAGAATAAAAACAATTAAAATTAATTCACAAAAGTAGATAAAAAATACTAATTGTTGATAATTTAAAAATATTTTATTGCATATGAACCAGTTTGACTAACGTTGAGAGGAATTTCAATCGTCAAAGGTATTAAAGCTGGAATATGAGTTGAAATTTTTCCAGCAAAAGTCAAATTCCGAAGAATATGTCATAGTCACCACAAAAAAAAAAAAACATTGTTTCATCCCCATTTTTGCATGCATTAATATTCATATCCGTTCTCATTTGTGTGTTTGATTTCAAGTAACCGTGACTGACTGCTATGCTTTCTTGTGAAGTCTGAATTTTGTAGGGCCAACGAAAATGTCAAGACAATTTTCATATTCAAATATCTGGAAGATGAGTGCATAATTCTCATTCAGATTTTGTGACAGGTGATCTTTTTCCGATACTTTCTCTTCTGTGAAATACTAACGAAGAACAAAAGGAGATGACAGGGCGATTGACAGAACAACTCTTATCCCAGCTTTAAGGGTGACTCCCAGGCCGGGAAATTCCACAAAAGTACACCGGGACTTCTTATCTGTAAGTGAGAGAAAATTTTAAGTCTTGGTGTAAAGGTGAGCAGGGAGCCTGGGGTGAGTAAGATCATTTTAGTTCCTGCGAGGTAATTATGAAAGTTACTATTTTGGGTGGAAAAGGATACATAAAAGAATCATGCAAGCAAATTTTAGCGTAGGCTAATTATGCAGTGAGTGACGAAAATAATCGTTTGTGATCCCCAGAACTTTTAGTTAAAATTTCGATCAGAAAGGTTTGTTATTCGATTGAAATGTAAATCTGAATGCGTCTGTAGCTATTTTTTTTCTCTTAATGGAAAAGATCTCAGAATAGCAAAAATATCCCTACTTCAAATGCCCCATTATTCTCTTTGGTGTACCAAGTTACAATAACGGGTGGGGCAGTGATCTAACCATGCGCAACTTGATTCTTGAAAATTTGAATATACTTAATTCATCGAGCAATTTGAATTTTGATTGGTTTTTCGCAGTCGGATTTTGATGGCAAACTCAAATGATTTTTGCCCTCTGTTTTTCTTGCCCGTTCTGTTCCTCCTCTGCACCTTCTCGTTCTCTCAAATTGTCCTTTCACCGATGATATTGGTGTACCCTTTGACGTTTCCTCCCTATGTTTTGGCTGTACCCAGATGGCCTCTCCTGCAGGTGGGTTTCCTTCCATATTTCTAAGGGAATCAATCGGTTAGTCCACTGTATGTTCATCTCGCTCCCTCTTTTTTTTTTTTTTTTTAATCTACCTCTGTCTCCTAGCTCTCATTGCTTTCTATCGCACTATCCGTTTTTCTTTACATTTAACTACAGTTTGCGAGCCCCCCCCCCTTCTCGCCAAACAAAAAAAAGAAGAAGAAAGAAATCACTTGATCTTTTTGGAAAACTTTATTTTTGCCTTCCATTGCCTCTTCAACTTCTCAGTATTGGGCATAGTGTTCGGAAAAATTTACCACTAGGGAACCCCCAGAATAACAGGGGAAAAAAGCCCGTTCTTGGTCTTCAAATTACTCAAGTTAGGAAAAGACGAACGAGAAAAAATGAGAGACAGAGAGAGAGAAAAAGAGGGAGAAGTGGAAATAGTTAGAAAAAAAGTATATAAATAACGCAAAACATTAATTTTTGACGATTTCACTTGTACGACCCGAGTATGCGCCGCGGGGAAAGCAAAGTCGACAAACTTAAATAATTCCGTGTATGTTCTGCGGTTTCCACGCATTATCTCATTTCCCCTTCTTTCGCGGAATCACCTGCCACCCGCTTGGCAGGGTGCACCCGTGTATGATAGCGTTAAATTCGTCAAAAATATTCATCCGACGGAGCGTAATGTGGAAAATCAAAAAAAAAAAGAATAAAAAGGCTGGAAAACAAAAGAGAAAAGAGAGAAAGCAGGGGAAAACAAGAGGAAGAAGAAAGAGTTTGCTATGCTGTAACAACTGGTGCAAATACTATTTGACAGTATAGGCAAGGGATCGAGAACCATCATTCAACGTTCTCTCGTTTTTTTTTCATTTTTTTTCCCCTCCTCTTTCATTCCTTTTCAAATTAAGTCGAATGGAATGGACTGGGAATTTGACTTTCAAAGAAAAAAGAAGTCAGAAATTTAAGAAGAAAGGACAACGAGAAATAAATATTAGAAAAAAAAAGAATTAACGTAAAATTCTATCAGTAAAAGACTGTTGAACTATTTTATTACCATAAAAAGAAAAAGTTACAAATTGAAGGAAAAAAAAAATACAATCTGGAAAGAAAGAGAAAAGAAAAAGTTAAGGACAAACGAGGCGCGAAGAGAGAGGGTTGGTGCGGAAATTGCGCGACTCGGCGGTGCGAACAACTTGGGTAATTGCGCGCTTGTTTCCCGCTTGGCATGAATATTGATTCTCTGACTGCTGGATTTTTTCTCCTTTCGTTATTCAAAAACTAACTTGACTTAAAGCAATTTGAATGAATTCGCCTACTTCGGAGCTAACGTATTAAGAAGTGCATGTCACTCGTTAAAAAATATGTTCTTGTTATCATAAAATAAGAACACAAGAAAGAAGGAAAATCACATTTTGAATATAGGCAAATTAAGGAGTCTGCATATATGCCAGCAACAATAGTTCTTTCGTCTAGTTTGCTAGCTTTTGTACATGCAATAGCTGAACAACAAGGGCGATCAAGAGGTATAAAGAAACTAATGAATGCCTTACTGGGTGGATAAATTGTTAACGAAGTTTTGAAACTTCAACTTTAAAAATGCTTTTCGGCCGTCCTCCCCATCTCCCATTACTAATCCTCTCACTCATCCTCCATTACGATCCAGTTGAAAAAAGGAAAGGCAAAAAGGGGGGGGGGGTGGGGGTGGTTGGTCGGGTGGTGGTGTGGTATGGTCGTAATGTAAAAGCTGCTTTTTGCCATGTACTGTATCACCGGTTGTTCCATTCCAGTTCAATGGGGAAAACAATTTTTGTTCTTCTCTTTACGATCTGTTTTACAGCGCACGTGAACCATAGAGTGGAACGGTTCCAGTGAAACCCTATCGGTTTATTGAAGGTGTGCAGGTTACAGTTATAAATTACAGTCCATTACTTTCCAGTCCTTTAAGTAGTAAAACCAGACATCTCACCTATGAAAATCGTCCTGGTCTAGACGGTCAATCTTGATTGGACTTTCTTCGTTCTTTAAAAGGCAGTTATTAACCTGTGTTAACGTATTATATGAAATAAGATGATAAGGCTTCGAACCTACCGACAATGGATGGTGTTCAGATCTTCAGTGTCAAGCAGTGCACGCGGTGCTCAGTTAAGAAGGGATTTTCAGTTTCATATTCTTATCACGTTTACGTTCAGGTGAGTTTTGCTGGAAGGGGATTTTTCTGTTGCAAACTATCTGGCTTCGCTACATGCGTATGGCGTCTGTTTTTGGTGACTTCACTTCCACGTTCGATATTCCTTAATTCAACTGCAATTTTCCACGCCTCTCTGTTATTAAACAGAGCGTGCAACCGAGCCTCGCAATGTACCGCCTGTCTAGAGGGGTTCATGCAGACCTCAGGGACACATTTGTTTCATAAACTCTTCGTGACTTTTTTTGGGCTGTTCCCCGGTCAATTCCAATTTGTTCAACAACAAGACAACGTACATATATTTTAATATAAGCCGTGTTTGCATATTTTTGGATAGTAATAATTTTTGCTATGTTTTAAGGAAATACAGTTTCGATAATTTGGAGTCCAATAAATGACGCATGTAAACTAAATCCATAGGGATTTCTTTCTGCGATATATCAGTCTTGGAATGAATGGGGTAGGGGTGTGTGTGTGTGTGGGGGGGGGGGGGAGAACCACGCTATTTCGACGTTACTTATAGTTTGCAGTAAGAATCAAATAATTTCGGGCTTTATTACAAAAGGGCAATATTCAAACTGTACGCAGCTAAAAAATGTTCATAAGGACTTTTAAGACGTATTATCGGCAACATCTGTCGCAAGAGCCGTTTCTACAGTGTTAGGTTCTCGAAATTGTCATTTTTGTAATAAACACAGAATTAATAAAAAAAAAACCTGACAAATTTTGTTTTCTGTTACCTAAAAATTAAGAGATTGTTTTTGGTAACTTTCAAAATGTTGTGTGTTGGATATCGAGAGCCACTGGGTTCTCCAGTACGCTTTTTACCTCTAAAACTGGAAATCTAAAAATCTACAGTGAATCCGTGATTGATATATTCATCTTGAACATTTACCCGTACGCTACCCAAATAATAATCTGGAAGTTCATTTACTAACTCTGCATTACACAGCCATGCATAGGACACTCGTGGACTGTCAGGGTATGTTGCCAGTTGCAATCAGTACATGTAATTGTCTAGAAATTCTTCCATTCTAGAAACTCTTCTCGTGCAAAATTCGAAAGCATGTGCTTTTTATGAGTGGCAAGAAAAATTTCTTCATTTTTGTCTTGGGCGATGGTCACTGCGAGTTTCTAAGACAAAAACTGTACATTGCATTCGTTCTGCGAAAATGTCTCCGATCTTTGCACACGGCACCCTTGTTTGCGTGATCGGCTAGTGCATCATCTAACTGTGGATCTAGACTGGACAGGGCTAACCATATGCAGTAAGACTGTAGTTCTGGGATAGTTACTGAGTTTACCTAACAAAAGACAGCATAGATTGATAATCGAAGATGAAATATTGTATTTGAGATTCTGAGGTGTCGTCTGCTCTAGCACTGTGATGTAACAAAATGTATACAAACAGTCATTACTCAAATATCGCATGGGTGACAGTATAAGAAGAGGTGCCATGTAAATTTTAAACTAAAAAGGAAACTTGAAATAAAAATGCAACAACATGTCATAAAAAAATTTCATCTTGATTTTGACGGAGAGCAAATCTCCCCCCCCCCCAAATTTCTTGATACATATGACATCATAAAAAGCGACGTAACCATAGGAATCATTGTTTTTAGTAGGGATGTCGCTTTAAGTGAGTTATCGCTGCAGACGCTGATGGTACAAACAGAGCATTTAAAAGGTCTTTCTTTTCCAAGCTTCATCTTTTTTCGGCAGGTGGTTAAACATCCTGTTAGCGACCGCTATCAGTCCCATTTCCGATTTGCAAAACCTTTCGAAATTAAAATCGATTTTTGCAGTTCTTCTCTTCTGATCAGAGAAGACAAGACCAGGTACGGATTTGAAGTCGAAGGCCTTAAGCAATTTGGTCTTCGATAAACTCGTTTGATAAAAGTTACGAAAATATGAGATGGTGTTCGTTGATGTTACGTTGATTATAAGTCCAGCGAACTGAAGAAAATCTTACAGCGTGTTGGCCGGCAGCAAACGGCAGCAGCAGACGGGACAGAAAGTTTGAAAAAAAAAAACGAATGGGAGGATGAACAACTCCACAACAGGCTTACAACTTTGAGGAATGTAGTAGTGACGGTAATGCAATGTTCCGACGAATATACATACATACATACATACATACATACATACATACATATATATATATATATATATATATATATATATATATATATATATATATATATATATATATATATATATATATATATATATATATATATTCTTGATTTTATTGTTGCTGAACATGTTTTAGCTAGCTAGGCGTCTATTTTTTAAGGTGATCTGTCCACGCCACAATGGTGCTACTGGTTCAATGATAATTGAGGCTTAGGGACCTTATACACTCAGTGCACAAAATGCGTGCTATGTAATATCCGACAATAAATAAGTGTAAATTCTTTAAAGTGGAAACCCGGTCAGTTTGAATAGGTTAACATGTTTCATTTTTTTCAAAGGAGAAGAGGGGGGGGGGGGGGCGCTCTTAGAGGCCTGGCGATGGTTGTTAGTTTTCCAGAGTTCTTCCTTTTACGTCATAGGCCTACACGTATCGCCTTTTTAACAATTTCAGTTGAAACTAACCGTTAGAAACGTGTGAAAAATACCATTCCCGAGAGGCATTGCGTTTAAGAGAAGTTCAAACATCAGCACATCGATGAGTCCCTTTACCCTCTCTAGTAAGTTGAAAACGAAAAATGGTAAATATGATAGACCAAAAGTAACCAGCAAATTTCAAACAAGATTGATATCCTTCTAACAAGGAGCAAAATGAGCAGATAATTTTTCAAACGTAACGGTGTGAACAAAATGATAGTAAACACTTAAGTTTAAGCCTTGAATATGAAACGAAATAGTAGAGACTAAGAGTCCTGTGCTACGACATGGATGTGAAACAACTTGATATTTGTTACTTAGAGCGCACCCATAGTGATTCACTGGTTTACTTTGGGTTATCAATACCAACTCTTTAGCGAGATCATCGACCTCTACATTGTCACTGTTTTGTAATGTTATGCACCAAACATTGCAGGCAACATAATCATTTACTACAGTATATAAGCGCGTGGTAAAATGGCCTATGACTAAATGAATATTTATGTTATATATTATAGCTATAAATGTATTTATTTATTTGCTTTTTTTTACATCTCAAATGCCGAATGTCATGATGTACGATGCATGGGCATTTATTGACGTGCCCCCACGTTTACGACGTGGGGCTCGAAGCACCGTCAACTTAGGGGTTGTCGTCAATTGGTTTAAACTTGAAAATTTCTTAAACTTAAAAGTCGTTTTGAGTAGGTCACAGTCAGGTACCCCTGCAGCACCGACCGGTGTAAATGTCCGGTATACCCTAACCTGAAACACAGAAACGGATACCATGAAGGTGAAAAGTTGTGCATGACGTCACGACTTGTCTGGGGAAATTTTGAATCACCGTTTTTTTTTTTTTGTTCCTGTTTAGGTCGACATCAGTGCTGGCAACTTGTCAGTTTGCTGTTCAAATTCCTGACAAAATTTAAACGTTAGTTTGGAGTTGCCATTTAATTTATGGAAATTGAGATATGTAACAACGGAAATTGTTCATTAGCAGAATTTTATTGTTTTTATTGTAATTCTTTCAATGGAAACAAAAAAAAAACAGGAATTAGTAATGAGGCTCAAAAGAATGACAAACTATTGCCATTGATATGCACGTGGGGAAAATGTAAAGACAGTCATGTGATATTCTGCACTAAAGAAAATATTTACATCTGCTTTCGATAACTTCCCAGGATACTAACACACTAAAGTGTACAGCTCAGTACGTCCATATGTCTTATCCTAACCATAACATCATTAGGGGCGTTGGGTGAATGTCACCTCTTCGAACTTTAAATACAGTACATCTCGGTGCTTTAACTTGTCAGACTTTGAACAAATAATTCATTACTAAAGAAAAAAAAAGAGAAAAAGAGAAGCAAATTCCCAAGACTGAGATGAGTTTCGGGTGATGTTTTATCGTCCGTAACGGCAGTTTCTCCACATCACCAACAAAGCTGATCACACTAACAAAGTTATGAAGAAGGTTGACCCTCCTTCCATTACCAAAACGACTCTTTGCCCATTCCAAAGTGATCATAAATTTTTTCCCGCCTTTTTCTTTATTTTCGTTGTTTGTTTTTCTTTTTCGTCTCTTCAAGCGATAAGAAACGCAGAAAGAGAGAAGAAAGAGGTGGAGAGAGATGGAGGGGGGGGGGGGGGATGTGGAAGGAGATTAGGGGAATCACCACAGTAAGTCACATGCACATACATACATGCACTATGATGCATATTCTAATTACGATTCATATATCCAACAGTACGCTGATCTCGAAGAAACTCCCAGAAGAATCCGAAATTTCATTCTTTTCCCATCAACTAAGCGATATATATTTCATTGTCTTTGAAAACCCTCTTAAGTGACTTCTCGCTCTATTGATATCACGATGAAACTTAAATTATACATTTTATGCATGAGGGAAGGTCATTTGGCGGGAAGAAAAGTAAAAGAAGGAAAAACAAAAACAAAAAGAAGAAAGAAAAGAGAAGCGAAAAAAAAAAAGATTATTTACCCCGTGTTTATGATCAATAGGCTTCTCCTTGATGCAAAACGAACTTTGAAGAGAGATCGGTACCATTCACTCCGTTTTATTGTTTATTCATTTTTCCCCTTCTTCCATTTCTTTTCTTCGGTTACCGTTTTTTTTTTTCTAACCATTTGCAACATTAAACATTGCGGTTGATATTCCATACTTACTAGCGACAATTAATCACGAATGTGTACCCGAGACATTCGACAAGAAAAAAAAAAAGAGAGAGAGAGGAAAAAAAAGCGTTCCGTTTGCCTCTCTGTAATTTGCCGGCGATCAACCGGAACATCTGCAGAAAATTGGATTTCTGCGCCCTAGTCACCTTGCCTCGTTTTCATTTTATTTATTTACTTCTTATTTTTTTACTTTTCTTGCAGAGTCTTTTGCAGAAAACACTCGCATTAGATGTAAGAAGATTATCTTCCAAATTGTCAAACAATAGGTAACTGAGCTAATTTCTGGTCATCAATATGCAATTTTTTCCGCAGTATCGGATGGTTCCCTCGAGACGAGTGTAAATATTAAAGCAGTAGTAGACAAATACATCATCGTTGAAGGTATAAGTGGGAGTCAACGTAAAAAGGAAATTCATGTCATTCTTTTCTCTCTCTCTCTCTCATTTTTTGTTTCGTCTCTCCCTCTCTCCGCCTGTCTCTCTTTTCCTCTTCTTTATTTTCCCACCTATCTCTTTCCCTTCAGAAGATGTCATCAGTCTGTATCATTTATTAATGTCACAACGGTTCGCTTACAGTCTTCGGTGGAGAAATATATAGGCCTCGGTGGTAACGGTGTATCGAACGGAAAAAAAATAAAAGTGAACACGTATACTTGAGCGTAAGTCCGGTGTCCATGATGTGAACGAAGGCCTTGGAGGAATCACTTTGAGATGGGGATGGGGGGCGGGGGGAAGCTTGGAGTGGGTGCGTGTCAGGAAAGAAGGAAGGGTTAGTGGCAAATGATGATATGTTTTAATGAGCAGAATTTCAAAAAGAAAACCATATCAATTCCGAGATTCTGCAACTTTTATCTGACACGTCAATGAATCGCCCCACGTCCCTAATCTGACAAAATTAATCCTTCAACCAACAAGTGTAAGGATGGGACAGTATACGGAAGATGGTGAAATTTAATGAATAAATGATGCCCTAAAACTAAAGAAAATAACTTCTTTTGCTTATTGTACACGTACTGTGTGACAATTTCAACAAGCTTCCTCACACCTGTGCACTGTTTAAGCAACCAAACGAAAGATTCAAATTTAGAAAGCTGCAAGTTGGATGAGCCGTTGAAGGAAAACTGTTGGTAATCGACGTGTTTACGTTTTTTTTCTCACAAGTATCTATTCTCCTGTAAAATAAGAGATAGCTGTCCATTCTATTTTGGTTTGACTGCCCCCTTATCTTTGGAATGACCTAGCGGAACACGGTATCAGGTGCTCTCCCCTTCTTTTACATCTTCGAGTAACTTCTCCACAGACCAACTTGTTCAAAAACTTTTTGCTGAGTGTTACTTTACCCTTGGTGTGTCCATGCGCCATGAACACATCTTTTTTGTTCGCCTTTTGTTACTGTAATTGCTTTCATTATAATTGTTATTGTTCTTGGACAAATTATTCTTTTTCAAGAAAAGAATATAGATCAATAGGTGAACTTTCACGATTTTGCAAATACAGAGAGTGGGCCTTAAATAATTATAGTATCTTTACGTTGCAAATTATCCTATCGCTCTTAACAGCGCGCTGCCAATGGTAGCTGAACCGGTACGGTATCAATGTTAGTTAACACTGTTAACTACACACATCAGCGGTAACTATACAGTTGCTGAGCTATTTATAGCTTTTGCGCTGTCAGACGTTAGTTCCACCTGCAACTTTTTAAGAATCAGTTGTATACGCTGTTAGCTTTAACTATTGAGCTATCAACGTTAGTTTTATCTATTGACTGTAAGTGTTGTCTCTAACCTAGGCTATATTATTAGTCATACTTTAAATTTACAACATTAGTTTTAGTTGTCAGTTATTATTTCGAGTTCATGTAATCATTAGCTGTAACTTTTAAGCTGTAAGTTCTTAGTAGTTTAGCTACAAGTGTTACTTAAAACTAGTCAAGCTAATTATTAGCTTCAACCTTTAGATATAACTATTTGACTATATTGATGTCATTTATAAAATTTGATACTAAGTATTAGTTACAACTCTTAGTTGTTACTATTTATTGTCAGTATAAGTTACTAAAAAGAGTTGCGAACACTAGATATTGTAAGTTAGAGCTACAAGTAATGACTATGTTCACCGAAAAAAAAGTTCACCTCTCATCGCTTTCCCTGTCACTCGATAAAGATTTCCTTTGTCACCGTCAAGGAGCTGGTAGACAAGACTTCCAGTTTTGCTTGTTCCAAAAAATGCGCATCTTTCTATATTGGAGATGCCATTTCCTTTAAAAACATAAGTCAAGCGATATCCCTTTAAGTTCAAGTTGATTATTGTACAATAGTTACGGAAACCAAACTAACACGAAGTCGAGAGCCTACAGCTATTGTGATAACCAGTGAGATTAATACCCCAGGGATTGAAGCAAAAACATTAAATAAATAGAAACATAATTAGAAACACATTTCGTTCATGGTTTCGAAGAACATTAGCTCACTGGAAGAATGATGTCACATAGTGTCATCAACCATTTCCATAATGAATATTGTGTTGGTTAAATAGTTTCAACAGTTTTCACCTTAAAGATGCTTAGCAGAGGGTAGGTAGTTGTAAGAACAACCGCATACAGTTTCTCTTTCTTTCCAGATAAGCAATAAACATGTAGTAGACATAAAAAATAGTGCGTATATATATATATATATATATATATATACATCTCTCTCTCTCTTACATATATATAGATATAGGGAATGTTAATCATAGGAACTAATACAACTTGGTTGGTTCATCTTGATAGTAACAGTTTACAATATTACAAACTGTGTCGTACGAAGTATAATTCATAGTATGTGATTAATAGTAAACGTCACCCAGTCACACACAAGCTTTCCACTGACCATGTTTGAAGTTTATCCTTAAGTTTATTCCACAAACGTATACAAATTCTATGCAAATGTGATACCCACCCGCAGAAGAGGACCCACTCTCTTGCCCCAAGGGGTTAAGGGTGGCCCAGGTTCGAAACCAGTGTCTTTGGCAATAATAGCATTAAAGTACACAAGGAACTATTTCTATGTCAATCCTCCCTATATGAACAGCTTGGATGTTTATTACAGTACTAGTGACCGATAAAGGCATTACCCGTTGTATCTTCCCCCTCCCTCCTAACCCCCCCCCCTCTCCCCAGTTCTTCTGCCTCTTCGTCATTTTCATAGACTAGGTTAAAGTGCACTTTTTACCTTAGGAGTAAAAGAGAGGCTATGCCATACCATCATGGTTGGTAAGATAATATTGGATGATTATGAAAGTGACTGTCTTGAGATCACGGTGACACCTCTCTTTTGTCCACGTTTCCGATATTTAGAACAGATCACACGTTTTCGATATTTCTCTTTACCTTTTATTTTGCCTCCAATTCCATTTTTTTTCTATTGGAAATGCGATACGCATAAATCGTGATAATACGTACATCGTATATGTAGCGGGTTGAAGTCAGACGATGAAAAGATACAAACTGCTTTACTTTTTAATTGCTACGTCTCATTGCAAAGAAAATTCATGATCAAACGCAACCTCCCGCCAAAAATACTGAAATAAAACAATATAAAAGGATAGGCAGAAGCACAGAACCACAACGAGGAGGATAAGTGACAAAAAATATACCTCGTCTGTGTAAGCTCATGTCGTCATCTACAAGCAAATTTTTCAATTATATTCAAACAGGATTAAGAGGGAAACAATAGGTTTATTATTTTTTTTCCTCTAATGACATGATCATCACTATCAAGTTTCCCGCCATTTATTATTTCCACTCTGGAGTCTTATATGACACCTAACTTTTCCGTCTGCATATCCCGTTTCGTCGTAAATCGGTTAGAGCTTTTATGGACGTTTAGTGGTGTGTATTGTTTTAATCAAGTATATTAATCGTGGAGGTAATACGGTAAATAAGGCAATTCGAAATCATGGTCGTAAATCATCAACAACTGGCTTCAAGTCGCCTCGGTAACTTTTTCATTTTAGAGGATCATCATGATGACGGCGGTGATTGCGATGATGATGATGATAATGTTGGAAGGTCTAGGATGTAACTTAGAGCTATGCCTAGCAAGGAAGGATGTAAACTTAGGCTATATACGTTAGTGTTTGTGTACGATAAAGTGGTCGTATAGAAACCTTGTGCATACCAATCATGCAGCTATCGTTGTCAGGGCTCCTGTAGACTTGAAAGAATAGGCGTTTCGTGTAATAGGAACACCGTTCGACCTACTTAATGCCACTCACAATTGAGTTTTAATTGAAACGATGTCTACAGCCACAAATGAATGGCTGCGACATAATTTCGTTGGATTATATTAAATTATATTACTTTAATGATGCCGTCTAATATTTTTTTCGATTCCTAATTGGCATAGGAACGCGGTCGGTAAAGCATATTCCTAAGACTCCTATGCATGGTGAACTGGGGGTGTCACAGCAACAACAACCAATATACTCTCTCATCTTTAAACAAAAAAAAAGGGAGAGGTAAGAGAAGAGGTCATTTACTTTAGAAAAGTGTTGGCTTTTGCTCACTCCCTCGAGCAATGCGTCTAATCCGTATGTATACCGCAATTGATGGATCGCTGGGTTGGAAAACCCCACTCAGGTTAAGCCAAGAGTGACGTCACTCACTAGTGCACCCACAATGGGTACCGCCACTCGTTTGACGTCACTTCCTTGGTTGGGATTACGCTGTCCCCTCCTAAGAAAGAACGACCAAGACATCGAGACAATCTGGAAATAAAATTGAATTTCTGTCCCTCAAAAATGTGCACCGATTGAGACTGCATTCAGTATTTCTTGGTGGATTATATTTACTTCTCCATTGTACTGTTCGATGTGCTTTCCTCAAACAAACAAACAGAAATACCAGTTTCATTCACCGCCAGCCTCACCCACCACCACATTCTCTATTTCATAGTTTTATCCAATCACCGAGCTGTCTGACCTTCTTCGGCCAACATTAATCATGAGTCGGTCGGTGCGGTAAGTCTCTCGCTGTAGTACGTATATACACGGAACAGAATTAAAGCTTTAATTGCTTCGAACTGTTTAGATCTCAGGAAATATTGCTTACAAATATTTAACATCTATTTGACTTCCATCATTGGTCGCCGAATGTTCGCCCTGTAAACAACAGAAAATGAAACTTTTCAAGTTGGGTGAAAAAGCCTTTTTTTTTAGAAAATGAAAAAAAAAGGACATTTTCTCTCGGGCTGAAGATTTTTTCTTCTATTTTGTTTCTCTCTTAAACTTTGGGTCTAGAAAAAAAAAACGGTTTCGTCAATTAACTTCAGGATTTATAACTTGAATATTGTCTCTCTCTCTTTGTTCCGTATTAATCTAAAGTGATATACGTCGCGATCCATCCAATGTTCTGTCGGTGGGTTTCGCCGTAAATTTAGCTGCGAAACATAGCCGATAGTGTATTATTAATGCGTAGTACATGCACCGGGTGTTCAATAACTGATCGAAGATGCTCGAAAATAGTATGGTAGGTGAACATTGCGGTGAATAATCCAATTTGGAATCACCATACGCTTCCCTATAGTTTCAAAAGTTTCAAAAGCTGGAACGGGCAATCACCTGGTCATCTACCCTTGTTTTTCGTCAGTGTTCCAGGGAAGAGAAAGTAGAGGGGAAAATATCATTCGTTACAGAATCTGAAAGAGAATTATGCATTCATCTTCAATATAGCCTATTTGAATATCAAAATTGCCTCGATATTATTTACTCTAAAAAAAAAACAAAAAAAAACATAACAGTCAATCACCACTGCTTTAAATCAAAAAGACCGACGGTAATGGATATGAATATTCATTGATGCAAAAATGGGACGTAATTTTTTTTTTCTGGCGACTATGATATATTTTCGTGGAATCTGACTTTCACTAACAAATTTTCAACTCATATTCCAGCTTTAAGTTCCTACTGACTACCTTTGTATTAACTCTAATTACACATATCGATAACTTAAAACAATATCCTTCAAATATTTATCTTTGGATTGTCACGTAAAGTTTCACCGTCATTTTCTCCAATTGCAGCATCCTATACTGTGCCTTAGGTACCATATACAGTACCTCATATAGTAGTTGGAGATTTGCTCCACAGTTACCAGCTAACATTTCTATTCTTGGAAATGTTGGCAACTTTTTCGGTATGTTATCCCAAGAGTTGGGATACGTTGTTTTATCAAATAGTGAAGCAGGTGAGTCGAGGTATATATTAGTTTAGGAAGTGTAGCCAACTGAGGTAATTTTGAAAAAGCTGGGGCCATCGAAGCTGGCCGGAGAGACAGTTTTGAGCTTTGTCTTGTTTACTCACATAAAATGATGTATGTAAAGTTTGATGACCTGTAAAGAGCCACAAAAAAAAAAAAAAACTAACCATCTACGGAAAATAAAAAAGTGCCATGAATAGTCAATGTGTCAGCTTTCCAAAAAGTGGTAGCTTATATCTGGTTAAAATTTCAAAAAGACTTTAAATGTTACATTACTTTTTTGATGTATTGTGTAATTCAATGGAAAACTTTGTAGGGGATATATGCTATCTTAAGAAGTTTTGCTGTTACACCATCAACTTGTCAAGGTAAAAAATTATCCAATACAAGGGTGGGCCGTCAGCTAGGGGTGAGCATTGGAGGGAGCTAAAATTGAGGGTACCAAGGTTAGTTGACTGTAAAATCGTATATCATATATGCCTTTCATCCTCCCTGCAACGAACGATTCTTTTGCAAGTCGTTACCGCAGGAAGAAAACCCAGGAAAGTAAACGTGTCTTAAATTTCCTTTCAAGTTGGGCTGAGAAGGGGGAGGGTGACATGTGGGTTTTGTTGCACAACGGATTTTTGTTAAACAAGGTTGTTAAGGTAAATATAGATGATGAAAATTCTTTACTTCTGAAACCAAGATATCACCGTTAACTCTGAGATGTTTATTTCGTAACCTGTCAAAAGATTAAAGAGAACGGCAGTGACCAAGGAGGTGAAATTGACACAGTGTAACGTGCGTCCGTGCTCATACTCCGTACCGTATGATCGTTGAATGTATATTTTCAAGGCTGCGTAACCCTAACCTCTAACACCAATAGCCATGTGACTGGGTCCCGTCACTTATACTTTGTATTTAAGACAAAATATAATGCTTACAGACCCGGGTCGTGTGTTTAATGTAGCTTACAGGACTTGCATGCAAATAACTACAACGGAAATTATAATCATACAACGTCATATATCGTCCGTCACCGTCGACGAAGCTAATTTCATTGCAAAGCAACATTACAGTATACTCGTTATTTACCGTCATTACCGTCGTATATAACGCACATTCAGATGGCAGTTACTGTAATTCTACTTCTTTTTGTCTTGTGCTACTTTGATCAATGGGCCCAAAATATGGAACACTATGTATTTGACAAATTGTTTTCGTCATGGCAGGTATCCTATCCCCCAAAAAACGATTTTCCATTTTTCTTATGATTATTTTTTTTTGTTTTTTGTCTGATATCAGTGAATAACTATTTCTGTACATAAAAGGTTTTGTCTGTTTTAACGGATTTCGCAGAATCGTTTACTTTCACGTCATTTTAAACTCCCGAGAATGAAACTGACAAATTTACGATGGCATCACCTGTAACGTAGGAAAATATTTTTCTGACTTTAAAATTGGACGGAAGCATAGCTCGATAGTATCAGAATGTAGGAAAAAGCATGTCACTGATAATTGCTCATTTTAGGATTTGACGAGGTCTTCGAGTCTATCAAACGACGTCCCAAATGTTTCCCAATCTTTCTTCCCCTACAATGTTATGGACTCCATGTTAGTCCCACTTTCTTGTCACAATTAGAGAAGATGATATCCCTTACGTTGCCCCCCCCCCAAAAAAAAAAAAGAGGAAAAAATGTTAGGGATGCTCGTTTACTTTTATGTCCATTTCAAATTTAAAGTTCGGAGATCAAATCTTCAAAAATTCAAGACAATAATTTCTCAGGAATTCGTGACGTTTAAACGTACTTCCTCCGATAGGATTTTGTATTCATTTTTCAAGCAACGAAGATCTCTTTCACATTATCCATCCATCGTTTATTTGTTAATGCATTTATTCCGTGATTTCTTTTTATTTCTTCGCTCACACGTTTGTTCGTTCTTTAGCTTGTTCATTCATTCTCCTGTTACTGGACTAGAACAAAGGAAGGAATTACGAAGGAACAGATGAGCGGAGTAATTAATTTAATCTATTTATTCTTTCATTTATTTATTGATTTATTTATTCATTTGATGTTCATTTGCCCCTTCCTTCCTTCTATTTCAGTAACAGGAGGATGCATCTCTGTCGATATTTACATCTGTCACAAAGATGTCTTCCGAATGTGAAAATAAATTGAAACTGAAGAGTTTAAAATAAAAAAGAGGCAGATTAATTACCTGTAACGTCTTTTGAGTTGGTGCATCAAAAGCAAAGTTCGAATTAAGAAGGACAAATGTTATTAAATAATGATTATTTTATGAGCAATATTAGAAATCGAAAGTCTTCTCCCAGTGCAAGTCCTTGCTTTTTATTTGAAATTGGTACTTTAATCATCCTTTTCTTTTTTTCATATTTTGCATTTTTTATCCAATTTTCTAGACACGAAGAGAAACATTCCTCTGTTAAAGAGTAAAATGAGATTCAACTTTACTTTATGTTTTTTTGTTGGTGTTCCGTCCTCCAAAGTAGAAAATTTAAACATAAAAATAAGGCTAATACCATGAGTTTCATTTTTTTTATCATCGTTTAATTACCTCCCCCCCCTCACCGTGGAAAGGGTAAAAGCGTTAAGGTCAGACTTGTAAAGGAAGATGAAAATTATTATCATGGAAAAAGGAAGAAATATAATTATAATAACAAATAATAAGAGAGCAGTTTGCAAAAATGAACATTAAACAAGCAGGTGTTTTCAAGGGCTTATAACCATAGACCGTTTGTACCTTCACAGAGAAATAATGATTTTCGATTTTTTGTTTCCTACTGTTTCGTTTTGTTTTTAAAATTACTCTTTTTTTTTCCAGTCTCCTCTTTTTATGGTCAAAGTGCTATTAATTTATCGACCTTGTCAAACTAGCCAGTTTTTGTTGAATAGAAAACAATCGAACGAAGGTCGAAGTCAAGAAAAAAATGTGACATTTAAAGTCAAAATAAGGAAAACAAATATATACAGAGGAAAAAAGTAGAAACTTGAAAAACGGTAGTTATTAATCGCATATTTATTTTATTGTCATTTCACGTTTACAGAGAGAAATTTGGTTGAGAAAAAAAGCCAATTTGACATCTGAGGTTAAGTCTTCAGCTGGAAGATAGTTTAAGGTTCGGTTTTAAGAGTAGCTTTTATGTTGATTTTAAGACTAAAAACAAAGACATACGAGACACAAACCTCCCCAGTCTTGTCCTATTGGAACTAAATTTTTCCCCGAGTAAGAATATCAAGTGATCATGTCTTTCTTTTTCCCCTCCTTTTATTCAAGAAATATTCATATACACATTGACATACACAGTATTTCTGATCGCATAAAAGGAATACGAGAATTATGGAAAAACAAAGTAGGCGTAAAATTGCAATTAAGCTAAAAACACAAATTAAAAAAATACAAACGTTGCCGCTAAGTATTAATATAGTCATGAAAAGCATCACATAAATCATAATAACTGATCTGCTTTTTTTTATTTAATAGATGTTCTCTTTGCATTAAACCTTTCTACATTAATCGCAAACTTAAACTTGTGCAGAAATTCTTGAACTGAGAGTTATACCTTAGTGCATTTATTTTGATAAATATAGTTTTTCATATGTAAAATTAAAAATTTAAATGGGTGTTTTTTCCCCTGGTTAAAACCAAAAAACACATCTTGTTTGGAAAGGAAAAATTGTTTTTGTAGAACGGACCTTTCTACATCTAAAATAAAACCTGGAACCGTATTACATTCCCAAAATAAATGCTCTCGCTTTCTGTGTGACAAAAAGAACACTTATCACTATCTTCCTTACCCATAGCATGGAGAAGCTTATTAGAAGCCACAATTCTATGTATAAATCTAAACTGCAAGTAGTGTAATTTTGTTTCGTTCGTATTAATACGGGGCATTTCAAAAATATTCTGCCAATCAAGATTAATCATGCCATTAATCAGCGGTAGACAGCGGTAAAAATAGCAGTTATTTTTCGACGAAGCTAAGCGCTTACATTTTTCTAACTTCTGAGGGTAATACAAAGCAATCTTTTCCCCCCTCCCAAGCCCATGTGAGACTATTTTCGTGACGTTTATTGTTTTAAGTATGCATATAGAACAAGGAGGATACGTTATTCTGTGAAATACGACTACGAAAACCATTAAATTTAACACGTTTGATTTTTTTTACTTGATGATAAGAAACAAACATAATATAAAAAGTAGCAATGAAAATGGACAAAGCAATACGAGGGGGGGGGGGGGGGGCTCTATGCTGAACATAAACTGCTCCAGTTCCGATTTCTCCTTGCGCTTTTATATCGAAGTGTTATTTTACAAGGTAGTGTATTTATCTTTTCACACTCTTATTTTCTTTTATATCTAATTATCATTATCATATGCTTTTTTTTAATACGCTTTGGGACTTTTTATATCACTCTCTTATAGAAATACTCGCGAGTGTGAAACGGCACATTATGACCGTTCTGCCAGGCAGAATGTCTCCTTATAATTTTGTAACATATCTCCGTTTCTCTTTCATTCTCGTCTACCCCCCACTCATTGCCATTGCCAAGTATATATATATATATCACTAAATTATATATATATATATATATATATATATATATATATATATATATATATATATATATATATATATATATATATATATATATATATATATATATATATAGTGAAAAAAAAATTTTTGACATTTCAACGTTTTTACAACTAATTCATGGCACATTTTAATGTTGAGTCGTTTTCATCAACTTTTCTTTAACACTCGTTAGACACCCATTGGTCTTCCCAGCCATTCATAACCGATCTAAATAATGCAGGCTTTAAAGTCAAATTCTTCTTCTCCTTTAGCTCTTTCTCTCTCTCTCTCTCTCTCTCTATCTCTCTTGGCGGTTGTATAACATTTGATAAAATATGTCGAAGGGCTCGATTTCCATTAAAATATAAGACAAGACAACTTAAAGAAAAAAAAAAAGAATGAACTTAAGAGGGGATGAAAATAAGAAGAATAAAACCCTTTTCCATAACCTGACGACTTTCACCGTCAAAGTCGGTTGATACTTCAGCGTCATGCTCCTTCAAACTTAATTAATACCGTATTAAATATTTAATGTTGTCCAATGAATCCCAAATATCCATTGAACTTTCTCTCTCAGAATTCAGCCGTCACCCAGCCGTTAACCTCGACAAAACATATAACGATGGCTCGATGATATATATATGTGTGCGGGAGAGTTCATCTCATGTAGATGGACGTATTGCTTCTTCCACTTCATCGTCGACCTCTCTCGTCCCATGTTTTTGTCTCCATCACCGGTTGTCAAAGTTCCATTATAACTGCAAGGGCGAAAAAAGTTGTTTGTTTGCTTTAAGCTTTTCTCTTTTGTTTTTCTGTGCCATGCAATGACCTATGGGGATTTAGAAACATTTTTCAGAATCATTTAAATGTTTTAATACTAGTCTCATTCACTATATATTACTCTGGAAACTAAAAACTACCATGGATAGTTGCACAAACAAGAAAACGTTTGTAACAATACACTTTGATATGTAAATGGTATGCTCAATATTTAATTTACTTATAAAAAAATAAGTCATGGTAGATAAGATTTCAGCTGTTGTTAAAGTCGCAACAGTGACGGGGCACCTTGGGATCCTGGGAAGGATTTCTATCGATTAAGAAGGTATTTTTATCCAAAAGTATTCTTGTACGATCTTCGTCAACTGATGGTGGAGCTCCGCTTAGGTAGTCTTCCCACAATTTTAACTATCATGTAAGTGAGTATAGGCGCCACTTGAACCTCGCTCCCGCCCCGCCCCCTCCCCAACCAGGCACCCACACCGCCACTGTTCTTCCTATAAACTCGTCGGAAAACTTTCCATCTAGAATAGGGACCGTTGTTTTCCCAATAATGAGAATTATTTACCTTTTCAATTGATTTAATGTCACGTGGGGCAAAGAGGACCCCTGGGTCCACTAACCCTACTTGACAAAATGCACACGACCTTAATTGCGCAGGTCAGCCCGAAATATTGAGATGCTGAATGTATATTACTGACGTAAGCTTAGTATTATTATTTCGCATTCCATATTTGGTCAAACAAGGTGATATACAAATGCTTAAGATGCTTGGACATGTCTATTTCAGATGCGTTTACGTCTTCATATTTGTTCGGTCTACGTTTATAAAATAATAGTTCCCATCTGCAACACATAGAGTGTAGAATTTTGATATCAGAGTAAGTAATTTTCCAATTAAATATCACTAATCTGAGTAATATTATGAAAGCACAGAAGTGTCATGAAATTATGATCATTTATTTGGCAAAATGTTCATTGATGTACATTCGTTTGATCAAATCTCAACAATATGTATGTTGTCGTTTGGTGTACTTTCCGTGATGACATTTTAGTTTTAAACCAATGACAGAATGAATGAACTTGCTAGTGACATTTCCAAACACAAGTTAAGTGTCAACATTTTGAACTTCACTAGACGTCTGGCCAGAATATCATAAAATGTAACTGAACTTAATGAAAAAAAAAATAGTAGAAAGAAAAGCAAAAACATTTGGATAACTTTAACAAGTTATCTCCAAACCCTAACGCCACCATTAATGTATATTGTAATTTGGGCATGGAAGTACATCCGTCTTGGATGAAAGTGGGGACGGGTCACTGTTTTGATGCAATCTAAACGTGGTTCGCCCGTATAGCGAAGAATAATATTTTTGGCAAATACACCTCCCAGATGGACGAAAATAGAACACTTGTTAGACACGACGATGCTTTCAAGCCCTGTTAATTTTTAGAGCTCATCATTTATAAATTTAGTTTAGGGGAAATACATGGCCGTTTGCTGAAAAAAAAAAATCACGGGAGATAGAAAATAGAAGTCATGCCTTACAGTGTCAATAGTAGCAATACTCGTCTTTTATAGCAGGTTTTGCATCAAACTGGGCCAAAGGTTAATACAGGGGAATTCAAAACGCAGACACACTCGACAAAAGCCCCACGAATTGGTGGCTACGCCGTGTATATTGTCCCCCACAACTGAAAGTTTTGGGGACGCGTCCTGCTGTCCCCGTGGGCCACCAGTATCCGGTTACCTGGTTGTGTGGTTACAGATGTTGGTGGGAGAATGGCTTAAACACACTGATATCTCTCGTACAAATAGTTCTGTAAATTCTTTGCTTTTATGTTTCACCAAGAGATATTTCTGCATCAGATTCGGTCGTAAAACCAAAGGACGTTAGCAGAATGTGCTGTTTAATGAATATAAAATAACCTATGTTGTTAATATTCCATCTGTCGCTCTCTACCATTTGATACCAACCCAGAAAACAACAAATTTGCCGCGTTTCAGTCATTCAGGCAAAAGTTCACCATTTAGAGTTTTAACTACGGTAGAAGGAAGACTGAATTAATTTTCCCCTGAAAAGTTACCCTAACCGTTTCCTGTGATAAATAAACCTGACTTCAGAGCAGATAGCAACAACAAAAGAATTTTCTTTTTCAAATTTGGCATTTTTTTTGGACAAAAAGACCCAGGTAGATATGGTAGATTTTATACCGTTTTTAACAAGAAGTAATTGCAGTTCCTTTGGTGCACTTAGGAATAACAGCACATCCTTTTTTAATCCTATGCGACTTTTGCCGACTGCAGGTTACTTAACCTCTTTCCTGAAATTATCCAAATTCAGGTGGACAGTGGTCCAATGGTAAGGGCACAAAACGTCATATGATAACAGTTTGAATACCACTGATTACGTTCAGGTAAGATAATATCAGATTAGAGACACATGTATTTTTTTTTTAAATATTGAACTTCTTGTACCGTAACTTTCGAAAGTTGACAGTGCAATAATTTTCGCTTGAACTTGAGGCGATATTCGCATTTTTTTTCAATTACTGACAAAAACTTGTGACAGTATTATTTCTCACTTTTTAGTTTGCAATTTTATAACCTTAATGAATTTTAAACATAAATACTTTACGACTGAGACCATTAGGCGTACTATGCGATAATAGTACCATTAAGTTGCACAATTGTCGCGGAACTACTATACACAATCATCTTTCTGTTATATAAATATTAGTGTGATTTGATAAAAAAGTATCACCACAAAATACAGCGAAATTCTTTAAATATACCTCCTTGCGGTAAAATGTTCAAGAAATCTTGACAGATAACGAACTATCATGGTATGTTCCTATATTTGTTAATGTAGGCCTTAACTTGGGTTACAGTGAACCAAACCTCCAACGTGACTGCCGATTTTTTTTTTCTTAGTGAGATGAATCACGAACACAACAAATAAGAAAGGAGAAATATTCAAATACTTGAAATAATTAAATGTAATAACGTAAAAAGAAGTTGCATTAAAAAAAGAAGAAGAACCCCACAAATGCAATTGTGAATGTCGGTGCATATCAGTTAACGCAACTCATGCGAGGTGAAAAAAAAAAAACAACAGCAACAACAAAATAAAGGAAAACAGGACGCCAAAGAAGCAGAGTTACTTTGTTAACCAAATAATTATCACCTTGTTTAAGAGAGCGTTCTTTTTTCTTCGTTGCTTTTCTCCTCTGTGACCTGCTTTCTTACTCTAATTTTGATAATTGTACCAATTCGACTAATTTTTGACAGAAACTTCAACACATCGACCGCGTCTCTGTATCTGCTAAATGTTATTTAACCCCCCAGGAGGGGAAGTAAACTCATAGTTTTTGTCGTCGTGTAGGCGTAAATTGTACATTACCAACGATAACTCCAGAGGTAAGTCATTCGAATATGACGACAACTAAATCAGCTAATTTCTGACCGTTAACTCGCCTAATCTTCCCCCCGTCTTTTCATCAGTTAGCACACTTTTTTTTACTTCATAACGTTGCAATGACAGGGCAATTTTTTTTTTATATTCTCTTGTATTCTACAGTGACAAATAACCATTCTTTTTTCTTGACAGCTTTTTAATTTACCAGTATAGGTTTAAGTGTTTGCTCTCACACCTCCATCTTCAATTAGGAGTAATCCACCGACCGACGTATTTTATCTTCCTAATTTTTTTTCTTTCTCCTTTTTTTGTCATTTCTTCAGGTAATATCATGTCGACCCATTTTATCTTTTTTTTTAACTTTATTTATTTGTTTTATACCTGCCGTTATTCAACCAATTACAAGGAGGGACCGTTACTTTTCACACCCAGACGACCTGTCAGGATGAATAGGTAAATTACTTTAATAAAGTCACATGAATATCACAACAGTCCGTATGCAATCTTATCAAAATTTGGCCCATCACCAATTTTATCCCAATTTTAACGATAATTGGAAAAGAACGACAAAGCCAAAACAATGATAAGACGAAGGAAGAGAAGAAAGAGGTTTCTTGTCTTTTAGCGGAACTAGTTCAAATTATTTTTGACCTTTTGATTTTTCGATTCCTTTCTGTTCTTTTTGTTTCTTTCGACTTGCTGTCTCCTTTTTTTTCGTTGAAGTGATCTCGGGAAATTAAAGAAATCACGGAAGGTGTATGAAATGGCACTAACAAATCTAATTCACTTAGGAGGTATGCTCTTCAGGCTTTGTGTACAAAGAATACAAATTTACATCGTTCTCATTTCCCCTTTTTCTTTTATTGTATGTTATCTTTCCCCCTTTTTTTTCTTGCTTTTCTTCATTTTCCCCCCTTTTTGTTTTGGTTATGTGTTTTTACGCGCGCTTGATTTCCCCTAACAACCTGTTATTCCTTGTAATTTTTCCCTCATTTTACTGGAAACCAAGAAATTTCTACCTGAGATCACCAGTGGTGATCAATTGAAGAGATAAAAAAGTTTGGACTGATTAGAAGCCAGTGCGTGGTCTTGCACCTCGGGTCATGCCTCGAGGCTAGATTGGTAGTTAAAGAGCATTTCAAAGTAGGAATCGAGATATAATCTTAGGTATAGCTTTTTGCCATTCTTTTACCTTTTCCTTTATAAACTCTTAAACCTACCGTAAAGTTTCCATTTTGCATCCTGTAGGGTACATAACAGATCTCTAAATTTTCTCAAACGTGAAGAGAGCCAAAAAGAAGTCAAAAAAAAAGAAAACGGAAAAACAGAAGGAAAAAAAATGTCGAGAGAAAGAGGCAGAAAGAAAGAAAAAAAAAGAGCGAGAAAAGATAGGAAGCGAGACACTGGAGTCTTTAAGCACTGTAGGGTAATTAGTGCGTTTATCGTTGCGTGAAATCTTAAGTACCAACCATCGACAGAAATACATTTCATTGCAATTTTCATATTTTTTCATATTTATGTTTCTCACCTTTTCGAGGTTTTAGCCATTTAGTATACATATCATTTTCTTTTGTCGTTTCTTGTTTTTTTTTCAGTGCGTTGTTCGCCATCGGTTTGAAAACCTTTTTTCTTCGGCGATCGAAGGTTTTTTTTTCTCCTTCTATATATGTGTTTTGTATTGTTTAGACTATTTTATTTTTTATCAGTTTTTTTCAAAATATTTCGCTGATTTCCGTCAGATATTATAATATTGCTTATTAAAGGTTATCCACCGGGACCGGTTATTGTCCCATTAAAATGTCTTTTACGCCGTATCCATTAGCAGACAACAGGATAAAAACAATAATATGAAAAGTCACTATAAAAAAAGAAACACCAGCCGCATTTAAATGGCATGTCATCACCACCTGCTGTCCTATTTGGCTGCCAGAATATAGATTTTGTACGTGTGTGTGTGTGTGTGCGTCTGTGCATTTTACCGGAAGAATTATTCAGCGTTTATTTTTTTTTTCTGTCTTTTTTTTTCCTTTTAGTTGAGTGAGAGGGTGTGTATGTGTGTTGGTTTACTTTCTAGAAGGTAAAGGCCGTTTGGTGGTGATTTTTTAGCTTTGGCCAATCATCCTTTATTACACTCACCTGACGACTTTGGAATGGACTTAATTCTACGGCACTATGGTTATAGGTAATTTATTCTGACGTCATAACACTTACACAAAGAAGTTTTGTCCATCGGCATCGATAAATTTGCTTTGCTATGACATTTTTATACACACTTTCGGCTTGCATGTACAGTACAATACACACTACGTTAAAAGTGCCCGTCCATATTTTGCAATTTTTCAAACTAATTTAAATAAAACAAAACTGATATCGACGCTAAGTGGAACGGTCAATTTATCTCTCAGCTGAACAAATTCGACATTTTATCTAACTGCAATTTTCATCCTTAAATTTAAAAAAAAATGGTAACTTTGTGTAATTTTTTCGTCTACTTAATTTTTTTACGTTTTTTTTACTCTTCTTCCCTATCTCACTTTTTGACCAATTACTTTCGGGTGAGTCGCTTTGGATGTACCTCCCTATAACTTTTGACCTGCTTCTTTCGTCTTCTCCTTGAATACTTGTCTCAAGTCGTAAACTGTCACAGCATCTCAGCCCCCCCCCCCCCCTTCGTTTTTCATGACAAGGGGTTTAGTTCCATCAATTTTCACGCATGGCTCGGTCGGATCTGAATGCATTTTCCTCTTACACCCTTGTCGATTGTTTTCGCTTTATCGCCTTCTCCCATGCCTCGTCAAAGTAAAAGAGCTTGGCATTTTCGCCAAAATGCCAGGTAATTCTTCAAGTTTTTATAGATCACCCCCTTACGGTAATAACCCTCGGCATGGATATTAACATTTCGGTCCCCCTTCGACGACTAAGTCTATCTTAAGAAAAGTCTTTATTTTTAATAACCTTACAACCAAGGCGAGAAATTAGCCCGCGTTAACCCGTGTTTGACAACTTTCTGAAAATAGAAATCTTAAATATTAATAATACGATCGTCGAAAGAATGGGCATCATGTAACATCAGAAAGAAAAAAAAATGAGAGGAAAAGAAGGGTGCTTGAAGAAGAAATAAAATAAAAATAAAAAAAGAAGAGAGCCTTCTATAATTTTTCTCTTGTAATGTCTTTTTTCCATTTGAGTGATGTCCGGGTAAATTTTGGGGAACATTAATTTAAAAGGTTAAATAATTGAAATATCTTATTAAATAGTTTCTATATTGTGCTTTGTGTACTGCTTATTACTTTGGCAAGGTGTAATTCTTTTTAATCTTTGCTGTCTGTTTATTTTGGCCCTTTCAGACATTTACTGCACAGCGGTGTTTGTGTGTGAAGTGCTCGCTTGTGTGTAAAATCATAAATCAAATGGAGACACTCAAAACGGCTGATGGCAGAGGTTAAGATGCCCATACATCCACTTATTACGCACAATGTGCAACTTGAACTCTTATTGAACAGACAACTGTTATTGGACTGAACGTGATAAGAGCAAAGAACTGATAAGAGTAACTCGTTTAGTAGTTCTATACGAAAGCTTGCTTTCTAGTGAAAGGTTGTTTTCCCAATCTCGACTGCGCATGAGCACATCCTCAAAATCGGAAGAAAAACAGATTGTCGTACACGAAACCAACTTAAAACTCTGAGTTTATTTTGGAAGATATTCAGATCTTTTTTTTTTTTTTTTTAGACCAACTGCAAATGTTACGAGCTAGGGTTCACACCTGCAAACCTGTATCATGAACAGCGTGTAGGCCGCCTTTTTCGTCTGAAAGATTTGTACTATAATAATCTGTCAAAAAGTGCCGGCGTGTGTTGTTTCCACAACTTCCCTCGGCCAATCGAGATCGAATCCACTCTGGAATCTTTGTGACGTCACTACACAAAGTTTACGACGGTGCCAGTGAGCGCAACACTTATATACGAACTGGTCGAGAGGATTACGTTTGCAGGAAGAACGTGTTTTATTATTTGATGATGACGATGGTAATGATAATGATGATATTCTGGTATAACATTAGAAATTCTTAGAAATTATAGTTTTAAATTATTTGAAAAAAAATATCTAAATTGCTGACTATACCAAGTTCTCCGACCTATGCATTACACTTTTTTGTACTGAATCGCTAATAAAAGATGAAATCTGTGCCATAAACTTTGAAATAAGAACTTTCGCCATAGCATCGTCTGCCAAACGTGATCACCGTCTGGCCTCTCAGTTACTCTTTTCCATGAGATGAAAACGGAAACTTGCTGATTGTGTTTTCTTTTTACGAAACAGATCAATGTGTACCTGAAACGAAACTTACTCCTTTCGCCCTGTCTGCAAGGTAACCGTGAAGATACGCACCATCGTTCAATGGTATACCTCAAATCGAATTAGAATCTAACGTCTCAATATATAAAAAAAAACACACACACACACACAAAACGGAAAGTACTTGCTTATTTAAAGCGCATTTATTTCAATGTTGTTGAATTCTTTTTTGCTGTCTATTTCAATTATTGTTTACTTCACCATCTTTGCCGGTTTATCTGCCGGTTAAAAGCATCAGTTGTCCATCTGCACTATGAAAAATGAACGTTTGGCTCGTGCAAGGAACAATGGGTAAATCATAAATGTAAGATAACGCTTGGACTAAATGCTTCGACTTTTGAAGCATCTCGCTCTATTTCATAACGACGTTATAGGGTGTATGTAATTTCTAATGGCTGGAACTGTCTAAACTTATATACATTGAGGTGGGGAAGGGGGGGGGGGGTGATGGGAGTCGGGTGGAGTTATAAATGGATAATGCTGAAAAGTTAACGATGTAGATCATATAGAGTCATTTGGAGGATTCTACTCTTTCTTGCTCCCTTCCCTATCAGTACCGATGGAAAGGGGTGCCGTACACTAACATTATTTTATTCTTAGGCCTATCTACAGTACATGTACTCTTCTGAGAATCTTTGGACGACAAAATACGCATGCGTTGCACTCCTACATGTAGTTCCATTCTATTGAGTCGTTGTGTCTCGAGAGTTTCAGTGTGTGTGTGTGTGTTTTGTTTTTGCCCTCCTTGATTATTTACAAGATTGCTGAGTTAATGATAGTAACATAGCAAATGATATTCACCGATTTTCTTGGGAGACACAGTTTTTTTTTTTTTTATAAATTTGTCATCGTGTTTGTCGATTATCACATAAAACGTCATGTATATATATGAACAGATTATTCAAGGAACTGTACTTAATAACATCCACAAAGCCATTTGCAGACATTGCTGCTTAAGAGCTTCATTCAAACAGCATGAACTATAGGCTTGTATTGTTGGAAATGCCACTACACGAAGCACTATATAGAAAAGACTGGTTGTGCGTCACCTGATCTTTCTATTACCAAATTGTCACTTGACAACAAGAACACATTCAACAACCGGACCAAGGAAAACAGACTTGCACTCCTATGATCTCAAGTTCCTCTGGTATGAAAAACAGAGATAAGAAAAACATAAAAAAAAAAGGAAAGCTACCAATAAATTATTGAAGTGTCAACCCCCTCCATAAAAAAAGGCAAATCTATTTTCTCTTGTTAAGCACGAAAAATTGCCAGAAAATTATTTTGACCAGTTTCCAGGCCTCATAAATAAAATCTAACCCGATTGCCAGAAGAAAAAAAGAAGAAAAGAAAAAAAAAGTGTTAAAGCCATCGAAAATATTCTCTAAAATATTATCCAATGTCATTTTGATAGAATAATTAACATGGTTGTACGGTTCGGTTAAGTGCCCATACATGTCAGCAGTGTGTCATTACTTTATCCATCACTTTCTACCCGTGCATCTGTCGTCGTATCTGTTAGGTTATTAATTCAAAAATTGGTTTATTCAAAAGCTGCTCTGCATACATCCATGATTGCATAGATATGATGAGGTCAGGTACGCTTATGCTTGCTGTCGGTCAGCAAGTCAAAAAAAAAAAAATAAACAAAAAACATCACGATATGAATGCAGATAATGACTTGTATAATGTCGTCAGCTTGGACATAACGTTTAAAAATTAGCCAGGTCAAATTCCTGGGTGATGGGGAGGGGAGGGGGTTGGGTGGTTGGGGTAGAGGTCAAACAGGAGTGGAGAGTGGGTTGGTAAAGTTACTGTCAGGTGTGACTTGATGTTCAGATTGTGTTGTATCCTTGTTGGTGTCTGAGAGGTCACGTGGGCCAGGAGGGGGCCCATTACTAACCACGAATACTTGAAACACTGAGGCACTCGTCGTTTCGTTTCGTCTGATTTCATTCATTTGTTTTCCACAACATAGGGATTTACTGAAATACAGTAAAATGCCAGATGTGATAATACATAAACACGATGTACCCAAACAAAAACCTCTCGGAGGCTTGTCGGAAGCTTACTCCCTAAAGTAACAGAGAAGAATAGAACAATAGTTAAACAAAGATTACAAAGATAGTTTATACCAACTATTTTGTGCAATTTGACTCTAATTTTACAACCTTACGCATGCGTACATCTCTGTTGGGGAATTTCCTTTATTTTCCTAGAGGGTGGGGTTTTAATAGTTCTTTATTTTATTCTATATCTATCAAATGGGGGTTTTGTTAAGGAATAATACCCTGGAGCATAACATCGACAAATTTTCTATCGGAACGTCATAAAATGATCAATTTCGTTTTGCTTTCTAAGCCTTTCGCTTTTTCTTTTCCCTTTTTATCCATCCCATTTGCCATCACTTTTCCAACAAAGCTTTACAAATGGTATGCCACTCAAGGTGGAGCAAAAAAAAAAAAAAAATTACGAAATAGCAATTGTGTTATTTCTGCTGAATTTACGGCATTATTTTCTTTATTTTTTTTGTCATTGTCTTAAAGCAGCTGTCAGTGACATTTTAATCGTCCATTTTAGACACACACTATCACCAGACCTCCATCAGTGCACTTATGTATGGACGTAGCTCGATCTTATTTGTGACAATACATTTCTTTATGATCGATATGTATACGGCATACATCTTTCTACCCCACCGTCCCCTTCCCCCAATCGGTTCTCTCCCCCTGGTTACCCCTGCACTACCCTGATTCTTCCACGCTTGTAAAAATACGCAGACGACACAATATTTGCTTCATGTTCTAAGATATAGCGAGCTTGTCATGACCATTCACTTCGCGTTCGAATCGGACTTTTTCGTCTCGGAAAAAGAAGAAAAATAAAAACAGGGTCAAATATAGACCAACCATGGGGCGTTCATGCGAGTATGTGTTTTCTGAAAACATGCTCACACTTCATGCATACATAAACAGCACGTGTGTGCGGAATTCGCTTCAGGCAACGTCCTGTTATTTTCCAGGCACCTAAACAAATTCCATCCAAAACTACTGCAGCTCACCAGCCATAAAAGGGTGATATTTTTTTTCTCTTATCTCCTAAAACTCCTTTTCGGAAAATAATTTTTCGGAGTTGAAATGAGAGCATCGCAGATGATTTATCAAACTGGTGGTGAGAAGTCGACGTGGGAATCCGTACCAGTTCTTATTAAAATTCGAGATACGGAAAAAGAGTCGAGCCGAAGTCTATGTATTTATTTGTATCTATACGTTCGTTTTTTTTTCACATATATGCTCACTTTTGACTCTTTTAAACCTGAAAATTAACCTTTACAATTTTAGCTTAGTTGTACATCGAAAATCGACAATTTTTTTCCATTTGTCGCAAAAAGCTTAAACGGCTGATCTTTTAACTCCCAAGGGATGTATTTCGTTTGTTGTTATTACGCTGTAGTGATCGCTTCCATCAGAAATCACAAAAAATAATAATAAATAAAAAAAATAAAAATACATATATCTTTGTATAAAAATATCAAATTACATAATGTGTATATATAAAATATATAATAAATATATATAAAAATATAAAATATTAGCCTGATAAATCAGCGCAAAAGGAATACAACAATATTTACTTTCCATTGATCTAAGGCTATGGCGTGTCTTAAACTCCATATTCGAACTAATGACAACAAGAAAAGAAAAAAAAGAGAGAAGACATTAGGTCACTAAAATAACACTTTAGATATGTAATTCCACCTCAGAGATGTTACGTGGAACTAAACACTTCGACAAGGAATATATAAGCTATGTATTTATGCCAGAATCCTTATGAGTACGGTATGGTTTGTAAGTTACGCCTATATGTACACTTGTGGGGAGTCACCTTATTTGGTGTGGAGTTAAATCATTTTGATGACTGTACATTTAACATTCGGCTTTTTTTTTGTTGGGTTTTTTTGCCGTGGAAGATGAGGAGACAAGTAGAGGGTTAGAAAGAGGATAAGACGAGATTCCTTATCATAAACATCTTTTTTCTTTATTTTTTTGTAAGAATTTAGAGGGGGTACAATGTAATTAGTATAAACTATCCTAAGCGATAGACAGATAAATAACTTTGAAATGGAGCACAGTATGCTTCTGCCCGGAAAATCAAACCACCACTTCTCTTTAACCCGCTCAAACTGGACAAGGACATAACTAAATCCCCCAATAAATGAATTAATTTGGAAACATTTTAAACTTTGAAACCAATGAGGAAGATAGTAATCTTGAAACACAGGATATTGGTGCGGTCTATATATGAAACTACAACCGCTTGTCTACTACAACGCTGATCATTTGGGAAAAAAAAAGAAGAAAAATCAATCACTGAAAAAAAAAATAAATTGCTTGCCACCAGTACTATCACACCCGTTGAAAGTAAATATAATCTCTGTATCATATCAACTACGATTGTGAAGATATTGTGACGTTACCATTGCAACTGTCGCGAAAATACATGACCATTTATATTTTTTCAAAGCCCGCCCCCTAAAATTTGTGACTTAGATTTTATTGTAGCGATGAAATCAAAGAACATCCAAGTAAGCGTTTCCTGCAGAGAAAAGTGTAATCTGTTATCGACATTATTGCCTGTTTTCCATGGTATGACTGTAGATGATGATGATATCGATGCCGGTGATATTGATGATGATGATGTGATGATGATATTGATGATGATGATATTGATGATGATAGAAGTTGTTGAGGATCATAAGGACGGTGATGTATAAAAGATTAACTTGAAATGACTATTGCCAATAATGAAATTTGGTGTTGATATGAGTGATAGTGATGGAAACAAATAATGATGGCGATAATTTAAGACGTCGATAATGAGTGTTGATTTATGTTTGATGATGGGGATAATGACGATGATGATCATAATGATGATCGACGTTGTTGAGGATCATAAGGATGGCAATGTATTATCAGGTTACCTTGCTATGACTATTGGCCTTGATTGGTATTGATGATTGATTTTGAGGAAATCAGTGATGACGGTGATAATAATTTATGATGATGATAATGATGATGATGCATGTGAGAGTAGAATGGGGTTTCAAAAGGGATGACAAGTTATGTAATGATTTTAACCTTTCGATAATTGGCACCCAAAAATGACACCGAATGTTGATTTAGTTTTAGTCTGAATGTACAAATTGAGTACAGCATATTAATTTCTCCAAGGAGATTGTGTCATTGCTACGAATATTGACCCAAATCATTGTTATTGATTATTGATGTTTAAAATGGTGACGTCGATAATCGATTACGATGGTGATGATGATGATGATGAAATGATGATGATGATGATCATAAGGGTGGCATTATGAACATGACATTGCCATAATTATTGCTATATTGATTATACATAGTGACAAAATCAATGATGACGGCTTTATTTCTCTATAATCATGATGATTGTGGTATGATGATGATGATGATGATGATGATGATGATGGTGATGATGATGATGATGGTGGTGATGATGATGATGACAGTGATTATGATGATGATGATGGTAATGAATGATGATGGTAATGATGACGATGGTGATGATGACAACGATAGTGATTATGAAGATGATGATGACGATGTATGTGAGATAAGAAGTGGATTAGAGGTGGAGCACGTTTCGTAATATTTTCAGGCTTCCGATAATTGGTGACACAAAAATTAAATAAAATGTCAATTAAGCTTTAGCCAAAGTGCGCGACTTACCTAATCATTTTGATTTCTCTGAGATAAAAAAAAAATCACTACTTACCAATCATTCGTATGTATTGTCTGAAGTCTTCATTATCGCAGAATCAACGGCATACGCATTTTCGTTTCCTTATAAAATTATTTCCGGCTTTAAGATATTGCCGTTGCCTTATAATTGTTGTTTTTTTTTTCAATTTAAAGGCATTTTCTTCTTAATCGACGAGAAGTGAATTAAATTTCCACAGCTAGCTATGACGTCAAAAATGTTATACTCATGATGAAGAATTGCTCCGCGACTGATTGCCTTTATCTTCCGCCAATTTCAGGACTATTATTTAAAACGCTCGAAAATTCTGAGCTCGATAGTCGAGCTACGTTTTTTTGTTATTAATAACACTCTGAAAAACATGGAACAGCCCCCCCCCCCACCCAAAGAATATTCTGTATTTAAGTATTTGACCAACCGTAGTGGTAGAGTAACCGCTGACTCCTTAAGCAAGGGGAAAGTGCTAAAAGGAGGTGATTCAGTGTATTGATTTCAATAAATTGATTTGATTTCAAATCTTTGAAATCATACATGTTTATTGACACACAGAAGATATTACAAAACTGCTTCGTGAGTTAGCCTAGAGAGCAATTGTCCCAGTGTTAGAGGTAGAGATAAACGGGGAGAGAGCGAAGGACATGCTAACTGGTTGGATCTTTTTTATATAATGTCTCTTAAGACTGATTGGTCGGGTTATTAATATCTCTTGTGACGTCACTTCCTTCTTGATAAATCTCTACATAAGTCACTAGTTCATGGTCAATCTTTGAAAGTAGCAATGAAACATCGCTATAGGGAGAGTGTGTACACCGCTTTGCTCTCATTATAGTTATTCATTGCACATAATAATTACGTAATAACCAATACCGTTTTTAGAGGTTAGTCAAGAAGGAACTGACGTCACGTGATATTTAATAAGATGATAGATTATTGGTGATAGGCAGTATTTTTATGAAGACAATAGTCACTTCCAAATAAATGCCTCAGAACATATTTCTCCTCTGGAATTGTCCTTGAAATGAAAGTGAAGGAAACAAGTTTAACGCATGACGTATCGTGTGAGTAGCTACATTGATGTCACAAAATTTGCATACTTAACTAATGTTAATTCATGATACAAGTTTAAGAGAGATATTTGCTTGTAGAACGATCAGTATTCGATGCATATTGTTTCTCCTTTCAATATTCCTACGTTTAATGATCCTTAATACAGCCAATACTTGTTCAAAAATGTCGTGTCACTTGAACTTTAAATGTAGGGCGTCGAACAATGAAATTCCCATCGTACCTTTATTGTCCTTCTGCTTTTAAAGCCAAGTTGATATGGATCAACCAAGTCCCCCGTATAGAATTTCAGCCAGGTAATCCCACCTAGTAGGGAAGAGACACGATTCAGTTTTTAATCAGAAGGTCAAAACAGTCAAATCGAGTCTTGTCGCCTTCAATATCGTATATTGTGCCCGATAAAATTTCAGCAAAATATTATAACAATAATTATAATTATTATTATTTTTCTTTTGACGTCTCTTGTCAATTATCACATCTTGGCTCGAGATAATTGGCATAATTTTCGAACACGATGAATATTTGATATGGGTGGCAAAAAATAAAACCTAACCCTCATCACGATATGAGGTTTAGATCACGAAGTTGTCGACACCGATTAAATGTCAAAATCACAAAAAAAAAAAAAAAACTTATTAGGTGCCTCGTGCTTAATTGTTAGTACTACCAACAACATATATATACATTTTTTTCATTTTTAGTCTCGGAGTTCTTTTTTTATCGTATGAATATAAAATTGCTCGAAAAATATTAAAAATATTAATTCGAATTATCGTGATTGGATCTAAAGAGATATTCAAGGTCAATATGACCACTTTTTTTTTTTTACTGTGTATTGTAGTAATAACGCTAATAAAATAATGCTTATATATGTACCATGTTGACGTCCAATGTAGGCCGACGCACAGCTGCTGTAATACCTTACCTAGAAAGCAGTCACAAGGTCAAATTTCACTCGAGGTATGTATGTATTCATCGAGGGCAATCAAAGAGGGGAAAAAGAGAGATTCGACGATTTGGGGGTACAAATTATAAAATTATTGGATTTGATAAATTTTTGATATAATCTCGTCATTTCTTCTTATATGTTTATCATTTCCTTTAATGCAATTAGTACATGTCAGTATAGGTCTAGCAGTTGACACCATTTCCGTTCATTTTTTTCCCTCCTCTCATTCGAGATATATGCTCGAGTAACTGTTCGAATTGTTGATTCCAAAAGTTTTCGAAAGATAACATCGCTTTACGTAAGTGCTAATTGTCTCAAAGTGATAATATCACGGAAATATAATTTTTTTGACGACAAATAGCTGAAACGGTATTTGGAATATGAAATATTGGGAGGGTTGCTATAGATGTCGTATGAGGCGTTCTTTAAGTTTAAGATCCGTTCAAATTACATTTGGAGATCAGCCAGAGCTTCATTAGATTTCTACAACTTTTTGACGAACAGAGAGCTAATCGGTGCGGTAAAAGTAAGATGATGCAAGCAATGAAGCTTACAGAATGGTGATACGACGAGATATAGTTTTTCACTCCACCCCTTTTTTCAGATGAATCACACGGTAAAATAACACGCCATCTATACTCAGGATGGTATGTATTTGAGGGTGGGGTAGAGGCGACTCGCTTTTTTTTATGACCTATTTTATGACCTTTAACCTGCCACCTGTCCCAAGTCTTCGCAGAGCCTTCGAAAGTTTATTGACAAAAGTATTAACTGATAGAGATATCGTGAATCAATTCTACTTTTTTCGAGTTATTTTTTGCGCTCTCAGAAAAAAAAAAAAAAACTTTTTAGTTTGTGAAATGATACTTTTTTCAGCTCATAAACATTCATCATGATATTTGGTGCAACAGTTTCAACCCTGTTTGCTAAGGTGTTTAAGTAACTGCAGACCCCCTTGCACTGATATCACATAACAGTCTAGGATAATTCATTTGGGTAAATACCAAGCTCTCATACCTACAGTGTAGGGATACTTGTCCAGAATTGAAGCTATTACACGAAGTAATCTTTAAGCAGACATCATTCTTATAGTGATATCTCTTACAACAAGCGACTGATGTTGGTCTACAGCAGGGTACACTAAATTAGTTTCTAATCCGGACAATTTGCCATTTTCTTTTCTTCTTGCCATTCTCCAATTTTGACCTTGGCATCTACCAAATGAATTTTCTTAGATAACAGCAAACAGGGGCGCCCTCCTTATGGCAAACAAATCGCTACGCCAGTCGTGTGTAGATCGAATAAATAGAAGCGCGGCGCTGTTAAAGTTAGTAGAATATCATCAAAGAGGGCGCTTCACTGAAGCATTGTGACGTCACATGCAAGGTCTACAGGTCCTGATTCGATGCAATTGTCTAGAAATGTATGGGATTAAACTGTGGAGATGTTGCCACCAATGAATTTGCAATATAAGAACTTTCTGAGCAAATGAAGTAGCTTTCGACCTTAGTGTTTCAAACCTATGGAGACAACCTGTCATATTGTTCATGTACTGAAGTGCAACAAATTCAAAATCGATGTAGTAGACTTGAAACAAGCTTAATAAACTACTGTAGAGGAACAAGTTTGATACTACTGTTATTTGGTCATATAATTAGGTATCTGCCATAATTGCTAAAAAGGAAGGGTTGGGGGATAGGGGTTGAGGATGGGGGAGGAGGAGGCAGATAATGGATTCAAAGGTGGTGTGACATGACAATGACACTTTGGAGGATTGGCTGTATTAACTACTGAACATGTTGAAATGAGCCACAAGTTCCATCAAATGTTGACCATTTGACAGGCAAATTCCTGCCTTGCACCTGTATTAAGTTGGGGACTCCCATGACGTATCTTATGTTATCCTTTGTTCACTCAAATTTTGTTTCAAGAACAACTGAAAACCTCATATGCCCCAAAGGTTGTATTTTGGAGGGAGGCATTGTCTTCTTTAAAAATATTGCTATCGCCTTAATACCAATGTGTAAGCCAGATGGCATGAGATTAAGAGACAATATAACATGCCTAACAAAAGAAATACTGACACCAGTGTGCAACACTCCAAATCACCATAGTTGGTTTTTCTTCAGTCTTTGAAGAGTCATATCTGAAAAACGGTAATAGGCAGAAACACAATGACAGCGGACTGTCATTCAGGGTTTAACTCAGCAACTTTTGAATGCAGTCTGTGCTTTTCTGGATGCACATCACATGACCTACAGTGATGAATGCTGCCCCGATTTGCTGAAGGAAAGCCAAGAAAGACGGTCTGAAGACAGAAAAAAAATTGTCGTCTTCATTCCACAGTTTGCAGTTCAACTTTTGAGTCTCAAACTTACACACATGTGCAGCTATCCTCAACTTTTTTTCTAGAACATTCCTTTTTTATGCAGGTTTGGCAAGCAATATTAAAATTTTCAGCCATTCAGGTTCTTGTTGTGTGGGCCTATGTATCATTTGTCTTTCACTCTTTGGTCAAACCAACTAAGGTTATTGCATTGTAATGATTTCAAATCTCTTCTCAGAATGTTGTCCCAAGTGTCTTTTTTTCTGTGCCTTTGACTCAATGAAAGACAGGAAAGACCAGCAAAGACAAATAGCTGTTTGAAGGACATTTCATTTTCTCAGCTGGCTCACCATATTCCCAAGCATCATCCAATGTTAAGTTTCGCCAACAAGAGCACGGAGATGAAGAGCCCACGAAAGTGAAATGGCGGTTGCATTCATAATGATGAAGACAAATGCCCTCAACACGCTCATGCCACCTCAGTTGAAATTCTGGCCCATTTTCAGAAAATTCATCGCAAACTTAGGCATTTATTAGGTTTTAGAGCCTGTGCATTATTCTTCCTTCTCATAAATTTCATACATGACGTGTAAGAACTGTGTCATACAATAAGAAGAGAGAAAATAGACATTTTACATTCATCCAGTTTCCCTTCCCTTTCTAAATGTACAAATTGAACCACAAAATATCAATCACAAAAGTTCCCTTTGGCTAAAATTTTTTCAAATCTAGGGTACAACGTCTGACTCTCTTTCGAGATTGCACCGTATAATTAGTGCACAAATCCATCACAACAATTTGTCACCTTGAACTTAGCAGCAGGACATGGTAGATGGTATCAGGTACTGATGGAATTCCCTAATCACGGAGTATTCATCCCTCTGCCACATTTTGAGCAGATGATACTATTTGGATATCAAACTGTTCAGGCAAAAATTAACACTTGAATATTCAAGTATGGTGACCATTCTAGCATATCTGGATATTAATTACTACAAACATTATTTCTCATTTGGAAACTGACAATATTTTTTTAAAAGCCTAGTTTCTGCCACGGTCTCCGTCGAAGTCCGTCATCAAAGGAAGGCGTGACAGAACAGAAAAAAAAAAAAGAATTTGGGGGTAGGGGAATGAGTGCTAGCAGGACTATATGAGTGACAACACAGGTTGGTGCGGAGCATACGAGAAAATTTTTGGCTTGACAAGCCACCCCAAAATGGTCAGAAATAACATTTCCTGGGTGCTCAAAGAATAGAGATCTCATGACTGCAAATTTCTAAATTAACAAGGAAATAATTATGTAAAATTGAAATGCATATCAGATGGGTTGAGATGATACAAGAATCATAATGAATTATGCATCCTCTTTCCACTATTCTTGGAGGACTTGACACATATTTCGAGGGGACTAAACCTATGGCCCCCACTTTTTTCATCGGCCCTCAACCCCCCCCCCACCACCCAAATAAAAAAGATGGATGTTCAGGACACATCTAACAATTTGCTTTTATATACTGTTCACTTTAAGGTCTGACTAAGCAGTTTGGACAAATGTTTGCTAGCAGTTCCAAAATAAGAGGAATTTTTCTCAGTCTGGTACAAAAAAGTCTAACAATTTCACTTTCCTGACAATGTTAATTCCTTTCCCCACAGCTAAGCTGTGGGACAATCCGTAGCTGTACACTAAGGCTCTGAGCAGCACTGTTGACACATTGTTTGGCATTTTTATGGACTGTACAAGAATGGCTTCAACATTTTTTGGCCTTTTTTTTTTAAAAATACAACCCAACAGAGATAGTGGCCTTGGCAAATGCCTTCAGGGAACGTATCTTTTACTAAATGTTAGGATGGTCCTGCTATATTTAGAAATGTTGTGCTCAAAGTAGTGCTCATAATAAAAGAATAGGTCAAAGGAGGCCCATATTGCTGTCACAAATGAGGTATAATCAGTATAAATCAATATTAATGGTGATACAAGACATTTTCTTCCATAATAGCAACACCTACTTGGTCCACAAAAATATTGAATCATAACACATTTTACACTTAATAACATATTCGAGGTAGCCTCATGCATAATTCATAATCACAGCATGATGAGGTTAAATTTGCACAATGGTTTTCACTTGCTATGCTCACTGTGCAACTTCAACATGAAAGGCTTGGTAGGCTTATTCAAAAAAGTTTGATGACATTGCTGACATGTTGTTTCACATTATCATGGGTTGCATGAGACTATTTGGAACGTTTTGTGGCCTATTCTATTAAATACAGCACAATGGAGATACTGGCCCTGCCTTCAGGGAGCTTATCTTTGCATCGACGTTAGCATAGCCCCGCTATGTTTAGAAATGTTTATTTTGATCATAAGTTATGAAAATATGTTAAAAAACGCCATTGTGCAGGCTATGAATCAGCAATCAGAAAAGAAGTGGGCTATGTATAGTTTGTTAACATTACCAGTAGGGCTTAACCAGTGTGGTTTTTCTCTGCCAATTCGATGGCCCACATTTTTATCACATCGGCCGACATCCGACCGTGGGATGCAGACCCGCCTCGGAAAACAACGGCAAGTCAAGTTCAACCAGATGGGGTTTGAAAATGTACAGATGGCAGTGTGGAAAGGAGAAGGTGCAAGTCCGCTGCAAAGCCAGGATGGTGCTAGATGCAGTCGCAGTATGAAAAGGTTTACAAATGCTCTTGGCATGGTAGATGGGAGTGCAATTGTTGCATCAAGATATGTAAGTGAGGCGAGAAGGAGATAAAACCAGTTTCGTGACTATTTCTTGCATTCAGAGTTCTGGATCCATCTTCACACAATTTCCTCTGGCACGCTCTGTTATCTGATACAACGGTGCACTATAGGCTACTGGCACTGTATCCCTGCATTCAGAGTTCTGGATCCATCTTCACACAATTTACTCTGGCACGCTCTGTTATCTGATACGACAGTGCACTATAGGCTACTGGCACTGTATCTTTTGTGACCTAGCTCTCTTTGTACCTGTCACTTCTTCCTCAGATCCACAGCAACAATGACAGGTGATTTATCGGTGCTGTCGTGAATGCTAAACACCGAAAAAAGGTAGCAATCTGTGCTTTGGTCTGATGGTTCGTATCTGAAGTGAACACCTTTATTAGGATGTAAAATACACTCCTCAATAGCCCTGCCGGGAATGCATCACTATCCAGGTCGTCTCCTGTGCACCCATATTCTTCTCCTCCTGCATGCAGACATACCCCAGACATCTCGTCATCGTCGTTGCCTGCCTCTCCCTTAACATGTGACTATCACAGTGCCTCCGTCTCTTTAACAATATTTGGCTAATTCTCCTCAGCAGATTGCTGATAGATATTCTGGTCACAGTGTCTGACCTCACAGACACTAATAATGTCATCACGGGGCTCATTTTTTCACCTTCTTTCGTCGAATATTTTTCCTCTTCCCTTTCCTGATCCTGGCAACCTTAGGAGATGCCAAGTTTCCTTCCAGTCCGCTTCCAAACTCTGATATATTTTCCTTCTTTGGACCCTTCCTTGGAAATTTTCCCCTGGAAAAAAAAGGAGACAGCAAGTGAACAAAGTGAGTTACACATTTGAAGAAAAACTTGAGTTGTTAGCTCTGAAGGGAAAGGTTTGCAAGTATGTTGTTTACAAGGCCTGTGTGACACAGCGACTCAAAAAAAAAGAAAGAAAGAAAGATATGAAACAATACTCTTACTTGTTCAGTGAACACAACAGACAACAAACATAAAAGATTAAGATACTATTTAGTGCATCTTAAATTCTTCTGATTGGGAAAGTGCCAACTTGTGTCATCTTCGTAGCTTGGAGAGATCACTGGCTTTGAGATACTTACTGTATTGAACAAAGATACTGCATTGAAACAAGAGAGAGTTTTGCAACATATTTTTGGACTAGAGAGTCAGAACAGTACAACTGCTACTATAACAAATGTCTAAAATCCGTTTCAAAGCACATATGTGTACTGTATACACTCGAGGTTGGTAGAAGTGGTAAAAAAGCTGGGTGGGTTAATTTCACCTGAGGCACACTAAGTTACAAACTGACAACTTTACTCCTGGAGGGCCGAAGACAGATCTATATTCTACAGACCTGCATCTCAACAGGCACAGGTTTGTAGTGTTTTCCAAGCCAGGTACCAAAAGGACTGGATTGAAACAAATATTCTCCAAATGCTCAATTCTGGCGCAACATTTGGGTCCATTCCACAGATCTGACGCACTCTTGAGTTATGGGTGGTTTGCGGGGAGCCAGCTGCATTTCACGGGGAAGGATTCCTCCAGATACACTTGAAGTAACTAAAGTGGTAGTTGTACTTGCAGTAAAAGTAGTACTAAAGCAGTGGTACAAAAAACTGAGGTAGATCATAAAATAGACTTGGATTCAACAACATGTGCACTCAGCATTATCGATGGTTTGCTGTACTACCTTCCACAGACTTAGATTTCTGCAGATATCTTTGTAGTGTAACACCAGCAGTGGTACGATAAAACAGTTTTACAAAACAGTAAAAGCAATTGGCTTGTGGAAAAAATCAGCACACATGAAAATGTATATTTCTTTCCCTAAATCTGACCTCTCCACACTCTAATATATATACTGTAGCTACACTTCTGTAGTCCAGCCCTAATGATATGCTTGAAACATCAACAAACTTTTCAGGCATCTGATTTGATGTTGCTTTCCTTTTCTCCCCTTTAACCTCGCATCAAATATCCGACTTCGTGTTAACAGCCGTGCTCGTTCGCTTTCTGCCTCCGAGGTGCACGGTTTTGGTGGCTGGTTTTAATGCCACCACAGAAACAAAAACGCACTTCGTGTCATTTCACGCTCGGGGTGACACCCCTTCTGTTTCGTTCAAGTACCTTCTCTTTTTATGAGAGTCACTGTTTTCATCAAGTCAATGAACCGGTAAATGCAACGACAAGAGTGCCAATCGCACGGGCGAAAAAAAATTTCATTACGCGCAAAAGCTGTTGACAATACGGCAAACCACTGGCAGGAATCAATGGTAATTCCTCTCGGTTTATTCTTGGGAACACTGCAAGGAAAGATTTTTCACTGCATGGCCAAATTTAAAGAGGTTTCCAGGGCAACTTTCGGTGACACGGAAAATGCAGGTTTCTAGGAGAAGTCACACAAGATGATATCCACCCATATGTTTGCATATGCATTACTGCATGCATATGCATGAATGCACGCATGACACATTCAAGTATCTGTTCACACAGAGTCAAGGTTGACAGTAGAAAAGGATAGAAGAATAAAACGTCTGAAAACAATGCAGAGTCTACTGTACTACTATGTGGGCCTGCTCTATTTACCTGCCCCGTTCTCAGAAGTGAAAACAGTGCAGGGTCTACAGCCATGACGAAGGATCGACGTCACCTGAGCTTTGCTCAATGCTGGAAACACGTAGGATCCATGGATACCATGTAGGACCACCGTACTACAGTACCAGTGGATCTTCCTCAGTACTGAAAACCATACTGTGTATTTGACTGTAATGAAGGACCACTAAACAACCATTTATGAGATAACACCAGAGGTTGTTTAAACGACCTGTGTGATCACATTGTGATCTGTGCTGAACTGTGCAACCAATTATGCATTCCTTGACATAAATTTTTAAAATAACCAGTTCCTTTCTTCCCTTACTGTCACAGTACTAACCTGGCACTCTGTAGTACCCAAATACCGAATTATTCTTTGACAAATCACCCCAAACTCTGAATGGCTCTACAGGTTGAGGAAAAAAAAAAGAAAAAAAAAAACATAATCTCAGCATGCAACCATGTTAACATAGCGATCCTGATGTCAAAGGTTTCTGTTGATGCAGTTCATATCAGTTACATTCTGCAACCTGCACAGTACTTCTTCAGTGCATGTACAAACATGAAATGTCTCATTGTTTCAGAATTTAATTTCTCTGCGTTTCCCAGCCACCACTTTGTAACTTAATTAGCTAACTCATGTTGAAATTTATGAGCACATAATTAGAGAGCCTGTGATTGAAGATTATCTGTGGGTACCAGCACTAAAACAAGAACAATTCCTTGAACTACTGCATTATCTTCCTGTACGTGCCTGTTTCTAGCAAAAGGAAAGGCTTACATGTTTCTTTAGCGATACAGTAATTATCTGTTTGATGCAAAATCCCTAAAATGTTGAGTCACATTGCACATTACACTCACAAGGTGTGTAACTCATATGACTTTTCACACTACAGCATCACGTTGCAAGGAGCGAACTCAAAGCGTCGCAGCAATTGTTCCACGAACCGGTGATCCCAATTACAAACAACAATGAAAATTGCTTTTCACGACTAAAAAGCAATTTTAGGCAACTTTTGAATCAGATGTACGCAGCAGATATAGTTGCCCATCGACAAATCGCAGCAAGATAATCTTGTTCCTTTGAAGAAAAAAAAAACTCCTCTTTCACAGCTGTTGAGTTTGGCTTTCTTGAGACTTCTGTCGGGGAGGATGACTACGACGCCGGAGAGCCGGGTAAATATCACGACAGATGCCGGGGCCAAATTAAACTTGTGGACCATGGCGGTAATATGACAGGCACAATCAACAGTGCAACAACGTTTATGAGGTGTAATAACCTGTGACAACGCCGGTGGTGAATGCTTCATTAAAACTTCATAATGTTCTGCCACACCGTAATTGTTATCACGCAGCATTTGAGATATTCGATCACCGGAGGAAAACGTCGAGAGGAGGATGGCTCCGAATCGTCCGATCCTCGTGCGAATGTTTGACCGATGCGGATACGCAGGGGATGTAGAGCAGTTCGACCTGGGATTGTGAACAGCTGATGTAATCAGAGAATCGCACAGGAATTACAGTACGTGTGCGACGTTCTGGATTTGATTCACTAATCCCTCAATGTCATGAGGATGGAACGACAAGAATATGCTGTAACAGCTATTGTAGGGTTAAGTAATTTGTGGCACGATTAACTCCCTGCCTCGGCCTGACATATCCGTCAGTTTCTCCCTCCCCCCCACATTTAGCCCTTTACCTTACCCTGATTTAAGGAAAAGACATAAAGGTTTTATCTCCATATTTCTTGAAAATGAAAACATACACACACAAGTGTAAATTATTTCTTTCACACGTGGAGGGATGAGACTTTTACATAGATAACAAAGAACGTTCAAACTCAACACTGTTTTTTGTACATTTATGCTAAACAGTGTTTTCACAGGTAACCAAAGTACCCGGATGGTACTGTATTACTGTAACTAGACCAGAAACAACTACCGAGTTCCTTTAAAAGGTGAAAAACAACACAAATGTTTTGTGAAAACACTGTCAGATTGATGAATTTTGCCTGCTATACACAGCAAATATTTCAAAATGGTATTTCCTTCTTCTTAGGGAAAATTGGTGGTCCCATTAATGGGTAAATGTACAAGTGCAGGTGTACATAGTACACTTCTGGAAGATCCCTCTACACAAATGTGATGTGCAGTACTATGGAAATGCCAATGCTAACGATACAGCCAGCGTTTTCGGGTAGTGTGGGTGCGTTCCTGACACGTCTGAGGTAAAATTACCCAGTTCCAATTTTTAGGAGTCAACGAAAATGCTAATGCTGAAGTGAGAAACACATGTTGCACTAAAGCTCTCCACTCGCATACATTACGAAGAAAATTATCTTTCAAAAGTTAAACAGGCAGTTCCGTGAGGATGAGGGGGAGAAAAATATGTGAGAGAGGACAGCCAAGAGAGAAAGGGAGGTAGGGGGGGGGGGGCAGAACAGGTCCTACAGTGACATTTATGCTGATGACCACCAGGAACTGATGATAACTGATTAAGGACATGAGAAATCTATTCTATTCTGATGCACTTCAAACTATTGCTGGAGCTGCTCCCAGATCTCTCAGAGGCAACAATGCACAATAAGTGATGGAAAAATGGTAACATGAGGATGGTAACACGTGAGGACTAGGACGGGGTTAGGACGTGATAGTTATAATGTATGGCACTGATGTCAGTCTAGGGTATAGGGTTAGGCTGTAGGCTTGTGTTCGAGGTTAGGGTGTTACAGTTTATAGGTAGGAGTGTGTCTAGAATGTGAGGGTTAGAGTGGGGGCTATGGTGGTGGGGTATAAAGGCGTGGTATATAGTAGATGAGGTAAGGTTTGAAAGCTGCAACATGAGAATGGAGTGTGACACTAGGGTGTGAGGAAAGAGTGTTGGCTAGGGTTTGAGGGTTATGAAGGGAGTGTGTCTGGCAGGTGAGGTAAAGCTGGAGTGAGGGCTAGGATGTAAGATTGTGGTAACAGGACAGAGTGTTTTCCAAGGTCATGAAGCTCAGGTGTATGATTGGGGTGTAATGCTAGGGTGTGAGTGACAAGTTCCTGTCAAGACAGTCCTTCAAAGTAGAAACTACATCCACTTAAGCTAAATCCGTTATCTCTGATCTGCTTTCTTGATGTTTTAATTCTGCTTGCTCTCTCAGCTAAAACTATTGACTGCCAATTTTGTAAATATATTCCTGCCATTTTCTTCTTCTGATTTACAATATGCAGGAGCATTAAAATGTAACCAAATTTAACCTGGTTGTATAATGCTCAAACAAAATGATAAAGCAAAGTCTAGTTGGCCAAATAATGTCTTCCATTCATAAACTTATTGCTTAAATTTCATTCTATCATTTGTTTCATATCAAGTATTTTAAACAAAATATGAATTTGGTTCAAGCACTACATGATCGGCTTAACTGAGGGCCAACCTGGTATCAAAGTTTGGCTGCCTCGTAGATCTTTTAGTCACCTCAGATGCTGGGACTCGCTTAACTTCACCACAGCTATGCTAATAACAGAAATCACAGTGCAAACAAAAGGTGTCGTGAGGCATACTGAGGTATTGCTGAATCAAGAACAGGGGTTGCATAAATCACGAAGCTCTGAGTTTACCATCGACTTTGACGGAGTAAATTTGCAGCCAAACAGAACAAAGATGCAAAACATGAACTTTTTTTTCCTCCCAGTTCTAAATGAATGAAAACTATTTCCAGTCTGCAGAAAGAGAGACAGAGATATGGATGTTGCTGGCACCTTTGCATCTTGTTGTTTAATAGTCAAAACCTGATGAGCCCTCCGGGTGAAACCAAAGACACGGAGAAGGGCAGCTTTTGTAGCAAATCGAAATCCACCAGGTAAATGATCACACCAATATTTCAGTTGATTAGTTGACAGAAATGGGTAATGCTTTTGATCAATATTTCACCCAAAAATGGCACTTAACTGCCAACATAAACCTCACAATGCTGGCAATTTTTGGGGGAGATTAGCTCTAGGACACAAGTAGTCCTCCTGTGAACTTTCATCAGGAGCCAAGCTGAGCTAGGAGCAGGCATGTGGTATGGCCTACCAGCTTTAATATGAAAATGCACTATAGAAAGAAAAAGGAACTCTTTTGAATTGCCCTTGTGTACGGCTATCTCAAAAAAGCAGTTTTCTGGGATTTGTTATATACTGTATATTTATGGTACAAAATCTTAACCTGCATCAACTTTTCTTACAATGAGAATGGAGGAGGGGGGGGGGATGTGGGTGAGCGGGAAGAATGGGGACTGATATCAGTCTCAAAAGACAAAAGAAGACAACAAACTTTGTTGCTGCAGTCATTAACTGTAAAATTCTGGGTGCAAGGATGTCTGTAAGGGGAATGGAGACCAAAGGCTGATGAGTGGGGAGGGGGTGTGGGGTGGGGTTGAGCTGAATGAGTGACTTTGAGGAAACAGAAGAAGAGGAGTGTCAAAGGGTTCATGAAATATTGGTTAATTTCCTTCACTGAAGATCCTGCCCTGCAGGTTGTGAGATTAGTACAGACACTAGGCTAGACCACACACACCAGCGTCATAACTTGCTAAAATGGTATACACACTGTTAGCGTAAATGTGGTAGTGGGGTGCAGCGATTTGCAGAACCGTTAAACTCTCACCATACTGTGTTCTGACTGACTTCTAGCTACGACAAGGTGTCACAATGTCTGCGCCTCAGATAACTTTTTACACCATTCAAAAACTATACCACTAGAAACGATACAGCAAGTATTAGTTTTTCCTCCCAATTGAGGGAGAACGTCTTTGGTCTCACGTCCAAACTTGTCTTACTGTAGATCCCCGTATGTGCTCCATTGGTAAATTCTTTTGCTTACTCTGCTTTACAAAGTTTGGACTGGGAGAAAGATCATCCATGTGATTTAAAGGGGAACAGATTTGTTTCACAGAAAAAAAAATCATATTTTTAAAGCCAAACTTTATGGACCCAGAATGACAGTTCACTTAAAATATCAAGGAAGGACTCTAACCTCTTTAAGAAATACTGTTTCTCACAGACAAAATTTCAGTTATTCGTTGCTCAAGAATATCTTGTTCACCCAAAACCTTCGACGCATCTACAGTAACTCATCTTATGCATGATGTTTCAAGGAGATGAAGCTTTTGCAGATGTTCATCGATGAGACTAAATGGTTGAACAATAAGGAAAAGCTGTTTTCCTAGTATGCCATGTTGCTGCATTCAAACAGCGTACTTGACCTAAATTAAATAAATAATTTCAAGCATTTTGGTATCTACAGCAAAGAACAATACAGCCACGATTGAGTAAATCTCATGCTGTTGATTGTGTCTGGGAAATGGTTGTTTCAAGTATCAGAATACCGTTAGCAAGCTACTATTAGCAACTATCCTCCAAAATAATAACGACCAATAATGCACGAAAAATTGGGTTCCATTTAGCGATGTCGATCCTTTACGACAGCAGGATGTGAAGCATGGATCCAGCTGAATGAGACATGCATACCAGTAACTTTATCTGCTCAATTAATCTTTACTTGATGCTAACAGAATTGAGGTTGGACTGTGATACAGCTATTGATCATCAATATGGGTAAAAAATTGATATATCAAAAAAAAAAAAAAAATTGTCAGACTCTGGCAATATGTGATTAACTTTAGACTGATGCCAGTAACATGAATAACTTTCCTTTCAAAAAGACAGGCAGAGAGAAGAAGACATAGAGAGAGAGAATAAAAAAAAACAGAGCAAAGAAAAAAAAACAAAGAAGAAAAAAGTTTATCCTTCATAACATGAAAGTTAGAGATGTTAAATCTACAGTACGTTGATGTACATCTTCCAATGAATCCGGACATCATTTTCCTTTGTTTAGAGAAAAAAAAAAATCATATTTTTAAAACCGATATTTGTGGACTGGAAATAATGTGCAAAGGCATAAAATCATATTTGTGCTTATAGACTAGATGTGATGAAAAGATCCATTGAACTGGTATCAGTGAGACCAGCTGATTTTAATTATCCCAGAAAAATCTATATAATGAATGGAAATCTGTCAAACGGGCCATTCTCTGGAAAATGAAACTGGCATGAAAGAAAAAGTATTCACGATGGCCCAGTTTTGCAGTTAAGGTGTAACAAGGGATACCTCAGGTAATACTGTATAATACTTTTCAAATTACAATTATACCTTCACCATGCTATTCTGCATAAATTTATATGTGCTGTATGCTGTTTTTAATACAAATTTGTTGATTTTACTTGCTTTTTTTGTTACTCATCTCCTGTATCTGTGCTAGGGAGGTGATGTTAGCGCTGATGTTTGTGCTGCAGGAGAAAATTTCACAATGGTTAAAGATGTTTCATTTTCTGAAACAGAGGGGCCAGCTGTAAATCTTTGTGGGTAGCACATGTTAGTTTGCCTCATTGACATGTCACACATAGGACTGAAAAAACACAAAAGGTTTCAATAGAAAAAAAGAAATTCATGTTATGAAGTCCATACTTCATATGCAGTATTTCTTAGTAAAGACTATTTGTTAAATAAAATATCTAGAAAAGTAGCTATTCATGCAAGTAACTAATAGTCCATAATTAAGTGTCACACATGTGGCTTTTATCATGTGTGTGACATTATAAGTAAGTTTTGGTGTCACACACACATGACTGAAATGTCTAAATGTATGTTACTAAGAAAGGAATGACTCACACAGTGACTATGACTAACAAAGGTCATGTGACATGAAAATGATATTTTGGAGTTACTGGGTATATTAATCATTGAAAATGCTGAAAGTAGTCAAAAATTTGATTAAAATCCATATTGACAATTTTACAGGAAAATTTCTGTCTCACACCTGCATCATGATTAAACTCCTGGCTACAGTCAGTATGCAATTTTGTGACGTCATGGGATGGACTCCTACGATATGTCTTATGGTATCTAATTGTTTAAGTTTCAGCTATAAAGAAACCGTTATACTGTAGTTCAAAAAGATATTGAACCATTTCTGTTGACATTTGTAGGCCTTATTAGTACCTTTTTAAAGTTATGAGTGTACTGTTCTTTGCTAGTAGCCAGTGAGCTACAATCTTGGACAAAATTCCTTGGGACACCCCGCTCCCCTGTTCAATGTTGGCTACAGGATTGCTGTTCAATGTGTACATTCACTCCTTTAGAGTAACATTGGAAAGTGGCATGGGGTTTCATGTTATCCTCTCCCCTGAAATTCAGTCTATATTTGCAACATACGACAAAGTGTCCCAACAATTTTGTCAAAGATTGTAGATATATGCATATATGCTCCTTTTGTATTACTTCCATGATTCAAATGGAAGATCAAAATGAAGGACATTTTTAGTCTGATCTGAAATAATGCGGTGCACTCGGTTCCCACTGGTTACGACGGTCATGCTGCATAAAAGCGACTTTGAAGAAAGTGAGGGTTCATACTGCAATGTCCTGAAACCTACACTTGACCTCATTAGCAAGACAAAAACATAAATTTATGTTTAAAAAACGTTGCAGATTTAGGAAGTGGAGGAGGCATGGGACAGGAGTGAGTGTACAGTATCCAACGAAGAAGAGTTACACTGAAAAACAATATGCATAATGTTACTTTGCTTAAATTTTTATCAAGTTTGATGAGGGATTTCATTGCCCCTTAGGGAAATGTTTCCTTCCGGTGTCTGAAGTCTCCTCTCCTTCCAAACTGGCAAAGTTTGACACCCGAGTTGAGGTTCAAATGTAGTGCTAAGTGCTCATAAAAGCCCCTGAGGCTCAGTTGTCCACTTACATGAATAAATTAGGCAAGAGTGGTCGTGAAATTTTGAAGGGAAAATTGAAATGTCACATGCGTGACCAAACGACGTCCCACATGTGACTGTGTTTTTTTTTTCTTTAAAGAAAATAACATAATTCACTAATTCGCAGAGACAAAAACATGTTAGCTCTTAGTGAGATTTGAGGATTGACATAATACTGTATGTCAATATATGGTTCCTTTACCTCTCCAAAGAACCAAGAAATTTGCTAAAAGAACTTGCCCCCCAAAAGCCAGTTCAATTTCACACGACACATGAGACCAACCTTTAGGAAACTGTGACCAGCACATTAATGTTTTGGTCTGATAGCTGAACAACATGTTACAGCATAAGTGACTCCGAGTGCATAACTGAGTACCACACGGTAGCCAAAGTTTGGTATAGTTTTGCAGGAGTGACCAAGAAAATTTTTAATTTTGGTGTCACACATGTGACCAAAAATGGCCCAAATTATGACACAGAGAAACATAATAACAAAGGAAGTCCTGTTCTTAGAAACTCAAGCCAGATAAACTACAGTATGATTGCAAACTGCATATTAATAGGCTAGAGATATGAGTAAACACTTCTTTATTGCAAAACATTGCCCACAGAAAAAATGGGACATACATCCTTCCAGTTGGCCTGAAACTGAATTAACAGCAATTTGAATGCTTGGACGATGGAGTTACAATTGAGAATGTGGTTTGTGAAGGTACAGGAAAATTGACGGACATTCTGTATGTAACACGCACTACATGTAGTATCAAGTTTAATACATCAATCACAAACATCAAGTTTAATGTGCAAATATTGATTTCTGATACTGAAAAACTTATCACCGTAGGACCATTTGAATAGAACCAAGAAATATCAAGACGACACATCCGAAATATGGACAAAAAACATTGGGCAGGTCTGGGACATGATGATCTCATAAATATGGATTTCAAAATTTGACTGTGGTCATTATCAACATTCCACCCACCATCAAAGTGTGTCAGACTGTAACACACATCATGTGAACCAGCACATTCAAAAATATAGAAATGTAATGAGTTTTGCAACTTCTTTTCTTTTATTCTGACCGTGACCTTTTACCTCTGCAATACATTACTCAAATCTATTAAAAGAGTCAATACATGACACAAATATGACATCTGCTCTAAAGTTGTGTACATGTTGGGATATTTGTGTGTGTATTTTGCAGCAAATGAACCTGCATTATCTTTATCCTTGTCATACATTCTAACATTAATGTAACAAATGTCTAATGAGCCTTGATGTTTACCAAATTGACCCTCACCCTCCACTTTCTCCCCAATTCCATTATTATTGACAATAATGTACTATTTGAAGAATGTCATACATAATTGATCTTTGTCTTTTTTTTTTTTGCTTGCCTTCCCTTATTTCAAGTTGGGCAAGTCAAAAAAGTAGGAAAAACTAGAACAATAAACAAAAAAAAAAAAAAAAAAGAAGAGGTAGAGTAGAAACAAAGTCCAAAATGTAGGAGAAGTAGTGGGATAAGTAGGATTAACATGTAAGCCTGTTGCTGTTTTCCTTTCTTTTTTTTTGAGAAATTACTGTACTTAAAGTTGCATGCTGCATGAGTGCAGCCATATTTACAGCATATGACAACATGGCTTCACAAGTTGCTCTCTTAATTGGCATGTAAATCTTGCTAAACACTTGTCTGGCATTACAACAAAAAAAAAGAAAGAAAGAAAACATTTAAAATTTTGCACAGCAGTGGAAATTACACAACATAAGATTTGCTGATTAGAATTTATGTAAGATAAGAGGTCTTTTGTAGGGATGGTCATCATTACAAATGTTGTCATAGTATGTGATCCAACCTCAAATGGTTTGCACATTAGCAGCGATGTCATTGCAAAAATGCTCTACCAAAATTGTAGTAATTGCACTTTTTAACTTTTAAAACGTTTGTAAACAACCAAGTGCTGAAGTCATTAACTCCCTCCCATGCAGCTCACTATTAATAGAATGAATATAATGCTTCCAAAAGATGATAATTTTTCCGCTATCCCGTCGATCTGATCTGGCTAACCTTGGCAGCCCATCAGGAGGTAACCGTCGATTTTTAAAAAAAAAAAAAAACTTGGTTCACAACAGAGGTTTTTCGAGGCAAAAGTGCCTCTGTCTTTAAGGTGTGTGTGCCTCAGGAGCATAAATCTAATTACCGAAGTAATGTATGGTGTCGATTGGCCTAAGCTGTAGCCTACCAGCAGACTTCGACACTGACACGGTTGATGAGGCAGGCTGATAGCGGGAGCAATAAACACCGCAACCGAGAACAGCAGTCTCAAGAAATAAATTTGTAATCTGTTGAATGGATCTTGATAAGATTTATACAACTCCAGTCATCTGCAGCAGATGCTGATAACAAATGTAAGGGCAAGAAGCCAACAAACAAAATAAGACAAAAAAAAAAGTGAAAAAGGAAGGGCACAAAAAAAGAAAAAAAAAGAACAAAAAATCCCAGTGTAATAGCCTTGCCAGCTCTCTTGGCATATATTACTAACCAATTTGATGAATTGTTTTGAGGAAAGCTTTAATCTACAAACTTTTATAAACAATGCCACGATAATTAAACTTTCATGGACAAAAAATCGCATCCATAAATATGACGAACAAGGGCAGTAACTATGAAGAAATACTATTTCAAACGGTAGGTGGTAGTTGCCGAGAAGTGATACCCTGGTTACTCTACATGTGATGGTAGGTAAAGTTAACTTTCAATTATCCTCGGATGGGGGGAGGGGGGAGGGAGGGACAGGGTGTTTTGAGGTATTATGAAAGATTTCATATTAACACAATTTCATCTAGTTTCAATTGTCACGCAAAAGCTCCTCACAGCAGGAATAAAGTTGACAATCAAACCCCTTGCATGTGAGGTTACAGTGATTTCAAGAAGCGCCCTCCTTGAGGGCACTGTATCTCTGCTATCAGATACATAAATATGCCTAATGGAATGTACTCTCTGTTTGATTGTTCTCAGGGAGAGAGCGCCCTTGTTTCTTTTTAAGTGCAATGTCTCAGGGTCTACGAGCTGACTGCCATTTTCAAATACAGTGAGAAATTGTCCCTAATTTGCACCATTTTGCATCATGTAGCATCTCAACTATCAAAATTTCTGGAGGAGACTGTTATAATCAACTCCCCGAAACCCCTCTGGCGATTGTTTTGCATTTGCATACAGACGTCTCACGTACTAAGGTTGGCTTAATATTCATGTTGTTTAAAATCAATGGTGCAGTATGGGGAAAGACAGCAGGCCTTTAAACTAACCTTACTGTAGATGCGAAGGACTGGAGGTCCTCGAGGTCTTGAGGCAAAAACAGGTGATTCCTTTGTGATGTTCAAGTATCACTAGTGCCAAAATGGCAATGAAGATGGTCCTTCCTTTAAATTTTTAGATGTATGGATTACATACACTATTATGTAGCTGACTGACAATTGGCGACAACAGGACGATAACATTGTAACCTCGAGCAGACGGAAAATGGTTCCACGTGAGACTGAAAACAGCTCATCTGAAAGTGAAGAAGTCTTGGTATAGCACCAACGGTGCAGAAGTTCACACAATGTTATATCAAATGATGCACTGCACCGCAGCTTTCAACATTTGACTTAATACGGTAGTTTTGTAGTGCTTTTTGGGTGAGACGATAACCGTTAGCATGCGTGTCTCCAGTAAATTATTTGCTGTTTGGAAATGTGATCCATTGATTCAGGGGACAGATTTAGAAAGGAATCCTAATTACGATGGAAATGGCATGAAGGATGTTCAGAAAATATGGATATTTAGAAACAACCCCAGCCAACAACCTTATGTGCTTCAGCCATGCATGTATCCAAAGTTTTCCTGTTGCTCTTAAAGTTAAAAAGCGTCAACAAAGTTTTGCTACAAACAACATTACATGTCTCCCTAAGTTTCAAATGACCTTTCATCTCTATGTAAAGTACTCATAAAGCTCTAAGTGTGCACCGATGTTGAACCTTCGCCCTACATTTCCACAATCCACTGGAAGCCCTTCAAAAATCACTTTAAAAAAAAAAAAAAAAAACATGTTAGGTTCCATTCACCTCACAGGTGCAAAGCAATACTACATCACACGGATTTCCACTTTTGGCCTCAGTTTGAAGACTTTTTCCATAACAATCTTCAGTGGGCCTAAAGTGACCTTTGACCTCAACTTTCTCAAAGTGACAGTTAAACTAATGTTTAACAACCAATGTGTCAGATTTTCATTAGAATCTGCTGAGAAAGCATTGGCAATTTTGAACAGTCATGATGGATGGATGGATGGACGGATGAACGGACAGACGGACCAACAAACAGACCAACAGACTGATCCACAGGCAGGCAGGTAGACAAGTAGGTAGATAGGTAACTAGGTAGACAGACAAATAGATTCAACAAGGCTTTGTTAGTGCAAACTTCAGAGAAAAATACATTTTCAATTGACACTCCTACCACAAAGCTACAGTACTGTATTTCTGTCCATATTGTTCAATCAACTTTTGTAATTCTCATTTGCCTCCCATAAGATCAGTGATCTGCAGGAATATTAAATCCAATCTGTGAAAAAAAAAAAAAACACCAATTCTCACCAAAGCATGTCCTCTATCAACAGATATCACTTTTATTCCAACTTTCACTGAGGTCGTTGGCTTGCACCTATAGTTACTTTCAATTCAGAAATACTTTGCGGACTCCAACTGATATTGAACGAGAACGGTTATTATTTTGCGCTATCAACATTTCTAATGAATGAGAATGCTCTATGGTACTCTCACCGTCCTTATATACTGAGTGCGAATGCTTGATATTGTACTCTCATAATTGAGTAACCAATATGCTAATATTGTACTTTCATTACTCTTATTCAATGGAAATGAGAATGCTTCATCATGCTCTCACTAGTCTCACTGAGTGTGAATGCTCCTTTTAATAATCTTACATTGAATACGAATGCTCCATCATACTCTAACTAGTCTCATTGAGTGTGAATGCTCCTCTCAATAGTCTTACATTGAATAAGAATGCTCCATCATACTCTAACTATTCTCACTGAGTGTGAATGCTCCTCTCAATAATCTTATACACTGAGTGAGAACGCTGCATCCCACGGCGCCCTTATCCTTACTGGACGAAAATGCTCACTTTGCTGGCAATATTCTTACTGTATGAGGATGCTTTTTGGTACTCTCACTATTATAATTGAGTGAGAATAGTCATCGTACATTCAGTACTCTCAAATAAATGAGAATTTTTTTATTGTACTCTGAATATATTTACTGACTGACTGACTGACATCTATTGTGCAGTGCTCTCACTATTATCATTGAACCCATGGTGATCTCAATATTATTCTCACTGAATGAAAATGCTCAAGATACCCAAAATTCTTATTAAAGGAGAAACTCTGAAGCGTGGTACCCTCAGTTCTTGCTGAATGAGAATAATATGGGGGCCTGTTACTTCCTACGTATCAACTGAGGCCTCGCTGGGCCATACATACAAACATATTCTACATAATCTTCCTTATTTGGCTAAAATTTGTTTCTGTATGCCTACTGTATGGTCTTGAAATATTTCCATAATATCCACTTCATAATTTCTCATATTTTCAACTTTCGCATCTCTGAGGACTACCATCAACTCCTCTGTCCCGTACTCGATCAATGCATGGGAAATCTCATAGTGCTCAGACACTGGCTGATGACTTTTCCCTGAGACTGTAGCTCAAGTTCTATCAGCTGGTCCGACGGAGGGAGGCGGGAAGCAATGGATACAACATGGGACCGTGTGGGACATGAGAGGATACAGTCCTAGATGTTCTCCTACTAAAAATTTCTTCCAAATATCATCATTCCAGTATGAACTGTAACTAAAAAATCGGATTAACTTGTACACTTTGAAGCTTTTCTCCATATTTGTGCAGGTTGGACTCCAAGTGGATTAAAGGGTGGTGGCATCTGAAACAATAAAGCTTAGCAACTGAAAGGTTTAGGGTTCGATCTCTGACAGGGTAACAACAAGATGTGTTGTTTTTCGTCCAAGAGCAATCTGATGTTTTGCCAACTGAACTGACCTTGTAAAAAGAGATACCAAGTTTGATAAAAAAAAATGTTAAGTTGGCTGTCACCTGATGTAAAGTCATAATATGTGCGACACAGGCTCCCTCCACACTTGTGAGGTTGATTCGCACAGTAGAATATAAAGTGCCTTGCAAGGACTGAATTACTGTTATGGTTATTATTGTAATTAGATTATTGGAGTGTCTGCCTTGGTTTTGTTGGCATGCTTACCAACCTACTTGACCAACTGCTAGGATTTTGTCCATGATATCCCAATGGAAAGCATAGACAATCACTGCAAGCAAGGAAAATAATCTAGCATCGCTGTTCTATCATCTAGGTTATAGCTACCTCTAGCTATTTCATCAAACTGGACGAATCAAATTTATCGATACAAATCATCAGCGTCGACTGTCACAAATTTTAGCAGTGTCAGAAATGATCATGATACGATTAATTGGGAATATGGCAAGATAGCCCAGTCTACAGTATCTGTTGGCCCACATGCATGACGACCGATCATATCGAGGCTTATCTTTACAAACTTTGTTTTTATTCAAATGTGTGACCTATTCACTGCAGTTGTTTAAACCACAGACAGTTCATTTTAGTAAAACATTCCTTTTCCAAACTGGGCCTACTATTTGCCAAACCAGGTGCAGAGAAAGAAAATGAAAATTCAAGCAGGGTGCACCGCCAAGTTGGAAAATACCCTGGTGAGAAACCTGACCATGAAAGCTGGCAGAGGCGGGATGCAGGATGGACGAAGATGCTGGGGTGAATGTTCACTCAAATTAAATACTGTAACGATTTTCAATTCAGTACTTTATCTACGGCCATTTAGCGAATAGTAATCCCTCACAAGGGAATCTAAGACTATCAAAACATGACGAAGGAAATTGAGAGATATTACAAACTGGCACTGCAAAAGTGAGCATTGCCACAGTACAGTACAGTTTTTCTCTGACGAGAACCAGACTTTGACCAACCGAAAGGATGGCATGAATAAACTATTGTTTGAACTACAGTATAGTAAACACCTGCTTGTTTACTTTACTTTAGAATTTGAGGATCAGAAAGTATGAACACTCATCGAGGCAATCCTATTCCATGTTGATCGTGGATGAATTTCGCCGACTCTTTTCGATCAGTGTTCAGAGGGTAACGAGGCAGGGTTGACCGAACGATCCCATACAAACCCCAAACCTCCCTCTGGGTGAGCCCAAACATCCCCAGAAAACATACCCCCCAGTCTTTAACCACTTCCCGTTAAAGCTGGGAGGGGTGGAGGACCTGCCCGGATCAGCAGCCCATTAGCTGTACCTACCGACCGGAAGTGGATGAGACCTGAATTGGACAACAGGAACACAAACTGATATCATCAAGTAACCCTGTCAGCACCATTGTAAAGAGCTTTACTGAACAAGTAAATCTGAGCCCTATTTAGAAAAATTTCCAAGTGGTTCCACTGGGATTGACACTCTAACTACCAAGCTAACCCTCCACCCTTTTGACTGCTCTGTGGTTGGTTTACTCACTGTACGTAACGAGATGGCCGAAAACTGCACTTCTCAGGTGTTCTGAGTTGCATGTACCCAACCTTGAAATAGTTATCTCATGCCGACAATTTCTCAATTAAACAAAAATCCACGTATGAAAAATGGTAATACATAGCTGATGGGTTAGGATGATACGAAAATCATAATGAATTATTCATCCTGTTTCATTTACTCTTGGAACAGTTGGCAAATGGTAGGCGGAGGGGAGATGCTGAACATACCTTTAGACCCCACTTTTTTATTGGTTTACAATGACCCATTTTAAGCTTGACAATAAAAATTAAAATTGGGGTAGGCAGTCAAACATCATCTAATGCTTCATGTTACAAAGAAAAAAAAACTGTTTATTGGGATCAATGGCTGGGATGTACATGACACAAAGCTACCTACCCAACCAATCAACAAACCAATCACCCATCCACATACCTTTCCACATACCCATCCACATACCCATCCACATACCCATCCACACACCCAACCACCCACCCACCCTCCCACTATGAACAGTTGGCGGCATCAGACAACTGACTACTTCAGCTGCTGATCTGATAATGTTAAAGTCGAGCCTACAAAAAGACAAAAAAAATCTAAATCATTCCGCAAAAAAAAAGGGAAGAAAGAAAATGGTTACATGAATGATAAGCATAAGCAAACTGAGTAACTGAGAAGAAAAACTTAAAGAGGATATTTGGGATATACAAGATTCGTGCAAAAACAGTCCTCTCACGTAACAACCAAGTATCAACACAAGTTACTGTATTTCAGTTGGTCAGCTTTTTGGGTGCATGTCAAACACCTGCCTTTTTTTTTCTTTCCTCCTTTCAACTATCAGCAGGTTTGGAAGTTTTAAACAATTTTCTTTTACATGTTTTGCAGTCCTACCCACACAGAGAAAAGTCTTTAAGCAGTTTTGGCAGCTGCTATCGTCTCTGATACCAACATTATCATGAGTGTGTTTGTTTGTTTGTTTTTGATATTCATTACTATTATTATTTTCACTTCAAATTTCAGGGTTTTTTTTCTATGTCTCTCAGCTCTCCTTCATCACAAATTGAGATCAAAAGAACAACGTCTGACTTGCATGCCGCCGCCGATTTTCCTGTTTTCTCCTTTCCCCTTCTCCGACGTTCTCATTGCCGAGTTTGCCACTAGTAATTAGCAAGACAGCAAGTATTAAACGACGATCAAGTCGACGGTCGATTGCCGAGCCGCTCTCCTGACTTGACAGGGTGGCATATATTTCCCAATCATGTACTACAAAGCTAATTGACAAAGGTAAACAGTGTAATTGCCAGTTTATGTATGTAATATCCCATGCTTATCTTCCAGTTGTCGTCATAGTTGGCTTGGAGAATTAATCAAGGCGGTGATGGTACTGACATGGAATGTCACAGGTTCGGGAAGCGACTTCCATGCCTGCACGTGATAACGCGACTTAATTGTTGCTGGCAAAAGAAACTCCCATCTCCCTAACAGAATATATCTCAAACATTAATTAGTTTTCCAAAGTTTTGCGTTTATCGGATCTGAAAGCGAGATCATGGATTGAAACAAAATGATCCATTGATGGACGGTGAGCATGTTGGAGGGGATTTGAAAGCAATTGGTGTCGATGAAACACTCCAGATTTCAATTACCGATCAGCCGTAGTAATTGGCTCAGCCTATGCACGAGCGACTTGGTCGCGTGCCCGGTGCTGTGGCAAATAGCCCACTACACAATGCGATTTCATTATTCTGCAAATTTTGATGGGATTTTATCCAAGATATACTTATTTCCCACATTTGGCAAATGATTTATGATTGCTAGTATATAATGTACTCTGATTAAATTTTCTCTGCAAAAGTTAGCTGGTATAGAGCCATGACAGCACACCATGACACTTTTTGGAAGTTCTGTAGTAAATTTTACTACAGTACGTGCAGCAGACTACAAAGGCGGCTAGGTTGCAGTCACAGCATGGACTTGCAGTAGTTCAAGTAACCATGGTTACAGTGAATTTAATACTACTATGAATGATGTCAGGTCAAATCCCAACTACATACAGATCTCTTGCACAAAGTTGCAGACTTTTCAAACTTTGAAAAAGGGTGGGGGCTTGATTTTGAAAACTCTGCATGCTCTATCAGTTGACTCGATAGCGGGAGGTGGGAAGCAGTGGAGATAACATGGGACCGTGCGGAAGACAAGAGGATACGGTTAAAGATGTTCCCTTATTAAAAGTTTCCTCGGAATATCATCATTCCAATATGAACTGTAACTAACAAATCTGATAAACTTGCACACTTCGAAGTTTATCTCCAATATTTGTGTCAGCCACCGGGTGGAATTAAAGGTGGTGGCATTTGAAGCAATGAAGCTTAGCAACCAGAAGGGTTCGATCCCTGGATGGGTCACAATGTTCAAAAGAGATGGCAGCTTGACTTTGAAAACTTTATATACTGCACCAGTGGCGTAGCCAGGATTATTTAAAAAGGGGAGGGGCCAAACATGCCGAAAGTCTATCTAAGCGGAGCGCCACCATTGGTTGGCGTGGAGCGTACAGAAAATTCTGAAATATTGCAACCCCCCAGATAGCCGGAAAAGGCATTTTCCAGGCTTGTAAGTAGAGTTTAACCAGTCGTTAATTTGAGCTATCATTTGAAATGAAATGTTTACTTCAATAAACAATGACCAAATGGCAGAAAGATCAGAAAGTTTCCAAATAAACTACGGAGACGTAACAAGTTTCTTGGTGTGGGGTTGGGACAAAGTCGACAAATCATCTCCATTCTTGACCACCTTCTTAGTTGCCTACGTAGCAGACTGTAGGGGATATTCCTTGTTCAGTCATATCCCGGTGGTTTGTGAGGTTTTAAAGGGGGACTGAACAAACCGAGTCCGCTCTGTGGAGAACCTTCCTAGTGGCTGGGGTATGAGATGAGGAGGGTTTGTATGTGGGTAAATTTGTAAAATTCAGGCCGATTAGTGGGGATGATGATCAACTGCTGATAAAGATTTATCCAGATTAAGATTCATCCCCAACGGACCGCCCACTTTCATGGTATGATGCATCAATACACTGTAGGCCTATGTGATATTTGGTTGATTAATGTTGGCAAGCGATCGATCAACTATCGATTTTGGGTGACTGTACAGTGCTATAGGCTATTATAGTGTTCACGCTTACGTCACTGGATGGCATTGGTTGGCATGGAGCATGCGCAAGAACACATGCGTGTATGTTTGGTGTTGCCCATGTCAACGCTTGCGCGTTGGCACGCAGAAAGTAAACGAATTGGAACCTACCTTTCATTGTGACGACAGTGTAAGCGTGCCCACTGAGCTGTATTGCATATAGTTCAGTGAGTGCGCCTTACCAACTCTTTTGACGCCCAGCTGTAATGCCATTTGTTTGTAAACACTGAATGAGTCTATTGAAATAGTGCTTGCATTTTGCGTGTGTGAACTATTGGACTTCAACAGAAATGTGGGAATGAACCCTGGAAAATGTTCACTAATTATACAGAATGACCCCTGAAGTGCATAGGGCCAACCTAGGCCAAGGCAATGAACGTACTTTTTATTGTCATAATTTATTTATTTTTTTTTCATTTTTTTACATTCATTTTTTTTGGCGGGCATGAACAAGGGGGGGCCATGGCCCCCTTGTGCCCACCTGTCTACGCCAGAGTGCTCTACATAGAAGCAGACTTGACGACCTAAAAATGCCAGACTTTGAAGAACACCCAGAAATCACATTCCAAAGCTGAAGATTTAAAAAGTAGTCATACTGTGCAGTACTATTTTAAGTGTTTTTCAAACTTAAGAGTTGACAGTTTCATAGAAAATATTTTGCTCAATTCATCACTCTTCTGACAATGATACATCTGCCCGCTCAGTAAAAAACTAAAGCCAGTGACGGAAAGCATAAAATCGTGGCCAAAACATCTTACATTGACCCAAAAGCATTTTTTCACCATTTTTTTTTTCATTTTTTTCAACCTCTACTTGGAGAGTTCCCAGTAGTGAGGACTGAGATTTCCAAGGTGAAGGTGCAGCTCATTCTCACCACGACAGGATGACATCCTGTTTCCAAAGTGGTCGAGATGGCCAGGAAATCTTGACAAGTGTAGCCTTTAATACAAGGCTGTCCTGTGTGGTGACATTTATCCTTTTCACGAGTCAGATTCTTTGGTAAAGCATGAAAGCATGGTGGTGATATTGAATTGTGTTGGCAAGTTGATTTCTTTGTCAACAGACGTGGTGCTGGTAAGGCACTGTATACTGTAGTCCGACGAGCAGACTTCTTCGAACAGAACATCACCATGAGGATCTGGATGTCTCGACGCAACGCTGTCGAGAGCATGGTGCTTCGATGCTCCCCGCCGAGAGACAGAGAGAAATCTCCTCCACTGAAGATGGTATAGGTTAGACTTCCTCTCACTGACAGTCCCTACAGCATCCACTTTAATGCAAGCGGTGGATGTTGACAGATCATTATCCCCTCAGACAAGTACCTCTTGGTCATTTACCACCTGGTGAAATGACACCCACCTGAGGGGCTTTCTTCCAGGGGATATCTGTCCGGGAGGGGTTCATTTGTCCCGGTTTCGTATTTGTCCGGCATGAGGGGTGCAGTGGTTCCATTTCCCATCTATTTGACAAGTGACTGTACATTTACTGATGAAAATTTAAGCCAGCACATGACGAAGCCATTACAAAGAGCCAACCTTTCTATTAAAGCAAGCACTGCAAATTCTGTGGTGTGTTTCCTGAGGGAGAACGTGTGCTATCTCTACAACCTGACCATGGGCATAATTGAGGCTTCAACATATAGGGAACTGATACACATCTAGGCACAGGTTGCAACGACCACCGGGGACTAAATCTGGGTTTAAGGTAGTAAGAAACAAACATGCTGCACTTTGTCCCTTTGTCTCTAGGCAGAAGAGGGCGGCTCAGGTGGACCTCGCAAATAATTTCAAACGTGCAGCAGGGATTTTGTGCTAATGATGTAACAAACTGAGTAGAGACCCAGCATTGTTTTATGGCATTAAAAAAGTTTGAAAGAGGTACTTTTCACTGACTTATGCCTTTTTAAGCATTGAAAGCAGATGTCTAAACGCTGCTAGCTATGTAAACCTCAATGAACCAATTTCATTTTAACATTTTCCAAACTTTTTAAGTGAAGAATTGCCAACAATTTGTACCTGGTTTGCTCCCACCATCAGAAACACTTTGGGGGTATACATTGTACATGCAAATTACCAGATTCTCCACGAGATTCACTGTGTTTGTTAGAGCCAAGCAATTGTTTTCTACCATGTTTGGCAGAAATTGTAAAGGATGAATGCCCTTTATGTGGCTGAAAAGAAGCAATTTGAAACTTTTTAGAAGATTGTGAGGCTACATATTCTCTAAGATTGCAATGCACCATCGATACTACATTTTCAACCAAGACTTCAAAACTACGATGAATTTACACGTCCTCAAAAGGAGTTGCAGCATGGCAGATTTAGGGTGCCAGATTTCACTTGGGTAACAAAAAGTATAAAAACTCCCACAAACATTGCTAGAGTACCAGCATTTCCAACCCAAAGTAAAAATTTGTGAAAAAGTACAAAATACCAGCCCTGTAATGCCCTACATCTTTTTTTTCACATTCTCGTGAAACAGCATGCTCTTTTGAAGAGCTCTACCAATTTCTACATCATTCAACTAGCTGTCAGGACATGTGGACTAAGTCAACAAAGAGTGCAAGAGACCTGACCAAATCATGAAGATGTTGCCACCTGAGGTCAGCTCAAACTCTTGTCATGTTAAGACGTCCTTCGGCATTCGTTCGACAGTCTGATGGAAAACGGCTATGGTACAGAGCCCTTTTCAAGACTGTAACACTGTGGCACTGCTTGCAGATTTGGGAGTAATTGGTAAGAAGGGAGCGTGGTAGGGAAACTGGTGGGGAGATTCCACTGAGGGTGTTCAAGATAACACGATGCGTGCAGGTTAAGAGCAAAAGCAGTAAGACATCTTTCACTAAAGCTTTACCATTGGGTGAATGTAACCACTGGTACTGAATGTTCTTGCCAGGAGAGAAAGATGGAAGTGACATTGCTGCTTTGGTTGTGGAAAATGAGAAATGAGCGTGAGGCAGGGTGTGCCGAGAGGAGGGTGGGGGAGGTGATAGGAGGAAGAAAAGAGAGGCAGGGCTGGATGGGGAAATGACAAAATAGGGGAGACAGGGTGGGGAAGATGATGCAAAGCGTAAAGCAAGGTAGGGTGTAGAAAGGGATGAGTGGGAGACAGTGGGGGGGGACAAGAATCTTATGAGATGTACAATTGTCACCAACTCCACTAACTTTCCATGAAGTACAACTTGTCAACTATGTAGTGAACAAATTTAAAGGGGCTCATTGAGTTGATATCAATACAAATTGTGGGGATTTTGAAGGGTATAAACAAGTGGGAAAACTGACAATTAGCATAATTCTAGGTCAAGTTTTACATCCAATAGTTATGAAAACTGTCAAAATTTTCGAATATTTGACAGTAACTTGCACTGGTTGTGTGCATGTGAATAAAGTACTAATCTGAAAAGTGTCTTGTCACAAATTTTCAAAGACCAAATGAAAACGTTAATTACTCACTCATTAATTTTCTATTGTATGTGAAACATTGGGATCTTCTTAGTTTGACCTTTTGACATTAGTATGTGAAGGAAACTTGACAGGTTTAGAAAAATTAGGTGGATTTCACAAAACAAGTCAATGAGCCTTTTTTAAAATTTGACGTTCCCTTCAGAGAAAGTTGCTGATTGGGCAGGCAGTCAAACTATGGACTGCTGCCAAGGACGACGATTAAATAGGTACTTGTTTTGATTAGAATAAGATGCAATGCTAATTATTAAGTTGGTAATTTATCATACAACAAGCTCCTCCTCTCCTCACTTTCTCCACCTCCCAGACACATCCCCACACCATCCATGTGACCTTTTAGCAACGTTATCATCAACCTTTTCGCCGTCTCAGGGAGGCAGATCCCCAGAAAATTTAACCTCTCTGCTTCAGAATTTCACAGAGAGGCAATGTCACGGTTTCCCAATGGCATGGCAGGATCAAACCAGCAAATCGCGCCGTGTAATCTCTGTCCATATTGTTCGGAGAGATAAGGCCAGGCGCCAATTATCTCATTAAATGAAGGACTTTTACACAACGCTGCAGGTCCCCGGTGGCAAACAGTTCTTAATTCGGGTCTGGCAAATCTTCCTTAATTGCATGGGCTTAATACGCACTTTGTTTTGTGCTGGTACCACAGAGACAGAACGTATCACTGCGTGCACTATGGTTCACAAGGGAAGTGGCATCGGCAAATATTTTGTTCACTGCAAAGTGAATGCCTCCACTTAAGTGTAGATCTGTATTTGAATACAGCCTAAACTTACATTCTAACAAATCAAACATCATAGCACACTGGCTTCCCTGAAAATTTTAAACTCTACAAATTATAAACAAATTTACAATATATGCAATATTTACACTAAAAGTCTATGTTTCACACTTCAGATCCAGCCATTCTCTCGCAGAGCACAGGAACCTTAGACATTTTTAATCTTGTAATAAGTAAACAAACAAACAAACAAATAAATAAATAAACACAAACACAAATTTGGTACTACAGCATATTCCTTACAGTTGCATTTTGATGGTTCACCACCACTCTTAACCAGAACCAAATAATTCGTCTAAACAGAAAGACGTTAAAAGTTACCCGCACATTGGGGATGGCACATGCGCCAAATTTTAGGCGCTACCTGATCCACAAGAAGCTGCAAATGTTTCCACCCCATGACTCTAATGTCAGACAGTATATTGAAGCATTTACTGATAGTGCAATCAGATCTTCTATTAACATGAAAGCATTAATTTCTAAAGTTTCTATGGTAACTGTGACATGATCTTGTGATTGATCTTGTGATGGAAGTTGTAGATTTCAGCTTGCCATAGGCTCCCTAAGTATAGGGAAGTCTCATCTCTTGGAAATATCTCCCCATTTGCAAACATCAAGGCTAACATTTTTGCACTACTCTCATCAAACCAAAATGATTTTTGCAAACGACCACATTGTCACCATGGATCCTTTATGGACAAAAAAGTCTAATGTAAGGCTCAAAGACACCTAGAAAGTGATCCTTTTGACTTGCTGGCAAGTTTTGGCAAATTTCTGTTCAGTAAAAGTAAAAAAGGGGTGGGTTTGTCATTGCCATGGTAAAGTTGCTAGTAAAGTACAGCGGGATCACGGATAAAATATTTGCTAATAACTAAAACCTTTTTTGTCCTTGAATTAATGTCAATTGTTGTTCAACCTTTAAAAAATTTGAACCTGTTTCTGTGATGTTTGCGCTTGTTTCTGGATAAAAAATATCGCTTCGATGCTGGCATCAATGCAACGCTGAAACAATATTTTTTTTTATAAACGAGACAAACGAGCATAACTCTAAGCATGAATTAAGCTGACTTGAAACATGTCGAAAAAAAGTGAGAGTCTCAGGTCTCGATTTCCAAAGAGGTCAAAATCCCAACTTCAAAAAGTGGTAAAAAGCAAGAAAAAAGTGTGATGAAGGAGGGGTTACAATCATGACAGGTGTTATGGAGGATCCGCAAATCTGATTAGCAATGTGAAATGAATATTCAAAATGTGTGACTGGATTGCCAATTTTAATAGCGACAGGGAAACAAACAGTGGTATAACCAGAGAGGGGGTGGGAGACAGGGCATCCCTAGCAAATGTCTTGCCCCTCATTTGCACCCCCAAATGAAAGTCAAAGAAACAAAATTAAAAAGTCAGCGGAGACTCACAAGGCCAAAGAGACTCTGGAAAGTGCCATTTCCTGCAATTTGAGAGGCAGTTTTATCCAAAATTTTTGTATGTACACTATGTGTCAACCAATGGTGGTGCTAAGCTTAAATGGTGTCATCACTACTTCACCCCACTTCAACGCTTTGTCCCTGTGTCCCCCAGATGAACAAGTCCTGTTATGCCACTAGAAACACAGTAGTGATCATTGCATTGTGTTTTGACATATTGCATTGTACTGTATTGCAATGAATGGTATTTGAGCACATTGCACTGCACAGAAAGTGCACTCATGTAGTGAACTGCATCATAAATGTATAGAATTGCATTGTGTCATAGTGCATTGTGCTGTAAATATATAAATATATTGTGATGTATTGCATTCTGGTTACTGTATTAAGTATATGGCATTGTGCTGTATCATGTAAACGTAGAACATTGGGTTTTTGCAAAATGCAGCATGCTGCATTGGTGTGTGTCACATTCTGCACATTGCATTAAATGGTATTGTACTGTATCATACAAATGCAGAGAGCGTTGAATCATAATGCATTGGAGCAGTTCTGCGTTGCATTTGTGCATTCTATTATCGAACAGAGTTAAAATTATGCAGTGACTTAGGACTTACATTCTTGTCATCAGGTGGCTAAATTACCAGTTTGCATTTGTCCCCTTTTTCAATGTCAGCTATAACAAATTTAGAAGGTTAATATGCTACAAATCTACATCTTCCAAACTTAAGAATTTTGTGATATTCTCATCAGGGGAAAAGATATGGTTTAAATGCCCGTTATCTATTCTCCCAGATGCTACATTTACCAAGGCAGGAAGGGGGGGGGGTGAAAGAATGGGGGTGAGTGGGAGGGGAATAAAAACAAGGGACATTTAAAATTATGAAAGCTTCAAAACCCAGACGTTGAAAGGATGATGAAAATGGTGCTATTTACAGTTATCGTGAACTATATTCACTGATTCTCCCCTGAATACTTGCAAATTGTTTCTTTTCTTAATATTCTTTCTCTCCACTTCTCAGCCACTCCCCATGCTTCTTAAGTTTTTTTTTTTTTTTTCAGCTCACAAACTGCAGACCACAGCAACAAGATACAGTGATCTCAATGTTTGGTGATTCCTCATAAATTTGCATTTACTGCAGGCCTATATGTTCTCAACATGAATTTCTGACTGCTAATTTGTATGTCATGAAGGGAGCTCTCTTTTCCAGATCGAGGAGCCTAAACTCAATTTGTGGCTCGGTCTTCCCATGCCGTCTTCAGATGCTTTCAGGGAAATGTCTGTCACAAGCGGGAATAGATTGTAGAGATCTCTCTTTTAAGCAACAGTTTGCAATGTTGACATCGGCCATTTTCCAGTCCGATGCACTCTGCAACAGCAGATTTTTTACCTGCAGGCAGCTCACCGTAAAACACGTTTGAAGATCAGCTCTCTTTTCGGGAGTCTAAATGATTTTTTATTTTTTAAAACAGTCCAACGAGAAAGAAAAGAAAAAAGAAAACAAAAGATGCAAACAAGGTAACAGACAGAAAGAAAGCGAGACAGTAAAAGATTTGATAACCATCTCCAAAAAGAGTTTAAGTCAGCCAAGCATGCTGTCGACTTGTTTTTTAATCTCTGAAATCTTTCTTCTGTTTAGTCCAAATCTCCTCCATCTAAAGCAAATCCGACGACCTACATCGTCGAGTTAAATAAAGGGTTTCCGATGCCAAAGATTCTGTGCCGTGGGTTGCTATCCGGGGACTCAGGAAAGAGAGAGAGAAAGGAATCCCCTTGACTGTTCGATCCTTCCGCCACAGAGAGGAAAAGGAAAATGGGGCTTATCATCTCTTTGTGAATTATCATGCAGAAGAAACAATCAGAAACAAAATGGACAAAATCAGATAAGTATGCACTCCCAAAATCCAGCCGGAGGGGATTTTATGATATTTCACAGAACGAAAATTGTTTAAGTGTTTCATCTTTAAATGAAACTTTTCTTTGGCTTCCTCTTTGCAATGAGAAGTATGTATTTCCGCTAACTTTTTCCAGGTTTCTTCCTTGCTTTTCAAATACTATTGGCTAATAGCAGTAAATTCTTCTAGATATGAGTTTGCTTCTATGTAGTCATCAGTTTCAATGAAGTATCAATGATCGGTCAAGTATCAAGAACCAGAAATATATCAATGATCAATGATCCCTCAAGTACAAATGATCAGACATATACCAATGATCATCCAAGTACAGTATCAATGATCAGCCAAGTAACATTAATAAATAATCAGTGAAGTATTAATGATCAGACATGTATCAATGATCAGCCAAGTACAGTATCAATCATCAATGATCAGCCAAGTATTAATGATCACCCAGGTATCAATAATGAGTGTTTTGTCAAGTATCAATGATCAGCCACACATCAATAATTAATAAAATATCGAAGATTAGACACGTATCAATGATCATCCAAGTAAAGTATAATGATCAATGAACAGCCATGTATCAATGATCAGTTAAGTGTCAATAATTTGTCAAGTACCAATGATCAGACACGTATCAACCAGCAGGCACACATCAGTGATCATCCGAGTGCAGTATCAATGATCAATAATTTGTCACGTATCAATAATTAATCAAGTATCGATGACTAGACACGTATCAATGAGCATGCACATATATCATCGATCATCTAAGTACAGAATCAATGATCAGTCATGAATCAATGATCAATGTCCAGCCAGGTATCAATAATCAGTCGGGTATCAATGATCAGACACGTATTAAAGATCATCTCTAGTTACAGAATCAATATTCAATGATCTGTCATGTATGAATGATCAGCCAAGTATCAATGATCAGACATATATCAATGATCATGTAAGTACAGTATCAATGATCAGTCATTTATCAATGATCAATGTCCAGCCAGGTAGGTATCAATAATCAGTCAGGTATTAATGATCAGACACATATCAATGATGATCATCTAAGTACAGAATCAATATTCAATGATCAGTCATCTATGAATGATCAGTCAAGTATCACTGATCAGTTAATTTTTTCTTCTCCAAATACTACTCGCTAACAACACCTAATTGTGAGAACATTTCCAACTACTCTGAATCAATCGAAACTGCTCTATTCCACAGACTGAAGAAACAGCTCTTCCCTACATTCAGAAGTACAGCTCTCATCCACCAATACACAAGTCAGTGCCATTTTCAACTGGTTAAAAATTGATAAACCCTGTCTGTGGCACCCGGGGCTGTAACTGCTCACAAACTGCAAGATAACTGTACGCAGGGATTTTTACTGCCAAGGCCTGACAACTTTTAACAATACAATGCTTGTGAGGATGTGGCCTTTGCAATAAAACTTAATCGACAGTAATGTTCTTGGTGGCAGAGCTGTTTTGAGAAAAGCTCGTTAAACGTGATCCAGACAGCATTGGATTTTGCTGTTATGAAATGCTGTTATGAGAGGCTGATAGTCCATGGTGGCCCAAATTTGTTTAAGACCCCCAGGGTTATTTTCCTGTGACTAATGGCAAATCCAATGATGAAAAATTTTCACAAAGTTGTTATCAATCCTTCACGATAATTGTTAGGAAAGCTACATATAAGGCACACAAAGGAAAGCTTTTGGAGACAATTAATGGGCAATTAAGCTATATCTAACACCTTTGCATAGTTTCTTAAATTTGTTTGTTTTTACACAGCGAGTGACAGGAAACATTATTTTTTTTTTTAAATGTAATCAAATGGGATTCTAAAATGGACAATACTTGTGACCTAAAAACCGTTAGATGCGCAAATGACGCTTGACGCATTTTCTGAATATTCTATTTGAAGTCACAGAGAGCCACAAGGAAGTCTATACATTAAAAAATTGAAGGATCTAGGAGTAACGTTTCTTCTGAACGAGCCAACAAGTTATTCAACCTGAGAAGATTACAATGGCAAAGACGGACTAACACAGAAAAACTATTGAAGGAAAAATGTCCTGTCTATATGAGTAAAAATAGTGAAGGGAATGTCTCACTGACAAGTGAATAGGTTCTCAAATGAAATACCAAAACTTTTTTTCACTCTATGCATTTCAGATCCCATGGCAATATCTCGTTCCTAACTCACGATATTGCTGTTTGAAGAAAGACCTCGGTGGTCAAGAAAGATTTCCGGTTGCTCTGAGGTTACGACCAAAGCGACGTAACGGCGGCAAATTGTTGCGACAAATCTGTTTTTTTTTTTAATTGAAGCTCTTTTTTACCCTTGAAATTTAAACACCAGTGAAAAAGTGGTTTGGTGTATTGTAGATTTATCCTGAAATGTTGTGAAAATTAGGTCACATTGCTCAAAACTATCAGAACATGTTTTTTTCTTGCCATTGGCACAAATTCGTCTTGGTCAGTGGTGGGGATGTACATCTGTCCAATGATAATACCTACAGTATTAAAGTGCAGTACAACCATGTGGTTCCCTCATATGGCACGATGAATTTTTTGGGCAAATATGCCTCCAGATTCCTGGAAATTACATTTCCCTGACCCAACAATGGTACCAAAAATCCTTCATTTTTAAGTCCAATGGCTCCGATATTTAGTTTGCAAGATTTTTTTGATATCTGCAAAAGTTATATCAGAGGACAAATGATTCAAGAAGAACTTTGTATATGGCAAGTTTGGAACCTTCAGCAAAGAAACATTGTCAATAAATAATTCTAGTATTTTGTAGCATATCATTTCCACGATGCTCGAACAAACTGGGCCATGCTTCAGTAGGTACAGGGGACTTTGGAATGTGGCGACTGCTCAAGACAAATTTTAAGGCCCATGGTATACAAATGTTTCCACCACTGAACAAAAAGCTGGTAATGATGCATCTCCCTGTGCCCACCGAGATATGCGCCAACAGATTCAAGTCTGTTCTGTTTTCAGTGGATTACAGTAGGGCAGCAAATTGGTCACAGATGTGAAGTCAATATCTACACCAACAAACTTTTGTGGGACAGTTGTTTAAGACTTATTTGAAACTTTAAGTCAAAAATCTTTGTCGGAACTCAATGCATCCATCCTCGATTACAATAGGCACAAATGATCCACCGGGGGATCCTTCGCAGATCTATGGTGGCTCGAAGCGACTACGATTCCATCTGCAGCATGTTACGATGCAAATGATGCTTGAAACTGCAGGCCTGCAAATGATGTGCTCGAAAATTTAACTGGGTTTTGACAGAGAATTAGCTGACTTCTACACAGTATCATGACTGGCAAACTTAAACAGTGTCAGTTATCTATCACCTGAAAACTACTGTCGTAAATTTCTTTTAATGACTCTTTTGTTGGGCATGTGTTTCAGAAATGGACAATGAGATGAGACAAAAGGGTCTGTAAATACTCTTCCAACTTTTTGTTGAAATTTATTTCAGCTTTAATTGATAAAATTGCAGTCTCTCACACAAAAGCAAGGATGTCTCTACTACGTGTGTTGCCATAGCATGCCTTTTCATCGGATGGAAATTTTGACACACCATAACTGAATGCTCCTTATACACCTTCTAGAATCTCCACCATGGCACAAGTTGATGATAGATTTCTTCACGCACCCCAAGACTTCACATATATTGAAATGGATCAGGTCAAATTATTTCAGAGGAAAACTATGATTTAGCATCATGCTATTCATCCCTAGGCAATATTGAGAAGGAAGTCACAGACCCAAATACAGTGTTCCTGCACTTTGAAGGGGAATCAATTTCATGACGTTGTCATGTCTCTCCCGGACCAAATAAAGAATTTCCATCCATGACCTTCCTTTGCAATGTTTTACATCAAGTTTTCAACCATGAGAGAATAAACGTTTTGATATTACAAGTGGGAATACATTTTTACATTACCAGCGAGAAAGAAACGTCACTTTGTGAAAATTTCTGTGACCTTTCCAGGAGTTCAAACAACTTCCTTGAATTTCAAAACATTTCCACCTCTTAAGAATTTCAAAATTCTCATGACTTTGCCAGGTTTTCCACGACTGTGGGAATCCTGTACACGAAATTATCTTTCTCCATTATAACATGTCACAGAGATGGCAACAGTGCCCACAAAACAGCAGAGCAGTATTCCCTCTAAGGAATGGAACCTGTGAGGGAAATTCCTCTCTACAAAAATTTTTGAGAGGGATTTTCCACATCAAGAATGGAGTTGTCACTTGGTAAATACATCCTATTGTAATTTCTCATGTATATTTACAATTGTAATTACAACCTAAGCTGTAGAAAAGTGTGCGGGACTTTCCAGCATAAGACTTCTTTTTGTGCGGGATTCACAAGACAAATAAGGTATTCACACAATCTCACACCTTAGCGAGAACACGGCAGCCGAGAATCCTTTCATTCTTGTCCCAAGGAAATGTGAAGAAAAACCAGGTATCTCCAACCATGGCAAATGGGAAGACTTGAGCAAGTCTACCAATGATACATTTAACATTCAGTTTACACCTTTGACAAATATATCCTGGACGACCACCAGCCCGCTACATATTCAAGTCCACTTGATGAATTAACCAGTATATGCACCTTCTGCAAGTGTTGGACGGAAACAAACGCATCACTCACATTTCACGGTTTTGTCGTCAATGATTCACAAGCTGCTGAAGATGCAAGCCAAATAAAAATGAAAATTTTTGAGAAATGAGAAAATGGAAAAGATGAAGGATCTCATTACTGCAATATAATCCACATCACTTTTTTTTTGTCATGCATTTTTTTTTTTGTCATGCAAAAAAAGCACTACATATGAACAGTGGTATGCACTTGACACGTTTAGTGCCATCTGTTGGCCTGGGTCTGTGGCACGTTGCAGACTGACAAAGATTCTTGAAAAAGCACACGGCCAGGACTCTCCTGACGGAGCAGGCTGACTTTATCACTATTTAATGAAGTCACAATTGACAGTCTTCTAGTAAAAATGAAGTCACCCTTTGTTTCAGCAAAAAGCTTTTTTATTTGATAAATTGAGTGCACTTTTTGTATTTTCATCATCACTTGATTCTTAAACATGATTATCTTGTCTTTAAGGATGAACCAGACCAAACTTTGTATTTGATAAAGGCAGACTTTCCAATTCTATGCAGATGTTGCCTCCTCAACTAGGGAGCAATGGGTATGATATCATTTCAATGTGACAAAGATACAGTTTGCCAGCTCCTAAAGTTTGTATGAAAAGTATCCATTCACATTCATTCACATTCACATCCATTCATATTCATTACCTGATATGTCCATGAGCCAAAATGGCATTGAAATGGTTTGCTTCGGCTCACTTTGAAACAATATTTAAATGTTTCCCTACACTTACATGAAGGGGCATCAGATCAGAATTAAAAAGGAGAATGTCTAGTTGCTGCATACATCTCACATAACTCTTTGCACTTTCTTAGTCCAAATTGAGTATAAGCATACCTCCTTTAAAGATTTGTGGTTAAAAAATGATCCACCAATCACAAATTCTGTATTGAAAGTGCCTTGGGCAAAGGAGATGGAAAAACCATTATTTTTTTAATTTTTCTTAATTTTTCTGTTGACATCCCGTAGATTTTATTCATGAGTGTTTTATGCCCCTCCCAGCTTGTACATGCAGGGGTGGTATCAGGTCCTGCAGAATGCGGGAAGGGGAGAATTAAATGAGTTGCAGATATTGGTGAAGATGTAATCGGGGGGGGGGTTGGGTGGGCATGCGGTGGAACATCGTAATTTGGCGTTTCTCCATAGGGGATACATGACTTTCGTCGGGTCTACGTACATGTAAAATCACGCTCTTCGCGTACTACGCGATAAAAACATGCACACATACATTACACAGTGCATAGGGCATGTCCAAACTTTTTTGTGTTTTTGTTGGGAAAATTGATTTTTTTTTTTGACTACAAGATACATAGTGGTAAAAGAGATGGCCAAAAACAACAACAACAACAAAAAGAAAAAGGCAGAAAGAAGAAAAAGAGGATGAAGCCAGAGAATTTAGAATAATCACAGCTGATTGAACTTGCATGTGACATGATGGGGTAATGTCAAGATGTTCGGGCAGACGGGAAAATTTTTCCATTTAATTGTATGTGTATAGATCTGTGGTGCAACGACTTGTGAGAGTCAGTCATGCAGCAACTGCCCGCTTTGTCTTTTCTCTTTGTATGCTTGTTGTTCAAATAAACATCAGGACTTTGGAATGATGCACTTCAGCTATTCATAATGGTCAAAACAGTGGGAGAGGGGGGGGGCTAAGAAGCTGTGATAAAGACATTACATTCTTATCCAAATGAGCAGCAATCTGCTTCCGCTAAGACTATCAATGAAGACTGCAAATAGGACACTGATATAACATCTGAAAGTCTGCCCAATAATTTGAATGACCAGATATCTCCACATTTTTTTTGAGACAGAGGTCAACTTGGTGAGGTGTATCATACAGACCTGGAAACAGCCACTGACCGTGGAACAAAGAAACAGCCACTGACCACGAAACTACAACATGAACAATGTAGCTGGACAGATCCCACCAAAGCAAATACGTAAAATGGGCTAGCATAATTAGAATACAGGTAATCTAGATATTAACTTCGATAGGACTGATGCTTGCCAGTGGAATCCCTCAGACAGCTTCACTTTGATACATGAGAGTTTATTTAACAGACAAAAAGGAAAACTGATGGTGGCCTCTGCTGCCACCGCAGTGTGCAGATAACAGCCCACTGTTGCCACCGCCGCACCGGACGGTGGTCGATTTGTGATGATGCATAGTGTAGCTTTCTGGTCGCTGACCGTGGAAATGGCAACGAACGTGGAGATTCATCGATCAGTGGATGATATGGTGGCAGAGTGAGCTGATAATTATTCTCAAACAGGGAAAAAAACTGGATTTATAAACTGCTGGTAGAATTCCAGACCAACTTGCATGGGACTGAGACAGATTTACTGTAAACTGGGATTCCATGATGTTGCTACAGTAAGTCCCCCTCATGGTGCGTAGCCATGTCCAGCATGGCGTCTGTCTACATCTAGACGTAATCTAGGACTAGACGTCGAGCCGATCCGCAGGATATGGAGGAACGAGTACAAAGAGAAACTGAGCAAAGTGCATTTTGTCGTGGGAGATTTCACCATGCAAATTACTGTTGTGTATAGTTCATATGCAAAAAATTGAATTCAATGAAACGGCAGTTCCTACATGTCACAAACATCAAAAACAAAAAATTTAATACATGATGTAACGAATGTACCTTGATGGGGTTTTTGAAATACTTGGCATGCCATGTAAATCTCATAATTGATTTCACTTTACACTAAATAAATATAACATTCTTAACTTTCTGTGTTGCTTCAAAAAAAAAAAAATTCTGAAACTGCTCCCTCAACAGCAACAAAAGGCAGATGGATGGCAGGACCTAGACGATTTAGAACCATGGGACACTTATCTAGAAAAACATCATTCCACTGATGCTAATGAATGGAACACAAATTTCAGTGTTTACAAACTCGACTACTGATCCACTCACGCTTCAAACTACCTCGCAATTCCTTGCCGAAACTACCGTCATCTTCGCCCATGCAGAACTAAGGCACCACCGATAGTTACGGTGCATACCTACATCAAGGACATGACCTCTGGCAACCTGAACATTTTGCAGGCTGCCAATTTCTAGCGAATGTAATTGAATGTTTCTACAGAACGGTCTCGTTTAAACAAGGTACTAAAAAATGAAGAGGGCAGTATTCATAATTACAAACATCACAATTAAAACATATCAATTTGAAAAACCTCTAACTTACTGTTGGCTGACGGCATGCTTTTGACCAAGCGACACCTTCCTTCCTTGACTTCCGAACTTCGACGGAGCTTCGCGAAGACCGAAGCTCTTAGCTACATGACCCAGGTGGAGTTTTTTGATGTGGAAAATATGTTTCAGGGAGGATGGGTAGGTAGCATACGATCTAATAAATGAGTGGTAGGCTGAAAATGGAAAATTAATGGAAAGAGATTGAAACGAATGCTGCCGAGAAATGTTTCAGAAAAACTGAGAGAGGATCACAGAGGGCGTGATCCTCACTCAATAAATGACCATTTCAGGAGGTCTATAACCATCCACTGCAAGATATCGATAAATAAATGGGGTGGGGGGGGGACTGTGAATGGACAGACTTAAAAACTTGTAACTACTGTAACTCTGGAATTCTGAACTTACCTTGTACTACTTGTCTAGATCAAAGACTTCCAAGCTTGAAAACTTCATATACTTAGTAAAGGCCCTTATGGCCAATGTGAAGAAGTGCATTGTGGGTGTCAGTGATAAAGACAGAATTTTCACTTCGGAGGATGCCTAACTGGAGCATCAGGTGTCAGAATCTTTTACAGGGAAATTGCTCACAGTGGGAACAAACGATACATTCCGAATAACGCTTGCTCGATACCTTGAAGAGCCGTTTTGCAGTTTCATTTATAAACTTTTCAACATCACAAAATCATAACAATACATTCCACTTGCAGGATTCATCCAAAGAATAACTTACATACACCATGCATTGATGTTAGCATCTTGAGAATACCACAGATTTCTAGTTTACGGTGGATTTGGTGGTACGCAAATGATACCTTCTATTAAAATTACTCGATTTGTCCCACAACAAAAAAGTTAAGGATCCAACTGATAGCTGAAAGTAATCGCTGATTCACAGCCCAGGAGGGAAGAAATGTAGGATGATAGTTTAATGAAGCAGTTCACCACTGGCGAAAATCTGAAACCTAAAGTCTGTGAGCTGTGCTTTAAAAGAATATTCCAGATCATACCAAGCTACGTGTCACAAAAGGAGAATATTCAGGGACGACCATACGAGCTCCTTTCCTGTAAAGGTAACACCCACTTGGTCCACAAAGATTTGGAAATAGAATGGCACATTTTACGATGAATATCGTTTGAGGCAGTCTCATGAATAATTCATAATCACGGCATGATGACATTAAAGTCACAAAGTAGTTTTGTTGTTGCCTTGTTTACATGTGACTTCCACATCTAAACTCCTTTCGACATATTAAAAAGTTTTGGCGGGGTTTCAGACGATCCGTATCTATACACGAAGACTCAGAGCAAATTGAAAGTTGTTGGCATGTATTTTCATATTATCATGGACTTAAGAATATTTTGAACATTGTCTGGCCTATATCTTTTAATGGCAGCTGACCTCAAGAACAAACTTGTTGAATTTAAAGCGATACTCTGAGCATTGAAAAGTTGTCCAAACTTACAAACTAACAACTAAGAGGCCTTAAAAGGAAAACAAGGAATTCAAAATGCACTAACAAGGCACAAAAAGAAAAAAAGCTGAAATCACCAACTCATCAATGAATCTCTAAAAACATTCACTTCCTACAAACCTTATGTGTAAGATGAGTTACAGAAGACGCATGGTTTGAAAGTATTGTTGAACAAACTAAGACGGAGAACGATTTACATAAAATTCTGTGGAAATACCTTGTTTCGAAAGTTTGGTACGATCTGCATCAGAATGGACATAGTTCTCAAGTTTCTGCTGCAGCCTAGTTGCTGCCTCTTCCATGTTCCTGGGAGGACGTCCGCTGAAATGTTCATCTGTGAGTAATTCTGGTGGTGCATGATGCGTGAGCGTTCCTAGGATCTCGTTGTAGTCCACCGGTTTGACGCTGCCATGCAAACAAATAAAAAGAAAATGCTATTTCCTTCGAATTAGCTGGAATGTTTGCACACTGAAACTCACTGATAAAATTGGGATGATTCTCTCACAAGGGTGTAAGAGATCTAGATGATTGGAGAAGAGGGCAAGGGTGGACAAAAAAAGGACACACCAAACTCTGGATTTCATTTGCAGTTGAATCGACGGCAACTATCACACTTTGCAAAACTGTTCGTCCTTTGCAATTACATTAGATGAAAATTTGGAGACCACTGCCAATTCCTAGCAGACATTTTGAAAAGATGTGTATGGACAGTTGATGGATAGAAAATAAAAGAAAAAGATACTCTTCAAAAGTCTACATGATTTTCCTGGAAAAGAAAGTAAATGTGGTTTTTTTTCAACATTGAAAGTAGGTCCTGCTTTTCTGTAGATGGCCATTTCGTCATTCAGTTTGTAGCTGGCTAGGTGAGACGGCTAAGGGGTAGTTTATCAGAGATCAGTTGCAATAAAATCAAACCAGGAACAGGGAAGGCCATCTGTTCCATCTGATATTCATATTGATGACTTTTCAGGCAATATTTAAATCAAGTCCTTGACAAAAGACAATGATGATGATGAATAGATAATGGCGATGATAATGATGATAATTATCATCCTGGTAATTATAGTGGTACTAATGATAGAAGTGATGATGATAATGATGATGATATTATTATCAAGGTGATGACAGTGGTACTAATGATTGGAATTGATGATAATGGTAATGACAATTATTATCATGGTGATTACAGTAGTAAGAATGATGGATGTAATGATGATAATGATGACACTGATGATGATATTATTATCATGGTGATGACAGTGGTACTAATGATGAAAGAGATGATGATAATGATGAAGATAATGATGATGGTGATAATTATCATGGTGATGATAGTGGTGCTAATGATGTAACTATGATGATAATGATGATGTCAATGATGTTGATAATTATTACCATGAAGATGATAGTGGTGCTAATGATGGGAGTGACTATGATGATACTGATAATTATTATCATTTTGATGTTAGTGGTACTAATGATGGCACCGATAGTAATACTGACATAGGTGATTGAAAAAAATCAAGGCACATCTGTAAAACAACTTTGTTCTTCTTATTGCTCAATTCTTATATCCACAAACGCTGGCAAGTTCACGAGATATAGCACACACTCACCCAATTTTATGATTCTGCAGGGTTGTCACATATTCCGCCTCTGAGGGACTGAGAAATATGACAGCCTGGCCACTCTGGCCCACCCTTGCGGTCCGACCTACTCGATGGACATACTCTGCGGGCGTCCCTGGAGTGTTATACTGAAAGAGAACAGCAAGTATATACTTCAATGTTATGTGCGTTGATGGGCTAAATCAAAATCGTATGATTACTACGTTTAAAATTTAAGGATCTGATTAAAGTAAGCATTGCATGTTTCCTTCAAAAAGCTTTAACTCATACTTAACTCATACTTAACTGCCCTCGTTTACTTTTTCTATGCCAATGATACTATCCATAGCTATAGTACCAGAAATGCTAGTACAATATCCACCATTATCCTTGTCATACAAAGTTTGGTGACTCGAGTTTACACAAACGAGCCGTTAAAGTCTGGAACTAATGATGGTGCAACAATGTTGTCTCCCCCTCAATATTCAATGCTTGCAGTCTCCCATTACATTTAAGAAAAGTACAATACAATGCGCTATAATTGAATATTAAGTCTAAACATCTTTGTCTTTTCAAGGGAAATAAGGCGTTTACAACACCAACCTGACATACAAAAGAAATAGCGTTAGTCATTGTTAAACCATTCAGTCTCATCAATAAACATCTGCCAAAGCTTCATCTCTTCAAAACATCATGTATGTAATGAGTAACAGAAGATGCATCATTTGAATTTTGAAAAGTTTGGGTGAACAAATTAGTGTCGAGCAACAAATAAGTGAGTTTTTATCAGTGACGAGCTTATTTCTTGAAAAGAAGGCTACTGTCCTTCCTTATTTTGAACACTCTATCATTCTGCATCCACAAATAAACGAAAGTCTGAAAATTTTCTCCCCATTTACTGTACAAAGTTCTGAAAAATTAGAGTTTCATCTGAAACATTGACCGAGGGACATTACAGTGAAAGCCATCTCCTAATATGGACTATATTTTAAAATATGATCCCCTTGGAAACAAAAACATGAAAATGTAGCAACTTTTGGTTGCTGAAAAATGTTGGAAATATTCAGCAACTGGGAGGGAAAGTGGAATAAAAATTTCTTAGAGAGCATTAGGCTAAAATATGAAGGACCAATATTGGACAATACTGTTATTAGTGATGTGGTGTGGGGAGAAAGTAATGTGAGGATATTTGAACAAGGACAGGATAATGATGATCACAGCCTCTGAGCAGCTTTCTTTTCCTCTTTGAAGTCGTTTTTGAAATTTTTTCATTCCACAGAGAGTACAGAATATCTACGACGTGAGACATGAACAGAGCAAGTTTTCACGTTTGAAGAATTGCCTACTGATTTCAATGTGCGGTGACGGGGAGAGAAGTATTTCCATGGTTACATATGACCTTTTGAAGAAAGTTATACAAATAAGTAATGTGAAACAAGCAAGGACTAATTTGCAGAGCAACTTCTCTGAAGACATGGCAGAAATATTCATGGTTCATTTCTTTATCACCTAGGGGCTCGAACAGATACAGTAACTGGAGCGGCAACGAGTCATAATCTTAATACCGGTGTTTGTTTTGTCCTGAAGCATGAATACTCGCAAGAATATTCATCCATTCATTAGCGTATTTATCAGATATATCGAGACAAAATGTTTTTCCTAGATGGTGCTCAGTTGCGACTCGATGACGACTGTACGTTAAACATACGGATGATAACATTGACTTCAGCTTTGGATGCAAATCCTACCAGGAAATGTGACTGTAATTGCATTGTCAATATTCACGAATAATGAAAAGAGGAAGTGTTACCTGTAGTTGGCAGTTGAGTGTAAGTTTTGAATATTCATTTTTGTGAAGGCAAAAAAGAGAGTTTCACTGAAGTTACTTTGAATTTGAAGTAAGGGCCAAAAGTGTGTGTGGAATTCTTGGGAATATTCATGGTAAAATAGGCAAAGAAAGGAAAGTCGGACAATTTGTTTCACACTTTAAAAGCAGTATGTTGTTGATGCTACAAGTAGCAAGAGGTGAGCGCGCCTGCCTCTGGCACAACCACCATGTGCACAAACCCATCAATCGGTAGAAATTTACTGCCATCTGATCATATGGCATATATTTCCACAGTGCCAGCAACTATGGCAGAAAATGAAAGTTATAACATCCACAGGCATCAACATGCTCCCACAAGCAAAACTGCCATGGCCAAACCGTGCATCTTAGCCCAGATAACGTACACCGAGATTTACTGTGCGGTCCTAGGGAGTAACAGACCAATAAATATCCACTTTGTGAAAAATCTTCTGCTAAACTACCAACCGGTCACTTAAAATTTGACTAAAACTATATTAAAGGGAAATAAGGCATTTAGAATACACCAACATGACATACAAAAGAAAATAGCAGTAATCATTACTAAACCATTCAGTCTCATCAAGAAACATCTGACAAAGCTTCATCTCCTCAAAGCATTATGCATGTGATGAGTAATGGAAGATGCATCATTTGAATTTTGAAAAGTTTGGGTGAACAAATTAGTGTTGAGCAAGAAATGACTGAATTTCTATCCTTGAGAAGCTTATTTCTGGAACAGAAGGCTACGGTCCTTCCTTATTTTGAATAATCTATCATTCTACGTCTACAAACATTGGTTTCAAAAGTATGGATGTTTTCTCCCAAACAAAAGCCCTATTTCCCTTTAAATGTATGGTGTCACAGAATGAAGAACATGGCAATAAGTTTTTAGTGTAGGACTCACGATGAAGTACTGTACCAGCCTATATTATTTGCCTGTTATTTACATACGTTTTGTGTATGTATGCATGTGTATGTAGCATCATCTACTCCAGAAACATGAATATTTTCAAATCATCATCGACAGCAATAGTCCTTTGTTTTCGAAACCTTCTTTAGTGAGCCTCTTGCCCTCCAGTTCTTTCAAGTTCTTTCTCTTATTCGTCTCCATGATTACATGATTGCCTTCTTAAGAGGGCCTCCGGTATCTCTATCAGAGCTCACCAACTTTCCAGCTAAGTCTGATGAGTCAAGTATAAACATCTTGCTGACAGGCATTGGATGTTCCACTTGAGGGTATTCATGACAAAATGAAATGGGATGGATGGTAAAGGGGTATCAGAGGGAGTATAAATAGTGTTCGTGTGGGCGTTTTGTTATCTCTAAGGGGCAGAATGGACGGTGCAAGAGCAATTAGGCAACGACCACAGAAACCCCCCAAGGATTTCCACAATTTGTATAATGACATGATATTTTCTTGAGCCCATTTGCTGTGATTTTGTGAACTTTTTGTTGAATAGATGACATATTTAATATATCGCTGTTAGGTGAGAACAGGCTGTTGGAACATCAGTTCAATTGATCAGACATGTTTGTCTATGAAGTGGATTCATCAATTTTGGATTTTTTTTTTATGTTCTATTTATGATATTCTGAAAACTTATGATACACTTTTTGAATTTAGCCTATAGCAAAACTGTACTTCTTGAGTTCTACCATCACTTTTTGGGATACGCGGTGGATTCATGGAGACCCCTCCCTTGGTCAATTTACTTCTTGAAATGATATGAATCACATTCTGTTTATGGTTGGTACATTAATGTGTTTGGCATTTCAAAGTCTGAAAAAAAAAAGGAACAACGAAACACTTGAAATTCAAAGTCTTTAAAATTGCATTTGAAGGACATCATTCAAAGACAGGTGTAAACAAGAAGCCTTAAGTTCATTTCCCAAAATGCAACTGTCCTAAGCAGTTCCATCTCACACAGCACACCTGATTTAGTCCAACTGATGCATATAGTATTATGGTGCAGTAACAGTATTGAAGAATTTCAGCTGATGTGGGAATACCACAATTTCATTGATTGTGCCCTTGAATATTCAAAGATGAATACCACCGATAATTCAATTATCAAAATGTTGATTAATTAAAAGGATTTACTGACAACTGGTACAGAACCTGATCTATCACATAACATGAAAAACGTCCAGGCTAATCGAGACGACGACAGAATCATGATTCTCTGTTTTTGGAATTGCTTCATTTTTGCTGCTTTTAGTGGTGGTTCAGCTAATTGCATTGTTGATTCATGTTGCACTATCAGAAAAGCTCAAAGCAAATTTGCGTGAAATTTGTTTTTTCGAGTGTGCGTCCATACGCACTAACAACGTAGTGCAAACTTTGGCTATTTTTGGAGGGATATCCCCATGATGACAGATAAAACTGGACATGGCCTCTGATGCCAGGTTTTGGGTTAGAGGAGGTATTCATCCCCCTAATTTCTGGTAACAAAGAAGGGCACCCCTTACGACAATGAGGGGAAAGACAGTGGGAACAAAAAGATCAGCAGGTTTTTCCTAATCCTTGTTTGAATTGATTAGCAGCTAATCCAGTCTAAATACCAGTTATTAAACAATAATTGTGGTGAAGCTTATGTAGGTCTCCATATTCCAATCTTTTCAAACATCTTATTCAATTCCTACTGCAACGGAGGTACAGCTGCTTGTCGTGCGTGCACAAGCTGCGGAGCAAATTATGTGGAAAGTTGGGGCTTCTGCCTCAAACCAAGGGGGAGAACAAATAAACTTTAAAAGGCATGACCAGTGAAAATATTGATTTCTTGACTACCATGAAGGTCACATGAAAAAAGAATCACAGCAAAGCCTTCATGGGTTGCAAATTGTGATGTAAACCTGTTTCTTTCATCCCTTGATCATGTACCAAGATTTTGAAGATAAGATGTGACATGCCCTATCTGATATTCACCCCCAACTGTGTAGGAGGGTTTGCACCCACCCCATGCACTTGCAAGTGATAACCAAATCCAGCATGCAAGGGTCTTTGCATGGACATAAATGTCTCAAGATTTGTGGAAGTTTGTTGATGGGCAGCAGCAAAGTTTGACCATGACGTTAGTTGGTGAATTCATTTTATGTTTTTTCTATAAAGTATAAAATCCACTGACCACTCTACAGAAGTGAATTATATTAACCAAACCATTTCGATGAAACTTTAAATCTCTCTTGTGATTGCTATGGAAACAATCCAGAGGGATCACGTTTGAATTCAAGTAATCGAACATTCACGCAAAGATTACCACAAAAGGAAAACATTTAAAGCAAAACCTACCACAGCATCACAGAATGCCCATCAGAATAACTAATGTGGACTGTTGCATGGATATTCTGGACTGTTGCAGGAATATTCTGGCCAGAGTGTGTCATATTTATGAAACACTATCCTCCCACAATTGACAAGAATATAGTTTCTACATAAGTGATCCATATAAGCACACCATTCTTGACACCAGGAGATTACTACAGCCCCCCAAAATAAGTGAAAATCAAACCCCCCAGAAAAAACAAAAGAAACAATGCTGGCATTTTAGCACATACTCCATTCACGTAATACAAATTTGTAAGAGAGAATGCTAACTGGAATATTTTGTGGGTGTCAGCATGCAGCTTTATCAAAGATGAGACGCCAAAGCGCTCGTAATCCTCAAGCTTTATTTAAGATCGTTAAACTCACTTGCACTATCCAATCTACATCTGGAAGATCTAACCCTCTAGCAGCGACATCCTGCAAAAAAAAAGAAGATGGAAAGATGAGATGGAGCAGTTTCCAGCATCACTTAATATTTTGAGAGTTTGGTGTCCCCTCGGGGGGCCATTTTGCAAGCTTTTAACTCTCTTGACCCTCAGGACACGTCCCCACGATTTCACTCGAAAGATGGAAATCTGCAAACATTTTAAGATGCAAAGAAAATAATATACCAACAATTGTTTTTTCTTTCATTTCAATGACGCCTGATTTTCCAGAGATCACGGAGGCAGTCCTTGAAGAGGTAAACACTGAACTGAGAAAAGATAATGGGGCAACAAAAGTTACGAGACAGCAGAAAGTTTACGCCACTGGCAATTGGGGAAAAGCGAAATGTGTCAAAGCAAAAGTGGCTACAATTGAAAGAGATAGGAGAAGCCCACGGAAACAAGTTGATCACGCACAAATTTCATGCAATTCGCAAAAAATGAATAGAAACAGAAAAGAAATTCTGCAAGTTTTTCTCAGATATGATGTCATACACTTGACAAACAAAGGTTCACATTTTATTACAGGAAACTGATGCACTGGAGCAAAAGAACTAAGACAGGATATGACTCTTACAAGCTACAAAAAATCCACTCACTGAAGTTTTAGCTAAGACAAATTTACACGACAAAGGCAGCAACTACTCTCAACATGTTCCAAGGTCCCCACTGATATGAATCGATTTGGGTTTGACCCAAGTATTAGGAAGGGTTACTTTTTTGGTGTGGTCTTTCTCTATCATCAGCAAGGAATTTGGAAATGACTTTTACTTTCCAACACGAGAGAATGTTAGGTGTGTGAACGTCATCCTAGTGGAAGAGTTCAAAAGACGAGGGCTTCCTCTTTGTCTGATTTGACCCTAGCCTACCATGATAAAGAACTATCAGAATCACAGGTTAACATCATTGTGAATTGATTGACATGATATACAAGCCTGCCATGGGAAGCCTGAAATAACTCCTTACAGAAATGGGCACATCCAAATACCCGATATAGGGGCCTTTTATTGGGTTATTAAAATGCAGAAAGGCATTGAGAACAATTGGTAAGAGAACCGATGAAATGAACGTTAGATGCACGGCTGCAAGATTGCAGAATAAATCTGTCAGGGGCATTCCTTGAGATGGAATGTAGCCGGACATGACCAAAAAAACACATTAATGTGACAACGGAGCCAAATAAATAAATAATGGTATTTTCCAGAAACATGAACTCACTGAAATATTCCAAAGACTATTAAACAGATCCATTACTATGCAAACTTGTTTTTAGTCTTTAAACTTCATTTTTATTTGACAGTAAGACCACCTAATTTCTGAATTTAGCATACCTGTTGATAAAATATCAACAAACTCCCTTCGGTTTGATACTACCTTAGCTTTAATGCTTGATTTCTTTCTGCTTGGAAAAACCGCTGCATTTACAAATATACACCTATTACTGAGCTAGTGAAAGGGGGCTCTAGTTTTCAGCTAGAGCAGGGTACTTAGTTTATAACATATTTTCTTCATCAATTTCAATCTTAATTTTTGACATTTGTTTTCATGTACCAGAAAAAAATTGTCAATCCCTGGGGTTAGAGTAATTAACTCTTTCACAGTCAGTGTTCATTACTTAGACACCACCCTTTTCAGCCAACTACATAAATAGCAACATTAAAATTTTACGTGATAGCAAGTACGTGGCTGAAATGTTTCAAGAAATGTTTCCAGATACTTAATACTATGTAAGTGGCTACGAAATGGTTAATATTAATAATTGCAACTTGAAATTTCTTGGAATGATTATGTTACACTGACATATCGTTCCACATGCATCTTTTTGTACACAAGTCCTCAGAGCAACGACCACTGCTTGACACACCACTTCAATTTCAACTTAATAACTCATTTCAAACCCCTTCAATCCTAAAGTACTTATTAATGGGTATGCAGTAAACTAAACCAGTCAACGAATAATGATGTCAAGTTGTCAATTACAAGTTGGGATTCTCAAAATGGTTCCGACATAAAATGAGCAGACAGACTATGACTACTACAATTATGATAATGCTTCTGACCCATTCGGATTGTACAAACATTGCTTCACAATATGCGAAAGAACAGACAAACTAATAACGATGACTGCCATTTAAACTAAGGCATGAGAACTACAATGCTTGCTGATGATGAGGCTTCCAGAAACTGAGTCACCTAAATCATAACCACTGTTGCTAGGGGATACTGTTGCTAGGGGGATACTGAAGTCACACTTGTCCTGTCCACATGCTGTCTCGGTAAACCTCACCTATTCTGGCGGCAATATGAGGACCACCAGCGTGGTGAGTGTGTGAAAGTACTCGATGAACAAAAGAGACATCAAACAAAGTCTTTTAAATGTGCTGAACATTCACAAAGATGAGTACAAAATGTGCTACTTGATGTAAACATTCCTAGAGGACATTCCTAGAGGTAGTTTTGGTAAAGGAAGCATTTACTGTAATAGTGTGAAACATCTCGAAGACTGAAGGTCGTCATCTCGTACAGGTGTGCATAGTCACGCTGACTGCCAGGGATGGATATCAAACTCCATCTGCCCGAAGAAAGCAGGCTGGCAAAAAGTGATGCCTGCCCACTGTGCTTCACCATAATGCATGGGCATCTTGCAAATTTAACCACAAAGCCAGCCACTGCCTGCATCTCTGTCTGCAAATGAATACTCTGTGGCATCCTTGAAAACTTTACCACCTTCAACTTCAGAATCATGCACACAAGCAGCAACATTCAAATGCAAACAGAACCAATCAACAGTCGTCACTGTTTCTCATCTACGGTGCTTTTCGCTACGGACATTGACAGAAAAGCACTTAGACTGTTCGACATGTTGGAAGACAAGGAAGTTCCATCTTGCTTTTTACTTACTGTGCACAACATGACACCGTGTCCTTTGCTGTGGAATTTCTCGAAGACGCTTCTCCGCATCTGCGACCATGAAGGAAAAAAAAAATCATCTTATTGGTTAAAGCGACTATTGTGGAATGTAACACTGACAGGAAAGGTAACCACAGCTAAAACTGCTCCATGTAAATCCCATAAGGGCATCTTTCTGTTCAACAAGATCATTGTTTACTTGTTTTACTGGAGAAACCCTTAAATACTTCAGGCAATGGCAACACAGAGCTTGTATGCAATTGTGGCAGGGATCCTTCAAAGTTTGTCTTCTTTTTTGGTTCCTGTCGTGTATTTTGTCCTTGGGAATTACTACACTGGATCACTTTGTTGGATGTTAATATCTGACTTAAATGCTTCCAAATTGTTCCGACGACAAATTTTCTCCTACAGATAAATGCACTTTACATGACAAAAAAAATAAATGAAAAGAAAAGAAAAAGTGGCCAACCTCATTCGTAAAACCTAACATTTTTTTCCAATTCATGTGAAACTGCAGTGAGATGTTCATAGACAAGTGCGGATGAACTACATACACCTGATGACTCGAAGAAAAACATGTACAGTAATGTCAACTAGAGGGGCACAGGAGAACACTAAGAATGATGCGTCTTATTTTGTGAAATGCATTCGACTTGCACCTCGTCATGATGGAAATTACCCACAGTAGTTGACTTTCCATTGTGTATATTGCCCATTTCTTGCCTTATCTTTTCATCAGAAATAATTCTAATTTTTATGGTCCTCCAAACTACAGCCCACAGGGTGTTTTCTTTCATTTTCAGTGGTGGGAAAAATGTGTATAAGAACTTACAGTAAGCTGAGGAGTGTTTATGCTATTAATGATTTTGCTGACAGTACTGTGGCTCTTGCTGAAATTGTGTATTCACTATTGATGGTATTATTGCTGATGATAATGGCAATGTTGCTATAGTTGACCACATATGATAATGTTGTAGTTGATGAGTGTTTTCATTATCGATGATGTTGTTGACAGTATTGTGGCTATTATTGATATTGTGGTGGTATTGTTACTGACGACTGTTGCTGATAATGGCAATGTTGTTGTCGTTGACTGTGGAGGTGATGAGTGTTTTTGATATTGAAGATGTTCTTCATAGCATTATTGTGGCTGTTGTTGATACTGTTACTGATATTGCTACTCATGGTCATGATACTGATGTTGATCTCTTTGACCATGGATGATAATAATTTTGTAGATGATGATGAGTGCCAGTATTGTAAATTGTTGTGTAATCAGGTGAACCTAGTTGGGGGATTCCAGCTGTAGAGCTTTGTCAGTGTGGTGGAGGGGGTCTAATGGGAGAGGATGTTCTTGCAGCAGAGAATATGCTGAGATGGCAAAAGGTGCAATTTATTTCTCCTACTTTCAAACCAAATTTATTGAAATCTGGCTATTTACTCTTGATGCCCATCAGCAACTGTCTGTGCCAACTACAGCTCTCCGTCGCCGGCTGGTTTGGCTGGAACCTTGGTTCTTGATTGTTGCCTTTGCAGACACTGAAATATCTGTTGTTAGGTTGTTCGCTGATTTTGTTGTAGATGATTCAACATTTTCGTTGTTACTTTCATTGCCATTATAACACTCCACCTCGTTTTGAAGCAGAAATGAACAATGACACTGTCATGCTTTCGGCAAACAAACTGCGATCTGTTTCTTAAAACTTACCTGTTGTTCCATGCTCCCATGGAGACGGAAAATTTTCATTCCCTGCTTTCGTTCCCTCTCTGATGACCCGAGGGAAAGTATATGGCTGAGCAGTGAGTAGTGAAATTCTACAGGAGTCTCTATTTGAAAGAAAAATCAGCATCTTAGTCTTTGAAGATTGCTGCAAGAAGAAAAGAAAGACAAATGAGTGATCACAACTTTGGACGAAAGAAAAAAATTCATGTTTCAATAAAATTTATGAATAAGCAGAATAGGGAACCACATACGCTAAAGCGACTTTTTGGTAGGAACTATCCATGTCAACTGGTCCACGATGAATCTTTTGCAGTAATTTACAGATTCATTTCAGCAGAGATCACAAAATGATCAAATATTTTCTGAATGATTTTATTTATGAGGGCAATGAAGATTCTCAACTTTCACAAATGGATGCAGCGGGATTTGGATTTTAAAATGCAATGCCTGAAAGGATAGCAGTGCATGCTTTAAAACAGCAGTCTTCAGACTCACCGGTGTCCCACTAAAATGCCGGAGATTTGAGGCGTCCCACCTGTACTTCTTATGATTCCCACAAATAATGTTGTTTGCATGTTGAGAATTTTCTTTTTCCAAAATCTAAAAGTGGTGTGTACTTGTCACAAATGTCGATTGTGTCTCAGCAGAACTGACAAATTTATTTTATTAAACTTACATCATTTTTCTTGATCAAAAAGCTAGGCATCCCACCCAAATTTCTAGGCATCCCACTTTGTGGAAACTACTATCAGCTTAAAAAAAAAAAAAAAAATAAAAAAAAAACATGTGGAGCATTGGATTTTCTATTGGGGAGCAAGTTTCCGATGTGATAACAATTTAAACTGTCTAGGCAAAAATGCAAACTTGAGCAGCAACAGTACAGGATACCGCACTGAGCCTTGCTGGTCTTTATGTAGACTGAAGTATGTAGCACGCTGTACTCTGTACAGAGATGCCAGGTTAGATGATGGCCTTTTAGAGAGTGAAAAATTTTGACACGGTTTGTATATTTAAGCGTAATGTTACCGTGCTAGAGTGTTACCATGGTTACCACACCAGAAATAATTGACAAACTGAACCAGTCAAAGCCCTTGAAATAACACTTCTGTGCACTTTCAACATGGTGGATGCTATAGCATCATAGTCCATTTATTGTACAAACTGTGATAAAAAACGAAATAAACGATGCAGCGTACACATGTGTCGAAATGTCACTTTCACAGATTGCATAGGTATCCTTGATTTTAGCGAGGTGTATGTAGCGTATAGGACTGGTACTTTCCGATTTTGGTGGCTTTGAGAAGATTTTTTTTTCTCTCAGTTTGTCACGATGAAGCAAATTTTATGCAAAAAAGCAGGAACTCATTTTTTCTCAGGGAAAAGTACATAACAATGCAGGAGACTTTCCGGATGTGGGAGATGCGAACAGGCAAACGGTGAGTGGGAGGATGACCTGAAAATGCAAAAGACACCTGCAAAATGCAGGTGTCTTCATCTTTCTATCCATTCCTAATTTTTTTGGCAGATTGGGATACTGTCAGTTGTGTGTGTGGAAAAACAGGAATGACCAGGGGTTTCATGACCAGGTCACTCTCGAGCAGCGAATTCGGTACCCACCGAGCCCTTGGAGAGGATTAAAGCGAAGAGTGTGACCAGTCTCAGCTTGCTCGGTACAATCAAATAATACTGTTGCAAGGTCTCCGGTATCGTGTAACTGGTGTCTTCGTCCAGAACTGCAGGCTTTTCCTCCGACAGCTCCTCCTCTGGGATGTAATCGCTTTTTGCCTTACTCGACGGCAACGACAACGTCTCCTCTTTGGCTACATCGATAAAGGTGGGGTTGTTGAGAGCGATGCCGGCTAATCTCTCCACACCTGGAGGGAAAATAAAGTAGACTCAGAGGCCAGTGTCCTTGTAGTTTTCTTTTCAGTTTTTAATGTCTGATACATCACCACCATCGGCAGAACACAAGATCGGCAAACTTTAGATGTCCATGTTTGCCAATGTTCAGCAAACCTGAAAATTTATTTGCACCAGGCGACCTATTCATCTGTGAATCAGGATAGGTATTGAGAAATGCCCAATGAAAGCTCTTTTTCACTTGGTAAGGTAAAACTATACCTCCCAAATTGGTGATGATTTTGGAATGGTGATAACAGAGTCTACATCAGACATAAAATGGAATTTTTCAGAAGGGAACAAGTTTGACAGAGAAAATATCAGATACTGGACAATGTTTTGATAAAAACATAGGCCATCTGATCAGCAGAGAAAAACCACGTCGGATATCACCTAATATTAAGTATTGCAAATTTCAGCTTTATTTCCCGCCATTTTCTTCAAAGCAATGCAAATGTCAAAGTTGACATCTTTCCATAAAACTGCTATGCCACCTAATTGCACACAATGATCAATTGGATACTAGTTTAAGGCCATGTGTAAAATGGTTCTTTAAGAAGTTTGCAAAGACTGCACTTCTTAAAGAAGTAAAAAAAACCAGAAGTGAATTAATCCCACAAGTTGACTTCCATACACATCGACTCAAACTGAAGGTGCCACAACTATGTCACTTTGAATCAGCAAACTCTATCGCTGTGTTCTTCAATTACGGGAATGCATGAATAGCGACGTGACTTTTCTTAACTTTTGAGCAAAGAAATCAGTGAAACAGCGTATTCGTTCAAAATATTGGCAATCTTTTGTACTAAGTACAAAACTTGGTTCTCACTTACCAGAACTAGAAATACAACTGTTGCAGACATCATGTAGGCTTCTCTGAATGACTAGGTTACTGATAGCATTGTTGATTGACCAGGATTTTAAATTTTCAATGACTCCTTTTAATTTTCAAAATTTGCATGCACCTGCTTTGAACATGGTTCTTGATGGAAACTTAACTTTCATTTATCCCATGAATTTCTCAACATGACCTATAGTTTACTACACTTCCCATTTTTTGACATTCATGTTCTGTAGAAATTGATGATACAAGGCTCCCCCCCTTGGAATTTTCCAAAGGGATGCAAGCAGCCTGTTGAAAGTTCCCTTTTAACAAATCCCTTTCTTGGTTTGTTGTCGTGAAATTTTATACCTTGTGTCAATGTGGCAGACAGTAGCAGTCTCTGGCATCCTTCTGATTGGCTGTTGATGGCATTCAAAATGGCTGCTATCTCTTTCTCAAAGCCCATGTCCAACAACCTGTGGAGAAAATGTTTTAAGAAAGATAATTTTCAAAGATTTTTCACTTTGTGATTGATTCCACTAGGAAAGAAAGTGCTGCCTGAAAGAAATTAGTACACTAGCAGGATACAAGAATCTAACATTACCTCAAGAAAACAACCCCCTTCAAAAAAAAAAAATAATGGCCAAATGGTTTAATCCCAGTGGAAAGCTACTTCAAACACAATCTGTCAAGATACACCAATAATACAATAGATAAAAAAAAACAATAGAAAAAATAGATAAAAAAAACAAAAGCAAAAATGATGAAGAGATTGCTAGAGGAAGGAAACAAAGGATATGACAATTCCACCATGTCAGTTTTGAATCTGTAAAGAGATTATGCCAGGATTGAAATTCATGTGGGCTCGATTTAAAAAAAAAAAAGAAGACGACAAACACCCGCTCCCATAACTGATTACTTATCATACCTGTCTGCTTCATCTAGAATCAACCACCTCAACTTCCAAAACTGTAAAGATGAGGTGTTCTGGATGTGGTCTGCCAGTCGACCCGGAGTGGCCACCAGAACGTTGACGCCCTTCCTGAGACGGGCTTTTTCTGACTTTTTTCTCTCTCCTCCAGTGATGCAGCCAGGAACTATCCAGTTGAAAGGCTGCACAAGTGAAATACACATAAAATGAGTGCAACAGTCTGTTAAAACTTAACATGAGATAATATGGAATGATTTTTTGAAATTAGATTTTCTTGGCAAGTTCTTCAAACCTAAGGAACACATTTAAAGCAAAATCAAATTTTCTTGATGAAAGCGTAGATTATCATCCCACCAACTTACATGGTCATCTTTCTCTTCTTTCTCTTTGATCCCTTAAAAGATGGACATTCGGTTTGACCTGCCACTTCCCTCCTCATTGATGCCAGCCCTCACCCCCACCCCAATTCTTTGTGAAGTATCTTTGGAAATGTCACTGGTTTGGATGATGCTACGCACCCTCTGATATTGCTGCAAGGGCCAAATGTGAAGTAATCTACATTCTGAGCAAAGAGTTGTTTCATTTTTGACAATGATAGATAAATATCAAACGTGTCGGGATGAACTGAAGTCCTGAAGGGAACTTTATAAGATGATCATTTAAAGGAATTGAAAACTGTATGACCATTGAGTGTTCTTTGGCTATGTCAAATGGAATATGAGTTTTCCACCATGACGTAGCTATTCTACATGATACCAGGGTACATGTGGTACATAGCAGCATGGCATGGTGAATTGAAGCCACTAAAAATCCTGTTTTTCATACCGCATTTAGACAAAAGGAAAGTGTGGTGTCTCTGTCAGCCAACCTAATAGCCTCAACTCATTTTTATCACCACTATCAGGTAGCAAACGGTGACAATGTCAATACAACATCAAATGCGTATGTTTCTTGAGCTGTCTTTCATATAATGGCATGGGATATTAGTTGTAATACCCATAAGCAAATGTGTAATTTAGAAGGAAAGAACGTTTTTTTTTGACTATATGATCATTCACACCAACTTAAAATTTGGTTCCTCTTTTCAAACTGGACCATACACAGTTACAGAACATGAGAAAACAATCTAGTCTAGGCATGTAATTAAACATATGCACAACATAATAACCAGGGCTGTCTTATGAGTATGAGCAGAGTGGGTCAACGGAATTCTCCGCCATCGTTTCTCACATCTCTCAAAAAGATACATTTTCAAGCAAGTCATTGTACTCATTTTCAGGAAATATCTAAAAAAATTAGGAAAATGAGTTATTTTGGTAAATATTCAAACTACAAGCCTGGTGCTAGAAATAAATTAGTTGTGATGTAGTACTGACAAATCTGGTTTGTACACTGCTATTGATGTATATTTTCAAACACTATTCTCAGTGTGCTAATTAGGATTGTTCTGAGCAAGACTATAACGAGGGCAGGACTGGAGGCCAACACAGTTTTTCCTCGTTTTGAGTTGATAAAACTTTAAATGCTACAAAACATGGCATCATTCATCAAAGAAAAATTCACAGTGATGCTAATCCAAAGATGTCAACAATGTGAGATACTGCTGATGGACTTAAAATTCTTTGGCCAAATATGTGGCGCTGAAACAACCACTGATGATGATGCAAGGATTACCAAATTTCATGAAGCATCTGATGTCAACTTTCATTCTGGTCTGTATACCAGAATTAAAGTTATTCTAAAATTATTAAAGTTGCTAAAGTTATTAAAGTTATTTTAAAGTTAGTTTATTGTCTGTAGGTTTAGCATTTTATTTTTTCCTTGAGTAAGACCTTCTTTCAATTAAGAAAGACTTACCTTTACCAATGCCTGCAATGCCTCAAAGCTCTGCAATGCAAGCTAAAAAAGAAATAAGCAGAGAGAAAAATAAAGGTACCAAAACATTTAAAGCTGCTCAAAAAGCAAACTTGATACTTAAAAATGGATAAAAAGATAAAATTTGTTAATGCTTGTTAATGTTTGTATTTGGTAAATAGTTAATCATTCCCATGGAAGTAGTCAGTTGCTTTGATGAAAATATTTTGGCATCAATTTTTTTATTTACTACCACACTCACATCGTGACATCATTTATTCAAATTAGAAATATACAAACTATTTTTTGTTTTGTTGACTTATATATGGCTACTATTTGTCATCACATCATTTAAACTGAAAATGTGTTTGTGTTCTCTCCAGGGAAAATAACTTTACGAACAGCAGAAAAACTCTTTCTTATCAATGATCACCTCTCTTGTTGGAGCCAGTACTACTTGCATAAATACCATCTGACCTTTGAACTTTAGGCTGAAAGGACTGCAGAGATTGGATGACTGGAATGCTAAACTGCTAGAGTTTTACCTGTAAAAGGACAATAAAGACAAAAAGGAATATAAAATATCCATCTCCATGAGAATTAGTTTGAGTGTGGCCATCTTTGAGGCATCCATTTCTGAACATCTTTGAGGATATCAGGGACAAGCAGATTTAGCTAACTGCATATCGATGAAAAAGTGCTTTGCTATGAGCCCTGAAATCATGAGATACAGTATGTCCGTCTGGCATTGTTACTCCTAGTCAGCATGACTCCAAGTAACTGATGGCACTGATAGTCATAGCTACGTACCTGCCCCTACAGATGGATGTGGTGCCTCTCAAAAGTGTCCTTTGACATATGATACAGACTTACAGCGATGTTGCATCATATTGGCTATGCCCTCTTCTATCCTATTTGCCCCTGAGTTGGTAAGGGATTGCAGTGAAGAGAACAAGACATCTCAAATGGTCATAACAAATTGTGGTACTGATTGAAAATATTGCAGATATGGTATGTTGAAAATGAAAACTGCTTGTAATGGTCACATTTTGCAAAAAATAGTGCAAAAACTCCAGATACACGATCACGCACTATCTTGGTGAACCAAATGGACTGATCTAAAAACAACAAAATATTTTCAGAGTCTCACCAGAGCCTGTCTGTGATTTGACCAAAACATCGCCTCCCTTCATTATAACGGGCATGGCCATCTCCTGTACTGCAGTGGCATGTTTGAATCCCATTTCCTTCTCCAGGTTAGAGACCTTTACATTTGCAATGAAAAGTTACAAGTATCAAAGAAAAAGGTTTTCAAGTCAAAATAAATCTATGTACAGTACCACACAGTCTGCTACAATTATGTTAAAACAAATTATAACTTCATCGACTGAAGCAGTTTCACAAGATGTTTCTTCAAAGAGAGGAAATCACCAGCAGCATTCTTTACTACAGATCCTTTCAGTCATTTGAAAAAAAAAACAACTGTATTCTAATTCTGTCATTTCGCTTCAATCAAACAGTTTACATTGCACAGGACAACTGTAGAGCATTCACTTGCATGGCTGTACTGCACTGCTGTGCAGTGAGAAAATTATGAATTTGAAAATATTTTGACATGCATCCATGGTGCTGTACCTTAATGGAAATTTGCAAAAGGTCCAAATTAAAGCCTTGCTTGATGTCACAGAACAAAGCTTTCAGTCTGAATTTTTCCCTGGAAAGTGGAACCTACACTAAAATTGGAAATTAGACTAAAAGTGGAAACTGGTGTTTGTTTGTAACAATTTTGCTAGCAGGATATAGTGCCTCCTCACAAAGCAATACATAAGGTGGCAATGCAAGAAAGATTCATAATTTGTGAATTAAGATTTAACCAATGACAATGGCAAAATGAACCTCTATGTTGTTTTTAAATGCTTACACAAGCACATACTGTAGCATTTCTGCAAAAAACTTTGGTGACCATACACTATTCAATACCAGCAACTTGAAGGTGTAAATTCTGCTAAAGTAGACAGATTTATGGAGTGAAAATGATTCATAGAGATAAATAATTTATTTTATCAATCAATCATATCTAACATGACAAACAAATGTCATGCTCTAAAGTTTCATGAAAGTGAGGGAATTCCGAATGCCCTAAATCCTGATTCTTCAATGCAAGATTTGAATTTTGAGGGTGTTTTCCATAACATGGTTGGTTCAACTCTGCATCTTTACCCTCTGAGCACTTGTTGAAAAAGAGTCCTCAAATCTCTCTGGTATTCATCTATGATCGACATGAAACAGGGTCCTTTGTGAATTCAAGGCAGCTTCCTGAACCTGAGAGTTACTGCACTAGGCTAGACTTGACTTGACTAGACTACTGTAGACTTGACTAGACTACCCTGTAGATATGACTAGACTTGACTAGGCTAGTCTAGACTAGACTTGACTTGACTCAACTAGACTAGACTCAACTATAGCAGACTTGACTACAGTAAAATAGACTTGACTAGTGTAGGCTTGACTGCTGTAAACTGAGAGAATTCCTGGCTGTTATACTGGTATCTTCTGATTTCCTTTCGTACAACAATACCGGCCAACCTCAGATACTGTATTAAAAATTCAGTTCACCTGTACTTTACTCAGTATGAATTTTGTGAACCTGGGGAAGGGTTCTTCGGGGGGGGGTAAGATGTGAGTCTCTGAAACCAAATTTGTCTTTTATGAGGAGTCTGGATGCAAAATTGTGCAAGATTTTGAACTCTGATGGAACTAGTCTTGAAGGTGAAGGTTTAATTGTGGTGGGTTATTAACCTTTAATACAGTATATCCTTCAGTGCATAGCTCATTACTTAGATAAAACATACATGATGTAGGCTAGGTAACATGTTCCACATTGAGTAATGTTCATTCCTACTGTATAACGAACGCAAAATGAACAACAATTCAGAACAGCATTAAATAAGGTACATATATCAGTCATCACTTGCGAAGTTTATTAGTGATTTGTTATCCTGCAATTATTGAAAAAAAAATCAGAATTTGGTGAGAGACTATCTGTAAGCAGAATAACAGTGAAGAAATCAGAAAAATGCTGCTAAAATTGGAATGGTTGGCAGGTACAGTGTGTACAGCACGATGCTTGTTTAGGGCTCATATGGTGGGAGGCTGTACAATTCAGTATGTAAGTCTCACAACTACCTCACATCCTTTAGAGGACTACAAATGGACGTCATGATAATATGCACAGCACATGTGTATATTATACACAATATGACTCACCATAAAGGGATGCAAGTTTAAATCTTTGAAAGACTTCACTGAGAACACTTCTTCCTTTGTTTGTTCCACATTAGAACTAGATAAAAGAGAATGAAAGGAAAAAAAATGAAAACCACCACCTACAATATTTTTGGTTAAAGCCAAGTGAAATTCTAAATTGGTCCTGCTCTTTGACTGACAGTAAATTCGAAAAAATGGGGAACATGTTACACAGAACACACATTGGTTTGCCCATTGTTTTAATCAAACATGTGGAAGAATTTCAGACAGGCTGGGGAGGGGCTAGAAGGAAGCAGTTGGAAGAATGGAAGAACTGTCAGGGAATAAAAGATCATATTTATAAGCTTGAGTTGTCTGCTTTTTTTTTTTCATTGCAAACATCTTTGCTTGATCTCATAATTTTCCTGCCTTCTACATTTTCAAAACACATTCTTTTATCTTGATATATATCCACCAACAATTAATCCAAACAGTTGACACTTTCACAACATTTACATATTTACTGTTAGATTTGTGGTCTCAATATACAGTAAGTTACGAGCCATCATTCGTCTTCATACAGTTTCCATTTTCAAGGACTTAAACACTTGATCCCGCTCCCTTATACATGTGCATACAGTAAAGTGCACACTGAATTTCGTTGATAAAAATTACCGTAGATTCGTTTTTGGGGGCATTTGAACTACTGAACGTAGCACACTGAGGCAAAAAATAAGCTGTTTAAAGTATGCTGCGGGTAAAAAAATGTATCTTACACCACAAGCTTGGGGATATCTGGATTTTTCTTGAAAAGAGATGAGAAAACTTGACTGGATCCTTGATGATGAGTTTTCTCCGTTTTATTGTCTCGTCTAGCTCTTTTCTTTGGAGCGGCTTCCACTGCCTCATTTCCAGTGTGTGCTGCCCTCTTGTTCCTCCAATTACTCTGTCTGGGATCAAACTTTTGTTTTTTCTCACTGATATCTGGTGGTGCCTGAAATGGGATGGAGATAAAACGAACATGAATCTTGGCTAAACGTTTTAAGAACCTTTATGGAATACAGTACAGCTGGAACAAGACACTTTCTTTGAGTTTCTGAATGCTGTAGTTGACACTTTCACAACATTAAAGCAGGATGAGCTGTACTGCTGTTTGATGGGGAAAAAAAACGGCCTTTATCGTTAATCTTCCATCTTTCTCTTACAGTTGATACCAATCTGGAATATAACATCTGAGCCACATTCCTCCCAATGTTTACAGACTGCAGAGTGCAGGTAAAGGATTGGTTACTTTGACAAAACAATATTCAAAGCTGGGGAGATACAGGACACATACTCATGAATATTTGAGTATGTTGGAGTCATCAAAAACTAAAAGAAAACACAAATTTTTCTGTTGGTGTATTTTTTTACTAAATTTGCCATTTGTAGATACTTTTTTAACACAATCTTGTTGAAGAGATATGCTTACACCTTGATTGGAAGAAAAAGGTACAAAGCATTATGTAAGTAAGATGCATGTCATAACTACATTTCCTCCTTTGAGATCATGAGCCATTTTTTAATCAGATGAAGCTTTTAGATAATATCACGACTAATTTTTATTGTAGCCTCTTTAGAATGCATTTGAATGATACTGTATATGACTGGGAAGACTGTCCTTGTAGTCACTTAAAAGTACACTTTGTGCTTAGAATTATCTTTTACAAGAATATAGTGTATAGTATGTGCCCTGCATCACTCTGATTGCTTTTCCCCTAGCCTCATGAGAACATGTATCCCAATTATGAAAGTTGCCACATAGCCTGACATTTTACAAATGCTGCCATTGCGGATGGGGCAGATAATGTGTAAAATTTTACTCCTTTAAAACAAAAATTGCAGAAACATTTCCAATGTCACTGACAGTAATTGTGTTGCACATACCAACAAATCAATAACAACAAACCTGAGTTTCTCTTCATTATTTATTTATGACTTTTAAGCCTTACCATGCAACCTTAAACTGATACAGCAAATTTATGAAAGAATAAATTCAAACAGACCTATGTTCACACAACCAAAAGCAGCATTGTTTATCTTCCTCTTGAGTTAAACAATGTAATGCCACTAATGACAGCCTACTTCTAGCACCAATACTCATCCTTCTATTTTGTTCTATTTAGGCCTGACCTAACGTTAGGCCTGATATAACTTAGTGATAATTTTAACGTTACTTTTACTGTCTCACGGCCATTGCATGATTAGTAATGGCCACAGAATTTATCTACAGTTCATTGGTGATGACGCTAGTACTAAGTACTATAATAAGGACTATATGCGCGAAACAGTAATATGTAAAAGCAAATTATAGTTTCCACATCGTAAACTATCACGTATAATCAATATTACAAACAGATTATGAAATACCGATTGGCTTGTCTTCTTCGACGCAAAAATATTCAGCACTTAGTCCTTCAGAATCGTCCATTTCGGTTTCCACATTCGGATACAAATGTGCAAATTTGACAATGAACTAATAGTAACACTAACAAGTAACAGACCGCACACATGTGTTTGGAGAAGAACCGACCATGTAAGGGAGCTGAGCAGAAATAATTAGGCCCTACTGTGATGACATCCAGGCGTGCTAGCACTGTGCTGAAGAAAGTACAAAATTTGGCTGTATAATTACGGTGTCGACTTTGAAAAGAGAGCACCATTGTGTATGTTGGCTTCAAATACAGAATGAAGACAATTAACTGTGAGTCTTAAAATAAATAAACCAAATTCCATATTACGTAGACTTGATATTCCTGGATGGATTTTCAAACGACTCTGACTAAATGTAATAATTCTTTTTTTTTTCCTCCGTATATTTGAAAAATCGGTGTTCAACAGTAGTCGAAATTACAAATAGTATTTTTGCCATATATACAATATTTACAAACGTGGTAGACTTTTAAGCTGAAATTATTCAATAATTCTGAATGAGACATTCAATGATGTAAAGAGTATCTGCAGTACACATATTACTGTGATTATGGTGACAGAAGCAGTGAAGTCAAGTATAGGAATACTGTTTGCAGAAATGTCATAATGCATTAAGAGAAACAAGTCTACTGTCAACAAACGAGTAATTAAACATTCTAGCAGAATAAATCTGGACAAACAGCAAAAGCAGACTGTAATTCAGTGTAATTTACTTTACGGTTCGTATGTCTTTTAATTCTAAGATTGTTGTATCGTTCTATGCTTACGGCAAATTTGAATTTGAAGAAGAAATCGTTAACGCTTGGATTGCGTTTACTTCTTTTACACTCGTAAACATAATACTTCAAATGAAAAATTAAAAAGTCGTATGGGCGGCTAGGTCCTTTACTATAACCAAAGAATATCAGTTTTTGAGAAGAAGAACTGTTTCCTTAAGAAACGCCATTCGACGTCTAAAATAAACTTAGCAACTATACTGCATTCCCAAAATAAATGTTCTAAGCTTTCTGTTTCGATAACGCAAAAAGAGCTGAGATCAGACTCACATTTTCCCATAGATTTTAAAAGTTTGTTTGTGGCAATTAATCTGTGTAAAAATTTGAATTGGAAATATTGAAGCTTGACTTCAGACTCTGTATTAAGTGGCCTGGTGAAAATCTTACGCCATTCCTTGTCTGTAAAAGTAATGAAATTATTCTGCCACTTTTTTTCTCGATGTAGGTGTAGCAGATACACTACTTAACTGGTGATTATAGGTAAACTTACTTATGGACATATCGTTAAGTGCTCTATTAAAGAAATCATTATGGGGATCAAAGTCGTCCATTCTAACACAGCTAGATCTCTTCCATGCTTGAGGGACAGCTAAAATTAGTCCCCAGTACAAAGTAAAAGGAAATAAACCAGTTTGAAATTTATGCTGAAATTGTTCAAAAGTTAGCGGTACATTATTTTGGTCAAAAAGATCACTAACGTAAGTAACATTTCTCTGAAAGAGCTGTTTATAAAATACAGTGTCACAGTTAATACGAATAAAAGAATTGTTCCAAATGATTTGTGAGCCATAATTTTCATGTGGACACAGTAAAGATAATGTTACTCCATGCCTGAACAACTTCCCTGATGAGCGTAAACAAGAATAGTCCTATAATACATATACATATTTTTTAAATGTGTTACGTTGATTGATCTCTATAGTAACTATCGTAGAATTTTATCAGAAAATAAAGACTTTAAATGGCTCAAGGTACCTTCAAGAACTTATTTTTGAGGTATAACACGTCCTTAATAGTAGTGAGCACCATTGTGTATATTGGCTTCAAATATGAAGACAATTAACTGAGCGTCTTAAAATAAATAAACCAAATTCCATATTATGTAGACTTGATATTCCTGGATGAATTTTCAAACGAATCTGACTAAATGTAATAGTTCATTAATGACTCCAACTCGTTGGTTGTAAGTAAAAACTGGAGGCAATATCTGTAAGACATTTAACTAACAAATCTCACATAAAAGTTACAAGAAAGCTAACTATTCCAGTGCCAAAATCTTTCAGAAAAGTAATGTATTAATCAAGTCATATTGCATACTTTATATCAATTCGTCACTTGTTACATATTCACCACTGCACGCGTACCAAATGAAATAGACCATGCAAGTAATTTTTGTTCCAGTTTCTCTTCAAAGACCGCGAATTTGGTATTAACCACGTTCACCGTGATCTTAGTGTATATCCAACTATATATGAATATAATCCATGACGCAAGTTTCATGATTACGTGACGTAAAAAAAAAATGAATAGCGATAGGTGTCAATTTGATTAAATGACTATACCCGTTGTTCAAAATAATTTCATGTCACTCTAGTCTGATGCATAAAGATGTTAAAGACTATTTTTTTATTTAGTCAGTAACTGAGTGACTTCCCACGAACAACGAAACAGTTTCCGATCGTAGCCTATGTCTTGCTTTAAGCAAACTTGTTCATCGTAACAGATCCTGTCCAAAAAGTTATCAGAAAACTAACTCTTCCAGTGCGGAAATCTTTCACACAAGTAATTAATTGTAAAGTTGATATTGCGTGTTGTATGTCAATTCGTCACTTGTTAGATATTCACCACTACACGAGTACAGAATGAAGTGGACCATGCGATGTACCTTTCCCCACCTCCCTCTCTCCACCCACCTCTCTCTCTCTCCACCTCTCTCTCTCTGTTGTCAACAACGTAAAACATCCTTGGCAGTCATACCAAGACCGCGAAAACCCCTAAAACCCCCCATCTAACACCACGATACAACTACTCTGGGATACAGCACAGTAATCTCTTCTTCTAATTCGTAATAAGCCAGCATGGTAATGAGTCAGCAGATGTATGTTAAAGCACTATTTCCCCAGTGCAGTTTTAAGGTGGGTCTGCCAACCAAATGACGCACTCCCTACCCCCCCCCCCCCCCCATACAAAATACTGACCTCCCTCTTGAAAAACTTGAAAACGTTCCGCCGAAAAAAGTTGACTATATGCTACTGACATTTGAAATAGAGCAAAAACAGTCTCTAATTGTGACACCATTTTGCATCTCAATTATTGAAATCTCTGGAGGTGGTGTTCCTGGCAATCGCTATGAAATCTCGTATGCAGTACATGTGTGATTCCATCCCCATCTTGAAATTCTGTTGAAAACATTCTTATATTATAACATGCAAACATACAAATGAAATACAGTATAAATATCAATAAAGCACCAAATGTCCACAACCTTTCAGGCTCAACACGCACGGAAGCTTAATATAGATCAGTGATCTGTTTTACTGTTGATTAAATTTGTCTTACTTGACGTGTTCCATGTGATGGCATTGAGAAATATTTTGGATAAAAATACTCCCTAGAGTGCTGTAGCATTAGAGTTTCTCATTCTCTACAAGTAAGGTCCTGGAAGTATTTTGTTTGATGGAAAACGGTCTTCTTAACATTATTGAAAGTCTGTTTGCAATTTTCACTCAAAACCAGTGGCATTACAAGCGTTGTTTGCAGGGTGGGGGAAAAAGATATTTGAAATGCACCCAGGGACATAGCTATCCTCCTGTTTCTAGGGACATGGCACAAGAACGAGGTTCTTCAATGAGGAGTCATGGCAGATTATTTAAAACGAAATTTTAAAGTAATATGGAAATACAGTATGCCTCTACTAAAGTGGCGCAATCAGGATTCTAGATTGGGGGGGGGGGGGGCTGAGAATTGTGGGAAGCCATCTGTTGGCACATCTCCAGAAAACAGTATGTTAATTTTTGCATATTCATGGTGTTGACGTTGCGAAATAGGTGAGGAGTTCTGAGCGTAGAAACCCCCCCCCCCCCCCCCCCCCGCCATCTTCTTATTGGATCCATACTTTCACCTTTGAGATACTGGCATTTCCATGAGGTCAACTTTTGGACAACATCATCCAACATGTCCACTTCATGACTTGGTGACATTATCAGCAGCATCTTGGCATGTGCCTACTAGACATTAAACTAGTTACCATAGGGGGAAACTTGTCCTAATCAATTGACTGCACATTATAACTTGCCAACAACATTGATCACAGCATTCATGGAAATACCAGACAAAAAAAAAAAAAAAAAAACGCCAAAAAGTAGAGCCTAATCGAATTTACAGGGGAACAAAAAAATATATATATATAGGGAGATACAGGAATTGTAGGGCTGGTAGAACGCCTGTGCATTTGATCAAGTTTGACAGTTGTTTTACTAAACATGTGATTAATATAAAGTCAACCAATTGCGTAGTGTGCCTGAGTGAACAAACTATACAGGTAACTTCAAATGCAGAAGCAAGTTTACCAAAGTCGAAACCTTGAATGTCCTGCAGTTAATACTCAGGCTGCCCTCCTGAGGCTTCCAACAAAACAGGAAAGCAAACCGTAGTCACTCCAGCAGAAACAAGCACTGAAAAATATTGTTTGATAGCTTCTACTTCTTTTGCACTTCTTTTATAAATTTAACTTGAATGTAATCATAAGTAAACCATAATTACGATCACTTTGCCATTGTAATCCATAACAATTACAATTACTTTCAATTTTTGCAAAAAATAATCGATTACGATTATGATAACTTTGAAAGATATAATCGATTCTAATTGATTATGATTACTTTTTACAATTACCCCGAGCCTGGTAGGTCCCTTTGCTGCATGTGGCCCTGTGGGCCTGAAAAAGACCCCCCCAAAAAATACATTTAATCAAACGATGCCACTGGAGACAATATAACGTCAAAGGTACTTCTTGCAGAGTATAAAATGGCCCCTGCCAGACAGATTGCCTGCTGTACAGGGGGCGGCAGACATTCTAGAAAGGCCACAAAATGTAGGACTTGATCAAACATTGGAGGTACCACACGGAACAAATTGCAAATGATTATTGACATCTCACAGTGTACAGCATCGCCCATGCAAGACAAATTTACGGCTGCAAATTAAATGGCCTGTCAGACAGCGTATATAAGTATAACCCATAGGCTCATTCCAGCACAGATTACTTGACTTAAAATATTGAAAATACCACTTGGAACCAACTTTCATTATCAAGTGTATCCTGCATAGTTCAGAAATACCCATGTCAGACAAATTATCTGCTGCACAAGTCCTGGCAGATGGCCCCTAAGTGTGATTGCTTAGATGGAAAGGAGGTGGTGTGGGAACATAGGAATGGACATTCTTCAGTTTTGAAAATGGTGCTTCTGGGTGAAAGAGGGTTGAATGACCCCCAACATTACGTTCAAATTACATCTTTGAGTACATTCACGAATATAGCGCAGTATGGTCAATTTCATGGTCCTAATTGCAAATTTAATCTGAAGTTCTTAACGGCACAGAAGGATGCAAAATGTACTTAAGAACTCCCTCAATAGGCGTGGTTTTCGTATTTAAATCACATGTTGAGTACATTGATAAAACTTTGCAAGTATTTTCTTTGCATGCCCCTGATAACAGATCAACAATTCTTTAGTGTTCAAATTGCTGCAAAAGACGCCTAAGAACAACCGAAGGAGGGCGCTGTTTTGGATACATTTAAATATTTAAATATAAATAACATATTGCGGACATGGATGAAACTTTGCTCAAATTGGTGCAAAATGCACATCAGAACAACCCAAAGAGGACGCTGTTTTGGGCACAATTAAACCACATAGCCTATTGAGTGCATTGATGAAACTATGCAAGTACATTCTTTGCATGCCCCTGAAAGCAGATCAACAATTGTTAAGAGTTCAAATTGGTGCAAAAGGCACATCAGAGCTTCCCATAAAGGGTGCTGTTTTTTTTTTTCACATGAAAAGCATGTATTACTGTTGAGAACATCCATGAACCTTCACAGGTAAATTGCTTGTGTGCCCATAATAACAGATCAGAGTTTCTTAGGTGTCAAGATTAGTGCAAAATGTACTTAAGAGGTCCCAAACATGGCGGTGTTCTTTTCAACATTTCACAGGAATATTTAAATGTGAACTACAAACTATTTCGCAATCCCCATTGAAGCACACACTAAACTTTTCTGCAGTCACAAACAACCCATATTATAACTTATTTACATAATCTAACTTGTTCTATCGTTCCACCGAAATTGAAATTAAGCAATGCCATGCGAGTGTGGCGTACGTCATTGCAAGATCGACCTGGCGATCGACTTTCATGTCTGAATATACAACGCATATCACCTAACACCCATGTTGGACTCTCGCTTTCAGCACAACCAATGTTCCTCACTTATGCACATGGAGTTTTGAATTTTAGCTTCATAATTCTGTGGTACGTCTGAATTAAATATTGTGTGCATCGATGAAACTCGAAAACGAAAATTGGGGGTGGGGGTATGCCGTTGGACACTCTCTAACACAACAAGACGACGCAGAACTCGACTGAGAATTTTTATCGGAAACTACGAGGTGAAACATGAGCTTGCTGCCTGTAACCTTGGTGAAAGATTTTAAGCTTTTTATAACTGAAAACATACTTTTAAATTATAGAATTAACGTACTTTTTAACAATAATATGACAAAGTATCGGGTTTTATGACCAACTAGACCAGTTTTTGCTCGCATATTCAATTGTGGAGCAAAGACATCAGTAGTAAAACATTTTAATATTTTGTGTGTTTGACATATATATCGTGATATTTTTCTTCTTAGAAAATGTGTGTTCTGTGGCGCACGTTAACGAGTGGGAGCTCAGAGTGCAGTTCCTAGTGCATTTAACAGATCCTCATGCGAGCTCTGACTGTCAAATGATTCTTGCTTACTTTGGAACCTTGATTTAACAAGGAAATCTTTTAACTTTTGAGACCTTCTATATCTGTTCTGATAATAAGGAATCGGTTAGGGCCGTTAGAGGCAATATCTCACTACCAAACACAAATAATGGGAACCACCTCTAGTCTTCAAACTGATACACCCTCTCAACAATATCAAATTCCAGCTTCTAAGAGGCCATTCTGAAACACTGGAATTTAATATCAGAGCATCCACTGTTATATACGTTACCATGATACGATGATGTTAATGAATAGGTCTTTTATGCCTCCCTCTTGATTGAACACGGTATGTTGCTTTCTCTCAGTTTCAATGTTAGCTGATTTCTGCAGGTGGACATTGATGGCCTTCACTCAAAACCATTCCCGCTGCAAAGATAGAAAGAGGAGTAAAACACATACTCATAAATATTATCTTGCGGGCCACAACATAACAGAAATTAAAAAAAAAATAAATTTTTTGTTTCTCTATTGGGGCACTTTCTAACAAAATTTGTCATTTGCAGATCACTTTTTACCAGAAATCTGTCAAAAAAGGTACTCTTCTACTCGAATTGGGGGAAAAAGTGCAAAAACGTCTGTAAGATGTATTATACAACTCAATATCCTCCTTTAAACTTAAAGTGCTTTTATCGATCTCATTTTTAGAGAACATGTAAAGCAGCATATCTTGGACTGACGTTTTAGTTTCCAATGTCATATCGCTATCTTACTTTTCGTAGTAGTAACTAGACAGATATTCTTCAACTTCAGTTTGATAGTCTGCGTGATTGAGTATTGCAATGTCTTTACCTTTATGAAACGGTTAAAAATGACAAAGAGGTCGTGTTAGTGTGTTTAGTCTAAACAAGTCCATTAACATTGCCTTTTACATAACGGATAGGAACACCAGCTTTTTTTTTGCCAGTTTTGTTTCTAGAAAAGTCCTCAACATTTTTGCTAAAGGTCAATTGAGTTGACCTTGTACATGGAAGCCGTAATTAACTTTTTCATGTTTGCTTTTTATCATCAATGATGAAGCGTATTCTCATCCTTCTCTTCACTAGGTTTTCCATGGTGGCCAGAATTTCACCTCGTTTCGATTTCAGCGGCCCAGCAATAAATATCAGCTCTTTATCCAGTGCAATATTCTCGGTATCAGACATGTTTCTGTCAGAGGTATCGAGCATGAACTTCGAAAATGTTTCTGCTTCTCTACAGAGTGATAAAAGTTTTGAATGGTCACGTGTAGTCTCATTTCCATTGAAGTTAATACGACATTCTCTTAATGCTTTTCTCAGCTTTAAGAGACCGGACGAACTTTCTTTTGGAATCTATTATTATTCTTAGATATGGTAAAAGAGGAGCAAGAAAATGAGAGAGAAAACTATATGCATGTTTACAAGATGGAAAAATGAACTACTCTTTCGTGAGGATTTGTGGCCCTAAAAAGAGCTGTTGGGTATTATGGCGAACTTCTACTCTCCTTACCTACCCATGATTTGTCTTAAGGATAAACTGAATGCCTTCAGACGACGAGAGACTTTTTTCTCTTCCTTCCTGGCAGCTGTTTTTAAGAGCATTTGTCGGAGACGATTAGAATAGGCGAATTTCAAAATGGGGTTCAGCCTTGGTTCTTTTTTCCTTATTTTCGAGGAATCTTCCACGTTGAAGTTAGGTTGGCGTGACAGCTTTTCTTTGTAACTCCGCACACCCTTTTCCCCATTCCCGTCGAAGAACAGAGTTCCAAGAACTCGTGAACTTCTCCTAGAAGATAAAAAGCTCGAGTTCTTGTGCAACTGTGCAATAGGCATATACGCTGTACAAATATACAAACATACCTGAGTTAAGGTACTAATGCACAGAAAACTTTGCTTCCAGAAATAATCACAGATCTGTCAACTCCCGGTTTTTGTACAGATCTCCTACCCTCTCTACACCCATTGTAGTATACAACCAAAACTGATAGGTCAGTAGCCCTTATGTGGGGGGGGGGGGGGTACTACATGGAGTATACAAACGCACAACGCATGACGTGTGCCCATCTTAGGAATGTTTTAACGCGATCACATTTCTAGGAATACTACTCAAATGCAGGTATTTGTGGAAAGTTTGATGCATATGCGAATGTACTTCAGTGGTAGATCACTAAGCTAAGTAACTTGTACATCAAGCACTGCTATCTACAACGGGGGATCTGAACCACTGATGAAAATCATGCACAGCTCAGCACACTCAGGAGGTACATGAAATTATGTATGAATGGCCGTTGAAGAATGATGAGATTTGCAACTCCATGGAATACCTACTTGTTCCAATTTCAATACACAAACAATGCCCTTGTTCTTGCAACACCACAAACTTTTGATACACTTAACCATCATCAAACAAATATAAAAAACTACTGTATAGTCAGACATCGACAGTAAAAGCCACATATGCCCACTTAACGGTGCCTGCTAGCACAGTTTTGCGAGTCTAAGAAATTCACACGCCACAACGTTTCCACTTATAGGACTTGGCATCTTTAGTATAGGCAGCTGCAGGCGTAACAGCTGCAGGCGTAACATGCATATGGAAGTATACACCATCATGCATGATTGCATTGATCCTTCCGGAAAATGTATTGGTCCAAACAGGGAAAATGTTTTGTGAGTAATGTAATACGCCCCCTACTGTCATGTTATTAATGTTTTTACTGTTCCCACCAAAGTGTGGTAAATATTATCTTCTATCTTCATTTGTATATGTTCGGTAGAAGAAACCGGGCAAAGTCACACATGACAAACTTTTTTTTAATTTCAAGCCGTCTTGCTTAGGGAGCACAACATTACATCTTATCATGACGTTAGTGTAACGAATTGATGTAAGGAATTCCATTAGTTGAATTTATTTGTACTATCTCGTGCTACCTTCTCAGCTGTTGACTAATGTTCCACCTGTTGGAGCACGCTTACCCTTTATCATGCTAACGTTTGTATTTGTTATGTTAATAAGTTTATGCATCTCTAGGTTAAGTGGTAAGTTGTATTTCGTTGAGTTTGTATGTAGTCAGTGACTGGAGAATCAAGCTAGGTAAATATTTTTTCTCTGCACGTGAAATCACTGCATGTATAGTGAACTCTCCTTGACCTCTCGCTTCCCGTGACCAACTCGGCATACGTTGGTATCAGCGGTGTTTTAAGTACTGCTTTCACGGTGACAGCGTCAACATTTATATCAAATAATCTTATATAATTCAGTGGAGTTTGTACTGGAGACTACGAATATTTCGAACAGTGCTTATTTCAACTTTTCTTGATCCTAATAATCGGAAACTTGGTCAACTGCTTCACTCTTATTATCCTGGCATGCCGACATAGTGCACCATATAGCAACAAATTCTACAATGCTGACGAATCTGCCGGCAGGTTTACGCCAAAGTCTGTAGTAGAACCTGGGAAATTGAGCTTTCTGATCCATGGATTATCTGATGTACGGTCTTCGATGATAGTCATGATCCTCTAAATGGGCTTTTCGTGGTCGGTGGTAAGCTCTGACGACTCCTTGGTGAGTTGTATCGTTCAAATAAATGATTTTACAGGACTTCTTTGATGATGGTAGTCTCCTTAACGGTATAAAGACCGAGACGGAGAACATGCTTAAACTTTTGCGGATAAGATAGAGAACATAACCCAAAAATAACTGACTGTAAATGCATTACCGGACCTATAGTGGTGTATTGTATTTATGTTTGTTTAGATAGTTCAGAGGAAACACATGTTGTGTGTTGGTTTCGATATTTTACCCTTTAATTAAAGGGGCTCATTGAGTTGATAACAATACGTTTGTGATGATTTTGAAGGGTATAACCCATGAAAATACTTATGATTAACATAATTGTTCAAGTTTCACATCCAGTACAGTAGGTATAAAACCTTTGTGAATTCTTGACCTTTAATTGTACTGGATGCATGTATGTGAATATATAAGTACTAACATGAGAAAGTGTCTGGTCACGAATTTTCGAAGCACAAAATGAATCGTTAATTGCTCACTCTATTAGTGTTCCTTTGTGTATGAAACATTGGGATCGGGGGTTTCCCGCGAGACCGAAGGTCCGCGAGATCCAAATTGCATTGAAGCATATGGGCGAAGCTGTAACTGGTTTGAGGTGTGATCGTACGCTCAATAAGTTCCGGGAGACCGAAGGTTAGCGAGACCGAAATTCAAATAAGGTCCGCGAGACCGATATATATGGGTTTCCACTAGAGATATGAACGTTTGATTTTATAGTCTTTTTTTTAACTTATGACACCTCCTTTTAGGCTGACCTTATGGGACATTTACTAAACTTTTGTTACACCCATTATAGGAAATTATAGGACATCAACACGATCGTATGAACTCTTGAAATGTATGTTTTCTTTTGTCCGATTTGTCATTTGTAATTATTTCGTTGAAATAATTATTCGTGATTTTTTTCCTTTTATCGCCGATTAGGTAGGGTCCGGTCTAATTTACAGTCCCGATTTTGTATTCATTTGTAATTGATATGCCCCCAGTTGATAGAAATGGAACCAAAAACGATAAAATTCAATCCATGTCGTATGATGAATACGTAATCACTTGTGACGTAGTGCAGTGACCGTCCCCGGTCATGGGTGGAACCATTTTGTTTGACCTCGTCCGAAATGTCATGTATAATTATTATTTATTAAAACTATTGTTCATGATTTTTTTCATTCTAATTGGGCGCCGGTGTGACGGTATGAAAAGTCCCCCAGTACAAAAAGTCCCCCGGACCTTTTGTACTAGGTGTGACGGTATGAAAAGTCCCCCAGTACAAAAAGTCCCCCGGACCTTTTGTACTAGGCCGGTCTTATTTAAACTCTCGATTTGGTAATCGTTTGTATTCGATAGGCTCGCCGAGTTGATAGAAATCGATCTAAAAACGATAAAATTCAGTCCATGTCATATGTTGATTACGTAATCACATGTGGTATAGTGCAACGACCGTCCATGGCTATGCACGGCACCATTTTGTTTGACCTCGTCCGAAATGTCATACATAATTATTTTTTTAAAACTATTATTCATGATTTTTTCATTCTATCGCCGATTAGATTGGGTGCCGGTCTAATTTAAACTCTCGATTTGGTAATCATTTGTGTTTGATAGGCTCCGAGAAATCGATCTAAAAACGATAAAATTCAGTCCATGTCATATGTTGATTACGTTATCACTTGTGGCAAAGTGCAACGACCACCCTTGGCTATGCACGGCTACATTTTGTTCGACCTCCCAGTGACCGTCCCCGGCCATGGGTGGCACCATTTTGTTTGACCTCGTCCGAAATGTCACATATATAATCATTTTTTTTAAAACTATTATTCATGATTTTTTCATTCTATCGCCGATTAGATTGGGTGCCGGTAGATAGGGTCCGATTTTGTAGTCATTTGTAATTGATATGACCCCAGTTGATAGAAATAGAACCAAACACGATAAAATTCAATCCATGTTGTGTACGATGAATACGTAATCACTTTTGACGTAGTGCAGTGACGGTCCCCAGCCATGGGTAGCACAATTTTGTATGACCTCGTCCAAAATATCATACATAATTATTTTTTAAAACTATTATTCATGATTTTTTTTCATTCTATCGCAGATTAGATTGAGTGTCGGTCTAATTTAAACTCTCGACTTGGTAATCACATGTGGCATAGTGGTGCAACGACCGCCCTTGGCTATGCACGGCTCCATTTTGTTTGACCTCGTCCGAAAGGTCATATATAATCATTTGTATTTGATAGGATACGAGTTGATAGAAATCGATCTACAAACGATAAAATTCATTCAATCTCCTATGTCGATTACGTAATCACTTGTGGCATAGTGCAACGACTGCCCTTGGCTATGCACGGCATCTTTTTGTTTGACCTCGTCCGATTTGTCATTTGTAATTATTTTTTCAAAAATAATTATTTGTGAACTTTTGGTTCCTTGCGTTAGCAAGAGGAACCAATGCATTTAACTTGGCATGTGTTTGTATCTTCGTGTGTGTGTGTGTTTGTATCAGTCCAAATTATTGTTTTTTCCAGAATACCGTGAAAAAAAAAACATGAGCGATTAAATTAAAACTTGGTAAAGTTGCTCATGATGCCAAAATGTCCAAAGGTGAATAGGTTGTATGGTAAATTGAGTGATATTTCCTGATTTTGAAAAAAAAAGCCAATTTTGCCCCAAAAGTGGTATTTGCAGCATATCTTGAGACATGTACTTGAGCATTTAATGCAAAATTTTGCAAGGACTTACCTAAGAATGTAATATTCAAGGCATATCACTTTTGTATTGAAGAGAGTGAAATTTGCTGATTTTTGAGAAAAAAATAGTTAATTTTACCCAAAATTTGTATTTCCAGCATATATTGAGAACTATTAGACCAATTAAGTTAAAGCTTTGTAAGGACTTACATGAGAACACATTGTTCAACGTAATATTATTGTAATGGTAAATCCAGTGAAATCTCAGTGCTGATATTTGAAAATTTGGATTTCCACCAGATCTCGAAGGCATTGTACGCAAAATTTGCAAGGACTTTCCTATAAATACAGTAATGAAGATACAGTTTATCACTCTTATACATAGTAAACTGGCGAAATTGTATGATTGTTTTCTAAAGATTTTGGAGCCGGCATCCGGGTCAATAAGCACCACCTTTTAACATATATATATATATACAAATATACATATACATACATACGTATATGCATATACATATATATATATATATACAGTTACCCAAACTTCTTGCCACTTTCAATGCTTTTCATCCTAGCATTAAATTTACCTATGAGATTGAAAAACACGGCAAAATACCGTTTCTTGATATCAACATTTGCAGAGACGTCTCCAGTAATTCGGGTACTTCTTTAATTACATCTATATACAGAAAACCCACTCATACCGGTATTTATTGTAATTGGAAATCCTGGACCCCTAATAAGTACAAAACCAGTGTTATCAGAGCACTTCATTGTAGAGCTAGACGTATTTGCTCTACCGATGCACTTTTCCATAAGGAACTTCGTCATATTCGTAATTGCCTTCTTCTTAACACTTATCCTCTTAAACTCATCAAGAGCTTTGAGAGATATACCTGTAATTTAAGATCTAGATTACTAATGGGCCCTGTCCCCTGCACTGTGGACGAGAATAAAGTCGTATCGAAATTCTATCTTAAGTTACCATACTGTGGTAATATATCTAATCAAATTGCTAGATCTATCTCTTAAGTCTTTCACACGTTGCTCTAATGCAGAACTACAGATCTCTTTCAGATGTTCTAAAATTGGTTCATTTTTCAAGGTTAAAGACAAAATTCCTGATCTTAAAAGCAGTGGTTGTATTTATCATATTCCTTGTGGAGACAAAACTTGTAAAGATAATTATATTGGGGAGTCCAAACTCAGGCTTTGTGATAGATTTAAAAAACATGTAAATGCTGACTATTTCAAAGAATTCAGTTCCATACACGATCACTGTAAAACGGCGTCCCATAAACTTCCAAACCCAGGTGATATTAAAGTTCTCCATGTAGAGAATGCCTGGTATAGACGCAAGATCATGGAGTCTCTTTTCATTAAAGACTTACAACCTACCCTGAATAGAAACGTCCTGAGTTTTAATCTTCAGCTATTTTGAGCTGGTATTACTCACTTACTTCTGTTACAGCTGTTTTTGTAATGTCCTGACTTGTATTATCAGTTTGCTATTTCGCCTTGACGATGTAAGGTGTATTCTTACGAAATATTGGCGTAATATATTTGATTCATCATGAATTTCAAACTCATCGCTATTTTCAGTTTTATTATTAGTATATGGACCTCTCCAATCTTTGCATATATATCTACATATATCTACATATATCTACATATATCTACATATATCTACATATACATATATATATATATATGTAAGGGTACGCACCCTGGGGGGGTCTATGAGACCTTTAAGTACCGATGGCTAAACTTGGGGGCGTCCTTACTGATGTTAAATATTGGGGGTCGTTGGCCAAGCCTACTGGGTATCAGGCCAGTAGTTGTGAGGCAAGGTACAATTTATTCAGCTACTGAGTGTAACATTACTACATTCGACGGACAGAGGGGACACAAGCCAACTCCTACTTGTGACATAGCTGAGTGCCTATAATTAAACACAACAATTGCCTCTCATCATAGAACCTAAGGGACGACATTTAAGTCTCGGCACGGTTGTCCTACTTCCCTTATCTATATCCTCGGCAAACAAACATAAAGACAAATACAGGCGCATAGATACTGTGTCGGTAATTACACCTTTCTCGTATGAGACTGACACACAGAACTATCTCAGACTATTTACAAGTGACGGTTTGTCTCCGCAGAATTATAGCAATTCTCTATTCCTAGTTTCTGCTGCAACCAACACTAGAGACATCAAAACACAATATGACACGACTGTCTATGATTTGAACCTCCCAGTTTATTAAAACCCAATTACTAAAAAAGGAATAAAAGGAAATAAAAAGACTTAAAGAATACTTTCTACATTACACACCATGTAAGGTAAACCCAGATTCGGTACACCCCTGCTTTGTGTCTGCTCACACCTAGCCTTCATGACACATGACAGAAAATGTAAACAAGCCTAACCTTTGACCCACTGAGGTCGTACTTTAAACAACATCAACATATAAGGCTAACACTAGCCAGCACGCAGTAATCACACAAATGGCCATATCAATTATCACACTAAAGTTAACAACACACTTGGGGAGCTACACATTGTTAGCCTAACACTAGGCCTCACAGTGAACACAACAGTTAATACACACTTGGGAGCCTAACTTTCAGAATATTACATCGTAACATTATGCCTTACTTCACGTAAGTCACATAACTCATAATGATGCAGTAATGAATACATTAACATAAACATTTAGTTTCATGGCAATACAAACTGAATTATGAACATATGAAATTACATTAATTAGCCTACGGATCCATCGCGGACGCGACGCGGTAAGGTACCTGATTCAACTGTAGTGTTAGTAGAGTTGACTTCTAGCTTCTCGGTAGTAATCATCGCTAATGTTCAGCTCGGAAGTAGTGCTGCAGTCATCATTACAGGGGGTTAATATAGTCTGTTCCTCACATCAAGCTCGGCTGAAGATTTCGACCTGCAAGATGGCGGCCACACCCAATACACAGTCACCTGTACACATTGGTTACGATGTACAGTAAGAAACGTTCTGGAATCTCACAGGTGGTCTGGCAGTTGTAATATTGGTTCTGACAGTATCGGAACAGTTACAGGACTTCGGATGACAGTTCCAGGAGCAATTAGAATACGGGATGACGACGAATTAGCAACAAAACGCCGGAGTCAAGGAGGCGACGTCTGCACAGGCCAAGTGCTCCTCCAAGACTAATGCGAGTGACTCAGAGGGGTTTCCGCATCTCCAACAGAGGACTCTTCCGGTGTTGGGTTTCTTGGCTTAACTTCCAAAGAACAAAGGAACTTTCTTAAACTTTTAAAATGAGGGCAGCATACTCTCAGTTTCGCAAAACTGGTATCCCTACATTCACCCCTGCTTAAATTAGTGTCGTCCTCGACACTAGGACTGACAATAAATAATAAGCTAGCCAAAAAAATGAGTAAGAATACACACCATGTGCACATTACGATACGACAGTAAAAGCTAACATCAGTACACCCTAACATCTGAATAGGTGAAATTGCATAAGCACAGTACACAATTACACGGTTTACTTCAATACAGTATAATGAATAGCAGTACATAATCAATATTCAAAATCATGTCGTGACGAAAGTAAATCTGTCCTTTGCTAAACTTTGTATCCTACTGCCCAGTAGTGATTCAGGAGCCGTAATTAACGAAAACAATAGCAGGGTGATCAGGCCTACTATAACACCCTGAATTTACTCAGTATATACAACAGTATGTCCACCTGACAAAATAGCACTTGCAGACTTTACACATACATGGCACTCCATGTCTTAGCCCACGATCTCATAATAATGAATATGAAAATGAAAGCAGTACATAAACCATATGAAAAACATCTTTCCCCATGAAGAGATAAAACATTTGAATACATAATAAACTGATAACATTGAGAAACCTTCTGCAGTACTTCACAGAGTATCTACCAAAACATTGGGATTGCCTCATCCTTGAATCCTATCTCAAGCTTGCTTCACTGCTTGATGCCTAGTCGCCTACCCCACTCTTGCCTCACTGCTCGATGCCTACCCCACTCTTGCCTCACTGCTCGATGCCTACCCCACTCGTACTACCAAATGTAAGGGTACGCACCCTGGGGGGGTCTATGAGACCTTTAAGTACCGATGGCTAAACTTGGGGGCGTCCTTACTGATGTTAAATATTGGGGGTCGTTGGCCAAGCCTACTGGGTATCAGGCCAGTAGTTGTGAGGCAAGGTACAATTTATTCAGCTACTGAGTGTAACATTACTACATTCGACGGACAGAGGGGACACAAGCCAACTCCTACTTGTGACATAGCTGAGTGCCTATAATTAAACACAACAATTGCCTCTCATCATAGAACCTAAGGGACGACATTTAAGTCTCGGCACGGTTGTCCTACTTCCCTTATCTATATCCTCGGCAAACAAACATAAAGACAAATACAGGCGCATAGATACTGTGTCGGTAATTACACCTTTCTCGTATGAGACTGACACACAGAACTATCTCAGACTATTTACAAGTGACGGTTTGTCTCCGCAGAATTATAGCAATTCTCTATTCCTAGTTTCTGCTGCAACCAACACTAGAGACATCAAAACACAATATGACACGACTGTCTATGATTTGAACCTCCCAGTTTATTAAAACCCAATTACTAAAAAAGGAATAAAAGGAAATAAAAAGACTTAAAGAATACTTTCTACATTACACACCATGTAAGGTAAACCCAGATTCGGTACACCCCTGCTTTGTGTCTGCTCACACCTAGCCTTCATGACACATGACAGAAAATGTAAACAAGCCTAACCTTTGACCCACTGAGGTCGTACTTTAAACAACATCAACATATAAGGCTAACACTAGCCAGCACGCAGTAATCACACAAATGGCCATATCAATTATCACACTAAAGTTAACAACACACTTGGGGAGCTACACATTGTTAGCCTAACACTAGGCCTCACAGTGAACACAACAGTTAATACACACTTGGGAGCCTAACTTTCAGAATATTACATCGTAACATTATGCCTTACTTCACGTAAGTCACATAACTCATAATGATGCAGTAATGAATACATTAACATAAACATTTAGTTTCATGGCAATACAAACTGAATTATGAACATATGAAATTACATTAATTAGCCTACGGATCCATCGCGGACGCGACGCGGTAAGGTACCTGATTCAACTGTAGTGTTAGTAGAGTTGACTTCTAGCTTCTCGGTAGTAATCATCGCTAATGTTCAGCTCGGAAGTAGTGCTGCAGTCATCATTACAGGGGGTTAATATAGTCTGTTCCTCACATCAAGCTCGGCTGAAGATTTCGACCTGCAAGATGGCGGCCACACCCAATACACAGTCACCTGTACACATTGGTTACGATGTACAGTAAGAAACGTTCTGGAATCTCACAGGTGGTCTGGCAGTTGTAATATTGGTTCTGACAGTATCGGAACAGTTACAGGACTTCGGATGACAGTTCCAGGAGCAATTAGAATACGGGATGACGACGAATTAGCAACAAAACGCCGGAGTCAAGGAGGCGACGTCTGCACAGGCCAAGTGCTCCTCCAAGACTAATGCGAGTGACTCAGAGGGGTTTCCGCATCTCCAACAGAGGACTCTTCCGGTGTTGGGTTTCTTGGCTTAACTTCCAAAGAACAAAGGAACTTTCTTAAACTTTTAAAATGAGGGCAGCATACTCTCAGTTTCGCAAAACTGGTATCCCTACATATATATATATATATATATATATATATATATATATATATCTGGCAGGCTTTAAGGTGGACTCGGCCTGTCATTGGGGCGTTTCTTTACTGTTGTTTTTAGCATATCCTTCGCTTGATACTGCTTTGGACTTATCTCATGTGTGTTGGATACCCAAGGGTAATGTGCACGCTATTCAGCTTCACCATTGTACGTTGTATTAAACACAGGCATTTACTGCTGAAATGTTCAGCATGGCTGGTTCTTTAGCAAATTTGTCATTGAGTTTCTCAGAAACTATAATATATTGTCTCCCAGACAATGTATGGCACATTTACATGATACCGTCTGGCACATTCACTGATTTCAGACGATGCAAACTATTTCACCTGATTCCATCTAAGGTTACCTGATAGTTACAAATTCCTCGTAGGGAATGCTGTTACCCCGTCCCATAGATCTCTCCCCTATACTAGGCCACCGGTCATCAATTTCATGTTATTTTCTGTTAAAATTATACTTCAAACATATGCGTAGTAACAATAGTTATTGGTGCAATAGAAACCCCCCTTTGTTATGGTAACATTAAAAATTGTAGCAAAGGTTAAAAAATGTTCAGCACAAAGTAAAGTATTATTGTTAGATTAAGGGAAACTAGGAATTGTGAGGCAAACACACAACTTCGAAATATACACGACATTGCACCAGATTGCATCTAACCCTGGTTACTTGATATATCTGAGTAATTTCCCCCCATTCGCCGACTAACCTTGGACCTTTCCATTGTTTAACCACTTTAACCATGCATTCAGAGTATTCTACTCTAATAATCATCGCAGGAGGGTATGTGTTTATTGATAAAAAGTTACATGAGAAAAATATATCCTGAAAGAATGATATCACCGAAAATTAAAATTGTAACAAAAAACATCTCGAAAATCAATGCGTGTTTGCGTTTTCGGGCGCTCTGAACTGTATTTTAACAAAAAGCATGTACGCACGCCACGCGCCATCTGATTGTGGCGCTCGGTTTAATAAGTGTCGTGCACTTTGTTGATTTTCATCTGCTTCTACAAACAAATCTAGCAAGATCTTTTGTACGGGTCTAGTGAAAATATTACCCTCATGAGCAATCCTCACAAGATTCTCGCTAATATATTTTCGTGACATTCTCGGAAGACTTTTGGGAAATGAGAAATTCCTCAAGTCATTCTTATGAGATGTGCTAATTAATGAGTTTCTGGTGACTGTAGCGATCCTGTGATTTCTGTGTGGTTTGTGAAAAGCGCCATGCATTGCCTTTATCACTGACCTAACGTTACTAACTTACCCTTATGAAGTTGTTTCTGGTAATTGTCACGGAGTTTTCGAGGTTCAGTTTGTGGCCTACTAAAATGCGTAGGCCTACATTACCATTTTGACTGAATATCATTAGTTTGTGATTTCATATTGTAGATCATGCTTCATTTGTGTCGTATATCAGTTGTGGCGTTTACGTTACTTCAGTGAAATTGTCACATTGTAAATCAATGTACCGTAGCTATCACAGTGAGCTGAACCGGAATCATAGCACTGCACATGTGTATTCATGACCATCGACATATGGGCAATTCCGTGTCAGAGAAAAAAAAAAAAAGTGAAATTTTCAAAATTAAGTCAGGGCTTAGATTTACCCTGATCCTGCATCAAAATTTTATGGGGAATCCAACTGTGATGGTGAAATTTTTCAAAATGTGGATTAAAAGGGTCAAAACAGCAACTTTTGGGGATAAAACGTGGTTTTTGAAAAATGACATTTTGTGATATTTCCTTTTAGTGTGAAATATAAACAATTGGGCTTAGCAAATATAAATGGTTTGCAAATGCATCAATATTAATGATCCCTATAATTAATATCAAACCATATTTGCCTAGAAAAATTTTTATCTCAAGGGAATAGAAATGGTGAAAAAAATGATAAATTAACCATGTAATTCCGTTACCGAAAAAACCTTAAAAAGTTTAGTATTTTAGAGGTTTTTTGTGGGATTTTTATCTAACTTCAAATTCTCTGACTGGGCATCATTACACATCACCACTATGAAAAAAAATTGCACCGTCTCTTCATCTTTTTTCTATGGTAACGGAATTACATTTTGATGCCCTGGAATTACAGTAACGGAATTACATCACAGCAAAATCATAAGAAAAAAATTGTTGTAAGTTTGTGATGGCATAAAAAGCATTGTAGAACATATCTGTGGCTATCTGCTCAATTTATTGTTTCATTACTGGGGAAAACATCCCCAAGACCAAGTGGAGTGTTCCAAGTATTTCAACAAATCTCTCATAGAACTAGTTTCAACCAGTCCAAGGATGCTGTCACATTCTCCCATTTGAAATATAGAAAGCATCACACATGCAGTACCATCCTTATTTTGTTGAGAGTTTTGCAAGGTGTGTATGCCAAATATCATTAAAACTTTCATTTAATTGATATCTGCAGCATATGTGCTAGAGTTAAACTGACATCACTTATTTCATCCCTCGTGTAATACTTAGGACCCAGCTAGCGTTTGAAATATGCTCAGCTCAGGTTGTTGGGAAGTGGGCTCTGGTCCCTTACACTGTCAAGAAGACAACTAATCAGTATGTTGGGCAAGTGATCTCAAAGGAAAAGGAAACAGAAATTGTTACGATCAAATTTTTGAAGCATTACCGGCAAAATAAGTTCTTCTGGCCAGAAAAAGAAGATGTTGACAATGTTGCCCTGAAAGTTATACTGGTTTTACCAGAACCTCAGATGGACAGATGGGATATGCTGACATTTCAACATGACTTTAGCCAGTACAATATGAAGTAGTACTCTCATATTTCTAGATTATACTATTTCGTCAGTTTAAGTCTTTAGTGTTCTAACATTTCAGTTTGTGTTTCGATAATGCAAGTTTGACTTGAGTTTTGTTTATTGAGCCATTTCAGTCGAGTTATCTGAACATCATATGCCTCAAGGCATTTGGTGAAAATGCACAAAAATGTGACACAACTGAAGAAAAGACATTCATTCATTTCAGTTGGGTCTTTCAAAATACTACTAAAGAAATGATTAATTAAAAATCTAACAAGTATGTGATTCTGAATATGTGAAATCATTGTAGATAAGAGAATTGAGCCTAATTAGCCTCAACTTAAGTTGAAAAGTTGCAGGTTGTTTCAGTCTGTCATGTTTAATGTTTTGGAGTATTTCTTGTTGCAATGGTTAAATTTATTTTAACTCATAAAACGTTGCGTAATCCCGTTACCGTGATCCTGTAATTCCGTTACCGACACTTAAGTCAATATCATATTGCGAGACCAACAGAAAATAAAAAATGGTGGTATGTTAGTTGTACACTACAATGTTGTCTAAACACTACATGTGTTATTTTCTTTTGAAGTAGCTCAGCTTCACAGAGTTTTAGTATTATCTGTACTTTTTCAAAACATGATGTCCATCAGCCGTAATTCCGTTACCGAAATTCATGCCCCTGTTACTCTAATACCATAACTTGAAATTCCAGTACCTTAAGATGAGTATTAATGTAAGGTGATACCTTTCTTATGATAACATTATTACCCCACTACCACAAAGAGTTTGCTTTATTTTGGGCAATATGTTACAAAAAGAATGGGAAATTACGGTAATTCCGTTACCACGGAATTGCCCATATAATGAAGTGTCATATAGGCTCCATTTATGTGTACAGTATCTACTGCTATGCTGGCGCTATGCTAGAATCACATTTAACCAGCCAGAACGCTTTACTACATTGACCGTTGAGTTTCTGTTTGTACTTTACAGTAATTTACGGCATGGCTTGATAAAAAGAAGAAATAAAGGCAAAAACCTAGGTCAGCCAGTACAATTTTCTCCTGAGTTTCCTTTTTAACTGTGAATGGTCAAAGTAACAGTGGCATTGATTTCAATATCGGACGGCCTGGGATGAAGCTGGTGTTAAATTTGAGCTGTTAATCTATTTGAACCGACTGAACTAGTTGCTGTAAGTGCTCGGTTCGGCTTAAAGAAAAGGACACAATGTTTTGTCTGTATAGCCACAAATGTCAAAATGAATCTGTAGAATAATGGACACTTTTACAGACACAGAATCCCTGTCTTCGTAAATGAGCATAAACTGCTTCGTAAATGAGCATTCGCTAAGTATGCAAATAAATGACAAGAGAGGGACTCGCATCATATGTCTTATGTTATGTCTTATTTCGAGGATATTCTATAAGTGCCTTTTGTTTCGTTTTGCCAAGGTAGCATGTGTTTTCGTCTTTATATGATAGTAATATCACTTGCAAAGTATGAAACCTTTGTAACGTATGAAAATGTTCACTATAAAGAAATACAGATGCTGAGAACTACCCCACGTTATCATCACATTTTTTATCACACTTTGAAAAAAGGATAACCTATGTCAAAAACGGTAACAGATATTAACACAATTTCAAAGTATTTTTGTTCAGAGTTTCACTCTGCAAATTTTGAATAAATTTTGCAGAGTGAACCTTAGAAACAGGGGACATATAGGTAGATACATATGTAAAATGATAAAGTTCACCTCTGATCACCCTCACGAAAGGTCCTGTAAGGGAGTGTAGATGACAGTGTAGCTACGGTGACATTTTTTCCCTTCTTTTTTTTTGAAGGCAAATCTATCCACTGACAACAATGAGGATGTCTACAATCACACTGCATTCTTAAAAAAAGCTGTAACAATTTACTTGCAAGGTAATGGAAGTGAGCCAGAAAGGAATGTGGATTAAAGCAAGAGGAGTTTCAGCATAATTAGGATGTTTTGGGAAATGCATTGTAGTGGCTTAGTCTTTTCGTAACTGGGGTTCAGATCAACTACCATATAAAGTTTTAAATCTTAAAGTCTCTGAAGAAATGAAAAAAATCGTATATCGCGTTGTCAGGATTGCGGGTATAAGACCTACCAATGTAACCAGGGATTTACGAGCGAGCAGATATGGGTTGCAACTTCCATGAATTCTATTTAGAACTCACTCATTGGAGTCAGCTATAGTGGTAAGAGAAATTCTACAGTAAAGGACGGGACGGATTTTTCTTTTTGGCAATCTTGACGAGGATATCGGACGGAACATAGGCAGTGGAGAAAGTGCAGTTGTGCCAATCCAGCAATGGAATGGCAGATTTATTGCTTCGACGTTTAAAGTTAAAGTTTGTTTCTGAAAGTGACATTAAGGAAAGCTGCACTAGGAGAGGCTTTAATAAAAGCATTACAGATGATACTTTGAAGACAAACGCACGGTGTTATTTTAAAACCTTTAGAAGAGAAAGAGTATATAAAAAAGAGTATCTTTTGTATAAAAAAGAGTATCTTTTTGTATAAAAAGACAGTATATTAAGAAAAATCTGTTTCGAGATGTCAGTTTGATGAAGCACCAGCTTTCAAGGTAAGAAATTGTAAAGTTTGGTTATTTTTTTTTTTTTTTTGGTGCGTTGGATACAATTATTATCGGCATACTGACTGAATTTGCAGTTTGTAGCCTGGAGAATATTCAGGTTACGTAAAGGGATGCCTGCGTTAATGGTATCACTCGGATAAGATTTGCAGTGAATTTGGACATCCCATTTGGGGAGAAAGAAAAGAGTCTAGTGAAATCGTGGGTTGAATCTGGGCATTTTGTATCTGATACCGGTGTGCAACGCTTTATTAAAAGCTTTTTTGGACATGTAGGAACAAACCAGTAGGAACAAACCAGAAAAAAAATTGATAAGCCCAATGTGAATTCCTGACAGCTAAAATGTCTGATTTATGTTGGATTTACCTTGGCGAAAAAGTAGATGTTTTGTTCCAAGTGAGTCTTTATGCGATTTTACTGTAGGCAAGTGCTGACACAAAATATTTTACAACGTGAATATCGTTTTCTTAAACGTTTTCTTAGTTGACATGATCAAGACGACTAAACCCCACCCCCTTAAACGAAGGAATTTTTTCATGGCTCCAAGTTGTGTTTTTAAAATAGAAAGTTTCCCATTATACGATGAAACCGTTTCTATATTTCATGTAATCATCATTTGATAGGAAAGGTCTCAATAAAAACAGAAGCCTCGGAGACGTAAGTCTCCGAGGCTTCTGTTTTTATTGAGACCAAATTCATCTATCATTAAAATGAAAGATTTGTTTGGAGAGGAGAAGCAGTTTGTAATGAATATTCATAAGTTGTTTTTCCTTAAAAGGTTTTTTTACCTTACAATTAAAGATTTTCAAAGAAAGGGGGGGGGGGGGGGAGGAGTCACAAGGCACTAACAATGTGTGACTATTGTCCTACTTTCATGGTGAACTGATTGTTAAAGGGTGGCCAGATGAATGGACGCTGGCGAACAATAGTAGCACACAGTAAAGGTGGCCTTTTCTGTGAACAATGAACTCGAAGGAAAGCAATCCACAAATACTATCCTCTAAACTTTATGTATCTGAGTAATAATTCTATGTGTTGAATGAAGTAAAAGAAAAGTCTTCTATAATAGGCTTTATGAAAAGTCCCTCTAGCTCAAAAGTTCAACGACCATCGTGCACAGTCACTACAGGAAAGACGTTAGAGTTATACTTGTTAGCTTTCCAATACGTAAGGTGTGTTCTACCGATCGCCTACTTCAACCACCCAGTCCTTTAGCAGTTGGAAAACTTTTAACATATTCAAACACATCTATCTGTAAAAAAGGAAGTGATTTGTAAATCCACATTTAAGTTTTAACCATTAGTAGGAATTGCAATCACCAGAACTCACGATATAGCTGAATTGAGTTGACATTTATGTCACTTCCAAGTTACCATACTCTGACCATGAAGTCTTCACTTTAGTTGGAAGAGGTCAATATTTTGTTCCCTTCTTTACCTTTTGTTTTTGTAATAATGTCCTTCTATAAATTCCCAAATCAGGGCAAAAGACGTTATTGCAGACGAGTGCTGATCCAAAATATTTTACAACGTGAATATCGAAACTTGATACGTTTTCTTAAACGTTTTCCTAGTTGAGAGGATCAAGACCACTAAACCCCACCCCCTAAGCTAAGCGCGTCTGGAAAAGGATAAACAAATCGTCGCGGAACACAACCACACATAGTTGAATCACAATTCCTTTGCGCGGTACACTTAAGTTATCTACAGGTACTGTAACTTTGTAAGTTAGGATTTAGAAACACCCGATGTCTCTGTGCGGCCTGTCTGCTGAACGTGGGTCGACTGAAACTTGTCACCGCCATAGGTGATGATTACTGTTGTGTTTAGAAGTTGCGAGATGCTTTATTATAAGATCATTTTCTTGTCCAACGGTGAGAAGAAGTCGCATCGTTCGGTGCAGACCGAGTTTTTATATTTCACGTTAGCCAGTTGTTAGGGCCTATTTGCCAGCCTAACTTACTCCTAGTGCTATCTTACTGTATCAATTATCATGCTTAAGTTGCAGTATACTGACATAGGCTCACTAGGGATGTAGCCTTGTAAATACTGTGGGCAATGGTACATCTGATGCAAGCACACAAATTACGTTTTGTCTATTCGTCACACCCAGCTAACTGGTCTCAAGATCTACCGAGTAGGATTAGGAACGCATGCAATTGAAGGCCTGACTTTCAATCATTTAATATTCTAGGCCTAAGTTGTCCTTCGGACAATCCACTCCCTATTTGATTGTCCGAAATACATTTTGGTTGTCTGAACAGAAAACAAAAAGACAAACCTTCAGATATGATTATGAGACCAAAATTTTTGTTGTAGTATTAATGAATTATGTTCACACAACATCATTGGACTCCTAACATTATTTATATACTTTGTATTATTGACTGATAGGGAGTATTTTGCAAAATACCACACAAACCAAAACTATGCCAGGAAATGGGCAGGCTATGGAGTAACAGGTATCAACTCACTGCATATTGTCTGTTGCTTTGGCATCGCAAATAAGTCTAAATCATGGAAAATAAGTGGACATTTACAGTAGTAGTGTACCTCCTTCAGAGCGAGATTAATTGTAAGTCCCAAAAGAAACTGGCTATTTTCCCCATGTGTAAAGGGCTATGAGGATACATAATTAATTTGAAAACAATTCTAAGTCCATGCAAGAAAAAAAAACGCATGACAAGGTTACAAGGATACGCAGTGCGAATCAGAGCTCACATTTTTTGAGACTACAAGCGTATGCAGGCATAAATTGTTTGATCTATTTTTAGGTCGGAGACTACGAGGATATGCAATCATCACGTCATGTCCTGGATGTGTTTTTAAGAGACTGCGGGATACACATTCAAAAGCGGAATGACCATGACAAAATCATTCTAAGTGTATTTTGAAGAGACTGAGGATATGTAGTCAAGGTTCCATTTCGGCCTATAGATAATCTCTGATTTGAGAGCGACTCATCATTATTCGCCATCTTGTTGTGAAGAGGCTACAAGGATATGCAGTCATACAGATTGAAAAATTTTTGAAGGCTACTGAGTACGAGGGTACGCAGTCAAGGTTGGTGACTGCGTATCCCCGTAGCTGGGCCTGAGGTGTATCTGCAATTGTGCCAACTGATAGAATGTGTGTAAGTGAGTAAATACTACATAGCTCTTGTTGCGGAGCAAACCAAGTAGGAAATTGTTCTATTGTGGTCTGTTGAAGGAGGATATGAAATACTATTACCACTTTTAGTTGGTGAACTTCCTTTGAGAAAGGTCCATTGGACAACCAGAAAGAGTGAATTTTGGTCGTATGCTCTGAATTTATAGTACTTAAGTCATCTCAGATGATCCGACTGTAACCATTGAATTTTAGCTCTGGTGTAAGTCTTTTGTATTCATTAATACACATAGACCTACGTTTTGGTAAATAATGCTTCCCACGCCTAGATTTGCAGGAAATGGCAATTCCAGACCATATAACTTACAGTACATTTTTAGGCCACATATATTTAATGTAATGAAAAATTTCTGTAGTAACTAAATAAATGAAGGTGTTTGTTATTATACCCCATGGCCACTGTTGTACTTTTCACCTAAAGCAGTAAGGTGCATCTTAGCCAAATTTATTGGCATAAATTTCCACATGTGCCAAAGGCTTTTTGTTCGAAAGGTTGTACTTTTCAGGATGGGTATTGATTAGACTGCTACGTGGAGTGCCTAGTTTGTAGTGACTGAGTGACATATAGAGAACATGCTCACTTTCCTGGGTCTGGTGCAGCTTTGTGTATTCTTCTCAAAACTACTGTTGGTGTGTATTCAGTGCCTATATAGCTGGAAGGTAGGCGCAGTATGGTACATTTCATAATAACATCTGGGTGTGGAACATTGGAGGCACTGATTGCAAGTAATTAATACAGTAATAAAAGGTGCCAAGTAAATGAATGAAGGTGGGTAACAATAGCCAACACTGCCTAAAGATATTCATATATCAGTGCATTTCAGTTACAAATGTTCAACATGAGGGGAGTGCCCGGGGAAGACGAGAAATGGTGGGAATATGTGAGTGTGCTAGATTGTTATTTACTCAGTCTACAATCTCTGAGACACTTGTACCAACTTTACAATTGATTACTCTCATAAAAATTGTATTAAGTAATATCAAGTTTCAAAGGTTGTTTTGACTGAGGTATCCTATAATTCCAGTATGTAAGAGAATCTTGTTTAAAAACACGCTTCTAGCATGTGGTCTGCTCAGAGAATACAGTGCTTGCAATATAGTAGATGTGTGTGCTTACAAATGCTACAGTATAAGGATGTTCAAGTTATGTTGCTGGTACAGTATTGTTGCCTTTTCTGTACATTGTAATTTCATTCAATAAACTTGTTTTTTTTAATGTTTCCAACTTTGCTGCTTGCATTTACAGGTAAATTCTAGACAGAGAGCTGTAGCATCTGTCATTTAGTGCTAGTATAGATGGTCCCATGAAGAAATTTTGCAGCCTCTTGCAAAGAGTGAAGTGCAGCCAGGAAAAGAAATTCTTGTACGCTTCTCGACAGGTCTTCTCGAGCTGCTGTGTTCAAACTGCATTTTGCACCATGTCTGCTGCTCCAAGTACTTCGCAGGAGCACCGGAACCCATTGATTTAGAAAAATCAAAGAAAAAATATGAGGTAACAACAAGTCGTGTTTGCACCGGGGTACCTGACCGGCGATAGTCAGGGCACACATTTCTGAAATTGCTATCCAGATCCATAGTTTCGCTGATGTATGTTGTACATGTTTAAAAAAAGGAAGAAAAAAAAAAAACTTTGAAACTTACTTTTTCGTTCTAAGAACACTTCGCTGTCATTCTGGTATGATGTGCAAAGCAAAATGTCATGTTATGACTTGGCAGTGCACTCACAGGCTATTGAATGCCATCTTTTTGGGTAGTCGGGCACTGGCAATGGACTTTGTGTACCTGGGTTTCAAGTTTGGATATCAAGCAGGAAACAAATGACAAGATATTTGCGATCCTACTGTATGATAGCCGGACCTATGATTTTATAGAATTGTAGTCGTAACGCTATCGTTAGAACTCGTTAATTTGCAAGTTTGCCTCATATTTTCAAGTAATTTCATTACACAATCATTCCTGATAGTTTTTTTTTCAATGAACTGCCTTTTTTTTTTGGGGGGGGGCTGGTGATGGGTGTGCTGTCATTGCGCATCATTTGACAGTTTGGAATATGCCCACCTTTAGACATCTAGCGGAGGGCACAACGGATTGTGCAGGCCTGTGCAGTATGCACAATGGTGTAATGTTTACAATATGACATCATTAAATATGCACAAAAAAAAAAAAACTGGACAAACTATCCAATGTTATCAATAATGTTACATTGTTTTCCTCCCTAAAGGAAGCTGTCAAAAAGTTAAACATGCTGCAAACCTCCTCTGAGGAAATGGAAAAACTTCGCAAGATAAAAGGAGCTGTTGTCAAGCGTTTGCAGGGCCCAGATTCTCTAGTATCTATGCAGAAGTATTTGGAGAGGTGCGGAATTATGGTGAGGACGTAATGACTGCATACAGTAGTGACTAGAACATTTGTTCTTGCTTGTTTTTTTTTTGGCAAATGTTAATGTGAAATCTCTTTTATTTGATTATTAGGTGCTTTCTTTTTCTCTTACTCGTTAATATAGTTTGAAGGTTCTCTTTTTTTCCACTGCAGCAAAAGTACTGTGTTTGGGTCTGTGCAGCACATTGTTAATTCATGCTTAAGGCATACCACATGTCTTATATTATGATCTCTGCCAAAAGAAAAGCAAAAAGTTCAATGTGCGTGTGCATGTAGCAGAGAACAAACATAATCTTTACACATGCAATGGCATAATTGAACTTTTTTGGTGGAGGGTGGGAGTCTGAGGTTTGATGTTTACAGCATGTACTGTTGGTGAGAATACTTTCCAGATCCTTGACAAAATCTACTGTCTGGACTATAAACAGTTTTACTTCATTCTCACACCTACCCCAGCTGCCTTTGATGATATTCTTTACCTCAGAAACTCCCAGTCATAGATGCAAACACATTGGCAAACAAATTTACTAGTTGTTAAATTGTGTTTTCCTGTTTAGTCTTTTCTTTCTATGATTTCCTTTGGCATGTAGATGGAAGACATCAATGAACTACCGATCATACACGTCGCTGGAACGAAGGGAAAAGGCTCTGTGTGCGCCTTCTGTGAGAGTATACTCCGTAGCCATGGACTCAAAACTGGTCTGATCACGTATGTATGTTGGACGGTTGAAAGGTTGTACAGTACGCACGTACATACATGTGTGTGTGTGCATGTGTGTGCGTGTGTGTGTGTGTGTGTGTGTGTGTGGTCAAAGTCCCCATTGATTAATTCTGTTGCTTAGCATTGAGTTGATATTATCTGGAGTTAGTTTACATAGGAAAGAAGAATGTTGTCACATAGGATAAAGCAGCTAGTGATTTTCTGTCGCATGCCTTTTCAAAAGCACAGAACCAAGTGAAACGTCAAACGGTTAAGTCAAATTGAACTTGACGTTTTTTACGTCGGTAACGCCCATTGTCTTGGATTCTCTCTAAAACTTGCTTTCTGCTATTAAGTGTTAACACATCCATTACAGACTGGAATTCTGGTGGACTTATATTGCTCTCTGTCAATGTGATGGCTATATACCCCAGTAGAAGGTATCAGTGGTTCTTGCTCTAAGGATATAACCAGTATTAAACCTGCAACACCCGTATTGCTTGCACCACCCTAAAAGTGCCACAATTTGTAATCTGTTGCAGTTTACCGAAACATCAGATTAGAGTTTTTTTTTCCTTGTCGAGCAAAATGGATATCAAAATATTAAACTGTTTTTTTTTTTTTTTTGTGAAGGAGAAGAAGAAGCCTTGCATGGAGGACAGTAATAATAAAGGAAGCAGTCGTGTTTTACAGTTTCTCTTCCTAACGCTGACTTAACACGGTTTTTGTGTCAGTCTTCACATCATTATTCATTGCATTATTAGCTCTGTGGTCAAGACTGCTTGCCAGTTGCCAGCATTGTTGCCAGTTTCGTGTTACATCGTTACGTGTCGCCGGTATTAAGAGATGGCCATGCTCTCTTTAGGGGAGAGCAGGTGGTAGGAGCCACTGTATTGTCGATGCTTGATCATGGCAATCTTCCGGTCAATACTCCTCATTGCATCTCTTCAAGTGTACGTCTCACCCCGTGGCAAGTCCCCGTGTCAGTGAACCTATTTTTCCCACTCCGGTAGGTCTCCCCACTTAATCGAAGTCCGGGAAAGGATCAGAATCAACGGAAGACCGATCGACCGCAAAAAATTTGCTGACTACTTTGAAAGGATCCACAATCTCCTGGAGATGTCCAAGGTTGCGTTCAAAGGAGAAATGCCGATGTACAACAAGATGACGTTTGTGATGGGCATCTTCATCCTACTTGATGAGAAGGTGAATTTGTAGATCGTCACAGGTTGAATTATACTCCTCTGTGTATCTTGTACCCTCGTCTCTTCATGGAGGATGTAATTTGACATGTGTGTGATCTTGAACTAATCTTAATCATTTTGAAAAGAATTTGAAATATAGTCAAAAGCCATGCATATTGCCTAAGTATTTGCTGTTACCAAACGAAAACAAAAAAAGGAAGGGAAAAAAAAATGCAGCAGCATCCTGGAACTATTATCTCCTCCTTCAAGAGCATTATGTCTGCTTCCATTAAATTCATCATGAGGAATGGTAAAAACAAAAGTATTCAGCTAGGAAGAAGTAAAACAAAACAGCAGAGAAATAGAAAATAGCTTCTTTGATAACTAAGTCAAACAAGAGGACATCAGTAGTAAAACAGATGCAAGCCAAAGAAAATGCCAAAGTTTTTGTGAATATTCTTCTTCACTCACTCGCAAGTCACCATTTGATTGCAAAATACAGTATGTGAATGGTAACACGACACATGCACCTTTACAACGTGGATACAGTGACCTCATCACACGAAATAATGTTCTGTATATGATATATATTCTTGTTGAAAACTAAGAAAGTAACTAATTGTGTGATGGATATTATTATTAGACATTGATATTATTATATTCTCTGAGCATAGGAAAATAAGAATCAGCTTAATAGAAAATATACCTAGCTTGACTATGTATTTCACATTATCTTGCACATGCAGATGTGCTTTGTCATATACTTTGGACATGGCAACGTGCTGCACGTGTCAAAGTGTAAGTTGATATTCAAACATCCTCTTTGGCTCCCCTTTAAGAGAGAAACTACAAAGGAATTGACGAATTAACAAAATTTTCCCCACCCACCTAACATCATGATGGTGCTCTTAGGGCTTCTTTTGTTTCTTGGGGTGGTGGGAGGGGGTTGAGATGGTACAATTGGGCAAATTAAGTAAGAGCCATTTGAAAGTACAAACAACTCAATCTCATGTGAAAGTTGAAGCAATGAGTGCTCCTTGTGCTGATCAGACCTGTAAAGGGTGTGTTGTCGCAACCTTGGAACTCTGACCGTATGGTGAATCGAGAAGTAGCAGCTTCTGCAAACTGTGTATCACATAAGGGAAAACTGTAGAATATGTGTTTATGGATCTTTTTCAAGCCTGATTTTTAAGAATAATTCTAAGTTGTAGACAATCCCACTTCTCATATTTTCTTGTCAAAAATGTATTTTGGTTGTCCAAACAGAAAACAAACAGACATACATAAAAACATGAGATCGACAAATAGATCAGTATTATGCTAATGTTACTGCAAGTGAAGGACAATAACTAACAAAGTATTCATGTTTACTTAAAAGGGGAACTCTGCTTCAGAAATTTACTCGTTAATATGTTGGGCTTCCAGAAAGAGTGAGATTTGGTCGTCTGATGTGATGTTCACTTGTCTTGGAAGATCAGACGACCGTCCAATTTCAGCCCTGTCTTTGCTACTTCTTACCCTCCAACATTTCAAATAAAAAGAAAGTGGCTAAGTTCATTGAATATTTTTGTTTGATACCAAGTCTCGGTATCTAGTGTACAACTCCAGAACAACATTTCCAGTACTAATAAACGCAGCTTACGATGAAATTTAATCGTGAAGAATCTTTGACGCTAACGGTAGTTTGCAAGGTGCACAGGCAAACTCTCATTTTTTCCTCAGATATTTCAGTGTTACGGAGGATGAACGAAGAACTTTACGATGATTTCGCACAAAAGTGGGAAAAGTGTAATCACTCAATAGTGTCATTTAGTCCAGTGTGCTATCTTTTTCCATACATCCAGTTTTTGTCTGTCGTAGAGTGGTAACGTCCTCAATGATGTCTTTTCTGCACCTGAAGAATCGGCGAACTGTAACACATTCCTGAGACAAGATGACATTCGCTGCACATTCGACAATTTACAAATTGGCATTTCTCTACTCACTTTAAATACTGCTGTAGTGTGTTCTCCCCCCATCCCCTCTGTGTAAAGTATTACACAGAGCCATTTTTTCCACTTCAAGATCAAATGACATTCATCTCGAAAAGAGCTGGCTTCATTCAGAAGTTGCAGAGTGAAACCCTGAATTATGATCTGATGGAATTTTTTTTTCACATCTGTTACAGTTTTATGAGATGATGGCCCATCAAAGTTTGATGAAAATGCAAATTTGATGACAGGGAGTGTTCCATACTGTCAATTTTTTTGTTTTTGTTTTTTGTTAGACCTATGTATAATGTCTCTCAATTTCTTTATTATTGGATGTCAGATTTTTAAGTGATGTCAATTTTGTAAAGAAGACAATACATGCATCGCAAAATACTGTTGGGGACATTCAAAATTTTCAATCGTCCTTCAAACAAAGGTCAAATAAACAGTGGATAACATTTGGCATATCATATGAGTCTCTCACTTGGTGTCCCAAATTTGCATATTTGGCTTATGTTTATTCATGATGCATTCATAAAGCAAACTTTGCAAAATACTGCTTAAAAGCTTTATGCATTTTGATGGAAATTGTGGCAATTTTCAATGTATTTAATGATTAATTCAGTCACTATTCTAGAATGTATTTTTCATGTCACATACATTAAACAGTCATTATTGCTGGCACATTACTTTGAGCTATTCAGTCAGGTGCTGAACAGGATATGAAATCCAGTAATTTGCCTTCAAAAAGTGGTAAAGCACTTGTTTACGATACCTTTTTCCCTCCGCCCATGAGGTCGACGTGGCAATACTCGAGGTCGGCTGCGGGGGAGAGTACGACTACACCAATTTCATACGCAGACCCGTCGTCACAGGGATCACTTCCCTGGGGTTTGATCATATGGCAACCCTGGGAGACACACTGACTAAGATAGCATGGCACAAAGCAGGCATCTTCAAGGTTAGTAGTTTTAGGTGAATTGATATGCACATTGTACTGATAGGAAGACATGTAGGGTTGCTATTTGCAGCTGATGCTATGTTTGACACAGTTTTTGCTTGATATAGTGTGCACAATTTGACAATTTTTTTGGTGCTTTCTTTAAATATCTGTTACAAAAGTTGTCCCTCCATTCAAAAGTGATCATTGAGAGTTGGCCAGTTTTCCTTTCTTGTCAAGTACTCTATGATACATACATAAGGTTCATATGTGGGTCACCAAGATGGCTTCTAAAAATTCACCAGTTACTCTTCATATAGTTACCTTTATTCATTTCTTGTTTTCTTTTTTTCTGTGTATCCTTTGCAACCATACTGAAGTTTGTACAGTTGGGAGAAGAATTTTTACTAATGGGGTTGTTAAGGGTCAGTGTGCTCCTTTCTGTTTTGACCTTTAATTGAAACTGTTTTGCTGGATAGATTGGAAAAAAGTCAGTCTAGGTGGGATTAAATTTACACCATCCAGTAATTCCATGATCCATTTTCAGTCTCAAGTGTTTGAAAACAAACATCATGTCTTTCAAACTTGATGAAAAAAAAAGACAAAAAAAAAACAGTATATACAAAGCAGATATTTCAAACAATGTTGAAGTTGAAGTAGCTGTTGTCATTAACTTTTCCAAGGTGTAACTTCCCTTTCAGCCTGGCAGGGCGGCGTTCACAGTACCGCAGCCAATAGAAGCGATGGATGTGATTGCGAACAGAGCCAGAGAACTTGAGGTGAGTCATTGAGTCGACAAGAATAGTTTGTTGAACATTTGACAAAAGTAAGTGGAAGGAAACAAAGTAAATTACAGCGGAATGGTGTAAAGTGACGCAAATGAAATGCGACTGGATTCAGTTCAATCGTTAGCAGTCCGTCACTGTTGCCCGAGAGGTCCAATGATTTAGCTTTCAGTAGGTTTTGTCATCTATTATTCTGCTCCTGGGTTTTCAGTCTGCATCACGTAACCCTATTATCTTTGGTGTTCTACCCCTGCGTCCGCCCCGTCATACTCCACATTGATCACCCCTCTGGTGATCCACTGGTCAAGAATGCCATTCTTGTTCACAGTCTCCTCAACAACGGTCATCCCTCTCAATCATTACGACCTTTAAATTCACGGTTTTATCGGAGACGACTGGATCGTACAGAATGTGCATACAGTGAGTGAACACTACTTTGAACATCCTGTATATAGCACCTGTATTCTCCTTCATAGCAACGCATCTTGGTATCTACATTCATGGGTAATGATTGCTGTGTGCTTGCATTGGGTATCAGGATGCCGACCGATGGTATCAGCACCTGATTCGGAAATTGCTACCTGACTCCAAAGTTTGATTATGTACATTGTACGTGTGCCATAGTCAGCGTGTATGCAACTACGAACACATCATTGTCATGCCCCAACATAAGACACATGGTGATTTTTTAAAAAGCAAGGCAAACTGTCCTATTATAACTTCACAATGAATTCATAGCCTATCAGATTCTTTACTTTTGGAAACCCGGGTACCCGATCTACTACCGATACCAGACCTGTTGTCATACTTTTGGGACACCACATCAAAAGTAGAATATTAAAGAGGTGATATCACTTTGTAAAAAGCAAGAAGAGAGGGAACATATCGGAGGAACATTAAAGCAAACAAAACAAGAATGTTTGTCTCAAAGGCCATAGCAATCAGACAGATGCAAAAGAGTGTCAGTGTTCTCCACAGAGGACTTGGAGGGGGCTGGGCAGTCTGCTCCTGAATTAAAGTTTTCTCTCCAAAATGGCAGCTACCCCTATAAAGTCCTGTCCCCCTTCCCCTGCAGAAGCTCTGTACAATTATAATAAATTATAATAAAATTATAATAAAATATGACAATTGATAGGCTACAGCCATTCTGAACTGAGCAAGCAATCATAAAGTGACACCATTTTTCATCATTTAGCATCTCAATTATCAAGAAATTCTGGATGTAAGGATGACCATTCTCCCCTCATACCCCTCCTTTGTGATTGTGTACATGCTTTGCGTGTTACTTCCCCCTTCCCTTGGAAATCTGTGTAGAATTGCGAGTGTGTATGTTCGACATACGTTTTCAAGATGAAATTTACAGTTTCCAAGAAAATGGTGTAATTCACAGGCAACGAACATCAAAATGACATTTTTAGAGTACATTAGATATACTCCTTCAAAAATTACCAGCGATGAATCTTCCATTCTTATCCACAGACTACAGTGCAATGTGTGCCTTCCCTAGAAAGGAATAATTTTGGTAACATCCTTTCGCCCAAACTTGGTCTTCATGGCAGACATCAGCTCGTCAATGCTTCTCTTGCAGTCAAACTGTGTCAAAAGTTCTTGGAAGTAACCAAAGGTACATCATTCAACAGAGAAGGTAATTTGTGCTGAAAATACAGCTTTGGAAAGAAATTTCTGAGTAAAGAGTAATCTTTGTGTGTGAGTTTGACATCAGAGACAATTTTGCTGCACATAAGTGGCAAAAAGACATATTTTTTTTAGTAATTTTTTTTTATGTTTTTTTGATGATGCGAACTTTCTCCAGAATCGAATTAGGTATTTTGCTTCTCATTCTGGCAGTCAACCTTCTGATCATATGGATTGTTCTCACTATTTCATCCATTGAAATCCATAGTGTTTCACAGCCATAATTTTTTTTTACTCCGTCATCTTTTAAAATGGAAGAGTTTCTCATTGGTGTTCTTGTGACAGTACCCGCAGGGGATAATGCACCAACCGAACATTCCATGTCAGCCGATGGAGATGGTACCGACGGTCTTTCTGTGGGAGTGGAATTTGGCATCAAGACCTCTGACCCCATCGTTTTGCCCGAGTACTTCGTATCAGGTGAGCTCTGTGATTGGTCGGGTTGTTGTCTCGCTCTGGCTGACAGAAATTTTTGTTCTTCTGTTTATCAGTTTTGTGACAATAAGAAGTTTATTGTAGTTTTGTATGAGTGAAGAATGAATACAAACACAAATGTAAAATGTTAGTGATTGTGTCAAGAGCTTGCTGCATTCCAAAAAAATAAGCATCACTGTAGAACAATAATCCACAATGTGATACACATAGTGGCACAGCGACACGTGGCTGTAGCTTTAATTGGCAGTGTCTGGTGAAAAGGTGTGATTTCATTTCACTTATTAAAACCAGTATAAACGACCAATATTTATAAAAAGGGGGGCATGCAAAAACAATCTAAGATCAAAAAGATTCCAAAGGGAGCAACAATGACAAAGTAATTTACAATTATTATATGTGTGTAAATATTATGAGTAACATTGTGAAGGTTACTATGCCAAAAAGATTGCACTGATTAGAACTGCAGCAAAGGTTCTGAATTATCTGATTGGTTGAGCACCGCAGTGTGGAAAGGAAAAAAAATGTGAAAAGTATTTTAGCAGAATAGAAGGATCTCTAAAATTTCTTTTTGATTGCCCAATAGATCCATTAGGGGTACGTGAAGTGGGTTGTTGTCATTTTAGTAACTTACCCTATTACCAGCTGCATTCACAAAACTAGATGCAACCTTGAGACTTTTTGCTTGCTAAGTATTGAGAAAATAATTACCTAAAAATACACCGACCTCTTTTAATATGGAAGTCTAGTCATGCAAATAAGTTTCAGATGACGTCAAAATGTTGAAAACAAGTTTAGATTAAGTGATGAAGATTAAAGACAGAAGGACAGGAAATTGTGTATATTTCTTCTGCTTGCTCATAGAATATTTCACTTCATTCTCATTGGTGAAAGTAGAAGCAGTAAACTTAATGTGAGAGAAACTATGAAATTTCACATGGGCATCAAAAAGGCAAAGAAAGGCAAAATTTGCAGTAGCGAATTTCAGGATACTTTTAATTTGCTACTGCAATTGTGGGAGTACTATAAAAGGCCACGCCAAGATGGTCATGCACCTTCGGAGGTGCACCATCAGAAGCCACTCTAACTTCTGATGTGGCAGTATTCACGTAAGCCTCTTAAAATGGCAGAAGTGACATGGGAAAAATAATGGTAGTAGCACCATTGGAAACCTCTTCAGATGGTGTTGGCAATATTGGAAGTCACTTTAAATGGAAGTAGCACCATTGGAAGCCACTTGAAATGGTAGGTGCACCATCAGAAGCCACTACAATGTCATTGGAAGCCACTTGAAATGGTAGGTGCACCATCAGAAGCCACTGCAATGTCATTGGAAGCCACTTGAAATGGTAGTAGCACCAAATAGGAAGCTAATGGAAATGATGGGAGCACCATTGAAAGACATTTTATGGCAAGACCATCACAGGGAACAACTTACATATGGTGGGAGAGCACCATCAGAGGCGGCCGAAAATGGCAATAGTGCTGGCAGAAGCGACTACAAATAATCGGAGCATCATCAGAACTTCAAATAGTGGTTACAACATCAATAACATCAAACCTTTGCATGAAATGCCAAAACTTCCCATGCAAAGAAAACTATAGTCACGTTGAAAACTGTTGAAACATAAGATGTTTTAATGATTGGTATTCAGTTTTGCACTGGAATAATTCATGCCATATGCCAACTTTCTTATCATTCAGTTGCAACCACTGATTGTCTATGGTATGAAGTATGAGACTGCCTTTCAAGTCATATTTCCTTTTCCTGTCTCGGCAAGGTTTGAGAGACTGCTACTGGCCAGGTAGAAGTCAGACCATCAGGAGGGAACAAGTCACATATTACCTAGATGGTGCTCACACTGCCAGAAGCTTGCAAGCCTGCGTCGACTGGTTCTTGGAAGCCTCCGGCGAAGAGCGAAGAAACACGAAGGGCATAGTCCTCAGGATCCTTCTCTTCAATATCAAACTTTGGAAGTACAAGCCATCACTTGTCAAACCACTTTTGGTAAGTTCAACATGCATTTGAAAGTGTTTTTGACACTCATATACATGCCCTGATTTGCTGCTTTACGGTAAGATGTTAAGGTAATCTCTCCCCAGGTGAGGTATAGTAGTAATTTACTGCATTCACTTGTGTATGTTACAGGTAAGGACCAACATCAAGCACCTTCTTTCCTTCTTTCAGACAGATTGTTTTTAAAATTGCAGTCTCAGTCAGCATCAGCTCAGAATAGCTCTAATCTGTATCATAAAATGATAGAATAATGTTGGGTAAGTTGCAAAAGATGCAGTTGTCTGCACAATTTGCTTCCCATGGTCAATGAAATGAAGGCAGTTTTGAAGCCCACACATTTTTTCTCCCAAAACCCCTACTGCCACCCCAGTGGGCTCTTAAACAGTACTGAGTGTGGTAGGAATGAGGCGATAATAGTACATTGTTGACCAATGAGCTGCGTCCCTCCACTTAAAAAGGTTCAACATATGTCACTAACGGTACTGGTACTTAGTACCACATTTTGCCTAGGATTGCCTAAGGTTACAGTGATGGCTAATTGTTGCGTTTGGAGCTTCGTATTCTAATTTTATTTCAACTGGATCCTTGTGGCAGATCTATTCTCATGACAAAAAAAATATAAAGACTTTGTGACAAAGATTGCCATAGCAACCAAGCAGATGAAAAGTGTATGTTCAACATGTAGTCAAAATGATATTCAGAGTTGCCAAGAAAACGATGTAATTTATGGGATAAGAACACTGAAATAACAGCTCTCGGGAAGAAAACTGCTGTAAGAAACCATGAGCATGGGTGTCATTCTTGTGACACCCTCACTCATGGGGCAGCCAGGTCCCAATTAAGTGTTTACATAAAGCAAAACTTTGTGTGGACACATATTGCAAACAACAAACATGCAAATTAGAAAACATATGAGTATCCTTTTTCACAATAGTATCTGGTTTAATAGGTTATGAGATTAACGATTGTGAAACAATTGTAGATTGAAAGGTAACTCAATTCCTTTTCGCCAAGTAAAGTCAAATTCTCACTTTGAGAGGATGTGGTAACTTCAAATGCAATTGGCGCAATTTGAATATTTGTGGAGTTCACAGCAGACTCACCAGGGATTTGCAACTGCTGAATAATCAGAGATGTCCAGGAGCCAATGCTCACGTTGCATTATGTATGTAGTTAAGTGCAATTCTTCATTCTGAACATTCATGCCATATTGCGCCACAGCAGAAAACAAATCTTCCTCAAGAAATGATTCGGACAATTCTCTCGAGGATGAAGTGCAGTCACGACCGACACACTGAAATATAACGAAAGCAAAATGCGACATTGACACTTCTACTGTAATAGTTACAGAACTAGTTTGGTCGTGGTACAAGTTCAAAGGTCGATAACCCTGTACATGAAGGATGGTATCCAAGGGTTGGTACCCAAGGGTCCCTGCAAAAGGCATAAGGGGCTGAAATCAGAGAAGTTTTCTAGCCACTTTAGAGGTGTGCCATTTACATTGAGCTGAGGGAGCGAGTCTATTCTCTTGACTCTTTTAGTCTGAATCAGATTGCTTCTTTCGCAGTACAGGGTATTCTTTTTCCCGAAGGAAAAAAAAAATGTTGCAAACCTGGAACACTGTTTGAATGATTCCAGTGCAAAATGAGGCAAAGATAGTTGCAGATTGCGTAATGTAATCAAGTAACTGAACTAACAAGAAATTGCATTACAGTCACTGTGATGTGTTTCTTATAAGATTAATATAAAAGATGAAACTTTTACAATCTCTTAGTATTGAAGTCCTCCAGGGCTGCGGTTTTCTTTTGTTAGCATGCATAAATTTTGTTTTGTTACAGTAGGTTGTTGTCAGCGACTGATTTGATATTACATGGAAAGTCATAATACGTATCTGTAATACCACGTAAGGTAAACAGAGAAGATATTTCCGCATTTGCACGTAATTGCAGATAATATATTCCGCCTAATCGTTATTCAGAAATAATTATTTGATTGCCAGACTTTCAGCAATTTATCTGGTGGCAAAACTTTAAGGTTATCAGGCAAAGAAAATACAATTAAGTAGTTGTTTGGCTGTCCAGAATAATTGCAGTCATGGTCCTAAAAGTAATGACAATCCCTGTAATTACATTTTCTCTCAATTTTACTTTCAGCATTCTCTGTCATGAATCAATTTTAATGTAACGATCAGTTACTTAAATAAGAGATGATAAAGTTAAACTGTAAAAACAATACTTGCAATAGCTGTTCCTTGTCATTTTTTTTTAAAAATATTTTATCATGCATAAATAAGACAGTCACCTGTTAACACCAGTATGAAAAGTAATGTAGTATATATAAAAGATAATCATTGTCTGCACTCATTTTCCTTTCCTTTTTTAAAAATGATGCCATAAAGTACATTCTAAGACTTGCATGGGATGCAGTTATGTAAAGTTCAACTATGAGGCATTTTTGTTCCTATTTGAATCTGAAATAAGATTTTCCATTTTACACTCGGGTGGATACCTTGCTAATTTTGTCGACCAAATGTCTGGACAAAATTGAAAATGGTTGTTAAAAATATTTAGGGCTGGCAACAAGTGAGCCATCTACAAATTGTCGAGCGTTGATCACAACCTTCAGCTGATCTGCCATTCTTGTGCCAATTCAAACCTTGAATAAAAATATTTCGAGCCACTAGGATTTCAGAACAATACAATATCATTTAGAGTTTCTTTAAATGATAAGAACTGCATAGCTGACAAAATTTTCGGCCATTCATTTCGTGGACGATGAAATACATGAACAATCACCAAGGTGGTTAGACTGCATTAGGATACGTTTATAGTAAATTTTGGAAAGGGATACTTGAAATTTTTTGTCTTCTTTTATGACACACTTTTGTACATTACACTTGCAAAATGTACATGAACAGTTTGCTTTATGTGATGTGTGTAACATTTTGTAGAGCATCTAAGTCTTGAAGCAACATTAAACTTTCATCATGCTGAAAATGGTTTGCATCCTTTTTTGCCGCACTGTACACAGTAAAGGTTATGTGGCGCAAGTGTGTTTTCCGTGGTATAGAAGAGTTCTGGTTTATAGTATGAGAAGGTCTCTAACAGAGGTGTTAACACGGTAATTTTTATTCGTGGTGCAACACCACCAACAAGGGAGGTCTGGAATGTTTTAATGTACAGGCAAGTGCCATGTGGAAGGAAATGATGAAATGCTTTTTCATCGGTTGCCATTATCGGGGGCGACCGTCGATTTTGCCGATGCCGGCATCTTTGTTCCAATAGCACCGTCATTGACTGATACCAATGCTGCTCACCAATAATAGGCTCAACTCTAATTGCGTTAAAGTCACTGTGAAGTGCCTCTTGAAGATTAATGAAAAAAAAAAAAAAATGGAAATCATAATCTCTAATTATTGAAGTCCTCCTTTCCAGTAAATTAATAACACTGTGCCATTTCTTTTCTTTCTGAAGTTTCCTGTAAAACATAACATATTCTGAAATTTTCATTCTCCCCATTGCTTTGCATTTCCTTTAAATGGATGACAGTACACAGGAAATTGCTCTTCGACTTGTTTGCAGGAGACAAACAGAGTCAACTTGAGCAAAACCTCCGTTCTGTTTGTTTTGGAGGTCTCAGATTGGCTGAGCCCTTCATGGATGCTTGTAAAACTCCCAAACTGACATTCGCGTGTCTCGACGTTTGAGGAGGCACTCTTTGGCGCTCTTCAGATCCGAGTGTAAAGTTTTCACAGGCTTTTATTTCTGAATAGGGGATAATTTGAGTGTAATGGAAATTAAATTCATAGAGTTCTCAAAACATTACATATTTACCTCTCACTGATGATCCAGGATGTAAGGTGACAGATTCAATTTTCAGAGCATGTCAGGGAGACTTTTGTCTCAGTGAATAGTAGATGGATTCAGGTAGTGCCCACTTTATGTTTATTCATGAGAGTATGTCAGGGGGGAGGGGATTTGCTGTAGTAGAAGAGAGATGAATTCTGATAATTTCCACATAATGACTATTCATGAGAATGGGTTTTGTTTTTTGCAGTAGAGTGGAGATGGATTCTGGTAATGCCTGTTTAATGATTATTCATGAATTCATGTAGAGGTATTTTTTTATTTTCTTTTTGTATTTGTGGGTTGTTGTTGTTGTGGTGAAAATGAGACGAATTATGTCCACTTGCTGACTATTCATAAGAGCTTCCTAAAGGACATTTGTTTTGCAGTGAAGAGGAGGTGGATTCTGGTAAATGCCCACTTACTGGTTATTCATTACAGCGTATCAGGGGAACTGTTGCAGTTGAAAGGAGGTGAAACTCTGGTTACAGCCAACCCTCACATGATATCATACTTGTTTATCCCTTCTGGAGAGAACACACCCTAACCATTATGATGTATCTGGCTATCATGTCATGTTCTATCATGTAGAAAAGGTCTCGTTGAGAGATGATTTTAGCACATTAGCACATAATTCTGTGAGAACTAGGTGCTGTTAATGCCCATTTAAGGATTTTTCATGGCATTCAGATTGATCAAAGAGTAAAATGTCAAACAGAGAAGAATTATATCAGGGAGAGAAAATATTTTTCCCCTTTGCCATGGCAGAAATACTGTAAAACACCATTCAGTTGCATTAAATAAGCATTGGTCTACCATAAAGTTTCAGGTGCCAGTGTTTACATGTTTCTGTGTATTAATTATTTTGGTCAAAGGTAGGGGAATGGGTAGGGTGTGCTGTTGGTGTGTGGTTGGCATTGCATATGTGTGCACATAATGTGTAGTGCATTAGGCTTAGATGTTTTTTACATTCACCATGCAGAGCCATTGCAAGAGATTCTAGATAAACGGTGAAAGCTTCATGGATTTTAATCAAGTATGTTTGTATGAATTAAAGTTTACTCATCAAAGAAGAATAGGTATTGGAAAGAGAAATTCACTCAGACAGAAAATTACAACAGATTAACCATCTTCTGCTTTTAATTTGAGCCCATTGGATCACATTAATCCAATTAAGTTAACTCTTTTGAAGTGAGCTTGTGTTCCTTTGAATGAAGGGTGGGGAACAGTCACAAGGGTGGAGGGGGGAAGTCACAAAGATGGGAGAGAGAATCACAAAAGCAAATGTTATTGCCATCTCCACAGCATCTTCAACAAAATTGCAAGTGAGAGCTAATATTTGCAGACATCTATTGGGGATGTTTCAAAACTGTGTGTCGCTTGATCTGAATTTTTATTCGTGAGTTGGGGTCACTTCATTGACGTTTTTGTGTTCATTATAGTCCAAAGTTAAAAAAGTCAATCAAACTGACTTTTAAAATCTTAATGTTGACATATTATGCAATTGGAAAAGTGTTATTACGTAAAAAAGGGGGGAAAAAATCAGTATGAATTAATTTTCCTTTACCTGTGATTTTACATCAGGTAATTTTTGTTTAAGAAGGTTTTGCATCTATTTTTAATATCAAGCACCCAAACTGCTTTCATGGGCAAAACCACCATTTGACACTGTACATGAAAAAAAAATGATTCTTCAATTACGTTCTATTGCTCTACGCTTTTTATATGTAGGGAGTAGCACTGAAACCACTGTAAATGGCATTAGAGAAGGCGACAGGTCCATTAAGGCTATAGCCAATGGTAAACCCACAGATGTGTAGTCCATTCTGTGCTCTGTGCACTTCTACCCTCATCACATTTCCCAGGGCCACCCATCCGCTGTAGCTTCATCAAACAGATCCGGTCACAGCGGTATTTACACCAAAAACACAGCTTGGGTGCAAGACATTCTTGATACATGGATGGATACATTCTTGGATGAGCATGTTTTCCAAAAACACATATTTTCCAAAAAGTAAGGGTTTTTTTTGTCAGATGGGTGCTCTAGTTACACTCATAACAAACAAACCACTAGCTGTCTTTGAGGGTAACCTTTGCTTAGGTGTGGCTTAACACCACTCTTGAGGAATGGTAACTCACTTTTTGACGCTACCTGTCATCCGTTTTTGAGAGTCCGCACATACTTACAAGTTTTGTTTGCTTTTTTTCGTAGGATTGTAAATTCGACTGCTGCCGTCTTCTGCCCTAATTACCTCTACGAGGACGAGAACCCACCAGGTGAGGAATAAAATTGTCTCCATATTTTAGGTGAAACAGGAGGAAGAAATGTATTAGAAAGGGAAATGAATTTTTTTTTTTTACCAGGTTTGGAACCTCCCAAGAAAGGTATGGCCCAACTGCAATAAATCTGAAAGAACAAATTGTGCATTTTGCGGGCTTCCATCTCATTGACTGAAGTGTCTGTGCAGTTGCTTCAAATTTACACTTTGTCATGTGATTCAACCCCCGATTCCATTTTCAACTTTACAAGTGCAAATCAAATTGACAATAAAAGCTGTTTGGAGTAAAATAGTGTCTGGTTTCCTTCCACCTCCACAGTGGCTGCCTTGAATTGGTGAACTGATTTTTGAGTTTATATTTTGCATCCATTTCTAAATTTTGTTCCTTCTGTTCAGTTCTTACAGGTGGTCTGCCCCCATTTTATAGGGGTACAGTGTTTCAAATTCTCAGAGAAACTCAATGGCAAATCTATGAAAGAGCTATCCATGCTGAACCCTTTAACTGCTGTTAGCAGTATGATTCTTGTGCTTAAACAACAACATACAATGTTTTCACTGACTAATGTGCACAAAGTACTGACACATTGTACATATAAATTACCTATGAAGTGTAATGTGTACCTCATGAAAGTAGGAGTCAAAGACAATAGCAAGTGCAAGATACGAATATCATTGCTGAAAACACTAAGAAGCGCCCCCATTGGTGACCCCAAAAAGCCCTCCATTAAAGCTGCCAAGTCTACCTCACAAATTGTGAAACTCTGTCCATTTGCTTATCTTTGGTATAATTTTAGCAGCCAATTTCAACTCAGAGTGTTTATCATCTCAAGTGATTCAGGTTGACATGGTATTTGTATCAATCTGTCTGAGCTCTCTTGCAGTGCCATCAGTTAATTTCTGGGATGTCAGTGCAGGTCAAATGATGTCATTTTTCTTTTCAGTTCAATGACTGAGAGTTTGAACCAGTTCTCAGTGAACTCACTCCGTCTACCGTGTCTCTGCGGATGACAATGAAAACTCATGAAAGTGTGTATGTTTTGGTCAACAGATATGGCATGCAGGTATAAAAAGAGAGAAGATCTACTTGCTAATAGTCAAGAGATCAAGCAGCTATTTGAATCTCTCCTGAGGGACTCAGACTCATCTTCGGGGGATACGCCAGATCCACCTCTGAAGAGCGGAGAGGAACCGATGGATGTCGATGGTGCAGGTCATCTCGTGGACTGTAAATGGCTGCCGTCCATCAGCTCCGCCCTGAGCTGGGCTACCTGTGGCAGAGATCCCAATGTGCAGCCACTACTGCAGGAGGATGTGAAACCACCGGAGAAATCCAAAGAGGCTGCCCGAATTCAGGTTCTGGTCACCGGTAGCCTTTATTTAGTTGGGGGTGTCCTGAAACTCCTGGATCCAGACTTGGCAGATTGAGGGCAGCAATCCTGGATGTACTGCTAGCAGTGCACTTGTTAAGGGAGTGACATGCACAAGTGGTTTATTTGCTGTCTGACAGTACTGTGAAGAAAAGTATTCATTCCTTTTCTTAGAGACTGAAGTTCCCATTTTAGTTCTACACACATTACTGTGCAATGTTGTACAGCAATGGTTGACAAACTGCAAAGTGGGACACCTGAAAATTTGGGTGGAACACCTAGCTTGTAGCAGTTTCAATTGAAAAAAAAAAGACCTCATAAATAAAATAAAAATACACAATGTACAGTTCTGCTGAGACAAAATGGAAATTTTTCGGCAAGTACACACCACTTTTAGATTTCAGAAAAAAGAAACCCTAAAGACATGAACAAAGTTCTCTGTCAGAATCAGCATAGATACAGGTGGGATTCTTCAGATTTAAGGCTTCTTACTGAGACGCCAGCAAATGAGTTTGGAGATCGTTGTTGTATAGTTTTGTTTGTACTTAAAATCTTTCATACGGGTTTGATGTATCAATGTGCCTTAGTCCAAGCTGTATGACAGTTCCTTGGTGATAAACTGGTTCTCCTTTACTATCCATCGTCTGGTTACTGTAAACTTATAGGTCTTATAAGGCAGCAGTATCACCTAGAAAAGAAGAAAAAGCAGAGCATTGCCTACATTGTGTCAACCAGAAAAGTATAAATCAGTTAAGTGTCTTTTATCTTCCATTTTTGTTAATGTTTGTCACCTTGCATACCCTCAAAGGTCATTTGAGGTCACCAGAGGTCAGACTGAAACCTTGTAAAGAGTATGTCTCTAGAAGGGTAAGGTTGACCAACTTAAAATTGCTGTGTGGGTTGGTCATACTGAGTAGATGATCCCTATCGTTTTTGGTGGAGTTTAAAGGTTATGTGAGGTCATTAGTGGTCAAATTGTGAATATTTTGTAAACACAATACCTCTAGAAGGGTACATTTCACTGACCTCATACTTGATATGTGGGTTGGTCATACTGAGTAAATGATAGCTGTTGTTTTTTTGTGGAAGTCAAAGGTTATTTGAGGTCACCAGAGGTCAAACTGTGAAAATGTTGTGAACATGATATCTCAAGAATAGTAACCTTGACTGACCTCGTATGTAGTGTGTGAGTTGGTCATACTACGTAGATGATGCTATTGTTTTTGTGGAGGTCAAAGGTCATTTGAGGTCATTGGAGGTCAAATTGTAAAAACGTAAACATGATATCTTAAAAATGGTAACCTTCATTGACATCATATTTGGTGTGTGGGTTGGTCATACTGAGTAGATGATCTTCATTTGTTTGGTGGAGGTGAAAGGTCACCAGAGGTCAAACTGTGAAAACATTGTAAAAACAGTATCACCAGAAAGGTAAAGTTCCAGGATCTTATACGTGGAGCATGAGTTGGCCATGCAAAGTAGATGATCCCTATTGTGTAGGTGGAGGTCAAAGATCATTTGAGGTCAACAGATATTAAAGGTCATTTGAGGTCAACAGATGTTAAAGTGTAAAAAGTTTGGTAAAACAATATCTCCAGGAAGGTAACCTTGACTGTCATACTCTGTGTGTTGGTTGGCCATGCTCTGCCAGGTCCACAGGGCTACTAATTCCAGTGTCTGGCGTCCAATTTGTTTTTTGGAAAGCCTGTCGGGCTCCTGACATTGACAGCTGTAATGTAGTGTAGTGCATCTATCACTTTGTGTGGTAAACTTATCTATCAACATCGATCACAAATGGTGCCTGCCTCCTGAAAACTTTTGTAAGCTGAGATAATGCTAAAACCATTTTCGTATGTGGCATGTTCTGCAAGACCATTACCACCTTGTTTCTATTCGTCCACATTTGGAGAGTACTACTTTTACAATGGGGATTTACGCATTAATATTCCCTCCTGTAGAGGACTTTGCGAAAGATTAGAAGCAAGTCTGATTTGATGTTTATTGGAGAACAATGTCCAAATAGTGCCATTGATTTACTGTGCAAAAGGATCAACGACATGTTGCTTCTGTAAGTGGGTACTGTTAGCTTGAATGGTTGAAAATGTCCTTCGAAACATGGCTTACGAAAAGTGTTGGTATTTTACCAAATTTCTTCATAGACATAAGTAGGTTGAAGTGTCTTGTAAAGAAAGTATTTTTAAGGGATTTTAAATTCTTTGCATTCTGGGTTTGTTTAAAAGGACATTATTTCTAAACTAAACCAAACTATTGTATAGATTGCGCATTCCAACAAACCATCTTATTGACCATTATCAGTACTGCACAAAAACGATACCTTCTTTGCAATATGAGTTACACAATTACCACAGTTAATATGACATCTTTTCACAATCCAGCTGCATAGTTATGTCAAGATTTCACACCAGTATTTGGTCGGCAAGAAGTCACTATGCCTTTTGGCTTTCTGGTTCATATTCCCTTGTGGTGAGGACAGCCATAGTTCATAAAACAAAACTTTCAAGGAGGAAAAGAATTTTTTCGCTTTCCTCTGATTGTGTGATACAGACCTTGACATACATCACTTCTTATTTATCATGAATTGCAAATATTATTAGACTTCATTTCTTAGTGATCATGTGATGCTCTTTGCAGTTTACACCTTACCGAAAATGTGATACAAAGTATGACTTGCTTTCAGTTTCGTGCAATCACATGGCAAAATTGGCGAGGAGCCTTTCACATCCTATGGATCATGTGATACAAACTGGGGCAGGCGTCGTTTCCTCAAAGTGATGTGATGCAAATGCTACAGAGGTGTTCACTTTTTATAAATCACATGGTAAAAAACTCTGGCATGTTTCAGTTCTAACCGATCATGTTGGGGGGAGTGGTTTATTTCTTACAAGTTATGTGGTACAAGCTCTGGCATGCTACACATCTCACTGATCACGTGATTCAAACGCAGCAGACCGGTTCTCATCTTCTAGATCATGTGATACAAACCCCGGGGTGCTTCACTTCTAACTGATCATGTGGCGCAAATGCTGCTTAGTAGTTTACAATTTATAAATCGTGTGATTCATACTCTTGCAGGCTTCACTTCTCAATGATCGTGCAATGCAAATGCTGTGAATTGGTTCACATCTTATGAATCATGTGATACAAACTCTGGCATGCTACACTTTTCGCTGGTCATGAAGTACGAATAATTCTGACATGCTTTACTTCTAACCATCTCATAAGGAAAGTCATGTATGGATCAGTTGTTGTAGCAGATATTGTACTCTGCAGGTTTACTTCAGAAGCTAGCTTTCCTTCAGAAGCTTCTCCATTCACACCATGGCTGCCAGAATTCCAATCTTGTCCCCCACTCCTGTCTCCCTTTTTTTTTTTTTTTGTCTTTTCAGAGTTACTTGAAACTTTGACATTTTTAAAGATTCTGATGGGTAGATAGTGCATTTGACAGTTATGACTTTCCATTTTATGAATTTTGTTGCCTGTAATCCATTTTGATCTTTCTCAGCCCAATGATGTCCAGTAAACTTGTGGCCATCACCATCTGGCATGGGCCATACATTTAGGGTGTCACATGTAATGGGTGTCTTTGATGAATCCTTCTCAAACACTTGGCCTCCTCCAAAACAAGCATCAGAGTTTTGTGCTCAGCTGAGGTGCTAAGTTCAGTTTGTTGGTGGTGGTAACAAAAAACTTGTGGCTATACAAAGGTATTATAAGAGGTATTGTAACAGGCTCTAACATCAGATTATAATGTAACCGGCAAACTTCCCTAATAAAATGTGATTAAAGTGCCTGATTGCAAAATTATTTTGATGTTGTGCACCAGCAGTTGCTGAAAAGGGCAGGTTGTGTCCATGGTGTATCCTACCCTTACACCCCTTGACATTTTTTCTGTGTGTGTTTCAGAAGAGGGCCCAGATGCCAAAATGATGGTGCAAACTTTGTTCACTTTTCCTGCCAGAGTTTGCTCACAAAAATTCAAATTTTGGGTATACATTTTTTCAGTTTTAAAGGGAACTTTGGAGAAGTTTTTTTTCTCTCAAAAGTTCTTTTTTGTATTTTTCCATATATCTTTCTGCATGCCACTGCAAATTACATCGCATGCCTTAGGTGGCCCTCATGTAGCCATTTGAGGAAGCCTGGCTGACTCTATTGAATTTTCAGATTTTTTTTTTATTGGCTGTAATAACTCAAGATTTGTCGGTAGAGATGTAGAATTTATTTTTCAACTTAGCCTTACCCCAGAGATGCGAATCGGAAATAGATAATATAGTAAATAGTATATTTATAGTATAGTAAGAAAGTGGAACTTCTCATACTCATTGATTTTTTCTTACTTTCTTCGTGTGTGATTATAACATTCCTGTTACATGCAGAATGGAGGGTTTTTGTTCTTTTGCTCTCTTTGTAACCTTGATCCCATGTCAAAGTCAGGAATTAGATTTGTCTCGAGCTGTACCCTACGATGGATTTTGTGTCATTTGTTGAATAGTGCAACTGGGGAAGGGATATGTTCCCCTTCCCCCCATCTCTACTTGATTGTCTCTTTGTAATTAGTTTTGACTTTGTTATGTTTGTTCATCCATTTATCATGATGCCTTCTTGGGAAGTTTATTTTCGTTTGTAATCACATTGCATTTTGATTGCTCTTTATTTGGTAATTGCTTTTGTATCAATTTATAAATAAAATTAAACGTCAAGTAAAGACGAATGTCGCTAAAACTAGTACCCGTCTGAGTTTTGCAGCCGCTTCAAACATGGTTATACTCAAAATAAATATTAAACTATGGTTTTCTGCCAAGGAACGGGAGCAGGGTGGAGGGTTTCATGAACAATCCACCACAAAGCACTGTTTTGGGGATTTTCTTTTCTGAGAAGAATGTTGCTTCTTTTGTTTTTATCATTTTTACCATTTTTTACCATTATTAAGTTGATGGTTGAATTTACGTACAAAGAACCCTTCTTTTTCAACACAGTTCGACCAACAAAACACTTTTTTTTTTAAAAAAAAAAAATGCACCTTGATAGCTGGGTTTTTACACGTTCCTTTGTATTTATTTGTTGTAGTCGATTTAGAAAAACCAACCTAGTCGGCCTTTGATGTTAAGCTGTTACATTCTAGTCGACCTTTGATATTAGGCTGTCACAATCACCCGAGACGGCACGCCCTCTAAACTGCAACTGTAGAAGGGCTATCCACCTGCCCTTCGTCGCTAGTTAAGATAAGCTGAACACACATCGCAACAAAACACCGGTCACACCGTATATTTGGTTTTTCTTTTTGGCACTAGTTATTCCATTAGTTACAGTATCAGACGGAATGAGCAAATATTTGCAGGTTAAATGGAAGGCAAATATACCAGGTATAGACATTCGCGGGGGCGTTCATTAATCAGCCTGAATGGGGCGGAGTCCTTCGCCGTCTGCTTCAATCCGGTCCCCCCCCCCCCCCCCTCGTGTTCGCACGCAGATTACGAAAAAATATTTTTGCTGTTAATAAGTCATTGTTACGGCATACACAATGACTTACATCATTTTCTAAGTTTTACTCATAGATGTTACTTGTGAATTGCCCAAAATTATAACGTAATAGTCGTGGTACATTCTTTGAAAGAAGATAGGTCAATCAGTATTGAAAGGTATGTCGAACTTTTTAACCGATATGTAAATCAGAATAAACAGATCGGGACCTTATGGGTTCTATCAGAGGTGCGGTATGGAATCTTGAGACGTGGCAGACCACTTGCAAGTCCACCGAATCTCCTCGTCTGGTGTATTCACATCGGAATCGTGGCATCATCGTGCCTCAGAGTGGATTTTGGAAGGATCTATTCAGCTTTGGAATACCGTGTTTTGGCGTTTAAGCTATTTATAGACTTGTAATGTTTGTGAAATCACTTCGGTATTAGCTTCCTGCATGCTTCCTATATAAGGTGTGAAGAGGCTTCTGGTGTGAGGAGGGCCATGATGGATCTCCTTCATTTCCTTCAGAATTTGTAACCTTTGAAATCCTGCTCCTTGGGGGAGCAGAGGGTGGCGAATTCCTAATCTCCCTCCTAAAGATAGAAACTAAAAAAGTATATACTTATTTCTTGGTGTGTGTAGGGGGGGGTCGGGTTCAGATGAGCAGTATAGTCATAGTGAACGAAAATACTGAGGAACACTTCAGTCCTGTCATTGCAAACCGCTCTCTAGATTGTGCTGCTTCTATTTCATTTTAACAAAGTTTTGAAACCGTACTTCACTTGAACAGATGATGATGAATCAACGATGTCGAGCATTGTCATGTACGGTAATGGAATCGTCCTTTATTCCTATAGCGTTGTAATGGAATCGTCTTTTGTTCTATAGCGTTGTAATGGAATCGTCTTTTGTTTCTATAGCGTTGTAATGGAATCATCCTTTATTCCCATAGCGTTGTAGTGGAATCGTCCTTGGTTGCTATAGCGTCGTAAATTTTATCGCTGCCAGATGTGCGGGCATTTTGAAGTTTGCCCTCGAGAGTTGCCCAGAGTGTCCACCTACGAGACTTTCACATCGAAGAAATTAGCGTAAATTCTGAACATTTTCGACCAAAATCGAAACCCCCCCCCCCTCCTTTACCCTTGCTATTGCTTCACTAGTGTTAGGGTATGTCCCATACGCGTGCAGGAATAATCCTCACATTTGGATGCGATGCATTTGCTTGCTTATGGCTAAGAATTCCGATGACGGTTAGCTACGTCTACACGACCCACTTCTGCCCCCTCTTTTTATTGAACATAAATTATGATAATATGAACTTTTAAATTATTTACATACCAACAGAGGGAGGAAAAAGTATAAAGAACGTTCCCTCTTTAGGTTTTAAGGAATATGTGTTTTCTGGTATATGTAGGTCGTTGTACTATTAAAACCTCTCCCACGTAAAAATATTTCAGGTTGTAGTCAATTGTTTGTCACCCTCCATATCGACATGCTTCGACCCTGTCATGGAAACCCTTGCACACGTTGAAAATCGTGAACTTCCTTGGCAGAGATTTGTATTGGATTGTGTCGGATTGAATAGTGAGCGCTGAAAACCTGAATCAAAGAGCCTCGATAAGTATACATTCCACGAAACTTGTCTAAATATCTTAACTCATTCCTCGAAAATTCTTTTTTTTTGTTTGAAAATTCCAGACACTGGAAGGAATGCGTGTGAAGGAATTACTTGCAAAAATCTGAGTTGCGGGAAGTAGGCCAGGCTACTGCTATAAAGACGTGTAATGACGTCATCAATCCGTTCCGTGGTGCATTGAACGGCAAAGGGAGAGCAAATATAAAGCGCTGTTATTGCTTATTCATTGCTTGGTTTGTTTCAGAGCCACATTTCTAATGAATGAGACAACTTTTATATCTGTTCTTTGATGACGTGAAAGCCACGCGATGATTTGCGATTTTGGTACGTACAATCACACGATAATTGCTTATAATAAACATAGTCAAATTTTACATCCAGCAGGCCCTCCTAGTGTTAACTGTCAACATAAATTGAATGCTTTATGCATACAAAACAGGGATTTTTACGTTTTTCCCATGCTACTATACTTCAGCTAATTGAGAAAAAGAGAGGGGGGGGGGGGTCTGGCTGGAAGCGTTTGCCCCCCATCCTCCAATTTGGTGCCGCCACCGCCAGTTTCTGTCTCACTAGATGTTATGTTTTGTGTACCACATTTTCAGGTGCGTATAGCGGGTGGACAATATCCAGGGGGCCCTAGCTCTCAGTTGACCCTTAACAAAATGCGTAAGATAATTGTAACAAAAGAAAATGGTTTGTGAAATAATTGGATTGGGGGCCCATCATTGCCTCTTGTCCATGGGCCCCTGGGACCGGAGACATAATGCAACATTTCTAATTCCTTGACAATTCCCTTCTGTTGACTTCGCCTCTGTTCTTGATACTTGATATATGTATATTTTTTTTATCTCTCTGTTCTGCTTGTGAACTTAAGTCCTCTCCGATAAGCGCATCATCTCGTTATGATTTGTAGAGGTTACAACTTCATGACTGATGCTATTTGAATGACACGGATGTGTTCATCCACATTCATCTTCAAGACGTACGTGACTTTAACTTCGCCATCCCATGGCTTTGAATGCGTGGTCAGACCGTTACAGTGACATTGGCTCAGCCAGGATTATTAAAAAAGGACGAGGAGAATAGGCACAAACGTGAACACTTGACTGGTCGAATCAGCGTGCAGACTCGGATGGAGGGGTGGGGGGTATGATGGCTTCTGAATTCCGGTCACCCCCTGGGTGGAAATATTTGTTTTTCATGGAAATCATCTTTGTGAATTATTACTCATCTAGATTTTGCTCATGCAGTTGTTACTATTCGTACAACGATTCATACGCAGAGCGGACTCGAAGTTTCAAAGTGAGCTCCCTATGATACTATCTAAAGTGAGCGCCACCATCGTCGGCGAGTAGCATACGAGAAAATGTTTGAAATAAAATACTTTGGCAGATCGCAGAAAATGGCCTTCTAAGGTCCATTTTCAATGTAACAGATTTGGTATTAAAGAGGACGTGGTAGGGGGGGGGGGGGGACTCAAGGAGTAAATGATTGGGGGCACATATCGCCATACGACTATGATAGGTCATATCAGTTCCATGCCCGGGACTTCAGCACGGAGAGTCTTAGCTGAGGACGAAACCATTTGCGTGCACCGACAGGGCCAATTCTCTGAACCCTATACAGGCCATGGAGGCGCCAGCGTTAGTCAGTTGGCGCGGAGCGTTACAAGATTTTTTTTTTTTTTTGCTTTACTAACCCTCCTGATGGCCTTGAACCAGACTTCCCGGGTGTCCTAGTCTGCTGGTACCCAGCCTTGAAGTAGGGATTCATGTCTGCAAAGTCGAGGATTTTGGGGGCCGAAAGCACCTCCCAGTTTACAGAAAATGACATTCTCGAGCATTTTTACTTCTGTTTATCTAAGCCTCAACCTAATACCTTCAAATAAATGTAGCTTAGATGCGTTTTCAAGCAAATTTAATCTCTGGGTCAAAATATGATTAGGGCGCGGGTGCCCACGTCCCCTCCACCCCCCCCCCGATGGGGCGCCACTGCTCGAAGAGGATTGTAAGGAGGCAAAACTTTGGTTGGTTACTTAAAATCATACCTTTGACAAATGATATCTAAGGTGAGCACCATCATCGGTTGGCATGTAGAGTATACGAGAGCATTTATGTGACAAAAATACTCGCCAGATTGCACGAAATAGCATGCACCTCGGCAGTCGTCCACGTGCAATGTAACAAAAGATTTTAATAAGATTTTAAAGATGGCGGTACCTTTTACACTCTGATAGTTCCTTCACAGATACCTTAGACACTGCCTTATGCGGATCACAAATGATCAGTTCAGTCCCGCATTGTCTCGGCGTAAATAGCAGGTTCTGCGTCGCTTTGTTGTATCCGAAAGTGTTCAACCGCCTACCAAGTACTCCCTCCCAATTATTATTATTATTTTTTTTTGTTTATTTTCATACATACATTTACTTGACCATCGATTGCGTGAGTGATTCTGCGCACTGGGGGTAGCAAGCCAGGAACAGGACATAAAGCATATAGCGACATTTTGGTTAGGAGATTGACGATGGATGAGGTGGAGGGGGGGGGGTGGATGACATCATCCGGCCGGGGGTAGTTGGGAACTTACCCCCCCCCCCCACTTCTTTTATGATACAGAAGAATTTGTGTTTTATATCTAACAAATGCTACCACCGTGCGAACAAAAAGTACCACCGTGGAAATTTAAGTGACCTGAATCTGTCCAGTTTCACATAGAAGGGGGTCTAAGATAACTGATTCTGACCAATGCGCAACGTTTCTGCCTCCATAGAATATTTAGGAGTCCAAATATAGGCTTTTAAATTTGGGGAATATTTACATATACAACACACAAGTAAAGAATTAACACATTACCCACTACTTGAGCTCAGAGGAAATAATTTGTGCGTGAACAGATAATGGAGGGACATTTAATACTCTGTCCCTCCCCTCTTCAGGGCATGCCCCTGTCCCCACCGATTAAACACCCACGCATGCGCCATCCCAATTGAACGTGACAGAATCATTATTAAGCGTCGTATATATTCGAACCAACTCGACGAGTTCTACCGTTAGTATTTCTTAGTCGTCTTCATCGTATTATGACCCATCTCTCCCTCTACACGCGTCTCTTTTTTTAAAAAAAAATTTCATCTTTGCTTTTAAATTAAACCTACAAATTTGTACTGGTAGATGACAAATGCGTAACCCACCCGACTTAATTATTCCTGAAACTTGAATTTTGCTTTTTTTCTTTTAAAATTCTACTTTCAATTAAGGTTAAATACCCTTTCCTTTTAATTATTACATCTGCCCATTATTTCAGTTTACACTGTATCAACAGACAATGACATGTTCCGTTAATCATTAAACGGTCACAAACTGTTTGCTTTTACATTTTTATAGTTTGCAACTACTCAAGCTCCAATATTCAAAATTTCTCCATTTTTGTTGTTAACCATATCATCAGCAGTTTAATACGTTACCTACCTTTAAAATGCCTTAAATATTCGTAAACCAATTATCTATGAACGTATACCAGCTACGTGCATCGCTGATAAAAGCCATATCCCGACCGTGGCTCTTTTTTTCTCTCTCTCTCATCTTTTTCATCGTTCGATATAGAAGGTTTAGAAAATGAAGGATCAACTTACAAGAATGGAGATAACAGGAGATTCCAATGAAATTGTACTGAAAAGCCCACCAGTCGAACTTACAAGCCTTATTAATGACGTTTTCTCTCCGACTGTCGTATAGGCTACAGTTTAAACAGCATGTAGGGCTGACGGACACACAGCACGGAAAGGAGAACAAAAAGGCTCTTTTATATCGTTTCAAAGGGAGATGGCCTCTTCTGTTGCTTTCTTAACTTTTGGCGCGCTTTTGTGTGAGCTTAATTAAACATAATGACACCTGCCCTCTAATCGATAGAATGTCCCGCTGTCTCACCCGGGGTTGGCCGTGTACTTTTTTTTTATCTTGTTAGGGCCTAATGACAGGCCTGACCAGGCGCGTGCCACAGCCGTCCAGAGCGGGTTAATGAATTTTACATTTCTACTTAAACGGGTATGAAAAGAATAAATATTGATTAGACTCGCAGTTTTGAACAGCTTATATATAAGATGCGTAGATCTGTATGATGTTTTTCTTCTTTCTCTTTATAGTCTCTTTTTTGACATGTAAGAGAAGAGGAGGTTGAGGTGGGTGAAGCTTGTATATTCATTTAAAATGATACGAAGAAAAGTAAGATGTTTTTGCGGTAGAGGAGAATTTGGTGCGGTTTAGTGCTTGCATAAACATTTTAAAATGAGGGATTTTTTTTTCTTATCTATATAAGTCTTTTCTTTTGCTATCTCATATACATAGAGCAGCTATACAACTTGCCTCTGTAATGAATCGAGCGGCCACCATCGATTGGTCTGCTTGTATAGATGAGTGTGTTGTTATAAAACAAAGATGGTGTAAAGTGATCAATGAATACTGTAACAAAAAGTAAAAACGGGACCCCGACAAGATTCATTTTACAAGAATTTAAAAAGAGGCATATTGTCAACAGTGTATCGTAGCCTATTGGCCTTGTATGAACCAACCAAGCATTCAATTAACTTTAAAAAAAATATATCTCGGGGGTTAAAGAGTAAGTGTTAATAAAAAAAAAACCCTGCGAGAGCAATAAAGAAAACTGGAATAGGATGGAAGAATAGAGAATAAAAGTTGAAAGACGTGAGATAAGATGCCATTATCACTATTATCAGACAAAGGGAAATTTTGCAAAAACTCTGTTAAAATGTAGACCCCCGTGATATGAACATCACGCTTCGGAGATGCCACAGATGGGGATACAATTAATATGCTTATATGAACATATTCAACGCATGAATATGAGCGATTTGATTGATAGTAATAAATCTTTTTCTTTCTTTTTTTTTTTTTCAAAAGTTGCATTTTTTTTGTCTCCTGTTCGCGGTATCCTCTCAAAGCGTCGAGGAGTGAGGAATCAGAGCTTTCGGAGTAGCTACAGGGAGCGTCCTCCTTGAGGATCGTACGTTCGATTAGCCGAGAGGCTACAGGGACTAAAAAAAATATGGCACTAGTTAACTCTCACGGTAGTGAGTATTGCTGATATAGTAACTTTTTACACGAAAATAGGAAGTTATGAGAAACCCATATATTCATGCCTTACATGCTAAGACCCGCCTGTCGATCAATTTCAAATTTGCGAATAGTATATATATACATATACATATGATAGTGAATATGATAAGCATGTTAGTAATCTGATAGAGTTGTTACTTGATTGTGACTACCCTCTACGTATTATCAGGGAGGGGATAAAAAAAGCTCCAACTGACCGTAGAAACAAACTACTGTCCTAAAAACCTAAAGAAAAAAAAAAAACTGTCGTGTTCCTCTTGTCTTTGATTATTCATCTAAACCGAGGGTCTACATAAATGTATTCGCTCTGATTTCAGTATCCTTCGGTCAGATAACTCAATCTCAGAACTTTTTAATGATCCTCCATTAACTGCTAGACGACAGCCACCTAACTTAAAATCCCCTCTTACATCCTCCATTCTTCCCACCACTAGAAACACAGGTAACAAAAAGTGTTAAATTGTTTACTAATTCCCATCTCTTAAACAAAGACCTTGGGTTGCTGAGTGATCTCCCCTCTGTTGTCGGTGGGGCGGGGTGACTGTAATAGTTAGCGCTCGCTGAACTGAGGCCCGGCACATACCACACTAATTGTTTTTCGTTGCGGTTTCCAAGTGCGCACTGCGCACGAGCGTGCTCACGGCCTTTCAGATCTGTTGTTTTTGAAACTTATTTTCAACATTCAATCGTTAGTGCTGAAGAAGGACACAGGGTGTCCGATATGTACACTTTTTTCTGTAAACATATTTTTGCGTCAAAAATGGTCATGTTTGTGAAGTTTTCTACTTACGTAGTTATATTATATATGATATATATGTTTTTGCGTAGGTTCGTAAGTTTGAAATTGATTAGTGTGTTAGCGTGTGGGGTAGAGTTGAACGACCGTTTAGGTGTCTCAATTTCTCGATTTGAACTATAGAAATGGAAGCTTTGTCGAAATACCCTCGAACAGTTAACTTCTCCCCCTTTTTCTGAACTCCTTTTAAATTCTTATCATTGTTAATATTATTCTAAGTCATTTAGAGTCACAACACGCCGTAACTATACCGTTATGCCTTTTGATTTCGGGGGACAATTGACGCACAAGTTGTTGTTTCTTTCAAAGTCGGGTCATTAGGCGTGACAAATGTAGATCGACAACTTATTTTGCTCGACAACTAATTCGTTTAGGCTTCAATAATTTGAAGGAACAATGGGCAAGTGTTTGAAGTTCCGACATAATATCGTCCAACACGAAACGACAGTAAACAAAATTTGATTGCCGAGAACTTTTTGCAACCACCAAATTCTTTCAGCTAGAAGAGGTAAAGATTGAAATAAAGTTGAACTTCATAAAAGCTTACTATTTATAGATGGAAAGTGCACTCAAGGGGCTGTTTAACGGCTATATCCGATTCCAAGCTTTGTTCCAGGCAATGAAAAGGTTGTCGGTCGTTCAATGGCGTGTTCACAGAGAACATGTCTGTGATTTGGAAGGTAAACATCCTAGGTATATGTTGACGAATCACCTAATTTATGTGTGAAACTTGCCTGCAGCGATTCGAATAAACACCTATATACCAACATGTAAGTATGTGGGTGTTTGTATTCCACGTGGCTATGACGGTGGTGTTTTAGATACTCGGTTATTGTCCACAGTGTGGATTCATGTTCGTGAGATCCTTTTCTGGCTTTGATGTGACTGTCCTGTTAGGCAATATGTGTCACATGTGCCATGGGTTAGACATTTGGAGATTTGTCAGTTAATAAACGCTTTTATTCGCAAACCCAAAAGAACACAAGGACAAAGTGTTTAAGAGAATGAATTACACTGTGACTTCTTTTCTTCCACCGGTAGCCTAATCTTTCGCCTCCTAGGCTGATGCTTCAATTGATCATATTCAATTTTCAACGAAATTAGTCGATCAATTCATTTAACACACTAACACAATAATATTGATAATGAAAATGAGACTTATCTGCTTTGTAAAAAAAAAAAGTGCTTCCGGCATGAAGGAAATAAATTTAAACTTGCAATTAGGGCTTTCCATAAGTTCTCTGGATCGTCAAGATCAGTGTGCGACACCTGGAAAGAAGCGGTCGACATACCTCACGACGGCAATATGCAGACTACACTTATGCCCAAAGATCTCGTGTGAACAAAAGACTGCGGGAACTTGTCTAAATTTTGGTAAAATCTTAGTAAAATGTGAAATAAGAAGTAAGCTCGATGAAGATGAGGAACCGTCGACGCCACTTAATTGGTTTCCTGTTCTAAAATTACATATTTTCGTTTTATCAATTTCTTAAAAACAAGTCTCTCGAGTGAACTTCCTCCCTTCCGTTTCCGTTCTCAAATTTATTCTGGCAGACGGAATAAACGTACGGCCTGTCGTCGGGCCTGCTGCCGTTTGGCTGGTCATTGTTCATGACCAAGCTGCGTATATATATATATATATATATATATATATATATATATATATATATATATATATATATATATATATATATATATATATATATATATATATATATATATATATATATCTGTTTATCTGTTTATCTATACATCTATACATCTATATATCTAATTTCACAGCCCTTTTGTTGGCTTTCAGATAACCTCTCGCAGTTATTGGTTATGTCATTTCGATAGCCTTGGATTCAACTCCTGTCGACATTATATGGGTCTTAAAACAATAATTGCTTTTTAGACTTGTCTTGAAACAATGATTACTCTACATTAAAGTCACCCTATAGGCATTGCGACTCGTATCATACAATCTCTTCCATTTTCCAAGTTTTCTCTTCCTTCCTTCCTTCCTTCCTTGCTTGCTTCCCTAAATTAAAGAAGCCTTAACGTGCAGTGTTTGTTTAACCACTTATCTCAACTGTGTGCTCAAATTCTGTCCCCAAAAAAGTAAAATAAAAAGAAATTAAGAAAAACAGAGAGAACTGAGACTTTCGCCCACAAATAAATCGTCAAGGGCGTGCTCCACCCATCAGAGCCACCGTGTGTAGTGTACATCTATATGTGCTCTGCAAACTTGTTCCCCGCCTTGGGATAAGAGCGAGCGATGCTAAATTCGATCACCATTAGACGGTACATCTATATATACATAAACTAGTAATAAATAATTTATTAGTCCACTCTCGATAGGCTCGGCAAAAAAAAAAAAAAAGCTGAAGTGTCGCTTAGATTTGGTGTTTTGTCTCTTGCATACGATTCTCCCCCACCCTTTTTTTTTGTTAATCTCACCGCACGTGTCGTGGCTCTTATGGAGCGTACTTCAGATGGGTGTTTCTCGGTGAGGATGGGCGTCCCTATTTTGACGTTCTTTGTGTGTGAGAGAGTGTGTGTGTGTCTTGTCTTTTCTCTCCTTTTCTTTTCTTTCTCTTTCTCCCTTTTAACTAAAATAATCACTAATAAAAAAAATTAAAAATGTCATAATAATGATTAAAAAAATGGTAAATGACGACCCCCATCAACGGCCTACTTCGTGCACCTGTTAAAACAATCCAATATTAAACAATTTGTTGTTTAATTTATATTAAAAAGAAATGAGTGGGGCGAAATTGGTCTTTTGAAAAGGAGTAGAATGAGAAGAAACAAAAGCGGAAGGAGAAAAATATACAGAAAAAAAAAAAGAGAGAAAGAAAAAATAAAAACAAACAAAACCCAAGAACACTTAAAAGAACGGCATGCCGTATTTAACACTAATGGGCTCGTCATGTGTGTATTTCCGAAGATTAGGACAAACTGGCATAAAAAGGAAAAAAAAATGGATGGTTATTATTTACGTACGACTGCCTCTACCGTAGAATAAGTGAAGCTTTAGGGCAATTTGATTGGTCTATTTAAATATAACAACAATAAAATTATAAAGATACATTTATTAACGACGGTATATAAAATATATGTAAACAATAAGATTTTTCTAGTTTTTTTATTATCAAATACATTTTCTGTTTTTCGTTTGTCTTTCTCTCACCTTTTATCAGTTGACTTATATGATTATCAATAATGCATATGGTTGGGGCCCATAAATTGGGGGTTAAAATGTATCGCTTATAATGACGGTGAACAAAGAATAAGTATATATGTTGCTGCTATGCCCTACTCAGACTGAAACATTTACTTGGGTAAACACGAGATCAAATCTAATGGCAAAAGTATACGCTGAACGTTCAATGTATCTACTTTTCTTTCTTTTCACAGTTTGTTGCGTAACTCGACGAGTAATGAGACATTTCGTTTTATCTATTTTTGAAGATTTATTAGTATTTAATATTTTTTTCTTGTTTTTAGTGGTCAGGTTCAGAAGGAGAAGTCCGATGGAAGGAGATCTTTACTGCCCCATATTTTATGTTACACAGGAAATAAAAAGTGCGTCACTATCCTAAAACTGAGTCAATTTGTCCTAATAGTGATTCACTCTGTATAAAGTGAGTCACTATGGGGACAAATTGACTCAGTTTTAGGACAGTGACTCACTTTTTATTTTCTGTGTACGAAAGTCTCTAGTTTTGTTTACATTTAGATTGAGATCCAAACAATGCGGCCCGATGGTGACTCTCAGAAAACAAATCGTATAATTCTACAGTTTTTACAGTAATGCATACATCAAAACGTTGCCTGCATGATTACTATCTTTTTTTTTTTCATCTCATTCGACTGGGACTATCAGTTTCCTCTTAACAGCAAATCATTTCGGACACATGTAGACCACAAAATAAAACTATGTGAGAGTTTGATATATATGTTTACTTTCATCAAGAAGCGTGGCACTCGTATGTATAGTGTATGAGTAATTACACCTAGGTATACTTACCTTCTAAAAGCAAGAAAATGTAACTTTAGATAACCAAGTCTACTTGGACAAATTATCAGTGGTATATTTGTTTTAAGGTACTTTTCTGTTTATTAACAAACATATTCTAACACAGTGAGTATACTAGACTTTGTAAGAAACTTTGACTCAGTGAGTATACATTTGACTCATGCGGCAAGTAGACCTGACTCCAGTAAGTATATTTGACTCAGGCAGTTTATTTGATTGAGTGATTATATTTGACTCAAGTAAGTATAATTGACTCAGTGAGTACACATGCTTGAGCACAGTGAATATACTTGAATACAGTAAGTGTATTTGACTCAGTGAGTGTACTTGACTCTAGTGACTAAACTTCACTCCAGTAGTTATATTTGACTCAGTGATTATATTTGACTCAAGTGTGTGTATTTGACTCAGTGAGTGTATTTGACTAAGTGATTGTATTAGACTCAGTGAGTATATTTGACTAAGTAATTATATTTGACTCAAGTGGATGTATTTGAATCTGTGAGTATATTTTACGAAGTGAATAGTTTGAGTCAAGTGGGTGTACTTGACTCAGTGAGTGTATTTTACTCAGTGATTATATTTGACTCAATTAAGTACATGTTACTCAGTGCGTATACTTGACTCCAGTGATTGACAAGTAAGCAAGCATTGTCGTTGAATGCTTATCTTTGGTCAAATGTTCTTATTTTAAGTAGTCTCTCCACAAATGGTAAAACTGTATTTTCTCTTGTTCACTTTATTTTCATTAGTGTATGACCAAACCGGACCAGCTAACTGGATCCAAGTTCTTTTGTGTATAATTTTGGTGATGTTTCTCATGCCTTGTTGAATTAAAAAAGAAAAACAAAAGAAATGAAGTGGTAGGAGATTCCGTAATAACAAATATTTCATTCCGCACCCCCTCCCCCCCCCCCCTGCCAACCCTCCTTTCTAATCTCACACTCATAACTTGATAAATTAAGCAGGTCATACGTTTCGCAAAATAAATGTTTAATGCGGTATGTTCTGTAAAATATTTTGATGATGTTCAAATAATTGGTTATACTGTACACGTACACTGATGATGCATTACGATACTTGTCTTTATTATGAAAAGTAGACATACAATGTTTTCTTGATTGATAGGAAGATTTGCTGGAGAATGTTAGAGATTTCTCCGCATTTTGTTCACCTGTGTCGGTGAAAGTCTCTTTCCGGGACATTTGGACAACTTTTTTTGGTATTTCTTCCTTTGAGTTGGGTTCTTTTGTGGATTGAATGTTGAAGTAGGCGAGTTGAGATGTACATGTGTGAAAATGGTGCCAATTGAAGCAATTAGGGGAAATGTATGAACTTTTAGCTGGCGGAGCAGTATCATTCGAGACGAGATTTGATTTGCCCCGGTGACAAGGTCTGCTAAATTTGAGGGTCCTCTGGCAGAAAATCTAACCCACTAAGGCAAAAGTGCCAATAAAGGGCCATGAATGGCCAATGTGTCAGATTTCCAAAGGGTGGTGGCTTATATATGTTGACACTTCTACAAGGCTTTAGAGACCACATTATACTTTTGCAAATTAGCGTTTAAATCAATGTGGCAATTAATAGGGGTATCCTACCTTAGGTGAGGTGAAAGGCCATCGTGGTCACGAGATTGGAGCCGTGCATTACAATTAAAGATGTATTTCTAAAAAGAATTCATAAAAAAGTCCGTACATTTAAAACGAACTTTGACCCATTAAGCTTTGCGCTTACAGTCATACATACCGGGTAATTAATATTTCCCAGTTATGTCACAATTAATCTAAAGTCTGATAGTTTCTGTACTTAAAGAAAAATTCCAATGACAAGTTGAAACATCAGACTAAGTTTGTCGGCGAATCTGAAGGGCAGAATTGGCAGGTGTTATCCCATGTTCCGGAAGAAGAACGTACGTTACCGGTGGAATAACTTTTGTAGGCCAAAACTGCGAGGGTGAAAAGAAATAATAAAAAATGCCATCATAGTAAATGTAACGATTGTGTGCTCATTGTGGATGAAATTTGTAATTTCATTCCGCAAATGATAGTAGAGGAGGAAAATAAGAAACTTTAACTAAACTCTAATAAGAAACTCTAATAAGAAACTCTAACAAGAAACTCTAATAAGAAACTCTAATAAGAAACTCTAATAAGAAACTCTAATAAGAAACTCTAATAAGAAACTCTAATAAGAAACTCTAATAAGAAACTATAATAAGAAACTCTAATAAGAAACTCTAATAAGAAACTTTAATAAGAAACTCTAATAAGAAACTCTAAAACGAAACTCTAATAAGAAATTCTAATAAGAAACTCTAATAAGAAACTCTAATAAGAAACTCTAATAAGAAACTCTAATAAGAAACTCTAACAAGAAACTCTAATAAGAAACTCTAATAAGAAACTCCAATAAGAAACTCTAATAAGAAACTCCAATAAGAAACTCTAATAAGAAACTCTAATAAGAAACTCTAATAAGATACTTTGAACGGCCATACATTTTTGCTGCAGGCACCTCAAAATCCATACCAATATCCTGTTCATAACTCAAGATATAGATATTTGAGGCGAGTCATCTGTGTTTAAGTACAATTTCGAGGGGCCTCAAGGTTGCAAAATGTCACACACACACAGACATAACTCAAGGGGGTGGGGTTTGGGTTGGCTCAGTTTCCCCTCCCTTCTCCCAGCTCACAAAATTGTGACCCTAGGGCAAAAATATTTGATTTCAAAGGGCAAAACTGTGAGATGAAAAAAATTAAAAAAATGTATAAATACTGTAAGTTATTTTAATCGAAAGGGTCAACATGTTTTTTAGAGTTTGCTAATAAGTTAAAAACTAAAATAAAGCTATGGAAAAGAGATAAATCCAAAATATGAGACCCTACCCTAGTACATCCAAATCTTAGTCCTTTCAAAACGTGGCACATGGAGTTGGTAGTCACGGAGCCACTATCAGGACTTTGCTACAGATATTACCTGCAATGCACGTTGGAAAGCGAAACACATCTTCCGTTAACCTTCCTCTCTTCAGGTGAGTGGATGATGATGATTATTATTTTTTTTGAAACATGATAAATTATACACAGTAGGTTAATCGAATGTTTAACATTCATGTTGGTCCTTGAAATCCACTGATGACCAAGATTTCACATGCTCGGAATCTCATAAGATTTCGTCGCTTAAGAGCACATCATATCGGATTGTTAGGATTTCACACAAAGAAATAATGTGGAGCCTGGAGAGACGATATTCGGCGATCTAGGCGGTATTTCTATTCATTTTTTTTTTTCTGGTACGCTCCGCGGCAACTGATGGTGGCGCCCCGCTTAGATAGTCTTCCCACAATTCTAGCTAGTGTGTAAGTGATGCTGCCACTTGAGTCTCGCCCCCACGAATGTCCCACTCCTAAAAACCAGTTGCGGAGGAAAAAATGGGGACTACTAAGGCCCAATAAAAGGGAGTGTTACACAGCAAATCAGAGAAGATGCATAATTCCTTAAAATTCTCATATCATCCCTACCAATCCAATATTTATTGCCACTTTTCATAGATTGATTTTTTATTAATTTAGAAATTGCAGACATGTGTCTCTTTTCAAGGCTGGTTACGTACACCTTACAATAGCCATCTGTTTCCGGCAATCTGAGGGGGTCGAAAAGTCCAAATTTTTCATGTGCGCCGCCCGCTAACTGAGGTGGCGCTTCTATTGGGTAGTACCAGAGCCGGATATATCGATAAATTGATCAATTTAATGACAGGCGATAATGTTTTTACCTAGGAGCACGATATGTGGTTACCCGAGAGAGCTATTAACGTAATAGAATTGACTTAGCAACTTACGTGCGGTGCATGTTTGACAAAACCGTAAGAGGCTCATAGAGAGTATGGGGCCCATGTAGTGTATTCGTCCCTTATGGACTTTGCCTTGGCCATATGGGCATGGGCCATCTCATATTGGCCTATGTAGGATCCATGTGATGGTGTTTTTTTTTCAGAAGAAACTGCACAGGTTGGCCCATACCATGATTGAGAAATGGCAAGCACATGATGAAAACCGGGAGCACTGTGCAAGAGCGTCGTGTGGGCTGGGATATATTGTCGCATATAAGAAAATCGTGGGCCACTGCATGTGGGCATTTACTACAGTTGGCCAGTATGGGTCCTTGTGTATGGAGGAAGCACTGGACCACTGCATGTTTTTTTTTTAAATATATATTAAATATGAGAAATTATATAAAAGACATGAGGAGCCCATAGAGTATGTTGACCCATTTTGGGCTTAGTTTGGACCACCTAGTCATGGGCCATCTCATATAGGCCCATCTAATATAGGCGTCCATAAGACGGGGTTGGTCCATATGGAACTGCAGATGCCTGGTCGGCCCATATTATGGATGTCAAATGGGAACCACATGGGGAAAACTTGGAGCACTAGATAAGAGTATCGTGTGGGCTTGTCCATGGTATCACATAAGAGAATGGAGGGCCACTGCATGTGTGCGTTTACTGCAGCTGATCAATACAGATACTGGTGTATGGTGGAAGCAGTGTAGCACACCATCTTTTATCCACATATATATCAGATATGAGAATCCAAATAAAAGATATAAAGTACCCACAGAGTACATGGACCCTTCATGGGCTTAGCCTTGGCCATGTGGACATGGATCATCTCCTATAAACCTATATTTCGTATGTGGTCCATAAGACGGTGTTGGCCCATTTGGTACTGCACATGGGTAGACCCATACCATGAGTACTAAGTGGGAAGTACATGGCGAAAATCTGGTGCGCAACATGTGAGAATCGTGTGGGCTGGTCCACGTGGTACCATATTGGGAAATCCTGGGGCATTGCATGTGGACATTAATTGCAATTGGCCAATGTAGATACCGGTATATAGGGAAACGCTGGACCACTACATGCTTTACGCCGAAATCAGTTGCCCATATGTACACGGGCCCCAGAACTGTCCCATATGGGACATATGGTAGACCCCATATGAGTCCCTTCTGAATCTTAGGATGCAAAATCTAATGGGGTCCCATATGCTGGCTTATATGGTACCAGTAAGCATTCCATATGAATGTGGATTACAAACAGTGGCGTAACTAGATGTGGATTCGCACCATGCTGAGTCGGAGACGTGGGACCCTCGACCACAAAATGCCATTACATCTTCTTAATCAAGACCCAATGTGTAATGCTGCTCAACTGAGCATTGGCGTGAGCGACTTTTTCATCTACGAAGCGGATGGGAAGGGAGAGGATGGGGAGTTAGGGGATGGGGAAGGAATAAGGAGGGGATGGAGGGAAAAGAGGGAGGGGTGGGACCAGAGTTCCTGATCGCCGGGTAAAAGGGTGGACGTGTAGCCATAGGTAGCAATGACACTATCTAAGCGGAGAGTTACCATTGGCAGGGGGGGTATCCCGCGATTGTTGAGAAAGCGTTTTATAAAAAGGAAACTACCTTTCAGATTGCAGGGAAATGCAACTTCCTAGCCTCTCTGGCCCCGTCAGATTGAGCTAAGTATACTTAGTTTTGTCTGATAAAAATTTAGCCTGATTTTTTAAATTTTTATTGGCTTCTATTTTTTTTTTTCCTTGTGGGAGAGAGACATTCGACTGCGGTACTGTCTGTTATGCCAGTGTCTTTTTCATAATAAGCTATAATTCGGGCCATGTAACTCGATACACGGTGATATTTAATGCAGTACACTGTACCGCTCTATATGCAGTCTTTCATGATGCCTTCTAATATACAACCTACCACACGGTCAAATCTTTCAGCCCTAGCTCCCCTATTTATTTGTAAAGACCCTGTTGTTGCTTGGTTGGTTAAATTCTGTGATAAAGCCAAATTCCATAATCTCACTTCCAGGTATGAACAGCTTCGGGGGCTGAAATATACGGAATGAAAAGTCAATCAAAAGTCTGTTCTCGCAGGTAAAAAAAAAATCCGAGTCAAATGAAGAAAGGTGAAAATATTTCCTTTATGTAAACTAGTTAACAATCCTACGCACACCTGGTTTCTTTTTTCTTATTCTTATTAATATTTGTGCCCACTTTTTTTTATTAACGTTGTTTTTTCTTTCTTCATTCATACTGACATCAAAGCGGCATTGTGAAAGGAATCGATTAATCTACCAGTAATTTACATTGTAATCGCATTTTGGCCATCCGATGAGCCATTATTCGCCCCAATGGATCCATTCAACACGTTTTTCACCTGAGCATTGTCCCTCTTGTTTGCAGAGGCCATCAACCCTGTAAACTATATGAACACGGTATACACAATGTCTGGTTAAGCCGCTTACACAACCTGCCATCCAAGCCTGACTATTCAGACCCCACAAATTCTATTTCAAATCTGAGTTAATGCTGTTTAACGTTTTTCAATATCAACGAAAACAGAGTTATTGAAGTTTGCTTGGGGCGATTGGTAGCTGAAAACACCCCGTCGACAAAAAAATAAAATAAAAAGTAATAATAATAACGTCTGAACAGCGCCTCTTGTAGATAATTCCGTTTAGATTCGGTTTTTTCTGTCGGTTAACCATGACAAATCAACCAGGAAAAGAATAAAAGATCGCATCAGGAAAGACAAAACCCAGTTTGGGTGCAAAAATGTGTTTTTCTTTCCCTTTTCCATGTCTAATCAAATGGACAAAGTACATTATATATATATATATATATATATATATATATATATATATATATATATATATATATATATATATATATATATATATTTACCTAACAATCATAAAAAGACTATACGTCTATTCGTGACGACAAGGCGGGATTTCCGTTGGCAGAGCTCTATAACCAAAATGGATGTTCTCTTAATAATCTTACTGTCATCCTCATTGCAAACAATTTTGCCTGTAATGAACACCGAAAGCTGGCCGAAATAAACTGGATTTTGAAGCTTAATTCTCACATCATGGGGCTAAAAAAAGGACCTTAAGTGTCCTTAACAAATGCACGTTCCATCATACCACGTGATTTTTTTACTTTTTCGATTATCACCATATCACATTTTGTTCTTCATTTGTTTGTCCTGCTGTTGACTTAGTAAATCTTTAACTGTACTCACTTTGCTCTCTGTTCTCGCTGAAGATGGCTCCAAGGAATCAAAAAATTTCGAGTAAAATCTTATAATTACTTCGTACTTCTCAAGTCAACCAGTTATGTTTTCATTTGTATACTTTTAACCATTTATTTTCTCAGAGTACACGTGGACTTCTGCATTAGCGTGAAATATGCTAAATTTCTACTTATGATCAAAAGATCTCACTTAATTTTACTGCTAATTTTTGGTCATGTTTTTAGGTGTGTAAAGTGTACCTAACGTCATACATTTCAGATACATTTGTAGCAGAGCTTGAAAAGGAATTCACTTGGTCCAGAACTTCCGTCTGCCCAGGACATTCCTGAGCTGAGATATAAAATGTTGGAGTTTATCCACTGAAGTTAAATTCTTTGTTTGCGCAGTGATTTGTGAAATCATTCTTGTACTTACTCAAATTATCTTCTTTGTTTTTTGGGGTTTTTTTTGAAAGCCATTTGACATTGCAACGAAGTGTGATCACTGTCTTATTGTTATGGGGTGACTAGACTATTACAAGTCATACGCATACAATATGCTATGAAAAAAAGAAGCAAACTTTGTAACAATCAAAGTAAACTTTTCAAGGTTATATAAACCTGGTATTTCCTTTTTTTTTTTTTGCAAAAGAAAACAAAATGAGGTAACATGAATTGTGCAAGAATTATGGCATCACAAATTATGAACCAATCCACCACTTGAAACTGAGTGGATATCCTTCAAGATATTGTATATCATCAACGATGGAACACATCATGAATATATGAATTGGATGAATTAGATTTTATTTTCCAGCCCCTAAAACATATTTCCTTGTCATTCTAGACTTTAGGTACACTTAAACTGTGTGTACAATATTAGTTTTTGACACCAAATATGAAAAGTGAATTCTCCAGGTTCTGCTTGGTGGAACACTTCACACAAACTTAAAACTTGCAAAGCTCGTTCGTTGTGTTGTCTCCACCAGCGTTCTCCAATATCGCCCTAGGAATGGAGCTTTCCATAATGTTTGTGTGCGTCTTTGGCCTGGTAGTGGTCCCCGTTGTAAGGTAGCATACCCTATATAGAAGTCGGAGATTCATCCGCATTTTGTTCACCTGTGTCGGTGAAAGTCCCTGTCAGGGACATTTGGACAACTTTATCGGTATTTTATCCTTTAAGATGGGCCCTTTTGGGGATTGAATATTGAAGTAGGCGAGCTGAGGTATACAAGCTGTGAAACTGTTGCCAATTGAAGCAATTATGGAAAAGTTATGGACTTTTAGTTGGCGGAGCAGTATCATTCGAGTGGATGTGTGGTTTGCCCCAGTGATAGGGTATGCTAACTTCGAAGACCTCTAGCAGAAAATCTAACCTACCCAGGGTACGGAAAATTGAAAAAGCCATGAATGGCCAATGTGTCAGCTTTCTAAAGTGTGGTAGCCTGTATGTGTTGAAAACTTCTACAAGGCTTTAGAGACCACATTACTTTTGCGATTTAGTGCGTAAGTCAATGGGGCCAATTAATAAGGGTATGCTACCCTAGTGCTGGTGCTTCACTCGATGGTTCACTGGTGAGAATTGATCACAGATTTGACAACAGAATTCAAGGATCGAATAGATGCAACGTACTCCCAATTTGAGGTTTTTACCTTTTCAATAATGGGAGTCGACAGTAGCTATGTGACGACAGTGGCAAGTCAATTACGTCATTTTACACTTCTATAAGGTATTACATGGCTACAATTATTACACCCGCCCTAAACGTATCCCTAGCCATTTCCCTCAGCGATTTCGTATGGTGTGGGTGGGGACGGGGGGGGGGGGGAGGAGAAGTTGCACTGTGGGAAAATCTTCGGGTTCGATATTGTCCGGGTCTGAAGTTTGTCCCAGGGAAAATTTTCTTGACAATAAGAATCTCACGTGATTATGTGGTATCTCTTTCACTTACCTTAAAACTTACGCAACTTACATGAGAGTAGATGTCATAACGGACGAAGTGTTTTGTGTTCAATAGTTTCTGGCACTTTTATTTTTTTTCAGTTGAACTTTTTATATACATTATTCAAAGAATATTCAAAATAATAAATAATGAAACAAATACATGGCCAGCTAAGGCTGACATCAGTGTGACACAATTAACATAAGCATAATGGCGACTTTGTGCTCATATCTCTATTGTATATACACACATAAGGAAAATATCTAGGTAAGCCTATGCTTACAAGTAACCACAATATGCTAAGCGTATTTTATATACACACCAAAAGGACTTTACTAACCTCTAATATGGGCTTACGAAATACTTTTTTGTTTGTATAGAAATTTAATTTTCTCTGAAAATATATTCATCACCATGACAACTGCAGTCAGCTCAGTTCTGTTCCCATATGGTTTAGGCCCATATGCAAGAGATCAAACATTAATGATTACGTAGAACGCATTCACGAGAAGTGTGGAGTTCTCGTTATGTAGAATTGGGTGAGTCCACATACTAAATCCTACGTGTATTGAGTAAGCATCCGCTTTCAGCATCAATGTATATTGTTTACCTTCACGTGCTGGTCACGTCTGCATGGGACCAATTGATGCATGTGCTACGGGAAAAAAATATTCTAATATTAAAAGGTAAGGGCGACCTAAAATGATTTTCCTGGTGGTCGTCATATATCTATTTATCATATCGTCATCCGAAGCTAAACTCATGGATTTTGTTCTTTTAGTAAAAAAAAAAAAATGAAAGAAAGAAAGAAAGAAGTATAGGTATGTCACCATACATTAATGTATATCCTGTAAACCGACCCCAGGGAACTCCAAGTAAGATTACGCCTTTCTCCTAATGGGCAAATGAGGCTCAGCTCGTGTAAAGATCACCCAGTAGATGGCGATGACTTAATTGCAAAGACGACAAGACTGGTTCCATCAGTTTTAAGGGCGTCGTTTCAGGCGGTGACATTAACGATGACGTTTGCTGCCTGATATCGGGAACGACTGGGCGTGGCCTACGGAGGTAGGCCTGGAAGCCCGTGTGAGGCGGTTGATGATATTCAGCTGATGCGGTGTGTTCGGCGGTCAGCCGGAGCGGCTGTTCGTAGCAGGTGTGATCAAAGATCCCATGGTGGACCGGCGGTAGCGAGTTAGTACGAGGTATGTGGCACGTAAACGCTGCAGCGGGGAGCAAGCGATGAGGAGGGACCTCGCCTAAACGGATAGCTTCGTGCAGAAAATCAATTCCCAAGGACGATTGTCGTTTCCACTTTGTCCTGTCATTTTAAAGTGCAAAAAAAAAAAAAGTGATAAAAGAAAGAAAGAACAACGGTTCAAACGCATACATGACCTGAAATAGTTACGTTTGCGGGAATAGAAAACTATTTGTGCCAGTGCATAACGGGGTCAGACTTGAGAATTAACATTCGTCTACCTTTTAAGTTACCGTACAATTCCTGATGGAATTCCTTTCAAAATTGCAGTAAAAGTAAAACGACTGAAGGAATCCATCAGTGTATTCGACTTGTCAATATACTTATAGTTAAAGCTGAGCTTAAACTAATTGAGACGAAGGAAACATCGCTGTGTTACTCGGAGTTCAAGGAAGGAATCTCGGAGTAACAACTACCAACGATGTTCCACTACGGAGTCTTGACTTACTCCCAATTCACCTATTGTTCTCACCATGCGCTAGATACAGCTTATGAATATGCAAATACATACATATGAACATTTTGGAATGACAGAGAATCAAATGAATAAAACTATTTCGCAACACCAGCCTAACCCGCACGGATTTCTGTCCTTTAGGGACTCATCGGGCTAAGGCAGGATTTGAACCCCTGACCTCACCGCAAGCACAAGTGCCCATCAACGCTTGTACCATTTTGCCATCGAGCTCCCTATAGTTGATATTGTGTGATTACTTATGTATGCATCTCACGTTTGTAAATATATGAAATGCATCTAGCGTGCGAGCCTGCTTATCTTAAGGACATATGTCTACGTATCACAGGGTAGGCATCATCACAGCTCTTTTCTTCAGGGCGAATGGTAACGTTGTCCACGCGACCTTGTGTACTGTTTAAAGTTCGTTACAACAGGTTTTTTTTCACAAGGAGGAATGGTGTGCCGTCATAGAAACATCAATGAAGGTTTTTTTTCTCATACATCCTTCCAATAATATATTTCCAATAATAATAATAATAATACCCTCACCTTCTGTTCTGGTACCAAGTCTTGACTTGTGTGTCAGTCAGGCCGAGTTTTGTCGCTAACTCCAGTCTATCTTGAACTGACAGGTACTTCTGAGATTCAAAGCTCCTTTCAAGATGGTTGAGTTGGTGGTCCGTGAAGGCTGTCCTCGTCTTCCTGGGTTTCTTACTTTTCAGTTTTACCTTCTCTAATTCTTCTTCATCACCTTCATCGATATCTACCGGAAGAAAAACGGGAAAAATAAATGATTTTGCTTCATTTTTCGTAGGTGAATATCTCAACCTTCGTGGGAAGTAGTTGTTATTGTTTATAATGGTAGCGTCACTTTCAATGATACTTTCTGCGAGAAATTTTTTTAGTTTTCTTTTAATCAAAAGTGAATGTTGACAATTTACATGTATTCGTGCACTGGTTCATGTTGTACTGGTGTACAGATTTAAAGTCACATACAACTCGAAAGAAAAATATATGTGGGGACGTTCAACTTCCAACGAGTATTGGAAGTCCGTATTTCAGGGAGAAAACATTAACAGACGTTTACCGAGAGACCACGAAAGGCTTGATCAGATTTGAATTTTTAAATGGATTTGACTACCGTTGGGTAGATTTCAAGGGACTCGAACACATTCGACTAGACTCGACTATAGCTTTGACTAAAGACTATAATAAATTTAAATAAACTGGCTTAGATTTCCCTAGACAAAAAAAAAGAAGACATTTGACTAGAGGTACGACACGAACTAAAAGAAAATTGAGTATAGATCATAAAAATCATTAGCACTGGATGAACTGTCAATTCAATTGACTGTCATCCAAATTTCGTTAACATTTTTGAATGAACCATGAAGAACGATCAACGTACGAAAGGTAAATTAACCTGTCTGATTAAAGCATTTTTCTTTGTCAGACTTGTAATGCAACAAAATGGTGGCAACATTTGCTAAGCTCTATCTAGTAATCTTTTGCATAACAGTCGGTCATCTTACCAGTTCTAATGACAATAACCGCATTACGTCACGTATGACGCTTTTGTAGTAGGTATTCTTTATTTCTAGTAATTCTAAGTATTGTTTTTGTTTCAGTGATATCTTAATTATGACACACTTTTTTGCTCTTATGTACACTAGTTACAAAAAAAAGATGGATTAAAGTTTACCTAGTTTGATTACGTATGCAAGCCGATTAAAACAAAGACGTAGGCCGATCCCATAAGTGGTAACCCACTTCGGTATTTTTACCCAAAAGTTTGTAACGAGGCATATGTAACCAACCTTTTAAGCCGATGTCTTTGCTTTAATTGGCTTGCAAAAATATTGCTTTGAGTAATTGCTGCTGTGGTTTACTTTGGAATGAATTTCATTATGGTATTTTGATTACAATTAACCAGACTAAAAAAAAAGTAACACAATACCTCAAAATATTCCTATCTACAAGAAATTTTCAATTGACATTTAAAAGTGGTGTAAAATGACAATGATATTTTGGAGTGAATTAATCATTGGAAATGTTAAATTAAGCCACGAATTCCATCAAAATCCATCAAACATTGACAATTTTACAGGCAAATTTTTGTCTCACAGCGACACTATGAATGAATATTAGATTTGTGACGTCAAGAGATCGACTCCTATGATATGTGTTATGTTATCCTTGTATTTCCGAGAATTAAGTATCAACAAATCTGTGTCTACGTTTGATTGGAAAAAAAAATCAGTAATTAATCCAGAATGATGATTAATATATACCTTAATTACCGCCTGATAAGGAATGTATGTATTGTCTTTTTCGTTACCACCTATGTGGAGCTATAATCCCAGAAAGCTACAGACATTTGAGAACCAAGCTATTCTTTGAAAATTCTTTAGTTGATCAGAAACAGTTTTTTTTTTCTTTCTATTTTATTTTTTAATTAAGATTGTATAATGCGCTCGTAGCTCTATGTAATGTTCGTATTTTTTCTGGTTTCCCTTTTACAACTAACATTTTTGTAAGGGTTTCAGACAACATATTAAATTGCTATCTAGTTAGGACCAATGACCTCCTCACGCTCCCTCCTACCTCTCTCTCCCCCTCCTCCAAACGTCCTCTCTTTTCCTCCTTATCACATCACTTTTTGGCAGTATCTTTGTTTAATACAAATTGAAATCATTTTATCATATGTTTCAATTTTTTTTTTTACCGGACAACCAATAACCACGTGTCGCCATCTTGCAGATTGAGGAGAACTGCTTAATTTTGGCATGACTTTCCTTTTGATTGACTAGGCCCAAAGATACTTGCACTTATTATTTGCATATATCAAATACACTGAAGTAGCAACAGTATAACTAAACTTCATACACATATATCTATGCATCATGTTTGAGGTCACAGAATATACTGAAAATGTGGAAGTTGTCTGTTCCTCCTTGTCACTTTAAAGTTCTTCTGCATAAAATTAAGTGTTTGTTACTGTAATATTGAAAGGATCATATCTATTGATGTACTTCATTTTTTATTTTGGAAAAACTGGATTGATTAATTACACTTCGCTACTTGATAGCCGATTTGCTTTGGACATGTTAAAAAAAAGAAGCCTTTTGTAACTTTGACCAAAATGCTTCTCGAGAACTAATTTAAGAGTCAAATAATGACCCAGATTTTCAGAACTTTGGCTCGCTTTTGAGAGCGAAAGTAGAGTTTGATTAAATAGGAATGCACTTTCATACAAGTTCCGAGTTGGTTAACATAATATATTTAACTATAAGGAGACCACATTAACTCCCTCCACCTTTTATTCCCAAGCGAGTCATTTCTGTCAATCGAAAAGCTTTTTGTGATAAAAGGACATTTGTTTTACAAATATAAGGCTTAAACTGGCAATGTATGACACCATTCCTGTTTTGTTTGATTCAATCCATGATACATTTTACCAGCATGTCGTCCTCGATACTCAACTTTTGAATTTTTTTGAGACAATTTTTGTGAAGACAGAAAATCGATCACTTAATGCTGACTTTTGGTTGAGACAGAAGAAAAATGCCACTTTCAGTATAATGTTAAACGAAACGCCAATGTTCTATGAGAAGGTCCTAGAGTAAAATATGAAATGGATAACGTAGACTATCCATCCACGTAAAAAGAGGTTTCTGTATGGTTCTGCTACATGTCACCTTGCGGGTACCTGCAATTTATACGCATATGCTCTTTAGAATAAAAACATTTTGTTATGCAAACAAACGTTCTACAAATCGGACTTGGAAGTTGTTAGGAATTTTATTTCTTCAAATCTATTCTTAATTTTCTCCTTCACAATAATACATAAACTAATTATAATCGTTATTTTATTTCGTCAGTTTATTTTTGGAATTTTATCAATTAATATTTTTTAATACCAGATATTCATTGCGCTTGCCAAAGTTGCGTTTGTTTACAATTTCAAACCATTTTTTTTAACGGGGGAAAGAAAATATACCATGCAGCACAGAGGGACGTTAATATTTCAAAATAAATAGTAACGTTAACATATCGCTTTATACTTTAAAAATAATATCTACCAACTTTTATCCAAAATCATGAAAAATTTGAATACATTATGACTCCTGTAGAGTAATTTTGAAACAAAAACCTAAGATCTTAAATTTTTATTTGATATTCTTAACGTCTGTAGAAGTATTATGATTTCATTTTTCCATATACATATTTGAATTGGAAATGGTATATTCTTCTAAGTCTCTGCATCTCTCCGAAGCTAAGACTTAACAAATTCTCTCAGATTTAGCTCAAGTTACATACAAATCTTGGACCTACGTATTCGTAAGGAAAGTATACCGAATTGAATTAGTTGCAAAACAAACAAAGCGTCCTCCTTTGCCATTACATCCAATCATTTCTAGCTAATCATTTTCAGTGTTAATTACAAGTTGTGAGTGAAGTTAGAGATTGAACATGACCAACATTGTTTCTGAAACATATTCAGAATATTGATAAAACCCATGTGTTTCGCAACTTTTTTTGAAAGACACACGTAAGAAGCCTATCACAAATCTCGTAGCAATTTCAATTTTTTTCTATTCATGTTTTTCTTTTTGGTAAGACATCGCCCTGTTCTTTGTTCTTTCAGTTGTGTCCCTAACAATGCAAAGTATTTACAAGAAACACAATGGTCTTTGTTTTTATTTTCTTACCTTCCCCTTCGTGTTTTGGGCTGTCCCTGTCGATGTTTTCGGTATCCATCGATTTTTCTCGATTTTTTGATATATCCGTCGTCGATAATTCAAACCTTTCGTTCGAACTTCGGCAATAAATGTTTAGATTTTTCTCCTTCAGACTGGTATCCTCTGCGTTATTGTTCTCGTTACCGAAATTTCTCCCCACGACGTCCCCCAAAATGTCTTTGATGAAGAAGGAATGTAAAAGTGGTCTCTTCCGTGACGATGGATTTTTACTGACGAGGGACCTATCGACCCCCGTCGTCGTCATCGTCTGACGGTCTCGTCTGTCCTCGTCTATTGTATCAATCCTCTCTATCGTCTCTCCATCGGTGGTTCTCTTTCTATTTGAAGTGGTCACGTCTTCCTTTCTGAAAATATTCTCAGTTTCATCTGAAATATAATTTAATTGGCTGATATCGATGCCGTCGAATGTTGACATACCAGAAGCCATCTTTGAAACATTACTCTGCTTTCTGGGTGTTTTTTCAAGTTTTCTTTCAATATTTATCTATCTTTCTGTTTTGTAAATGGTTGGGTTTGAGTTTTCGTCCTTCCAATCGTTTTAAAGTAAAAGTAAAAAATGATTCCTTACTTTAAAAATTTAATTGATCGAAAGCTGGTGGTTCCTTTGTGATCTTGAAGACATGGTTTACTTTAAATAATATCGCGAAAACATTTTCCCCCCTAAAATCAATGTTTCCAAAAAATTCAAAACCATAGAGCGATTGATTATCAACTGACATGAACGTATTTTAGGCTTTTGTAGTAAAATATCCCACACGAATTTCTTGAAAGATGTATCGATTCCGTCATATAAGGAAAAAATGAAGAATCTCATCTCTGTCCTTTTGTTCCAAAGTTGTCTTTTTTTCCGTGCCTGAATCTCTCTGTATTTTATTCCACGTTTTTCTTCTCCCTTCCTTCCCCAAAACTTCGAACTTCCTTCGAACACAAAAAGAAATCCCGGAGATCTAAGCCTGTAAGTGATGTATACGACTTGAGTACGATACCCTTTTCCGCCTTAATGCACTGTTTACAGCAGCAGTGTGGTTCATACGTGCAGTCACGCCGGAATTAATTCTGTTATGACCATGATAATTTTTTAACGGCCGTTTAACCATCATCACCAGTCAGAAAATTGGGGTTCGATAACAAAAAATCGATACCTCCATGAAAGAGATCACTTAATCATTGTGGCTCGCCCCGTCAATTAGCCAGAGTTGCGGTTTGACCAATCAGAAGTGATCAAAGTTCACATTTCTATTCCCGTTGGTTAAGACCGATAATTTCCTAATGCATATTTATCAAACATGTGAGTGTATGGTTATGTGAACATTGGTACACTATATACGTGTATGAACTACACACTTTAATAAACTGTCAGAAAATCTGTGTGTTGGCTTATATCTGAAACCCACTAGCATTAAATCACCCACCATAACACAGGAAACTGTTGACTTCAAATCTGTTTTGTTGGTTTTATTGTTAAATCGATCGTTTGCCATAAATGTTGGGAATAGGAATATTAACATGTCAACGTAATCCAGAGGATAAAGGCACAAATATATTATCGATACTTTTATGAGAAAAAAAAATACTCAATTGTAAGGTGACTGTAACTGCTTTACTGTTGTAATGCATCGCGGGTTTCTATGTTACTACACGCGTGATATACTTCACATGCATGTAAAGAAGATATTCTTCAATGACGTCACAGTCAGTATCTAGTTTTTATCTTTATTTCTATGGTATCAAGACAACAAGATAGAAAAGTTTTGTTTTTTTTTTGCTGTCATTGTTAAGACAACTTCTACTTGCATACTTCTTTGTTAGTAATTATCACTTTTCTCTTCTCCTCAGCCCAGCGGCCTGTGCATGTACCGCATGTCATTACAGTGAAAAACATGTTTACAATGGTTTTCACTCACTTGTAGGTAACGTGTTTTCCTTACAATCCCCTTCCCCACGGAAATTCAGCCTAACAATTCCCCCACACAATTCCCCTAAGCCTTTCCTAAACCCTTGCCATTTTCCTGAATGAACGGAAGGGGCGTTTCCTACGAGAAATTCTCAGGATTGGGAATTGTTCAGGGGGAAGGGGAGGATTGGGTGTGGGAGATTGTCCGGGTTGTTATTGCGGGGGGGGGGGGGGTTGTCCGGGTGAGAGTTTCATGTCAAGAGTTGCAAAGATGTAAAAAAAGAAGGATAAAAAAACGACATACAGTCTTACCAAAAAGGGATATTTTCTTGCCCATGAATGAAGAACCCATGGGCTTTCTTCTAGAATAAACATATGAATTACTCAAAAAAGTAACGACTCTGTTGGGAACCCTTGATTGCCCTTTGTCCAGCAGAAAGAGTCTTTTGCTCGTCAAGGATCATTTTTTTTTAAGTTAACGTGACTCATTAATGGAAAAAGAAAATGTTTAGAAGCAATTTTGGCAACGGTGAAAAACACTGGCACTAGTTTTATGACTCATATAGTGATGAAAAAAATCCCTTTTGTTATTCATGGCAACAAATCAGATAGAAATATCTCATTGGTTTGTTTTCAGTTGTTGTCGTCATTGACATGGGACAATTCTCTTCTTTTGTCTTAGCCGATAACAATGACCGAGTCTCTACATTCAGTTGGTAACGGCTTTCATCACCTCAGGCCACCCCCTCCCAAGTGTGACAAACTATAATATGACAAACAACTAGGCCCTTGGAAGAAGACGATCACACAAAATATAAGAGAGTCAATGTAAGACAGAGTTAACTAATTGATCTCGTAAGAGCTGCTCAACAAAGAGAACATAACAGATCTGGCGGAATCAACCTTCTGTTCCAAAGTCATGAACTGTAGTTCAATAGGGTTCCTATACATAGAACCCTCTTTATACAGAAACCCTCTATCAATACAGAGCCGTAGATATAGAAATCTACGCCGCTGGATCATGATATGGTTCCTAGATCAACAGCTGAAATAGCGCCGCTACTATGTTAAGGGTGCTAATGGCGCTCTTTCGCTTTACGAAGGAAACAGATTCCTTGGTAGCAGAAGAGCAGCGCTCCCAACTTCGGAATGCCTTTTACAGTGGCCTGTAGAAGGACGCTCTGCTTTGTGTCACAAGTATTTCTCTTTTGAAAATGGACCCCGGCCATTCACTGTCCTATAAATGGCCGGAATGGATTTTCAAGCAGAGCTAGGTTATAGCTTAATAGCATGAATGCGATGGTCTAGCTAGTAGAACATCCAACTGTTGTAACACATGCAGATGAATAACCAATAGTGAGGCTCATTCTACATGATTAGCAAAGATTATGGATGACACCCAGAGCCGAGTGATAACTAGTGCATGTTGCGTTTTGTCTCTTTCCATGAGAATAATTATGCGAAGGACTCCTTTTTTAACGACCCTGCCCCACTATTATGCTCCCGTAGCTAGTGAACTCATTAAAAAATATAAAAAAAAAACCGGAAGGGGGGAGGCATTATATGTTTTGCATGTTTCGGTTTGGGTTTTGGTGTGACCAGGGGACTGTTATTTAGATGGAGAAAGTACGGAAAATTCAGTTAACGCCAATACTTTAAGACCCCAAATTGAGTGAAGATAAGCGGTGCAATTAGCTCAAAGTTATTTCTTTCCTTTATACGACATTTTCAGTTAATTATAATTCACCTAGCAACATCATTTTAGTCAGCTAAATCTTTAACAAGAAGCTCATTCAGAACAATGCTTTGCTGTGTAGGTTTGTACCGCCAAAACGTAAAGAACAGAATGGCATACAACTCGGAGCAACTGTTAACTTGAAATGAATGAGTACCTTAAGGCCATTCCTTTAGAAGTTAGCCCATGCAAATGAGCTACATCGGTAAACTTAGTCTCCTTTGTAGAAAAAAATAGCTGAGAAGTTTCCGTAAGTTTCCAGAAATGCCGAGATGTAGATTCAAGTTTTCATGGTTTGATATACAACCCAATTATTACACTGTCATACGCGTCACCGAGCGTCGAAAGGCAGAAAAAAAGAGTTATTTCCGTGACGACTGGCAATACTGTAGCAGTAGGGGAAGTCAAAGTGAAGTTCTGTTCCTCTAGCAGACGACATATACGTTATTGCACTCATTTCCTAATTCGGCGTAAGTCTTTAAAGTGTCAAGCACGATACAAAGAACATATTACGTTGTGATCTTGGCGGCACAAACCTCACCTAAAAGAGTACTCTCGCCATCTGAAGTAACAGTTCTCTGGTGTGACGCATCTGGGTCCATCCAAACTTATCAGTATTTACCAGTCTTTAGCGAGTACGTATTGTCAGCTGCAGGGACGGTGGAATGAAATTTCACTCTATTCGACTTCAAGTTCATAGTTCACTATAGGCCTACTATATGTGTATATGAAATAATATTTAATCAGTCCAAATTCTTCAGCATTTTCAAGTAGGGAATTCCATGAACTATTTTCAGGTCCCACAAATTGCCCGAGACCCCAGAACATCTGTCCCCTTATCCCTGCTCCTTTCAGGCGGTCAAGTTGCTACTACAACCAGGCGCTCTATGAGATTTGGACAGGATATACTTCGCAATGCGCAAACTCAGTTGAAGGGTATTTCCCTTTGTGGGGAGTTAATTATCTGGGCGAACGCACATGTGTTTGTACATATGTCACTGTCAGTATGTGTGACTACCATGCCAGTACTAAGTATTGCAGCACGGTAGTGTACAACTAGAAGTTTCAGCAAGCATTGACTGATGACTACCCAATTCCTGAGTCTGAACTGAGCAAGCTGAAGATTGGGAGATAAGAGACATTCAGGGAGTAACTGCGACATTCAGTTGAAACGTCACTCTACTACAGGAATTTCAGTGATATTAAGGAAAACTTTTTTATCCTCCGCGATCGTTTATATTTGAGCTGTGCCTTTTCTTTGCGATCGACGAAGCCTAGGCCTGTTGCTAGTACTGTAAGGTCTTGTTAAAGCCGGTTTGTAATCCGTGAGGTCTGCTACTATATTCTGAAAATTTGGGTAACAAGATATTCATACTGCTTCATGCTGCGATTTTGGTCATATCCGAATCCGGACCTAGGCTTTTAATTGGATTTTTGTAACTGTTTTTCATAACTCTCACCAATAAATCATCAGTGCAAATACGGCCTAGGCCTAAAACTGTTGTCCTGTGCACATATTAGTTGCTCCAATGAACAACTTAGGTTTGATCATTGATGTCATAACATCTCGTAACATTAAGCTGGTAGAGTACAAAAAACAGATTGTACTGCTTAAGATATATCGACTGATTCTATTTTAAGCTGCATTTCTACTGTGGATCAGACAATAGTGAAATAGCTATATCAATAAGTCAGTTAGTTCTTCACTTTTTTCTCAGTGTGACTCATAGCATATACTGGACTAAAATTGCTTGTATGCAGTGCCAGTACAGGCACTTTTACGAGTTATTTCCAGTGAGATCAGTTAAACTTCCATTTTAGCACATCGAAAGCATGTCACACTCACAGGTTGGCAGAAGTATGATAACAGAAGCTTATGGCAAGAACCTTTTGCACAAGCATCTTTTCCAGCACATAGCAAACCCAGAATGTGTTAGTGTACAAAGTTACAATCTTCAGGAAGATCTCCTTTGTGACCAACATGCGTGGCTTATGACAAAGGTAAAAACTTAATTATATTTAGTTTTCATCTTCTGGTCATATATCTTACACTAGCTTTGTATGTCTGCCAGTGCTAAATGCATGCAACAGTACATGAACCACCTGGCACTGTATCACTGTATTGTAAAGCTCATCACAATGTCAATACACATGCTAGAGATATCGGCCAATTCATTGACTAATTACCATAATATGCAAGTGTTTCAGCAAGCTTCAATCAATTGTCATTTCTGTATCATAACTTTTATTATTTTGAGAGAATTTAGAGGGGTAAAACAAGTGATTGTTTTGGGCCTGAAACAAACATAGTTAAAATGGTTCAATGGCAAAATTTGTAATCTGTACCATCGTACCATGTGGCTAAGCTACTCTACTGTAAAGTTCCTTCTGAGCACACGTTGACATTGTTCATATACTGCACATCATAGCACTGATATGCTACTGACCCAGGTCATAGTGCAGCCAGGTTCACTGAAGATAACCATGATGCGCAAAGCACTTTGGGACTTGGTATTAACTGCAGCATGTTGTGTGAATCTAGATTTGTAGCATTTGGTGTCCAATTGTCCTTATCTGTAGCATACAGTATCTCTCTGACTTTTTCAAAGTATAGTATTTTCAAATTCATGTGCGGGTTCATCCATCTGTCTGAACCATTCAAGATTATGGAGACCAACCTTGAGTGGTATAAACAGTGTTCATTATAACTGCATTGATAGTTATACAATATTCACAGCCCATGCAGCACATTTTAGATACCAGTTCTTGTTTGCTTTCTGTAATTGGTATGTATATGTGTGTCATTGTTTTGTTCAGCAAACTTCATAGTGTTGTCGTGGTATGTGATGCTGGTGCAAATACACCAGACTTAGAGACATGCCGGTGGCTTCATTTTCAAATGAATAAGTCAATTAACTTTTCACCATTATAACCTTTTCTACTCTGGGTGCTTGCAAACAGCACTTAGTGAAGACATCAGCATGCATCCATGGTGCATCTTGCAATATTCTCTCTTGCACATGTTTTGCCACTTACTGTAGCTCACAGTCAAACTAAACCTTTCTGGAATATCTGGCTGGTAAAAGCTGCTTTTCTTTGATGGTGATCACATTTCTGTTTAAACAAGAATATTTTCCAATGCCAAGTTGGAAATCCTTCCACAAATGGTACCAAATTTCAATGCGTATTGCCAGTGACTCCTACATTTTGAGGACTTAAATGGGAAATAGGGTGTTTAGAATACCCCAACATGACATACAAAAGAAAATAGTTTTAATCATTCTTAAACCATTCCGTCTCATCAATAAACATCTACCAAAGCTTCATCTCCTCAAAACATTATGCATTTCATGAGTAATGGAAGATGCATCATTTGAATTTTGAAAAGTTTGGGTGAACAAATTAGTGTTGAGCAACAAATAACTGAATTTCCATCTGTGAGAAGCTTATTTCTTGAACAGAAGGCTACTGTCCTTCCTTATTTTGATTAGTCTATCATTCTACGTCCTCAAACATTGGTTTTAAAAATATGGATGTTTTCTCTAAAGTAAACGCCCTATTTCCCTTTAATAAATCTTTCACAATATTGTCACCCTCCAGAAATTAGTCGTGAAGCCGGATCAAGGGATCAAAAGACGAGGAGAAGAGGGACTGATCAAGCTCGACGTGGACATAGATGAAGCTGTGAAGTGGATCAAGGAATTTGCTGGTCAGAAAAAGGTTTGAGGATATAATTGTTACCAAATACACAACATTATGCAAACAATTGTCTTTACATTTCATGATCATTTCATCTCTTAAAAAAAGTTCAACCATTCTCCTCCATTCCACCCTTCGTTGTCGCTATGCTGTGTGTATTGGACAGTCAGCGTGCAGAACATTCTAGGGTTTAGATCTAACAGAGTAGTCCTGCTGGCATTGAGTTACATGTGTTCAGTATGAGCTACATTGATTGTTGCAACGTTTTAAGTTTTAACTCCCTGGATTCTTAACTGAAGCTTCTCAGCCACTCTCAGCTTGTCTGCAAATACAGGATTTGTTGACCACTACAGTATATATGCACTTTTTCCTATCAAGCTTTTTTTCCTCTTATTTTTGGCCTAAGCTGGAATATAATCATTTTCACCAACAAGGGAGTAGGAAATTTTTGGACAGAGGTCAAAGATGGTAAATATCGTTGCGTTCTTACAGGTTTCATATGGATCATTGAAAATTCACACATATTTTGTCTATGAGACAGGCACAAGTGGACATATTGCCCTATATATGTGAATTGGAACCGACATTGATAATGGTCTAGTAGAATTTGTTACATATTCATGTTGTAATATTGTGTACATGCTATTGTACAGTAGCTGCATCCAGTTTGGAATGCCAGTGCTGTGAATTTGTTTCATTTTATTTGTTTGTTTGAAGTGGTTATCTCCATCTTGATGAACTACTGTAACTAGAGGGGCATCACCCAATTCATCGATGAATGGAATATGTCTAGAGGAAGGAAAGAGGGCAGCAAACAGTCTCGACCAAGACGATAATAGTACACGATAATGACTTACTTGAGAAGCACTTTCTTAAGAAATAATTTACGCTGGTGAAATGCAATTCCAGTCACTGGAGATCAGTTACAGGCAATATTGAAGATCTTCAATGTTCCTGACTGGATTAGAACCCTGAGTGTACATAGCTACAGTATAATGATTTCCTTTGCATCTCAGGAAGTTACTCTAATGCACAATTGTAATTAAAATGCATTGCTACACTGTAACATTGAGATGTGTGTACTGTTAGTTGAACCACTTTACTTTTCCAACTGCTTGAGGTTGAGAAGCCACAAAGTGTACTGTACACCAGCATGTGCATATCTCACAAAATTACTCCTCTGTCCATCAAACGTCAAAAGGGTGAACCTCCAATTCTCTCTCAACGGTTGACCTTGAGTTGACCTTGAGACAAGAGTTGATTTTTGTTTACCGGTGCATTAGCAAGCAGCTCTTTTGACATTCAGTTCTCATTCCCTTTAAAGTTCTGTAATACTCGCATGTGATGTAGTCACAGTAGCTATTACAGTTTTATGACCACAAAACCTTGACCTGCCAAGTGATCATCAAGTGGTCTTGCAAATATGGGCATTCAACAGCTTTGAAGAACATTCCCTCAGTAATTTACAGGTATGGTTTAAGGCTGTAATGAACATTACTGTAGTTTTAAGATCATTTTTGTAGCTATTTTATGTGAGTGACCCATACCCATTGAGAGAGATGCATAATTTGCAATTAGATGTTGAAAATTTGCAGCCAATACTTCTAAAGTTTGAGCTTAGGTGTGGTTCTGGATGTACAGTGCAGTAAGATCTCCATCATTAATCAAATGTTTACATTGCATCTAATCATGACGACATAGCTCTGGTAGCATTGAAATGGACGCTATACTCACTTCGTTGCATCTATGCATGTTTATACGTGCACTCTGTCACTGCCACTGTTCATGAAAGCAGCAAATTACATTCAGCAATTGACATTAATGAGTTTGTGTATTCTGGGTAAAGGTCATCAATATGGCCATACCTGTATTTACAATTAAGCTCCTGTCATGTTAATGGACCACCACTCTTGTTTGATGTTGGTATTCTCTCTGTTGTACTGTAGGACACATCATGGAGGTTCATTCACCAGTTTCTCCTGGAACCATTCGTGCCTCACAGGCCGGAGGAGGAACGCTATGTGGCTATTTATTCAGAGCTGGACCATGATGTGCTGCTCTTTTATGAGAAGGGTGGTGTCGATGTCGGGGACGTTGATGCCAAGGTACTGTAAAGTATATATTGTTTTGTGAGAACTACTGTATTTCAGAAGAATGAGCAATTAGGAATGCTATTGACACGTGCGGATCCATATGCTTCCCAGATGCTGGGAAATCGCCTTTAAATCGCATCTAGAAATTAAATTTTCTTGAGGGAGATACCCCTAAATCTTCCACCATGGCTTCTTACTTTCATTGCAAAGACTGATGGTGTGTGCTCCCCTCTTCTTAAAATCCTGGATCCACACCTGATGGGGATAAATTTTACACTGGAGTATTTTTTAATAAACACTGACTTGTTGCCCATAGGAGTATAAGGAATGCTGAATCAGCTCACATCTATAAAGACCAAGTAGCTGGTAAGGTTTTGTTACAAATTTTTTAAAACGTAGTACCGGTCACAAAAAAATTACTCTTGTCACTATCTGGTGTTTTGCTAAGAACAGTAAAGTATTTACCATAAAATGATAAGTCAATGTTTTTATTGCAACATACATATGTAGAGTCCCATACAACCAGGTCAGATTCCTGAAGGGAATGGGGGGGGGGGGGGAGGGGAGTCAAAATAGAACTGGGGGTGGGTCCACAGCTGTATGTTACATAATATTACTTGTTTTACCCTCTGGCAGTCTTCTTGTTGTTAATGCATGGGCCTGTATATGTGTTATTCACTGACATTTCCATACTGTATGCCATCACCTGAATCTGTATTGACAAATGCTGTTTGCATTAGCTATGTGTCCACATTGAGACTGCAGATTGAACACTCAGGAGATGGGTTACTGGAGTTCTGTTTGTGATGATTAGGCTGAGTTTGTTGATCACCTTCCGTAGTACGTCTTGCTCTATGTTTACAGGCTGCTAGAGTTCAGGTCCCTCTGTCAAAGACGCTGGATGAAGAATCACTGGTTAAGGCACTGTTGGACAGGCTCACAGATGATGAAGCAAGGTTTGTTCTGAAAATTGTTGAGAGCAAGGTCGTGTTTGTGAGGAAAAGAATGATTCGGATAGGTCAGACTTGACGGTAACTTAACCTACATCACAAACAATTTTGCATTTTTGTCAGAATGTCTGAAAAGTCATGGTCAGTGTCACTGAAGTGTCAGTAATTATTTTAAGAATGGTTTCATGTTTTTCAGTATGATGACATTGCAAACAGGTCACTGGTTATAGCTCAAGACACTATGGCATTTCAACATCATACAGTTCCATTTTGATAGAGTAGTTTGTACTCACACTTTCGTGGTCATGCCTTAATTTTGCTTACACGAATTAGAATGTATTAAATACATGTACTTGAACACTGAGTCCAAACGGTGAATGAGAACAGTCATTTGTTGTAATGTAATTGTTTTGTTACCATGTAGATCAAAATTGCATTCATGAAACTCATGTAAAGCGTCCTGTTTGGAATAATGTGTTTGGACGACAAATGCTTTGTTGCTGTTTGTGATCTGAGAGAGTAGGAGACTTTCTTCCATATCTTTAGTTGATTAAACTTGACACATAAGACCTCCTGTGTCAGTGAACTTTTACTTTAAATAGATACAAACTCATTCATAGCTAGTCAAGCATTTACAACTCTACTATGAAAGTTTAGCTCACCCTACAAATCTTGGAAGGTTGATCTGTTCACTTTGGTTTCGATCAGGAAGTTGGTGCCATTCATGAAAGGCTTGTTCGAGCTCTACCAAGATCTACACTTTACTTACTTGGAGATAAATCCAATGGGTATGTTTCTTATTTCTGCTACTTACACAGCAATCAACTCACATTTGACCGTTAACTCGATGCTATTGCCATAGTGGAGATTTTTCAAAACTGCCAGGAATACAAGAATTACTCACTGTTCATTGCTCATTGTGTTTGCTTCATTGTCTTGAACATGGTTGTCATGGTTGACTTCATCATTATTTTCATCATTGTAATTATCATATCATCATTATTATTAACATCATCATCATTATCACTGTCATCATCCTCATCGTCAATGTCAACGTCATCATCATCATCATCATCATTTTGGCATTCATGGTCTTCATAATCATCATCATCACCGTCATCATCCTCATCATCTTTATAATCATTATCATCATCATCAGTATCATCATCATCATTGTCATCATCATCATCATAATCACCATCATCATCATCATTGTCATCATCATCATCATCATTATCATTATCACCACAATCATCATCATCACCATCATCATCATGATCATCATAATCATCATCATAATGATCGTCATAATCATCATCGTCATCACCATCAGTATCATCATCATCATCATCATCATCATCATCATCATCATCATCATCATCATCATCATCATCATCATCATCATCATCAGTATCAGTATCAGTATCAGTATCAGTATCAGTATCATCATCATCAAGTCAGCATTTTCCATCTAACACGGGGTTACTAACGTTCATCCGATGGTAACACTCCCAACTTCCAATTATTCCTGTCTTCAGCATCCTCCTCATTTAGACCAACTACACCGGTAGTGATTACTTTCTTCATGTCTTTGAATGTAACCTTCAGCATTCCTTTTACTCCTATGCCATTTCACTTTTCGTAATGCACGTCTCATTTATCTCTCATCTACTTTTCCTTACCACTTCTACAATAGTTTGTTCAAGTCTCCAATTTATCCACAAGCTCACTTGTATTCTTCTATCAGACAGTTTCATGCCACTCATCTTTCAAATCATGGTTCCCCTTACAGCTCCTCAGGATACCTTTTCCCACTGACTTCTGTTCCATTATAGTGAGTGATTCTGACATAGAATTTAGAAGCATTTTGCAGCATTTTGTTATCAAGTATGTTTTTTTCCACCTCTGACAGTTGTCCAGGAGAAGGTGCACATCCTGGACCTTGCAGCTAAAGTGGATCATAATGCAGAGTCACTTTGCAAAGACTCCTGGGGACCTGAAGTGCAATGGGCCACGGGAGCAGGGAGACAACAGTCAGAACAAGTAAGCCGATCTTTAGTGATAGGCGGTTGTAAGGAAGACTTTGCTAGGAAGCTATGTTGCTTTTAGAAGTGACTTCACTATTAAATTCTGCAGATTTAAATCCTTAAGATAAACAGTACTCAAGTAATCTTACAAAGCTAATGAGAACATATATTTAATGGCGCCAAAAATTTGAGCAAACAATTGCTTCAGTTGGATAAAGGAAACAGTTTAAATTCCAATTTTCCTTCACTCAGATATTTGACAGTTACATATAAAGTAAAATGTACCCTCTGTTGACTGAGGGATTTTTTTTTTTTTTCAAATGCATTTTCAAATCTTGCTCTAGTCAGGTTGATATCTGCTAACTTTGAGGCAAATTGTAATGTTATCACAGTGTTGTTTGTTCAATTCAATACTTTTTATTTTATTGGTTTAATTAGAAAGTCTCATCCATATATAATGTTTCATCTTTGTTACCTCTCTAATGCCAGAACACTTGCCAGGTGTTTGTTGATCCGAAAGGCAATGATGTGTTCTTCTTGTATTACAACTGCTTGTCAGAAAGTTTGCCTTCTCCCTTTTCATTTGCCAACTTAGAGCACATATTTAAATAATAATGATTAAATTTGATGGTTTTTGTGGTAAGCTACAAGCTGTGTAGCAGTTTGTGGTCACACCCTGCTGGCATTCGATTCATACTCTATGGTATGGGTTTAGATGTGCCTTTTGTTCAATGTACAGATGACAACTGGCTGGATTGTTTTACCTTAATGCTCTGTTGAAAAGACTGCTTCCTTGTCTTTTCCTGGAATCATTATAACATTATGAAAACTTTATTGTCCTGTCTTTCTTTTTTTGTTTGACAGGAGAAACATATCAGTCTTCTCGATTCTACCTGTGTGGGGAGTGTGAAACTCACAATTCTGAATAAGAAAGGTCGCCTGTGGCCGGTGATGGGTGGAGGTGGCACTCCGCTGATGATGGCGTAAGTCAACGACACTGATAAAGCTTTTATTTATAAATGTGACAAAAAAACTGACATCTCTCTACTCTCAAGTGGAAGGCACCAATCCCGTCCGAAAGTCGGAGAATCTTTGGAGGAAGTTGACATTTGTATCAGCCTCGCAAACTGTGCCGGTGCTCTGACGCACTATCCTATTCCACTTTAGGGTGGCGGGTTAGCTTTGTGGTTCAAGTGTCTGTCTTGCAATCACTAGGTCTTAGGATCAAATCCCTGTGGAATCACTGAGAAATTTGAAATTTTCTAGGGCAATCTTGAGACAGAAGGCCTTGACATCTCTTGTTTGGTATGCAGATATGAATTTCAAGTACATACTGTATATCAGTCACCATCTTAATTCAAGCATCTGATGTCATTGTCTAGATAACAGTTGTCACATCACATTCGTTGACAGGATAAATTACTAAATATTATACTAATATTATAAACATCAAGTGTGTAACACATCTTCACCTTATATGTCACATTAATAAAATAATCGTCTAATAACATCATCAAAACCACAATGCATTTGTGCATTCTGCTTCCAAATAATTGGAATTGGTTGATACTACTTGATGATTGCTTTTGTTCAAATGTTGTGAATCTTTTGAACATTTAGGCTCATTCCATTCCATATTCTTGCCTGTAGTTGTAACAGACTGATAGTTACAAGTGATTTGGGTGAAATTTGCCACATTTCAAAGACTGGCACATTCAAGACATTCATTCTGTCTTCATGTGGCTGACATTAGGAAGTCTCAAATATGAAAACAACGTTTCTGTAGATGTAGGAGGAATTACTTGACACGTCAAGCACTTTTCTGGTATCAATGCTTTGGTGTGAGTATGGTGAACGTGGCAGTCAGAAATAAACTCGGAACGTTGTGATAGGAGGCTAAATACAACCATCTTTTGATTTTTCGTCAGAGACATTATGCAAGCAATGGGCTGTCTGGATGAACTTGCCTGCTATTCTCAGTTCACAAGAATGAGCAACAATGATGCGTACCAGCTCTTCAAGACAGTACTCGATCTGATGCTGGAAGAAACTGACGGAGATGGGAAGGCTTTCATCACAGGAAGCGCCGTGGTGGATTTGGTGACCATAATTAGCATGAAGAAAATGTATGGTGAAGTAAGAAGTTAAAAATTACTCTCCATTATCCCCCAAAATGTGGCTTGCTATCGTTACAAGTGTTTTCTGTAGTCATGGATTCCAGGTTCTTGAAACTAGGTAGGCCCACTGATGTCATTTACATATATCAGTATGAGCAAAAATCAGTATCGATTTTATATGTATGAAAAACAAATTGATTGGTCTTCACGTTTGCCTGCTTCAAGTTGTATTGGTTGACTTTATGCCATTCTTCTTGTCCAAGCTGTCCATCTTGTTAACAATTCCACTAGTACTCCCAAAGTGACGTGGTGCCCTTATGGTAGGACTATTGTACAAAAAATTTCACTGAACTTATTTCTCCACTCAGGGTATATTTAGAGCTCTTGAGGAATGTAAAGACAGGATGAGGGCAGCAAACACCATTTTCATCATCCGATCGACAGTCGGTGTAGTGAGTAAGAAGAATGAGAGAGTGCCATCTGCCCTTTCTGATCTAGGTAAGTAGTATGTAAGACTCTAGAAGGTAGGGATGAGAAGTGAAAGAACATGTCTCTGTCTTAACAGTTTAGTGGAAGGGAGGGGGCAGATGTGATGTGTTTTTAGGACACCTAGGTCCTATGTGTAAACATGAAAGGTGGAAACCTGGTGCTACAGTTCAAAGAACTCCCACCAGAAAAGATTCCAATGTCTGTGAGACTTGTTTTTGAAGATTTTATATATATAAAATGAAATTCGTGGGTATTATACACGAGTACCAGATCTGATGAATTACACTCTTTGATTTCAGGAGGTGTTTAACCATTATTTGACATTGCCGAAGATGTCTCTTGGTCTGATGTGAATTCTCGAAAAAAAAAAAAGAACTGGCAAAACAAGCATTTTGAGGTTTCGTGCAATGAACTTATTTCCCACTGTCACAGGTATCCCTGTATTTATTATCGGTGGGGATGTATCTGTTCAAGAACTGGTGAAGTTTGCCCTGCAGAAGACGACCGCGCCCCCTGTCAATCGCCCCAGAATACCCACTCAGGTACTGATGGTTCGTTTCACATTTTGGAGCATGGAGAAGATCGTCGATGCTCGACATGGTGTTGTTGGCAAAAGTATGCCTCACAGCGGAATTTTTTTCTCCTAGATTCATGACTCCTCTCCACTTTTTCAGCAGCCAACTGAGAAGCAGCCATCAGAATTTGAGTTGACTTCTTCTGAATTTGCTCTTCTTTGAAAAAAAAAAAGTTCTACTCTTGTCATTGGTTTGCCTCTACAAATATGGTTAAATATCTCATTTTGCACAGTAACCCATCCTATTGCTAATATAGCAATTCAAAATTTACTACTCCTTCATTTACTCCATACTTTCTTCTTGAAGTCTATGGCATAGCATTTGCTACCGTCCTCAAACCTCTCCAGACTCTGCAAAGTAGGATACTTAGGTTCTCGCAAAGGGACACAGGCAGTGTATGACCAATCAGCTGTACTTAGATTGCAAACTTCTAAAAATTAAAAAATGTTTACGTAAATATTGCAATACTTTGTTACCAAAAGTGTTATCTAGTATAATTAAACCACCTCACAATAATGGAAATTTCAATGCTCACTTGACAAAATAATTTCTTTTCTGTAACAAGTCATAGAACGTTACGAGGTAAGTTGCTTCTCCGCAATTACTTTCAAAATGTCTGGCATGATTTTCCCCTTCACATAAAATCAAGTGCATTCTCTTCAGCCCTTCTAAAAGAATGCAAAATCTTTTCTTCTTGGCAGATATCACTTCTAAGTTCTGGTTAATTTTCATGCAGTTATTTTGACATTAAAGTACATTTAAGTTTGCTCTTTTCTTTTTTTTCTGTTTTCTTTGTTGTTTGCTTGTTTAAGTTTATTTCAAGGTCACCAGCTTGGATGAGGAATACTATTTTTCTAGTGTCCTTCATATGTAAATAGAATGCATATTTTTTGTTGATACTTTATTCAGTGTGTTTTGTACATATGAGAAATCGATTGAATTTTTAACCATAGCTGTGCTAGCACAAAATTTGCTATCATATACATCGCAACAGAGATGGCGCCACAGACGTGTTGTGGTATTCATTGCAAACATTTTCCTCTGCAGCATTTTATTGTATGTATGTACGTATTTTGTCGCATGTTATAAATGTAGAAGATGAACCAATAAGCATTTTGCACTGATCTTCACCACAGAATTTTTTTTTTTTGGGGGGGAGGGGGCAAATAATCTGTTCCAGAAATTTTCAAAGGTGGAAAAACATTTCATGTGCTTCCAAATCTGTCCTCATGATTTTGTGATCGTGCAATGCCGCAAGCTCTTCTTTTTCTCTCCTGCCTACCCCACCAATCTGCCACACCTCCAGCCTTTGACCCTTGAACGGGAAACACCAGCAAAGCGTTCAAAGTACACCGTGCCACCAGAGGAACTTATTTTTACCCGAGATACCAAGGTTTGACTCTCCTTATTGTATTGTCCTTTTTAGATATGTATCCTATCAGAGGAGTTTTGAAGTTGATATTGAAGGAGAAGGAACATTAATAAATGTAAAGAAAATGTCTCAAGGGGGAATCCCTCGATTTTGAAAGAACTTTCTGTAATTTATGAAAACGTGAACTGATTGTCTTCGTTCATGTCCCAGTAATCAACATGTTGCGGTCTTTCACCATTATTAACTAATTCTCACATGGAGAAAAACTATGCTACACCCTTCAACCTCTTAAAAACAGGAGAATCTTTCAGAGTTTATTACGGTATCCTTACTTCACGATTCTGAGCCTAAGTTCATTCTGCCGGTGACTGCCAGAAATATCTCTCATATATAGCACTGTGTGCAAAGATGGTCAACAGCGAAGCATACGACGGTCAGTCCATTTAATCAGGTGCACTCGGGGGTAGACTTGGCTTTGGGGATCAATGTCTCCAAGTATAGCAATTATTAATCCCCTGGTAAAATGCAAGAGGACAGTTTCACCATGGTCCCATCTTCCCATCGTGTAACTTGGTGCTGAAAAACAATCTGAAACAATGATTTTGTTAAGTATGGTTTGATCTGACTTGTTTGAATGCCTGAAATAGTCTGTCTTGGTACTTTGGTCTGTTAAATACTTTGGAAGTAAAACACATTTTCACTTATTTTGGAATTCATTGGAATTCCAACCAAGTTGGAACAAGACCTCAGCACTTGTGCATATCAGTAATACTTTTTTTTTGAAATTTCATCTTTGGATAGAAATATATTCGCAAGTGAGAGAAAAATTGTATCATCCAACCTCTTCCTCAGGTTGCAGGTGTTAACATGATTCCACCAGGACTGCAAGGAATTATAGATTACGATTTCATCTGTGGCAAGTCTTCTCCGTCCGTCTCTGCTCTCGTGAGAGGTTCCAGGTATGGTAGAATTTGCAAAGTAATGGTGGAAAACATTTAGGGTATGCTGAATGTTCCGAGTGATCTTCATGTGATGTGTTGATGCTGTACCAAAATGTTCTGCCAAAAATTTTCTAATGAGTGCATTTTGCAAAACAATTTGATTCAGATTTGAGTGGTACCCTTAGTATTTCATGTTTAAATATTGCACATTTTATGTGAGTTACAACTGGCAACATGCATAAGTCTTTCTTGTACTCTTGTCTTGTAAGACTCATGTTGCACATGCATGGAAGTTAAATAGCATCTTTGTTAAGTTCTGTAGTCTTCTAGAAAGTAGTATTACTTTAGTGAAGCTTTCGGCTTTTACACCACTTGTTTAGATTAAGTTTGAAACCAATAAAGTAGATTAAAGTGCTGTAATTGTATCATGTTTAATGCTGTGTAATAAATTCACCCTCATATGTGTTACCAAGGAGCTTATACCAGTCTACATGTTTGTCTGCATGACAATTTATGCAGTGGGCATTGTGTTGTAATAACCTCCAAAACTAAAACTATTTTTTTGTCCATCTGCAATCTGTTGTATGTTCTATCCAAGCGGCATGTAACAAAGAAAAATAGACGGAATTTGCATATGTATCTCCACATGGGTAGACACATGTACACATGGATGTCGTGATGTTTACTTTGGGGGTTGTCCTTTTTGATTTCTCGTCATTTATCATCTGTTATTTTCACATTTATCACGTTTCAGGGAGAAGGATGCAGAAGAATTTTCATGGGGAGAGGGGAAAGTATCAATTCCAGGTAAGTTTAATATTGCTCCTTGTTGCCCTCCTGATATGGTGTTCTCAAAGCAAAGCTTTACTTTAATTAGAGGGAGGGTATCAGCATTAATTAAGTGGTGATGATGCAAAGTCAACAAGCATGGCAAAAATAGTGTTAAAGTTAAACTACATTGGCTTTGTCAGTTGCAAGTTTCGTCTGTGAAATTGTATCTCCTAGAAAGACAAAATGCTGTCAAAACATTTTTTTACATAGTTATTGCAAGTTGCGACAATCATCTCATTCCCTTGGAGAGTGTCGCTTACAGCACATTAAAAGAGTTCAATACCTGTAGATAAGGGGAAAAAAAATTGGGAAAAATTTTATTCGAGTGTGCTGCAATCTGTGTGCTAGAGTCACATGGTGATGGGTGATAATACCCAAAACACAGGTATATCAATTGAAAAAAAAACGTGTAACACTGGCAGTACTTTCATCCTAACATTGAGCTATCCTGTAGTGCAAAGAAGCATAGTTTTAGGTTGCGAAAATCATACAGTGAAAATTTTATTGAAAAACCCCTGCAAAACTTTGGAATTCCCCTCTTAGAAAGAAAATGATGTATAATTTAAAGTAGATGGGACTTCATAGGACAACATTAAGGTTTTATGACAATCTTTATGATTTTTTCACTACTGCAGTCTTCAGTGATCTCACGGTGGCCCTGAAGGCCTACCCAGATATTAGTGTAGTTTCCATCTGTGGGCCAGCCATGCCAGCATACAAAGCTGCAAAGGATGCAATACTGTCTTCCCAGGTCAGTGAACAAGTGGATGTCACATATCTGTTTTTGTGATTCCAACCTTTACAGCTTAAAGTGTGATCATTCAGTAGAACTTAAAGCTGGAATATGAGTTGTACTCGACTGGCCGTCTATCTTGGTTCTTTGTCAATGTTTCAGAGGAGGGAAAGTAGGGTAAAATATCACCTGTCACAAAATATGAAAGAGATCTATGCATTCATCCTCCAGATGTTTGAATATAACAAATGCCTGGACATTTTTGTTGGCCCTACGAAATTCAGAATCTCCAAGAATGCCTAGCCGTCAATTGCTGTTACTTGAAGTCACACAGACCAATGTGAATGGATATGAATGTTCATGCATGCCAAAATGGGCCTTAAACAGTGTACTTTTGTAGTGGCTATGATATATGTGACTCTCAGTGGCAAAGTATGACAAATTTTCATCTCATAATTCAGCTTTAAGATCTGATTTTGTTGACATGCTGATACTACCCACAGGTTCAATGAAAGATCTGTGAGCAACGTAAAGATTTGAATCTCATCAGGTACTTTTAATTTTGATGAAATCGTAACTTAAATAATCATGTTTCGGTATATGTGTGTGTGTGTGTGTATGTGTGTTAGACACCTACCTTGCTCTCAAGAAGGAAAGCTTGGACAAATCTCACATTTGGTATGTAGTTGTTCCACATCGAATACAAGATGTCTATTGATTTTGGTGGAGATCAAACGTGATTTGAGGTCAACAGGGGTGAAATTGTGGAAACCTTGAAAACATGATATCCCAAGAAGGCAACCTTGGACAAACCTCATATTTGGTCTGTAGGTGTACCACATCAAGTACAAGATCCCTATTGATTGTGGTGGAGGTGAACATTGTCAAATTGTGAAACCTTGTGAACACAATATCTCAAGACAGGAAGCTTGGACAGGTGCCATGTTTAGTAGATAGGTGTACCACATTAAGTTCAAGAATGCTGTTGTTGTTGGTGGAGGTCAAAGGTCATTTGGGGTCAACAGGGGTCAAATTGTGAAAACCTTGTAAACATGATATCTCAAGAAGGGAAGCTTGGACAAATGTCATATGTAGTATGTTGGTGTACCACATTGAGTAGAAGATCCCTATTGACTTTAGTAGAGGTCAAAGGTTATTTAAGGTCAACAGGGATCAAATTCCATGAAATGCTCCATAAGGTCCATGTGAGACCTTGGACCCAAAATTCATTGAACGCAATGAAAGTACCACTATTATGTATCTTGATGACAAACCTTGCAGAATGTACACGGCAATCCGTAGGCGGAAAAGCATTTTGCAGAGTTTTGTAAAATGGACCATAGGGTCCACATGGGACCTTGGACCAGCACATCCTGGACACCCCAAATGGCCCAGGCCCCAAGAAAGACTGTGTGGAAGTTTGAAGCAAATCCATCAAGGCATGTGCACATAGAAACATTTTCAATTATTGAGGATCGTTAGGGCGTGCATGAAAGGGTTCCTTTTATGACGTCATAAGCTGCCTTGTAGAACAAAAGAGTTTTTCAAGAAAAAGCTTCCAAGTGTGAAAATTTCAGCTTTGATTGTAAAACATTGACAGATGTTCTAAGGACACCAAAGGGAGTTTTGGATATCACTTTGTCCAAATATTCAGAAAAACTAGTTTCCAATGAGTTTTAGTCTACTTGTCATGGCGTCCTTAAGAGGAGAAAGAATGGGGAGATTTGCTTGGCCTCTTCTCTTTGGAGATGAGATCCTTTTTAGATATGCAATTAATTAGACTTTGTCAGACTTCAGCAGATGTCTCAGTGTGTATCATCTCTGTCTGTCATGGCAATGCTTCAGTATCTCTTTTAGGACCTGTGACACTGTATTGCCATCTATATTGCTTCACATAAATGTCTTCAGTTTTCTGACTACATACTGTAAGTTGCTATGGAGCTGTAACACTGCAGATGATGATCCACATTTTATTTCTCAAGATAAAGGCAGTCATTCTGATGGTCGGTGAGATACCTGTGAAGCTGGTGAGAGAGCTCATCTTGTTATCAAAGGAGAGGAACATCATGTTGATAGGACCAACGGCGGTAAATGAATTTTTGGACTTTAGAATCATCTTTGCAAACTGTATGTCGTATGTGCTCATGGTAAACAGATATGTATAAATCAGTATGTTCCTTAGATCTTCAAGAGAAGGGTGTGACCACATGTGAAATGCCTATGCAATTGTAATGGATCGCAACCTTCGAATGAAAACAGGCATTAGCAATTCTCAGCATCTATTTCTCCATTTCACATTATTAAGAAGTTAGCTAGATAAACTCCTAGGTATGTGGTATTTAGTAATAAATGTAGTTTTTAAAATCACTGTTCCCAATGCAAAATTCTGCTTTAATATTCTGTATGGTTTGGTAAGGTTAGATTTGGTTGTATTGTGTAATCGTGCATTACCAGATATATATTTGGTTACGTTCCATGAATCCCTATACCTCATTGTGATAGCACACCATTCAGTTTGTGTGATTTGTTTTTGTTTTTTTTCTTCCATTGTTTCCATTTGCATGTAAAGCCTAACCATAACCTACAGGTTAACATATTAAAGCCTGGCTGCTTCACATGTAACCTCAAAGGGGATTTGGCAGCACCCTTGCTCGACGTCGTGGACCTGAAGCTCTACCGCAGAGGCAGCGTCGTCCTGCTGGCAAAGTCCGGAGGACTATCGAAAGAGCTCTGTGTGACAATAGCTAGAAACACGGATGGCCTGTATCTGTGTCTTTCACTTGGCTCAGGAAGGTCAGTGCACCTGTATACAGTAAATCTTGTTCTTATTTAAGGACAAGCTTACGTACACAAAGACTCAGTGAATAAATTTGAAGTCTCCTCGGTGGTTAGACCAGCTTATAAAGAAATGGTCATTTTGGAATCTGCTAGAAAATTAATAATTGTTACTTTATAGCATCAATGTGCGACTGGGTTTCATCCCTGTATTCACCAAATAAAATTGACCAACTGCAGTTTTGAGCGTAAACACATTTCAGTGAATCGTCAATACTATACTCTCTCATGTTTGACCAAATTCCTTTGATCACTGCACATCAGACATATTTTAAATGTTCTTTGTTACTTGAGAACAAATTTGTGCACCTGACTGTGCAGTTGAGATAGTGTTTCAAACTGGGGTGGATATTCAATCTCCCATTTTGGGCCAACAACTAGGGACTCGAGTAGGGACTAGAGTAGGGACTTGAGTAGGGACTCGAGTAGATTTCTCCTGTGGGGGAGAAAATCGTTACGTTCCTGCCTCAGGAAACTAGTCTCTACACCTGAGAGTCACATGTACCATCTGACAGCGTTAAATCCACCTCAGTCTTCCCGTGACCATCTACCTGAGCATTTTGCAATCCTCACAACCCAGAACTAAAAGTCACTGTGCGATATGAAGCTAGGTGACATATCACGTTTTACTTGTAGCGGCATGTTGAAGTCGTCCTGACAATTTCCCTGCAGAGCATTGTTTGTCAATCTCAAGATGACCTGGTGGTTGGTGTACATGTGTACCACCTTGTATGTGTTTCCATTGACAGCAAAGGCTATTTTTCCATTTCATAGATTCCAGGGTTCAAAGTTTATGGATCACCTTCAATATCTCCATGAAAACCCTGCAGTCGCTATGTTTTGTATAGTAACTGAGGTGAGTTATGTCATGCCACGATCCAATTGCCTTGTCTCATTAGTTTGAGCTACAATCAATTCTTAGTTTCAGAAGTGGCCATAAGCAATCAGCATTCAAGGAAATTCTTGTTTCCATGGCATCAGTTTTCAACCGTGCTAAGAACAATGCACAACGTGTTTGGCGTAATCTTTGCTTTCAAAGTCACTTGGCAAGTATCAGCATTTCCATGGTATCAGTACATGATTTGCCATGCAAGTGTACTATATCCACAGAAGTTTTGGGGCTGATGTTTCGCTCTAATGCAGTATCAGTGAGTTTGGCCCTCTCTCGAAGTAATTAGGTATCTAGAAACTGAACAATTGCCACATTCAAAACAATTATGTGAATAACTTTGAATCTAATGTCAATACTGCTTGTGAACAAAACAGTGAAAAATATATACATATATATATGTCTTTGATATGTTGCAGTAAGCTCAGGATCTAATTTTACTATAATAGAAACTTTTATCTGTGCACTTTACATCTTCTTCTTTTTTTTTTTCAAACTTGTCTGTCTCTCTTTTCCATACTGTTCAGATTGGTGGAGTAGACGAGTATCAAATCTGTGAGGCCATGAAAGGCAGCCAGATTACAAAACCTGTGGTTGTTCATTGCATCGGTTCAAGTGCATCTAGTTTTCAGGAGCAAGTGAGTTTTTTCTTTATATTTTTGCAGCTGATTTGCTAGAGTTGTTTGGTTTCAAGAACACTTTTTGTGTTTCCAATTGTTAAGTAGGATGTGACTTTTCATTTCAACACTTTTAACAATTCTGTACCTGTGACTGAATCTGCTTGTGGAACATATGCAAGCAAACTTTGAAAAATTGATTCTTTGAATTTGATGCTTGATTGGTTAAGTTAAAGAGGCGCACAGCCCAACCTGGAAAATAGCAGGAAATTAGATTTCCTTTCACTACCTCGCTGTCGATTTGTGATCTTTTGGCAACATTATTCAGCTTTGATCTACTTACCACACCCCTACCACCATACCACATGGCTACCCCATCCACACCCTCTCAATGACCATCCATCCATCCACCTCACCCACACCTCATCCTCTTACCCATCAGGAGGATGAAGTGACGTTTACTAGGAGTACAATTACTCTTAATGCCAGATATGCTGACCAAGTTTAATAGGATTGTCTGCAGGCAAACCCAAGACAATCCTTTGTTTAGGGAAATTGGTCCATGTCATAGCTTATATTTAGGCCATGACACAAGGAGAAATTTTTAAATGGATGGTCCAGCCACAAATATAGCTTTGATAATAATTAATAATGTTGAAGAGTAAGTAAATCTGACCATTATAGTGGAACTTTCATTCAATTCTCATGTGTTGGTTCCCGAAATACGAGCAGGTGAAGTTGCGACGTTTGTTATCGAAAGTTTACTTGAAGCAACAGGAGTGATGTCATCTCCCCATATTGGTAAAGCTTTTTACTTTTTTTCTATAAACTTTACACCAAATTTAATGCATCAGTGTCTAGGGTTATCATGAAGTGAATGTATGAGAGAAATGAGAGCTTTGTAAGCCTTACATAATCAGTACTTAAACTGAGCACCTACTGATTTCAAGGTCAAATCAATAAATTCAATAATGAAGAAAACAAACGACTGTTCATCAACGTGAGGAGATGATGTCACTCCTGCTTGAGTTCACAGTTGTTAGCAAAGGGGGTAACTTCAGCTGATAATATCCTGAGAACCAAGCATGGTATCTGAATGAAAATTTCACTAGATTGGTTAGATTAACTTCCTCTTAAAGATATCAAAGCTAAATTTGTGGCTGGACCATCCTTTTAAGTAAAAAAGTGGGATTTACCAACAAGGCGATCTGTGATGGATCTGTTGCCCCCCCTACTTCCCTGCTCCTGCAATGTCTGTGTGGCTGCACTTATTCTGTTGTATCACTGCAGCCTGTCTTCTTTGGCCACACCGGTGGAGGCATAGATGCCAAACGAGAAACAGCAGATGCAAAGCACAGTGCCTTTAGAGAGTCTGGGGCAGTCGTCGCTGACACATTTGATGACATCGGTGACAAGCTGAGGTAGGTTTTCCTTTATTTTGTGAAAATGATTGTGCTATGATACAAGTCAGTGTCAGTATGGGTGTACTTTCCTGAAGAGTGTAAGGGGGGTGGGGTGGGCTTAGGCTCATACCGATTCTATCATTACTCACACATAACGTCTGATAGTGTTTTGATTTCATTCTTACAATTTCTGTCGGTGGCTGCGACCCACTAATCATATTTTCACCAAACAGATCGGTGTTGGTTGTCCCTAAATTTTCTAATTTTGTGTCCAACTGCTTTTGCCCCTCACTGTGTGGTTGTTGTATATAGCCAAAACTAAAAAGAGAAATTACGAAAAATTTTTGAGAGAGAAGTGAAATGCCTGGTGAAGGTTCTGCCATCTTTCAAAAGTGTATGTCTACTTCTTGTACTTTGGTTGCTTGTAAACTAATGTTTTGCTATAAAGCTCATTATAGCTTCGGAGGAAATGAACATGAATGTAAAATGCTTCACCTTTTCTGATTCCGCGCAGGGAAGTGTTCGGCAGATTGAAAGAAAAAGGAGAAATCCCAGCAGAGGACCTATCAACGGCACCATTGATTCCGAAGAACATGAAACTGACGTACTTACCAGCTGCAAGCTGTTAAGACGTTGTTTGGAGTCATTTTTGTGGTCATGTTTGGTTCGTTTATTGTGAAAGGACTGTGTTTTGTTTTTTATAATTGTTTTTCATGATTCATGAAAACAAAATCTGTCACGTAAATCCTGTGTAAGATCTTCATTACTATAGTAGACAATGATGTGCCCTCCACTGTCAGATGTGTGTTGGGGACAATCAATTGAACAGTGCTTTTAGTACCAGCTACACTGGTTGAGGTTGCAAAGAAAATTGTGAGTAATGGAAAGTGTCACATTGTCAGAAAAGCTCAAAACAATGTCTGTTGCCAGATGCATATATACTCAGGTGATACCATCTCAGGGCACTAGCATCAGAAAAGTTGATGAAACTTTGTTCTGTTGAAAAGTTTAGTTTCTACATCACTTTCAAAAAAGAAATAAGGGAAGGGGGGGGGGGGGGAAGTTTCCTTAAAATCTGTCAGCTTGTCCCTGAAGTAGATCCTGCAAGGATTGAAACGTCAAGATAGCTTATATTTCAAACATTCCTGTACAGCCATTTCTTTGTGGATAAGCAATTTGCTTACAGATTTGATCTCCTTTTTTAGGAGGAAGATTAAGATAAAACAGGGGTTGAAAGTCAGAACTTTTGAAAACAAGATTTTACTGTTACGTAAGACACCTACCATGTGATGAACACCATCACCAAATTTCAGTTACATATGTTGTTATCTTTCCAAGGTATTGTAATTTGGAAGTTCAAAAAACAACCAACCAGGGCGATATTTTAAGATTGTGATATCATTATGTTTCCACTTGTAATTGGGAAACCTTTCTTTCTTCTCTGTAAGTTATTGTCAAGTAGTGTAACAGTTATGCGTAGCTCTAGATCAAAGTATTACTAATTGATCATTCCACGATACACCTCAGTATTTCAACACAAAGTGTGCACAAGGGTATGGGCGTTAATGGAAGTTACTGGTGAAGAACACAAAGAAGAACGTTAAATTCATGTTGTCAAGGGTTTATGTGACATAATAATGATTTGACTAACTAAAGTCTGATTTCACTCAGCTGGAGCAAAAATGGTTGCCACCTTCTCTGAGCATCAAGTCTACAGTATACCTCTGGAAGGAAACGACATGTATGGATGACAGTTCAAGAAGATGTTTGCCAAAATTTCCGATTCATATTTCATAGGGGTATTCTAAGGAGATCTGTTCCTTTAAGATTGCAATGCTTTGCTTTTTAGTGATACGCATTGCTGCTGATTGAATAAGTAAACATGATGTGACTCTCTTGGTTATTACTTTATCAGTGGAGGTAGAGGATAAGTCCTGCAAGTTTAAATCAAAACTAAATTGTTGAAAACTTTTGCTTTGTACCATGTGAGCTGAATCTCAGAAATGCAGCTGTTAGCGGTATTGCATGACGTGGTTCAACCTTTTATAACCAAAACACGATGTGTAAAATCGTGTAAAAGTATTTGCATGTGTTCACAACTCAACCGCAGGTGAATAATTGTCTTTTTCTTTTATCTTGGGTCAAAATTGATTCCTCATACTCGTTGAGATAAATGATGAATATTTCTATTCATGTAGAAATATTTTGGTGTAGGTTCCAAGAAAAAAAATCTGAAGCAGGAATTTTCACAGCAGGAACAACACAGATGGCTTCTTTTTTGTTTCTTCAAAGAAGCTGCTGAAACTTAGAGATGTTTCTCTTTTTTCAAACAACTAATCCTACCAGGGAAGACGATTCCTTAAGTTGAATGATTTGCAATGCATTTGATTTCTCAACGGCTGGTCTGTGTTTACGCGTAGAAACCTGCTTCTTCCCCACATTACAGCTTCTGTCGACACAGTTGATCTGAAAAAAAATGTGTCAATATGGATTTCATTTCATCAATCTTGCCTTTAATTCACTCAAACTTACCATGCTATTTGACGTTATAGTATTATTTCATTACCTTGAAAAACCATACCTCATTTTAATTTATAGACTGTGGTATTTGATTCCATCTACCTCTCTTAGTACACAAATAACTCTTGTAGGTACCATTGGAATCGTAAGGAGATCAGCACGCTATTTTGCACTTTCTTTGCACGATGTTGCCTTTGTTTTTACCTCATCTGATCCTGTTTGCAAAACCCTGATAAAATCAGGGCGCACTACTTGTTTACACACCTCTGAATTTTATTACGATTTATTCCCATTCACCTTTTTGTTTTGTTATTGTCTTTTGTCTATCGTTTTCTTAGCTACCACCGTCCCGTCTGTCCAATAGTACCTCAAGAATATGACCAAAGTAAACAGAGAACATAACATTTCACTCTGAAATTTATGCATTTTGTAATCTTTTTTACTTGTTGTGATATTTATTTGAAAACAGCTGCAAAAGTTATACTTTTGTGTCTGTTTAGACCTCCAAAATTTTCAAATGATTTTTCAGTGTATGATGGAGTTTTGGTTGTTGTTGTGTGTATGCGTGTGTGTGTGTGTGGGTACGGTTTGTGTTGAGTTGGGTTGGGGACTGTAGTGGGGAAGGGATTGTCCTGGGCAGGGTCAGATCCAAGATTTTTGTCCGTGGGTGCTCTAGATTCACCCATTTCGGAGTGTCTTACATCTGAAGGACAGCAAAAAAAAAACAAAAAACAAAAAAACAACAACAACATGCTGCCAATATTGAGCATGATCGAGCTTCTGTATCAAAACAATAATAAGGAGAGCAATTACACCAGGATCTATTTGAAAAGCATTTGAAAATTTTATTCTGTGAAATTTTGAGACATGCACCAACGACACCCCACGACATCATGGCGATGCCCATGATGGATGTTCTATGGACTACCACTTTATGTTAACATTGTCACGATTCAATGATGAAAAGCAAAACAGAAACGGCATCCCTGTGTGTTATGTAACAAGTAAAAGCGATCAAAGTGATGTCAGAAGTCAATTATACAAGCAATGAAGACACTGGTCAATCTACTGGGGGATGGCGGGGTGAGGGTGGGGGGGGGGGAGCAGCGGGGACTCTCGCCCCAAAGGTGGACCCCAAAAAATTGTTTCCGAGAATTTTTACGTACTAAGTAAATCGATTTTTTTTTTAGAAGAAAATTAAGTTTGCAATTGTGTACATTTTTGTTGCAACTGCAATTTTTTTTGCACCGGTAAGGGACACTGCACCCTATTTTTGTCACTTGGAATTTCCAGATTACACCCATCTCATAAATTGCATTGAAAACCCTCCTGATAATATATTGAAATCATTGACAACGCACTATACAGTTAAATGATATTTGTACCCCCCCCCCCTTAAAAAAAGTTTCAACTACCCCTTTTGCCCTCCGCTAATTCGCCAAATAGCAAGTTGGCCCCCCCCCCCGAAAGCTTGCGACCCCGGCCTGTCCTATGTGAATAACATTGGAGATCACCCACTGACAGTGAATCATTTCCTGTGAGACTTCGGAATTGAGGAGAAAAAAAAAATATATCCTACGGTCGCAACACGATTTTCTTGCACCTTTTACAACCTGAACTCCGAACAGACGAAAAATTAAGAAAAAAGAAACGTCGAAATGAAACTAGGCTTGCAGCCTCGAATTTAGTATATTTTTAACACCCAACTTGCTGTGTTTCATCAAACACATCCGTGTACCGATCTCTGGTTTGGAACGAAGAGTGCCTACCCTCATGTTTTCAACCCCCATATCCCAGGTATATCTAGTAATTTGATTATTTTGTAGCATATGGTCGAACACAATGCCATATGGTCGAATTATACTCGTTTCTCGAGTCCCGAACTTAGAAGCTTGTACACTAAGCTCATTAGTTTCAAGAGAAAGCCATTTGTGTGCTTTTCTCTCCAAAAGAGGAAAAACGAAAACATTACAAACTAATTTTGTATGAAATTTAGTGTAGAGTTGGAAGTTTCAAAACATCGCTGACGAGTTTTTTCCTTTACTAAGTTGTCTGTTTTTTTTAAATAATTTGTCTTTTTCTGTGTAAAAAAAGAAAGAAAATGTCATCACTTTCTGGGAGTTTAACAGAAGCTTGTGGTAAGGCATTGTTGTACAAGTACTTGCCCGACATTATTGCAGACCCACGTTGCGTGCCAGTCTCCAAGTTGACCAATATTTCTGAGGTGAAAGAGAAACACGATTGGATTAACAATATGGTAAGTGCGACCTCTCTTCCAAATTATTCTTTTCATGTTTAAGTTGTGTTGTAAAGTTGTCGTTGAATAATGGACGGTATCAAATGGCGCGACGAGTAGTTCATGAATATAAACTTTACGTTTATATTTTATAATTCTAATGTGCATTTCGACTTATTTTTGACGTCAATCGCCTTTGTTGAATTTTCCTTGACATGATTAATTAATTTGATTTAAATTTTGAATTAAAAATTAAAAGAAAGCAAAATTTGAAAATTTGAATTAAATTGATCCGGGGTTGCCGGATGTGACAAGCATTTCCCTAGGGATGTTCACCATCGCTAACCTAACTTTTGTCCATTAAAGACAAATCAAGGAGAGGCTAGGCCTATTATTTTCTACTTATTTCAGTACTACGTACTCTTATATGGTCGGTTAACATTCACGATTTAGTCATTTATGTATGTTGAAATAGATGGTGTGGTTATTCACCTGACCGAAGCGCATCTGATTATTCTAGACGCCTGGGTTTGCTATGGATGGCGTAACTTCCATTTTCTTAGATAAGACCCCCATGGACAAAAGTAACTTAGTAGTAGTATCACTGAGAACAGAACTTGTAATTGTTCCGGATTGACTAAGTTGATGTACAAAAAGTAAAGTAGATGAACTGCTGCATGCATGGTCCTGACTCTGATATCCAATAATTAAGTGATCGGGTTTGCAGAAGTGAGAGAGGTAGAGTTGAATGATTTTCAAACTATATATTGTACCCGCCACTTGTGAAATTTATTAAACAATTCAATCCTTGCGACTGTCCACAGCGGTTGGTGGTAAAACCAGATCAGGGAGTCAAAAGAAGAGGTGCTGGTGGCTTGATCAAGTTGAACGTCGATGTTGAGGGCGCCTTCGAGTGGATTGATGAAATCATAGAAGAAAACAAGGTGTGCTGACTTCTTCTCTTTCATCTAGGCCGATTGACATACTACACCTGAGGTCTTTATGAATTTTTGGCCCTCAACGTTACTCAAAGCTGGAATATGAGTTGCAAACTTGTCATATTTTGCCACTGAAAATCAAATATGTTGTAGCCACTACAAACAAAAAAAATGTTTAGTTTTTTGCATACATAAATATTCATATCAATTCGTTACATGCCTTTCCAGCGTAGTGGCTACAAAAGTGTATGTATACACATCTAAGGCTACTAAACAAGCTGATGGAGATGCATTTCCTAACTCTAACTCTGATGATAACGTCATAGGAGGTGGGATTTTTCTGGTGGTTGGTTCCTTAAAAATGCAACTTTTTCGTGCGAACGCAGTGAAAAAGCTACACACTTGGCAAACATAATATTTTGGTAACAATTCGGTGAAAATTGCTCGTCGTCATTTGATACACAAACGTTTTCTAAATATTTGCTATCGATAAACGAACCGTCAAGGAGGGTTTTTTCGAGGACATATTTTTACAACATTTTTATGACAAAATATTTTTAGAAACATACCAGTGACTCATCGAGGTTCTGATTACACACCTCAAAATTTGCTTCGTGATGCATTGATAAAATTAATAACATATGGTTGAAATAATGTTTGTGTTAGTGGGGAAATCCATCTGAGAAATAACGTCTGGTTACAAATTACTGGTAACTCAATAGTATTCCATTGATATATTAACCGCACAATGCAGTTAATGGAATAGTTTCGTGGTTCGAATTTTGGGCTCAGAAAGTATCACAATATAGGTGTCACTATGCAGCGAGGATTCGTGTCTCTACTACGTATAAAGTGTCTCACTTATGAACATTCACGAAAGCCTGTACTTTTCAATTTCCTGAAGTACGCAGGCACATGCTTAAAATTCAGCGCTTCTGACGTAGCTGTAGTTCTGCGTAAATCATTCATGGTGCCGTATGATGTTGCTGTTAGTTAACCCTTCCAAGACCTAACATTGGCCAGTTTCCTTAGGAGCAAGTCGTCATGGTTAATTTGGCAACGTAGCCGTGGTGAATCCAACTCTGTAAGAAAGAACACATTGACTGCTTGCTCTGGTGAAGTTTATAATCAAAATACATTTATGTACATATTTTATAGGAAGGTATAGTTAGTGTTATACAGAGGCCATGCCATGACGTCTAAAATGTGCCTTCCTATCCCTCACTGGATGCCTCGCAAACTTGAAGGCACAATGATGTAGTACATGACTGATGTTTATTATTATTTTGAGTATTATTTTATAGTCTGCATTTTTCCTTACCGCAGTCTGTTACTGTCAGTGCCTTGAAGACATTTGCAAACAATGAGGAAACAACTATAGCGCCAACAATTTTTAGAAAAGGAGTAATTAATGACGAAGACTTGTGTAAACTGATTATTTTGTTGTGTCAGTGTGCTTATAATCTTTCTTGGCTGTCCAGAGAGCTTGATCACGTGGTAAAAAATACGAGATCGCTTTAGTAGGCAAAAAACTTTGTCCGGCATACTGTCTCTGCTACGTATGGAGAATGCCAAGAGGGTTTCCTTGTGTAGTTGTGTCTCTTTTTGTTTGTAACTTCCATGCATTTGACGAAAACAAACACATTTCAGTATACATATGAGGTAATTAAGTCAATACAACAGAGGAAGTCGGTTCAACACTATATGGACATAACTATAACTCTCGGTTCCAAAATGCTGGTACCTTTGGCTGGAGTCATTGACGCTGTATACTTAATAATCATGCAGAGTTCTGTGCAAAGAGTTGTTGAGGACATGCGGTTTGCCGGATGGCTGAAATGTTAGAACTGCACAAAGATATTGCTACCAAGGATGGTAGTAGTTACTTAACTGGCGAAAATAACCAACGTGCCAGCAGGTCGGAAATTTCCGTGTTTCCGATATGAAAATATTCCACAAAGGGCCTACATAATGTTTTGGAACTAAGTTTTCACATAAAAAAATAGATATTACGGTAATGGTTCTCTAACACCGACCGTACGCATTAATTATGATTGTCTTTGTTTTGCTTGTAGTCTAGTAGTAAGTCCGCGCTACTGCTCTGCCATATGCATACACTATATTACACCGAGTTGCCGTTATTGTTTGTTCATGGTAGTACGCTAGGCAAACGCTAAAGGACACTAGCAGTTACATATTGCTTAGGACTAGAAGCATAAATGGCTGTATATGTTAATTTAGATACCATGCTAAGGTGAGCATCTGTCAAATTTGTTGACTACACTACTTCAATCTCAACTTTCCTTTTGTGCTAGGAGAAACCGTAAAGTTCGTCGATAGATCGAAGATAGTTCAATCAAGAACACATCAAATATCCATGTCCATCAGGACTCATGCCACTTACTGACCTCGGTACACTAGTTACGTCACAAAGCAAAGTTCTAAAAGCAGTTTGACGGTTTCCTTGGACCTACAGCGTTTCAGTTTTATCAGGGAGTTAAATAGCAACTCCATGGTTTTATCAAGGGTAGGCTTTCAACCAGCGGCCAGAGTTAGAATGGTATCGTTTACTTTTGATTTAGCCTGTTGGTTGCAAAGTTTGATATTTTCCGTTGTTACTGCATAGCTATATCGGACACCACTTGGCTTGTTCTTAAAATTGGCTTTTTTAAAAAAACATTGCTTACTTGAAACACCCTATGATAGTTCATACGGATTTCCCTTAATTCCAAGGACGGACAGGCTCCAAGTTGAGCTTGCCACGTGATGCAGGAACACATGTCATGTTTACCATCATTGGCTGGTCTTTGTTTTACGCTGTGATATATAATGGAACAATACAGTGATCAGAATAAAGAAAATCTATAGGAGATGAATAATCACAGTGTGAACAATACAATTAAGTTAGCATCTGAGAAATATCCTCATCTGTGAATGTAACTTAACTAACTTCAATGGTATTAATTGAATTCAGTTGTGTTTATTACATTCATTGGTATCAATTGAATTCAATGGTATTAATTGAATTCAATTGCGTTTATTAAATTCACTAGTGTCAATGGACTTTATTCGTAGTAATTTAATCAAATAGCATTGATTGAATTCCGTCACAGTTTCCAAAAACCTTCTCACCAAACAACAATTTTGTTTAAAGAAAAAAATGTTGTCAAATAATCATCTTTTATTCTATTTAGTGTAAATTGCCTCTAAAATCACTCTTTGGGAAATTTTGCCTTTTTTAGTTTTAGTAATAATCGTAACCTTTGCATTCATTGTGACGTATGTATGTATGTATGTATGTATGTATGTATGTATGTATGTATGTGTGTGTGTGTATGTACGTCTGTTTATGTGGGTTTGTGACACTTACCTTCTAAATATGATATCTCAAAAAGAGAAAATTGGACAGATCTCATATTTAGTTTGTAGGTGTATCTTATTGACAAAAGTAATCGATCGTTTTTGGTGGAGGTCAAACTTCATTTGGGGTGGTCAACAGCGGTCGAATTGTGAAAACCTTGTAAACGCAATATCTCAAGAAGAGAAAATTAAACATATCTCATTTTTGGTTTGTAGATGTGCCTTAATAAGTTTGAGAAGCCCATTGGCAGTTAGGTGGAGGTCTAACGTGAAGGGAATCAGCAAGGGATCATAGTGGGGGGGGGGGGATCAGCAAGGGTCAAAGTGTGAGACCAGTGTAAACATGATATATCAAAAAGGAAAGCTTGGACAGATCTCATATTTAATATATAAGTGTACTTTATTGAGTACAAGAAGCCAATTGTTTTTGGTTGAGGTAATATATAATTTTGGTTCAATAGGGGTCAATTTGTGAACACCTTGTAAACACGATATCTCACGAATGAAAGCTCATAATTTGGCAAGTAGGTGTACCTTATTGAGTATAAGATGCCTATTGGTTTTGGTAGAGGTCAAAGTTCATTTGTGGTTAACGTATTTTCACCTTATGCAATATGCCCCATTCCAACTGCTCATAATTAAATCATCGAAACCACAATGCCTATTGGCTTTCTGTTTAATGAAAACATGTCTGATTTCAAAACAAGTCTCTTAAACGAGGTGTGGCCATTTTTAAAAGTATATCATTAGAGATTGTTATTTTAGTAGTGATATCAGCTCCATTTTAAATTTTCCTGCGTTATTCGAACAAATTTTCTTTCGATTTGTGCTTTAGTGGTTTGTGGGAAATTTCACCTTCATCTGCTTTTAGCAGTCCACACGGGGAAAAAAAAAGTGGCTGCTTCTTTCAATTTTACGCTGTAAAGGTCACTCAAAAGTATTAGGACAGCGTCTAATTTTAAAACTGTATTTCAAACATTAAATATACAATCAACAGAAAAACAGAGGCAGGTTTTCCTTTCTTAAATGTGAAGTTGAATTCGCTGCCTAACTGGATTATTTATCTTACTTCGTTTTTTTCTTGTTTCCTTCCTGACCAACAGGAGACCGCTTGTAAGTATCTGCAGCATTTTCTATTGGAACCGTACATGGAACACGAAGAAAATGAAGAGTTATACCTCGCCATCTTTACCGAGTTGGAACATGACGTCATACTCTTCCATAAAGATGGCGGCATAAACGTAGGAGATGTCGACGAGAAGGTATATATGTCAATTGGATTAAAAAAAAAATGCGCGATCTTGCTCTTTTGGGAAATTTTATTCAAATTCACTAGAACTGTCAAATTTTTCTGGTTCAGTTTTTCGAAAATTTCAGCAAACTGCAAACGTGGGTGTCTATGTGACATTAAGACTAAATCTGATACGTGCAACGATTAAAAAAAAAACAAAAAACAAGAAGACATATAGTGACTAAGGACTATGAAGTGACTATGGAGACTAATTTGCCATCCAAAATCACCCAAAAGTATTGCCCTCTCTTTTGAGACGGTTTTGAAATTCGATAGCTCGAACTCCTGATTAACTTGTGTTTGTTTGTTCTAAATTGTCGCAGAAAAGCAAAAGAAAATTGACACCCGGAGATGGAAAATATTGTACAATCCATGCTTGCCTACATTTTCCTGTCACAGAGTGACTATCACTTACAACGGTTTTCAGTACAAAAACTAGCTCTCCTTTGTTACGCAGGCCTATTCAACTACAGCAACCCCCCGCCCAGAGAAAGTGAAAATTGTTTAAGTAACGTGCCTGGAAATTGATTTTCTTAATAAGCTGCAACAATTTGACACAGATCGAGTCTATAAGGTTGCCTGGTCATTGAAAAAAATCCAATAGGGAGGGGACACCCAGGTAATAAAACCAAATGGTAGATCTTTTTGCGGAATAAATTCCAGTTTTGTGTGATAAGGGCAACTCATGCTTGGGTTTCACATTAAAGGAATTTGTGCTACCTAGCTCTACCTTCCGCTGGTCCAGTTTAGGCTGCTCATCTTCAGTAGATTCACTTTGAATTAATTCTGCAAGTCAGCACAGAGATAGAATGATCGTAATGTCTTATCTGATCTTTGTATCCTGTAAATATATTCAAATTTTGTACTTGGGATTCTCGAAGATGTTATCGCAGTAAAAAGAAGAATATAGGGTGGAAAATGTAGAACAAATTATGGGTGCTTCGGCATTACGACCCTGGATTAAATTATATTCCATTAAAAAGAATGAGCAGGTCGGAATGATAAATTTCGTATACTGAATGGTAAATAGTCACCACTTTTGTATTAGTTTGTAGTATCATTCAAATTGCTCACTGGACTCCTGACTATTTTATGGGGCCCAGGACAATTTTCGGGAGCTCGCAAAATAAGACTATGGAATAATGCGTGCAATGAAATAACGTAGAATTAAGAAATCAAAACAATAATTTTATTATTTCCTTACCCATATGTAATTTAGTCGATGGTCATTTGCGCAACCTGGCAGCCTTGGTATGCCGTCATAAAGTCGACGAAATTTGACATGCGTATAGAAAGTCGAATTGATGGTAGTATTGGTATACTTGGTAAATACTGACATATGCTGATCGATTCGCGGGGGAAAACGTAACCCCCAAACCGAACTTGCAATATGTCACACGCAACCATGAAATATTCTTTGCCTTGTAGATGCTTTAATAAGAAAATACATAGTATCCCAAGTAGCTTTGGGAAATCAGTCCCAATGAAATAAGGGGGACAAAAAGTATGATCAACCCCCGAATATTTGCCAAATGCTCCTACAAAAAGTATGTTCAACCTGAATATTTGCCAAGTGCTCCGAGGATTACCAATCAAAAGAGGATGCATAAGTCATGATTCTTGATATGTATCAAGACTTTCCATATTTTTCTCATAAATTGAGAAACTACAGACATGAGATCCTTCCTTGAAGGGAGTGTGCACATGTAGATTAATACGTGCTGTTTCCGGAGGGGGAGGGTGGAGTTAAAAAGCCAAAATGTCTCAAAAACTTTACCATTCGTGCCAATAGTGCTTAGATATTCCTGCAGTACTCGACTCCCATCATATTTTTTTTACTTCATTCCTCGGCATTTTATTATGTAGCGTAGGATATGTGAACCCGTGAAGTCAGCCTGAGGGAAATCCGTGCTTATACTCTGTGTCCCGGTCGTCTCTTGACTGCTAAGAGAATACTACAATGTATTATTCTATATCTTTGAATAAATTACACAAACTTACCGGCTTCCATCATTCATCCCAAAATTGCTGATGGCTGATATTTACATAAATGTTCAACGTAATGTTGTCAGACGAACACTGGTGTAAAACAAGAAGAAAGGGGAATAGGCAATGAGACTGTACACATTCATGATACAATTGCAAGCAATGAAAGGAATACGTTAGGCATACAGTAATTTCTTACCTCTTCAATGTAAAGTAGCCTTTGCTTTTGAACATGCATGTTTTCAATTCCTCAAGATGAAGCTCAATGTTTTAAGCATGGCCCCATGATGGTATAGCTTACTGAATAATTTCATTTCGGAGCACTAGTTAACCGTCACCTGCCTCTAATTCTCCGGATCTAACGAAAGTTTGTTGACAGCGGAGGCAGTCTTTTACAAGGATAACCTTACGGAACGTGATCTCATACACTTGCAAACTATTTAATAGAGCCACTGTCGTCGATTGCAGTACACGAAAAGGCACCACTCTTTGATAAATATCCCATCTTCGTGTTCCAGGGATCTCGGGTTCGGATTCCTTTAAACCAGGCCATCAAAGAGGAAGAAATTCAGCACGCCCTGCTCCTTGGGGTGCCAAAAAGGCACAAATGGTACGACGTAATTTTTTTTTTCATATTCACGAACAGTACAGTTTTCAGAGTAGCTTATCATGAAATGTAGAATTCTTTGGTCAGTCAGTACTTTTGCCATTAATAGTTTACTATCTAAACTTGTTCAACACATACTTCAAAAGTGATGTTGAGGGTGTGGGAAGTTTATGTGCAAAATGTTACTATTACTGATACAAAGGTATAAATAAAGTTATCTACTTACCTTTCTTTAAAATAACTTGATATTGCATTTAAACCAATATCGGCAAATTTTGCATGTTTATTGTGTACGGTGTTCATTACTTATAATAGATGGATCTTTTATTGCGGTAATTTTTTGAAGTGTACCTTCTCACCAGGTAACAAAAATCTAACATTATCCTAAAGTAAAAGCGAAATGCCATTTGTAGTGTAGCTCCGTTGCGTCACACCAGGAAAGGACCGATTTGCTAACTTCTCTCTTAAGGTGGACCCAGTTGTAAAAAAACCCTCAAAATAAATGAGCCATGCCCATTATGTGTACAACATTAATCGGTGGAAAGTGAATTAAAATGCAGTTCTTTTGTTATACTTCAAAGACACTTCAAGTTCAAAATTTCCTGAAGCCCGTGTCCCACTCGCCAGCCCCCAAAACTAACATTTCTGTGGAGTAAATAAGTATTTGGTAAAATTGCAGCTGTTCATTTGGTTTCTGCTCAGGATGTGCGTTAGTGGCTCATGATAAGATAATCGGTACAAAATTTTAATTCTTTTTCACACCTACAGTAAACTATCAATCCTTCCTTAGGACACCATAAAAAAGAAACCCATCCCTCCAGAAAGTTCTTCCTGATCTACCATTCCTTATGTCAACCTTTTATTTAGACTGAAAACAATCAGGTGTGCTTTGAGTAATGTTGATGTATTCATGCAAAAAGTCTTTCCTTCCAATTGATTTTTTATTATCATTGTATCTCAACAGCCAAATAGCTCTTTTCATCAAAAAACTGTTTTGTCTATTTCGTGAGCTTCACTTTACCTACTTGGAAATGAACCCATTCGGTAGGTCACGATGATTAATTAAATAATTCTTCTTTAATTAACGAAATTGTTTTGTTTTCCAGTTGAAGAATTAATATTAGGTCTGGACTACATTTTTGTATTTTTGAGAAAAAGGTTACATTTGATATGTGTTCTCCATTTGTGCTTTAATCATTTAATCATTCATTTAGGCATATACAGGCCATGACCTAGAGCGATATCTTTGCTTTTATGTTTCCATTGCATGAAAGCAATATTAAATCAGTCGTTTAAAATTTACTTCGAATTTTTATTGTTTTTATTTTTCATCATGTCCGTGTTCTCATTTTATAAACGTGAAATAGTTACCCTATATTTTCCCTCAAACTTGTCATGGACTTTTTTTTTTTACCTGTCAGTGGTGCGAGACAAGGTTCATATTTTAGACGTTGTTGCCAAGTTAGATCACAGTGCTCAGCCGCTTTGTCAAGTTAAATGGGGAGACGACGTCAGTTGGGTCAAAAAGCTTGGAAGAGACCAGTTGGAGCAGGTAAGCGTTCCCTATGGCCGAGTGTGTGGAACTCAGGACATATGGTCTGTATACAGGAACAGAAATTTGTCAAAAGAGGGGAGAAGAAAACAGAGAAAAAGTAGAAAAGAATGAGAGAAGTATACACCTCAGTTTGATGGTATTTTATGTTAACAAATTATCTGAACGTCAAGTACTCTTCAGAGTAAATGCGGAGTATTTTTAATGGTCATATCTTAATGTAGATTCCACAAACCCGAAAAGTGAAATGGAAATGAGAAGATAAACTTTACCCTCACCAAATATTTTTTTTTATTGACGTGCTATGATATTATGAACTCACATTAGTAAGGTCATGTTGATTGCACTTGCTTCTTTTTTGAAAGTCCCCTTACACGGTCACACAGTAAGAAGAGCAAATCAATTGGCATGATTGCACGACTGATTTGGGTAAAGTGACTTTTTGTTTTAGTTTGTACGTCAAAATTCACCTTAAGTTCTACACTGAGCTTTTCTTCACGGAAAATTCTTTTCAAAGAACATTTACAATATGTACATTAAGCTTACAAAATCATCTGGAAATCTGGAAAGGATACTTTTCCAGAGAACAGCTTATAGCTTTTCAATGCCTTTGGAATTTTCCCTTACCTTCGCAGGAACGAAAAGTCAGTCAAATTGATCATGTGTCCATCGCAAACCTGAAATTGACTCTGCTGAACAAGAAAGGTCGCATTTGGACCGCCATTAGTGGAGGAGGAATTTCATTACTCTTGGGGTAACAGATTTTTCTCAACACCTATCTGTTTTAATTTGAAGGCATACAAACATGAACAGTAATGACCATGTCAGGATTAGTTTAGTTCCGAGTTTATTGATTGGTATTGATATTTGATGGTTAATGATGATATTGATGATTGGTATCTTATGTCTAATTGTCGCGAAGTACAGCTGACGTGAAAGTTGGTCTTCCATTTTCCCGGTCGGAGGGAAATTCATTTGTTTGATGAAAATTACTGACTTATTACACACTCTCATAAAAATTGTTTCACTTGAAACATTGAAGATGCTAGTTATGAAACTAAACTTAAAACAGTTTGTTCAGCTGAATGAGACATGTTACCATGCCAGTCTTGAATGATATTAAAAATGGGGATAATTTAGCATATGCAGCTTCTCCTGAGTCCCTTTAGCACACATCTGAGTTACGTTAAGCATTCATACCTTGTGGCTGTAGCTTTGAACCTTTTAGTCGTGGTAAAAAATAAGTTGTAATAGTTGTGAAAGATTTTCCTCAATTTTTTGCTCTATCAACAGTTCCAATGTTTTCCCCACAGAGATGCCATGAAGGAAATGGGGTGTCTAGAGGAATTGGCTTGTTACTCCCAGTTTTCAGGACCAGTGCCTCCGAACGAAATCTACGAATTCTTTAAAGCAATTTTAGATCTCATGTTACAAGAGAAATCGGAGAACGGTAAAGTGTTGTTTACCGGAAGTCAAGCTATTGATGTTGTTACCTTGTTGAAATTGAAGAAGATGCAGGGAGAGGTAACCTCAACAGTTCATTATTCCTGTGCCGCTGGGATGGCGGGGTGGGGTTGAAAAAAGGGTCAATGCAAAAGGTGACCAATATATTTTTCAACAATCTGTTGGAAAGTTGGGGCTGTTCTCGTTTGCTCTTCATAGCTGTGCAGCTAAGAGTCGAGTAAACATCAAAAACATGTTTATTGTTGCAAGTGGTGCAAGCTGTATCCATCCTCCAACAGCTGGATTTTCCCAAATCTCACGGGAAACCACAAACTATCAGGTTGAGGGTAGATGGATAGTCTGGGGTTAGCAATAAACAGTATAAATGCACATTTTATTTTACAAACCTTCAAAAAATTTGGTGTTATAATTTTCGGCTAGTATTTGGCTATTACTGCAAATTTCTGTAAACTCATCGACAGGTGTTGACAGACATTTCGTGGTGACTACTACGTAACGCCATTATAAGGCTTTTCCTTGAGGAGACATATTCATTCAGGGGCTACAAAAGATTGAAAAAAGGCAAATTGATATAACAGTGTCTCTAATCAAGTTAATATTTCATTTTGAAGAATGAGATCGTTACTAGCTACAATTTTGTAAGCCTACAATGTACATCACGTCCAATACAAAATGCAAGAAGTCAATAACCACTCTCTGCACGTTCTGATTTTGAAAGGGTATTTTCAGAGCCTTCGATGAATACAAAGACAGACTAATAGCAGCGAACATTTCAGTAATTATCAGGTCAACGGTGGGGGTCGTGAGCTCTAAGAATGAAAAAGTTCCAGAAGACTTATTAATGTATGGTAAGATGTTATTCCTTTTCAAGTGTCTCGGGTGTCGGTGTGCTTAAAGGGAAATAAGGCCTTTGTTTTAGAGAAAATATCCATATTTTTGAAACCAATGTTTGTGGATGTAGAATGATAGATTATTCAAAATAAGGAAGGACATTAGCCTTCTTTTGGAGATTTGAAGAAATAAGCTTCTCACAGATAGAAATTCAGTTATTACTTACTCAACGCTAATTTGTTCACCCAAACTTTTCAAACTTCAAATGATGGACCTTCCGTTACTCATCACATGCATCATGTTTTGAGGAGATGAAACTTTTGCAGGTGTTTATTGATGAGAATGGATGGTTTAACAATGACTAAAGCTATTTCTTTTGTATATCATGTTGGTGTATTTTAAACGCCCCATTTCCCTTTAAGGGAAAATAAGATAGCACATGGGAAGTAACCGGATGTTATAAGAGGGAAAATAAAGAGAGACATAGTTTAACATTTTCATTTTACCTGTTTCTTGGTATGAATATATAATCCAACTAACCAAAACAAAAATCTTTCCATGCATGATCGCGACCTCAGGGGTAAGGTCTTGTAGAAGTTCCAAAAGGATTTTTCAATAAAAGGTTCCTTAAGTTATGTATGGAGGATAATTGGTCAATCTATCACTGCACCACAACAGACTTGATTTCTAAGCTAAACCTGTTTGCAGCAAAGATACAGCAGTAATCTCCGGCTTCTCTTAACATTTTTTTAATTGATGTTAATTAATGAAAGACAAATTCGATAGCCAACATAGGACTGAATAAAAAATGAAAGACAAAAGTGTATCCAAAAGGTGTATCAAAATAAGGCTTTTCAATTGAACGGAACACTATCAATTACAATCACTGACTTGTGACATGGAAATGTGTATCATTATCAGAATTTCTGTAGTCTTCCAAATTTTTCTAACAAGTTCTTTGTCTTCCTGCATTTGTAGGTATCCCGATCTACGTTTTCGGGGGAGACGTTCCCTTGAAGGCTCTTGTGCATTTTGCGTTACAACAGAAACCTGTACCAAGGAATGTACCCCGGATTTGTCGCAAGGTGAATGTGTTCCTTTTATAGTTTACATCATTGATATAGGAGAAGATCATTCTTTTATGGAAAATGTCTTATGATCTTGGAGTGACAAGACTTACTTGTGTTTTGTTGTTTACTGATTTCTCTTTCGTTAGTGGTGTAACATAACCTAATTAATAAAGAGGAAACATCTGTTAGATAATAATAACAATTTCAGTGTGTTATTTCTGTTTAGAGAAATTCAGAGGTTGACACTGGATTAGAAGGCCGAACACTTGTTCCAACACGATTGACTTCAATTTCTGTTTCCGGTTGGAAAACACACGTTTCTTTAAGAAAATATGTATAGGCCTATAGGTCGGTTAAAGTCTTGACACCTTACAGAACGTGTTTGCATCTTGAACAGGAATGATGAGGGTATCGTTTGCATTCTCTGATTTTGCATACCAAGCTAACTGAGTTACTAAGCATCTCAGAATTCCTTTCTGTTACTGAGCACAGAAGTTTATTTTATTTTCAATTGGCGAAATCGAGTCATGCAGTGAATGTCCTTCTAATGTTTGTCGCAACAGGTAGCGCTCCCTGTCGATGAAACCCTGAAGTCTGGTCATGGAATGAACAGTCCAGAAGAACGATTATTTACAAAAGACACATTTGTAAGATTCACTAAAGTTTTAAATGCTTGAGAATTGACGGCAACATTATTGATTATTGCATCAATCCTGCCACTTGTTATACTGAAACATGAACCTACTCTATCCTGATGGTTGAAACTCTTGATAATTGAACGTTCTATCCGGAACATTGCCCACCCAGGTTGTGGCAAAATATTCAAAGTTAGGGGATGATTCATTCAAGTTTTAAGTTAACATTAAGGAATCTACATCAGTTCCAAGCTCTGACAGTTGACCCCTCCAAGAAAAAAACCTTTCTTTCTGCCCGTCTGAATGAGAAGATAATGAACGTTTCTTGCAGTTGTTCCAAATAATCGAATCTGAGAATCAAGAAAGAAAAAAATTACTAAACGAAAAATATGCTTGACTAAAGGAACATTTAAAGCTTCGGTCTGAGTTTGTCAACGAATTTGAATGGTAAATTCTTGAGTTAAGCCTTGTCGCTTGAGCACAAGCGTAACCAGTAAACTGATTTTTGAGACAAGGGAACTATAAATTAAGGTGGGTGAAAGCAATTAACACAATGTAGAGTACCAGTAAAGACAAGTCTCTAGTAAAACAAGCATGTAATGATCAGACATTACCGTACCTAGTTTCATTACTAAATGAACTTTTATTTTAAAATGATACACAGTGTATGCGGCTCATGCTAAATACTCTTGACATACTTTAGTATTCTAGGAAAAACTTACGGGGACAAAATCTTGAAAAAAAACCGATAAATATTAAATATGTGATTTCAGACTTACACAAATTAATTCAAATAGCCTTTCCTTCCTCAAACATTGAAAGTTGAATGGTGGCACTGCGCTTGGTCAATCTAACCCCCAAAATATATATATCCCTGAAGCCAACTTTTGTTCCCTGGTAACAGCTGCTTTTCCTAGATTCAGTTTACATACTCTAACATGTGATGTACTGTGTAACTACATTCATGTTTAGCATATATGTTACACAGCTAATCAAAGAATCTCAAAAAGGAGAAAAACCTTAAGAATTTTCTGTACGTTTTGCCTCAGAAAACAGAAATCACCACATTTTAATATTTTTTTTTTCTGTTGTGACAGATTGTAGTAGTGGGAATGATACCCCCAGCTATCCAAGGGATCCTTGACTATGACTTCATCTGTCAGAAGAAAAGACATATGGTCGCAGCAATCGTAAGACCTGGATGGTATGTTACTAGAAATGCGAAGGCTGTCTTGAAGATATCCAAACGTCAACAAAATATTAGCTGGCATATTACGGCCACTCACCACAACAAGATCTTAATCAAAATCTGTGAATCGCAAACTTAATCCAAATGGAAGCCTTCGCTGAGTGGTAGTTGTCCGAAATTGTCCCAAGCTTAATGATGGCGCAACCAAAATTTCTGGGAGAGCCTTCTGTGAATCTGAATCAAATCATTTCGATATTTTTCCACTGTGGAAAGAAATTCTTGTCGTGACAATTCAATGATGAATAACCATATGGAAGTCGTTGATTCTCCCTCGGGCTAAAAATAACGTTATTTCAGCGAGTTTTACATGTTCAGATCATGTTAGTATATCCAGTGTTGCACCTAATAACCGGACTGCTGTTGTCCATTCCCCAATCAGTTACAGTGTTACGACCGCACATTTCATTGAAATTAATAGAGAATTAATAAAGGAATGTAAATGAACGTTGTCGGTTGGATGTGGTTTTGACTTACAGTGAAATGACTTCTTCAGAAATTGATTTTTTTTTTTTTGGGGGGGGGGGATTATTTTCTGATAATTTGTCAAACAGCTGTTTTATTTTGCTTGAAAATTGCTTGACTAGTAATGAATGGTTCTGAAGTTAATTTATTGTATTTACTTCACTTTTAGCAAACATTTTGAAGAACATTTCTCATGGGGTACCGGAAAAGTTTCGATTCCTGGTAAGCCTCCACCAACCGAATTGAGTTATTGTTGTTTACTAATTTTACAATCACAAAAGTGAATCAAATTATTCATATCCATACAGGTATAAAAAATGAATGTTACCATTGAAATAGAAACAAAAAGAAAAGTACCCATATTGACAGGTGTTTCGTCATTGGGTTGGGTAATGTATCCTCCTCATCTTTACTAAGTTACTTTTCAACACAGTAATGGCGTTTAAAGTTACTACATGTTTCGTTTACCGTTTCCTCAGGAGTTCATGTAAGAAAGGTTGTCAATTACGGACAAAACAAGACTGTTTTCGAAAACACATGTTTGTAACCAATAATTAGATGTCTACCTCATAAAAAGTCGGTACCCAGAGGTAGACAGTGGGAAATTACTTATTCATTTTCCATTTTTTTTTTATTCAACAGTATACAGTGACGTCAATCTTGCACTTGACACCCACCCAGAAGCTAGCGTCCTAGCCAATGCAGCACCAGGACCTTATGCTTACAAAGTGTCTTGGATGGCTCTGCAGAAATCTCAGGTAAAACGAGTAGGCTATTGCCATAATTGAATATTAGTAAATGATAATTGGTATCATAAAGTCAATGTACTGAGCTGGTGAAATTGACACTTTAGTTATCATAAACAATTTTTTAGCGCAAATGCATTTTAGTAATAACAAGCAAAATGTTTTTCTGTTTCAAGAATTTTCGTTGTCTTAAAACCGATACTGTACTTCGTGGTGTGATTTTGAGGGAAAAGGTGTTTTATTCTCGAACAGATCAGAGCAATGATCTTGATGGTTGGAGAGATTCCACTTCGTCAGATAAGGGAACTGATCCTATTAGCCAGACAGAAAAATGTCATGCTCATCGGTCCTACAGTTGTGAGTATCAAACAATTCAAGTACAAAAGTATATGTGACGTAAAAAACGTCCCACCATTTGTCCTTTTTGAATTTCGCTGCGTACGTCATTAGGTATACCCTGTTTTCACTTTTGGTCAGAGGTTTTTCTTTTGCAATAAATCATAGGATTTAATCGTTCAACAAAAGATTTATCATTTAATACAACATTTTGTTTCCACCATACTGTCATCATGGACACAACTGGCTATGTGTTGATGGTTATATTTAAATGGCGGATGTAAATCTAATCATTTCTTTCGGCGGGAATGGTTAGGTAATACCATGGCCAGCTGTTCGATGTGGATTATGTGGTCAGAAATTTGACAGTGTTCTTGTCGATTCTGCGGTCCAACCTGAAGGCCTTATATGCAGCAGTTGCGGTGTGATTTATCTTTGAGAGTTGTCTTAATATCAACATGTACTTCACTTTATGCTACAAGTAATATGTAATGCTCGATGGAAAATAAAAACAACTTACTAGTTTTTCATTTCATAGTACTAGCATTACGGTTTTCACATTGTAATGAAAAATACAGTGATTTGAAGTACATTTAGCTCACTTGGTAGTTACACGTCACTAGCCTCCTGTGACGGAAATGCCAACGAGAATGTTGATGGAAACATGTAATTAATTACGTTTGCTTGACGATAGAAGTACTATTACCACTGAACACCTTTATACTTGATTGAATGTGATAGAGGAAATGGTCCAAGGTATCGATTAAGGTCGATGTTCGACAATTACTCGTAAGGCTTGTTCTTTGGCAAAGCACTTTATCTCAATTAATGGGGAACATCATTGGGGAATTGAGAAAAACGTATGTGATAGTGATTGCTAAAATTTCGACTGGCTGACTGTCTGCTTGTATGCCTGTTCTACTATCCAGTTGACATGTGGAACGTTTGTACGCATTCGTTACAGACCGCATCGATTCTATGTCTCATGGGCATGAAATGATTATCATTGACCCAACTATTGGACAAATATGCAATTGATAGAAAATGCTGCAATTGTGTGACAAAATCTCCGCAATAATATCCCAAACTTAAGAATCCATGTATATTAGTAGTTGGTTTCTTTAAGGCCATTAACTGAGGATGCTACAACTGTTCACAGTGTGCTCAATAACTAAATAGCTTAATGTATAGGAATACAAATGCCCCTCGACGTTGAATTAGTTAGATTAGTATCTTACTACCCTTCTCTCTGGCTTCCAAAATGCAGACCATTTCTACATAACACCATGCAATTAGTATTCCACTGGATTTTTTTCCCGTCTTCTTCAGCCAAAGCACCGGCTGCAAGTGAACGTCCTTAAGCCTGGTGCATTTCGTTGCAACCTGTTGGGTGATATCGGGGGACCCATGCTAGATGTGATTGACCTCAAACTCTATAGGCCCGGGAGCGTCGTCATGCTCTCCAAGTCGGGTGGCATCTCGACGGAACTCTGCGTCGCGATAGCCAGAAACTCGGATGGTCTTTACTTGTGTTTGTCTCTCGGCGGTGGAAGGTGAGCCAAAGTTATTCGAAACATTTGATTGTATTGTTTTGGGTAACTTTTTGATAACTAGTTCGATCAAATCTGATTATTACTTTCAATAATTTCAAACGAAGGTTCACGGGATCTGGTTTCATGGATCACATCAAGTACCTCGATGGCAACCCTGCTGTTAGTACATTCCTTCTGGTTGGTGAGGTAAGTGGACTTGTGGTTCATTGCTAATTTTGTTACAAATGTAAATCATGTTAATATACCCGGTAGGTTTTTTTGTCCTTCTGAGAGTTTGTTGCGCTCTTCTATAAACAACAAGAGCTTTTTTCGAAATATCACTTGTGTCATTGTACAAACATTGGTGGGCTGGTATCATAGAAAAAAAGTCATGCATTCATGTAAAGCTACTGATACAAAAATATTACAGAACTCAGCAAATTCAACATATGATATCTCTTGTTGAACTACTCTCATTCACTGATATGTCAAAGAGAATTTTTAGAGAAGAGAACATTATTTCAAAAAGAATTCACAATGTGATCACGAGCAGGCGGGATAAGACAGCCGGGATTGAACTTCGACGGAACCTCTTGGCTCGAAAGGAAACAAATGATTTATTTGATTGTTAGATGCTCCTTCATTGTCAAATATTCTCTGTTGCTACACTCTTGATCTCATCTCCTTGTTTCTCGGTTAAAATGTTTCCCAGAAAGATGTCTTAAGTTTTTATATCGTCAGGTGGGAGGACAGGATGAATACGAAGTTTGCGAAGCTTTGGAGACTGGAAGAATTACAAAACCAGTGATAGCTTTCTGCATGGGTGCTAGTGTCTCTCACTTTCAAGATCAGGTAATTCAGGGTTCTTGAAATTCACTGATATGCATCGGGCAGTTACCCCTTCAGTCAGGTGTCGGTAAGGCCAACTGACTAAGATGAGTTATACACATAAAGTGGATAACAGAACTTAGAAACGTTTCAGGCGCTGGGACAAAATCCAGGGTTGTGATGAGGTTCTTTGCTTTGTTATTTTTAAGTGCAGTTCTTATTTGCATGAGAACAGTAGAAAAGTATCTTTTGTGGAATTCGACATCAAGTAAACTTTTGTTTTGTCTGACACGATTTGATCAGTGTTTATTAGCCTCTTGTGTATGCTATTTTTTAATTCATTTCAGTTATTTTGTTCTTCATGATGCTTTATTTTCAAGGGTTTTCTCTCTGTAAGGTAACTACTTTTGTGCAAAAAAATAATGATATCACTTGCAAGGTCTGTTGACATCCTTGCGTGTCCAGGTTAAAATATTTCACAGCGAATCTCGCGTTTTGTAATTCACCGTTCAAAAAAAATGTATGGCAAATTGGTTTTACATAAAAAAATGCTTTCTTGGGTTTTCACAGCCCGCTTTCTTCGGCCATACTGGAGGGGGTATTGATATTGAGAAGGAAGACGCTGGTGTAAAGAATCGAGCCTTGAGGGAAGCCGGGGCTATCGTTCCAGATTGTTTCGACGGTATTGCCGAAGAATTAGGGTAAAAATTTCCCAAGTCTTTCGAAGAAAAAAAAAACACGACAGAATGTCATTGCGATAGTAATATTTCGTCACTGGCATCAGCAGGCCAATTCCCATCAGTATTATTATTGACAGTAGAAGTCTGTGTTCTACTATCTATACAAATGAAAAACATGTCAGTGCGGGTTTCTGTGTAATTTCTCAGCGTTGAGTCTGATGTGTAATCATGTATGTGTCTGGCTTAATAAATTCCTTTTCTGTCACTCTCCTATTTCAGTAAGGATAAATAATCTGTAAGTAAGTGGACTTTTTCATCAATGGCATGTAAACGTAAATCAACAGGACCTGGAACAATGTCCTAAGCAATTTTCCAACTTCCCCTTTAATAATTAACACCAAACACTATGTACCATTTTTATCTTCAGAGTGGAAAAATGTGAATTTGATAATCTGTTTTGAAGTCACATGAGACTTGACATTTTCAAAAAATTTTCGTCTTTTAAGTTATTTTCTACGAAAAGACTGAACGTAGAGTTATGCAACAAGGACAGGAAATTTCATGAATTTTAAAACCATGTGATACGTTTTATGTAATTTTATCCCTTGACTTTATACGATATATTTTTATATTTAACCAGCCGAATCACAGCAAAACGTCAAGTGCGCAACCTCACTATGGACACGTTTAAATGCTATTGTAGACTGCGAGAGTAGAAGTGTTTTGTTATTTCATGAACACAGAGTTTCGTCGGCATGGGTTTAGCTCAGGATCTACGTATGTTCCTTTCTACTCGCAGGAAACTTTTTGACAGATTGATCAAAGAAGGCAAAATCAAGTCTTTGCGTTCCTCCGAGGTACCACAGATTCCGGAGAATATGAGAGCATCCTATAGACCACCAGAGTCTTATTGATTTTGTAGCAAATGACATCTGTATCACCAGTTTTATCTATTTTCTGGAAGTTGGAGGGAAAGTTTTATACGTACAGTATTTTCGATCCTACTTCGCTAAGTCAACCACGGACATCAGTAGGTCTCCCTCTATACAGAGGATAAGGATCTGGGTTTCCGACCAATAAACCCTTTAGTTTTGAAACACCGATAATGTTTCAGCCAATCTTAAAGTATTCATCTTTGGTAAACAGAGGAATTTCCTTGTGAAGTGTTTCCTGTGAAGTGTATTCAATCATGGTATAGCTTTCGGTGAGTCATGTGTGCATACATGTTTAAGAAGTGTCACAAAAACCTGCCTCAAACCTTACAAGAGAGAGAGAGAAAACAAAGTAATCGTTGCAGTTGAGCGTGATATTGGCAAACACGAAGAAACAATGTTATACGTTGTAAACTGAAGAAGATATTTGTATCACTTTTACTATTTTTTTTTACAAAGTTATGAAATCTAACTGTATCTACGATACTTACATCGGACACGGATTTAGGGGGGCTGAGGGGCCCGCCCCCCTCCAAAAATGTTGAATTTTTTCCAACTTCACAAAACAACTTCACAAAGCCCTATGCAATTAGAGGCCTAGGTCTATGTGATGTGTCAGTGAAATTTAGTTTATTATTTTCGACCTCAAAATACTAGTACTCCCCTGAAGAGTTGCTTGATTCTGTCACTCAGAATTTTGCCATCCTGATAATGTTATGACTCATATAGACCACAGTATAACTTAGGCCAACTGTGGACATTATCAGGAATATTATCCTCTGCGGTCACTGAAGAGTACTATATTGAATTGGATTGCTAACTTCAGTCTATTAACAGGGTAACATGCCCACAGAAAACTGCTTTTCACTTTGAGGAGACTTCACCTCTAGGTGTCGAGGAATGCAAGAATGACCAAGGAAGACGAAAAATAAAAACATCGCTTAAAAAAACAGAACCTCCTGAAGAAATATTCAATTCAAATCCAGAATCAAATGTAGCACCATTTTGCATTTAGAACGCTTTAAGTTAGCAAACATTTTCCAAAGGGGAGGGGACACCCCTCGCTTTGATTTCTTTCCCCCAAATCAGTCTTTAATACAAATTGCTATCACCTGGACAGAGTTATGCACTAGAGTGCAAGGGCTGTGCCAAGTACACAGAAAAGGTTTAAGAGGGCGCACCTCCCTTTTGACTTCTCCTCCAAGATCAGTCTTTCATTCAAATCACCGTAACCTGGGCAGAGGTGTGGACTGAGGGGCAAGGACTGCCTCAGGTGGATAAAATCTGAGATACCCAGTAAAGATTTAAGAAAGCTATTTTTCCAGTTATGAAAAAATAAAATATATTATATATAGATATATGCGATCTAGCTTAAAATGTAACATCAATTTTCATCTAGCCCACACTAACTTGGCAAAGTTTTTCCAAAGGGGGAAAGAGTTCTTGAAGATATATTCAATTCAAATCAAGAATCAAATATAGCACCATTTTGCATTTAGGAAGCTCTAAGTAAGCAAAATTTTCCAAAAGGGGGGGGGACACCCTCCCCCAGGACGGCGATCACTCATCATCCTGCCCCCCCCCCCACATTCTGCTAAATCCTGATCCGCCATTGTACATAATTTGTTAAGATGCTTAGCTTAAAGTGGTTTGTATGTCAATAAGTGTATATCTTAGACAATCATACATAGACTAAACCGTTATTGTATGCCTCTTTGTGGCCGATATTTGTCATCGGTAACAAGTTTCTCCTGGCTCAAGGGTGTAAATTTTCAAGGTAACAGTGACAAAACACAAACAAAAGAAAGTTAGCTGTCAATCTTATTTCCAAGTACCGTCACTGTCCATGCGTCTTAACAGCATTTCAGTATCTTGATAATGCGCTTGCCTCGTTGGTGTAACTGTTTTATAAGAAGTAACATACAGCAGCATTGTGAGGGGAAGCTCGTTGCGACAGCAATGCTCTAGAGTAGCTTGCCATTAATCAGCGTCATTTGAATGAAGCTGAAAATTGTCATATCATTTGTAGACATATCGTAAGTTTATGAGTCTAAAAAAGGGTCATTTTTTTTTTATTAAGTTGTAAAGTATACCACAACCATACCGCTGGTCAAAGAGTTCGCTTCCTTAAGTCATAGATCTTGATCATTGAACTTGTTTAGAGTTTCTGATGAAAAATACCCTTGCAATACAGCTAGGTTGTAATTATCATGCAATGTTCACACCAAGTGCTCTTCAAGATTTATTTCAGTTTTTAGTATAAGTGGAAAAAAATCACTTAATTTTATTAATGTAAACAATAAATAATATCGCAAAGTGTTTTGTTCTTACGCGTTTGCAAATACCATTTGTCACATTAAACTTCGAGTGCTGTTGTTTAAATCTATAGCGAGACATCATGGTACTTCATTACACATTCTCTGCATAATCCAGCGCTCCTCCAACGACACGGGTCGTTGACATTTGCGTTTATTAGAAACATCTAAACATTTCATTAACATTTTTAATGTAATTTATTGTTTTTCACAAGATTTATCAAAAAGTAATGTGGTGTTTTATATATATATATATGAACATTTGCAGGACATTTTTCATAATCATGTTCTCCGAATGTACAATTTTAACGTATGTCCAACAAATGTATAATCCATATAATCCAGCAAATGTATAATCCAATAACACTGGGGTCCGACTAGTATTCGCTTCACGAAAATGTACTATTAATGTTTCTATCTCCCTGAGATCATCATACAAAATGATCAGTAGTGCGTGGAACTGGTACGCAGGGAGACTTGGATATAGATTGAACAGTGGGATAGAAATACTGTTACCTTATTAATACGTTTAACGTGAGAATAAATATTAAAAATGAACTGTTGTTCGTTTAGTTTTATGCTTTCTGTTTTAGGGATGTTGCCTTTTAAAATAATGCGACGGAGGGTCCCTATGAGAATGATAAACGGGCATTATAGAGATTAGCGACTGGAAAGAGTGGAATCAGCTGGTGTGAACCGCTTGTTTCTCTTACTGTAAAAAAAAAACAAAAAAACCTTCCTCTCGATGTACACTGGTTCACAAGGAACATGCAATAGTTGTTAAGTTTCATGAAAGATTTTCCACTGGATGCAACGGTGTCATGTTGGACAGTGAAAAACATTGCAAAATTTCCCCGAACACTTCTCTGGGCGCCATGACCATCATCGCCTATTATCTAACACGACCCTTTTCCCTCTCCGAATAGAAATATATTATACCCTGTACGTTATTGCAGCAATGAAACGTGCCTTGTTTGCCATTTTCTCGATGAAGAAACTTTACTTTTACAGGTGTCACCGGTACCTTATATGTCACTTATCTCAGCTGATTGGTTTCTATCCCGACATTTGCTAATTACTTGAAGCTAGACTTCAAATTGGCCTCCCGTTTGCTCTCTGTTAAAGGCAGTTCTATCCATACGTGACGAGACTAATACGAAAAGACACAGGACGCCATGCACCCCAGTCTATTATTGATGGTATGCGTAACTTGTTCTCGGCAGCTTAATGAAAATAATTACTGCAGACTATTAACCAGAAAGAGATATAGCGGTGTTTTGGGGTTCACGCGTGCTTCTTCGATTGTCGTCAGTGAATGTTAGAGTACAACGCTCCTGTATGAGAGAGTTCTCTGTGATGATAACACAGGCGTAAATTGTAACATGGATTTATGTCAAATTCGAAAATACCTGCTTGAGTTCCTTCCTTAGTTTTTATATAGTATAGAGCAGGTAGTGGCGTGATTAGTGCAGATGACACAAAAGGCAAGGGATTGGAGGGGTGAAAGAAAAAAAAAAAGGAAAGGACAAGACTCATACTAAGATTATGGGGTTAGGTTTTCTTCTTGTGGACTTTTGTGTGATGCATATACAACTTGCCACATTATATTTTGTATCTGTCCACGTTCCCTACAAGTTAACGATATTGTCATTGGTAATTAATGAGTACTTTTGTAGGACACTACCTTACAATAGTTTCTAGAGGTTTTGTTCAGAAAAATCGTTATTCAAAACATCATCTTCTTTTGTGATCAAAGCTAGTCTATCACATTAACTCAATTTTTGAGAGAAAAAGTAACGTAGATTCATTTTCTAGTTTAAAAAAATGTTCGTTACCTCGACATCCACTGGTACTGATTTGCATGTATACAAATTTGGGCTGACTTACGTTTGACAGCATAAATTTGAAAATAAATTAATTTGCTCTCGAAGTTGAAACTTCAGTACTGATCATTTCCTGATTATATGACGCTTTCAACGTTCAAAATACGAGCACAAGTGCTTAAGGTTTCCGAACCACAGCAAATGAATTACAACTTTCCTATAACATTTTTGGCTAGTTTCTCCTTCTCTCTTTTGGGGACATGGTTTTCTTGGCAATTACAAGCTGTGTGAAATACAAACGACATTACGGTTTAGATATTAAACAATTGCTAAAAGTTAGTATAGCGTGTATTCTCGTGACTTTTGATTTGGATCAATATCAGAAGCAAGAGATGGCATATTTGACACGTGTAGAAGAATATGGATTTTACATAACTTCCTGTTTGTTACCCAGAGATTTCAAAGTTCAATTCATCTCACCTTAACGCTACGACTTGGAAATATTAAAACTGGTTAAGTGCGCCTTCAGAGTTATCTTCTTAATTCAAGTGAGAGTGAGAGAGAGAGAGGGAGGGGAGGGGGGGAGGGCAGTTACAAAGTAACATTAATAAGTCTCACAAAATATGCGGAATTGAGTGGACCAAATGTTGTAAATATAATACTGATCAACTGTCAGCTGTGGGGAAAATTATTGTTATCTACGCAGCAACTGAGTATGATAGGGTTTTAAATCATTTTGCTTTCATTGACATTTACAAGTTAATAAAGGTAGGTAATGATTGAGACGCATATGAGGCTTAATCAACCAAATTTATTGTACTCTGGTAACGGAGGAGGTATCTCAGAGGAATCTCTTATCCCTTTGGTTTGGAAAATTTGAATATATACAGGAACTACAACTGTTACAAGTCATGTGAATCTTAAAACAATACATTTACACCAACATATTTTGTCTAAGTATTATTGTGTACATGACGACATATGCCTGGTTAAATCACGAACTCCTGCTCCCCGGCCAGACTTCTGCGAAGTGTAGTCATCAAATTCTCCAGCTTATCAGCTTCTCTGTAATGAAGTAAATTGTTCATCCAACTTGAATTTGATGTCTTATTAATTTTTTGTAGCTTCTAAATGATGTTCTCTCCTGCTGAGTGTGTGGTTTCCATTATTTTCAAGCTGGTGTATACATTGCAAGTCCTCTTCCCTTCAATATTGAAAATGTTGCTGCGTCGTAACGTGCTAATACGTGACTGCGGTAGTTCCACGGTAAGAGAGGCGTAAATCATAATTTCCGATTGTCATATTTTCAGGGTAAGGGATGTCATTTGTGTGCTGAACCACAGTTAATTTATTATAATACTCCGATATCTGCCAATTAAGTCAACATTTACATTTATACGTTCACTCGTATATTTTGCCATCATTTCAAAACAAGACTGCAGTTTTCATGAAGCAACTTGAGGCAAATGACCACATTCTGTATACAGCTCGGTTTATTTGTCAAAGTACTCATATCTTCTTTGTTGCATTAGTTTTAAATTTGCTATGATAGCCTACTCGCCCTAGTGTCAACAAGTAAATTTTTGTTGTAACGAAGTGATCGTTAAGAGTGCCATCTGTCAAGTGCTGTGTCATTTCAGAACTAAGGTACTTTGCCACTGTTAATCGCCATTCCTCTTTTCCTGTCCTTTTCGATTAATTTGGAATCATCATATGTCCCAAAATGGCTCAAATGGATCTGATTTCCACAGACAGATGGTTCGGAAAGGAAGATTGAAAACGACGTTTTACACCGTTGTTAAATGGTTTATGACCGGTAAATAGCCTTACTGTATGAAGCCAAAATACTCCCACTTCCAACATTAGGTACCTAAATTGATGGTAACTGATGTCATTTGACTTGACATCAGGTGTTACAGTTGGAAACGTGACAGATCCAGAAACGAAGACAGGAGGTAAAGTTAAAAAAAAATCCAGGGATCGTCTTAATTCAGTCTGCCTTTGACCTGTTTTCGCGATGATGTCTGTCACGGTCTTGAACATGAGCCAGGAGACAATTACTGGTCCGTCAAAACCTTTTTTACTTTATGTATGTCTCATTGACACGATTGATAATAATACAGGTGCGGGTGTCAGGTAAAATTTGTCGAATTTTCTTTTGGAAGCAGGGAGTTCACAAACAGCAATTTTCACATTACTTAGCCAACGGCATATTTTGTCATTTTACGTTTTCATTTACATCATTTACAACCACACTGGTCGAAGACAAAAGTTTTACAGAATGTCTGTGGTAGTACAATGCACCTTGAACGTAAAGAAGTGACTTGACAATGTAAGTAAAGTGTGGTGTCATTCTCGCGTTGCAAAAACAGCTTACTACAGCTTTCTGACTGTTTTCAGTCCACATTTTTGTTAATGATTACATAGTATTGATATCTAAGAAGAAAAACACAGGTGCAAATAATCCAGGGAATTGTTATTCAGGTGAAATCAACGCTTTGCTTTCGCCAGGAAGTGAATCTATTTCTGGTCATGAATATATACAAGTTTGAGAAGTCATTCTTGTTTCAAATTTGAATTTACGAAATAGTCAAACTTATATGCTCCACAAACAGAGACATTTCCTGGTTGATTGGTGTAACGTAGGGTTTTCCTCTTACTCAAGAAATCAAGTTGATGAAATTTGTAAGGACAAAATGAGACTTCACATTTTTCATGACGTGTTCTGTATCTGCCGAGCAGTTTAAATGGGGCAGTAAGAGTGGTCAATTGTCTAAGTGGTTGGATAACTTCCAACAAACGAAATAGTTGAAAATTCGAGGTATCATTAAGATGCAGTATATTAAGCGCTGTCTTAAATAAATTTATAATTCCTTCAAGTGTCACCGTGAGAAGTTACAATACGGTGGCTTCTTATCATTTCTAACCAGGAGAAGACTGAGCAGTCGTCCAACCGCTGATTGTCCGAAGGCCCACACATGTAGCTGGCCATTACTGCCATTCGAAAATTTTCATTCTTGACTTCCTGCAATTCTCCAACCTTGCAGACACTAATTGGTGAATAATTGTCTGAAGATTTCTAGAGCATTTATTGTTAAACAAGTCATAAATTCACGTGCAACTTTCATGTTTTGTTGATAAATATAACAGAACAAGTGCATGATTAAATACTTGCCATTATTACAAGTTTAAGAGTTGTTACTTGTTAGAGTCTTTAATGTATGCATGCTGTTGGTAATATGCATGTATAATAAATGTGTACTGTTTTATTTAAATCATATTACTACAATAATTGTATTAAAATATAATATGATCTGTTTACTTAAATTCAACGTTAGACTTTCGAAAAAAAGATCTTTGTTAATACGAAAGCTGGTATGGAGTTGTTAGCCTACGTGGAATGGTGTGGTAATTATAAATAGTGTCGAGGGGACGGTGATTCAGGTTGCTAAGAAGGAAGGCCTCAAACCCATTTCCCCGAAGGCCCAGTTCTTCGTAAGTGCGCCCCTGATTCTAACAGTTATCAAGTTAGTTTGACTTGAATGTACTTCACGCTCGTGATTGTGGAAGAACAAGAGGAAGTACCAATTGTGAATGTTCTCAGTCCTTGAAGTAAAAGAGACAATCACGCAACAGTTGTTACAATCCTTTCTGCTCAATTTTCAGAAGCATTGGTTTAGAACCTTCTATTACGTAATCAGTTACAACTTTCACCAAGAATCGGATGTTCAAAGGACAAAACTTCTTAGATAAAGATCACAGTTCTTATCAATTTCCTGAAACTCCTTGTAAAAATGAACGACATCTCACGTGACAGATGTTCGTAATGCACCTATCTCAAAATTCAAGCCTGTCTGTCACGTTGAAGCTGAAAATTAGAAAAAACGTAAAACGTCTTGTTTTCTTTTTGAGGATTTGTTAGGATTTTTAGCACTTTGAGAACTCAATGTGCCGTGATAGGAGGTGACGTTTTCTCTCGATGGTTTTGCAGAATGCAATTCTCTCTCCCCTTGCGGGAAGATATTATGCATTGGCAACAAACAGTGAACTTTATGGTAGGTAGTATGACCAACGCCAGAGATTTTATCAACATGAAAAGCATCTAAATACCCCACCAGAACCGTTCTAATCCTATCAGCGATAAAACACAGCTCTCAAAAACAGATTAGGCAACCTTTGAGAGGCATCTCTGATCCCCGTTCAAATGAAGAAAAATAAGAAGAAAGCGGATGTGATGTAATGGTCCATCATTAGTCCATTGTCTTTAGTCGATGAAAATATATTTTTTCCGTACACACGAGAAAGGCACGTTTCGTTGAATTCGATCATGCCGTGACTTCTATTGCTTAATATTTGAACTTGTTTTAGATACGTCACAACTGCCAACCTCTTTTTAAGTGCCATTCTGCTATACGGTATGTATTAACCAGAGCGTAATACAATACATACGACTGTGACTGGTATGAAGATGGTAAAAGTTTATTTTAACAATTATAGAAAATGTTCCCATGAAGTTACATGGTTGAACATTATTCGTATGTACAAGTAACAAAATTTAATTTTCTAAATACATTAAACTGTGACTTACTTCATTGGGGTGAGACCGGTCTTCTGTCTTAATAATATTAATTTCCACATACAAAGAGAAAAGGTGGAATGCAGGGAAGGCTAACCACTATGGGGCTTATATGTACAGGCATTTTATCTACACAATTCACAGTCCTTGTCCTTTTCCCTTACTTATTTAGCTGGTTACGGTAGTAGGAATAACTATATTATTATAAAGCAGAGAACGCTCATAGATTTAATGTAAACTATCTAGGTATCAAAATTATTCATAAAGTAGATTCATTTTTATCTCATCATGGTAATGTGAAATAAAAATTATCTATGAGGTGTATTCATTCCTAGCCTAGTGCAATACCAGATAATACATGTGAATTGAAAAGTTCCTCTGAAATAAATTTATTCTTACCTTATCGTGAAACCAGATAATATCTGTGAGTTGAGAAATACTTAAGAAGTAAGTTCATCCTTATCCCTATTATAATAGCAGAGATTATTTGTGAGTTGAAAATCATCCATGATGTAAGTTTATTGTAAACCTAGTTGATATCAGATAATATTTGTGAGTTGAAAATTATCAATTAGATAAATTCATTTTCACCCTAGTATTATGCCACATAATGCATTTTATGTAGTAAAAAGTACGTATCAAATAAATTTATTGTTGTACCCTCCTGTGATACCAGATAGTATTGTGAGCTGCGACTTACTCATGAGGTAAATTCACGCTTACCGTAGCATTATACCAGATAATATTTGGCAGCTGAAAATTATCAGTACTATAAATTCATTCTCTCGCAAGCATGATACCAGATAATATTCGTGAATGGAAAATTATCCAAGAAATGACTTTAATATTGCACCCTAGTATGATACTAGATAGTATTGTGAGTAGAGAATTATCCATGAGGTAAATTCATTCTAATTCTAATATGATATCAGAGAGTGTCGTGCGCTACAATTGCATTGAATTTGTCCAAAGTGTGGTCAAAGGAAAGGTCATCCAGACTTGTGTAATTTACGCTCCCATTCTGTCCTTTGTGTTCAATCATGATGGAAGTTTAAATTGCAAAATTAAAACCACAAATGAAAAAAAAAATCAAAAGTATACAAATCTGTGTCCACTGAAGAAGTATACTGTTTTTAAAATATAATGAATCGTGCATTAAGGTTGATGTCAAAAAGTGGTTTTGCTTTCCATTAGGTGATTTGATACAGTGATCCCACAAGGGTTCTCTGAATCAAGATACCAAAGACTGCAAATTGCAGCTTCTAACTTGATAATCACAGGAAGATTGCAAATTTTTTCTCATCATTTTTCTAACGAAGATAGCAGCCACCCCATCAAACAAAATAGAAGTAAAAAAAAAAAGAACTCGCTTTACTTGTTAAAAAGGATGTAACGTCAAGAGTGATAGGTACTTTGCACACCATTCTTTATTCCTTAAGAGGCTCAACAAAAAGTATCCTAGAATGAAGTCAGATCGTCTTTTTCTGGCGTAATATGGCGGTTTCGGATTCGCTCCAGGTTGTGTTTGGAAACCGATATGTTTTATGTGAATCCAATGAATCCTTCAAATTCACGCTGAGTCGTCTTTGTTGTAACCGCTGTACTGCAAGGACAACATTCTGTGAAAGACAAGAGTAATGATTTGTTTGGGAGAACATTTGCGAGAAGATTGTATCATTGTAATTCTAAGGTCCGAATTGAAGGTCTAGAGAATACTTCGGACTACTAAGCAATACCAAGGAATACTTCGGAATACTAAGGAACACTTCGGAATAAGTAAGGTCTGAAGTTGTACCCTGCTATTGTACGTCAAACTTTTCAGGCGGGTAGAAACTTTGTTTTTGTTTTCTTAACTGCGCAAATTTCACAATATCTGAAAAAAAGTGTGACCATCAGGAAACCTTACTACTAGGTAAGGTTAATTAACCTGAATGACGTCCACATAGGATAAATTGCTGACAATATACAGTCCAAGTCTTTTTCTTAGAGCATACTTCGTCTAAATTACAAATATAAATTACATCAGATATTTTGAGACACTTAAATGAAAAGTGAAGGCATGTTCTAGATTTTATATGAATTTCGAAAAACTACATCTTCAAGTAGCGGAAATCAGCAAAAGAAATGAATACGATGGGTAACCGGAGTTAGTGACTCAGAGATGTCACAGGACAATATAGAAGGAAAGGAACATTAACGAAGACATCTTTTTTTCTTTTTGGAAATTTGTGCAAATGTTACTCTATAACTACTAAAATCTATGAAATATAAATAAACCGTAGAGCAGGCTCGAAGATATAATTGTTTTTCCTGTTGTTTGGGGACACCAATATCATTGCCCGTCCATGGGAGGGGCTGATGGGAAGGGTTGCTCATCTCCATCTACTTTATTTGTACGTCTATCCTCCGCTTTGGAAAACTTGTTTTATCAAAATGGTGCAGACGTACACAAGATAGCAAGACTATAATTATCATATTTTTTTGGAAATTACATATGAATGCACTAACGCTTTGTATTTTTCTGTTCTCTGGTATTTATAAAAGGATCCATACGCTGATACCTATTTGTTGCTCATGCCTTTCCCATATCCTCCTGTGCCAACTTACTTGCTTCTGATGAAACATCCGACGGCTTGGTAGCATCACACGTCCGACACATCTTTTTTCTTTTCTTTTACTAACAATTCTTTCATCGGTCCACACAGACATATGAAACCAGACCTCAACACTTGTATCATTCTCTTTGCTTTGGAATCTTTCGAAATTTGAGACTTCTTAAAATAGTAGAATATTTGTATATTTTATCAATGAAGATAATAATACCAACAGAAATAGCGTAGCATTAGCTTTCTTTGCAGATGCATTTTCAGTCAGCTGTACTTTGCCTGGTGGGCAAAATGGTCATTTACGGTATAATACTATATTTCTAGGGGTTGAACTTTTCAAGCAAAAACTGTCTAATATCATTGCGTATATCAATTCTCATTTCATTTTCTTAAGCTGGTTGCATCTAATTAGTATTGATAGTTGCCTCGAGGACTTTGTCCTTCCGTTTCAATTTTTAAGGCTTACATCCAAATTGTCTCATTCGGACTGATCTAATAAAACCCAATATCTTCTCCTTTCCAATAGTTTGTGTCACTTTTGTTCGTTTAGGAAATAAAGGGGCCATAATTTTCTAATTCAACCAGAGGTACATTAGCAATTCTACTTCTGGGGCAATTTCATACCGTGCTACATTTTTTTTCGAAGGGGTTGGAAGATTGAAATTTATATGAATCTGATGTAGGTTTTTTAGTTTACTAGCGAGTACCAAACATTCCCATGCGAATGTCCTTACCTGTTGTGGTTCCATTCTAACCTTTTTCGGTGACACCATCCCATCATGAAGAAAAAGGTCAAAGATAGAGCCACTGATCCTAGAGTTATGATGTATGTTACGCTTATTATAAGTTTGTTCACTGTAGGAGGAGAGTAATAATGAGTTTCATTAACGTATCGAGAAGCGGTAATATGAAAACAAATCCTGAAATTTCCAAATTAAAAAGCACGCAATATGAAACAGTTCATCTTTAATGTTGAACGTGCCTCTGGTGTAAAGATTAAAGTAATAAGCAAAAGCATATACCACGACGGTTACTTGGTTTGAGTACATGAGTAGGTGGTGTAAGAACTTCTGGAGGGAACAACCCAATGTCATCTCAAGGAATTATTAGAGATTTACCACTTACTTCATATCTATGCCTACATTGTGGCTAGCGAGCTTTCACAACAATCGCAGTCACAGAGAACTTCTGCTTCTACGTGATGTATTTACCATGCATGTTTCTAGATAGCTCCATCGTGGAAACCAGTTCAAGACTAAGTGTTGGCATAAATACTGGAGAGATATTCACATCTTGGGTGCACGATATCTATGAACTTTTTGAGGTCAATTTTGCTTAATTTTTGGAAGACGTGACTACGTCCTTCGCATGGTTGAAGTACCAGTGAATAACTGGTTTTTGCTAGCTACATCTTAGGTGTGTTTGAATCCCTTTGTCTCGATTTCATCGTCCCTATTTGGGTAACGACTTTGTCCCTTACAGCCTATAGTATGATTTTTTTTCTGCGTTGTATTTGATGTTCTCCCTCTCTCTAAATCAATCACATTTGTCATAAATTATTTCTACGAAATAACTCACTGTTGGGTACGTAGTAACACATATAGAAAACTGTTCCGTTTTTGTATTTACTCTCCTCGTGGAAAGGGTGAGAACCTCCTTCATACTTAAGATGTGGCCACTGAATCCAGTCTAACCTGACCTCTGTCCCTCTCACTGGTTGGCACTTCGTACCGTCGATGGGAAGCAAATAAAACGGTTTGACGAAAGGCAAAGATATAGGCCTCGAGGAAGTTGAGTTACTGCAACAAAATTCGATTTTTGTGTGGTTGAGGTGTTGAATGTATGGTCCGTAAGGGGAATACTTGCTAGCGCCTGGGTCCTGAGGCTGGACAAGGAATGGGTAAGTGCTCCATCCTGTATAAAAAAAAATATAAAGAAACAAGAACCTTGGATGGAACGGATATGTAAGTCACATAAACGATACAAAATTTGAATTGGAATACACTGCTCACGGAGTGAATTGTAGTACAGTATTGTAATGTTCATAAGTTAAAGGAAGTCTCCAACGAGACAACTTAAAAGGATGGTCTAGCCACGAACACAACTTTGCTATGTTGAAGAGCAAGTTAATCTGACAATTACAGTGAATTTTCCATTCAATTCCCGTGTGTGGTTCTCGAGATATGAGCAGTTGAAGTTGCCACATTTGTTACTGACCGTTAACTTGAAGCAAGCAGGAGTGATGCCATCTCCCCACATCGATAAAGTATTTTATGTTTTTCTTTAAAATATGTACCAAATTTAATACTTCAATATATAGTGATATCATAATGTGAATGTAGGAGGGCTATGAGAGTTTTGTGATCTTCACGGAACCAGTATGTTGGCTGACCACCTGCTGATTTCAAGGTCAAAATAATAAATTAAAAAATGCAGAAAACAAAAGACCCTTTAGCAATGTGAAGAGATGGTGTCACTCCTGTTTGCTTCAAGTTCCCAGTTGGTAGCAAAGGGGGTAACTCGGTCTGATAAAATCGCGAGAACTATGCATGGGAACTGAATGGAAGTTTTACTATAAGGGTCACATTTACTTACTTTTAAACATATCAAAGGTAAATTTCTGCCTGGACTATCCTTTTAACGTAAGATATGACTTTATTTGTTCTATTAGTAAAACATCACCTATTCATTTGTTAGCCACCATAATTGGCTACCTGTGACGTAGGGCGGTGACGTTTTCCCCTGTTTGCAGTTTCCGGATACCTAGAAGGGTTTTTATAGAGCAAAACCTCTTTTATTCAGCGTTTGTAAAAAGGTCAGTAATATCCTCATTAGGGTTCATCACCAACTGACCAAATAACAGCTCTGAGCCGTGGTATAGCCCACGGTGCGCACAATATCAAGGGGGAATGAAAAAAACGGATTTGTGGACACTACGTCACAATCAGTTGCTACAAATATTTTCCAAACTGTGCGAGATATTCAGTGAAAATAAGAATGACATAATGCATGAAAAAATGTTCGGATATTTTTGTTTTATGTTTTGAAGAAACGGGAGACGCCGATGGAGAATTCCTTTAAAGTTCTCAGCACAATGCTGTTTATGAAGCTATTGGATGATATCTGCATGCATGACGTTTAAGATGGTTAGGATTGGAGCAGGATGCGGGGGGGGGGGGTGTAGGTGGACCTTTCTTCAATCGTCACTGACCAGAGGTAGATAACACTCATGGTGATAGGCGAAAAAAATGTATACAGGGTGCATGATAAACGCTTGCACAACATCGGAATCACCGACTACTTGATATGTGCAATACTGCGCGGCAAGTTGCGATGGAATCACACCTGAGATGGCGTCTACCAGAAACATCACAATACTTACACTAATTTGCTGATTTGTAATATTTAACCTCATTATATACATGATGATATTAAATTATCTGGCCATATCCAACGACTGATTTGTTTCCCCCTTCACATCTTCGTTAGATGTAAATTTACACACTTTCCCCCTCTCCCCTAATTTTTGAAAGTCGACTATTGAATAATTGAGTCAGCATTTGTCTAACTTCGCAAGTCTTCAACGCCAAAAGCTACTTCACAGAGAAGTGATCAAATTAGACTACGGCCAAGCAGATTGCTGGGCAACTTGTTTCAATTGTTACGCCAGAGGTAGCCCGCCTACTCCTCCTACATCGTAACAGACAGAAATTCAATTATCAAACAGAGGAGAATCAAATGCAACATCTTTAGGGCAGAGGGTGGAAATGAGGAAAAGATGAGGCCTGAAGCGTTGACCCAGTTTCACAGGCAAAAGGTTAACTAAAGAGACTTCGCATTTGCTTTTGACCTTGGGATAAGAAAAGGAGGCAAACTAGTGGTTATCTGAACTTATGCTACAAACGGTGCGATCAAGCAGTGATTAATGGATGCTCGATCTCCCGACATGATTTTGGTACTTTACGTCTGAAAAAAAGCATTTCTGCAAGTGGGTTTAGACAGTATCCCTTCCGCATAAAATTCCCCTTTCTCATCTTTACGCTAACATTTGGAATTATTCTTAAGGTACCGTATACATGAAGGAAACTTTGATTTAAAGTGATTGAAAGATGGATCTTTCTACTTTACAAATCTTTGTTTGCGAAAAGTTTCTGTTTTTGAATTTCTACTAATAATTAATTATCCAATCTTTCAGGATACTTGAAAGAAATAAGAAAGTAAACATTAAATCAAAGGAAACGTTATTATTGCTTTCCGAGAGCACTATCTGTTTGCTTTTACTTCTTTTGAGAAATATTTGAAGTCATGGAAGGAAAGGTAAATAATTAGTAGGGCAAATTTAATTTTAGAAATATCTAGCCAAAAATGCAAGAGAATCAACAATCAAAATAATGTAGCTGTAAATGCTACTAGCATATTGAGTACAAAATCACTTCATTTCTGGGGATGGGGGTGGGGACGGGGTTTGGGGACTCTAGCGTTCAAAGTACTATACGAGACCGAAAATAGGTAATGGTTGCAACCGCTACCGAGACACAACAACAGGTAATGGTCGGTAAACTAACAATCTTCGGCTTTGTACGATCTAATCGTTGATAATACAGCAATTATTTTAATTTTTTACAATTTGAAGTCGATGAAGAACAACTTTGAAATAAGCTTCTTAGTCACCTCCGGTTTTTCAAGACGCGGAAACTTCCCCCCCCCCCCTTGTTTTGTTTGTCTACGCGAGTGGATCCATGGGTGTCCTTTTGCGGAACCAAAGGAGAGGTGTGGGTGAAAGATTTCGTGTTTGCGGAAAGCAGACATGTAATCAAGCTGATCAAAGGAATACAGAATGCAATTCCACGTACTTAAGTGAAAATGAACATTAAAGCAACATGGCTATCTTTGCACCATGCACCATTGTTTTTAGACAGGAGGAAGGGACTATTAGCACGCTATCCGAGGAGGACAGTGCGATGGGGATGGGCCTAGTTGCTTCCATTTGTCATGTATGCAATACAGGAGGCTCTTCTTTCTTTCCTTGTATGTATGCATGTGTGTGTGTGTGTGGGGGGGGGGGTACCCTACGGCAATCTTACCTGGCATAAATCCTTCCGGACATTTTCCGTAATCCCAGCTAAAACTGGTGCTCGTCAATTCCAGTGTGCCTACATTGTATATACAGTACTTCCCAGGAGGCCAACTCTCCAATGTTCCAGCTTTCCTGTTTTCAAAGTCCAACAGTGTGTTTCCCAATTCCATGTCGTCATAGGTTTCCGTAGTAGCTGTCGGAGAAAACAAGTCAGGAGAGTGAAATATTTCTACATTGGTCACTAAGATCACACAATGTGTTGTTCAATGATGTCGATTTTTTTTGGGGGGGGAATTTACCGATTTCTTAAAGAAAAGGTTATTACAAGTTTAGGTTATATCACCAGTGTAAGGTGAATGCTTAAATGGTGTTTCATGAGACAACGGTGCGATTCAATAGACGAGAAGCGCAAACTGGCAAATAGCTAGGCTAAAATTTACTGCTACTGCAAATATATATGCCAACATTCGACCACAGTACGTGCTCTTCAAAGTTATTACACGATAATCCCGTCGTGACTTTACTTACAATCTTCGTATGGCGCTGGCTCGTAAGGTATGGTGTTCTCCGTCCCATTCCACACGCAGAATTTCAGAGTTATTGAATTATTGTCATGGGGCTGAATGTTTGCAACCAGAGATTCGCTGACTGCCGTCCTTACGGTAATGTAATCGTAATACACAAATACATCTACTTCGAACCAATTGTCTGTTTGAACGTAGAAAGGAAAAAACAGAAAGATTAATAGTCCCGGCAGTGGTTTTGTTCTTAAGGGGGGCCGAAAGTAAAATGGCGCCTATGGAGCAGGTGAAGGAGCTTTCCGTCGATCTGGGATACATTTATACAAAAATTCCCTCCGGTGGTTGTACCCCGGGTAGAGAGTCTTCCCGCGATTGTACTTAGCGAGCACGTAAGTGATCGTGGACACCACGTGAGCCCCCAGGAAAGATGCTCAGACGCCGCCACTAATATTTACAGAGCTAAGGTTGAAGATACTGTGTGGCTAATGTACATGCTCACCAGGCAGAGCCTGGCGTTAATAGAGGTATAAAAGAAAACTCCGGGAGCTGTGATATGTTATAGGTTGACGTATTAATCTTTAATTTAATGGAAACTAGATAACATAAAAATATTTTATATAGCTATTTCAGACATAGGCCTATGGTCCTGCAATATACATATATTGCTTGTGATAATAGATTACGTGCTTCCAGGTTTACCGTAACACGATAATTCCTCTTTTTTGTGTATTTCTCGAAGAAAAGAGAACAACAAACCTGTACCCAGTCTTACGTGATTTATTCTTCTTCACGTGCTGTTTGAAGTCACTGTTTATCTTTATAATTTATTAAAGTTTAATGTCATAACTGCAAGAAGGACGATAGTTTGTTTTCGTGATGTGGAGAGTAGGCATACAACGTCATCACGTTGACAGAGTTTCGTGTTGTAAGAGTATATGTACTTTTACGATGCGTAGTAACAAACACATGCTGTGTACGCGTGTTTGCCACTCCCCAAGCAGCAACAAAGAACGCACACAGGCCTGTCCACCTACGCACAAAGGAATCCAATCAAAAAGTCGTCAAAAATTTGTATGATTAAGGTGTATGATATCATGCTATATATGTGCCCAACGTTATATTGTAAAACTATTAACACTGGAAGAAATTGTTTTCCACATTACTGAGGAGGTATCGCTCAAATTAATATTTAAAATCTAAATGGCAGGTAAGACGCTTGACGCCTAATATACGATTCCCACTAATTTGTTAGATTCAAAATCTTATCATTTCGTTACCTTGGCAACCTGTAAAAGGTGCTATAAGCCCGTAGATGCTCTTTTCCAACGTTCCTTTACCTATGACAGAGAGAGAAAACAAAAGAAAATATATGTTTACAATTTATGATTGTGCTTCGAATCAGCATTCTTCATGACCGTGTCCAGGTTTTTCAAGTCAGTGTATAAGTTGATTTTAATGATCTTGAGAGACGATAGGGAAGACTTACTGAAACTGCTCAAGAAACTAGAGACTACTGAGACAGGAGGTACAAAAAACAAAAGAAAGAAAAAAGATTTATAGAAAGAAAAAGCGGCAATAATACTTTGAATTAGTTTAATCCATCATGTAAGTTTTACATAAGAAGCTGAGGGGGTGTTCTAAGCATATCCACTTTGTCAGTTGTATTTTAGTAAAAAAGTGAATCTTTTTTACACGTCTTACAGGTATACTTGTGTATTTATTTTTCAAAAGTTTTGTACTTAACGTATTCATATCAGACAGTTAAAGGCAGTCACCAATCGTCACTCAACCAATTAACTATAGTCCTTCCCACAGTCTGTTTAAAACTCCTCCACATGTAAAATCAAAACCCCTGTGTATGCTGTGTAATCAAAACTACTCTGCAATTTACGAATTTGCTGTCAATCAAAGAGCAGAATCAATTGAGATATTTGCTTCTCAGTAGCCACAAAATGTAGCCTGGGGTAATGAATGAAATGAATGACTGCCTTTAAACTTAAAGGGAACTGCACTTTTTGACACACCGTTCACTAAGTAAGAAGTCACGGCACACACAGTGTTTCTCTTCTCACTTATCTTGATCTCTATATCAGTGATAGAGCAATACTAAATCAGTGATGTAATATATGTTATACCCTCTACAGTAAAAACAACCTTTCACTGGTTTGGAGATCGCTAACAAACAGACATGTCTCACCTTGTCATGTTAGTTTTGATAATGTAGGCTCTTTAAGAAATGTCTTACGAAATGTCTGACGAAATTAAGTGTTCGACAGTTTCATTCATAACTACTTTACCTCAGTGTGATTACCATATCGACAGTTGTGTGGAAATTACATACCATATTTGAAAGAATTTCACTTGCTCTTTTCCTCGACTAAAAATGAGATACGCTCAGAACAATTGTGACATGACGTTTCATCAGATCTGTTTAGTTTTTGTTTCTTTTCAGGTAATTTTTCATCCATCTTGATATGAGATTTTAAGAACGTTAAAAAAACACACACACACAGATTATTACTTGATGAACATTGCTATCCTCCTGGAACTTCAAAGCATTTTGTATATTCTTAAATAGAAAATTGCCTCACAATTCTTCCTCGAAAACAGTGAAGGATATGTTTTACATGAAGGAATATCTCTGTTACTAAAAATATCAACAGTAGTTTCAGTCTTCCTACCATCTTTATTCATTTCTCATTTCTTTATACCAGTCCCTTTTTAGCTGAAAATAAATATGTATACCTATTTTCAGTGACAAAGATTTGTAGTTTCGTGGGCTGTTCGTTTGTGATCACAAGAAGCAGCCGAAAAGGAATTGAAATGTAAACCCAAACATATTCAAAATATTTTTAGGTCATATCTGTCAATTTGCGGCGATACCGGTCTCGCTATTGTCATAAATACTCTTTCGTTACCTAGTTTGTCGGAAGTAATCCTTCGTCATGCATGACAAATGAAGACCAAACAAGAAGGGTAACTTCACATGAATAAAACAGCCAGACTGAAAAAAGGATTACAATTCAAGAACAGAAATGCATAAGTAAGAAATAGATAAACAAAAGAAAAACGACATTGACAAGAATATATGTGTTTGGAACTTGCTAGGAGGAATACATTGCTAGAGGTTGTGTACATAGATAGAAATTGTATTTCTTTGGCCTTGGTAATTTGTCTGTTGCATCTTCAGTTTATCTGGGCCATTTTGCGTTTCCAATTTCACACAATACGCAATTTCTGTGTTCATCTTGATTTTCTGACATTCTGACCGTTTTTAAACATAAACAAAGCGATTTACAAATTTTTGTTTCTCTGTTACGGATGATAAATATCTGAGGTCCAAACACGTTTCTATAGATGCACATGTATGAACATGAAAACAACTGAAATTTTGTGTGGATGACCAACGTGATTAGATAAAATACAAGTGAGAGGCCACCCCATCTACACCAGATGAATAAAGTAAGACACGGCTGTCCCTGCGTGGATAAGCACCATCGATCTGACTGTGAATGAGCTCAACTTTACGTTCCCTTGGCTGACTTTAATAGTTTTGTTTCAGTTAAATTAAAAAAAGTGAAAGACGCAGTTTCAAAATGAATGGTGTCAGGACTGTCGAAACCTAGATCGATTGGTTTTAAAAGACGCTCTTCCAAATATCGTAAAAACAGCTTGAGTATTGCGGCAAAAACTTGAATTTCACCCTGTTTCCTGTGCGGTATAGGTATCACCGAGGCCACGATGAATACGATGAATACGATGAAATTAAGTCTTGAAATAGTTCCGTTAAAGTAATATAGACCTCAACCTTCCCACGAGGGTGACACACACAATCTGTGTAAACCTGTGCAGGAGCTATGCAGGTTTGATTTATCAAAAAAAAAAAAAAATGTTTTCAAATAGCATACCGCTTGCTTATCTTTTCTGTTCAGTTTAAGATTTATTTTTGGTTTGTTGCTTGACACAACTAGTGGAGATATAGTGAGTGTTGAAACTGCGCAAGACGAGAGAACATTTCTTAAATCAAACACCGAAAAGAGGCCAAAGGTTTGTGCAATTCTACTATGCTTACATGAAAACGTTTATGTTTTAACGATTTTTGAATTCCTAAGTAACTAGATTGTGACCACACTTTCTTGACCAGTTTTAATAAGTGAAAGTTCTCAAAAAGTGTTGAAACAATAGATAGCTGTAAATGCATGATTGGAGTTGAATGTGATTTCCTTTTGTGAAATCTTCATCATTACCACAATATATCACCAACCAGATATATGTAAACTCACGTCTAACTGGAGGGGGGGGGGAGAGGGACTGAAATCATTTATTCTTCATTAGTTTGTCCATGTTTAAACCACAAGGGCCCGAACAATACAAAACCTACGGATTTTGTTCGGTGTGCTCGTATTTAAGTACCACCGGGAATTGCTGTCGAAGGACGATGGATGGCTCAGCTAAATCAATGGCAGAAGTTTCTGTTGGGAATTTTTCGTTTGTCTCCTTATATTATATTAAGTACTCGGAAAGCAACCAGATATCTTTCCGCATAATAACACATTACAGGCTACGGATCAATATTTTTTAGGGTAGTAAAATGGCGGCTCAGGTATTGAGTTTTAAGTAACGTAAAGTCAGTTTACGGTAACTCAGCATTTGCATTTCAATATGAAGGGCCATAAAGGGCCTAACCAATAAAACAAACAGAAGGAAAGACAAACATAATTTGTAATATATCGAGTAACAAATCTGATAAAATGAAACCATGAAAACAAATAGTGTACACGTTAATGAAGAAGGAATATGAAAATGCTTGATTTGCATTTACACTATATACGTCGTCCTTAAATAAGTCTATAAACAAAAACGGCGTGAACAAAAGAAATGTGATCAACTTGTATGCAGAAAAAAGAAAAGAAAAAAGAACAAAATAAAAATAAACAAAACACAAACAAAAGAAAAGATAAAAGAAAGAGGGACAAGACCTATGTTGGCAGTTCTCTTGGTAGGCTTCTCTGGAGAGCTTCTTTTGGTGAGATCATGTGTAACAGAATTTATATTACAACCCAAAAAGAGTGAGAAATTTGTTCAGAAGCTTTGTATTAAAACCAAGTAAAGAACATATCAAAGCAATGGCAGAAAAATAACAAATTGTGTGCAAAAATATGAATTCACACATACGATGAGGCTATTGTAATGTGAAGATAGTGAAAACAGATCTTTACCCGACTCAGTCCTACAGTGTTTTACAGTCTTACATGAATCGTCTCTGGATGAAGATGTCTTTAACCGAAGTACTCGGCAGGCACAGTCCTTAAAAATACACCTTCATCACAAACCCCAATCGATCAAGATAAACTCTGACTAAGATACCTTGACGAAACCGCGTGAGATATCAGTCATAGCTACAAAATGTTGAATTTAAGATGTAAAAGTTTAATTTTTGATTGCCGGTATGATTGAACCTTAAACCCTATTCAACAGATATTTGCACGCAAAAGAGGTTTACTTTCACAGAAAATCTGATGGCGTGATCGAAAAAGTTGAGCAGAGTAACATGTGGTGAATGAGAGCATATATAAGCATCTGCTGGAGTAGTCTTTACGTGCGTGAACACTGAAAGTCTGGATTAAACATATGTGGTTCAGACAGAAAATGGTATTATTCTAACAATAATTAAAGAAAGAAACTACGCCGTTGTCTTCCTAAGAGTTTGAAAGTTTGTACTTTCAAAAATACATGAGGTTGACATGTAGCCCTATCAATGCAGTAAGGCAAGTCACAAAACAGGTACAAAATATAGTTTCCGTTCACAAACATCTTGCCTGCTTGTTTGAAATTCGTCGCTTGGTACATATTGTTCAAATTTACAATGGTCCTGCAAAATGGATATCAAACCTCAAGATGTACTTGAATTTATCTGCTCTGCCGGTTGAATTTACTCATTCAATATGGTGACTATGTTTGATCCGTCAATGAGAGGATTTCTGTCTACATATTTTATAGGTTTTTCTTACCTAAAGTGGACTTATCATTTAAGGAGACCAGACCAACAATTCATGATGATATTCTGGCCTCGCCACGTGGACGGCTCCCCTCGTGAAATAATGTATAAGACATCAATGACAACGTGACAAAGACACCCAAGACAAAACATAAATACATGCTCCAATAACTCTGGAAAAGATCTACTCAGTGATTTGTAAAAGTTAGAACTGAGATATTACGGCGTTCAGGCCAGATGTGTGCGAGGTTTACAAACTGATAAATGCCCTCTCCCTTAGGCACAATCTGTACCCTTGTTTTGATGAAATATGGTATGCACGCAATTCTCTTCGCTAGTCTCATTTGATGTAACACGTATGTAGTAAACAATTGCAGCGATGTATGTCCTTTAAACGGGATGACTTTAACACTGCAGATTTGTGATATGAAATTTATCTTTCATCATATGACACGCCGAGGTCGGATGATGTCATCACTTTGAAATGTTTTAGAAATTGGATGTCGGAGATTTTGAAGTTTACTGAGAGAAATGTAGATATGGAGGAAGGCTTGGAGCCCGCACATCTCCAATTCTTCATGACAGGTTGGATATGTATAACAAACACACGTCAGTAGGATCGTAAACATTGTTCAACCCTGTTAGTCTCCTCTCCAAATTTAAGATATGCTATCTCAACATGAAAATTTCCCAATTCATCTACTGTGGATTGATATGCCGGAGTGCACGCGATGAAAAATTCACCTCCATACCTTTTTTTTTTTGGAAATTGGAAAAAAAGTTGGCGTTGCACTGTCTCTATATGCACTACTTAATGTATGACGAAATCCGAAGTTTGAGCCGCATACATGTTAATTCATTCTCAAACGGTACACTAAGTCCAACGTGATGCAATTGCGTTATTTCTATGGAAGGCCAAAGTTGATACAATAGCGACTTTATGATAGGTAACACAGTTTAAAACGATAGTACGCTTAATGAATTTCCAGTTCAAAAATTGGGATAGCGTTATTGTAAGGATTGGGATATTGTCATTGTGAGGAGCTGTTTAAGTTTATGAATCCGTTTAAATTATTGTCATAATTAAGCCCTTAATCATTACATTTTTTTTACTACTAATGTTCGTTTCAATAAAAGTTTTAACTTCTCTTTATATGCATTTGTAAAACTATACAGTTCGCTTTTACTACCAGTTTGAATCGTTCAAAAATCAGAGAAGGTAACACGTCTTTGAACCTTCTAGAGAAGCCAATATTAAGACACAACTGACAGTTAGAACAAATGATTTATTTGTATTACTATATTTAACTCTAAATAAAGCCTTGAGATACAGCAGTCTCAAGCGATGTTGATTTAAGACCATGGCAATTCTCAGCGACAAAAAAGGATAAATGTGTAACGACGAAAAAACGTGCAAGGTCGTCTCATGGTTTTTGTGGTTGGGATATGAGAATGATCATCCTCCAGACAAGCTGTGGAAAAAGCGAGCACCATAAAAAGAAACAAAGACTAGGAAACACAAAACGGAAAAGGTATTTGGGAATGCTTGGTCACGAAATACCCAGGAGGTTTGCCAAACTTTGGAGAGCTCTGTTATTATGGAAACCCTCACTAGGTTGACGTATGCAGACAGTCTCTTTTTTGTCTTACCTTAAAACGTTTACTGAAATGTGTATTTTTACTGTATTGCAAAAGAAGATAATAAAGTGAACTAACAATTTCTTTTTCAGTGTTTTACATTAATTTGGTCTACATGTTGATAAAATGATCTAACTCTGCAAAATAATCGTCTTTCTATCCGGACAGATTTGCGGGCGAAATGAGACCGTTTTTCATTTTTCAGACTGGAAATGTATTTTTTAAAACCCAATTGAAAATTGATTATCGGGTTAGGAACAGTGTAGGATTAAGATAAAACTTGTTGCTGATCCAATCATTCGTGTCGGTAGACAAAAAGCAATTAAACAAGCAAACACAGCACACACAAGGTAATCTACATGAAAATTCCAATGATAGATTAATATTGCTTTGCTCGTTTGACGTAGACGGTCTGTTTTTGCTTTCTGTCATTGCCCTTCTACTCTCGCCACAGATTTCTTCCCTTTGCTTTCTTTCGCCCTGTCTGGAGGACATGTGTATGAATAAAACATTCTCTATAACATCTGAATAAATCAAAAGGATATTAGCAATGTATTCCTTAGTTTGGAAAGAAGAAAGTTTACTTCATAATTTGATCCCGACATGAGAAATACATTTTCCATTAATGAGTAAAGAAACGTGACCAAACTCAAAACCATGACAGGTGAAAGTTTTGAAAAAAAAAAATGCAACGGTCACAAGTCGTAGCCACGCAGCTTAGGTTCTCATCCAGCCTACATCCATCTTTGTTACAATCCTCTTGTGAAACTTGTGGCAACATGTGGCAACATGTTAAAGAATTGAAGGTATAATGAACAGTTTCACACCTTCCTCGCGAGATTGTTATTTTGCATTAATCGTGATACGGGGAGATCAATTGTGTTGTACTCTAACTTGAGACACATTCCCAAAATGTTTGAATTATCGAGAGAAAATTTGCTAGAATCGAATTGGTGGAGATTGTCATTAAAAATCAATATAAAGAGATTGTCGATTGAGTGATAAATCGATCAAAAACACTTACGTATTCTGGACTGTAAATCTAGTAAAGGAACATCCATAAACTTTATGTTACGTCCCCCTTTTTCAACATTTCCTTATTTTTCTCCACGAGGCTATATAGTACCATTCTTTTTCAATATCATATATTTTCATAATACATTTCGAAAGAGAAAGTGAAGTAAATTGCACACAAAGACTCGCAGTGCTATGTTGAAATTAGCTACACAAAGTTTGCAAATTATTTTAATTCAGTATAATGACACTACAATGTCAATGTAATTGTCTTTTTGTCCTTTACTCAATTTTGTCAAAATATCTGCAGTGAATGACTTCATAACATCACTTCGGATCAACTACTGCATTGGGCATATTTCTCTCAGCGCTGTAGGAAAATATATTCTGCGTCTGCTGCAAGTCTGACAGTAAAGAAAATGAAATTGACATGAGTGTACTCCTTTGTAAATACACTTTTGCACCTTTTAGTTAAAGCAAAAATTAGATTTTTAGGGCTGCTCAAGGACCGCAGTCATGTTATATTCCTATGTTAGGCCAACGTAGAAATACATGAGCGAACAAACGAGTACATATGACTTAGTGTTGATCGTTTTTTCAGGCAAGTAGTTCTGGGGATTTTAAGGGGGCTCTGGTCAACCTGGCTCCCACTGATTATGTACATGGGCACATTATTCTCCTTTTACACACACACATCTTTGTTTTCCATTAATTCCGAAGACCTCATTGTGCTTTCTTTTGTTTTTTTTTCTTCCTCAACCCTAAACTTAACAATAGACTGTCTATTGTTAAGCTTGAGAGGACCGGAGAAAGCTATTGAATTTTCTACAGAGGACCCAAGATCTATTGTTTCAGTCCTTGATCCCACCCGAAAACAAGGGCACGCACCCACACACACAGCTTTGTTTTCCATTCATTCCGAGGACCTCATTGTCCTTTCTTTTGTCTTTTCTTCCTCAACCCTAACCTTTTCAATAGACTGCCTATTGTTAATCTTGAGAGGACCGGAGAAATCTATTGAATGTTCTGCAGAGGA